>JAYKKI010000036.1:22278027-23568554 GCA_039881145.1 Druceiella hillmani
TAATGGATAAAATAGATAAAGAAACCATAAAATCAACTACAAGCTTTTACAATGAAATTGGAAAGCATGAACATATAGCGAACAAAAAGAATTTCAGTAAGAATAAAAAAATACAGATGATTGTAAAGGAAAGACTGATGAAATAAAACCATGCAAGACTTGTGAAAATTTAAATAAAGGTTATTCGCTTTCATCCTGTAGAAAAATGCTGGTTCACACAGAAAGAAGATTACCGGAAAAAAAAGGCCATGTAGTAATGCCATGAACAATTCAGTGATTCATGTTGAACTAAAAAATAATGATAAAAAAAATTAATAATAACAGCATTAATTAAAGTCAAACTATTATTGAACGGACAGTTAGAGACATTTGGGATATATGATTCAGGTTCAAATGTTTCTGTAATTAATTCGAAATTAATAAATAAGACTGAAAGTAAAAGTCAAAGGGAGGCTGATTCAAAAAAATTATAATTTAATCACAATTAATGATGTTAAAAAGGCAAATGGTTTGATAACTATTAAAATAAACATTTTGGATATAGAAGAAAAAAACCGATGTTTATATCATTGAGGAGAAGAATTCAAATACTATTTTCTAATTGGACTGGATATCATAAAACAATTTAAACTTGTTCCACATGAAAATTTTAAAATCGTTCAAAAAAGAGACAATACTCCTAAAGAGGTGATGAATGAAACAAATCAATGTTCAATAAATTTTATTGAACATATAAAGGAAGGAGATTTCAAAATAAATATAAGTGACTTAAATACCCAACAAAACTCAGAAATATATAAACTAATTGACACTTACATATCAATTTTGCAAAAGACAAATATGACATTGGCGCGATCAAAGAACATGAAACAAGAAACTCAACATATTTTACAACAATGGATATAAATTCAGCATTCTGGTCAAACCCTCTATGAATTGAAGATAGGAAGAAAACTCCCTTTGTAACACTGGAAGGACATTATCAATGGACATATTTACCTTTTGATTTGAAGACATCACCAGATATTTTTCTTAGGATACAGGTAACATTTTATGAAAACACAAGCTTACAGATTTTGCAGTAAACTACATAGATGATATACTTATATTCTTTAAGATTTTTCTGAGTACATTAACCATTTAACACAATTATTAGAAGCTTTATAAAGGGAGGGTTTTAGACTAAAGTTTACAAAATGTACATTTGCTTTAGATTCAGTGAAATAATACAGCATAATACACAGTACAGCCAGTATGGGTTAATTTAGTTTCAATAAAAGATTTTCCAATACCAAAAACTCAAAAAAACTTAGGACAATTTTTGGGGAAAATTAACTTCTATCGTGAGTACATACCAAAAAGTGCGGTAATTTTCGAATATCTTCATAATTTACTTAGAAAAAAACAAACATTTGTTTGGTCTGATTTTCTGAAGTCATAAAAAAGTTATTGTGCTCACAGTCAATCTTAAAAATATTTGATTAGAATTTGCAAATGAATATTCATATAGATGCATCTTTGAAGGGTATTGGGGCAGTATTAAAGCAAATACAGCCAAATGGAAAAGATAAACCACTGGCATATTTTTCAAAAAAGTTAAATAAAATTCCAAAGAAAACAAAATTAATTATTTAGAATGTTTATCTATTAAAGAAGCAATAAGATACTGGCAATACTGGCTAATAGATAAATCAGTTACAGTATATTCAGACCATAAACCTTTAGAAAATTGAAGTATTAAGTCTAGGACAGATGATGAGTTAGGAGATTTAATATATTACTTACCACAGTACGATTTTCAAATAAAATACGCTCCAGGAAGATAAAATATAGAGGCAGATTGTTTGAATAGGAACCTATTGGAAGTAGATAAGGGCGCAGATGAGCAATTAAAAATTGTTAACATGATAATATTGGATGACATTATAACAGATCAAGAAATCAATACAGAGGTGCAAAATAATAAATCAAAATTAATATCAAGATACAATGTTTACTACAAAAAGTTAGAAAAGATGAAAGAAATATTTTATCGGAAGACTTCAGTAAGAAACTTATTAAAGATATACATGAAATTACATCATATAGGTATAAAACAAATGCAAAACAAAATTAGTTCATTATATACAGCAAGAAATTTAACGATAAATATTAAAATACATTGTAAAAGTTGTGAGATATGTATAAAAAATAAAATGAGAGAACAAGATAAGTACGGTCTAATGTCACAATTAGGTCCTGTCACAAAACCTTTTGAAATAGTCTCAATAGACACAATTGGAGGTTTTGGAGGCTCATCTTCAACAAAGAGATATTTACATCTTTTAGTAGACCACTTTACACGATATGCTTACATTCTTACCTCAAAAACACAAAGTGCTAATGATTTTGTTAAACTAATCAATTATGTAACAGATTCTGATAAAATTAGAATACTTCTCACTGATACACTTGGAATACTTCTCACTGAATACCCAGGAATTAACTCAAAAGAATTCAAAACATTTTTATATAAAAAATCAATACCATTTGTATTTACTGCAGTAAATGCCCCATTTTCTAACGGGTTATATGAAAGACTAAATCAAACGCTTGTAATCAAAATTAGATGTAAAATAAATGAAAAAGGTAATAAAATGGCATGGACGACAATTGCTCATAGCTGTGTAGATAAATATAATAATATAGAACATACAGTTACTGCCTTTGCACCAAAATACCTGTTAGTTGGTACAGATGTTTCTTTTTTGCCAACTGAACTAAAAAAAGATAAATCAGAAGTTGAATGGATCAGAGATAGGAAAATAGCATTTGAAAATTCAATAAAATCACATAACTACAATAAACAAATATTTGATAAAAATAGAACTCAATTCAATTTAAATACAGGGGATATGGTTTATGTAGAGAATGGGAACAAAGTAAACAGAAATAAATTAGATGAGCTGAAGATTGATCCGTTTAAAATTGTTAAAAAAATATCAATTTCAATTTATAGAATTGATACAGGTCATAAGAAGTCAGAGTCGCATTTCTTTCACATCACAAAACTCATACCAACACCTACATAAAAAAAATCAAAGGAAAACTAGAGACAAAATTTTGTAGATGTCATTATGAAAAAAATTACACACTTGGGTGCTTATATTTATTTTAGTAGAAATTTTCTGCATAGATATAAATAACTTAATAACTTAGGAAAATTAAATGGTAATGCCTTCTCTACAATAGAATCATTAATGTAAAATTGACATATTGGGGTAGTCTAGTCAGTAGCCCAGCTCTAACTTTAATTATCATTTTAATTACCAGGTCTACAAAAGGACCAAGAAAATAAGCTGCCTATATTGGACTGGGCTGGTCAATGACTTAATTCACCCCAACGGGTACATAAACATATTTGTTGTGTGACCTTGTAGCGAAAGATCAAAAACATCTAGTCGTATCCTTCCATTCAAATAATTATTAAATCATTTTATTATTGTTTATGAAAAGACTAGTTAATATTCTGAAACAGATTGTATGCAATAGTTGTTTACAGTTTTTGTATTCGTACAATATTAGGTACTTGTTATTTCACAGTATTGTATTTTATATTTGCCATAAAAAAACTATTTTCCTACAAAAAAAACACAAATAAGACTCAGCGACAATTTCATTTGGTTTAATATATTGTAAAACTTAGGTTTAATTTTAATTACTTTAGTGTAAAAATGAAAAATTTTGGTGAAAATTTTCTCCTCTGGAGAGGGAGATCTAAAAAAACTATATTTCTTTAATTGGTACAGCGCTCTTCTGTCGGTAAGCAGTGACCACGTACTTATGTACCCCATACATGGCTCTGTGAGTATTGGCAGCTAACTCTGTCGGCAAAGTAGATTTTTATTGGTTGACAGAACTCATATTGTTATTCAGACTGTTTGGTTATATTAAAAGAATTGTTTAAAAAAGGATTTGACAAGTTAAATAATAAACTTTAAATGTCGTTTCTTTGTTTTCAGGTAGTATAGTACTATTTAAGTTAAACTGTGTGATTATTCTTACGTGTATTGCCAGTACTAAAATAAAGAAACTTTGTTTTCAGAACGACGCAATTGTTTAATAGAATTTTGCAATTCCTAGTAAGTTTGAAGAAATTGTCTTATATATATATATTTAATGTTTGTATATGTTTATGTATTAGTTTTTATTTATTTAGTTATTTTCTCTTGTATATTTTTCAATTGTCATGTCAATTAATAGAGATTTATATAAATAACTAAATCTTGATGAAACCCCTAGATAAATATGAGAAATTAAATTGTATGCTGTATTATAATATGAATCAGTTTAATCTGTGGATCTTTTTTTAAAACGCTACCTTGTTTTAAAACAAGATGTGGTCATTGATATTGGTAACGAAATTGTTTCAGATATTGCTAAAATTATTATTTTCTTGGAGTCAAGACTTATATTTTAAACTGAAAATAAATTTTCCATCAATTACTTCGACATTTCGGTTCCTCTATGTGGAAAGATATTTTCACTAATAAAATAAAAATAGATAAAAGAAGTATATCATTGGTATTGCACACCACATGATTAGAAATTAAAATGGAATGTAATTTTAAAGAAACAAGTTATAACAATTTTGACAATGTTATTTCATGCAAAAATATATGTTTTAATTTAAGTTGGTTGGGTCCAATACGACTAGAAAATGAAGTATTTAGAAGTTTTTTCCCTAGATTAATTATTTTTACTAAAAAAATTTGGACCATAATTATTTTAGTTGATTTTCTACTTCTGCGACTATTTTAATTGAAAAAAAATATTAATTTATTGTCTGAAATATGACTTTTTTGTGCATTTCTTTTTTTAAGTAGTATCATTTTTTTGATATTGAACGATGCATTCAGTTTTCTAAAGTTAGTTTGTAATATTAGTTTTTGAATATTCACAGCATTGATCAAACATAATTTTTTCTCAAAATCTAATGTTGTTAATTAGTGGATACAAATTTATGTAGCAAATATATTGTTAACTTCTAGTAGTCCTTGAAATGTCAGAAATAAATTAAATTGTAATTAATCTCAACAATTTAAGTCACCTCTGCCATACATTTTGATTTCAGTCAATTTATCCACAAAAACCAAATTGTTTTTCAATTAAGTCACTTGCCATGTACAAACAATTAATTCACACTGCACCATAAAAGTGAACCAACAAAGAATAAGTATAGAATTTTATTCAATACTCAAGAAATGATGCTTACCATACCTAAGATACCATATTATAGTTGAGACATAAATCTAACAACCCACTTTTGCGAGTGGACAAAATATGCTGTGACAAAATTCGTTACCTCACTGTTTTATTCTAGTGTGTAGACTTAACATGTTTTTTTATTTTTTGTATGGAATGTATTCTAGTACCAAAATTACTGAATCATCGATCCCATAACAGCATAAACAATAAACAATGCTAAGCGTACCATATTTGTAATACCTTAATGTATATTGATGGAATTATTCACCAAGATAAGACTTACTTTACTTCAGAGTTTAATCTGAAATTTTTTTATGATTGTTTTACATCTGTTATTAATTAAGAGTCTAAAAAAAATTAACACTGATCACATGTCTAATATTATGGACACATATGTAATGCCCTATCCAGAAATATATTTTAGATATAAATACGATCAAGTATCATGGAAATAGGACAAAGATTTTTGAAATATTCATCAATATGGTGAACCGTGTCTTCATTCACATTCTTACAATAAATTATACAATGAATTACCATACAAGAGCTTTAATTAATTTTTTTGCCTTTGTCTTAAAGTTAGTTTTTTAGTTCCCATACTGAAACATGGAACCTTTTAACTTTATCATGTTTGTTCGCCTATCGGTCTGTCCCAACTTCAAGGTTTTTAAAATTCCAGACCTATGTACTGCTCGATACATCAGATGGAGATCTCAAGTAATATCTGGTTAATTATTAAAAGTAGATTCATGTAGCTCCCCATAAATATAAAGCGGGATGACACACTTCTGCCGCACCACGGGGAGAGTATGTCGCCCCGATGAATGATATTTCATTAATTAGTTCACTGGAAGAAGCTAAAAAGAAATTTAAAAAGAACTGAAATGAAATGTAAAATTTAATCATTGTAAACTAACAAAACATTCAATTTAGAAACTGGCACTAGCAAATTATAAACATAAATCTAACAAGTGAAAAATAGTTTTAATTCAAGGGGCTAAATGGAAACATGGTTACTTGAGGTATCATCTCTGGGGTTAGAATGTGTATCGCATCGATTTAATGTCGTGAAGTCGGATTGGGAATTCACAGTGTTAAAAATGAATTTACGACAAGCATTCAAAATTAAAATATTTAAAAAAAAAATCAAATTATGTACATTGATAGTAATTTTTTTAACATTGACATAATAAAAACCAAAAAAATAATATATAAAAATTATGAGAATTGCATTAATATTTCATAGCTATATATAAGCATGATATGCTTAACAATTTGTTTGGACAAGGGAGTTTTATATATTAAATTGTCATACATATTTTTTACTAAAAAACTTTTGTGCTCATTAAGTATACTCCGTATCCAATCATCATAAAATTGTTTAACAATTTTAAGACCCAATATTCTAAATACATTATATGACACATAGACAGACATTAACATAATGCTAATCCTAACATAGAAGAGTATTCTACATGAAATTTTGTTATCGCTTCCTGCAACGAGCAAATATTTGCAAATTAGGATGTGCCAAATATTATCTTTAAAATTTAATATTCTTAGAGTCTATATGGAAAACATTGCTGATTGTTTCACTAGTATTGCAATGAGAATAGGTCTGAAAGCGTACAAGTCTGTAGATAGCAACTATGTAGTTTAGGTTAAATCGATGGTCAATAAATGATTGACAACAATTAAAATGCTTATGGTCACAGACCTCATTTATGGTACGTAGGTAATGGTACGTAGATAGCAACTAAGTAGATTAGGTAAAATCGATGGTTAATAAATTATTGACAAAAATTTAAATGCTTAAGGCCACAGCCATCATTTGTCAACTGACCTAAGTTCGTTGCTCTAAAAGACGAAATTAAGTGCAATAAAATCAATATTTATATTTTTAGCTACCATAATTAACTGACGTACGTATGAAATTAAAAGAAAAAAATACTTAGCTTTTATTTAATTCTCAATTTCATATATCATTATGGGTAACTGCATCATAAATACTTTTTTTACGCATCAGCTAGTCACATGTTGTCTTTCTAATTTTTACTGATGTATTTGACGTTTTTGACTTTTGAATGTTGAAGATATTAGCTACGATTATGTATGACAATGATTTATGACCTGATTCGTAAACTGAATTTATGTTTTTTGAAAACAAACTTTTAACACTAAGCTGAAAATTTTTTAAATATAAAAGAACTTGCTTTATCAATAATTTTGCTTTACTGTCTACATATCTTAATATGTAGGTGGCCCAGGCTAAACTTAGCAAATTGACAGAAAGGCTACAATCTAGATTTTGCATATATATTGAGCCCGATATCATCTGCAAATTTATGCAGATTCTTGCACCTGATATTGAGCGCTCGGGCCGTCTTCCGGTTGAATGCAGGTTGCTTTTGAGTTGCAACATTTTGATATAACACAAAGAATGGTTTGACCTATTTTCTCACATTGCGACCTCAACGATTTAAATGATTGTCATGTAGTTTAAAAGGAAATACTGTGTTTGAGAAAATAAGACTGATAATTTTGTAATGCAAACTGCGTACCTGTTTTATTCATAATATGTTTGTATTTCAATTTTCCAATTGTTATATAAATTAAGACAAATTATTTCTAAATGTCTGTGTTACATGGCCTAATATTATCTTAAATGTTGTATGTTTTGAATACAATTTTCAATATTTGGATAACATATATTTTATAGGTCAGCCGGTATTCACCGTCAGGCAAGTCCAGTGTCATATGATTTTGTTAGATGAAATATTGAAGTAACAAAACCAAATATTAATTAAGTTACATTAAATAATCCAATAAATTTTATATCTAATGGCAGACACATTGAAACCATTTTTAAACACCTTCCTGCCTGTTACATATATAATACTTTTCTCTTCGTTAAATCCAATTATGTTGTAACATGAGGTATTTACTAAATAGTAGCTTAGAAAAAACTAAAAACCAGAAATATGGAAACTTGAATACACTGAGTGTTACTTTTAAAAATATATTGAGATCAAAGTGATAAAAAAGTATTTTTTAGATAAATTACTTTAAAGTGACATTTTCTCTGAAGGAGTCTAACTATAATTTTCAAGTTAAAATAGATTATCTATATTAAAGAACTGGACCAAAACAACAGCATAACTTGTAACGAGGCCTAGAAATTGAAGCAGCAACGAAGCTCGCAGCTTGAACGAGTGGAAAATTGTGAATTGACCCAGTTTGCCTCTTTCTATCATATTTTTAATAAGCTTCATATGGCGTCCGACAGTGGGTGCTCAAAAAAGAAAATAATATGTACTTGTAGGTATTGTTAATGAATGTACTTGTAGGTATTGGTAATAGATTCTCAATAAGGAAATTACTTTAGGAATAGAGGAAAGTAAGGAATGTTTACAAGAGGAAAAATAGTAAATATTAATTATAGTTCGTATAGCAATAGTGACCAGCTTTGTCCTGGATCAATAAGAGTATTTGGCATAAATATACATCAATATAATATACACCTATATTAAGGGCCTGTATGCACAAGTAAATAAATATAGTTATATATGACATGCTTATATGGTAACATCGTAGTTAATTCTTACTACATACACTTTGAATTCTTCTACTGGAATTTTTACAAATAGTTTTGTTGTGTGTGATTTGTATGAGATTCAGGTACCACATCACACTTTAATTTGCATTGCAAAATACTGAACAAACTCTTCGCACCAGTTCGTTCAATACAGAACAAAGCGTGTATTGTCGACGTCTATTGGAAATGTCCAGGAGTTGTCCAATTTTGAACAACAACCGTTTATAGTGCTATATAAGTTTTTTTGGTGTATAATATTTGTAAATAAACGAAATTTTATTACAAATATTGTACACCAAAAAAATTTGTTAATGATTTTTTAAATTTATTAATACGATTTGTTTATAGAATTCAACTTTCATATTCTGTGGACGAATTTGAGATGACTTACCAACAGGGGCAGATAAGTTAGAGTTTTTATTAGGTTGTTTGTTCGTTTTGTCCAATTTTGAACAATAACCCACTGATTCCTTAAGTCTTTCATTAAGAATTTGAGGTGAAGTAACATGGTGTTTACTATCAATTGATAATGGAATGGAATGGAATGGCCTCTGGTTCAGTGAATTTATTTTTTTTCACCAAACAAGTATTGCTTACACAACCTGGCAAACTAAAACACCCTCTATACTTCTCACAAAGTTACTTTGACAAGGTTCTAATCGAAGTCGATCGCAGTTTGAAGTACATCTGAAGTACAGTCTGAAGCAAACACAAAGCGAATCGAAGTACCTCTCTACACTATTCTGTTCACCTAACGTCGTTCAATTTCACGAGTAGTGTAGTGCAGGTTTAAGAATTAGTGCCCCACATGTGGCTGCCGATGTAGTGTGGTGCATACCTTACTTAAGCAAGAATTTTAATGAAGTAGGTGTAAACAGAACTTAATCCTGTATTGCATTCAGTGCATTATGTGTCAAAACCTATATGGTGGCCAACTGTGCTAAAATATATACATATCTAGTTTTAATCGTAGGAGTGTGGAACAATTCTTTTCTTTGAATGTTCCAAATGTGTAACCCCAAGCATTGATATTTGACTTTATTTTAGGTC
The DNA here is from genome assembly GCA_039881145.1 of Druceiella hillmani. Taxonomy (NCBI): domain Eukaryota; kingdom Metazoa; phylum Arthropoda; class Insecta; order Lepidoptera; family Hepialidae; genus Druceiella; species Druceiella hillmani. The sequence goes on from JAYKKI010000036.1 coordinate 22,287,920, forward strand.
ACACTGAAGGAAGTTTTGTTCGAGTGAGATATTGAATAGTTCTTATCCTCATAATTAGGAATCCAAGGACACAATCTCTTACATAAAATCAGGAAATCCTAAGGAAAAAAATGCCAAGGTATGCCTAGAAGCGAAGCGCCGTTGATAGAGGAACAAAAATATATTACCAAGGCCTGTGACATTCTACTGCAGTATCAAACAAATTCCGTAAGTGGGACTACAAGCTGCTTACACTTTGGGACGATAGAATGTATATGTCGGGTCTTGAAACATATTTGGAATAGAAGGATAAATTAGACTTAAGATATTCTAGTGAGTTATTCAGGGTGAGAAGAGACTGGTAGAAACAAAAGAGATTTATTAACAAAGGAGGATTATCCACAGATAGAGAATACTAACAGTCAGCATATGGCAGGTTCAAAATCGTTAAATTAATTCCTGAGAAATATAAAACTAAAAGGAAAACAAACAAATGGCACTGGAAAAGCTTTGACCATGTATTGTAAAATCACATTAAAGTTGAATATTGATGAAAGATGAGACATTCAAGGATTTTTCTTTCCGGATATCAATACATTAATGCTACAAGATGCCTGAATGCAAATGGAATAGCTGCACATGCTGCAACAAATGCTAAGTTGAAATCTACCTGAGTAAAGTGAATTTTATTTAGATGATGCAATTTTGTTTTTTTTAATTTGTGATATAAAAATAAAAAAATTTAGAATGCAATTTGTTCCTATATAAGACAAAACAATAGTGATAGTTTATAACGTGACGTATACGCCACATGATAAAAATCATTTAATATTAAAATATATATCCTAGATTGAAGGATTAATTAAGTTCCCATACAAACAAGGTCGAATTTATGTTTTGTCACTTACTGAGCACTCAATAGATTCTACGAGGTGATAATCTAATAATAGATGTTAACTCAAAAGACATTTAAATAGCAAAGTGTCACTTGTTTCTTGAACACTCAATAAAACACTCGTGTTGGAATTCAGTTGGAACATACACATTTTACGAGAATCATTATGACCATCGAATCAATAGAAGATGCACTTTGGCCGATTTTAGTGTATCAGCAAGTATTTGGCATTTGTAGAAGAAATGTAAACCGAGTTCCAACCAGGTTTACATCACGATATCGAAAGTTATACAGTTTTTTAATAATGGGAATCTTGATTTTACTGCAAGTTGCTGCTGGCACTTTGACTTTTACCAATAGCACTTTGATTTCAACCCATGCCTGTATCTTATTTGCATACGGAGCACTTCACATGATTCACTCTCTGTATTTATTGTTGATTGAAATAACTTTTGACAAAATTGTGTTTGAAGGGTTGATCTTGAAAATTCAAGAAATAGATTATCTTTTTCAGTTAGAACACAGAAGGAATTTTTTGAGACAAGATAAATGTCGAAACCTCATAATTATTGGCCTCCTCATACCCTATCATATTCTTTACGCTTGCATTGATTTTGTGGCTGGAGGCATAAAATTTGGCCTGAGGGCTTGCATTTATTCTGTGTACAATGTTATTGCTGTTATTATTTTTGATCTAGAAATAATACTCTTCTCTTCGATATTATTTAGTGTAACAAAACGTTTGGAAATGTTGAATTTCTTCTTTGAATCTAAAAATAGAGAAAACATATTCACATCTATTGATGCTATATTTGGGAGTCCACAACATAATCCCAATTCACACAATAATTTTACATTTATATTGCCGCTCAACCAAAATTCCGTTTACCATTTATCCCAATTTTACATTCGTTTGTTAGACCTGTGCCATCATTTAAAGAAAGTGTTTGAATTTCAGGTTTGTATTGAATGTTTTTTACTTTCGTTAAATGCTTTCAAATATGTCAATACAAATGATTAACATAAACAAACTTTTAACTTCATTTTTCAGCTATTCATGTCACTCACTATCATATTTTCTGGTATTCTCCTTAATACATATTTGTTTTTGGAGAATTTAAAGTATAATGTAAGTATTATTAACACCAATACTAACTTGCGAATTCCGAGATTAAAAAATTGCAAATCCATAAAATTAATAAAATAATACTATTATAAAAATACAAGGTTTACAATTAAAAACTTGTTTCATAAACTATTAATTCTTCAAATAATAAAGAATATGCCTATGGAGAAATTTATGGTGCATTTTCCGAGTATTTAGAAACAATTTTGTCACTTTGTTTAATTACTAAATCTTTATGGATGAAAGAAATCCAGTATAAATAGGTATAGCAGTATCATGGAGGACTTACATCCAGCAGTGAATAAACCACTTGTTGGTGAATGGTTTCGTAATGTGTCTGGTTGAGACACTTCACCTGTTTTGTTGTTCATATCATCATGGAATATAGTCCATTACATATTTCTTTTCATCCCCACTTTCTCTTTGTTTTAAATTTTGCAAAATGTTTCTATTGCTATACTTCTAACGTATGAATAACTAGTTGTGCCTTGTGTATCAGTACCACCATACCTGAAATTTTTTTGGAAAAAATTGATTAATACAATGAAAACATTGTAATAATTAATTTTATCATATAATTTAATTACATCTGTAATAGCTAAACTAGAGTAATTAGTTTTAGGTGCTTTGTGATTTTTCTACACATGCTGAATATTTTCCCTAACTGCTGTGTCCCTGGTGATAACATTGTAGAGTTTTGTTGCCTTCGATCATCCCTAGAAATATTGAACTCCATCAGTGAAAGTATAAACAATTAAATTAAATTATTCTCAAATATATGATGAAGTGAATTCACATATCAGAAATTAATTTGCATATCATATATTTGCTTCGAATTATGAAAATTGAAAATTGTATTTTAAACATAGAAAGTAAAGCATAAATGCATGAATTAATATTTATCAGTAAGCAGCAGTAGACTTGAAAAACGTCTTTCAAAACATGACTTTTGCCCATAAAGAAATGAATTCACCTTTGACTGAATATAACTTAGATATATAAAATACTATAAATCTTTTTGTTGCAAATTCATCAATAAAGAAAATATTTCAGAGAGGAGATGTGTCAATTTTCATTATTTCCATATCATGGCCGTTCCACTATGTTACGTCGTTGATAGATATGTGTCTCGTGTGTGAGAAAATGTACTTGCAGATAAAAAGAACAAAGTCTTGCTTGACACCAATGATAATCGATGATGAATTACGTAAGTGAACAATTTTTATTTACGCATTTACAAATGGTTTTCTTTAATGCCAGTGCTATGCTTATGTAAAATAAATACTTACAGGGTGACTGGTATAATAAATTATACATTAGTTTATAAATATTTCCTCTAATTTAAAATGGAGAATTCATTTATTTTGGGATGGAGACATGCTCCAGATGGAAGCAAACTCATCTTTTCAGAGTTAAATAATTATTCTATCTTGTCTTTGAAATTCGCATTGTAACGAGTCACGTATAAAGTGTTACAGGAGTAAAGTTTTGTGTCGAAATAGAAACACACAGTATAATAACCAAGTAAAAACAGACAGATTATAGATAAATCTATCGTCATTTATAAACAGATAGATAATCATCAATAATTTATTTATAACTTTTACTCACAGCTATGCAGCGAACATAAAGTGCATAATTTTTTATAATTCTGCAGAATAATTAGGGGCAGAGTCGTACAAAAATTTTCGAAACTTTTGCTTGAGTTTTCATTAAATTCTTTGCACTGTTGAAAGAATAAAACAAGATAATGTTTGTTGCAAAAAATATGTTTCCAATTTAAAAATGTCAACGTTGATTTTATTCTTTTTTATGGAAACTGCATTACATTTATATTAAACAACATTTTAGTAAATGCGCGAGGTTAGATCAATAGTTGCCATTCCAATTTATTAGTGTTGCCATCTGACAACAGCCTCTGACATTGGAGGGTTTCAACCTCCCCGCACCCCTAGCAATAGAACTAAGAATTCGTGCCTCGTGGGTTGGGTAGTTAATTCATTCCAATGTGAATTCTAATTAGTGTACAATTTGATACGGGCATAGGCAAGTTTATAGCATCATTGAATTAAATCAATTCTTCTCTTGTTTTATAGAAGGAAATGGGTTTCCATTTTCTTTCCTCTTCAGAAATGTCTAAATTTTCAGCACTTTTTTCCTTTTCCTTACAACTATCTCTTCGCAAGTGCTTATAGCAATTCCTAATGTTCTGTCTGTAAATCTGTCATTTAGTTTTATTTTACTTTGTTCTTTCTGCTTTTTTTTTACTAAATTCTCCTTCGTCTATCAGATATTAATTGATTTTATTTTTGAAATAAGTTTTGTTGTTAAAATAATAGCATTTTATAAAATGTCTGACTATGAATCATTCATAGTGATTACTTCAATATAAATTATTTTCAAATGATGTACATTTTAAATTATTCCATTAGATACTTGATATATGCTTCAATATAGGCATACAGACAGCTATTTTACTCACTGTCATAACAATTTAAACAAATAAAAAAAATTAAATTCCAAAATTCACTTTCATAAAATACAATTTCCTATTAATTTTTGTGCTATTAAATGTTTTTATTAACTATATAAAACACAGGTTCTGTGAAACGAAAGTGTAAAAATCTGAATATGGAGCTCTAGAAAAAAAAATTTTTGTGCAAAAAATTTAACAATTTAGGTTTATTTACCTCCTATTTATACAATTTATGTTTTATACTCCTAATTTATGTTTTATTTCTGTATATAAAATGAATACCCATTATCACTCTTTAGTTGTTATCTCTCTTATGTTTAATTAAGTTTACTAACATTTTTTTAAAATTTCGTTGAAACAGTCAACTTATCAGGGTACGAAGTGACCGACAAATGTGTTTGGAATGTGTGTGGTTCTGAATTGATGAAAATTTAGCTTTAAACTGTATCTTCTTTTTTGCTTAAACCTTGTCCTCTGCAAACATAATATATACGTACAGCTGACTAAATAATTTACTTTACATTCATCTATATTTACAAAATAAAATTATATGTTAAGGATTAGATGTTTATTAATTTTTATCTGTCAAACTGTGCTTCACTCCTCATAGCAGCTATCAGTCACCTGAGAAATATAATTTATTAAAACATTTATTTTTGTTTTGTATGCAGGCCATGTATATATACTTATATATTCATAAACCAATATTTGAGAATGTAAATTTGTGAATAGGCTGTAACTTCATAAATGTATTCAATTAATTGTAGTAAGACTTTTGTGAAAGTGTCATAAGGTTGATATTTTCACAACTACTGTTATTGATTCTGGAGAAAACTGACTACTATTGCTAGTTTGTAATGAATGTATACCAGTTACCCTCTTATTCAACAAATGTACTGCGATAGTCACGCGACTCTGTGATCAGTTTCTGAGATTCATTAAAAATACCTTACCATAAGCTTATATTATTTACTTTTTCCAGCATCCATTGTACGACATCACGTGAAACTTATTAAAAACTTGATAGAAGAATGTGGACTTGGTCAGTTCAAAATTTTCCAGTCGTTCAAACTACGAGCTTCATTCCTTCTCCATTTTCTAGGATTGATCATGAGTTACTCTGTTGTTCTGATTCAGTTTATTAATGTTGATGATCTGTTTTAACTTAAAAATTATAATTCAGTTCCTTGTCAATTTTAGACAATTTAATGTTTGACTAATCATTATATAATGCTATCTACAGGTTTCTTAATAGTATGTACTCCTTATGATGTTATATGCATATTTTTATTTTTTCTCATTCCCACATTTAATTTGTATATTTTATATGTATTAATATGTAAAAATTATACTAAATCACTTGCTTTGCATGAGTTATGTGAAATGATATAATATAAATACAGCATCTTCTTTGTGGAAGGTATTAATGAACAGAAGTTGTTTAATGTGAAATTAAAGGCATGTTAAAACTTAATACCTGTTTAAACAGTTTCATTTGTCTAATTACAAGCCAAAAGTTTTTGAATCTTATTAAATACTATTAAATTAATTTTGTTGCATAAAATCTATTTCCCTATGCTTTTACTTGATCTTATGGAAAAAATCTAAGGGCTCATTTTTTGCAAAGGGGTATACTTGTATATATATAAAAATTGAACTACTTAACTAACTAAAAAACTAAGTGTAACTAATAATGTGATTTTTTATGTGTAAATTAACTAAGTACATGTGTAAACTGATATGAATTTATAATGAGCGTAACTATTTATTTTAGTTATTATGATTAGTTGAATTGTATTAATCATAAGTTGTGTAATAAATCCTTAAAGTTTAAAAAAAGTAAGATGACATGCATTTAATTTACTGATACCCGTCAAACACATCAGTTTATATAAACTATTCACAGCATTATTTCAAAAGGACATTCCCTATGTGCATTAACATTGATGATCTGCATTAGTTTCCAATTGTTTGTATCAAGTAGTAAATTGTATAAATGTTGATGCATAGGTTTAATTCATTATTCGGAACACAACTGATATCAGCAAAATAATAGTTATCGTCACTATAATCACTATCACTCAAAATTTGCATTACACCAAATTGTGAGGGCACCACAATGTTACTCCCACTATCACTTTCTTCACAATTTGAAAAACGATCATTTACACTGGAATTATTTTCGTATTCCGACATTATGGGTTAAAAAGTATCTTTTCCTGGATCCTTTTTATATTGTAATAACTAATGATATCATCATTTGATATCATTAGTAATTACAATGTAATTTATGTAACATGTAGAAAGATAAAAAATCAGCGATGCGTGCGAACAACCTCCCCTACCGCGTACTAAATAGGAACTGATTTCGCGAGCACCATCGCGCTCATGGCAAATTTAGTATGTACACGCACGAGTGCGATGGCGCTCGTCGGCACTCAAACGGATGATATAAATAAGTTAGAGAAATTTCACATTCTTTTCAAATTTTACTGCATGCTGTATACAAGAAAATATACAAATAACTTGCAATTACATATGTACATTTGCATTTGTTCACATTTTGCTGCCCCTTAGTCTCTCTTCTTTTTTTACATCGTTTGATAAAATAGTTGATAAAATTAATATTAATCATTCAGAAAATAGGCACTGTTTCTCTTCCAATAACTATCCTTTGTGGGATCCACTCATTTCCGAACAACACATTCCGTTAATCACTGAGACTTTTGAGCTCCAAGTTAGTGTTTTTTTACATAATCAAATGCATATGACAAATATGAGCCGCACTATAACGACAATGACTCACATAACTGAACCTAACATTGCACATTCATAGACGCATCATCATGTTGTAATATTCATTGTTTCCATAATTTGCATATATTTTAAAAGATGAAAATACAAAAAACATAAACAGCGACAGATAAACTACAAGAATGTTAATAATACTGCAATAAACAGGAAGAGCAACAATAATGTGACATCTAAACCTAATCTTATAATTACTAAAGAATAATAAATTATACCTGAAATAATGTAGACACAAAAGAAACAAAAGGAATGTAATCTGTGTGTACATCAATATGTAACAATATGTTGGAAAGGGATAAGTTATAATAAGTCAATGTGCATGCCATGCGCACTATAATATACAAGTATTAAACATATAAGGCCAATTTGAAGATAATAATTCAATGGTAATTTTATGGGACACCTGCTTTCTATCTGAGAGTTTTCTGATGTTACTCTTTCTGGGTATCATGATGTTTGCGCCGGTGCAAGTCTGTTCATATGAGAATATTTAATGACATCAGGATAATGATAAGAAGACAATAAAATTGGTCAATAAATTCAACTATGGTTTCCACTATATGCTCTTACTATATACGAGAGGTATGGACTTAGACTCAACAATGCCATAATTGGCATTGGTTTCTGGTATTGCCAAGCTTTCTTCCTGTTGGCTAAAGTGGAGGTGTTTGACGATGTCCGTCTATTTAATTTTGATCCCAATGATATTAAGTCATAAAAATATATGCAATATTATTATAACAGTTGGCACCCAGTGCCAGCGTACTTTATGCAAATTGATTTACAAGTGGACGGTGATGTACAAAAAGTGAAATCTACCTGAATGTAATTTTGAGAAATTACAAGTCGCTGGTACAAACAATTAATTAATGCTTTTTTTGTTCATGATCGTTTTTGCTGCAATTTTTTATTTTTGTGTTTCTCTTTGTTCTGGACTTATTTTTATTAATAAATAGAATTAATTAAAAAACGCTTACTCCATATGAGTTAAGAGAAATTACATCACATAAGAAGTAACCAATTTTTATAATATAATTGTGTGTCATACATATTTATGAAATATATGACACAAAAAATGTTGTATATTTTCCACTTAATCACACTCAAGTCTCTGGTGCAAAACTATTAGGAATTATTATGCATTTCTAATCCACTTTTTAATCATTTTAATTGACATTGTGTAATTAAGCGACTTGCTTTCTTTTTGCAAAATGTTTTAACATCCAAACTTCACTGGTACAAAAAATTACAATTGGTAAGCACTTATGAAAATTTTAAAAACAAACTCTTGTATAATATAAAAAAATATTTTTTGTTAGGCAGACAAAAGCAGTTAATGAAATTTAGTTATTTATTTTTGTCCTGAATTACAATTTAGTTTTCCTTCTGGCATTAATAATAGATTTTTTTCAATATAATTAACGTCAATAAAAAACCTCAAAATGTGAGGAAATGTAATATTTCCTCCATCACATTCATAACAACAACATTCTAACAACATGCAAGTGCTTTCTATTTTTATCGTAATATTATATCACTAATGACAGAGGAAAGGAGCCTAGAAAATAAGTTTATTAAATTAAGATAGAAAGAAAATAAGAACCAAAAAAATTTATATTTAGCTACATCTACATTATAGTGCTCATCCATGTATGAGGAATTTTTTTTTCGAGCTAAACTATCTTGAGAGACATCAAAATTTGCATAATTTTACACAGATAACGAAAAACACACTTTGAAGTTTTGTAAAGTTTACATTTTTATAGACCTAAACCCTATGCCTAAAATAATACAAATATCAGATTTAAAAGGTATAATATTATTGAAATTAATGAAACAAAGCACAAGAAAACAAAATAGAGCTTATAATCAATGTCAAAAAGTTAAAATTAAAACTCATTTTTGTGTCCAAAATTTGGCATTTATGCTCGAGATTGAAACCTGGTTCCAATCTTTAAAAGCAAGGGCAGTTATACTTTGTGAGGCCTCTGTTATCAGTCACATCTGTTATCAGTACATCTTTCTATAGATTGTGTGTGCATGTATGCGACAAGGCAAGTCAAAAATTTTCAAGCTCTTATCTTTTGTCTGATTTGAAATGTATCATTAGAAAACAAAGCCAGTAGCAAAACACTTGTTTTTGACTTTCTCTATGAAGGTTATTTCCATCCTTTTTTTTAAGAAATTTACATTAATTTCTCTTTTTTTACAGGAATAATTATACAATAATTATATTGATGATTTTTTGGTTATGTCTTATTTCACTTTTAAATTTTGGTTAGGTATTTTTACCCTTTAAAAATGCAAATGTAAACATTGTAGGTTACAAAGAGAACCTGCATAAATTAACCAATAAGCAATGAGTTGATATTCCAATGCAGTGCAATGGCTTACTGATGTGATATCAAAAATGGTGTAACAGTTGGCTGGCACGTGATATGGGTTATCTAATAAGTTAATGAATCGACACGGTGATGCAGATAATATTGATGTTATCAATATTTAATACTACATTAGTGATGTTATGATCCTTGGGGGATGGACAGGGCTAGAGGATTACTTGTAGGCAAGTATTTCATGAAACAATTAATGTGAAGTATCCTTGACACAAATAAGAATGTTACAGCGAATAGGATTTGTTTATTTATGACTATTGATTTTCAAAGTAAATGAAGTTAGGAGCCAATACATTATATAGAAGTGACTTAAGTTACAAATGAAGGTTTAATGAAAGAATTTTAAACTTAATGTAAAATCTAGATAATCAAACATAATAACCATAAATAAAACTGTACTATTTTGTAAAATATGTAAAGCAATAAACCTAATGCTATGCTCCCCCCTCCCTCCCACCTAATTACATGTTGTCCATAAACAAGTTAAATATTATCAAATAACCTTGCCACTTAATGGGTATTAGCACCTGACAACAGAGTCCTAGACGTAGATATAAATTGATTACTATTACAAAGTGAACACGGTAAATAAAACCCTTTTGACTATTTTGTTTGTTAGGTCATTTCGATTAATTTTCCACAAATGTTGAGGAAACTGATAAATTATCTTTGTGTCAAGTAGTTTGTAATGCTATGAAAATTAGATTTGGCTCTAATACATTACGAGGTAGATTTTTTTTTATGAAGTGGTTACTAAGTCCTGGAGAGGTATTTTTATCAAGGCCACCTTTTCGATAATTATAATACAATGAGTGAAAATTTGTTACCACTCCATATAATTGAAGATTGTTCTTATTAAGGGCAATCATGCAATTTTGAGTTTTATCATCTGCTATTTTGAAGCAAATAATGAGCGTTAGCATGAATATAAGATAAATAGTTCGCACTGTATTTGCAGAATAACAATCTAAATAGTTACGATAAAATATATTCATTCATGAAACACTCAAAGCAAATTTATTTTTACTAAAGCGACATCCAAAAGTGTATTTTGATAGAGCACTTCCTATTTCAATATAGAAATTATTCCATGACTTATCAATATGTACCTTATATTAGTATTTATAGAATGATGTATTACGTATGAGCAATATTAGGCCATTTGATTCTGTTCTTGTGAGATCGAAGTAGTAAAAATATGTTATTGAAATGACTTGTCGGTCATTTCTTAATTGTTTTTGAAACCACACTTGTTAGTCATTTTCTTAATTGTTTTTGGGCGTTACCTAAGAAATGGAAAAATAATATAAGCTTATAAAGAACAAAATAATTTTAAAAAAGGATATTTTCAAAACCAAAGCTTGTAGGTCATTTCCTACTATGCAACTTGATTTGCAACAATTTTGTTACAAAAATTATGTAGTTACACTAAAAACTAATTTTACAACAACATACAGTAATGTTGTTATTTACGGGAGTCACTAATGTAATTTTGCTCTCACCTGCATTAAATGTAACAAACCAATGTAACGCTTATACAAATACTTCTTGGGATACTTAAATGTTTGTTCATTGGCATTGTTGGGTCTATCTTACATATTCGTAATTGTGAATAACTACTGTTCAACTAATTCACAACTAATGGATGAAATGATCATTTTTTTGTTAGGACCTCATACATGAATAAAACATAATTTGATTTTAACTCGTAGAAAATGCACCGCAGAAAGGCCTGTAGTTTATAACTATTTTTAAAATATCTTCTTATGCTGTATATGTTTGTGAAGATATGTACGTGTAAATGGAAAAATACAATTTGTAAAACATAGAGAGTACTATGATAATATACAAAGAGATAGAAATTTTTCATGCAATTATGTTTCCATACAATTAGACAACTTTCTTTGCAATTTTACACCAAATTCAATAAAGTAAGTTGCAAAATTTAAACAGAATTAGTTTCACTGTAACAACTTTTAATATTTTTCAATGTTATTAAGATATAATTATTATAATTAGTTTTGTATCTATCATCATTAAGGAAATATAGTTAAAAAATATTTTTAAGATTTTATACAAAGCAACTGGTTGCAAAGTTTAATGATATTGGTCTAAAACTGCAGAAATGTACGGCTGGACAAATGGACGTGATGAAATTATGAGGATTCCAAATTCCATTCTGTGAAACCCTACAAATCAACATCGAGGTCACATACTGATTTGTAGCAAAGCCTTTTGTCAAAGTTCAGTCTAGCTGTACTTGACTTTATCTAAAAAGATTAGCTTAAATACAGGAATATACATATATATGTGTGTATTTCCTATATAAACTGAGTATATTTAAAGTGTGTTTCTGTAAAATTATTAAATTTTTTTTTGTTGGAATCACAAATTTGACAGCCATTTTTTCAGAAACAGTTGAGAATAGTCATAGAGTTGCCTAACATTTTCTTTTCCCGTTTGATGCACAGAATCTCCTTTAGAAATAAATAACAGAAACACTTTGCAGCTGCATATGGTTGTGTCAAAGAACTTGTTATTTGTAGGGTGATCTTAAGCATATTTGAAGCATGTTTCTGTAAAAAATATGAATCTTTTATAAATGAAATAGCAACTGTGACAGTGAAGGGCCTACCAGAACAAATGACGTACTTTCAGGAGAAACATGAGGGCACAAAGTTTTATCACTTTATCAAAAAACTCTTTGTTTCCCGTCAGTGAAAAAAAAATTTCCCCCCATCTGTTCGCAACATATAGCTTTCTTTATGTTATATTCTCCATTTCTTCACCAAATATGAATGTATTCCTGAGCCATATATTCTCTAAATCATATCATTATCGATGCAATAGAAGAGGGTAACAAACAAAAAACTACCAAAGTGCAAGTCAAACATGTGCATTAAATATTTCGTAATGTGTATGTACTGCAGAAAATATTTGAGGTAATCCAAATGTAATCATTTTTTATCAATACCAGCCACATCACCAACATCTGTGATTCCTTCCTGATCATTTACAATTATATATATAGTTTCTACATTATGTATCCATTGATAGAATGTTATATGCAATTAGGCTATGTTACTTCGTATTGTATTGCTATGAGTAAGTGTCAGCAATTTAATCAAAGCTTTGTGTCTTACAAAGCAAGCAGTGAACATGACATTGCGTTATATAAACGTGGGACAAAAGAGGAAATGATAGAGGAATTTAATTAAAATTAAAAATATTAAATGAAGAGTGAATCGATTGGAAATACAGCCAAAAATATTTGGACTAGCTTACGGAAAAAAGATATTTTTTAATAACGTTTACAAAAAAATATAAATAAAATTATAGTTCATTCATAATTTTTTATGAAAATCAACACTGCCTTTAGAAATTAATAGAGATAAAATTTATTACGGAACTTAGCAAAACCAAATGTACCAGTGCCATTTAATATTTGGTATAGTTTAATGCAATTGAAATTATCATTCAATTTCAATAAGTAATTTTCGATAGACTGTTGTGAACTATGATTGACAATATGTCTGTTTATCTGTAGAAAACATCACAGTAAGGTTGAATGTAATGTGTATTTGACTTCACATTACATTATTTTAATGGAATTTGGTAGACTGTAATTCATTATAACATCCATATTGTAATGTTTATTTAAGTGACTGTTAACATTGACAAATTAGGAAAATATGAAATGGAGGGATTAGTATCCCTTATTTATTTAACTTATGGTTTGCCAAATGACATTTTGAGGTCATTTGAGGAATAAAATATCTGAGAAGGGGAAATAAACTTTGGTTATTCATTGGCACAAATTAAACTTAACAAAATGATAAAGGGAGTTTGACTTAAAGTAATTATCACAATCCTGTCATGTCACAACAAAATTACAATTTTTAATTTTGCTGTTTAATTTTCAGACACGCCTATGCTTTTACCTTATGCTTATACCTTAACACGCTTATGCTTATACCTTAATAGTCACAAATATACAATTGAGGGGGTTATCATAACTGAAAGGGTTAAGCATTTTTTAAATTTCATAATTATTTTCTTTCTATTGATATATTAGCTTAAAAATACATTCTCTGAGTGGTTTGGTTTGGACTCGATACTTAAAAAATTAGTGCTTTAACATTGTAAAATTATTAACAAAGATTGGGAAATTTACTCTAACATTCATTGCAACTTTAGTAATTATAGAACACCACATAACATTATTGGAAATAAAAATTGATTTTCAAATTTTTAATTCACAATTAGCTGTACTGGCAAATAACCTTGAAATGGTGTCGATGTATAAACTGATAAAAACTCTCACTCAGGTTTTAAAGTATATTAACGCCCATTTAAAATTATTAAACAACAGTTATAATTAAATAACACATTAATTTTTGATTTGCCAATTGAAAATTTATTTTAAAAAATACTTATTTCATTCTCGCACATGATTCGAATTATATATCCATTCTACCAAATACTTCCAATATAACTTCTTACAAATCTGTGTAGCAAACTAAATAAAATATTTAACTTTCAGGTAATTAATGGTATTTTATAAATTTCTCACATTCTATTATTAGGTTATGTTAACTATGAAATTGCAATTAAATATTTTGGGTGGTGCATTTTATAGCCGCTATCTTCTCTTTTTCAATATCCGTTATTCAGAAAGCTGTTTGCTTATATGAATAAGGGGTCTGCCTGAGCTGAGTGAGGAACAGCTGTGTAAAGCCACATCCTCCTACCTCATTTCCATATTGGCTTTTTAACATTTACGTCTCCTTATATTTATTCCAACCTTTAGACATTCCTTAAATTAATTTACTAATGTCTTTCTAGGTAATCTCCAATTTATTTTCTTTGTCACTTCACCCACATAAACCTTTCCAGCCCACCTACCACACATTCATTGTTTCCTCCTGCTTATATTTTCAGCGGTCACACCATCATTTATTTTAACATCATTATTTTAAAAAAGACATAATCATCTGTATATTCTAAACATCAGACTGGACTCTTTGCAGTTAATATTTATGAGTTTGTGTGTGATATCCATTGTTGGTCAATTTCTTTGTTCTAATGTTGATGAATATACTGAATAACAACCAAGACAAAAAGCATCTTAGTTTAAGACTTTTAGCATCGTTGAATAACTTGGTTGTTGCTACCCTTTGGTTCTAACACAGATAGTATTATATAAATGTAACTGTAAAGTACATAATGACATAGTTGATTTTCGATGTTTGTCTCTAAGATCTAAGTCTTGTATTCCTTATAAATATTAAAAAAATATGTTTTTATTGGAGTTACTAAGTTTCAAATCAAATTTATATTAAGGAATCTAAATGTGCATGTATGCCTCTTATTTATACACATGAGTGTGTCTCTTGGGTTGTACGTATTTTTATTATAGTTTTTTGAGTGTAAAAGATGTATACTCTTCCTGTACATAACAATTTTGAGCAGTAAACCATCAACCATCAATGGCATATAATTGGCATCGAAATTAGAAGCAATGGTTTTTTAATATAACTGAAAAGAGGAGTGAAGGCAAACATTTTAAATGAAGAAGGGCGAAAGGAGTATGAGAATCTTGTTGGTAGGTAGAGAGAAAAATGTTCCAATATAAATGATGCTTCAATACCATTTGGCACAACACAAACACAATATAATTCACAAAATGAATGCAATATACATAAGTCATAACAACTTCTGTATATCGCATTCATGCTGCTATAATTCTTTATGCACAATCTCCAATCATATGAACTATGTGAAGCTTTTGTACAACTATGTAATACATGTGGAAGTTTATATTTTGTTGTATTTGGCATCCATGGGAAAATTTGTGAATCCCTTAAATGACATCAGATTCACTGACAATCTTCTGGACAGTGTACTAAAGTACAATAGCGTAGCTCAAAACAATTGTATAACATTTTAACAAGTGTTCTAAGTATAACACAATAGCTATTAACTGAAAATGGCATAGATATTAGTGCAAGAATTGTCAACCCTTCCCTTAATAATTTCATGCTGACATAGATCTAATAATCACCATTATATGAAGAAAGAGGATTCAGAACATGATGTCACTGAGTATACAAATAACGAGTCTACTGAGAAAAACCAAAATATGGATTGTGGCTCATTCAACTTTGTTTTCTCCATAAACCCTTCTTCTGAATAGATGCGTGTGACCGATACTCACATGTTGGTTACTCCATGACACCGTAGAATATCTTTTAATAATTCTAATATTAGGTTTCTCACAATCAATGCTTTTGGTTGCCATCATTACCGAACATATTTTATGGGGTTTCTTCTTCGTTGACGCAAAAAATTAAACAATTTTTTGCCATTTATTATTAAGCAATGAACGAACATAGAAAGATGAAATTTGTTGTACATAATACATATTTATTGATATAAATAAACAATTGTACAAAATTTTCTTTAATTAAGAGATACGAGTGAATCTATAATAAATGTCGAAAATATGAATAAAATAGATATTGTATTTATAATTAAGATATCGTATAGATCTTCTACCAGTTTTAAAAAAGAAAGGTGCTTAAATAAGCAATCTGAATGTGAATGTGAGAGATGCAAGAGGAAAGACGTCTATTGATGTCTTTCACGCATACAATTGTTTGATGTTTTATGTGTTCCATATAGGCTTACTTGTATCCTCAATTTGTTTAAAACTTAAATCTGTTTTCAATATTTGTCATTTAATTAGTATTTAGAATTTATATTAGGCTGTATCTATTTGGTTGTTAGCTATCCATAAATACAATAAAACCATACAATTAATTTTATGAAAAAATATATAGGGTTACATATAAAAAACAATAAAGAACACAAAAATTTGTTTTGGAAGTTTCATCTGTACATATGTTTGTTTGAGCATGTATCATGTAAAAATAAACAAAATAGTTTGGACAGTGTTTTCATAAGATGTAAGTATAAGCTAGAAATAACATTCTGATTTTATGTCAACATAATTAGTGCACTCACTCACACAAATTGAATATTTTCAAAGTTCATTTATTTTGCACTAGTACAACAACAACAAAAAGTACCCAGCTATGCCTCGCATAGTAATTGTACAAATCTATATTGAACTTAGCTATATCAATAAATGGAGCTATGCACATTTTGGAATGTGCAATCAAGATTTTCACCTGGTCTTTCATTGGCGAATGTTTGTGGCCAAAGGTGAAGTATACAGGGGAGCTTGTGTAGCAACCTGATTACGCGCAGATGTATGAAAGTAAATATAGTTTTTGGTCATTTTCTATACATAGCATTTTTCCATGTTTTATATATTCATCACAAGCTTACTTTGTTTCATCGATTGTTTGAAAACTTGAATCTGTTACTAACGTTTGTAATTTAATTATTTTGGTAAATTTAGTATTAGGTTGTATGAAATTAATAGTTACGTTCTTAATTGTCTATATATGTAATAAAATTGGTGTGTTAATACCTTGAAGGTATTTACAAAAAAATGTTTTAGGAAAATTCAACAAAAGTAATAGAAAACAAAAACATTGCTTTCGCAATGTGATTCACAAAGATAAATTGATTAAACTAATATTGTACCTTAATATATTTTTATTTTCATGTCACCATTTTAAGTATATGGTTTTTCACTCAGCAGGGGAACTTGTTGTTTACTCCCATTATTATATTTTCTAGGAAAATAATGGTTGTTAACTTTTTCAATTTCTCCCTAAAAACTGAATTCTCAACCGTGTACAAACTATTTGCTGATGACAACTTCCATGAGTTTACAAAGTAATATAAAATCTTTCTTTGACATTTAACAAGCATTGTTTATCGAATAATTAATTAATTTTTTTTTTACCCTTTCCATAGATAATTTTACTTTCACAAAATAACACAAACCGAACATATAATTCATTCATAAATTAATTGTTGTGTGGACGAAATAGCAGATAACAGCTAGTAATACATAAATACTCAAATATCAAATGCAGACCCAAAATACTTGTAGTTCAATAGCGATCATCTCTTATAAACAGGTACGTAGCTTTATGCAAAATACATACTTTTAGTCCCATTTATCCTCACAGATGTCAACGTACAATATATTTCTTTGTTAGAAATTGTTTAAGTTGTTTTCTTTTTTAATTTTCTGTCCTCTTACAATGCTTTCACTGAGTTAAATTAACTTAAAACATACTTTTTCACGATATTCCAACTGTTGGTCATATATGTATTAACATTTGTTTTTTACTAAATTATGTTTTTTCTGTAACTATTGTTTATTATGCGACGCAGAATATTTAATTTGAAATTGTTACAATTTAATCCAAGCAAAAAGCCCCACCAAATTTCACACTCACCATTACAACTCATCACCGTGAGCCAGTTAGTCGAAATTTTAATTTCAAGTCTTTTTAACTTCAGTCTGAACTGAGTCGTATATGTTGCTAATGACTAATATGTGTTTAAACCATGTGAATGAGCAATAAACATTTCAAAATTCCCCAAATTGTGAAGAGATTAAGAAATTTTCCCTCCCTGCAAAATTTCATTCAAGGTATTACAAAAAAGAACAAACAAAAATAACATCTACTGCAGAAAGCAATCCTTTGTAACATCCACATTGTGACCAGTGAGACTCAGTAGCACAGTTAAATCTGACCCATCTATTTTTAATGTAATGTGATTCTAAATTACCTTTGAGGAAAGCCACTACAGGATACATTTCGTCCCTCCCTGCAAAATTTCATTCAAGGTATTACAAAAAAGAACAAACAAAAATAACATCTACTGTAGGAAATTTCTTCTGCAATGTAAAAAGCATGAAAGTGTGATTACTTTTGATTACTTTTAAAAGCACTTACAAAAAACTTCATTGTAATAAATGTTTGAGGTTAAACCGATAATTGGCATTCTTACTTAATCAGCTTTGGCATTTGAGGATAGGTGCTGCCATTGAAGTATTTTAACCTAACAACATAACTAGTTATTGAACTAATTACGCAATGCCTTTAATCCAATATAAAATTTGGGCTGACCATATGTATCGTATAATCCTCTTCGTTTATAAGATAATTGTCAATATATTAAATAATACAATTATAGCTTTGTTAAGGTAAAAAATAGTTCATCTGTTCACTTTGTCAATGCACAGGTAATCAAATTAGTCATGGAACCAGTTTTCACCACTGGGAAACAAACTGCTGACCATCTTTTTATATGCAAACTTAGAAATAAATCAAACTGGCATAATAAACTTTCGACATCTTTACAAATACAGCTAGCAATGTCTTAAAGGATTTGTATGCTAGCGTTATTTTGTGCTTACCTAAACAGATGCAAAATTACCTAACCTATCACAATACAGTTTAAATGAATAATATAAATATATAAGTATTAAAAGCCTTAGACAAGAGAAAATAGAGTTTAATATCTGATAGGGCGACATTGCCTAATTGCCACAAAAACAGTATTTAGTAAAACTTCAATTAATCATGAGTCAAATCAGTTTACTTAATTCATGGTAAACTTCTGTCAAAACATTATTATGTGGCTAATATGGAGGAAAAATATTAAAAATATTAGAAATAAAACTAAACATGTCTAATATATATTTTAATCATATTTTACGTTAAGTATAATAATGTATATGACACAGTATACTCAATACTAGATTACATTTTTTAGGTTCGTTTTTGATAACATTCTCGATTCTAGACTTTAGACTCTATGCTGTTAAGTATGTCTTATCAGGTTAGTGTAATAACAACTAGATATTTTACTACTAATGTAAAAGAACTTTCTGAACCAAACTAAAACATAATTCCAAAGCTGCAAAAAAATTACAAGTTTTAATAATTACTGTTTACAGTGCAAACTAATGAAACATAGTATTTTCATTGAAGAAATACATTACAGATGTTTCATGTTGAAAGAGTAATCTTATTATCCATGTGGAAAATTTTTTTGACAAATGTTAAAAATAAGTCAAAACTTTAGTAGCTAGTTTAATTATGAGACGTATCTATATAATACAAATTTTACTACATATAGACAGAAATTTTCTATTTACTATGAAGATAAATAGATATATTTCTATATTAATAAAACAATATTGGAAAATATAAATTTATTTGTAAGTAGGACATAATGCCATGAATTTATTTAATAACATTGCAGTAATTCATTTTGAAATGTACAGTTTAACTTCTGAAAGTACTGCCGCTATGTAATAAATATATACCACTTTTCCTCTTGTAAACCCTTAAACAGTAAACACACTGTCTTAATTGAGAAATTCTATAGACTCTTTAACAATTGTGTGTTATAAACTTACTCTGTTTTCTTCTTTCAGCATCTAATGTCTAACATCACATGCAGCTTATTAAAAATATGAAAGAAGCAGGCGAAGTAGGTCAGTTTACAATTTACCACATGTTCAAATTACGAGCTCCAATGCTGTTCCATTTTTTAGGATTGCTCATGAGTTACTCTGTTGTTTTAATTCAATTCATGAATGTCAATGATCTATTTTAACTTGGAAATAATAATTCAGCTCCTTTGCCAAAATTAATATGTTTCAAGGTTTGTCTAATTATTACTATAATATTAATACAATACTATTCGCAGGTTCTTCATTTACCGCTTTTCACCTTGTAGAGTGTAAAAACCATAGTCATTTGTTTTACTTAAGTTGTGGTTATTTATATATGTTATCAAAATTTTTCTGAAAACTGAATTTTATGAATATTTTGATTTATTAAAAAAAAAAATTAGTTAATATCTTTAAAAAAAATTAGTTAACATATTAACTCAGTTTCCATATTTCTTATTTTTAGTATAAACCCTAATTTTTGCTAAGCTTTCATAGAATGAAATGTCTTGTATCTTCTGATGATCGCTTTCAATAAAAGAAACATTTTGGATAGTGTAAGATGCAACGATATATGTTGGTCCTGAGCAACCTGTAACATGGACAGAAAGTTTCGGCTAATAGATACATAGTGTTACATAGTATAATGTGGGGTATCATTACTCTGATGTTTTTGTCTGTTAAATTATATGATGCTTGACTCTTTTGTCAGTGAATACAGGCCAGCTTATAACAAGTCATGCCACTCATCTGGTTAAATTTCAACTTCAATGGCTAGACTGGAATTGCATACAATATTTACAACAGTTAAATAATTGGAAAGCCAGATAACAAAGAGTTTCGAATTGACAAAAATTAGATATTATGAAAGTAAATCATTTAATTGGTCTAGATAATTGAGGGAACAATTTTATCTGAAAAATTGTCAGAAATATAATTTACAAAGTCTGTGATATAAGGTTCTTCTTACTTTTTCGCAAAAAAATTTTTTTTAATTGTCTTGTTTTAGTTTCCTTGATTAACATTTTTATTCTAAACAAAATTATAAAGTTACGAATATTATATACGATATGAATATTATATTTAATTCTTGATATTGAGCGTTTTTTTATCAAGTTTAATAGAACAGCAATATGTTTTTCATGTATAAGAAGCATGATCACCAAAAACAAAATGTGTATAAAAACGTACAACTTTATGGCAACCATATGCCAATTGTAAAAAAAAATTGTGAACAAAATTCAATTAAGGGTCTCAGAATGAATGCAGGTATTTAAAAATGATTTAACTGTGGATATTTTAATAGTTACATCTGTTTGTAAATTTTTTATTATTGGTATATTTTTAAACAGTATGTACACAAACACAATTGTTATCGATACTGAAAGTTTATTTCCCATTTAGAAAGTATACTTAATGGGACAATTCTTGAATATTATATAACAATACACAAGATGCCAGAAAGGTACCTTTCACATTTTTCATTATATTACATACCTGTGGTAAAACTAGCTCTAATAAGATCTAAACATTGAATATCAAAATGAGAAATAATAATGTATTTGATATAGAGCAAGTATGTGAGTTGAGTCAAGACATCATTGTGACTTATTATGTCTAAAACAGTGTATTTTTTTCATTTTTTAATTTTTGAGATGACAAATTGAGAAAATAAAACAAAATTTCATATATATTCAAAATTTCATTTGTTACATGTCAAACTTTGGGTCAAAATATCACAAAGTACACTGCGAGTAATATGTGTTAGAGAACATTCAAAGAATGGACAGGCAACATGGTCAAGTGTGCAAGAAGAAATTTGTAAACTTTATCTAGTACTATTTAATTCTGATTAAAAAATTGAAATTTGTAAATTTTATCTTTAACTTTTTAATTCTGATTTTTACTGTTGAAATTGATAATGAGAACTCTCTTCAATTTTTAAATAAAATTTTAACCCAGCTGGCATTTGGATCTTCCTCTTGTGAATAACAGATTTTACATCCGCACTTGTCTAATTTCCTTCTCATTTCCATACTAATTTTACTGCAAGTTTTAATGTCTGAATGTGGACAATTAAAAACTATAATAGAGGTAAAATTTGAGACATATATTTACAAATTTCTTGAAAATAAAATAGAAAAATATTTTTTCCTAATCCTAGTAGTTAAATCATTACAATCTTAAATAATAATTAATGTAATAAGTTATTAATGTAAGAAAATTACATAAAGAGGTAAGAAAATTTACTAAAGAGGTTAATTTGATGTAATATGAGACTAATTGTAAATTGGTTCAATAAAAAAAATGATTAAACAAATTTAAATCAGTTGCAATTTTATAATTAATAAGTTCATAATATTGATTAAGAACAATAGTAAGTCAATTATTTTAGTTATTTATGTAGAACATATTATAACGGCAACTTCGAACTCAATAATTTTAGCTGCGGTATTGACGCCTAAAATTCATCACCACAATGCACTATTCGAAAACACTGTAGCAAAAACATTTTCTTAAAATTGGAACAATTGCTGGTCGTGCAGCCCAATTATCGATGGCTGGCTGATCTGTATAGTGTGCAATAAATAATTTTTTCTAGAGAGCTAATTGATTTTCTAAAGAGTTTTATCAATTTTCTAAGGAGTTTGAAGGATCATGGTTGTGATTATTCGTGGATCATCAAAATTCTCAATTATCATTTTATTCTCATACGAACAGCCGCACTCTCTAAACAAGTCACTGTTTAAATGTTGCAAACGGAGGTTGACACATTTACTATTAACATGTACTGTAACTACTTTACAAATTATTGCTATGATGTGTGCATTAAATGATGGTTTTGTGTAAACTTTTAATAATTTTTAACAACTGTGACTACATATTACAGTTATTATGTTCAATTAACAAATTAGTTATAAGTTGTGTAATAAATCCCTGAAAGTATAAAGTATAAACTAATATACTTTCAGTGTATTTATACCTTGTCAAGAATCCGGCTACTAACTAGCATTTATTGCCACTATTTATTATCGAATGAAAAGTGGAAAATGCAAAGTATGCAAAAATTATATGAAAAGAACATTAAATTTTGAAACCAGTTTTATATTAAAACAAAAATAATAAAATGAACTAGTGTACAAAGTTAACTAAGAGCAATTTACATTGACGGAAAAGCAGTTTTTCAGCTTTAATTTATAATAAATAATTGATTGTGATAAACAATACCAGAATAAAATAATAATCAATTGAATGTAAGAAAAAAAGTGGAAGGGCATCGGGTATGTATGACATTTTGGAACTCTTAATTTTGCTGATTTTTTTATAAGGTTTGAGCTTTTCAATATACTGTTTCTATTTGGTCCCTTCGTTAGTTGAATATGAGTGAAAAAAATTACAAAAAAGTTTGCCTGACAAGCAGTTATGAAGTGATATAGACTTCACAGTAATTCATCCTTCAAACACAACCAATTTATCATAACAGACAATTTCCACTCACATTGACTGACAATAGTTCAGACAATCTAATCTTCGAGGTAAATAGCATATTCCGTTAGATGTAGATTAGTTAAGCTTCAGTTAAGCATATAAGGTTGTCCTATAGGCAACATATATAATATTGCTTCTGGACCATATATACTTTCTCTATATATTGGAACCTTTATGTCTCGAAACCGTGCTCGAAACGTTATCCGTGCATTCCACATTATCAATAGGATAACGTAACAATACGGAATTTTGCAATTCCGTATGTTATTAATGCACTGTATATTATTGAATAAAAAAAACAAATGTTGGACGTGTTTCCCGATAAGTTACTAAATTTTAAGTATGTGATAATTTCATCTCCACAAATGCCCACCATACTGCATGGAAACACCTTGTTTTCATCACATGAATGTATTATTACTTATTGCCTATTATTTGTCGATTGATTCTGTTTTTGGAGGAGACAACAGCAAGATAGCATATATAAAATAAAAAACCGCATTATGTCCGGTGACTTTGTTGCAAAATGGTTTGATTGATATTATACAATGCAAGAAATCAATTTAATTTAGACTCCTCATATGGAGAAATGAAACCTTAAGCCCATATAACATTATATTTTATTGTTATAGCTGTCTGTAATGTATCATTGTCATTCATATTAAATTTTGAATTATTTTATGAAAATTGTAGGTCAATGTTGCTAATTTATATTTCTTTTCTGCATGGTTTATTATTATATGTTGACTTTAGACAATCTTTAAAAAAAAGCAGTTAAAAATAATCTATTTTAGAACAATCGGTTTAAAGGGAAAATAAGAATCAGGTCCAACAAAATAGAAAAAAGAGGTAATCTGGACGAAACCTGTAATAACAATTCTTCTATACTTCAAAACAACATGATTCAAATGATACATCTTATATTATTTAACGATTATATAAATATTAGTGTGTAGTTTTGGTTTAATAACAGTTGTAAGTGCAGACATAACAATTACTCTAAAACATTTATATTCTGTGCTTAAAGATGAAAACAAGTCACTTTATGGCAAATATGTAATAGTGTACAGATATTGTATGTTTTTATTTGTTTCATAGATAAAATCTTTTAAAAATATAAAGAAACCTTGCCAAATTTCCAAACTGATTCAACGTATATGAAATTTCTATTGCTTAAAAAGTACACGTATTCCGAATTAATCAGAAGAAAATATTCTCAGGTGCTGGCAAATTTTTCTGTCACTTCTCTCTTCACTTTTAATATTTAATTATAGTCATTAAATAATCCATTACACATTACCTATCGCAAAACTTTTACATACTCTTTTATTGTGTAACTAGAAAATTAGTTCAATAATTAGGAAATTAATTTATTTAGAATATAGCTAAGGGAATAAATGTTCATGTTGTCAATTTCAATCGTCAATTTCACAAATAATTGCTAATGTACAAATTTCTACTTGGACAACTAGTTCGCCAGTGCCAATAGGTCATAGAATTTTTCTCCTACCTTAATCTAAGTATTATAAGAACCAATAGCCAATAAACTGTAAGAGGTACCCAATGAAATAAAAGCAATAATGCACGAAAAATCCACTTCTGTGTTTGCTTTTAAGAATCAGATAAAATAAAAAAAAGTAATTCTTTTGTATTTTATATTAGTGATATGAAGTATACGTTACCTAACCAAGAATGATTAAGGAGATGATGTAAATTGAATTTAATTGAGTTTTTATATAAAAAAATCAACATTTTTTTTCCTTGCTCATGTTAATTGTTCAATAGCTTCCACAAGGTGATAAACTATATGTAGTTAACTTAAAACACAGTTGATCAGTAAATAAGTAGCGCCTTGCTTTCCAAATACTCAGTACAATGCTTGTGCTGCATTTTGAACATCACCATTTTACAAAAATCAATACAGGTAAGAAATCAAATGAAACTACTCTTTG
The DNA here is from genome assembly GCA_039881145.1 of Druceiella hillmani. NCBI lineage: Eukaryota > Metazoa > Arthropoda > Insecta > Lepidoptera > Hepialidae > Druceiella > Druceiella hillmani. The sequence goes on from JAYKKI010000036.1 coordinate 22,313,437, forward strand.
GTGAATTTTAGTATTTTAGTGCATCCGTATGTGTTTGTCTTATGTAAAAGAGCTACTAACCGCTTGACTATTATTTATTTCCAACTCGGCCACTTGTGACTATTGCTTATTCTTAAAGAAGCTTTGTGAAAACATTCAGCGATGATGAATAGGTCAAGTATGCAATTGCATACAGATTGAAAACTTTTTTTTTGAGATGATCTGAATCGATCGATCTGAGAAATGTATTAGGGCCAAGGGAGAACATATTGAAAAGAAAAATAGCATGGTAGTTTAATTGACCTCCTTCCACAGCATTTTGCGAACTTTTTGACCTCCCTTTTATTTAGGGATCAGTAAATACTTTATTTAGAAAAAGCAGTCACTAATTCCCAAAATCTCATAGGGCTATGCTTTTGCATATTGCTTATTTAATTTGTTGCATTGTAATTCTAAATGGATTAATTCCTTGATACCTACTTATTTGGGCTATTTGCATTATAAAAGAAATGTAATAATAACATGGACACATTTTATTTGCTTTTTATTTTGGTTTTAATAATGTATGTAATGTATTTAATTACAGTAATATTTAAAAATATATAATTTTGAAAGTAAATTTTATGTACCCATTGTTTTCTGAAATGGACATAACTCATAGATATTTGTAGTCAATAATCACGTAATGAATTAATACAAAACCAGTGAACCCATAGAGTACAGCATGTTTAATTCTTTTTCTCTCAAACCTTACAGCAGCTTAGTATATTTAATTATCATTCTCAGTCACAACAATTAACATCCATCATTGTCACTGGGCTGTGTCGGGTTAACCTTAAGGCTTACAACCATGGGATTCCAGATTCTATCCCTGACCGCGAAGTTTACCCATTGTCAGCAGCCTGAAATTGAACTTAATACTTGTCAATTTCTCAAATGACAAAAGCATTTTAATCTTAGATGCCTGGCAATATTTTTGAGCAATGTTAGATGTATACAGTATGTAGTTAATATTAGATGTATACAGTACATAGTATAATTTAATCGCAAGAATACATAATATTAATTGAATAACTGAGGTGACATATTTCTTTCCCACGAGTTAATTTGGGAAATTTTCCAATAGAACATCAATTTTCTTTTGAGAAATTTAGAAGATAAAGATATTAGATCTCTTATATCAAGCTATTTCCATACTTGCCTACTGTTTAACTTAGATTGGTGAAAATTATTATGAAATAAAGGATGAAATAACCGTATTGTCTTTTTTCATATGCTGCTTGACAGCATGCAATAAGGTATAACAGAGCTTTTCTTAGTAACAGAATTGAAACTCAATGTACCTGCTGGGATTTGGAATTGAAAATGATGTATTCTTTGAAAAATTAGTTAATTTCCGTAAGTTAGTTTTCGAAATGCCATTAATATGTGAAAGAATATATTTTAATTTAATATCAATTTTATTAATTTATTTTCATAAAATCACTTTTAAAAGTTATTACTTCCAATAAATATTTTAAATATTGAAACAATTGCTGGCTGCAGGCTAATGAATATTTTTATTTTAGGGAAGTCCCATAGTAACATTAAACCACTCTAGAAGTAATGCTACTTTTGGAAGCAAAAATTACTCAGTAAGTCCTATTCTTCCTTTCAATTTCTCAGTAAATATATACTGAGCTATTTCTCTAGAGACATTCATGTTCTTTCTAATACACAGCTATAATTCTATTCATATATTTGATGTAGCCATTTTTATTTGCTTCGATTGAAATATTCTCTTCTTCGGGTTTTTATTTTCATCAAATGTTATTTGTCCCTATAAATAATTTCATTTTAAAAAGTGCTTAGATGTAAACAAACGTATAAATTTAAAACGTCCGCGGACTCCTATTAAATTTTGAATGAATAAAATAAATCTTTAAGCAAACTACCTAATATGATGATAATATTAAATATTAGGAAAAGACAAGAGAAAGAAACATAACTAAATAAAATCTTTAGTTTTAATCAGCCTTATAATATACTTTAATGTAATTTAATTGAAAAATAATAAAATGTATCGCAATATAAAATTTTCTGATATTTTTATTGTTATTGTGGTGGAAGAGATATTACATTTATACATTCATTCACGCAAAGTTCATTTAAAAAATCAATGGACACTTTGGGAATTCGATACCATTTCATTAAAATATGTTAATGGAGAGAATAGGTCGCACAAATTACTCAACTTGTATGATAAATTCATGTAACAAAATGAATTTAGAAGTTTGAACTTAATCATATTCAATATTTAAAAAAACTAATTAAATTGACTAAGACAGCTGCATAATGTTAATCTATGACTTGGATATCTGTTATCTGAGACTGGACACTCGAGACATTATTATCAATATTTCTTTTTGAGACCCTTGCAAACACAGCATTCGATTTTACTCTCAGTACAAAATTGATTCAATAATTACTATTGACATTAAGAATACAATAGTTCTTATGAAGTAGCTTATGTGTTAAGAGAGTTAGTTGAGTTTTTTAAACATGTTCGATAGATAAGAAGTAAAAGCTTTGCTCAACTTGATAAATTATGGAATATTCTTCCTTTGGATAAATTATGGAAATATATCAATTTTGCACAATACTTTAAAACCAGTGCAAAAGTCAAAACTTCCTATTTAACATTGGCCATTAGGTGTTTAAATGTGTTTAATATTATAATTCAGAAGCTTCAACCTTGAACTACTTCCTTGTTATTTTCTAGGGCTATAAACAATTACAATTTTTAATAAATTTTATAGTTATGTCCAACAAAATAAATATTGTTAAAATTATTGATTTGGAGAAAATAGAAAATAAACTAATTTAAATAATAAATGGAACATAACACCATCACATTCAATTTCATATATCTCTAAAAACTGAATTTATTGCTGACATAATAGGCAATCAAAGAATGTAATAATTTTTAACAAAATCATTTTAAATATCATCCATCAATATAAAATTAAAACTTAGAAGCAAAATAATACATATACTTAAAAATTTATGAATGAATTATTAAGTTAACTAAAAAAAAGAATTTTATATATGTTATAAAATAAAATTTAATGCATAACGAAATGAATTGAAATTACTTTAATAAAAAGTTAAACTTAAAATATCATTAAAATAATTATGTTAATTCTACTTATTGACTAGGACGCAAACCCATTAATTGAATAATTACAATAATATATGTAACAACAAGATTGAACAAACTGGGTAGTAATGATATTCGCAGGTCAAAGAGCTGATACACTGAGAAAGTTCCATTGTTACTTCGATGTACGATTTCTTCAAGCTTTTCCAGTTCTTTATCGAGGGAAGGACCTTAAAATAATAGGAATAAGTTAATAATACAAGAAATGAAGTAAGATATTAGTTTATACAGAACTGAAAAATATAGTATATAAATATCCATGTAAACATAAAAATTTACATTTATATATATATACATATATACATATATATATATATATATATATATATACACATATACATGTAGATATATAAATATATAAGCACGATAAGGTGGACCAATTCCAATTAAACATTTATTGTTACACGTCTTACTATTTATAGCAGAGCAATTTTCATAAAACTGTAAATTAAGTCAGATTATTTTTCAATTTAATAAAATTGGGGTTATTCGTTATTTGTAATGAATTTCCTTTTATAAATTCCATGATGTTTTCAATAATATTTTTGACGTTTGACAAATTCGCTTAGAGCAAAAATGGTCAGCGATAGTATTGATGCAATGACAAAACCTGTTTACTAATTGAATTTTATAAAAATATCGGTTTGATTAACTTATTTGTGCTTCGATTATGTGAAAACCATATTTTTTTTCAGTACATTTTAGTTAATTAACTAAGAAATAAAAATCTGTTAAATACAGCAACGATATTGCTCACATACTATTAAAAGATTCTTGCTAAAGGTCTTTTTAAAAAATATAACTCTTTTAATGATTATTATTTATTTACTGTCGAGTGTGCTCAGTTAAAAATGGACGAAGAACTCAACTCGAAGGGAAAAGAGGTGTGTCGTCTTTTTAATTGATTTTGATACGACTCTCATATTTTAATTAGATAAACCTTTATGTCAAGATATGGATAATAAAAGAATATTTAAGTGTGTATATATATATATATATATATATATATAGATATATATATATACACATATATGTATATATATATATATATATATATATATATATATATATATGTATATGTGTATAGGTGCATATAAAAGAATTTTTCACAAGTGCAATGGGTAAGCTTACTTCCTTGTTTTTGTTACTTTTTGAATATAATATGAAATACTTACATAGAAAATATAAAAATGATGGTGTTATTTTCTAATGTAATGAAAATTTAAAAAATGTTAACAGTAATTAAAAAATGAACAACATTTTGTCTATCAACGTTACTGAAGAGGCCAATACCGCAATCATTTTCTCCACTGCTCATTACATCACAGTTTTATTTTATACATACTAAATTACAATTTTCCATATAGACATTTTATTTTCTTTATTTTATTTGACATGATTTGGAATTTTTTTATTATTTCGATAATTATAAATTTTAATTTATGTCTGTTCTATAATGTTCTCAAAAAAAAACAAAATAACTTTTTGGTCTTATTTATATAAGCAGATCGAATAATTTAGATTTCATGAGCAGACAAATGTATTTTCAGTAGATTGGGGTTAGTTTACTAAAAATGTGTGTGGATTAATTATATATTAGCTCCATATTCTTTGATTTAGTATCATCATGTGGAGTAGCGATTGTTTGTTATTTTTAGGTTTATAAGGAAATGTGAGAATAGTGTCAAGATCATATTTAGAAGACTATTTCTATGTATATAAAAGACGTCTAATACACAAAGTGTGGATGTCTCATATATCAAACAATCAAACAAACATTTAGGATTGTTACATATGTAACATCGGAAAATATAGCAAGAAGCTTAAATAAAAAAGTCAATTTGTAAATCTAATTTTTAATGGTATCATTGAGCTTCATGGTTTGCGCGTACATCTAGTCTGATCTATCATTTCAATTACAAAATTTATAAAGCCACTCAGACTTGAGTACTTAATAAATTAACATAAAAACTATAACTGAGGCATTAAAAATTCAGTTCTTATCATTCACGCACACGGGTTTAGAAATGATAAATATAAATTGTTGAGACTGTTTAAAGTTCAAGCTAAACTATGTATGAAGGATGAGAAGCAGACATTATTAAAGCTAAGATAAGTTCTTTTATTTGAAGATAAATTTGGGAACTAATATCATCTATAAACATAATAAATAAATGTGAATGAAGACGCAGCATAAAGCTACAATATTGTGCATTTGTTTCGAAATATACTACTCTCCTTTTCTTTCCCGTTATTGTTGAAATTAAATATCTGATAAAGCAAATATTTAATTTTCTTTCGATGCATTTAAAGTATACATAATAATAAATAGGATTCTTGACACATTAGCAATTAGCTACAGGAGTCTTTTTGCACATTTTCAAAGTCAAATGTGCCCCTAAAATGTGCCCCTCAGAATTAATAGACTTTGAAACACTAATTAATTTCACCTGCACTGGCTGATTTCTTCATAATGAGTGTCCCATTGTATTCAAATTATAACAAATCATGTTAAATGCTTATCTTGTGTGACAAAGTCTTATGTGGTTTGATGTTATCATTTTCGGAAAAGGTTAAAAAAATATTTGTTATTTGTTCATATGAAGCATCACAATCACAAGTCTCAGACTTTATGTGACTACTGATATTGAAAAATGAAACACAACTTCTCCACAAAACATAAGCTAAAATAATTTGATTGTTTGAGAGGAGAATGAATATTAAAAGGAAAACCAACACACATGTTAAATATAAAGTTTAGTGTTCAAATAATAATTAGGTGATGCTATTAGCACAATGTAAAATTAATGTCTTGAAGGACAATGAATAAATACTTACACATTTGAGGCGAAAGTCTCAGTTTTGATATGGTTATTCTCAGTTTGCGAAATTCCAGAACCAACTTCTCACTGAAGGTGCAGACAGCTATTAAGACAGCAACGCGTATTGTTAGCCAAAGAATAAATTTAATCATTTCTAGCGACCATAGTTGCTAAAATGTTATTTAATTAGTAGCAATATATTCAAATGTCTTCTATATTTCCTTTGCTTTTAAATGTTAATGTTTAATTAAATATACAAGTTCAAAATTACAACAGTATCTATAAAATCACCATTACTTACATCACGCATATACAAGTCCAATTCCAGTTGAATACCGTCAACAGACGAAAGAAATGTTGACACTACAAGCTGAAATACCTGAAGTAGAAATCATTTAGATTAAATTGATATGAATAAAAGATTCTTAAATACCCTAATTATTTCAACCTATTTTACTGTACCTGCAATTCAAACATTTTATTGAGTACACTGCATATTTCATTTACTGTAATCAATATGTTTGGCAATATTGATATGCACATAGGATTGCTTGAAACATCAAAATGACTATTTCCGTATAATTCATTCCATTCTGACACTCTGGGTAACACTATATACTCTGTATTATTACGAAACATTTCTTTATTCACACGATTTAAATAATCATTCACTGCTTTTAACATTTGAATAATGGTATATGTAAGTATGCACATTAGAAGCAGTTCCAATCTGTTAATAAATACACCGAAATAATTGATTATGGAGAAAAGACCCAGACTTTTTAGACTGACAACAATGAAAGGCACTGATTGACTTGTTAATATAATAAATATACCCAATAGTGTCATGATTTTTAATTTCTTATAGCATTTCATTCTAAACAAAATACTGTAATAAACGAAAATGATATCAAATCTTCGTAAACAATCAGCAAACAAATTTTTTTGCCAAAATATATCAATTGATAAAACAAATATGAAATTTATACAGTTACATATTTGCAAAAGCCATTTTACTAAATTTTTTTCAGTAAATGAAGAGATTTGTTGAGACCATATTCTCGTACCGATACCCAAAATAATGAGAAAAATTAATGTCAAACTATAAATTTTCTTGAAAATTATTTTAATTAATGTTATTTGTTCTTCTAATTGGTGTGAAATTCGGTTGACACCAAGAATTGACTGTAATGCAACTAGAAAGTGTATCGATTCCTTTAAACTATAATACGACATTTTTAACTGAATTGACTGTTCCTTATGCTAAATACCAACAGACAATGAAAACCCTTTTCGATAATGTAACCCATTTAGTTAATTAAATGACTCAGTCTTCTCTGGCAAAATGAATAAAACAATTTACCTTCCTTTATTAAAGTATTTATTGATTATTGATTTTATCCGTTTTGTCTGAAAGTATTTTTAGTACAATTCTAGGTCATTTGGAAAAGTTATGTATGACCTTGTAATTTGTGATTATTGTGAAGTTCTAAGTTTTTGTTTTTACTTTTATCATAACTTAATTGAGATAACATATTTTAAAATCAAGCTATTCAATAGCTGTAAAGAGCAATTTATTACAGATACAAATTTACCAACCGGTTTATTTATTCAATAAATCTCTTGGCATATTCAGTTTAGTATTATCAGAGATAATATTGAAGTAATTACACCAATAGTTATTTGAGTAATTACACTAATCGTTGGGCACAGTATTTACACTTAAGTCAACTCCATTCCTAATCTAATTGGATTCATACTGAAAGATTTATTGCTGAATTATGTTGCATGTTGAGACATTGGGAGAATATTTGAATATTTGAAAAAGCAATTCGAAAGTCATGTGCTGGTAAATGTTTATATCGGTATCGAATCTACGAGGTAATTAACAGATATTAAGAGCATGATATGATCATAAGATTAAATGAAATTGCAAGATGTAGGAAGTGGGACAGGAATATATTTCCTGAGACTATTCACTGAGAAGCATTTCCAATGTAAAATGTATGGTATTGCAGTTTACCAGAGTATAGCGCATATGAGTTTGGCATTGAATTGGGAAGTATTTTTGAAATATTTACAAAACAGTATTACTTCAATCACCTGAGAGCATAATTTATTTATTTATTACTTCAAGTGAGATATTTCTCAATTATTAAGGTTTATATACAATATTTCACTATAGATTAAAATGGAACCATCAACCCATTGTGAATCAGCTGGGGTGAATCAGCTATGTAAAATTTATGCATGACCAGAAATATTTTACTCCTAGATTAGTATTTCATGATTATAATAAGTATATTAATGAACTATATGAAACAAAATGCTGCTGCTCGGTCTACTGATCGATCAAATTAGGAGCTGCATTCAAGGTATCTATTGATTGAATATATTTGGTATTAATTTTCTAGAAATTCATTATCACTTAATTTTTATTGACAACTAAATGAAATTACAAGATGTATTATTAGTTCCACTTTATTTAAAATCTTAACCACACCTAGGTTTTGTTGTATTACGACATCTTCAGATAGGCAATTTGTAAAGCAAACTATCTTTATAAATTGCCCACCTGAAGATGTTGTCATACAACGAAACCCAGCTTGTGGTTAAGATTTTAAACAAAGTAGAAATAATACTGCGTCAAGTAGTTTCATTTACTTGTATCTATTGGTATGAAAACATCAAGTAGCTGGACAAGAGTTCCCATATAGTCAATAAATAAAAAAAAATTTTCTGATGGTAGACACCAGTCGAAAAGGCAAATTTTGTAGAGTTTTTAATTATCTATAATATCTATATAGTTAAAGAATATACGATAATGACAAATAGTATGTGAGGGACAAATGCAACTATTGAATTGTAGTTTGATTTGGGAAGGAAATTTCATGAAATTAATTTCCTTATTTCTGTGAAATAACACAGCTTCATTTAGTTAGATTCTAGTAGAAATTTAATTGTTTTTTCAATAAAGTTTAATTCTACTGTCCAATTAACGCAGCATCATCTCTTTATGTAACAACACTTGATTAGCAGTTAATTTTGTTTTACATTACCCAGGAATCAATGAAAAACGTAAAAAGAAAGAATTTAGACAGTCTACCTACACTTGCAAATATCTAACTTTGTCAAACGAGGAAAAGTATATGTTAATGTGGATTTTGGTCAACGATGCATTCGTTGATCGTTGACCAAAATCCACATAAAATGTAATATCAAATGTGCCATTTCTCCAAGAAAAATTTAAAGAAATAAAATAATAAAGTTTCATGAAGGTGTCTTCATCATAGCGAATGTGTTCTAATGCAGTTTTCTTTTGCCAATACTCCTACACAATTATATCAAATTATATTTAATACAGAAATTCCATTCATATGAAACTTAAATCCGTTTAGCGCACGTTTGTAACTTCCGCACACTTTAAACACAATTATTATCATAATAATATTTACACATCCAACATAATGAGCTAAACTATAGGCTGGCAGGGAGCTAATAAAAATTTGTAACAAAACTATGTAAGTATACTAATAGTGTAATTGAAAACTATCTACCCTTAATATTTTGTGTTTACAAATGTGTTATCATTGTGTATGGAAGAGTTAGTGTTAAAAAAAATAGGTACATTCAGTTGAAAGTTACAACCTAATGTGTTCTGAGCTGTTATATAACATCATTTTAACAGTTTGTAAAAAAAAATTATTTTTGTGTTTTTTTAAATAAAATTTAGTATGATGAAATACCTACCTTTCCTATAATATTAATTGTACAAATGTTTGAGAATAATTTTTATTAAAACTAAACGATAAATATTTTTTATTTTTCTAAATTTTAATGTAACATAATTTTAATTGATTTAGTTTTTTAGACTAATCGCTCGATGCATTTTACATCACATGAAGCAAGTGCAATCATTTGCATTGAAGTTGATACAAATAGCCAGATTGTTGAGAAAACATTAAAACGAGAACGATTCTTTAGAAACTATCATTACTCATTAAAGCCGCTTCTCACAGATTTGTCTCACAGAGTGATTGTAATCATATTTTGAAATGCAATTTTATTGAGTTGCAGTGAATATGCCTGACATTATTTAGCTGTTAAGATTAATCTAGTCATGATATTCAGCCTTATTTTGTGTCTTACTGTAAACTTAGTTGTAAACTGCCACAAAGATATGCCTAACTTTCCCTTGATATTTTAATATATTTTGTGCAATACATTGTATCTGTTGCGAGTGCAAAAGTACTTCTAGCAGCTATTTCCTATGAACGTATTGTGTACTGTCTACGATATATAACAATCTCCGCTTAGGTAAATATATATAACAATCTCTGCTTTATATATGTAACAATCTCTGCTTTGTTTTTTAATCTTCTAATTGAAGCTGGAAAAGTAAAAATGGCTGAAATGTACGCCTCCTTCTTTAAACAGTGTTACAACCATTATTGGGTCTTGGCCTCTTCCATAGTTAGTCTTCACCTGACATGACTATTTGCCTCTTTTCTCTAGCTAGTGAACTTTCTTATCCTTCTGAGGTCTTCTTCCACATCGTTCCCTGGCCTGCCACTTGATCTCTTTTATTGCAGTCCATCCATTTGGTTATAATTTTTCCTTCATTCCTTCCAGATACCTACTCATCTTAGATGCTGTAACTTACAGAACCTAACAATGTTTTCTTGCGCCATTTGTACTTAGTTCCAGTCAGTAGTTCAATCACATACAATGGCAAGAAATGGCAAGCTTTTGTTCATATCTCTGAGTTAAAGCCCCGGTCTCACATAAGTGAGTCACAACAAGTGCTACAATAGTCCGGTAGTAAGTTTATTTTTTTAGTTTAAAATTTTTTTATGGTTGTAGAAACATTTATTGCTGCCATAAACCTAGGTCTTACTTCTTCCTCAACCTTGTTCTGAATAGTTAATACTGACCTGAGATATTTAAAGCTCACCACTTTCTTGATGGTGTCACTTCTAATAAAAAGTTTGTAAGTAGTCTGGACTGTTGCAAGTTATTTAGATTTGTAGGCATTCACATAAAGTCCAAAAGTTTTCACTTTTTTCTCAAGCTTCGGAGCTTTTGGCTCCCATTTGTTTTTTAGACCTTTTGGTGACCACTATATCATCAGCATAAGATGCAATTTGAGAGGTGTTATAATTTATCAGCCTATTGAGTTTTAGTCTATGATTGATATCCTCGAGAACAGTATTGAAGGCTATAGTGGATCACATTTTTTTGCTCCAGACTGGATTTCATACCATATAAAATCTGGGAAGAAAAGCAAATGCTCAAGAACTGGTACTCCCTCCATTTGAGATCTGCTAATTAATTTTTTATTGTTACAATGAACTTGGAATGTTTCAGGGCCACTTCAATGGGGAGCATTAGCTTGCTGTGCATGCCAAGCACCATCAAATTGAAAAGAATCTGTGTGCGGTTAATATTATCAAATGTCTGCTTGAAGTGGCAGAGGACTCTTAAGTTTTTTCTAGCTTTTAGCGCAGTAGGTAGATCTGATCTGTGATAGAGCAGTTAGGTTTAAACCTTCAGTGGTACTCCTCCAGAATTTCTCAGCACACCCTTTTAGTCTCCTAGATATAACTCTAAAGAGAATTTTATAGGAAGCTGAAAGTACAGAGAGGTCTTTGTAGTTACCACACAGTTTTTTCTCCTTTATTGAATACAAATATGATGATTGCGGAGTACCAGTTTTTGAGCATTTGCTTTTCTTCCCAGATTTTATAAATGAGCAGATGTATTAGGTCTTCAAGAATGGGTTCACTCTTCTTAAGGAGTTCGGCCGCAATGTTGTACTTCATATAATGTGGTTACTTCAGGTACTTCAGTAACATATAGCATGTTGTACTTCATATAATGTGGTTACTTCAGTTGCTTTTCAACATTATAGACGAGAGAAAATGTCAAAGTGTCTTCTATGCTTTAAAGAGATTGTTAAAGTGCTCATGCCATTGCTTTACCACATCTAATTTTTAATGTGAACATTACCTGTCTTATCTCGGCATGTGCTAGTTCTAGGCTGAAATCCGTTTCGTATTATGATGTCTTTATCAAACAAAAATTTCCATAATCTTATAGACAGATTGCACTTACTTTTGGCGTAAAGGATAGATGAAGGATTCTTTCTGTTTGTTTGCTAAAACTAATTAACCCAAATGATAATAGCGACAGTAAAGAAGAAGTCTATAAATTGGCAATATTTAGTTGTTTGTGATGAAGTGTTTTGTTCATGTCGTTGTACCTGCATATCGACATCTTTGGTCATTTTCCTAGTGACCTCAGTTAAGGATGATGAGCGTAGTCTGTTAAACAGTCCTGGGTGAAATATCTGTTGAGTTAAGATTCTTGGTCTGTCCTGTGTTGTAGATTCCTCATGTGGCAAAACTGTGTCCCCCCCAGAATTCGTGGGGCAGCCCGAGCTATGCTCAGGTAGGGATTCTCCGGCATGGCCGGTACCCTCCTGGGGTAGATTCTCTTTAGGTTTTGCGTCCATTGATGAAACATTTTTCTTCAGGGTTGTTTTCCCCTAGCTAACGCATCCAGTTATGGCGCCGGAGGCTCGCCTTTGCCCTTCATACTCTGCTATTGCGATCACGAGGTAGATGTAATGTGCGGGGCTCGCTGTATGATCGCAACATTATCTGGGGAGTATGGTCCACTCTCAGGAGAGCGGACCCGCTACCAGACTGTGGCGGCGGTCTACTAGCGGCGAGGACGTGTATGATAGGACTGGTTGGTGCGCGCCTATAGTCTAGCTCCGCACACGTGGCCACATTTTTAAAAAGTTGTTTTCTGCATCTGTTATTGTTTATGAAAACAAACTTATTGTTCTATTACAAATTAAAGCTATGAAATCTGTTTCTTTGATACCTCTTTGTCTTTAGTTAACTTCGAAGAATAATAATTAATTAAAATATCTGGTCCTGGCCAGAAGTTCAGACATTATCCGGATGGACAGAAATTAAGATTTACAATTTTTGTTCAATAATAAATTACGGAAATAAATAAAATTGAAGTAAAAGAATCCTGGGTAGTGTATTTATAAATAAGAAGCTTGAATTTATATTTCATTGTTTCAATGATTTATTATACAACTTTTTATTAACACATGCCAATTGAACATAATAAATAATCACACTTGTTATAAATCTACAAAACTACACAAAACCATTATTTAATGCACACATCAAAACACTCATTTGTATAGTAGTTACAGTACGAGCTAACTGTAAACACGTCACTTTAGTTTGCAACACTTAAGCTCAATGCCGCTTTCTGTATGAGAATACAATGATAAGTGAGAATTTCTAACGCCATGAATAATCATAACATGATTGTTGAACTCTAGAAAATAGATAGAACTCTTTGGAAAATATGATAACCCTCTAGGAAGAATTGCTGTTCTAATGAATATGCATAGTCCAGTCATTTTGATATTTGGACTCTTCATGTCTTTGTGATGGCCAGAAGTTGTTCTTAATTTTAAGAAAAAAAATTTTGTAACATTGTACAAATTTATATTTTATATATTGGTAATGAATTTTATTCCTCGTTGCTCCAGTTACGTGCAATTTTTTTTTCAATATTATTTGTAATTACATCTGTTTACTGAAACTTATTTTATACCACTTATGGTGTTTGATTGTCCACATTCAAACTATGGAAGTTGTGGTGCAAACAGCGAATAAATTAATGTACTCACATACTTGCTCTACATATAATATAACTTGATATCGCATTTTGATATTCAAATAATACCCAAGAGGATAATAAAGAAATAGGCATCAAACAATTTTTCATTATTTTACCGTAGCATGTTAGACAGCTATATAATATAACTAAAAAATATATTTTAAACCTTTCTAGTATCTTGTGTCATATTACTAAATATTCAAAAGTTTCATGATTATGTACACTCCTTAATTGATAAATTCATTTTTGGCAGCAAAAACAATTACAAGTATAGTATAGTAGGCATTTCCAGCACTGATGATCATGCTTTAAGTTATTTAAAGGGTATATCGTGTAGTAGATATTTTACATTGTGTTTAAAAATATATCGATATGGAGATAATTCATAAGAGATAGTCATTCTTAACATATCCATACATGAGTAACCTGTAATTAACAGCATTCAGCTTGAAAACACTTAGACGATTTTCCTTTTCTATTGTTTTTCATTATGAGTACATCTTTGCAACACAACCATTTTCATATATGTTATGTATTCGGCTATTGCAGGTTATACATGGAAATATAATATTGTTGCACTATTACACTTAAAAAAACATAGATATTATCAAAACGTGTGAAAAATATTGTTTAATTGTTTTTTTAATATAAAAGTGTTGAAACAAGAAATCTTTAGTTTAACAAGAATCTTGGGCCGTCTATATTTTGGAAAAAGAAATGGATTCTTTTATCAAATATTTTTTAAATTAGAGTTTATTTGGGCCATTGCACGTTCCCTTGTGCAGAATAATTTAATGATTTGTTCTCATTATTTCCCTCTTCTCATTTACTGTTTTTTTTAATAAATAAAAATTCCGTGTCTAATGCACCATTCCCATCCAGCTATTGGTGACCAATGAAGTTGAGATTTAAACTTATAAGTAGCATAGCTTTTTATAAATTAGCCTGTAGCAAGCAAGGCAAGTGTCTTGTAAAAAGCAAGACATGTGGTAAGTAAATCAAGTCTTGTGGCAAGCTTTTAGCTAGCTTCCATTCTACGACACATTATGTAAAAAAATAACATATGCAAAACAAACATTAGGGTTTTCATACTGAAAAGCAGTGAATGGATGTGTACATGAATGAGAAAATAAGGAACATGTGAATAGTGTTGTAAAATAATTAGACAAACTATAAAAAGTATAAAATTTTGATAAGGGAACCGGATTATAATTATCAAGTTAAAACAGATCATCGACAATTCTAAATTTAATCATACCGACAGAGTAACTCGTGATCAATCCTAGAAAACCAAGCAGCAATGAAGCTCGTAAGTTGAATGACTGGAAATTTGTGAATTACTTCTTTACATTTTTAATATATGACATTGGACATTACACATGAAAGTGAGTTACGCTTATGATACAGAGTTATTAGAGAATGTTAGAAACACATGACAGAATCTATTAATTAGGATAGCACAATACCTATTTAAGTGAGAATAAGAGGAAAAGTGATATTTATAACACAGCAGCTTTGTCCAGGATCAGCAAGAGTAGCCGTGATAATATCAAGCTTATGATGCTTTCAGAAATCAAACAATACATTGCAAAATATTTTACTAAAATTTGTTTACAATTTATGACGTTACACCTTACTTATAAATATATTTATATTTTCAAACAATATTTTAAAAATAGAGAGGTCCACATCGTGTGTAGTTAAGTATTTGTTGATAGCTACTGTGAAAAACCATAGTTTGATAAATATAACCTATTATGATAACATAACCTATTATGATAAATATTCTGTCCAATATGAAAATATACTCTATGATTTTCAAGAAATATAAATATTAGCACACCTGTATATAAGTATATCATTTTATATTACAGTAAGTATATGTGCTTCATGATATGAATTTTTATTATGGAAAAAGAAAATGCCTATCAAAGAGACAAAACGACAAGTCTAGACAAACCATATGAAGCAAGAAAAATGTGTTCACTTTACTGATACACAATTGACTTTCTAATATCAATAAGGGTACATGATATTTCCATTAAACTACTTAGAAATATTAATATAATTTTTCTCATGTAAGTGCCTATATTGCTCGATATGATTTTCATAATATATGATTGATTTCTTAAAAACAATAAAATTTCAAATAATCGTTAGTTTTAAGCTGTTTCGGAGATGAGGGTATAAGCTATTTTTGGATTTTGTTTTAGATTGGAGATTTTTAGTAATATCTTTCTTTTCAGCGATAGGTTTTGGCCAACTTTTAATATGTTAACTGTTCTTTAATGAACAAATAGGTTAATACGACACACATAATCAACGTTGCATAATACTTAGTTAATTTGCTAACCTGTTTTTAGGTTGAAATGCTTCAATATGATTAAGTAAGAATGCCAATTGTTGATTTCACTTTACACATTTATAATATTACAATTTAATATATTTTTAAAAGTAAACAAAATAAATCAAACTGATTTTAATTGGGTTGGCTAAAAAGTAATGACCATTTTTTCGACAATTACTTAGAAAATGTGGGAACATTCCAGAAGCTTTCATGACCAAAGATATATAAAGAGCACGGCATGCTCTCACTGATTAACTAGTAATTAAGGTGCTGCACTTTTAACAGATATAAAATATGGATGACATTAAGATGCATGTGAGACACTGTCTATTCTACGAGTACCAATCTGGTCACTCTGCTGCCGAAGTTATGAGTAACATATGCCATTGCTTAGCTCTTGAGGCAATATCCGAAGCTACCTTAAAACAATGGTTCCAATGATTTCGCGCCGGCAATTATTTCTTGATTAATCAGCCATGCTCTGGTCGACTAATGGAATTGGATGGCGACAGGTTAAATTGTTTAACTGAAGAAGATAACTGACTTATGACACGTTGGCTAGCAAATGAGCTTGGGTGTTCCCACATAAGTATAGAGAATCTATTATACTACTTGGGAAAAACTTCAAATACGATGTATGGGTACCACACGAACTTAGTCCATACCAGCCGTAGACTCAGCCCAGTCCTCGTATAGCCAAATGAACCCGCCTTAAAGTTTTGGATTTTGATTGGATACAAATCTTCCAGCCGCCATATTCCCCAGACATTGCACCCGCTGATTATTATTTGTTTTGATTGTTTAGCAACGCCTTATGTGAAAAAACTTTGATAATGAAGACCACTTCAAGCCAGCTGAATTTTAAACAAATTATCTAGAGACATCTAGTACAAAATGATGGGGACGATTACATCAACGATAAATTAATTTTAAATTGAAAATATAACAAAAAATTGTGACATTAATCAAGAGCTCAGTACTTATTAACAAATCCGATATATTGCAAAACACATTTTCCAAAATAAATATATCCATATTTTGTTCTTTTTTAATATAATGAAATTTTATGAAAATTTAAACAAATGAATCAAATATTTTTTTTCCTCCGTCCTTAGCTTGACATCATTCTGCAGAGTAAATTATTCGAATATAGATTATTAAAATAACATATAATTTCTACCTTCCCCTCCTCCCTCCCCTTCCCCTTCCCCTACCCATTCACTTTCACCTTCCACTTGCCCTCCCCCTCCCCTTCCCCTTCCCCCACCCCATTTACTTTCCCCCTATCCCCCGTCCCCTGTTCAGATTCCGTATCTGCCCTACCCCCGCACCGAAATTTCCGAGAAATCATTTACATATATATATATATATATATATATATATGTCTGTGTGTCATTTCTTGTCACATTCGGTGTACTTATTGGGTGATTACCTTCGATGATCTGAAGATGAGACAAACCGGATGAATATTGTGGAAATTATGACATTTAAAATTTTCAAAAATACCTTTTGAATGAAAAACATAGTTCATTTAAAATTATCTTAAAATGTATTTTACTTTTCATTTTTCACAATTTTTGATGATTTTATTGCAGACAGATTTATTCTATTAACGATTTTATTGCAAACATATTTATTCTATTAATTTGTTATATATGTTAGCAATATTTATGTTACCGCTTACAATCATTAGGTTACCTTTATGTAATTTCAAACAATTATTTCTCAGATGACTACCTTTAATCTAATTTGAATATTATCGAAACTTAGGAATAGCGAAATGACTTAAATTTTAACTTGGATAGCACTTTCAATTCTTACTCAATCTTGTTAATATTTGGTACAGTTGTTTTAGGAAGATTACCATGAACAAATTCAAATATGTGCTAGATAACTTAAATGCGTTGAAAATGGTGGTTATTTAAAATTTCCAAGTTCGTGAAAAAAATTGGCAGTGAATTTGGAATAAATTTTCAATCCGAATTCACTCGAAGCTTCAGAGTAAAACTTCGCATTAGAGTAAACAGAAAGTTTTTTCTGAACACACTCGTATATTCATATACATATTTACACATGCATGCGCACTCACGCATACACATGCGCACACACATGAATACACAGTCACACGCGCGCACACACACCAATTTCAATCCGATCCATTAAGTTAATTGAAAATCATCCACACCTCGTATTTCACTCCACGGTGTTCTTTTTTAAATAATTTAAAAAGAATCCTTCTGGAGTGAATATTATTCCGGGGGCGAGAGGATTAAATAACTTAAAAATAATTCAATTCATTTGCGTTTATTCCGCGCGTTTTGCCATGTATTACCATGAATTTGTCCTTAAATAAATTGTGTATATGAAAAAGTAATAAAATTATCTTAATATCGCATATTTTATCTTCAATACAGCCTATATAAATTCTATTTAATATTGAATTATAAAAGACATTGTTAGCGTGGTCAGCAGATGGCGTTACTAACGATATAATTAGCCAATAACAATAAAGCAATTATCGTGTTGACCAATAAGAGCACTATTAAAATTTTAATTACCAATTAGGCAATCATACTTACTTTTGATCAAAACAAAGAACACTTTTGAAGGTTATTTTTTATTAAATAAGTGGTTTTTGTCTAACGTGTACTTTTTAAAATGCCTAGGGAACGTTCACGAAAAATATTTAACTTTGAGCGTACTTCACGCAGTCATAACTCGTTTCTAGAAACTTTCGATAGAAGTCAACTTAATCAAGTTTCTATTCAAGAATCGCTGTCATTAGTTCGACCCACGCGTTCTGCTAAAGTAAGATGTTTGCAAAATATATCTACAATTATGAATGAAGAAAGATCCTATGATTTAAGTGTTCTGAGCGATCATAATCGATTTCAACGAGCGGCTGAGAGTATTGAGAATAAACAACAACGATTAAGAGGTTTACGCCAGCGCGCGTTACAACGCGTGACCTGTGAAAGTGTCTAACAACGTGAGCAACGTCTGGAAGATCTACGACAGCGCGCATCTCAACGGATTGCCAATGAAAGTGTCGAACAACGTGAACCACGTCTAGAAGATCTACGACAGCGCGCATCTCAACGGATTACCAATGAAAGTGTCGAACAACGTGAACCACGTCTAGAAGATCTACAACAGTGCGCATCTCAACGTATTATCAGTGAAAGTATCAATCAACGTGTGAAACGGCTGAAAGATCTACGACAGTATGCATCTCAACGTATTGCTAATGTAAATAATGAACAACGAGAGCATAGGACAGTACATGGATGAATTATAATGGAACCACCACAATTTTCAAATGAATTAGTCCATCTATTTCTGAACCGTCACCCAAATTCGGAAGAATTCCATAAAAAAATTAGAAATATAAATGCATCTTTTGCACTAGCATCTTTCAACGTGGACGATAACAGAACAATAAATAGTCATGGCATTTATAGTTTTGTTGTTTGCGGACAAGTATATCATAAAATGAATATGACAGCAGGCCAACTTTACTGTTTGGATCCTGATGATGCTGTGAATGAACGAGTTAATCATCCTCTTGATAAGAGAATTGGTACCTCTACGATGCAATTGCTGGAGTACATTAATAGAGCTCGTAATGCTTATGTGCAGGGATACACAATGATGCGAGAAGTAGAGGAAGAAATTAATCGGTTGACTTCTGCGCAAGGAATACCAACACCTCACGTTAAACTTTTATTTAAAGTGCCAGATTATAGAAGATTTAACATACCTGCCTGTAATGAGGTTTGTGCAGTATTTACGCTTAATGCTGATCAAAGCTTTCCAGATAACAAAATGATTGTTCATCAGCGGAATAAAAACATTGTCTATTTAAAGAATTTTGATAAGCGTCTAGAGCCATTCGCTTATCCGTTATTTTACCCAGAAGGCACGGATGGTTATAGTATAGACTTGCAAATGCAGACGCCGTATACTAGCCGACGTCATTTAACTCGGCTTGAGTTTGCACAATACAGACTTTCGTTTCGACCTGAGTTAATTAAATTCTTAGTGGAAACACCATAAACAGAAGAACCCGATGTACAACGAATTCCATTTAATGACCTTCATTTCAGTGGAAGGTTATTTCAACAATATTTAGTGGACACATACATTCGCATAGAGCGTGACCGCATTCAATGGATAAAATACAATCAAGATAAGATCCTTGCAAAACAATATACGGGAGTAGCCCGTTTTATTAATGAACTAGCCGAAAAAAAAAAATGCCATAGTAGGTGAGAAAGTAATCCTACCTTCCTCGTTTCCTGGTTCAATAAGATATTATACGGAAAATTACGACGATGCAATGGCTATTGTTCACCTGATTTCTTTATTGGGATCACCTGATTTCTATATTACTATGACATCAAATCCTAACTGGCCTGAAATTAAACAAGCATTGCGAATAGATTTAGAGGGCGGGACAACCTTGGAGCAACTCCCACAGAATCGTCTCGATATCGTGTCTCGAGTTGTTAAGTTAAAATTTGACCAAATAATAGAAGATTTGGACAAAAAACAAATTTTTGGAAGGGTGTCGGCTTTTGTATATACTATAGAATTTCAGAAAAGAGGATTACCACATGCATTTGCTTGTGATTATGACTTCTGATGACAAGATTCATCAACCGGAAGAGCTTGATGACTTGATTTCGTCTGAAATACCCGGAAATGATGACATAGATTTAAGACAACTCGTACTCAAATGGATGATTCACAATCCATGCGGAGAGCTAAATCCGAATGCAACGTGTATGGTTAACAAAAATGGGAGAACAAAGTGTCGATTCGACTTTCCTAAATCTTTCCAAGAAGTTACGTCTTTAGTAGATGATGGAAAACCAAATTACCGAAGACGTTACGACCCGCAATTGGATCCTCAAAGTTCTCAATTTACTAACTAGAGACAATCGACATGTAGCACCTTACAACCCATATTTACTGAAAAAAATTAATTGTCACATTAACATTGAGTATGTAGGGAGTATTTTGGCTATGAAATATCTTTACAAATACATTTATAAGGCTACGATTGCCCGTCAATCAAAGTTATAGAAGAATAAAGAACGCTAATTTATAAAGAGGTTAACACATACATTGAAGGACGCTGTGTCACGTCAGCAGAAGCATGTTGGCGATTATTTGCTTTTGAAATTCAAAAAAAGTCATAGCGTTCAAAGACTGAATATACATTTACCAGGTCAATATCGAATAGCAAACTTGGATCAAGCCCAGGAAGATTTAGCTGATATTGGTCAAAGAGGATCCACTTTGGAGGCATATTTCATCCATAATAAAATAATTATACAACAGAAAGAACTTTATCAGTTAA
Source organism: Druceiella hillmani (assembly GCA_039881145.1). Taxonomy (NCBI): domain Eukaryota; kingdom Metazoa; phylum Arthropoda; class Insecta; order Lepidoptera; family Hepialidae; genus Druceiella; species Druceiella hillmani. The sequence continues at coordinate 22,334,862 of JAYKKI010000036.1, forward strand.
ATGAACACTTAAATAATATTGATTATTGTTATTATTGGCAGACGCCTGAACATTTCCGATGGATTGGTAGGTCGAGTGAATGGGTGCAAAGACGTCGCCAATTGTGAGTCGTTGGCAGGATTCACAATGTCAATTGTATTGCCTAACCGGAACTATATTACTTACGATTATTATTGTATCACGTAAAGCACGCAACAAGTTTTGAAGATCTTCGGAGTGTAAATGACACTCAGTATGAGACATATAAGCGAGCTTGTTTAGCACGTGGTTTAGCCTACGACGATCAGCAATGGATAGAAGGATTGCGTGAATCTGCATTATCTAAAATACCTGTAGCAATGCGAAGCCTGTTTATACAGATATTAATTTACGGATCTCCCGAAAACCCAAAGCGACTATAGGAAGCATTTAAAGAGAATTTGGCAGAAGATGTTATACACGCATTCCGGCGAAATGGGCAGTCTGTAGGAAATACAATTAATCGCGCTTACAGAATTATTGCTCATGAATTGAACACCGAAGCAACAGAAGGCAGACATTTTCAATACTGGGTGCAAACTTTTGGCTTTGAAGACATTGACGGTTACAATATTGAAGATAATCAAGATACTCTGAATACAGGTGAATCAGCAGTCCTAGGACAGCAAATATGTCAACTACTCAGAGGAAAACAGACAGAAATCGTCAACGAGATTCTTCGAGCTGTAAATAATACAAATGTTAAAACAACGAAATTCTTTTTTATTGATGGTCCAGGGGGCACTGGAAAGATTAGTTTTATAGACAAATGTAACTGAATAATACGCAATTGTCACCACATTTCATATATTAGAAGTGGAGTCGGTCAAAAATAAAATTCACGAATGTACAATAATCAACATTTTATTGTTTTTAAATAATAAAATAATTCACAGGTATATGTTTTATAAATGATCTAATATCTCCTTCCACACTATGTTACGAGTACGTCGAGGATTTTCATTTGAGAGAGACACTTTTAATGTACTTTGTCGCTTTACTCATGAAAATGCCACATACAACATGCCATGCATAAAAACTGATGATTTTAAGTCCACTCCAACAAATTCGAAAGTTTGTCCTTGAGCTTTGTGTACTGTCATGGCAAATGCAGATCTTACTGGAAATTGGTGTCACTGCATAATACATCCAAGTTGACCTTTTGATGAGTCAAGAGTGATTCTAGGTATATGTACTTCTTTCCCAGATTGTTCACCAGTAATGATTTTTGCCTTTATTATGTTATTACATAAGTTTTTCACAATAAGTCTCGTTCCATTACATAGACCTTCCGATACATCTAAATTACGTAACAGCATTATCAACGCATTTTTTTTCAATTTTAATTCGTGTGGTGCCAAATCTGAAATATTGACTGAATTAAGAAATTCCGTTGTAAATTCAAGTGTTCCTTCAGGTTGATCTTTTACCGAGTCATGACTATGATAGATTTTGTAATCTCCGGGAAGTTTGGCAATGATTTTATCATTAATTCCATCAACATCTTTATTGAGTGGTGCGAGTATTGCTCTGTCTTTCATTTCCTCATAATTTTCCCTGGAAAAGCAATCTCCAAATACTTCATCAATTAGATTGTTATTTAAAATGATATCTTGGGATAATTAAATTTATTCCATTGTATTTAATAGCAATTCCCTATTGCCTAACTTCAGTAGGTAGTCAGCAAATTCCCTTTGCTCTATGTCAACGCGCATGTTTTCTTTTAGCGTAAATATCTTAAAACGTGACCATAAAGTCCATCGTTTAATAGAAAGATCTAATAACTCATTTTTATTTGTTTGTGGCTGTACAGGTAAACACTGTCGAAAATCTTCCCCCTATTCCTATACTATTACTTTTCCTCCAAAAGGGAGATTAGCATTTCCGATGGATCGCAAAAGTTGATCAATATTTTGCAATCCATATTTAGGAAGCATCGGGGCTTTATCCATAAGAAAAATATCTATTTCTGCTAATTTTCTGGCTTTCAATGACCCTGGTTGGATACTTGAGTCTGATTCTGACGTCAGTGGTACTTTCAATCCAAAGGTTTTATGTGTAGTGCGACCATTAGGCAATAATATGGAAGCAATACTGGTAAAAGCCATACATTTCACATTGCATCGTTTTCCAGTGAGAATATGGTACAAAGTTTTATAGATCAATTTTATAGAAAAGTATTATTCACTTACATTTGTCTATATATCTAATCTATAAATTCTGAGCCAATCTAATACATTAAGCAAAATCTATAATACGAGCATTCCTACGTGAAACTTGAAATACACTGAGCAGAGCTAGGTCATCCCGGTACTATATATATATATATATATATATATATATGTATATATATATATATATATACACATACACATATGTGTGTTTAATTGTATTATCAGATGTCAAAGATCTAAAAAGAGACAACTCGTAAGATCTCTCACCTGTCTCTTTGTTACAGTTGTTTTTTCTCAGAAAACACTTGATGTAGGTATTTTATATTTACATACTTCAATAGCTTACATTCAAAAATGTCCACATGGAAGTTTTCTGAGAATAAAAAGTCTAAACATTTTTTTTATTTTCTATAGTGTGGTATTCAAAAGGACTAGTTATAAAGGTTACTTTTTTCTTAATAATTTAGGGCATTATGTCTTCAGAAATAATCTGGAAAATATGCAATAAATGTACGTCATTCATGTTAATTTTGAAATTATTTAAATAAAGCATCTGAATTCTGACGCTACTAAACCCAAAATTATAAAAAGTGTTGGTTTTTGGAAGCCGACGCAAATGTTGTAGGAAAACTACAGTGAAGATTCAGGATGTCATGATTTTTTTAAATTTACATCTGTGAAATATGTTGCAGACAATATGTTTACGTTTTTCTATATATTCTCAACAGATTTTCTTAGAAACCATGCGACATAGAAGCTTATGCTTCTTAGAATTGGCATAGTGATTTATTAACCATATATTATATACTAACTTCTTTGTCTTAAAATACAAAAATGAAAGATAGAGTAAACAAATGCCCTAATTTTTTTTATACATCTCTATATTTCACATGAATGATTTACTGATAAAACATACACAAATATTTTTTTAAATAAATTCATTCTATAAATTCTAAAAAGGTCACTTAGAATCATTTTTATGGAAATTTTCTTTAAACTGTTTGCTTCCGGAATTAGTGGGTTCTAATCCATAGTGTATGATTAATACATATTTTCAAGGGGGTTAAGAAACAGAGAGGATTTCAAAATGTACATAGACTATAAATTTATTGCACACCAATAGTGACGTCACTACATGTATATCAGTTATTTTATGACTGGTAAATATATATTTTCTAGTGGCATGATTTTGTAAGTACATCTTTAATTTGTGTGCAAACAATCTTCATTGACAGCATGTAAAATAAGTTTATCTGCCTTTCACTGACATGAGAAAGCTAGATACCATTTTAAAAAAATGTAGAAAAATATACAGAATTATCATACACTTTTATTAAGATCAAATTTAATTATATAGTACTGAGCTATTTGCTGTGTTTACTTACTTGGTAGTTATGTATCGGATTTACTTTGCTGCCTAGGTCCAAAATATTAAACATTTCGTAATGCAGATAAAAATGATGAATTTTGGGAAAAACTTTTTTTTCTCTTCTTTAATAATATGGAGTACAAGCTCGGATTTTGATTTTATATGTCCTTTATATTGTCAAGTAACATTCCTTCTATTGTGTATTTTAAATAATCACTCATATATCCAACATACGAGCGACAGCTCTTGTCAAAATATTTAAAAGGAATATTTCGTATTGGTAAATTCTTCTTGGAGAAATGATAGATTTGTTACTAGTTTGATAAGGATAGGTATTTGCAAAGGCAGGTAGCCATCTAAATTTTCTCTTTTTAATTTTTTCTTTGATTTTTGGATAACATAAAATAAAATTAAATATTAATCAAGAGTTGTTTCATGAGAAGATAGTGCTGTGTTATTTATATAGTAGACTTACAATTGAAATTAATGAAAAAACAATTAAATTTCCACTACAAGTTAACTAGATAGTGCTGGTGACTTTACAGAAATAAGGTATTTATTTTCATTAAATTATCTTCCCAAATAAAAGTGCCAATTCAAAAGTAAATTTATGGGCAATTCAAACGCAATTGTCCCACGTACATTATTTTTCATAGTTACATTTTCATTAATTATACAGATGACGCAGATGATCAAAAACTTAACAAAATTTTCCTTTTTGATTGGTGTCTGTCATCAGCATTATTTTTTCATTTGTAGAGTATATGCCGACCCTTGTCAAGCTATTCAAAGTATTCATACCGATAGATATCTTGAATGCAGCTCTTAAGTTGATCAACCAGGAGACCAAGCAGCAGAATTTGTTTAATATATAGATGTTGTAACTGTACATTATGAATACATAAATTGTCCAGCTAGTTGATAATGGTTTTGATGATTCCATTTTGTTCTACAGTGAAACTTTGTATATATACAATATTTCGTTTATATAATAACTGAGAAACATATAACGTGAAGTAATTTATGGAATTGCACCTTACAGTAGTTACACCTTTATATGTCAAATTATGGCCTCAATTGATAGATTTAATACTTTTTTGGAAGCATTTCAAAAATACGAATTCAATGCAAAACTCAAATTCGCGACACCCTGGAGAACTGCAAAACCTACACTTTATATTATAGGTACTTATTACTAATGGTTCTCAAGAAATATGTTTCTGACACCATATTGCTACCCTACTGTCTATATCTTCTCGCATTTTTATTTATACTTAAAATCATATCATGCTCTTAATATAGGCTCATTCCTTGAAGTATTTATCAGTACATAGCTTCGAATTGTTTTCCAAATATCAAAATATCCTCCCGATGTCTCAACGTGCAACATAATGCTATAATTAATCTCTCAGTGTGCATGCAATTAGATTAGAAATGGAGTCAATTCATATATACCCACTGTGCCAAATGATTAACATAATTACATAAATAATTGGCGGTATAATTAATATGCTACAGATTTATTGAATAATCCTTTATCTATAATCATTTGCCATTTAGGGCAATGAAATAGCTTGACTTTAAAATATGATAGCTGAATGTAATTATGTCAAAAGTAAAAAAAGAAAATCTGGATCGTAACAATACTCACAAATTACAAGGTCATAGCTTTTATGTGACCTAAAATAGTATTGAAAATACTTTCAGACAAAAAGGATAAAATCAGTAATCAATAACTACTTTAACAAAGGAAGACAAATTGTTTGCAAAGTAGACCGAGTCATTTCATTTAACTAAATAAGTCACAGTAACAAAGAGGGTTTTTATTTTCTATTGGTGTTAGGTAGAAGAAACAGTACATTCAGTTAAAAATGTCGTGTTATAGTTTGGAGGAATCCATTCATTTTCTTGTTACATTACAGTCAATTCTAGGTGTCAACCGAATTTCAGATCAAAAAGAAGCAACATCAATCAAAATAATTTTGAAGAAAATTTACAGTTTGACACTAATTTTTCTCATCATTTTGGGTACCAGTACAGGCATATGGTCCTACCGATTTTCTTTGTATGCTGAAAGAAATCTATTAGAATGGTTTCTGCAAATATATAGCGTTATCAATTTCATATTTGTTTTATTAATTGACATATGTTGGCAAAAAAATCTTTTTGCTGATTGTTTACGGCGATTCAATGACATTTCAGTTTATTACAGCATTTTGTTTAAAACAAAATGCTTCAAAAATTTAAAAATCATGATGCTATTGGGCATATTTATTATATTTACAAGTCAATTAGCGCCTTACATCGTTGGCGGTCTTGAAAATCTGGGTCTTTTCTTCATGATTATTAATTTTGGTGTATTATCTCACAGATTGGAACTGCTTCTAATGTGTCTATTAACATATACTATTGCTCAAATGTTAAAAGCCATAAACAATTACTTAAGCCGTTTGAATCAAGAAATATTTCATAATAATACATACCAATTAGTATTACCCAAAGTGGCAGACTGGAATGAATTACATGGAAATAGCCACATTGATGTTTCAAGTAATCCCACATGCATATCAATTTTGCCAAACATGTTGATTACTGTAAATGAAATATGCAGTACACTCAATAAAATGTTTAAATTGCAGGTAAAATGGAATAAATCGAAATAAATAATATATTTTATGAGACTTTTTCTTATTAATTTAATCTAAATAATTTCTGCTTCAGGCACTTCAACTTGTAATGTCGACTTTCCTTTTGTCCATTAACTGTATTCAAATATTATTGGAATTATATATTCGTGATGTAAGTAATAGTTATATTATAGATATTGTTATAATATTGAAAGTGTCTATAACAGTAATTAATTTTAGCTATCTGCTTCCTTCCAATTGTATATTTACTTAAGTGTTGACATTTCAAAGCCAAGAAAAAGTGGACCATATACAAGATAATGCTACTAATCAAACGACATTTTAGCAACTATGGTCTCAAGAAATGATTGGCTTTATTCTATGGGTAATAATTAGCAATGCTGACTTAATGATTGCCTGCACTTACAATGAGATGTTAGTTCTGAAATTTCGCAAACTGAGAATAATCATCACAAAACTGAGACTTTCACCCCAAATGTGTAAGTATTTATTTATGCAACTAGTATTACTTGAATTCAAATAGTGTTATTTAGGCAAATTATTCATACAAAACCTAATTTGTTTACCAATTTATGTGTTTTATCTTGTGATAAACTAATATTATGTGTAATATCTAATATTCTAAGTCTATATGCATATAATTCTGACGTGCATTTCTGAGCTGCAGCTACATGAAATGCTTATGGAGCGTAAGTACTATTTATTACTAAATACTCATTCAGTGAAAAAAATCTATTACTGCAAAGAAAAGGAGAATAATATGTTTTGCAACAAATGCACTGTATTCTAGCTTCTCCTTGCGGCTGCTATCACTTGTATTTATTGTTTGTGTTGGATATTTTCCCCGGTAACACTGTTTTCATCCCAAATTTAATTGCCTAGTAAAAAGCTTATAACTTTAGTTTAATGATTTCGGCATCTCAAAAATATCCTTCACCGGGATAAAAGTATTGTTTACTTTAGCTCGAACTTTAGGCTGAATGTCTATAATAGTCGCGACGACCTCTATTTATTAGTTCTAAGCCTGTGCTGAAAACTAGAGTTTTAAATATCTTAAGGAAGTTCAAGTACCTTAAGATACATTATAAAACAACATTTTGACTATCAACTTGCATCTTTATCATTGTCTAAGTGAACATTAAGGTCAGATTCATTTGTTAGTTTGTATGCAGTACTCAAACAAAGAGAGACGCAAAACCTTCATTAGGAAATATTTTAGAGGAACAAGTATCTTAAATTTTCATTAGGACTAGTAGGATTATTTGATAAAAATTTCATTCAAATGAATCGTTTGGTTTTTGTGTGATACTCGAATAAATTGACAGACAGACAGACACATCAATATGTTTAAAAATGTTAGTTAAATTAAGAAAGCAAATTTTTAAATAGTTTATGTCACATTTTCTGATTTCACACAAGTGACCAGGTTCCCTGTAACAATCGTATAGAATTGTTGGTTTAATACACATACATACAGTCATCAAACTTGATGCGTTTTAAATACGTTTTTGACATTTTTATTACATTTTCCCTTTTGTAAACCTTAAATGAGAGACGAGTCACTGCTCTGCACTATACTAAATCAAACATCATACAAGTAATTTATGATTGATCCATACACATTTTTAATATAGTAACCACAGTCTTCTTAAAATACGTATATCCCCTAACGAAATTGAAATAACTCAATCTGTTTGTATAAATAAGCCGAAAAACTTTTTTTTTGTTTAAGGGGACATTGTATATCAGATATAAATTTAAAATCAAGTGAATAGAAAAATAAAGATAATGAAAAGTCTATTTCAAAAAATGTAGCTTTGTATGTTTTTAATGTAGCTTATTGTGCAAGAGAAAATAATTGCTACATTCGCCTAACTGCTTTTTAATGGCATTAGTAGATAAAATGTTATTTCTTTTTGAATCTTTTTGTATTAATACTGTTCTAGTGGTGATTGTTTTATGGCAAGAGTTATATTTGTTTATTTGTTTAACAAAATTGTTTGAGTAATATCAACTCAAAAAATAATATCAACTCTTTATATTCTGTTCATAATTATTTCAAATTATATTTTACTTTGGCCAACAAGGAAGTCAGCATGGTTCATTCCATTTTTCAGAAATTCCTTTACGTGTCATATATACACGTACATATATTCCTCTCTTATCCATATCCTGACATTATAATTTTGATCTAATTAATACATGAGACTTGTATCACAATCAACCAAAGAGGTGACTCATCTCTTTTGTATTTGAGTTGAGTTCTTCGCCCACCACTGACCTGAATATACTCGGTAGTAACTAAATAATATTAATTTAATAATGTGTAACTTTTAGAAAAGACGAGCACATTCTTTTAGCAAGAATCTCTTAACAGTTTGTGATCAAAAGCTTTACTATATTTTATAGATTTTGATTCATTACTTAATTAATTGACTAATTTAATGAATTTAAATGGACCTTTTGAAAAAAACATGGGTATTACAAAATTGGGGAATAAATAAATTAAACAAAATTATATTTTTATGTAATTAAATTAGTAAATTGCTTTTATCGTTGCATCAGGAAAATCATTAATCGATTTTGCTCTAAGTCAATTCATCAAACCTGTTTTACTGTTTGTAAATTAATAAAAACTTAGGGGGAATTTATATTATATATATTAGGAAGGGACTTATAAAAACGAAATAATTAAAACATAATAAATTAGAAATAATATTTCACTTTTTTTTTTTAATAAATCAACAATTGCATCTCTCATCTGCTTGTACAAACCTTTGTCAGGATTGTTAAAATGCCAACTTTTGGAACACAGAATCTACACCATGAACAAAACATTGATTTTAGACAATCTAAATTCTAATTGTTGAAATGGAAAATATTCTGTCTTGCTTTATGTATATTGTTTCCCTCCAAAGAATAAGCTGTGTAATAAAGTTTTCACTATCAACATATATATATATATATATATATATATATATATATATATTTATATATATATATATATATACACACGTCTTGTAAATTTACATTTTCACTCTGTACAAATCAATATCTTACTCCATTTTTTTTTGTTTGATTAATATATTCATATTGTTTAAGGTCCTTCTCTCGATAAAGAACTAGAAAAGCTAGAAGAAATCATACATCGAAGTAACAACGGAACTTTCGCAGTGTTTCAACTCTTCAACCTACGAATATCATTGCTGCCTAGCTTTTTCAATCTTGTTGTTACATATATTATTGTGATTGTACAATTAAGGGGCTTGCGTTCAAAGGAATAAGTGGAATTTGCATAATTATATTATTAAAGATATTTTAAATTTAACTTTTGTGAAAGTAACTTCATTTCATTTCCTTCTGTATTAAATTTTGTTTCACGACATATATGAAATTTATAATTACATATTTCATTCTTCTTTGTTTAACTACACAACACAATAATTTAATTCATAACTTTTTAGATCATGTGATATTTTGGTAATAAGTTAAATTGTATATCGGTAGATGATATTTAAATGAATTTGATAAAAAAATATTATATTCTTTGATGGTTTATTATGTAACATAGTTATTAAAGATGTTTGAGAGTGATGCGTCTGTGTTAAGTTTAATTTATTTTTTAAATTAGTATATTTTGTAACTTTTCTTTATTTATAAAAATAACAATAATTGTGTTATAGAATATAAATATAAAATTAATTTTTCATTATAAAAGATTTTAGTCTTCGCACTGGAAGTTAGTGGAAAACAATCTAATTCATTGTTGAAATTTCTAAAAGACAATATTAAGCATGTTCAAAAGTTCAAAATTGTTTTGTTATTGTAATATTCCCAAACTTGTGTGCAAAATTAAATTAACCCTTTGCAAACAATTAGTGGAATGGTAATATTTGAAAACTTTTGCAGAATAGACAAAACATACTAACAACAAAAATTATGAAGGATTTTTTATGCTTTGAGGTGCAATAGGTAAAAATACACAAGCACAAAATGTAAATAGCAACAAAATTAATTACATTCAAACTAAATGAAGTTTTGAAATAAAGATATATGGAACATGTTAAATAAGCTAAACTCACTTCCATATTATATAAGCTTCTTTATTAGAACAATTGTGTCTTTTATGTCAATATTGAACATTGACTTTATTTTCATACTGAGATTAAGATTAGAATGCTGTGTTTGCATGAGTTTGAGAAAAAGTACTGATAATAACATCTTAAGCTTCCAACCTTAGTTAATTAATTAATTTATTTTTTAATTATGAAATATGTTTGAGTTCATAGTTGTACATTAAATTTTTTACAAGAATACATCATATAAGTTGGATAACTTATATTATGTAATCTTTCCAATAAGATAACTCAATAAAAAGGTTTGAATTTCTAAATATTTCATCAAATTTCTTTGAAGAACTTTGCAAGAATGAAGAAATATGATCCGTTACACCATATGATCCATTACACAATATGATCCATTACACACAATGGAAAAAGATCATGAGATTTTTCTATTGCAATATATTTTATTATTTTCTAAATACATAACACGAAAGCTTATTTTAAGGCAGATTAAAATAAAAGCTTTCATTTAAATACATTTTTATGCACATATCTTGTTAATATGCACTAGTAATTTTCTATAATGTAATTTTATGTTTATTAGTAGGTACTTTACTTCAAGATTTAATCTTATTCATTCAAAATTGGATAGGACTACATCAAGGTTTTAAGTTCACATCATGGTGTATATTTAAGTGTGTTTCTTTTTAAAATAAAGTTATTTGTGATGACAAATAAAAGTTTATTATATTGTAATACATGATAAAAATAGAAAGCAAATAAAAGTGGCAGAATCACAGCTACATGAAATGCATAAATACATTAATAGCTATGTGTTTAGAAAGAATGTGAATGTCTGGAAAGAAACAGCTCAGTATAAATTTACCAAGATATTAAAAGGATGAATAAGATTTAAAGAATAATTTTTAAAAGTAATTTCATATTAAATTTAAATATATTCTTAGGATACTAATAGAACTTCCATAAAATAGTGTCATTACAAATATGTTTCAATTCCTGACACATAATGTTATCCATTACATTTATAAGGTCTTATCCATATAGCTAAAATGTTGTTTTGAACACTATAAAAAAAATGTTATGCAAAAAGCTCCTTTTTGTTTGTTAAAAATTCTGGCCCGTAATATTAATATCTTTTTGGGGATAAATTATGATAATGCCATAAATATAAGGTACCCTATGAAAATTTACTAATTTTTCAAAAGATACATCATTTTCAGTTCCAAAGCCCATCCGGTTTCCACACAGAGTTTTGATGAGTCTGAATATAACTCCTACTACATGTGCAGAGGTATCTATTTGTCCTGTTAAGTCATTCAAAGTTAGTGGATACCATTGAAGCAAAATCACTCAGATTGGCACAGAACACTACAATGAGCGCCTTCACTGTTTTGTTTTCATATCTAGATTCAAACTTTACAAAAAATGCATACACAACCCTAAGAGAGTCTCTTGCTTTTCCAAATAAAATTTATCTGGGTATTTTGGTAATTTCATTCGAAATGATACCACTCTAGAGCATTTTAAGCAATACGTAGAAGGGCATCCCGCATTAAGCAACCAACATGTATATTTTACATGCATGTGCGACTGGCCATGTGTATGATAACTTTCTCCTTCTCTTTCTTAACTCCTTTAAATAAAATTTTTATAATATTTGATAAACGAAGGAATAGGCATATTTGACAACATCGAAAATACACCACAATTTGGGGTCATCCTTCTAGATTATAATGTAAATAAAGAGCAATATGCTGCTCTTTATTTTCGAAAGAATAAGTTTATATTTTATAAAAAAAACACGTAAAGGAATCACAATATTTTTTCAAAATTTAATCAGCATTGCAAAGGCCCTATTATTGGTTAAAAGTCATATGATATCACAGGCAAGAAAAACGCAATCATACCAAAATTTAATGTTCTTATTCTTTTGGTTTATAGGCATTGATATCGATAATAATATTTAAAACACAAATATTACTTACATCAAAATAATATTCACACATAAAAACATTTGAGTGAGCTATAATGCTGTCTGGATCTCTTCAGGCTAACTGCAGCCACTTTTTTCATCTTTTAGGATACATTGGCACTGAAACAAACACTTTGTGTGGACTTTTTATAGATGTATTTGTACATTGTAGTGCAACGCACCATTTATACACCATTTTAAATAATAATCACATTCAGCGGGCAGTATTGTTTATGTTTACATAGTGTGTGACGTCACGCTAGCTGCCGTTACAGAAATTGCGTTTTTAGCACGAGTTTTAAAATTCAAATATTAAAAGTGATTTATATAAAAAATACAGAAATTATCCTGGAAATATAAACGTAGCATGCTTATAATTCAAAATACAATAACTTAAAAAATCAAGTCAAATAGCCTATTTACATACTCAAAAATTTCACTATCATTCAGGTTACTAGTAGTGCCTACTTGATTGTCAATATTAACATAAGTGTCCCAATCTGCAATGCTCGTTTTGTCTGCAGATATTGTAGCCAGTTGTGCCAATGGTGTATTGTCCAATTCATCATCAGAATCGTAATCAATTGTAGTTATCCACATATAATATTCCGTCAATAGTGACTTCTCTCTCTTGAGTGTGAGACCATTATCGCATACTTTCTCCCAATTATGCCATTTTGTACTTTTACACTCTTATTGCCTTGAAGGTGGGGAAACGCATACATCTAAATCCTGCACAAACAAACCTGGGGGGGGATGACTATGTGAATTTAGAAATCTGTACTTATTGCCACTGCGAAATCCTTAGAAATAAAAGTAAATATAAATTAAGAAAAAAAATTGAATGAACCTTGTATTTTGCTTCCGACTCAACCCGGTTTTAATATTTGCTTGCAATTTCTAAGAACACAGTCATAAATTAGTCATTCAAACCAGTTGCTACTTCAGGAGTCATCTTTACATCCGAATTTGGTATAGTTGAAAACAATTGCATGAAAATGTACTTCAAATTGAAGGGACAAAAATTATACGTGGTAATAACCAGGAGGCCATGAAAAAATAGGTTATTAAAACTGGAATCAACTGTATGTATAATATATGAATATTGTATACTGAGTAATGACCATTGAAGAATATTTAGAAAGCCAATAAGCAATGTGCAAGGAGAAATATGTACCTTGCCAAAATCTTTCTACCCAGCTCTGATTTTTACTATTGGAATTAACGAGCATTTACATTTTGTTTTTGTGATCTTTACTATCAAAAACATCTTTTTCCTTCTCATTTGCACAACAAACCACCACAATTTTTATTGTAAAAAAATTCAAAGTAAACTTACAAGTGTTAATTGGATATAACACAAGACTAGTTATAAATTTACTCAATAAATAATTTTATTAAATATTAATACAATAATAGTTTCATTAACTACGTCAGTCCTAATTTTGTGATTAATAAATTTGTAATATTCATAAATAACAATATTAAGTCACTCAACTATTCTAATTAAATTTAAAGTGTATACTGTAACAATAACTTTGTAATGAACAATAAAGCATAAAATATACTACCATAAAGTATAAATATTTTTGCTAAAAATATTTTACAAAAATTAAAAAATTAGTATTTAAAATTAACTAAGGGCAAATAGTGAAAGAAAATAAATTATAGTGAAAGAAAAAAAAGTTTTTCAGCTTTAATTCGTAATAGATGATTGATTATGTTTTCATAGACAATACCAGATTCATAAAATAACCTTTTAAAAATGTGATAACTTGTGATATAACATAAAGTGTATATAAAATTCTGGAAGTCTTTATTATGCTAATGTTTTCATAAGGTTTGAGCAGTTTGACATAGTTAATTGAATTTATATAAAAAAAACTAATGAGAAATTTGAAAATTCTTCATTCTTTGTTAAAGAAATTTGGCTTTAAAAAGAGCCATACTGATAAATTTGTATATATTGGAAATGTAAACAATAATAGAGTGTATTTATTGTTATATGTAAATGATGACCTCTTAATATCTAATTCAAAAGATTCATAGAATGATATCATAGCTGAATTGAAGAATAATTTTGAAATGAAATGTTCAGAAGTTAAAATGTTTGTTGGTCTACAAACTGTAAAGTCTGAAAACCAAATTATGATTCATCAGTTCAAATATATTGACAAACTATTATATCAATTTGATATGTGTCATGCTAACAGCAACAACATTCCACTTGACTCTCATACTGTTCTGGAGCCGAGTTCCAACGTATCTGATAAGAACATTCAGTACAGACAGGCAGTCGGTTCGCTGATGCATCTAGCCATTGTAGATTGATGCATCTAGCCATTGTAGACACCAACTGTCACAAGCCAAATGTTTTAACTCATATTGGAAAATGATCTGAAATCAAATTCGAATAAACAGTGGAACGATTTGCGTCATAAAAAGGAAAAACTATAAAAGAAATACATATGGCAAATGCCATGAATGGAAATGCACAAGACAAATGACAAAAAGTATTTGCTATTATAGGTATTAGTATTTTACTATTATAGTACGAAATATTGAAAAAAATTAGTCTCACTTTTTAAGATATTTTAGAAATTTTCATGAATAAGTTAAAGCAAATAGTTATAATTTGAGTAATGTCATCTAACTTTAGTGCCTTATCACTGTCAGTTGTGTAAAATATCATAAACATGAGTTTATATTTTGGCTACAAAAACACTTTTTCCATGTAGCTACATTCCCACAGATTTAAAGGAACATTTATAAAAGTTAGTTATCTAGAGTTTACGCAATAACTTTATTTAACCGTTTTAGTGCCATGGTTCTTTACTGATATATATTTAATAATACCAAAGAAATCTTTAGTTTTTGATGTCATTTACCCTTTTCTCGAAAAAAACTGTATCTCTTCCAAAAATGATCCAATTCTAAAAAATTAGCGATGCGTGTGTGCGACTTCCCCTACCGCGCGCTGAACAGCAACTGATTTCGCGAGCAACATCGTATCGCTACGTGGCAAATTTAGTTAGTACACGCACGAGCACAATGGCACTCATCAGCACTCAAACAATTAAAGACATTGCTAGTTGTTGGATCTAAATTGTTATTATTATATAAGAATTGGACCAAAACTGTACAAGTCCAGGCACAACATACTGATAACATTTCATAAATTCATATTTTCAATATCAAACATTATTATTGTCAAATATTTATATTTTCAATGTCAAACATTTTTATATAAGTAAACATACATTTGTCACAGACTGTTTACGATACGGGTAATTGTTTTGTTCTGTATGTTTTTAGGGCTTCAGTTGTATACACATTGTTATCATTTCACCTTGGCTCAAATTGATCTAATTTTTTTTATTTATGGCCACTGAATATCAAAGTAAATAAAAATAGGAGACAATACAATTTTAAAAAGTGACTCAACTTACAAATGCCATCTTAATGAAAAAATTTTTAACGGATGTAAAAATCTCAAGTTAATGTAAAATCTAGATACTCAAATGTAATAAATATAATTTTTGGAAAACTACAAAAAACTATACAAGTCTATAATATATGAAAAAGAATTATCTTTTCTCTAACCCCATTCACATTAAACAACGAGTTAAATGTTATGAAACAACCTTGCTACTTTGAAATATTGACATCTTACAACAAACTTCTAGAGGCAGAGATAAATTGATTACCATTACAAAGTGAACGTAGTTAATATAGTCCTTTTTTATATTATGCATATGGGCAATTTAATTCATTATCCACTAATGTTGAAGAAATTAATAAATTACCTTTGTTACAAGTAATTTGTACTTTTAGAAAATTATCACATTGCCATATTATGATATTAATTTTTATCACAACAACTTTTTGTTAATCATAAACAAACATATGAACAATTTTTATCATTGTATATAATTGAATGTTATTCTTTTCATGAGCAATCATGCAATGTTTCGTTTTATAATCTGCTGTCATGGCACAAATCATGAGTTTTAGCATGAGCATAAGATTTCTATTCATTGGGTTTGCTGCTTCACACTTTTTGAATTGGAAAATGCTAATTTTTTTACAAGAACCACTTTAGCTGTTATGGGGAAGAGCCCAAAGGACCAGATTTAGGTTCCACCACAAATCTATGCAGATCGCCCAAGGATCAACCACAAATCTATGCAGATTGACGACTAATATACGCCTTGAAATATTTTTCGATCAACAACAACAGTACTGTTGTGATTGATCAAATTAAAGACGATTTTAATGTAATTTTATTATACGCGAATATAAACCTTTTTGACAAACAAAAGAAACAAGCAAAGAGAAGTAGTGTTGAATATAGTCCATAGACCATAAATAGGTTATCGACTATCAATTAGTTATCATAGACAAACAGAACACTATTTCATTACTTCAACACTCTCACCAAATAGCATTCCTTAAACATATCACACAGATAAGATCTTGAGATTCATAAATGACTAATATGCTTATACAGAGTTTCCATTAAACTGGGACAACTGAATATCAAATAAATAAACCATCATTAACTCTCATCCAATTAAAACCCAATAACAAATTAAAATTTACTTAAACTTTAAAATTAATAATAACAAATATAATTAAGTTACAGTTATTAGTTCAGTCTTACAACTCCTATTTTGTTTCTGAGAAACTGAAATCTGACTCTAGGAAGAGCTTTAGTAAACAAGTCAGCATATTGCTTTTTAGTACATAAACAGTTTAAAGTCTATTTGTTTTTCCATAAATTTTTCTTTATTAAAGTTATATTTTACGTCTATATGTTTGCATCTTTTATGATAGTCTACATTTTTTATTGAACAGATAGCGCTTTGATTTTCAATGTTCGAACACAGTGAGTCCTGATTGAAAGCCCCAATATCGCTTAGCAATGTTTTAAGCCAAATAGCCTTTTTTGTTGCTGAACATACGGCCATAACTTTGGCTTCAGTAGTTGATAAAGCAAGCCCATGTTACAGCAGCTCCATTCTTAATAAAGACATATTCAGTCACTGACTTGCGTGAACATATATATTTAGCATAATCTGCATTGCTATATGATTGAAGTTGGTTCGATTGTGATGCTGTATAATAGAGACCATAATTCTTAGTTTATTTTAAATATTTCATTATCTTCTTGGGGAGCAACGGGAGAGGGGAGCAAGGGGAGATCGGCACATAACACCTTAGCCAGCCCAACTGTCAACCTCACCTGCACGTGCCAGATGGCAACAGCAACCAATTGGTTGCTGTGGTGCTCCCTGCCAGATAACAGATGAGGAAATGGCGACCGAGCAATGGCGGTATAACCATAAACCCTGCCAGGTAACTAGTGGAAGAGGCTACCAACAGCCTTGGGAATTAAATACCCCCAAAAAAAAAAAAAGAGTGGCAATAGCGCCTTGGGAAAGTGCTATGAGTGACTGCCCAACTCGTAAAATTATAAGAAATGTCTGAAAATAATGAATGTGCTTTGTCATGCGACCCGGCTAACCCGAGCCGAGCAAAACGACTTCACTTACAAGGTAGTGAATAAAAGCCAGATAAGAGTTAGCAGTGCTACGATTGAAACATACAAAAAGCTAATGCATTTGGTACGGGAGCATCATCTAATTGGCCACACATTTAACCGAAAAGAAGACAGATGTTATCGAATTGTAATTAGAAACTTGCACCACTCAACACCACTTACTGCAATAAAAGGGGAAATTGAATTGACTGGTAACACTGTTGTTGGAGAAATCATAAATTCAAAATATGGCCCAGACAAAATGCCAACCTCGACCTTCTTTGTTAACCTGATGCCAGGCCCAAAAAATAAGGCTTCTAAAGAGATTCAATATATTTACCACCAATCTGTTGTCATAGAAGACCCTAGAAGGAAAAGGTCCATCGTGCAATGCCAAAGATGTCAGCAATATGGACATACGAAGAACTATTGCATGAGACCCTACAGATGGTTGAAATGCGCTCAGTCTCACAAAACATCAGAGTTTTCCAATGTGGATCGGAATACCCCCGCAATGTGCGCATTGTGCGAGGGACCACATCCAGCCAATTATAAAGGTTGTCAAGTCTACTGGGAAATTTTAGCTTGGAGAACATCAAGACCCACTGGCAAACCTCAAATGAAAAACCAAAAGGCAAATGTTATAACACCCGTACCCATCCCAACCTACCAATCTGGCGGAGAAAACATCAACAATCATATCATAAACTATATAGTGAAAAACTCAAAACCAAAAAAATTCAACCAGATCAAAACCCTGATAACCAACAGGCCCATTCATTCAGTAGTACTGTAGAAAAAATACTCTTAAAACAATCGGAGAAATTTGACTTATTCTCACAACAAATTAGCATAATGTTAGGTCTCCTAATAACTTTCATCAACAAGATGGCAAAATGAATGCCTTAAGGTTGGCAACATGGAACATAAATGGTCTTGCCCCAAATAAAGACGACGTGCAAATATTAATAAAGGAACATGGTTTGGATGCTGTTCTTATCTCGGAAACACATTGTACCAGCTCTAACCACATCAAACTTGATGGTTACAACACTTATCTAACAAACCATCCAGATGGCACAGCTCATGGGGGAACGGCTATAATTATCCGCAAGTCCATAAAACATCATGTAATGCCCAAATATAAGATGGATCACCTGCAAGCTACAACAATTGCTGCTATGGACAAATGTGGATATTTCAACATATCTTCTGTTTACTGCCCACCGAAACACAGAATAGACCAGCGTATGTTTAACAATTTTTTCTCCACTCTTGGCCATCGATTTATTGCGGGTGGAGACTGGAACGCCAAGCACTGCCACTGGGGATCCAGGTTGATAACAACTAGGGGTCGGCAACTAAAGTGCAGCATTGATAGCACCTATCTTCATGCAATGTCAGCTTCCGAATCAACTTATTGGCCTACAGATCAAAACAAAGTGCCTGACCTCCGGGACTTTTTTGTCATGGGTGGGCTCTTAAGGCATTATTTCAAGGCGGAATCCTGTCTTGGTAGCTCCTCTGATCATACCCCATTCATCCTGACAGCCAGCACGACGTTGATCGAATATGACGCAACATACACACCTAGCAACAAACGGACGGATTGGCACGCATTCCGTGAGTACATAGAGACAAATATCCAACTAAAGATGGCACTCAAATCACCAGACGATATTGAAGAAGCAGCCAAACATATAACATCTATTATTCAAGAAGCCTGCTGGAAATGTACACCAGAACTGAAGTGCTATAATGTCCCTGCAAATCAACCTATGGAAATCAGGCAACAAGTCCTCGAGAAACGTCATCTAAAAAGAAAGCCATTGCAAACCTCAAGAGAGCAATATCAGATCTCCATGAACACCTTACAGTCTAAGCTAGAATCACTCTCAGCCACAGCAATCTCGAACTACACACTTTGGAAATTCACGAAAACGTTGGACGAACCCCAATTACCAAAACCACCTATTAAAACATCTGAAAATGGCTGGACAAGAACAAATCAGGATAAGGCAAATCTATTTCCGAAACACCTTGCTACAGTATTTACTCCTAACGATACTAGTGACGTTGCTTTCGACAGAAGCGTTGAGAACGCCCTCAACCAAACTCTACAATTGGACCTACCGCCAAAACCAGTTACAACTCGGGAGGTGTGGGAAGTAATTAAGACCCTAAAGAATAGGAAAGCGCCGGGTTTTGATCTGATAACCAATGAAGTACTGAAAGAACTACCAAAAAAATCAGTAACTTATTTGAAGACACTATGTAATGGCATCCTGCGTGCACAATATTTCCTACGCTTGTGGAAAATCTCGCAAATCATAATGATCCACAAGCTGGGCAAACCTGCCCATGAAATTGCCTCCTACCGGCCGATTAGCCTGTTACCTACCGTCTCAAAACTATTCGAGAAAATATTACTGAGCCGACTGCTACCTATACTTGCTAGTAACAACATAATACCCAATCACCAGTTCGGCTTTAGACTTCAACATTCCACAGTGGAACAGGTCCATCAAGTCTGTGGGGTATAAGAATACTGTTCCTCTGCATTTCTTAATATCCAGCAAGCATTCGACAAAGTCTGGCACAGTGGGTTGCTTTATAAAATCAAATGCAACATTCCTCACAGCTACTACCTACTGCTGGCTTCGTATCTGTCAGATAGATTTTTTCAAGTTAGAGAGGGTAGTGCTACATCGCCATTCTATGATATTAGAGCGGGGGACACCCAAGGTTCTATTCTTGGTCCCATATTATACACCATGTATACTGCAGACCTGCCAGAAGTACCAGGAGTTACAACTGCCACCTATGCAGACGATACAGCCATCCTGACCCGAAACAAAGATTCTGTGGCTGCATCAGATAAACTTCAAAGGTGTCTTAACGAAATCAATATCTGGTTGGGCAAGTAGAAAATACAAGCCTGCGCCAACAAATCGGCTCACATAACATTCACCTTGAGACGTGGTGACTGTATACCAGTTACTCTTGGGAATAATACCTTAACGCATAACAACAGCGTACGATATCTTGGAATTCACCTAGACTGCCAACTTACCTGGAAGAGACACATAAAATATAAAAGAGATGCGCTCAACATACGCCATAAAAGCCTGTACTGGTTAATGGGAAAAAACTCTAAACTCTCTGTAGATAATAAACTTTTGATCTATAAAAACATACTGAGACCAGGCTGGATGTATGGTGTTCAACTGTGGGGAAGCGCTTGTGACTCAAACATAAATATATTACAGCGACTACAGAATGTTATCCTCGACATGACACAGTGCATTTATCAACTTTGCTCATAGTCTACGACTGATTGCAGATGAACCCAGAAAAGAAAAAAAAAAAGAAAAAAAATTATCTTCTTGACAACATCCCATTGAGTGTGATCATAGCAATTCAAAATCTGCTTACAATAGCTAGATGCATCAACGAGCCGACTGCCTCTCTGTACTGAATGTTCTTATCAGATACGTTGGAACTCGGCTCCAGAACAGTATGAGAGTCAAGTGGAATGTTGTTGCTGTTAACATGACACATATCAAATTGATATAACAGTTTGTCAATATATTTGAACTGATGAATAATAATTTGGTTTTCAGACTTTTCAGTTTGTATACCAAACAAATTTTAACTTCTGAACATTTAATTTCAAAGTTATTCTTCAATTCAGCTATGATATCATTCAATGAATCTTTTGAATTAGATATTAAGAGGTCATCATCTACATATAACAATAAATACATTCTATTATTGTTTACATTTCCAATATATACACATTTATCAGTATGGCTCTTTTCAAAGCCAAATTTCTTTAACAAAGAATGAAGAATTTTCAAATTTCTCATTAGTTTTTTTATATAAATTCAATTAACAATGGGAACTATGTTGAACTGCTCAAACCTTATGAAAACATTAGCATAATAAAGACTTCCAGAATTTTATATACACTTTATGTTATATCACAAGTTGTCGCATTTTTAGAAGGTTGTTTTATGAATCTGGTATTGTCCATGACAATGAAATCAATCATCTATTACGAATTAAAGCTGAAAAACTTTTTTTCTTTCACTATAATTTATTTTCTTTCACTATTTGCCCATAGTTAATTTTGAATACTAATTTTTTAATTTTTGTAAAATATTTTTAGCAAAAATATTTATACTTTATGGTAGTATATTTTACGCTTTATTATTCATTACAAAGTTATTGTTACAGTATACACTTTAAATTTAATTAGAATAGTTGAGTGACTTAATATTGTTATTTATGAATATTACAAATTTATTAATCACAAAATTAGGACTGACTTAGTTAATGAAACTATTATTATATTAATATTTAATAAAATTATTTATTGAGTAAATTTATAACTAGTCTTGTGTTATATCCAATTAACACTTGTAAGTTTACTTTGAATTTTCTTACATTAATAAATTATTACAGGATTTTAAGTGATCTTGACTACTGTCTCGCAACAAGCAAAGGAAAATATTTTATTTTTCTTTGCTCCGGATTGGCAATGCGTGCTTCAAATTTTACTTATTGTTATATTGTTTACAGAAACCGATTTTATGACACTTGGTTGCCTACATTCAAATTAAAATTGTGGTGGGTTTGTTGTGCAAATGAGAAGGAAAAAGACAGTTTTGATAGTAAAGATCACAAAAATGTAAATGCCAACCGGCTAAAAAATATTTTTAAAAATTGAATAAAGGTCTCTTCGTTAATTCCAATAGTAAAAATCAGCGCTGGGTAGAAAGATTTTGGGAAGGTACATATTTCTCCTTGCACATTGCTTATTGGCTTTCTAAATATTCTTCAATGGTCATTACTCAGTGTACAATATTCATATAGTATACGTACAGCTGATTCCAGTTTTAATAAAATATTTTTTCATGGCCTTCTGGTTATTACCACATATAATTTTTGTGTCTCAATTTGAGTACATTTTCATACAATTGTTTTCAACTATACCAAATTCGGATATAAAGATGACTTCTGAAGTAGCAACTGGTTTGAATGACTAATTTATGACTATGTTCTTAGAAATTGCAAGCGAATATTAAAACCGGGTTGAGTCGGAAGCAAAATACAAGGTTCATTCAATTTGCTTCTTAATTTATATTTATTTTTATTTCTAAGGATTTCGCAGTGGCAATAAGTAGGGGAAGGTGGTACAAAATGATCCCTCAAGGTAAAATGATCCCCGGCTATTATATCGATTTTATAGCGCCATCTAGAATATTTTAAGAGAATTTCGTGTTCGTATGGTTAAGCCATACATTCTCTGTCAGTGTTGTGGCGTCATTTGCAGTAGAAAAGATTTGACCACAAAATATTTAAAATTAATGTGCTCAATCTAAGGTAAGCCATTATTTGACCTTATGTAGCTTTAGTCTACGTATATATGATGTGACATGTGTTTGTCTCAGTTTCTGTTATCAATTAGCAGTAGAATTAACCGTCGTTCATTACAATAATCGAACAACATAGGTTATGTTCCGATGTTTTTCGTTAATAAGGCATTTGGGGCAAAATGATCCCTGTATGGAGTGGGCAAAATGATCCCAGGATCATTTTGCTCCATGCCTATCTACTTCCAATCATGTTCAATTAACTTTTAATACACATATTCTTGGATTTTTTAAATATTATGTATTGTATGCGTAATTATAACTTAAATGAATGAATATAATCCACATATTGTGTCAGAATATAATGTTAGAATAAGTTTTTATAATCCATAAATTTATAATATTATTAAATTTATCTTTATTTTGCATCTTAAAATGTGCGATAGTCGTTAATGTTTTTTTTTACTTTTAGAAGTCATGCCACGAAATTACATTCGAAAAACCACACGCCAGAACTGGGATGAAAACACTATGATTAAAGCCATAGATGCCGTAAAACAGGGTATGCCATATAAAACCGCCTCCAAACAATTCTCAGTTCCACTTATGGCACTCAAAAGAAGAGTGAAAGGAAAAAACATTCACGCTGTGGGAGGTACCAAAATGTTGGGGAGTATAAAAAAGGTATTCACAGATGACCAGGAGTTGGAACTTGTACAACATATTAAAGATAATGAAGAGACTATGTACGGTTTTACAGTTGATGACGTTCTTAAATTTGCTTTTGAGATAGCTGAAAGAAACCGAATCAAACATCCGTTTTCTACTACGTCTCGTAAAGCTGGTAAAGACTGGCTAAGAGGGTTTCGACAAAGACATCCCGATATTACTCTACGAGCTCCGGAGTCAACGTCAGCGGCACGAGCTCGGGCTTTTAATAAGCCGATTGTTGATAAATTTTACAATAATTTACAAAAAATTCATGAGAAGCATTCATTTCCTCCTCATCGCATTTTTAATGTCGATGAGACTAGTTTAAACACCGTCCCAACTAAAAATACGAAAATTTTTGCCAAAAAAGGGCGCAAGCAAGTAGCAAGAATAACGTCTGCTGAGAGAGGTGAATCAACTACAGCGGTTATTTGCGGATCAGCTGGAGGAAACTTCATACCACCAATGTTAATTTTTCGCCGTTTGCGAATGAAATTAGAATTAATGGATGGGACTCCACCAGGCTCCGTGTACGCTTGCAATCCGTCCGGCTGGATGAATATTGAGGTCTTCTCTCTATTGTTTGACCATTTTTTGGCCTATACTAAACCATCAGCAGAAGATCCCATTCTTCTGGTACTAGATGGCCATCTTTCTCATACAAGAAATTTAGGCGTCATAATAAAAGCAAAAGAAAATCACGTCACAATTTTGTGCTTACCCCCACACTGCACGCACAAACTTCAACCACTTGATGTTGCTGTAATGTTTCCGCTAAGTGTGTACCACAACCAGGCTTTAGAAAAGTGGATGAATAATAATGCTGGTCGAGTAGTCACAGTTTTTCAAATAGGTAAAATTTTTGGAGAAGCGTATTTAAAAGCTGCTGTACCTTTAAATATTATAAAAGGATTTCAAAAATGTGGAATATGGCCGCTCAATCCTGATGTTTTTACTGACGTAGATTTCGTTGCTGCTAATACGACTAATCAAGAAAGAAGAAATGAAATCTTGGAGCCCCGCCCATTAATAAATACAGCATCTGATAGAATTCAAGTTTTCGATGACAACGTACAGCGACCAAGTACTCCCAGGACTCCTGTTCTTCGTGCCGATTTATCGACATGTGTTCCAGTTGAGGAACCAACCATCCCTCGTACTGTGTCACCTTTTATCTTACCAATCTGTGCACCCTGTGGACAAGGAGAGAACAACGAATATTTGGAAACGCTTCCTTCCGGAAGTGTAGCATCTATTACGATTCAGGTTTCCGATGAAGGTATGAGAAAATCATCTCAAGCAGATTGTGAAAAAACTGTAATGCCATCTCTTCCAACAACTGCCCAATTGGCTTCTTGTGATACTTCGGACGTAGATCCCTCTAAATCACCAATTGCATCCACATCTTTTAGCATTCCTCCACGTCAGATTCGACCTATGCCTAAATTGACAGGAGAACGTAAAAAAATTATCAAAGCTCGGATTTCAACAACGATTCTTACAAGCACACCTTATAAAAATTTTTTAGAAGAAGAAATGAATAAAAAAATTGAGAAAGAATCCAAGAAAAATAGACGCAATGACAATAAAAAGTCTTTAACTAAGATAAATTCCAAAACAACGAAAGAGAAAAGAGGAAAAAGAAAGGAAAAAGAAAACGTTGCCGAAAAATGCAAAAGACCAAAACCTAAAAGGAGCAAATGTGCAGTAAGTGAATCATCTTCAGAAGACGAAAATGATGCTGAGTGTTTGTTCTGTAATGAGATGTTTTTGAATAATAATAAAGGGGAAGGGTGGATCAAGTGTTGTGTTTGCTTAAGATGGGGCCACGACGCTTGTGCTGGTGTTAATCCTGATGACGCTGACGAGTTCACATGTGACTTTTGTGCCAATGATCGTTTCGCTTCTGTTCGGAAACAATTGAGACTGTAACTAGATACCATATACTCAAGAGAGCGTAGCTTAAACTATTTGAAAACAACGAAGACTGCAAAATAAATGATACTAGCTATGAAGAGAGCTTTATTTGATTAATAATGTCTTTTGAAACAATTAAGACTGTAAAACCAATCGCCCTAGTTAATAAGAGAGCATTGCTTGATTGTGATAACAATAATACTGTAAGGTCAATGATAGTAGTTCTTTAAGAGAGTTGTTTGTTTAAGATTTTATTTAGAAACATTATTAAGGCTGTAAAACCAGTGATATTACATATTAAGAAAGCGTTTTTGATAAATATTTTATTTGAAAATAATTATATCTGATAAGCCAATGATACTAGTTACAATAAGTGTTATTGTAAAAATTGTTTAGAAGCATCAATAATACTAATATAAGTGCTATTACAATTACAGAGATTTATGAGAATTAAGAATTTACTATATAATTAATCAAACAGTTATTTTTGAGAGTGAATCTACAATAAAACCACTATAAATACTATTGAATATTTTATTTCTTGCTTGAATTTTGTATAATTATTTGGGGATCATTTTACCCGCACCCTGGGGATCATTTTGGACACAGGGGTGTACAAAATGATCCTTTAATAGACTTTCACAAAAACGTTGATAAAAATTATTCCTAATGGCTAATGCGATTCAATGCTTATTAAATTTGTAGTTCGATTGAATAGCTACCTATTAAGTACTTTAAATTTAAGAAAAAGCTGTATACACTCGTTTTACAGATTATTTTCCTTAGGGGGATCATTTTGTACCACCTTCCCCTACAGATTTCTAAATTCACATAGTCATCCCCCCCCAGGTTTGTTTGTGCAGGATTTAGATGTATGCGTTTCCCCACCTTCAAGGCAATAAGAGTGTAAAAGTACAAAATGGCATAATTGGGAGAAAGTATGCGATAATGGTCTCACACTCAAGAGAGAGAAGTCACTATTGACGGAATATTATATGTGGATAGCTACAATTGATTACGATTCTGATGATGAATAGGACAATACACCATTGGCACAACTGGCTACAATATCTGCAGACAAAATGAGCATTGCAGATTGGGACACTTATGTTAATATTGACAATCAAGTAGGCACTACTAGTAACCTGAATGATAGTGAAATTTTTGAGTATGTAAATAGGCATTTGACTAGATTTTTTAAGTTATTGTATTTTGAATTATAGGCACGCTACATTTATATTTCCAGGATAATTTCTGTATTTTTTATATAAATCACTTTTAATATTTGAATTTTCAAACTCGTGCTAAAAATGCAATTTCTGTAACGGCAGCTAGCGTGACGTCACACACTATGTAAACATAAAGAGTACTGCCCGTTGAATGTGATTATTATTTAAAATGGTGTATAAATGGTGCGTTGCGCTACAATGTACAAATACGTCTATAAAAAGTCCACACAAAGTGTTTGTTTCAGTGCCAATGTATCCTAAAAGATGAAAAAAGTGGCTGCAGTTAGCCTGAAGAGATCCAGAGAGCATTACATGCTCACTCAAATGTTTTTATGTGTGAATATTATTTTTATGTAAGTAATATTTGTGTTTTAAATATTATTATTGATATCAATGCCTATAAACCAAAAGAATAAGAACATTAAATTTTGGTATGATTGCGTTTTTCTCGCCCGTGATATCATATGACTTTAACCAATAACAGGGCCTTTGCAAAGCTGATTAAATTTTGAAAAAATATTGTGATTTCTTTACGTGTTTTTTTATAAAATATAAACGTATTCTTTCGAAAATACGTTATTATTTTTGTAGCCTTTATGGGATTATCATAATTTATCCCCAAAAATATATTGATATTACAGGCCAGAATTTTTAAC
Organism: Druceiella hillmani; assembly: GCA_039881145.1. Lineage (NCBI taxonomy): Eukaryota > Metazoa > Arthropoda > Insecta > Lepidoptera > Hepialidae > Druceiella > Druceiella hillmani. Next base: position 22,362,561 of record JAYKKI010000036.1, read on the forward strand.
GAACAAAAAGGAACTTTTTGCATACCATGGTTTTATAGTGTTCAAAACAACATTTTAGCTATGTGGATAAGAGTTCATAAATGTAATAGATGAAATTATGTGACAAGAATTGGAACATATTTGTAATAACAATATTTTATGTAAGTTCTATTACTATGCTAAAGAATATATTTAAATTTAATATGAAATTTCTAAATATATTTTAAGGAAATTATTTTTAAACTTTATTGGTTCTAACAAGTGTATTAAATTTGAAAACAATTGCGGTCTGCGGGCTAATGAATATTTTTATTTTAGTGTAATTAAACCACTTTAGGTATAATGCTGCTATTGGAAGGAAAATTTATTCTTTAAATCTTATTCTTCCTTTTAATATCTTGGTAAATTTATACTGAGCTGTTTCTTTCCAGACATTCACATTCTTTCTAAACACATAGCTATTAATGTATTTATGCATTTCATGTAGCTGTGATTCCACTACTTTTGTTTGCTTCAATTAAAATATCCTCTTCTTCAATTTTTTATTTTATCATGTATTACAATATAATAAACTTTTATTTGTCATCACAAATAATTTTATTTTAAAAAGAAACATACTTAAATGTATACAATGACGTAAACCTAAAACCTTGATGTAGTCTTGTCCAATTTTGAATGAATAAGATTAAATCTTTAAGTAAAGTACCTACAAATAAAAATAACATTACATGGTGGAAAATGACTGGTGCATATTAACAAGATATGAGCATAAAAATATATTTAAATGAAAGCTTTTATTTTTTCTGCCTTAAAATAAGCTTTAATGTAATGTAATTGGAAAATAATAAAATATATTGCAATAGAAAAACCTTATGATCCTTTTCTCATTACTATGGATTTTTCTCATTACTAATGGATCATATTCCTTCATTCTTGCAAAATTCTTCAAAGAGATTTGTTGAAATATTTAGAAATTCAGACCTTTTCATTGCATTATCTTATTGAAAAGATTACATAATACAAGTTATCCAACTTATATGATGCATTCTTGCAAAAAAATTAAATGTACAACTGTGAACTGAATCATATTTCATAATTCAAAAATAAGTAAATAAATTGATTAAGATTGGATGCTTAAGATGTTATTGTCAGTACTTTTTTCAGACTCATGCAAACACAGCATTCAATTCTTAATCTCAGTATGAAATTAAGTCAATATTCAATATTGACATTAAAGATACAATTCATTCATTAGAACAAATGAAGAAGCTGATATAATATGGAAGTCAGTTTGACTTATTAAACATGTTCGATATATTTTTATTTCAAAACTTCATTTGGCTTGAATGTAATTAATTTCGTTACTATTTATAATTTGTGCTTGTGTATTGTTGCCTTTTGCACCTTAAAGCATAAAAAACCTTTATAATTTTTGTTGTTAGTATATTTGTCTATTCTGTCTTTAAAAGTTTTCAAATATTATTATTCCAGTAATTGTATGCAAAGGGTTAATTTAATTTTGCACACAAGTTCGGGAATATTATAATAACAAAACAATTTTGAACTTATAAAAATAGTGTTAAAACTTACTTCTTAACATTTGTTATTATGTGTTTAAACATGTTTAATATTGTCTTAGAAATTTCAACAATGAATTAGTGTGTCTTCCATTAACTTCCAGTGCGAAGACTAAAATCTTTTATAATTAAGAATTCATTTTATATTTATTTTCTACAAAATTATTATTGTTAAATTTATAAAGAAAAATACAAAATAAGCTAATTTAAAAAATAAGTTAAATTTAACACAGACACATCACTCTCGAACATCTCTAATGACTATGTTACGTAATAAACCATCAAAGAATATAATATTTTTTTATCAAATTCTTTTAAATATCATATACTGATATCTAATCTAAACTAATGATCAAAATATCACATGATCTAAAAAGTTATGAATTAAATTATTGTGTTGTGTAGTTAAAGAAAGAAGAATGAAATTTATAACTATAAATTTCATATATGTTATGAAACAAAAGTTAATACATAAGGTAATGAAATGAAGTTACTTGCATAAAAGTTAAATTTACAATATCTTTAATAATATAATTATGCAAATTCCACTTATTCCTTTGAGCGCAAACCCATTAATTGAACAATCACAATAATATATGTAACTACAAGATTAAAAAAGCTAGGCAGCAATGATATTCGTAGGTCGAAGAGTTGAAACACTGTGAAAGTTCCGTCGTTACTTTGATGTATGATTTCTTCTAGCTTTTCTAGTTCTTTATCAAGAGAAGGACCTTAAACAATAGGAATATATTAATCAAACAAAAAAAATGGAGTAAGATATTGATTTGTACAGAGTGGAAAAGTATACTTCAATTAAATAAAAAATATCCATATTAATACATAAATTTACAAGATGTGTATATATATATATATATATATATGTATGTATATATATATATATATATATATATATATATATATATATATATATATACACACACATATATATAAGCATGATAAATTTCACCAATTTCAGTGAAAACTTTCTTACACACCTTATTCTTTGGAGGGAAGCAATATACATGAGGCTGAAAAGCAAGACAGAATATTTTCCAATTCAACAATAGAATTTAGATTGTCTAAAATCAATGTTTTGTTCATGGTGTAGATTCTGTGTTCCAAAAGCTGGCATTCTAAAAATCCTTATGAAGGTTTGTACAAGCAGATGAGAGATGCCATTGTTGATTTATTTTAAAAAAAAAAGTGAAATATTATTTCTAATTTATTATATTTCAATTATTTGTCTATTATAAATCCCTTCCTAATATATATAATATAAATTCCCCCTAAGTTACAAACAGTAAAACAGGTTTGATGAATTCACTTAGAGCAAAAATTATATCAATGATTTTCGTGATGCTGTGACAAAAGCAATTTACTTATTTAATTACATAAAAATTTAATTTTGTTTAACTTATTTAATCCTCAATTTTGTAATATCCATGTTTTTTAAAAAAGGTCCATTTAAATTCATTAAATTATTTAATTAATTAATGAATCAAAATCTATTAAATATAGTAAAGCTTTTGATCACAAACTGTTAAGTGATTCTTGCTAAAAAGTGTGCTCGTCTTTTCAAAAAGCTATGCCTTATTTAATTAATATTATTTAATTACTACCGAGTGTATTCAGGTCAGTGGTGGGTGAAGAACTCAACTCAAATACAAAAGAGATGAGTCACCTCTTTGGTTAATTGTATTACAAGTCTCGTGTATTAATTAGATAAAAATTATAATGCCAGGATATGGATAACAGAGGAATATATGTATGCGTATATATGACACATAAAGGAACTTCTGAAAAATGGAATGAGCTACGCTGACTTCCTTGTGGGCTATAGTAAAATATAATTTGAAATAATTATGAACAGAATACAAAGAGTTGATATTATTTTCTAACATATAAGAAGTAACTGCAATTACTCTAACGATTTTCTCAAACAAATAAACAAATATAACTTTTGCCATTAAGCAATCATCACTAGAATACAAAAGATTCAAAAAGAAATAACATTTTATCTAGCAATGCCATTAAAGAGCAGTTAGGCGAATGTAGCAATTATTTTCTCTTGCTCGATAAGCTACATTCAATACATACTAAGCTACATTTTTTGAAATAGACATTTCATTATCTTTATTTTTTTATTCACTAGATTTTAAATTTATGTCTGATATACAATGTTCCCTTAAACAAAAAAAAGTTTTTCGGCTTATTTGTACAGATTGAGTTATTTCAATTTTGTTAGGGGACATATGTATTTTAAGTAGACTGTAATTACTGTATTAAAAATATGTAAATTCAATCAATCATAAATTACTTGTATGTTCTTTGATTTAGTGTAGTTGCCGAGCAGTGATGCGTGGATCATTTAAGGTTTACAAAAGGGGAAATATAAGAATAGGGTCAAAAAAATATTTAAAAGGCATTAAGTTTGAACACTGTATGTAAGTGTATCAAACAATCAGTCCCAATAGAAATTTAAGATATTTGTTCCTCTAAAATATTTCCTTAGAAAGGTTTTGTGTCTCTATTTGTTTGAATACTACATAAAAACTAACAAATTAATCTGACTTTTATGTTCACTTAGACAATGATAAAGTTGCAAATTGACATTTAAAATCCTGTTTGACAATGTATCGTAACATACTTGAAATTCCTCAAGAAATTTAAAAATCAGTTTTCAGCACAGGCTCAGAATTGGTGAATAGAAGTTGTCGTGACTATTATAGACATTCAGCCTAAAACTCAAGCTAAAGTATAAAATAGTTTTATTCCAGTGAAGGATATGTTTGATATGCCAAAATCATTAAAGTAAAGATATAAGCTGTTTTTAATAGGCAAGTAAATTTGGGATGAAAACGTTATTACCGGGAAAAATCTCCAATACAGACAATAAATACAAGTGATCGAAGCCGCAAGGAGAAGTTAGAATACAGTGCATTTGTTGCAAAACATATTACTCTCCTTTTCTTTCCAGTAATAGTTGGACATAAACTAAATATGTGGACATTTCATTTATTTTAAGGATTTTTTTAATTTAATGAGTACATAGTAATAAATAGTACTGACGCTCCATAAGCAAGTAGATACGTGACTCACTTTGTACACTTGGAATTAAATGCATATAAACTTAGAATATTAGATATGACACAAAATATTAGACTATTGCTAGATAAAATAAATAAATTGGTAAAAATATTAGGTTCTATATGAATAATTTGCCTAAATAACACTATTTGCATTCAAGTAATACGAGTTGCATAAATAAATACTTACACATTTGAGGTGAAAGTCTTAGTTTTGTAATGATTATTCCCAGTTTATGAAATTTCAGAACTAACATCTCCTTGTAAGTACAGGCAATCATTAAGTCAGCAATAGAAATTGTCAGCCACAGAATTAAGCCAATCATTTCTTGTGACCATAGTTGCTAAAATGTTGTTTGATTAGTAGCACTATCTTGTACATTGTCCACTTTTTCTTGGCTTTGAAATGTCAACACTTAAGTAAATATACAATTGTGAGAAAGCAGATAGCTAAAATTAATTCCTGTTATAGACACTTTCAAAATTATAACAATATCTATAATATAACCATTACTTACATCACGCATATATAATTCCAATACTGTTTGAATACAGTTAATGGACGAAAGGAAAGTCGACAATACAAGGTGAAGTGCCTGAAGCAGAAATTATTTAGATTAAATTAATAAGAAAAACGTATCCTAAAATACGTTATTTATTTCAATTTTTTCCATTGTACCTGCAATTTAAACATTTTATTGAGTATATTACATATTTCATTTACAATAATTAACATGTTTGGCAAAATTGATATGCATGTGGGATTACTTGAAACATCAATGTGGCAATTTCCGCATAATTCATTCCAGTCAGCTACTCTGGGTAATACTAATTGGTATGTATTGTTATGAAATATTTCTTGGTTCAAACGGCTCAAGTAATCGTTTACTGCTTTTACTGTTTGAGTAATAGTGTATGTAAGTAGACACATTAGAAGCAGATCCAATCTGTTATTAAATACACCAAAATAATTAATTATGAAGAAAAATCCCTCATTTTCAAGACTGATAATGATGAAAGGTACTAATTGACTTGTAAATATAATAAATATGCCTAATAGCATCATGATTTTTAACTTTTTAAAGCATTTTGTTTTAAACAAAATGCTGTAATAAACGGATATGTCATTGAATCGCCGTAAACAATCAGCAAATAAATTTTTTTGCCAAAATATGTCAATTAGTAAAACAAATATGAAATTGATAATGCTCCATATTTGCAGAAGCCATTCTACTATATTTCTTTCAGCATACAAGTAAATTTGCTGAGACCATATGCCTGTACTGGTACCCAAAATGATGAGAAAAATTAGCGTCAAACTGTAAATTTTCTTCAAAATTATTTTTATTGATGTTGCTTGTTTTTGATCTGAAATTCGATTGACTCCTAGAACTGACTGTAATGCAACTAGAAAGTGGATGGATTCCTTCAAACCATAACACGACATTTTTAACTGAATTGACTGTTTCTTCTACCTAATACCAATAGAAAATGAAAACCCTCTTTGTTAGTGTGACCTATTTAGTTAAATGAAATGACTTGGTTTACTTTGGCAAAATGAACTAAACAAATTGTCTTCCTTTGTTAAGGTGGTTATTGATTACTGATTTTATCCTTTTTGTCTGAAAGTATTTTCAATACTATTCTAGGTCACTAGTAAAAGCTATGACCTTGTAATTTGTGAGTATTGCTACGTTCCAGATTTTCTTTTTTGCTTTTGACATAATTACATTTAGCTATCATATTTTAAGTCAAGCTACTTCATTGCCCTAAATAGCAACTGATTATAGATAAATGTTTATTCAATAAATCTGTAGCATATTTATTTTAGTATTATTGGAGATAATGTTGAAGTAATTATACTGCCAATTATTTATGTAATTAAGTTTATCATTTGCCGCAGTGTGTATGTATGAATTGACTCCATTTCTAATCTAATTGCATGCACACTGAGAGATTAATCACAGGATTGTGTTGCATGTTGTGACATCGGGAGGATATATTGATATTTGGAAAACAATTTAAAGTCATGTGCTCATAAATATTTAAATCGGTATCAAACCTATAAGGAATGAACCTATATTAACAGCATGATATGATTACAAGTATAAATGAAAATGTGAGAAGATATAGGCAGTGGGGTAGCAATATCGTGTCAGAAACATATTTCTTGAGAACCATCAGTAATAAGCATCTCCAATATAAAGTGTAGGTTTTGCAGTTTTCCAGGGTGTTGCGAATTTGAGTTTTGCATTGAATTGGTATTTTTGAAATACTTACAAAAAGTATCACATCAATTACTTGAGGCCATAATTTGCAATATAAAGGTGCGACTACTTTTGGGTGCAATCCCATCAATTACTTCACATTAGATGTTGCTCAATTAGTATATAAACAAAATATTGTATATATACAATTTGTGTGTACAAAAATGTACAATTTATGAAATTTTTTACTGTCAGATCAATATTTTGTGTTAATAATAGCTATATTGTTGAACTATATATTAACTAAAATACTGCTGTTTGGTCTCCCGGTTGATCAACTTAAGAGCTGCATTTAAGGTATCTATTGGTATGACAACATTGAATAGCTTGATGAGGGTTGCCATATAGTCTACAATCGAAAAGGAAAATTTTATAAAATTTTTGATTATTTACGTTATCTGTATAATTTATTAAAATGCAATCATGAGAAATAGTGCACATGGGACAAATGGAATAACAATTGCGTTTGAATTGTCCATAAATTTACTTTTGAATTGGTACTTTAATTTGGATAGATAATTTCATGAAAACAAATTCCTTATTTCTGTAAAGTGACCAGCACTATCTAATTAATTTCTAGTAGAAATTTAATTGTTTTAATATCAGTTTTAAGTCTATTATGAAGCTAACACAGCACCATTTTTTCATGAAACGACACTTGTTTCATAGTTAATTTTATTTTATGTTATCCAGAAATCAAAGAAAAAAGTAAAAAGGGAAAATTAACTGGCTACCTGCCTTTGCAAATACCGATACCTTTTTCAAACTAGTAACAAATCTACCATCTTTCCAAGAAAAATTTATCAAAGCTAAATATACTTTTAAACAATTTTGACAAGAACTAGCTATCGCTTATATGTTCAAATATATGAGTGATTATTTAAAATACACAATACAAGGAATTTTACTTGGGAATATAAAGGATGTATAAAATCAAAATGTGAGCCTGTACTCCGTATTCAATTGTTTATGAAGAGAAAAAGAAGGTTTTTCCAAAGTTCTTCATTTTTATCTGCGTTACCAAATGTGTTAATAAATATTTTGGATCTATGCAGCAAAATAAATCTGATACATAACTACCAAGTAAGCAAATGCACCAAATAGCTCTATACTGTATAATTAAAATTGGTTTTAATAAATGTGTATGTTAATTCTGCATTTTTTTACATTTTTTTTATGTGTACATGGTATGCAGCTTTCTCGTGTCAGTGAAAGGCAGGTAAACTTATTTTACATGCTTTCAACAAGGATTGCTTGCACACAATTGCAGAGAGCATTATATTTTTGCATTGAAAATTAAGGAGGTATTTACAAAATCATGCCACTCGAGAATATATATTTACTTCCCTGATGAAATGTGAAAATGTCTAAATGATATTAAATTATCCACAAAAACAGTACCTTCAAAAGGTTTTGTTTTTTATTTGGGTTTGTTTGTTGCAATAAATACTTTTCATTTAGTAGTCACTTTAGTTTTAGTGAAATAAGCATGAATTGTTTCTTTTTCATTTTGCAAATATATGTGGTAAGAAGAAATAAATATAAAGTTTGGAAGTGTTGCAATCAGGTCATGATAAACTTTGATACTGATTATCTTTAGTTTCTCACTTTCGAAATGTTAAACTTTAATGGAACACAATGAATAATCTATTCATTTCATTAATCTAGAAGGATAAGAATGTACTAATTGTGATAGTAAACAGTTTGGATAAAATTTCCATAAATATAATTCCAAGTGACTTTTCTAGAACTGATCATCTTTCGCAATAAATTCATATTTCACTTTATTAATAGAAAACTGACCTCATATTGATTAAAACCACTGATATCTTCTACTGTTTACTGGCCGTATGGTGTGGTTCCTAGAAAAAGAATTTATTATAGATTAATTAATTGCATTCCTCAATGTTGATATTTAAAAGTGTCGTTAACTTTTGAATGCAATCATTTCAATTCCATTTTATGCCAACAAATATGCAGAGTATCTTATAAAATATCTTACAAAGTATTAAATTACAAGTAACATTACTTCGGGAAACTTTTCTATGAGAAAGTATAATTGATGTGAATGTTCATATCAACAATTGCCATTCAGAGTACACAAACAAAAACAAAGCAAAAATAGCTGGTTCCCTATTTTATAAATATAACTATTACATTTTGTCAGTGAATTTGATTCACTGAATTAGATGTTGTCTCCTGTTTGCATTTATTTTAATAGTTTATTGTTGCGAATGTGCATTTGCATCATGACACAAATGTTTTTTACTTCGTAAACTTTCCAAGTGAGTTTTTCCAATTTATCTTTCATTGTAAAAGTAATATAATTGTGAACACTAGACCGAAGTCAATTATGAAACTATAAGTGTTTAATAAACGTATTGTACATCATTTTCAAGTGCAATAACTACTCACGGTTATCTGGGGGTTTGTGTATTTAATAAAATATTATACTGGCCTTGATGATAATTTCACTTATTTAAATTTTTGGATTACTTTTCTTTTTTTGTAAATTCATGTTTGTATTTACATTGTAAGTGTTTAGAGTCACTGGAATTGACAATTAAGTGGAAAAAATTTTAATAATAAAAATAAACTGTTATTGCAAAACCACAGTTTGTTATAATATTTTCCAAATAATTGTAAGTTAATATGTTTTTTGTTAAGTATATCATTTTTAATGTATATTTGTATATTTAATGACCCTATTGAAAAACTTCAATTCTGATTTAAATAATTTGACAAATTCTGATAAATAGCATTATAGCAGAATATTTACATAAATAGTGATAACATATTAGTATAAAATGTGAATATAGTGATCCTCTGTATGTGTGTTTGTGTTGCAATTTAACCCCATTTGCATTGATATATGATCTTACGCAGGTTCATTTATGGTCGTCAGTAACTGAACATATTGAGTTAGTAAAAAATTTAAAGTAAGAAGCATAAAATTGGCAGGAACTAGATTGGTCGGAACTTTGATGTGAAGACTTTTCTTGACAATAAAATAAAAATATATTTTGCTTAATGTATGTAAATGTATATCTGTTCAAATTTTTTTGTATGTACCTTCCTTAGTAGTTTGCATTAACCAAAAAGCACTGCACGCCACTGTTTTTTTAACATATGATTTTTTTTTCAAATCAACTTTTTGTTCTTCTGAATGAAGTATTTGTGCCTCTTTTGTTATGTTATATAATTGCTTACATTATGTAATATTGTTTAGTTAATATTTTTTATGTTAAGTAATTTACTACAATATCTGTTATAATATTTTCATCTTGCTTCAGTCTTTTATTATCTTTATGATCACTTTGCTTGAAAGTATTGCATTAACTGTGCAGGTTTTTAAGGTGCCGCAGAATAATAAGGAACACTAGAATCATTTAACCACATCTGTCTGTTTGTTCATACATCTGTCCATCCGTCACTGCTTCGTAGTTTCTGTAGTTTTAGTATAATGATGATATTCTACAAGTAAATATTTCACAAGGAGACCTCAATTTATATGAAGCAAGGTACTTACAAAATACATTTTTATGTACCTCTGCAATTGGGGAGAAATTTTGTTTCCACATCTTTTTGAACAGAGTGCCATTAGGTATATCTTTTAAAATGAAATAGAAGTTTCAATTTGAATCCCATTTGCGAAATATTAGACTTTAAACTTAGATGCAATGTTTAAAATTAATACATGTATAAGAACAATATTTAACAATAAAATCTTTACTCCATTGTTATATATAATAATATAATGATATAATAATCAAACCAGTACTTTAATATGATGTAAAAACAATATTTCAACAATAAAATCGTAGTACATGAATGATGTACCATTATATAAAGGTTCACAATATTTTTAATCTTGTAATCCAGATCTTAACCACATCTCAAATCAATTATTATTTTATTTCATAAAAATTATTTATTAGAGAAATATTATTACTATTTCAAAGTTAAACTAATCGCACTTCATATAATAGTTAGTATAAAGAAGCAAATATTTTTTATCAATTAGAAATAAAAAAGGATAAGTGTTTTCTGTCGTGTGGCTATATAGAGATGTAATGAAAATGTTTTTGGTGCATTTGCAAAACAGTTAGTCACATGAAATGTCACTTTTTTAAAAACTATTTTTGTAAATATACTCAGTATACTATGAGTTCCAAACATGCCACAATATATCCATTATGATAAAACAATGTTCAATTTATTGATGTGCAGATTAATTCTGTCTGCGCTGGTTTAAAACGTGGACCTATTTTTACCAGAGTCTTTTGTGACATTTTCTTCCTTCCAGCTTCTAAGCTTTTTGTTTAATGGTCCTTTTTCTCAATGCTTTTCATTAATTTATTCTAATCAATTTATTACACTTGCGTATTTATACTGAAGTTGCTTTCTAACCACTAGTGATTATTGTAAAACTTTTTGGAAAGATAAATGAACGGGGCTTTTTAAATTGTTCACTAGAAAAGTAACACAAGATATATATTTACATAACACATAACAACACGAAACTTTTTATTTAAAATACAACTCCCCATGTGTTACAGGTCTTTATTTTTTGTACTACAAATTTTCTAATATTTTAGTTATTCTTCGTTGATATGTTTGAAAGAGATTTTGGTAAATTTGTGATCGAAGTTACTGTGAACTTAAATATTCAAAAAGTTTTATTAAACAAATTATTAATTAACATAAAGTGATCTAATTAACAAAAAAATAAATATTAATGAGTAGAATAATTTCTTTTGTGCATGGAACATTGGAGCTTTAGAATTTTTTTATCCATATGGTGAAGTGAATTTGCTCTGAAATGCAGCTCTACAAATTATAAATAAATTTTAATAAAATTTCAAATGACTCTTAGAAAGGTTGCCAGGTTCAAGTATGTAGAATTTTAGAACAAGAATTTTTTCCCACTGAAAGATTTAGTTTTCCTGTCTAAACACTAATGAAATCAAGCTATCAATGTATTTCCTAATGACTATGTAGATTATAGAAGACAGGGACACTACAAATGATTTATTATTTTCTTGAAGTAGAAGTTATATATTATTTTAATAAGGTTGTTTGCATTAAGTAATGTTCAGATACAAGTGAATAATAACATATTCCTCAATTTTTATATTTTTAATTTAAGAAATTTCCTTTAATTAATTTGGACGCTTTATCTCTATTAATAATAAAATATTATTATGATGAAATTACATAGCTTTTACATATGGATAAAACATTTTATTTTATGTAAAATTATAACAATCATTAAAATTTTATAAATTAAAGGAATTAAAGGGGAATGGTGTGTAGGATTTTAATCATATGCAAACATTGTCAACTGTGTGTGTCCGAGTGGGAAACAAAATGTAACATAGACCAAAAATAAATTAAAAACTAGAATATATTTCATATGCTTTCGCTTACATAACAAAATATGTTTTTATGGCATGTAAGAGCTTTTTTTTCCCTTTTTCCTAAGAGTTTCAAAAATTTTCATTTTTTGCGAAAGTGAGGTTTGCATATTAAAATATTTTGCAAAAGTAAGGTAAAGTAGTTCAAATTGTTTAACTCCGCAATATGAATTCAAATGATTATAAAATTAATTCCACATTTTTAACCATTCCTGATAGTTTTGCAATAAATACTCAAGTGTAGTGTGGAAAATCTGCAATTACACGTTTTGTAAAAATACAACTCATATAAATGACTGGTTGCTTCTTTTGCAATAAAATAGTGATATCACTCGACTAATATGCAATAAGTTCTTTTTTTTTAATTTCAATTTAATAGTAAAACATTTTTACCAACATATTGTTTCATATTGAATGCAACACCCAAAAAACTGTAATAAAAACTATTATGTTTTATGAAGATAAACAAAAATGTATAGTTTACATTAAAGGCCCATAATTTCTCTAAATGATGTTCAAGTAAATTACATTTTTTGCATAACGTCATCCATTTGTAAATTGAGATATGTAAAGTACATCTGCACCGGACGTGAGTCACACGCATTAGCTGTTTAGTGACAAATTATAACATCTCTTTACAGAGTGTTCTCAGATTCTAATGTAAAGAGAGATTAGGTTTTTACATCAGTTTTGCACATTTATATTTAGGGTGTAATCTTAGTACCAAATTAGCTTTAGGTGTGATGATTTGTCGTTCTTCACATTTATTGTCGGTTGCTGTATTTGTCTTCTTGTAATTTTATCTTTCAAAATGTGTGCAAATTATAGAAACAATAATTATTATAACAAGTTTTTCATATATATTTTATCACAAAAACAGTAATAACTTGCAACGAGTGCAAGGATCTCAGTGCTTAATATGAAAATTGTTTGGGAATGAATTGACCCCACAAAGAATAGTTACTGTAGGAGAAACAGTGTCTATTTCCGAACCGTTTATATTAAATTTTTCAAATATATCGTCACTTTTTCATCGTAGACATCAAATAACATAAAAAAAGAGAGGCTAAGCGACAATAAATTGTGAATAAATTCAAATGTTCACATGTGATTACAAGTTATTTTTGTCTTATTTTTATTTCTACTTTTATGTAGCGCATAGAGAAATGCAATGTGGGCCAGGCAAATGGCTGTGTACAGTATATGCGTTGCTGCTAGTTGGCAGCAGGCGTGTGCTAGTGTTTAACGACTAACACTATAGTTGGCGTTAATATAGTGGATCTTGAGAGAAAAATTATTGATCTGAATTGTCCTATCCTGGATTCAGTAATGCAAGAAACTGATTTGCATCACCAATAAATGACACCGTTTATAATCATGCTATTTGGGTCCTTCCAGTTACATTAAAAATTTGAAACTTGCCAGGTTTACCATTGACTTCATTAACACAAAAAATTAGAACAGAGGAAAAAAGTTCGTAATAACTATATCTTTATTATGTCGTTTCTAGAATTGCGATTAAGCACTCTATTCTGGATTCAGATCTACAAGGTGTGATTCTTGGAATGCATATTTCTTTTATTTTTGACAAAAATAAAACAAAAAATTCTTTAGTCTATACTCTGATGTTAAATACAGCTAAGAAAGTAAAAAACTGTACGAAATTTATAATCATTCATTAGGTAGGCCGCCCCTCCCCCTGCAGCATTGGCTACATGCGAGACCTGATCACATATAGAAATGATACTGTGTGTGGAGTACGGCCATATACCCCTGGTATATGTCCGTACTTTATATACGTACCATATATTATATTAGCCATATATTATGAAAATAATTATTTCGACTGAGTGATAATTTCATTGTATTTTAAAACAAATTTAATAAAAATTGTGAAATATGTCTAGATTTTTTTATATTACTTGTTTTATTTTGTATTTCGTCTATTCGTGCAGATGACATTTAAAACTTTTTTAGGTGGGTACAACATTTCACAGTATAACAAAAAAATTATAATCAAAACACGTCCAGATTTTTTTCATTATACCATCTGTGGTACAAAACCTTATAAATGGGCACCTAAACATTATAAATCAAATTATTGCCACCAACATTCAAAGTGAATTAAATAATTGAAGTCATTGGTCACAATAATTATAATAATTAGTCATGCTTGTTATAAATCGACAATATTTAATGTAAAACAATTAGTTAATCCACACACCCACTTTTTAAGTAGTTACACTACAACGTAAACACAAGTGTGTCATCTGAGATCACAACGCTTAAATTATACTCAATACAAAAGTTGTGTTTATATTCTTATACTCAATTCATATACTTGGATATGGGTGTTGGGGAAACATTTGTGCACAGTCAAAATGTATATTGCAAATCACTTGACCGTTGTTTGCAAACTGTGCAGTTTGTTTTGTGAAATCTCTTTAGGAAATGAAACAATTTGAGTTGTAAGATTTTCCAAGATATGTGTTTATGTATATCAAAATAATTTGTATTTATGGCAGGCTGTGGTTATTACTATTAATTCGAATTGTATACATTGCATACACACATATGTAAGTGGCCGGTTGTATTAATTTCTAAAGTAATTATAATTATATTATTTCATTTGAGTTGTAAATACTATTTCACCCAGTTTCAAATAGTACTATGGTAATGAACATGACAAAATAAAAATTTTTCATGCTTTTACTTATTATTATAATTATTATTAATTCAACATCAAGTTCAGAAAAATATATTGCTTCATTGTAATTCTAAACATTCAACTTACAACAAGCTTATTTTATGTAAGCAAGCTCTAAGCTCTGTTTGAAGTTATGGATTACAGCTACGGGACTATCACTAGACGACTATAAAAGGATAAAACCATTTAAAGTTGTCAAATATTAGAACATTAAGTGATTTGGTTGAAATATCTTAGTTTATACAGTACTTAGTATATTAATTTAGAAACAAATTAATTGTTGTTACACAACGAGCTTTAATAAAGAAATTAAAAAAAATAGTTTTTCTTGAATTTTGTTATAAAATTAAAACATAATTAATTTCATTGTAACAATTTTTTTCCCTTGCACCGTCAACATATATTGATTCGACATGTCTCTTTTTTTTTCAAATGTTTATGATTTTTTTACTGTATTTGTATGTAATTTATATTTCCATAACTTACAACATTTTCATAGTCAATAAAGCATTGTGAAATAATTGAAAATTGGTTGAGAAATTGGTCTCATAAAAACGTAATAATATTTTTTGAAATCTCTTAATATGTATACTTGCAAATAAAAAGATTATTTCGTCATGTAGAAAATTTCATAACCTTTTCGTTTATAGTGACATACTGCGTAAACTCGTTAAATAGCTACCATGCCATGAATAGGTTAAGTCTGGAAGAAAACTATCTAAAGTACAGAATTTCAAATGGACAGCTACAGGTAATTGAATGGATTGTGTCTTTGAATAGTTAGAGACTATTTAAGTTCTATTCACAAGCGCAAGCTTCTGTGCAAAACATTTGCCAAGAGCTTGGTGCACAAATATGGCCGTGAACATGGCCAATCTGATATAATATAAACATGCTCTTTGTATGCTTCTGTTTGGCCGTTTTCAGTCAGTATATGAACATAGCTTCATAGTTAATCAAAGAAAATTTATGGTTTATGTTTAATTAAAACTGTCCATCACTAGGTAACATTCATCATAGGTGCCTCTAACTTAATTTTATTTAATAACTTTCCTTCTACTAATCCTGTGTATAATAATCCTGGTGAAATAGTTTTCGGTAGAAATGGCCGTCTAACATTTCATTATAAACTTCGTTTATAAATATTAGTAGTTTTTAAATTTAAATGTATAAAGAGGAATTTTGAGGTAATTTACTCTAAGTATGATAAAAGCAATCACGGCAAGTAATATGAAAGCTAAGGAATAAGGTAGAAAACGGGTAATTGATTTACCTGCTTTCTATCACACATTTTCATTCACATATTTTCTTCAGCCCATTTAAGCTCAGAGGAATTTGGGAAAATTACATAAGTAGTACATAAACGAGTGAATCAAGAAAAAATTAAGAGAATTTCTTGTATAACATTAGATAATATATGAAAGAAATTATTTCTTTCGGAATGCCGTTGAAATGTCCTGTGTGTGCATTTAGAGCAGTGAACCATTTCTGGTTATACTATTCAAAAATATTAGATACTGCTTATTTGTTACAACAGCTTTAGAATTATTTGGGAAAGCATTGAAAGTTGAGTATTATTTTCCAAATTTAAATTGGAAATAATACTGTGAATCAGAACCTGTCTTGAAAAAAATTTAATCCGCCGAGGTGAATCAACAGAATCAATACAATATTTGCAGCTAAACTTAATTTTTTTTACATTATCAAAGCTTTATCTGAAATAATCCTTTAGATTTTTAGTATTGAAGCAAATGTATTGAATCGAAAATATTAAGAACAAAAATTCTAAATTATGAGTTTATACTTCTATACGAGATCATACATAGAATTACGAATTATATAAATTTCCAATGAGTGTCACTGCACCATCTGATAATGATTTGGAAAGGCCATATAAGGCTGTAGGTGACACAAAGGATAAAATTAATATGAGCTTAAATTACTTCGAGTCATTTAAGTCCAAAGACTGCAAAAAGTTATAATACTGATCCCCATTTCCAAAACAAAAGGCAGTTAAGAGGCAAAGATGCTATGACCAGCTAGCATCAAACCACTAAATTCTAATAAGGGATGAGATTATCATAGTTAGTCATTTCAACAACTTATTGAATGCAATGTCCTCTTAGTTAGAGACATATTTTGATACGACGGGTGAATTTTATAAAATATTT
The DNA here is from genome assembly GCA_039881145.1 of Druceiella hillmani. Lineage (NCBI taxonomy): Eukaryota > Metazoa > Arthropoda > Insecta > Lepidoptera > Hepialidae > Druceiella > Druceiella hillmani. Next base: position 22,379,765 of record JAYKKI010000036.1, read on the forward strand.
AATTCCAAAAGAAGCAATGAGTGGAGCAAGTCTAGTGGAAAAATGTGAACGGTCAGAAGAAGTATTGTGAGTTTATAAGACCAAATTTTTCACTTTGGTTTTTTAAAGTTTATCATCTAGTGCAACTTAAGATGAATGAGGCTTGGACTGTTCAACAACCATGCATGGAAATCATAACAAAATTTTAAGGCCATGAATGCAATGTTACAGAAGTATATAATGCAATTTTATAATTTCACAGTATTCTTGCAACTCTTGTGATATCTGAAAATCTTTTAATTAATTATGAGACCACTTGCGATATTTCGCATTGATCACATTAAAAAATAAGGAGCTTCCCAAAAATCAAGACCCAACATGCATAGCGATTTCTCTTTTGAATTATATACACAGGTGCATGAATGTACCTGTGTATATAATTTAATCTACTTATCACTTTAATATTGACTATTCCTATAATAACAAATATTCCTATGGCAAATATAATACTGTTCAATTAAATTTCTCTTGTTTTGATTTCCAGCATTGTATAAAATTTCTACTGTCTACGTGTATTGTGTCTACCAATGTAAATATGTCCATACGTGTGACATATATTGTTTGAAGAAAGTAAAATGGTTTATTTTAAATCAAAAATATCACAGCTAAATAAGGAGGCACAATTTCTTTTTTGTAGCAGAGCTGTTGACCACTTATTCCATTACAATTAAACAATTTAGAAACAGAGCAAGTAGTAAATATAAAATTGTATTTCATAAATATTTTATTAAATAAATATCAGGTAAAAAGGAAATGACAAAGAAAATGAAATTAAAATTTAATAATATTTAATGAAAAGTGTATTGCGCTAAATAAGTAATAACTAAGTAATTGTGCTAAGTATATAGATATTTAAGCTAATATTCATAGAAATTATAATAACATATTGATTAAGGAACTTAGTTAAACCTGCAATAATGAAAAACACCATCGACATTTCATATCTCGTACAGTTCAGTAAAACTGAATTTATTGTTCATATTTCAGGAAGATCAATAACTAATTTTTGAGCTGAAAATTATCAATATATTTTTGATTAAATTGATCGATCGATTCGATGCTGATCAGTTCAGTAAATGAATAATGGATTTATTAATTCTGATCCGTAAAAGATAGTCATAAATTATGTTTGACAACAAGAATTTTTACCTACAGAAAACTTAATAGTAAGCTGGTTTGAACATAATGTGTAATTGATTTCACATTAGATTCATTTAATGGAAGGTTCTAGACTCTAATTGAATATAAAAGCCACATCATTGTGGTTATTTAAATGACTGTTAATATTAACAGATTTTAAAGATAAGGAAGGGAAGGATCGACCTAGTTCTCACATATTTGACTCATCAAATGACATTCAGTAAAACGTGTAAGAAGTAGACAACGAACTAGTAAAATATTTGTTAGGAATATTATTTATTGGTACGTATTACATATTGTTATTATTATCATAATCTTCTAATATTTCTTACTGGGATAGCCTTGTACTAGGATAACTATAATTTTTATAAAACAAGACATAGACTTTTGGGTGTCTTCCTGTCTACATAAACATGTTGGAAAGTTAAAAATTACTCAATCGATTATGCGGCTATTATAGCAAATGTGGAATTGAATGAATGATATAGGGCTTGAGAAATTTTACAATCTACATCAATGTACCTATTCTTAATGCTGCAGCAGTCGTGTGGATGTTGATAGATATTCACTTCTTTAATTTCAATGTTGTTCATTTTGGTTAAATGGGACTGTGTAAATCATTGAAGTAGAGAGTATTATTGTTTCGCCTCTATAGTGGCCGTGTGCTTGAGTCAAGTGGTGGAAGCAGGAATTGTCCATCTGTTAGAGAAGAACTAATGTCCTTGCTTGACTATGTAAATAATTTTCAATAGTCACGTTGTATTAATGATTATGTGTATTCTTTGGAAAATATCTTTTTTAAAAAACTTGTGATTATTTATGTTTATATACATATATGTATATGTATATATATATATATAGTATATATATATATATATATATATGTATATATATATATATATATATGTATGTGTGTGTGTGTTTGTGTTCATGATTCTCTGTAGACATTTGTGGTGTTGACTTCAGTCCCACCACAAATATATTTTTTAACAATTGGGGATACGAAACCAAACAAGTAAGTTTAGGTTTCGTATCCCCAATTGTTCAAAAATATATTTCAAATAGATTTATATTTTCTTATTTTCTAACTGGACATTACTGTTGACCTGTTAACAAATATTGAAAGCAATTTTCAATGTTTTTTCGTAAAACTGTAACCTAAACTGGATTACTTCTGAGCATGACCACAGTAGGGTTAAAAGGTTTTTTCAGATTCAATTTTGGAATGCAAAAAAATGTGCACTAACTTGAAAGAAATTAAATGTTAATAAAATTGTTTCTGTTATCGGTTTACCCGGTTTAATAGCATCTTTCTAAATACAAACACATTATTTGTACATGCTGTCTATGAGATACTATTTCTATTGAAGTGTCAGCTGTTGTCAAAGCGGAACAAAACTGTAATTTTTGTAGTTTCTAAATGTTATGATGGGGAGCGGCATTATATCATCTTTTAACGGATTTCTTCTGTATCCTTTTTAGGGTTCTACATACAAAGGGAAAAATGAAAGTTTTTAATTTCATTATGTTTGTCTGTCTGTCTTTTTGTCACTGTGTGTTCCACCATTGCAATTTCTACAGTTTCAGGCTAATGTACATGAAATTTTCAAATATGTAAACACTTTGTATATTGATTTGAATTGATCCTTCAATCGTGCGATGTCACAAAAAGTCAAATCGCACCCGTCAGCTTTTATGCTACTTCCTATATAATAATGCATAACTCCAAAATTTTTTCTTTGATTCTAATGAAACTTTTACTTAGAAAAAATATGTGACTACAAAATGTTTGTACCCATTTTCTTAAAAAATGTGCCAAAAAATTAAAAAGTATTTATAATAGGTAATTTTTTGTATTATAAAAAAAATAACCTAACTAAAAGCCCCAACTTATCTATTCTTGTTGGTGAGGCATCTCAAATTCATTTTGAAAATATGGCAGTTGAATGTGACAATCGAATGAGGCCACTGTAACTATGAAAACCACTAAATATGAAATTAAGTTTTCACCATTACACCTGTTGATTATGTTATACAATAAAAAACATTGAGTCTCTAAAATAGATAAAACGGTATTTCCAATATAAAGAAACAAAAAGCACTAACGGAAAATCTAGCAAATCTGGAACTACTCAATTTGGTATAGATCAAGTATGTCTCAGCAAGAAAATGATGCATTATTTACGTTTGGCAGTGGCACTTAGCTTCGCCTTAGGCTTACTTGGGTTGATTGTAACCAATAACATAATTTTTACTTCAGATTTTTACAATTTCAATTTGCATGAAGGTCAATATGAAGGCAAAATTTATTTGACGAAATATGGCAATTCAGTCATTATTGATATTTTCATTACACGGGCGGGTTACAGAATAATCTTAGTATTGTTATGACATTGGATCATGATCTTAAAGACGATCATTTGCTTGTGATGTTTCAAACAATACCAGCGAATAATCATTTTAATCGTTCCTCACCTCGCAGTTCAGTTTCACAATCGTCCTTCTAATAATCTCTAATTTAAGTATCTACTACATCTGCAATAGAGATGTCAAGATACCAGATAAATATCATAATAAATTGGACATGAAAAGAAGCAACACTTTGAACCATTTTAAGGTGTAGGTCAAATAATGAATTGTTATTATATAATCAATTGTTAGTTCCACATTCTTCTAATACTGCTCTTTACACAACTTGAAACATTCATTCCAGATTCTAAATTGAAAATGTGAAGCTGTGAAGAGATATATCTAAATTGATGGAAAAAATTATTTTAATTAATATTGCTGTCTTTTAACTGTGTAATCAATAACACCAGAAGCTAACACATTGCATGACACTGCATCTCGGCTGTTCTTTTGAGTAGTCAGCCATTTCAGTCATTTTTAATTTTCATTTTGCTGCTGACCAAATATTGGCAAGATGGGAATAGTTTAGATTGTAATGAAAATATATAGAAATTCTAATCCTCTAAACGTTCAATATCTCCATTATATTACAGTAGAGTAAATGTGATATACTCAATTTGGTTTTTGTTTTAAATTTTCCTGCATATTACTAAAATCTATTTATTCTTATGGATTTGATTCATTGCCTTATGTTAAAATATATTGGAGTGTTTGAATAATAGATAAGGGCACATGAATATTTTTTGCTATTAATAACATAATAAATTGACTGAGGTAAGTCAATTTAGAGCTATTAAATTATGTTAAAAACCGAGTTGCGGAAACCACTAAATCATATATTGCAAAATATATTGTTAAAAAGTGTTAATCAGGGTAACTATAAAGTTGTTTCACTGATTGTTTTTCTTCAGTTTTCTACAGAAGCAACTGTGACTGTGTGATCAGAATGACACAAGCAGTACGGCCTATTTTATATTCTATTTTACCAGAATTCTAATTTACCAGAATTCAACCGATAAAAACCATCAACCTAGAACACAAGCCCTTATAGAGTTGTTCAAAAAAAGGAATATTTAGGTACTTGATGACAATGAAACTCTTACCCAGAAGTTATGATTAAAATTAAATAGAAAACCTCACAATCGTAATTTATTAAAGTATTGTAAATGAACCTAAAATAATTTGTTAAACCCAAACTGAATCCAAATAAATATTAAATTTTTATTTATTATACAAAAGTGTAAACAGGCGTGATAAATTAAAGAATCAGAGATATATTGATAGGAAATAAGATTTGTAAGAACTATAATTTTTTAATAATGCTTTTTGCAATTTTTAGTAGAAAAATTTTGGAAAAAATGATTTCCTTGTGTGAAGTTTCATTTCATATAAAATTTTTGCAGTTTGTCCAAAAAGTAACTTTTACAGAAGGTGACTGTGTGTTTCAGAAAAAAAACATTACATTAAACAGGATTTTTTTTTAAAACTCAAGTTTTATAATATACGATGTTAATTATATATATGATAATGAGAATTATGAAATAAATGTGGTATCAATATTTTGCGAATTGTCACTTAATCTCATTAGTGATATTTAATCATTTAAAAGGGTTTCCTGTATTATTTTTCTAAGAGTAGTAGCATTTCAATTTAAAAAATTTGTCAAAATGATCTTATGACTTAAATTATATTTTTTTTAAATTTAATGGCAATTATTTCTAAACGAGTTTGGATTTTCCACATTCAACAGAAATATTTTACTCTTAGAAGGATGAAAAGAACCAGCACTTTGAAAATATGTTATCAGAAAAAATACTGCTATGTATGTAAATATAATGCATATATGTATATATACTCATTTCTGAAAAAAAATGATTTTCTATGTATACACTGTTCAATACAACACAAAATTTTCATTCAAAACCATTGATGCACTTAGAGCCATAAGACAAATACCTCAATTATATCCCTAATTTTCATTTAGGATATAATTGAGGTATTTGTCTTATGGATCAACCTCTGTTTGAGAACAGTCAAATGTTACTTTGATGCTTTTTACCAGGTCTTGGAGCATCCTTACGTTAAATCTTGGTGTGGTCTTGTTTCATTTATTAAGCAACAAAAATTGACATTAGCTAAGTTGGATAGTTTCTTTTACTGATGTTTGTGATTAAGTAGTTAGCTTTAACACCAATAATCTTTTAATTAAGACCTTTGCTTCTTACTCCTAGCTCCCAAATAGATAATAACGAGGACAAAATCATATATTACGGACCCTATTTCAGTGCAATTGACCTTACTTAAAACTCGGGGTCTAAAGAGAGTTTTTTTCATATTATCTTTATTTCTATGTATATAAAAAGTTCATTTTGCTTTCTTGAAAAACCCTTAATAAGCCGTATTTAAAGTCTACATAACATATTAAACTTGAAATGCAAAGATTCAGTTAAACTGAAGTTAAAATACGTAATAATAATGGTGAAATTTTAGTTAAATGTGCGGCAGTGAAAATATTTATATATTTTGCAACAACTAAATATTATTTAATTTTTTAGAATAAATACAAATTAATTCTACATTGCATTCAGTGCATTATATGTCACAGCGTATATCACTAAAATATGAACAGGTCAACTGTGCTATAATATGAACAGATAGCATATCTAGTTGTAACCATAGGAGACTGGAACTAATAGGCTGATACATTCATACGACACATTAGATAGTAACTTTGATGCTTTATGTGAGGAACTGGTTCAAGATTTGTTTTATTGTGTGGTTGTATGTGTATATGAGAAATTAAAATTTCATAAATAGTTTCTAGTTTGAAAAAGAGAAGATTTTATTATGGAAAGTGTACACTAGCAGCCAGAAAATATGTTTTGTTTTTTTTTGTTTAGGCACTGAATACTCTGAATATTTCAGATGTGTCACAATATGCATTAATATATTACTTTATTTCAGATTATGTTGAAGGAAGTCTTGTTTGAATGAGATATTGATTAATTCTGCTCCCCATAATTAGGAATTCAAGGACATAACCGCTCATATAAAATTAGGAAATTCAAATAAAAAAATATCAAGGTTTACCCAAAAGCAAAGTACTGTCGATAGACGAAGAAAAGTGTATTACCAAGGCCTGTAGCATTCTACTATAGTACTAAACAATCCCATAAGCGGGGCCATTTTCTGCTTAGACTTTGGTACCATTAAGTATTTATGTTGCGTTTTAAAATATATTTGGAATAGAAGGATGTCTTAGACTTAAGATATTCTAGTGAGTTATTCAGAGTGAGAAGACTCTGTTAGAAACAAAAGACATTTATTTATAAAGCTGGATTATCCCCAGATAGAGAATAACTATAGACAGCATGTGACGGGTGCGGAATTGTCAAATTGATTTCTGGGAAAAATAAAACTAAAAGGAAAATTAAAAAAAATAGTACTCAATAAGGTTTGACCACGTATTGTACAATCTCAAATATAAAAAGTCCTAGATTGAAGGATTGATAAAGTTCCCACACAAACAAGATCAATATTATGTTTTGTCATTTATTAATCACTCAATAGATTCCACAAGGTGATAATCTAATAATAGAGGTTAACTCAAAAGACATTTAAATAGCAAAGTGTCACTTGTTTCTTGAACACTCAATAAAAACTCGTACTGGAATTCAATTGGAATACAAACATTTCAAGAGAATCATTATGGCCAACGAATCAATTGAAGATGCATTTTTGCCATTTTTAGTGTATCAGCAAATATTTGGCATTTGTAGAAGAACTGTTAACCGAGTTCCATCCAGGTTCACATTACGATATCGAAAGTTATACAGTTTTTTAATAATGGGAATCTTAATTTTACTGCAAGTTACTGCTAGCATTTTGACCTTTATTGATAGCATTTTGATCTCAACCCATGACTTCATCTTGGTTGCGTTCCAGACACTTAAAATGATTCACGCTCTGTATATATTGTTGATTGAAATAACTTTTGACAGAAATGTATTTGAAGGGTTGATTCTGAAAATTCAAGAAATAGATTATCTTTTCAAGTTAGAACACAGAAGGAATTTTTTGAGACAGGATAAATGTCGAAACCTAATAGTTATTGGCCTTCTCATACCTTATCATACTCTTTATACCAGTGTTGACCTTGTTGTTGGAAATACAAAATTTGGTCCGAACTCATGCATTAATGCTATGTACAATATTATCACTGGTATTATTCTTGATCTAGAAATAATACTTTTCTGTTTGGTATTATTTAGTATAACAAAACGTGTGGATATATTGAACAGTTTCTTTGAACTTAAAAATAGAGGAAACATGCTCACATCTGTCGATGCTGTATTTGGGAGTCCTCAACATAATCCCAATTCTAACAATCATTTTACGTTTCTATTGCCCCTAAGCAAAAATTCCATTCATCATTTATCCCAATTCTATATTCGTTTATTAGACCTGTGCCCCTGTTTGAACAAAATGTTTGAAGTTCAGGTTTGTATAGCATATTTTAATTGAATATTTTAATAAAGTTTTAACTTTAACTAAACACTTTCAAAAATATTATACTATTATCATGAGCTAATTTTAACTTTATTTTTCAGATACTAATGTCACTCACTCTGATATTTTCTGGCATTCTCTTTAGCACATATACATTTCTTGAAAATTTAAAGTATAATGTGAGTATTATCTACATATACATTGACTAACTTGCAATTGCAAGCCTAATAAATACATGATACTACTGTCAAAAAGAAAACAGGGTTCAGGACTAAAAACTTGTTTTATAAGCTAACAAATTCTCCATACAATAAAGAATATGCTTACGAAGAAAATTTATGTTATGCTCAGCAAAGCATTTAAAAATAATTTTGTCTGTTTCTTAGAATAAAATATGTAACCATTCAAAAATATTAGAATTTTTTATGGGTGAAAGAAATCGAGGATAAACGTGTGAAGTAATATCACTAAGATACTTACAGCCAGCCGGGTATAAATTCAGATTGTTATAATTTTATGTAAGAATTATTATTATTAGACTTGCTCTTGATAAAAGGGCTGATGATGTGTCTGGTTGAGACACTTCACCTGTTTTGTTGTTTATGTTATCATAATATATAGTCTTTTACATTCTCTTTGTTTTTAATTTACGTAATTATCCTATTGCCATACCTCTAATATAACTTGTTGCGCCTTAGGTACCAGAACCATTATAAAATAAAACTGTGGCTAATCATATGGAATTTTTTGGATAAAATTAGTTACTAATATAGATTGGTGTATCATTGAATTATTTTGGTATTAGCTAAATTAAAGCAATTAATTTAAGTGGTTTGTGATTTTTTGTCATTTACAGAATATTTATTGACTAACAGCTATATCCCTCTCGATAATATTATAGAGTTTTGTAGCCTATGACCATTCCTAGAAATAATAGATTCCATCATTGAAAGTTAAAAACAAGTAGACTTGAAAAACGTAAATATTGCTCATAAAGTTGTGAAATCAATTTTGACTGAACGTAAACTCATATATAAAATAATATTTTTTTTGTCCCACATTCATCAATAAAGATAATATTTCAGAGAGGAGACGTGTTATTTTACATCAGTTGCACATTATGGCCGTTCCACCATCTTACATCACTGGTGGCAACGTGTCACATTTGTGAGAATTTGTACTTGCAGATAGAAACAACAAAATCTCATTTGACGTCAATGCAAGTTGATGACGAATTACGTAAGTGGAGAATTGCTATTTACATATTTACAAATGGCTTTTTTTAATATCAGTGTTACGGTTACATAAAATAAATATTTACAGACACATTAATCTGTAAATATGTCCTTGAATTTATTATCTATTTCGTGATGGAGCTATGCTGCATATGTAGGTCAACTTCCCTTTTTCATTGTAATGAATCATTTATAAATAATCACATAGGAGTAAATTTTTGTGTAGCAACGTAGAATTCTGACCAAACACAGACAGACAGATAATCAATAAATGTATTGTCATAGATAGATAATAATCAATAATTTATTACTAATCTTTACTCATAGCTATGTAACCAACATAGACTACGTAATTTATTATAATTCTACAGGATAATTAGGGGCAGCTTCACACAAAAGCCTTTCAATCTTTAGCTTGTTATCTTCACAACATTTCTTTGTATTCTATGTACTTCACCTCATAAAAAAATCCAAATCAATTTTACCTTTTTTTTACGGAAACTGCATTACACTTACATTAAATAATATTTTAGTAAAGGTGTGAGATTAGATCGATAGCTGGCTTCCAATTTATTAGGGTCTGACAACAACCCCTTATATTGGAGGGTTTCAACCTCCCAGTACCCTTAGCAATACAAGTAAGTATTTGAGTCCTCCTCAGTTGTGTAGTCAGTTCATTCCACCGTGAATTTGTGTTGTAATAATCTTCTTTGTTGACTACAAAATTATTAATGTATTAAAGAATATAATTATAATTGTATAATTGTTATCAATTATTGATATTTATATCCATGACATATTTATATACTTTATGTACATAATTCTGTTCCCATTATTAGGAGGTAACCTTCTAACCATTATTTTATGTGCAAACTTAGAAATAAATTATCCAAAACTTAACAAACTCTTAACATCTTAATTTACAGTTCTTAACTAATAACAACAAAATTGTCTAAGATATAATAATAAATGCTAAATGAATAATTGAGATATGTAAATATGGGATGACTATGAATTGAATTTACGACATGATAGAATATTATTTTCTATTTGCCATGAAGAGGGCATTCCATATAGTTTTATTATATGGTATTTATACATAACTATGTATCTATATATATATATATATATATATATATATATATATATATCATATAGTCATAAGTCTAAGACAAGTTACCGGACGTTTCTTTACCATACATTTTGTTATTTAATAATATCATTAAAAGTAATGCAACAGCTTAAACAAGAAATTATTACCTACAATTTAATTACTGTCCTCACATTATTAATCAATTAAGCAATCACTGTACGGTGTGTTTAACCATAACCTTGTTTTTAAGAAAAAAATATTTATATATATTATTTACCAATTTATCAAAGTAGAGTAAACATTGGAGAGAGAAACAAAAAAACATTATAAACTATAATTGAATAAAAAAATTAAATCACATTTTTAAAACTTATATATAGTTTCAAAAAAATCCTTTTCTCTAATTTTCATTCTATTGGTTAAGCTGTTTAATTTTAGTAAATTGTCTTCGGTAGTGATTGATCTTATACAATTTTGAATTATTTCATATTTTATACAACTTACTTCATATAGAGCCAAAGAAAAGCAAACATATATAATATTATTGTTAAGGAATATATTTTAAAGGGATCAATGCGCTATCTACGTGATTCATGCATTGTCAATGTGAGACTGCTTATGCACTCATGCTAATTGCTCGCACGAAATCATTTTAATTCTTGCACCATTTGTTCATCATCTGTAAATTTATAAATAATTTCATCATAAATTTTGTTGAGAAGCATCTATTATAAACTTTGAAAGAACAATCCTTAATGTTTTACCAACTTCAGGCATCACAGAGGACTTTTATGACAATATTTGAGGAAATTGATTTTATCTACCTATTTCAACCTGTATTGACAGTATTGTGTGGCAATCAGCCGTCTCAATATCCATGCTCTCTTAACATAAATGTCTATTGCTTCACACTTTTGAGTGCCGACATTAGTAACCTAATGAATTATTCTATCTACCACTAAAACAGCTTGTGGAACCACCAGTTTTGTTGATATCTTATGTAATTTTTGACATCTCTAGGTATTTCTGAGTCCAATTAACTTTTAAAATAGTGTTACGAAATTCTAAATAAATTAAAAATCTAAAGCAGCATAAAACGGGAACAAGTATATTTGATATTCATATACACATATTTCTTCCAATGTGTTCACAATTTCTCCCACAGTTTCAGTAAGTGAACGTGACTAAATAGTGAGCGCTCGTAAAGAGCACTCCAACATGTATCGAACCATCTTTTTAAACTGTTTTCAATCTTTTACACAAGAACAAAAGGTTTTCCTCTTTACATTAATATATTTCAGTTCAATATTCAATAACTTTAAGTAGAATATGGTTTAATATATTGCTTTCTTGCCCTGGCAAATTATGAGCATCGCTGAATTAAATGGATGCACACTTAGATCAATCATCAAAACATCTTATTTTAAATTCTATAAAACTGGCTTTATCTCTTGTTTTATATATGAAAATGCTAGTAATTTAGCCTTTTCTGCCTTTGATTATCTCTAGTAAAAACCAGTTGAGCTAGGTTTTTAGGAAAATACTTTATTGTTGAAATAGGTAGTTTTAAATTTGAAAAACAATAATTTTAAATGACTATGAATAATTGAAAGTGACTACTCACTTCATTATAAATTACGTACACTTTGAATGAAGTAATAATTTGACTATGTACTTGTTTTTCCTTCAGAATAAAAATGCAGGCAGATTTTTAACTCACTGCTACAATGTAATAGCAATTGAAACAACTGAATTCCAAAATATGTTTTCAAAAACTAACAATTTAAATGGATGTTTGTTTGCTATTAAATGTTTTTTTTTATAAACCATACATGATGTTGATTCAGTAAAATAAAATTGTATAAATCAAAACAGTTTATACAAAATAATGGAGAACTTACATTCTATTTACCTCTTGAAAACAACTATCCATGCTCTTTATTATAATATTATCTCTGTTGTTTTTATATTGGCTTTCCACAATTTGATTAGATTTTATTAACACAGTTTCATTAGTTATTTTGCAGTTATTTACCTAATAAAGGTGGTAAATTGATAACTAATAAACCAGCTGTCTCAGACCAGGAGAATTATTTAATTTTCTATATATAATTAATAAAATCTATAAATTGTGTAAGAACTAGCTTTCTTGCTTGCATAACGAAACCAAAACGATTTCGAAGAATCTCAAATTTTATGAGACCGAAAATACAGGGAATATATAATTTTGAAAATATTCTCGTTTATCAAAGCAGTATTATAATCCAAATATTATATAATATTTGGATCTTATAAACGATCTTCGATCACGGAAATATATATAATGGTCCGACTTACTCGCATGCACATGCACATGCACATATAGTTAGTAATGAAATTTAGTTCGAAAAAAGGAAAATACAATTTTTTTGTAGCATGTTGCTACAAGGAAGGTATGCTGAAAGGAATATACGTGTCTCTTTCATTTTAATTTAAGCATAACAATATTGGACGTATTCATTTAGGTAACTAGTGTTGTAATTAGTTTTAAACAAGTAAATACATTATCTAAACTAATTTAAACCACACCAGATACTCAGTTATAAAAAGAGCAAATTAGAAATGTTGATAAATTCTAATAAAACATTGTGGATACGACACAAATGTCATTGAAATGTAAACAGAAATGAGTATCACATTAAATATGGTCTACCCAGCGAGAGATTATTACAACCATTCCTTTGGCTAATACGTATAAGTCAATGTACTCTTAACATTGTCGTGAAATTTGCTCTTTCGTCAAACTACTCCTAACGAATACTCGAGTGACGTCAGAGTAATGTAAAATATTTACTGACAAAATATTATAAATTGTATGGAAACGCATGATGATTTATTTTTGTTATAATGAATAATATCTTATCAAGTATGTAACTAAAAAAAGGACCAAGTTTATACTCTGAGAAGACGGCTGTAAAATTAGTGAGTTAAAAAGAGCAAAGTTCTTCTGCAAGTTTGTTAGAGAAATGTGGTTGTAGTCAGCAGTCAGGGACTAGTTCGTACGTGTTCGCAGTGTAGAGCATTGCGAATATTATTTTCGAATTGGAAGCAGTTGATGGAGCTATCATTTTTGTAAGACCTCTCGTCTCATATGTATGTACATAGATCACTGGCTCACTTACCACATCGAGTACTGTGCAGGTATACGTCCATTCCCGCCGAGCTCTGTTTGTATATATTACGTAGTTACATTAAATGTATAAACTCCATACTTTTGGAAAAGGGTTTTCGATAAATATTTTGAAAAAAGTCCAATTTACTACAAAAATAATTCAAACTTTTTAGTAAAGCATAATATTCTCTATAAGTTTTATTTCTGTTGATAATTTTTTAATTTTGAAAGACTGACGATAAGTAAAGACTGACTGATGATATTAAATTTATGCCATCTCAAGAATGCCTGATGATTATAAATTTATGCCATCGGCAGAGAAAATGTCTGCCTCCAACTTTATGAACTAGCAAATATTATTTTTATCGATTCTTTTGCATCATTATGTACCCTGAAAATCAATGTAGCTGCAATACATTATCCAAGTGAAATAACCAATGAAGTTTTCAAGTTCTAATATTGGCAGCCGTATCTAAAGATCATTCCACATATTGAAGTTATGAAACTGTAAAATATATAAAGATTTAAAAATATGTCTTGAAACATATACTAGTTGACCATAATGCAGCACTTCAATTGATGTAAATATTCTTTTTCAAAGATCGATAAGTGTTTATGACATTATATATTAACACATCAAATAAAGACAATGATGACATTGAAACTATTAAAACTTTCAAGTGATTGACCTAGAAAATTTCCACAAAAATAAAGTTATAAAAAAGACATTGAGAATAAAATTTAAAAAAAATAGCCAAAACAAAAGTAATAATATTACACAACAGTCAATTTTATTTCAATGACATACTCTCTAGAGAAGTTGATATGGATATAAGATGCAATAACCTACCACAAAATTACAAGAAAAAACTGCGTAATATACTTCAAATATTTTTTTTTGCTTTTAGTGTACAAACATGTGACATAATGAGACAAACTTATAACTGACGATAAAAGTTGTTGCCAAAGTGTATTCTAGGTGATGATACACTTTTTGAATAAAAGCCATGAATTTTTTAAAAACCTGGTCAATGTTTTGAATGTGACCTATAGTTGATATTAACAATGTAACTCTGAGAGTAATTATGCCATTGCTTTGTTTTCTATCTATATATATATTTGCTACATTTTGTTCCGTCGTATATGTCATGTGGGCTAATTAGTTATGAAAAAGTAATATTTTATTCTTTGTTTAATTTTGAATTTTTTCTATTTTGTAGAGGAAATGTTCTAGTCAAATCCAGTCCGATGCTCATATAGTAAGATAGCGTTTGTAGAGAACTGAAACCAAATTTTCAAATGAATGGGTGCAATTGAATTCCTCCAATTTATATTCTACTGTCATCTATATTTAAATTGATGGTTAATGTAAAGTTTCCATAAATATGATGATAATATCCACGTCTAATGCTCTGATTAACAAATTATATTGCGAATGAATTTTGTAACGATGAAAAATGATTTGTGTAGTGGCTTCATCATGACTACACCTGAAACTGGTTCATACAATATTTATTATATTTGTGTCTTTAACTGAATTCGAAAGTTCTGTTGAAAATACCTTTTTGTCTCATGTACTTGATATTAAATGTTCACAGTGCCTCTTCAGCAATCATTCTCTATTTCTTTAATACATATTATAGTGCTAACCTAATACTTTTATTGCAAAAGCATTGAATTATTACTCGGTAAATACAATACTAATAATTAACAAATATTATATGATACAAAACAAAAAATTAAAAATTAATTTCTCTCTTAGAATTAGAAAGTATATATATAATGAATGAAAATAAAATATGTCGAGTTCCTTAATTAGTGTGGAATGTCTTACACTTTTAAATTTAGTTGAATTGACAGAACTACCAAGTTACAAGATGACCGACAAGAGCATTAGAAATGTGCACGGTTACAACTTTAAATTGATGTAAAATTTAGCTTGAAACTCCATCCTGTTTTCTGCTCAAACTTTGTTCTCTGCAAAATTTTCTATACATCGACAGATGACTAAATTATTTACTTAATACTCATCGATATTTACAAAATAGAAAAAAGCCCTAACTCATTCACATTAGAATGTAGTTCTAATGAGTGCCTGAAATCCATTCCTACTCTCAACTGACCAAGATAGCCGCCTGTTGTTAGTTTATCATACTCTCGAAGAACTATTTATACATAATGAACTCATCTTGAGACTTGATGACATATCCACTTATGATTATATATGTATTACAATACATCTGTCAAACTGTATTTCACTCCTCGTAGCAGCCATTGATCACTAGAGGTAAGGAAGTCATCCAGTAAGTAACAGAAAGTATAATATTAGTATACGAGAATATAATTTATTATTACATTGATATATTTATATTTATGTGCTCGCAGTACTTATCTATATGTTCATAAACCAATGCTTAAGAATATAATTTGTTTTAAAAACGGGGTGTAATTTCATAAATTATTTAAGCATTTTTAATTTATACCGTTTTAGTTTATACTTTTGTAAAAACATCACTAGCTTGATATTGTTGCAAGTACCGTTATTGATTCAGGACAAAATTGGTTACCATTGCTAGTTTTTATTGAATATGTACCTGTCTCCCTCTCATTCAACATCTAAATAGTAAATGTACTGTTATAAGCGAGAGACAATTTCTTAGATTCATTACAACAATAACTTACCATAAATTTATATCATTTGCTTTTTCAGCATTCATTGTACGACATCATATGAAGCTTATTCAAAAGATGATAGAAGCAGGCCAACTTGGTCAGTTTAAAATTTTCAAGTCGTTCAACCTGCGAACTTTATTACTGCTCCACTTTCTGGGCTTGATCACGAGTTACTCTGTTGTTCTGATTCAATTCATTAATGTCGATGATCTGTTTTAATTTAATAATTATAATAAAATTTGTAATCAATTTTACATAGTTTCATGTTGGGCTAATCACTATATAATGCTGTTTACTTGTTTCCTAAGTGTAAGCTTACTTTAAATGTTATATGTATATTTTTATTGTTTCTCATTCACATTTTATCTTGTATGATATAAAATGTATACTAAATCATTTGTTTTCCATAAATTGTGTAAAATTATATAATATGAAATATTTATAACATATTATTAGCTTTGTCTTTATAGAATGTGTCGTGGGGTAAAATTTGCAATGGAATGTTAAATAAAAGGAAGGTTAGAACTTAATTTTTTATCAAAATTATTTTTTATCAAAATGTCACAAAGACATTAAACTGATTGTTTTAAAAGCTGCTTTCAATTACCTTTAACATATTTTAAAGAAATAAAATTAATGTATTTAAATATCCTTATTTCTAACTTTTAATATATAGTGCATATCCTGACTGTTTCTAAGCTATTATTGCATAATTGCCTTATATTTTAACTAATGAATACAGGCTGGCTAATAATAAGCTGTGCGAGTCAAACATTCTAACTTCACCTTAATTTTTTACCTGCAGCTGAATTTTGGAATGAAATGCAAAATTGATATTAGTTTAATAAATACTAAAGTTATATATAAACATTGTGAGTTATTACATTAAGATTAAAGAAAATTAAATAGGAGAGTAAATCATTAAGTGTGTCTAAATATATTTTGAATAAGAATTGGAATATCCACAATAACCTCAAGTGGGACAAAATCTATTTCTGTATTAAGTTATGAAGGTAAACAAAATTTCAGACATACTATTCTTATTAGAGCACGTCTCTAATTTTTCTTTGATTATAAATTACTCGTAAATATATTCATTGGTCTGGTTTCAGCTAGATACTCAATGTTTACAATCCTGTAGGCATTCATGTATTCATATAAGAAAGGTTAAAAGAGACGCACTAAATAAAAGACTAGTAATCAATTTGTTCCATATACACTTGTTAAGCAGATTTAGGTCAGTTATATTTCTGTAATTAATCATAATTGATTATTAGCAACACTAAGTTAGTCAATCATTTTAATCAACATCAAGAGTGTATACTGTAACCACAGTTCTCTATACCATAATATTAGCTTCAATCATAAAGTGTAACATGCACCACCTTAAATTATAAACTTGTTGACACTTATAATGAATTCGTTTGATAAATTATAAAGGCACTTTCACAAAATCACTGAATCAAGTCCATGGAAGCATATGAACATATTTTTACTCCAGATTGGCCACAGATGATTGCTGAGCATGTGATTCATGCATGAAACTCCTGGTGAATATTTACCTAGA
Source organism: Druceiella hillmani (assembly GCA_039881145.1). NCBI lineage: Eukaryota > Metazoa > Arthropoda > Insecta > Lepidoptera > Hepialidae > Druceiella > Druceiella hillmani. Next base: position 22,397,581 of record JAYKKI010000036.1, read on the forward strand.
CACTTGTCTCACTATATGAATATAAGGGTATAAGCAGCACTTTTGGAACTGTTTAAGTATTGCAATCTCAGATGACACATTTGCATTTAACAAGTATTGCAACTACTTAAAAAGTGAGTTTTTTAATGGGTACGTATATATGCATAAATTATTGTGGTTTCGTAAGAAGCATAATTATATATTTTAATTTCTATTGTCTGTTTTATTTTATTATTTATTAGTTGTGTAATGAATTATTTAAGTAATAAATAATAAGATCACACGCACTTGATTCATCAACATACATCTAACATATTAATTTACAAAAATTATTCATAGCATTACTTTATTAGTGACATTCCCAACACGCATTAATATTGATTGTCTACATTAATTAAACAGGAACACAGGTTTGATTACAATTGGGAATGAACAAACAATAAACAAATTATTGCTGGGACTGGTTGAGAACCATTTTGAGTACTCTTCATAACTAATCCTGATAATAAGTAATTACACAATATCACCTTTTGGAGGTGAGTAATTTTCACTCTGTAACTCCTAAGGAACGGATTATCTTCAACAAAAAATGCATTAAAAAAATATGATATCTACCTCTAATCTGTAAATGGGTTTAAACTTTTACTGCAACAAATGCATGATGGATTAACTACATACATTTTTACTCAAGACTCTCACTAAAAGTGAAATATGTTTGGGTTGAATAAAAAAACAGCCAAGTTTAATGTCTAAGTATTTACCCAAGCCTTACGGAATGACGGAAAATCAAAAAGCACAAAACACGCACATATATGACACGAAAGAGCACTGTGTGTTACAGAATCCATCTAAATGCTGACATCTGTTCATCAAAACCTCTTCAAAAATAATTAGTAAGGAAGCAGTCACAGACCTGATAACATCCCAATGGATTAAATATATGACAGGAGAGGAAAATAATTTACTGCAATAATAAGCCATCCGTGCTGAGACCAAAACCCTTTTATTCTCAACCAGTAACCAGCCATTTTTGTGGACTAGGCTTTTTGATGAAAAGTGTAATCGCAGGTTTTCCACTTAACCATACTCAAGTCTTCACTGCAAAATTATTAGGAATCTATAGCCTTTATTTCATCATTTTAAATTCATTTTATAATAATTTGAATTACTATTGTGGAAATAGGTGACGTGGGCTACTTTGCCTCCTTTTTGCAAAATTTTTTAACAAGCAAAGTGCAAGAGCGCACAACAATTAAAAAAAATTAGTTTTATGGTATAAAAATATATATTTTGTTGGGCAGACTAAAGCAGATAATAAAATTTGTTTATATGTTCTCGCCCTGTATTACATTTTGTTTTTCCTCCCTTCTATGATTTTACCGTCCATAGTATTTTTTTTTAATTTATCAACCAATTGTTAACATTTATCATAAATGCTAATATTTGCTTAATAGTATATTTCTAATGGTGGAGAAAAATGCAATTAAATAAATAAAAACACATTCATTAAATTAAAAAATTTAAGAAAACAAGGGATGAAAAAAAAATTAAAAATTTATTATAGCTTGGCCTTTTCTAAACATTACACAGTGAACACCATCTTACTGAAATAGTAAATAATTAACAGTAAATTAATATTTAAATTGTACTCAAAAAATATAATGAAGTACTATTGGCATAGTGTTCTATAAACTGCATGGTCTTTGTGAAATATCTTGATAGCTTGATTTAATGAGAGTTTACCCAAGAAACTTCTTTTCTCGGTAACTTTTTCTGTGTTGGTGAAGGGTTTAGGGTGGTGGCTTAGGGTTTCTCAAAGTGGGAAATGTGAACGCCTTATGGTCCACTAGTGAGAGGTTCGCATCAAGAGTTACATTACAGCAGCAGATTGGCTCGCTTCTGTGTGTAACACACACGGTGGCTCTGGAGTGACTACTAATGCAGTACTTGCATTCAGTCACTTGCAGCTGCAACATGGTTCGTGCAGTGTGGAGTGAGCGGGTGGCAGCAATTTGCTTCACCAGTGGTCCACTGTGTTAGCGTGTTAGTTATTTATGCACACACTGCTCATTTTACATATTTATGAAAACAAAAGAATCATTTGCACATATTTCAAGTAGATGACAATTGAATAATTATATTCCATTCAAACAAAAGTTTAAGTATGAAAAGTTGTATGCAAAATGCACAAACTGTTAAAAGTATGTCAGGTCGAATTGCGCCTACTTCCACGAAAGTTTAGTTTCTAATGAAACTTTAGCAGTAACCAGAAAAAATGTATTGAAATTGAAAAAAACTGGTTACCAACAATATTCGCAGGTCAAAGAGCTGACATACTGTGAAAGTTCCACCATTGCTTCATTGTATGATTTTCTCAACGCTTGCCAATTCATCGAGTAAAGGGCCTTAAATAATAGGAATATGTTAAACAAACAAAAAATTTAAATAGGTTTGTACGAAGTCAAAGAGTACGGTTGAAATATTAAAAGAATTTGTATAATAAAATTCACATAAAACATCTATATTATTATACAAATTTACATGATGTGTGTTTATATAAGTATCCATGTACACAAGTAAAATAAATTTTAGTTGTCATTTGACCGAATTCAATGGAATTGTCATTGATACTCAGCTTACTCTTTCAATTTGAATAGGGGAGCAATATATATAATAATAAAATTAAGTCAAATTATTTTCCGTCGGTTTTTGACATGTGAAGCTGGCTAAACTATAGTAAATATTATCATTGAATTAGAATATTAATAGATCACTTTCTATAAATTAGACTTAAACTTCTCAAAGTCAATATGATTTGTGCAGTAGACAATGGAATTTGACAATGGAAAAATATATCTGGAAAATACATTCTTTCACATTAACTATGGTTTAAATAAGTATATTAAAGATAAGAAATTATTGATTTACTTTTTCAAAAATTTTTAAATATTTTTTATCTGTAATATAAACAATATTGCAATTTGAATTAATAAAATAACCAATATGTTACTCCCTAAAATCGCAATGTAGTTTTCTCAAATTAACTTTAATAAAAGGTATAATAACCAAAGTAATTTAAAGAAAAAATCAGCTCCTTTAGCTTATTTGTTCCTTGATTATGTCAAAATTATTTTAATGGAAAATTGGTTTAATTAAAGATTAGTTTCTTTGTATTTATTTCATAGTATTTAATTAAGTAACGATTCAAAATCTGTTAAAATTAATAGGGATGTCTCTTGCATATTATTACTGCTTGAATGTGTAGGCCACTTTTGCATAAGATCGACATGCGTCATTGTGATAAAATAATTTATTACTTTGAAAGTATTGGTCATCGTGATGAATTTTTTTACGTGGGTAGACAAGGAATGTAGTCGTGAAATATTTAAATCATTTGTACCTTACATATGTAGTTATGAGTGTAAAAAATAATGAATAAGATGAAGAAAATTCAGAAGCTCCGTAAGAAAAAATGCTTATAAAGGAAAAGTCTTTATAAACTGCAATTTTTGTTGCCACCATAGAAAATTATAAATAATAGTTAAACATTTTGGCTGAAAACAATTTTACTGGAATGATTGGAATGATTGAAATTACTGGAATGATTGAAAATTGAAATTTAGACTACAATTGTCCCTTTAAAATATTTTTTAAGAAATTTTTCGTCTGTCTATCTGAGCGTTACTTATAAAATATCAAATCAATTGGAGTAAAATTTTCACTGAGTCAATGATTAAAATACAAATTAATATTTAAAGTGCTGTTCCCTAAGGTTTCCTAAGGTAATTGAAACTCCTTAACAAATTTGAAGTTCACTTATTAGCATTCACACACGGGAATATAAACCTGGTAAATAGAAGTGGTCAAAACTATTACGGACATTCTGTCTAAAGTTGAAGCTTAAATACACAATATTTTTATCCCAATGAGGGATAGTTATGAGATGCAGACATCATCAAAGCTAAGATATAAGTTATTTTTATGTTTATTTGTATGTTATTTGTAAAGTAAACAAGACAATGTGTCTTCTCATATGAAAGAAATGACAGATTACTGATTTTACCATCTCTCTGAAAGTATTTTTATCATTGTTTTAGGTTCGTAACCTATGGTCTGTAAAAGCAAGGACCTTGTAATTTATGAGTAACGCGAGCGCGAGCATGAGTAACACGAACGCGAGCGACCTGTAAATTTAAACATCCTTTTTTGCCTTTATCATGATTAAATTTGAAAATTATATTTTAAAGTCAAGGTAATATATTCAATTGCCACAAACAGCAATCGATTTTATGTAATAACTGACCTGGTGGTTTATTTATTTAACAAAAATGTGTTAGTATATTTTTTTCAGTAATACTACTACCAAGATAATATTGAAGTAATTATATAATTATATATTATATATTATATATATACACACACATATATATATATATATATATATATATATATATAATAGTTTTATAGGTAATTACACTTATCGCTGGGCTCAGCGCATGTAATTAAATTAACTCAATGATAAAGTTTACATAGCCACTGCAAGAACCAATGCACAATAATTTTCTCGGTTTAGATATTGGGAGAATATTTTGGTTTTTGGGAAACTGTAGAGAGCCATGTGCTTATAAATATTTAATTCAGTATCGAACTTATTAAAAATGTGATATAATTATGAGGTGAAATAAATAAAGTGAGAGAATGTAGGTAGTGAAGCAGAAATATATTTGCTGAGGCCCATCATTGTTGTATGTTCTTTATTAGCCATCGCTATATGTTGAGAAACTGTCCAGATATAAATAGTATGTTAAAGCAGTTTAGCAAATATGAGTTATGTTTCAAACTGGGAGGAATTCTCGAGTATTTACAATTGTATTAAATCATATAATTGGTACCATTATTTGCAGTATAATGGATGCGACTACTTCAGGGTGCAATTTCATTGATCGCTTCAAGTGAGATGTTAATCAATTAAAAGGCTAATGTATTTCAGTATAGTTGAAAATAGAATCGCTAAGTGATTATCGACTAGCTGGGGTGATTCAGCTACATACAATTTGTGAATAATCACAAATTGTTCACTCTTAGATTAGAAGTTTATGATGATATTAGTGAATTACATTAACGAAAATGTCGCTTTTTGGTCTACTGGTTGATCAATTTAAGATCTGCATTTAACATATCTATCAATATTAATAGATCAAATAACTTGACAAAAATTGCACATAGTCGATAAATCTACGAAATGCCACCAATGACCAGCAACTGTGGGATAGGTAAATTTTTTAGTTTTTGTTATTGTCTGTTGTGTTAATGAAAACACAATAATTAGAAATGGTGTATGTGGGACAAAAACATCAGTAATGGCATTTAAGTTCTTCGAACATCCATTTTTAAATATTTTACATTTTGCAAAATATCGTCAAAAATAATATTTTTATTTCAGCAAATGATGCTTATATTGTCTAGGACTTTTCAATGTATGTTCTTTATTAGCTCTAAATTTGGCCAATAAAAATGGGGCATTGTTCATTTTTACAGTGTGAATTTCATAATGCTTGTTGGTAAAATAATGGTGTAATATTAGTATTTATAACATTATTTATGGTGAAAATTTGATTAATGTCATGTTTTGATTATGTACACAGTTTAATAGAATTGTGGGTATAATACAATGAGTATTGTAAATAGTCATGAAGTGATCGAATATATATTTGCACCATCCACAATTTAACTGTCAAATTCCATTATTTATAAACATTCTCTTTTGAAACGGAACGGAGTAAAGTTATATATATATATAATATTTATACCTACAGAGTTATGTTTGAAATAAATTACTGTTACTCATGTAAAATATATGAGTAACAATAAATTATTTCATACATAGTATATAACTTTACTCCATTCCATTTCAAAAGAGAATGTTTATAAATAATGGAATTTGACAGTTAAAATGTGGTTGGTGCAAATATATATTCGATCACTTCACGACTATTTACAATACTCATTGTATTATACCCACAATTCTATTAAATTGTGTCTAATAAGGAACATATATTGAAAAGTCTTAGACAATATAAGCATCATTTGCTGAAATAAAAATATTATTTTTTGAAGATATTTTGCAAAATGTAAAATATTTAAAAATGGATGTTTAAAGAACTTAAATGCCATTACTGATGTATTTGTCCCACGTTTGCTATTTCAAATTATTGTGTTTTTATTAACACAACAGACAAAAAAAACTACAGAATTCACCTGTCCGACAGGTGCTGATCATTGGTGGCATTTTGTAGATTTATCGACTATGTGCAACTTTTGTCAAGTTATTTGATCTATTAATATTGATAGATATATTAAATGTAGATCTTAAATTGATCATCCGGTAGACCAAAAAACGGCATTTTGGTTAATGTAATTCACTAACATTATAATTATTCACAAATTGCAAGTAGCTAAATCACCCCAGCTAGTCGATGATGGCTTGGCGATTCTATTTTCACCTATACTGAAGTACATAAACCATTTAATTGATTAATATCTCACTTGAAGCGATCAATGAAATTGCACCCAAAATTATACTGCAAATAATGGTACCAATTATATGATTTAATACAATTGTAAATACTCGAGAATTCCTCCCAGTTTGAAACATAACTCATATTTGCGAAACTGCTTTAATACTTTTTATATCTGGACAGTTTCTCAACATACAGCGATGACTAATAAAGAACATACAACAATGATAGGCCTCAGGAAATATATTTCTGCTTCACTACCTACATTCTCTCACCTTTTTTATTTCACCTCGTTATTATATTGCATTCTTAATGTGCTCTCATTCCATCATAAGTTTGATACTGAATTAAACATTTATCAACACATAACCTGTATAGTTTCCCAAATACCATAATGTCCTCCCAATATCTAACTCGAGAAGATAATTGTGTAGTGATTCTTTCAGCGTCTATGTAATTAAACTTTATAATTGAGTTGATTTAATTATGCGCACTGAGCCCAGCAATTAGTGTAATTTCCTATAAAACTATTGGTATAATTAGTTCAACATTATCTTAGATAATACTAAAATAAATATACTGGCAGGTTTTGTAAATAAATAAACCATCAATTTTTACCTACAGTCAATTGCTATTTATGGCAATTGAATATACTACTGTGGTTTTAGAATATAATCTTCAAATTTATTCATGATAAAAGCAGAAAAGTACGTTCACAGCCTTACAATAGTCATAAATTACAAGGTTATCTCTTTTACAGACCTTAAGTTACATACCTAGAACACTGATAAAAATACTTTCAGACAAAACGGGTAAAATCAATAATCAGTAATTACTTTCAGATGGGAAGACAAATTGTCTTGTTTACTTTCCAAAGTAGGCCCAGACGTGCAATTTACCTAAATAGATTACATTACCTCAGTGTCTTTATTTGCTGTTGGTATTGAGTAGAAGAAACCGCCAATTCTGTTAAAAATGACGCATCATTATTTAAAGGACTCTATCCACTTTCTAGTTGCACTAGGGTCAATTCTAGGGGTTAATCGGTTTTTCCGTAAACTGGAACAAGCAACACTGCCTAAAATTTATTTCAAGAAAATTTACAATTTGACATTAATTTTTTTCGTCATTTTGGGCACCTGTACAAACATATGGTCTCACCGTATCTCTTCGTATGCTGAAAAAAGTATAGTAGAGTGGCTTTTCCAAATATGTAATGTCATCAGTCTCATATTTGTTCTCTCAATTGATATATTTTGGCAAAAAAACTTATTTGCCGATTGTCTATGCCAATTTGATGACATTTTCAGTTATTATAGTATTTTGTTTCAAACAAATAGTTTCAAAAATTAAAAATCTTAACAAAATTGGGCATATTTATTATATTTGCAAGTCACTTAACATCTTTCATCATTAGAAGTATTGAAAATATAAGTCCTTTCTTCATGATCGTGCATTTAAGTATATTTACTAACAGATTGGAACTTTTTCTCATGTGCCTTCTTACATATACCATTATTCAAATCTTAAAAGCATTAAACGATTACTTAGGACGTATGAATCAAGAAATATTTCCTAATAATACAAACCATTTAGTATTACCCCGAGTGCCAGACTGGAATGAATTACATGAGAATAGTCATTTTGATATTTCTGGAAACCCTATGTGCATACTGATCTTACCAAACATATTAATTATAGTGAATGAAATATGCAGTACACTAAATAAAATGTTTAAATTACAGGTACACTGTAATTATTTGAAGTAAATAGTATAATTAGATATGTTTTTTATATTAATTTAATCATTTAATTTCTACTTCAGGTACTTCAGCTTGTAGCGTCAAGTTTTATTTCATCTGTTATCAGTATTCATCTGATGTTGGACTTGTATATACATGGTGTAAGTAATAGTAATATTATAGATATTTATTGAATAGATAATATAATAGATAACTGTTGTAATTTAGAAAGTGTATATAACTGTAATTAATTTTAATTTCCTACTCTCCTTACAAATGTGTTATAAATTAAGCATTAAAATTTCAATACAAAGAAATGTAGAATAGGTATGAGACATTGCTACTAATCAAAAAATATTTTAGCAATTAAGGTCACAAGAAATGATTCAATGTTTTCTATGGGTGATGATTTGTGTTGCTGTCTTAATGGTTGTCTGCACCTTCAGTGAAATGTTGGTTCTGGAGTTTCATAAACTGAGAATAATTATTGCAAAATTGAGACTTTCCCCTCAAATGTGTAAGTATTTAGCCATGTACATCCATCATACTAACCACACCACATCACCACAAGACATTTACTTTCCATCACACTAATTTCATCACCTTGTTAATTTTACTAGCATTATTGGCGTGCAATTGGGGTTATCTAAGTTTAAATCGGCAAATTATTCATACTGAAATTAAATTCTTTACTAATTTCATAGTGTTTTTCTTCCGGTATTCATTTACATTTCAAGCAACTGATAATATTAATATTTCACTTTAAGTTTTGCAGGAAAGTCTTCCATTTCTTGACATTGATTTCTTGGTCAGTCTTGTGAAGCCTTGGACTTATGATTATGAAATTCCATAAAAGAATAAAATGCAATTTTTTTCTAATTTCTTTTTGAAAAATCATAAAACCAGACCACATAAGGTTAAGAATCTAACAAGATTAAATGAAATTTTGAATGTCTCAGCTACGATACGATCTACAAATAGATCTAGTTGGCTAAATTGATTTTTAATCAAGGATTATTATTGATTTTTAATCAATATTTTTATTCAGTTACTTATTATTGTGAACAAAATAAACTGATATATATTTTTAATGTAAAATAACCCCGTAATTCTTCAACATTTGGATCTTGGATTTTGGAACTCCGCAATTCTCAAATTTCTCAAAATGACATTTGGATTTCGGACCCTGCCATTCTCCACAAAGAGATTATCAATTACAACAAGGTATGGTCCATATTCCCATCGATCTATAAACTAGAAATGTAAAAATTATTTTAAGTTACACCCTATAAATAATTACCAAAGCCATTTAATAGATCTGTAGGAAGATTCTGAAGGCTTGCTTGGCACTCGTTATGACCACATTAACCAATGAAGGGAAAGTTGACAAGTATTTATCTAATATTCTAAGTTTACATATGTTTGTTACCAAGTAACACATTTTAAAACCGTTCAATTGGAATTGCAATGATAATTCCAGTAAAACTGTTTTGGAGCCAAAATGTTTATTAGTATACTTTTTTATGGTGGCTTTTTTATGGTATTTACCGTAGTTTAGTCAGTTTCATATGTTAAATAGCAAAAATCAATTAAAACGGTTTGACTTAATTTGCAGCATTATGCATATTGCTCTCCTCTTCAAAGTGAAAGACTTCCATTTAATGTGCTTGCGTACATGTATATTTATATAAACACACATGTAAATTTAAAAAAAAATAATAATATGAATATTTTGATAGATATTTCTATAACCAAATTATACTTTTTGATTCCATGCGAACCTACTTCACTTTTTTGTTTAATTAAAATATTCCTATTATTTAAGGCCCTTTACTCAATGATGAATTGGCCAGCCTTGAGGAAATCATACAACGAAGCAATGATGGAACTTTCACAGTGTGTCAGCTCTTTGACCTGCGAATATCGGTGTTACCCAGTTTTTTCAATCTTGCTTTTACGTACATTATTGTAGTTGTTCAATTAATAAGCTTGCATTCAAGTGAATAAATAAAATTTTTATAATTGTAAATCATACTATAAATTTAATTATTTATTTATGTAATTTTATTTCAACACATTATGTATTAAATTTTTTTCACGTATAAACAATTTCTTGAAGTTACTGAGTAACACATATTTATTCAGGAGAAAATAAAAAAAAACACTTTAAAGGAATAAATAGAATCGACAAAGCCGTTAATAAAATATCTATTTTGACTTCTCTTTGATAGATATTTCACCTTTTTTTAATCTACGTAATAACAGTAATTTAATTGATAAGATTTAGTTTTAAATTATTTTATTTATAAGTTTTGTTTACATGTATATGAATGTTCAAAAATATTTTGGTTTTCATATATTATGTAACCTCAAACTATAATTGTCAAAGTTGTTTGGAGGTGACTGGTCAGTGCTGTGTTCCATTGAATAAAATTTTTACTGGTTTATTTTATAAACGTTTCATTATTTATAAATTTAGATAATCATGTTGTGTAAAGTATTCATACAATTAATCATAAATTATAATTATTGTTAACCTAAGCAACAGGAGATAATCAGGAAGGCTTATTTTGAAAGCTTTGAAAATATGTATATGTGCTTAGAACATATAATAGCATCATAAGCAAGTTTTTGGTTTCATACATTGTTTATATTATTGTAATACACAATTTAAAAAAAATTTTCACTACATCTACAAAATTGAACACTTACAATTTTTCCAAATAATGTCTCACATTAAAATAATCATTTATATTAATTTGCTATACTATTTGTATTTTAAATATTTCAAAGGCTGAATAGACAAACATAATGACAAGAATTTTTGGAAGGATATTTATTCCTTTTTGAGGTCAACTGAGATACCTGAAAATATGTAAACATAAAAATATAATTAGGAACAAAATATTGTATCTTTATAACATAGGCTGCTTCTCTAGAAGAATTGTATGTTTAATTTCAATAGTAAATATTTAATGAAGTTTGTAGTTTAATTAAGCCTATGGGCTCAAACTTGAATGCTGTATTAAGCATTCAACCTAAGGTAATGGATATACAAGTTGTTCATAAATAATGGGCAGTAGCCACAGTTAATTTAAGTAATTGTTTACTGTTAAATATGATCACATTCAAAATTGGACACTAATTTTATGACAAGAACACATCACAAAAGTTATATAACTCATGTAACTTATTATTTACTAGAAACTAACTCAAAGGAATTATGTTGAATTTTCAAATTGCTCATCAATATTTTTTCATTTAACTTTACAAAACAAAGTTACATAATCTCATACGTTAATATTATTTTCATATTTGCCCACTGTTTAATTATAAACGTCAGTTAATAACGCATAGGTCTTAACTGATTAATTTTTGGAAAATTTTTTGAAACAAGACAAAACGATCATATGATTTTTTGTATTGCTATTTTAAGCTCAGATGATTAGAAAGTTTTATTTACATAATGTAGATTTGACCATTCCACAATAAATGAAAATCCAATCAGTATTAGTTGTCATAAATATTTTAAAAGTCAAATAAACAATTACGCCAAGAATAAAAAAAAATTGTTTCAGACATATTAAATAGCATTTTAACATAAGAAAATGCAAACACCGTATGCAATGTTTATTACTGACCTTAGCAAATTGCACCAACACACAATCACGATCGAATCAAATGGTTCGATGTGTGTATATGCATATATGAATACAGAAATTAATAATTGTTGTATATTTTGAAAATCAAATGAAATAAACGTAATGTCTAATAAATAAAGGTTGTTTTAATATATAATAACAATATTTACAAAAATAGTATAAACTAAGCACCCTCATCATTTCGTTTCACTAAAGATATTTCATAGAAGCAAATGAACAGCTTGGAAATGACCAAACAATTATTTTATTAATGTGCTTTTACCATTCAGCCCTCGCGACAGAAAAGCAAAATGGACTAATATGGTATCGCCCACATCCTATATTGCTCAAAAAATATTGCAACGTGTCTACCATTCATATTGTTTTAGGACCCGAATTCATGCTCTTGAGCACTTCTAGGTTAAGATAGCCAAACAAATTTTTATGAAAAAAGTGGCATACAATATTTGTCTTTCTGCTCAAATAAATACATTTTTGTAATCTATTACGTGGAAAGCTTATGACAAAATTAAAGAAGCATTTAAAAACCATTTTGATGGTTTCTTCAATTATAATATATAATCGTTTAAATACATTTTAACCTAAATGGATAAAAAAAGACAAGAAAAACGAGTAGAGCACTATCATAAAAATACCTACGGCCCGCAATACGTTAACACAGGTTACTATATTTTTATTTTATGTTACAAAATTATTATTGGACTCGCTCCAGGTGAATGATCTGAGGATACATCTGGTTGACAAATAAAAACGATTTATAAAATTATTTTGTTTACGTAATATGACTGCTTGGATTTTTTATACCAGTAAAAAAGTTATTAGTAAAAGCTTCCATCCAAATGTAAACTTAATTAAAAGTGATGAATTCAATTATGTCCCAAAATAAGCCTGTCTCTTGGAATTACATTGTTTTTTGGCATAATTTCATTAATAAAATGAACATTTCAGAGATTGAACACATTACTTTCGATCCAGTACATAGTATGGCCATTCCACCATGTTGTGTCATGGGTGGCCATGTGTCTTGTATGTGAAAAGATGTATCTGCAGATAGAAACTACAAAATCCCATTTGACGTCAATGCAAGTCAATGAAGAATTACGTAAGTGAACAATCTTTCTTTATGCATTACAAATGTCTTCTTTAACATGGAGTGGTATGTTTGTATGCAATAAATATACACTGACTGAACTGTGTCGTCATTTACATCTCAGTTTGTAAATATTTTCTCTAGTTTTAAATTATTAACAATCTCTTTCGGCATGGGGTCAAAGTGCAGATGGAGGCAAATTTTTAAGTTTCGAATTAAACTATGTATACAATACTTAACTTTTTACAATCTGTAAAAGACATGCAAACAAACCTGACTACATTGTGACTCTAGCATGTTTATATATATACATATATATATATATATATATATATATATATATATATAAAATTCTTATATTATCACTATCAAATGACAAATTTTACACATGACCTTAATTTAATCATTCCATTTTCACACTTGAATTAACATCAAATCATTGAGAAAGAAAAATATTTCATACATGCTATGCAATGCCCAATTTTAAGCTCCATTTTTATAAATGAAGATATGAGATGAAAGAATGCCTTAAAAAATTACAAAGTAAGAGATCATATACGAAAAGCATATAGAGATGTAGCTAGCAAAATAAAGCAATGCAGCATTCCATAATTTTTGCTGTAAAAGTCTATTATGTATGTGTAGACAGACAGGAAATATATTGCACAAAATAGAAATAATGACAGTTAATTAAATAAATTGCATTGCAGTCAATGTGTGAGGTTAGATCGATAGTTGGCATTCATATTTTATTAGCTTCCACAGCTGACAACAGCACCCTGATATTGAAGGGTTTCAACCTCCCTCCTCCTCCCTTACCAATTGAACTAAGTACTCATCTCTCCTGGGTTGGTATTAAATTAATTCCATACTTTGTGTTGATTAAGTGAGGTTTTAATCCATTTAGTTGATTGGAAAACAGTTAATATAATAAAACCATAATTATTATTCTACAACTTTTAACAATTATAGATATTTATATAAACAACATTTATATATGTATTATAATTATTGCATGTGACCATAAACCAATTATAAAAATAGATTATGTTTATCAATCGCAGCTAGTTCCTCATAGCAGTCGTGTATTGCGCGAGGTAAGGAAACAAACAGGATATAGGTACCAGGATATACAATATTGTATATAAGCTTATAATTTATTGTTATATTATTTAGACGTAATATAGATATCTGCTTTTAAAAACAATATACTTTATTATAACTTACCTTATTTTCTTCTTTCAGCATCTAAAGTCCGAGGTCATATGCAGCTTATTAAAAACAAGCAAGGTGAACTAGGCCAATTCACTGTTATCAAATCATTCAGTCTGCGAGCTTCGTTGCTGCTCCATTTTCTAGAATTACTTACAAGTTACTGTGTTGTTATAATTCAGTTCATTAATGTGGGTGATCTGTTTTAACTTAACAATTACAATTTGGTTCCTTTATCAGTATTTTTTAGGATTTGCCTAATTATTATACAATACTATTAGTTGGCTCTTTACAGAGTGTGCACCAATTTTAAATAGCTTGTAAAAATATAATAAATAGCTGAAATAGCATATTAATGCACCTATCTATCCAATGTTTCTCAGTTTGTAAGTGTAAAATCATTAGTTGTATAGAACTATATATTACTTTTTCTTATTGTGAAGGGACAACAATTAAAGGCATTATGTACTAGCTCAAATATTATATAATATTTTTGGTAATTATGTGCATTTTATGTGGAAACATATATGAAAGTAAAAAACATTTGATTGTAACATGTTATTTTTTAAGGAAATTTTTTAAGGAATTGTAAAAAATTTACATTTGTAGATGATAACTGACGGCACAAAATATATGTTTTATAGAATGCTATCTTTCCTTACAAGGAACCCCCACTGGGAAAGGTGATAAATAGTTAGGAAGCTATCTAGACATTTGAAACGCTATGGTATCGCTAATGTCGATTAAAATTTACATTTGCTTGAGCAAAACGCTCATTAAATGTCTTCTCACTGGTTAAGTATGCATTAAATGAATTATTACATGTGATCTTACGTTTTATTATTCAAGTTACTTAACTTCAGATATGGACATTCCAATACTAAACAAAAATTGAAGTATAAAAAATGTTTAGTGCAATCTTTTATCTAAAAATATTGACAAAATAGCCCAGGAATATTTTTTAAGTTTGGGAATGCTTCTTCCGTCAAGATTGTTTAAGTAAAAATGATTATAATATTAACATATCCACATAATTTTAGTAAAGTAATATTTTATGTATTGCAGATTTAAATCCGTCTATTTGTTCTTTTCCTTTATATGTTGTTTTTACTATATATGTTATACATATGCTTTCAATATGTACACATTCTTTGTCAAAAGATTTCGAGAATGCTTTAAACAAAATTTACAATTATGAGCATTTCTCTATTTAATGATGACTGCGACAGCTTGATTTAATAATTAATGACTTGTGACAGCTTGATAGACTATAAAATCTATGTTTTAAATCAAGCTGTCACAGTAAATGTACTGACTCCTTTTGAAAACATTTATCTATTTATTAAATTTTATTATTTCCTTCTTTCTGTTTTAAAATGGTAACATAGGCTATGATTGCAAATTAAAGACAAAAAAATTTAAAAAGTTAATCGAAAATTGATTAATAATGAAATTTTGTGGGAGCTACAAAAATGAATGTTTTTAAAATTGTTGACCATCTACTGTCTCTGCTTTGAGTATCATATATAAACAACTAGACTTCTATTACGTATAGCTACAAACTACAATGAAAACACAGGCTAGTTTTTATCCTAATTTAGAACACATTGTCACAGGAATTAACTCAACATTTTTTCATTCAACTTTGCGCAAATGACATGAAACCAATTTCAATGTGATGTCACAGGTGCGAAGCCAAGACCTAATGTTACAAGATGAACTTTGTTTCATTTAGATCATCAAAAAGCAACCACAGATATAGCTCACAACTTCGGATACTAAGTGAAGGCAAAATACTCTGGACCCAATTCCCACAGCGAGTATTTCATATTAGCCGTACCTACGACTTAGTGAGTATGAAATTTGAAACAAGAAAAGTTATCCAAATTTTTTCTTCACGTGTTGCTCTTGGGCATGCACTATTACCATACCAAATTTCATCAAATCCGTAGATTTCACATGATCGAGGAAAAAAATTAATATACAGAGAAAAATTCTAAAAACAGTTTTTTTGGCTTCTATTATCATTCTTTATGTTTGATCAATCACTATTAATAAAAAATATTTTATAAAGAGTGATTGATAAATTTTTTATAAACAGAATTATATATATATATATAATTAAGCACCAATGTCTGGATACGAGTAAATATAGAACTTATATATATATATATATATATATATATATATATACTTATATATTATCGAATAAATAAAATTTTTCAGGTGCTTTGATGAATATTGCACAAAAAGAAGTATTCTTATTGACCAAGATTTATGAGCAATAATTCAATGAATAAAATTGAATTTCCCATTGCATGTATGCATATAACATGTCTAAAATTTATCTGTGGCTTTTTATTTTGTGATGACTATAATGAATAAGTTGCACCATCAGACGCTGGGGATAGTGGATGTTGATCTGGAAACAGCGTACTTTTCCCGCGTGTGTTCCGCTCCAGTATTAGGCATCATATTTCATTCAGTACTAGGCATCAGACTTCATTCAGTTTTATTTTTTTATTTCCATTTTTGCTTGTTTTATTTATTTTTTGTAAATTTTAAGAAGGTTTAAAAAAAGCTTCATGCACAAATAAATTTTAAAAAAGCTACATGCATTTTAGTTAGGAAAATTATGTTTTTAATATTTTTTTCACTAAATCATTTAGTTGCTGATTCTTAATCGCTCCTTAATATTCCATTACTAACCAAAATGTAACCAAGCATAAATATGTGCATATATATATACATTTTAGTAAGTGACCAAAGTTTAAGGAGTTCTGTGTTTGTTGATATTCCGTGTCCGTCCATCTCACAAAAAACATCTGTCCGATTGCAGTAATTTACTAGGAAATTAGAGAAGATGATATTTTTTGGTGTGAAATATTATAATACTGATGTGAAAGTTTACAAAATACCTGCAGCTTTCATCAAAAAATTTAACCTAACCTTATTTATGAGGATTGTGAGACTCTAAATTATCTTGTTTTGCTGTTATCGTAATTAAATTTGAATAATATCTTTATAATAATTTATTCATTTCAAAAACATGTTTGTGTATTTATTCTACTTTTATCTGATATAATGTTAAAGCAGTTAAACAAACATATATATATATATATATATATATATATATATATGTATGTATATAATTATATATATTGACACATATACACACATATTCATTATCATATTTCCTAAAATTCAATTAACTCCAAAAAATTATAATCTGTAGTATTTGCATATACGCAAATTAATGCTGCCTAATTCTAACAAGTAATATCAATAGATTCTCATTATCATTGTAACTATAAATATGTTGTGTCATTAATGAATAATTTGCCTGTTAATTTTACGTAATGACTCACGTCCATGCCAATGCGATATGTCCGAGTGGCTTTAATTCATTGAAAGTGATAATAAACTGCAATGAACTTATAATGAAATTAAACAGGGTTTTGGTTTGGTTATAATAGATGAATTTAGATAGGTTTCCATTACATAAATTAATTACGAATATGTTAACCATTGTAATTTTTAGAATATTACAATATACTGTGCAACTGATAACTCTTTTAATAAATTTGTTTCTTGTAAATACTCTGGTCATAATTTGTATCTACCTAGCATAGTTACTTTTGAAAATGTGCTTCATTTCAGGGCGCCAAGAACTAATAGAATATTCCTTGACTACGCCGTGCATATATTGAGTGTGCATTTAAATGCAACAACTCACATAGTTTTTATATGAAAAGTGTTAGAGACAAAATGAATATTCATAATGAATGTTTGTAGCTCAGAATATTGCATTATATTTTTATAATAATTATTTGAAAAGTAATTACGTTATTGAATACACTACTTTTATACATGTGAATCAATTTTTTCTCATGCAGGCATTAATTTAAAATAATTTTTTTTAGTTTTGGAGTTCAGAAATAAATGTGAAAAAAAAATTATGCATTAGAGGGTTTTGAATTTAATTTCACAAGTAATAAACTTGCATATCTAAGTTCTTATTTTTTTTTCATTAAACGTATGTGTGCGATCAATTTTAATAAATGGGTAACATCAAAATTTTTACATTATCCCACGTAATTTTGACTGTATGATGTTAAAATAAGGTCAAATGTAGCTTGCAATAATTATATTTGTGATTTAAAAAAATATATTCCGCAAATCCTACTGAGTAGAGAACAGCAAAAATACTTAACTGTGTAGATGTTTACTGAAAGACAGACTGATCTCTTGAGAATCTCCATGTTGACAATTATGATTTCATACTCAAATGAACCTTTGAAAATTATTGTAATATCAATAAGTAATAAGTGTTTGTCCATAAATACCTGCAGCTCGATCAGCTGGTGGCGTGTAAATCCACAAGTGAGAGGCAGTGATATGTAACATGCGCGGCGAGGTGGAAATGCATGTGAGAGAGTAAGTAACCCAAATGGTCACACAGAGGAGTGCACTCGTCATCACGAGTGTACCTCTCTGAGTGCTTTTTTATAATTATGAATAGAACCTTTGATTCCTGGAAATATTATAATGACTTTGACTATGCGTTAACAGGATCCTGGTTTTGCTGTGATTCTGAATATTCGATTGCTTAAAATTATTATTATTTCAGTATTAAGAATAATATATTGTCCTTGGTTTTATGTCAGCATAATTCTTTTTACTTTTGTTCAATTTGGATAGTTGATTTTTAAAGTATTTATGATAAAAGGTAAATATAGTTCCTCCAAAGGAAAAACAAATTTAAGCCTAATGAAACCGATCAAGGTAATGAACCACTTAAGGCAAGCTTTAGACTTTTATATGTACTTTCAGTCTAATATAGAGGTAAGCCAAAAAATATAAAGTCTTACGAATCATTGATTGGTACTGGAAGTATAGACATAAAGCATAAACAATTTGAAAAATTAAAACCATGACTGTGAAAAAATTTAACTTAAAATTAAAAAGCAAGGAGTTAGAGTGGTCTTGTGTTTAAGATTCTAATGGTATCACACCACAGAGATATTTATGTTGTTTAATGGAAATACCCTATGAAAATAGGGAGGCATATATATATATATATATATATATATATATATATATATATATATATATATGATGTGTGTCAATATTTTTGAAGTTGAAGAACCAGTGATAAAGTATTTTGGCATTTGCTTTACCATTCTTTAAGTAAAAAAACTATTTACTGACAATTTGGCGACACTTTCAATTTCACAATTTTTTATTTACAAAACTAATGAATGTAGCGACACTTATAGATAGATACCTTAACTACAGATTTGACCCAAATTATAGAATATTTTTGTGTAGTTTCCCAAAGAAATTTTTGGGGTTGAATAGTTTCTGAAAAAAATAATAATTTTTTTTCATTAAATTTATTTTTTATCTGTGAATATTTTATATTTCAAAATTTTAAACTTCTTTCATACTATTTATTCATATGTCATTAATTGTATACTTCAACTTGTCATTTAGTTTTGTGCTCAAGTTATGAAGGTTATAATTATCTAATATCTCAACGACTCCCGTGCTGTTTGTTGAATATTTATGATTGATTTTTAAAATGATGGTAGATTAACAGAACTGGTAAAGTGAGGAATGTTTGAATTTAGATAACACAAGTAAATGATTGTCTTTAACATAACGTTCCAATGTGAATGCAACTATTCAGATTTAACAATGTATGCAACTATGTTGAACGTTACAAGATTAATAAATTGTTTTCAGTTTTACCTTATTCTACTAGTGTTTATAATCCTTCTTCTAGATTTAAATCAAACATTTAATAAACAATTACTTTTATTTCAAAATATGATCTCACTTGCGTTCCAGGTAATGAAAGTGTAATAAGGTCCTTTCTTCGTTAATAAAACAAAATGTAATCTCTCTGATCATTCGTTTGTGCCGTATTCCTCCAAACTTCTGCCTCTCTGTCTATTTATAATTTTGAAAATGATTTAACCTTTTGTATCCTGAACTTTGATCATTTTATTTTATTTAACCAATCCTTAAACTTATTACTCAAATCAATTAAAGTGCTGATTCTTAATCGCTCCTTAATATTCCATTACTAACCAAAATGTAACCAAGCATAAATATGTGCATATATATATACATTTTAGTAAGTGACCAAAGTTTAAGGAGTTCTGTGTTTGTTGATATTCCGTGTCCGTCCATCTCACAAAAAACATCTGTCCGATTGCAGTAATTTACTAGGAAATTAGAGAAGATGATATTTTTTGGTGTGAAATATTATAATACTGATGTGAAAGTTTACAAAATACCTGCAGCTTTCATCAAAAAATTTAACCTAACCTTATTTATGAGGATTGTGAGACTCTAAATTATCTTGTTTTGCTGTTATCGTAATTAAATTTGAATAATATCTTTATAATAATTTATTCATTTCAAAAACATGTTTGTGTATTTATTCTACTTTTATCTGATATAATGTTAAAGCAGTTAAACAAACATATATATATATATATATATATATATATATATATATGTATGTATATAATTATATATATTGACACATATACACACATATTCATTATCATATTTCCTAAAATTCAATTAACTCCAAAAAATTATAATCTGTAGTATTTGCATATACGCAAATTAATGCTGCCTAATTCTAACAAGTAATATCAATAGATTCTCATTATCATTGTAACTATAAATATGTTGTGTCATTAATGAATAATTTGCCTGTTAATTTTACGTAATGACTCACGTCCATGCCAATGCGATATGTCCGAGTGGCTTTAATTCATTGAAAGTGATAATAAACTGCAATGAACTTATAATGAAATTAAACAGGGTTTTGGTTTGGTTATAATAGATGAATTTAGATAGGTTTCCATTACATAAATTAATTACGAATATGTTAACCATTGTAATTTTTAGAATATTACAATATACTGTGCAACTGATAACTCTTTTAATAAATTTGTTTCTTGTAAATACCCTGGTCATAATTTGTATCTACCTAGCATAGTTACTTTTGAAAATGTGCTTCATTTCAGGGCGCCAAGAACTAATAGAATATTCCTTGACTACGCCGTGCATATATTGAGTGTGCATTTAAATGCAACAACTCACATAGTTTTTATATGAAAAGTGTTAGAGACAAAATGAATATTCATAATGAATGTTTGTAGCTCAGAATATTGCATTATATTTTTATAATAATTATTTGAAAAGTAATTACGTTATTGAATACACTACTTTTATACATGTGAATCAATTTTTTCTCATGCAGGCATTAATTTAAAATAATTTTTTTTAGTTTTGGAGTTCAGAAATAAATGTGAAAAAAAAATTATGCATTAGAGGGTTTTGAATTTAATTTCACAAGTAATAAACTTGCATATCTAAGTTCTTATTTTTTTTTCATTAAACGTATGTGTGCGATCAATTTTAATAAATGGGTAATATCAAAATTTTTACATTATCCCACGTAATTTTGACTGTATGATGTTAAAATAAGGTCAAATGTAGCTTGCAATAATTATATTTGTGATTTAAAAAAATATATTCCGCAAATCCTACTGAGTAGAGAACAGCAAAAATACTTAACTGTGTAGATGTTTACTGAAAGACAGACTGATCTCTTGAGAATCTCCATGTTGACAATTATGATTTCATACTCAAATGAACCTTTGAAAATTATTGTAATATCAATAAGTAATAAGTGTTTGTCCATAAATACCTGCAGCTCGATCAGCTGGTGGCGTGTAAATCCACAAGTGAGAGGCAGTGATATGTAACATGCGCGGCGAGGTGGAAATGCATGTGAGAGAGTAAGTAACCCAAATGGTCACACAGAGGAGTGCACTCGTCATCACGAGTGTACCTCTCTGAGTGCTTTTTTATAATTATGAATAGAACCTTTGATTCCTGGAAATATTATAATGACTTTGACTATGCGTTAACAGGATCCTGGTTTTGCTGTGATTCTGAATATTCGATTGCTTAAAATTATTATTATTTCAGTATTAAGAATAATATATTGTCCTTGGTTTTATGTCAGCATAATTCTTTTTACTTTTGTTCAATTTGGATAGTTGATTTTTAAAGTATTTATGATAAAAGGTAAATATAGTTCCTCCAAAGGAAAAACAAATTTAAGCCTAATGAAACCGATCAAGGTAATGAACCACTTAAGGCAAGCTTTAGACTTTTATATGTACTTTCAGTCTAATATAGAGGTAAGCCAAAAAATATAAAGTCTTACGAATCATTGATTGGTACTGGAAGTATAGACATAAAGCATAAACAATTTGAAAAATTAAAACCATGACTGTGAAAAAATTTAACTTAAAATTAAAAAGCAAGGAGTTAGAGTGGTCTTGTGTTTAAGATTCTAATGGTATCACACCACAGAGATATTTATGTTGTTTAATGGAAATACCCTATGAAAATAGGGAGGCATATATATATATATATATATATATATATATATATATATATATATATATGATGTGTGTCAATATTTTTGAAGTTGAAGAACCAGTGATAAAGTATTTTGGCATTTGCTTTACCATTCTTTAAGTAAAAAAACTATTTACTGACAATTTGGCGACACTTTCAATTTCACAATTTTTTATTTACAAAACTAATGAATGTAGCGACACTTATAGATAGATACCTTAACTACAGATTTGACCCAAATTATAGAATATTTTTGTGTAGTTTCCCAAAGAAATTTTTGGGGTTGAATAGTTTCTGAAAAAAATAATAATTTTTTTTCATTAAATTTATTTTTTATCTGTGAATATTTTATATTTCAAAATTTTAAACTTCTTTCATACTATTTATTCATATGTCATTAATTGTATACTTCAACTTGTCATTTAGTTTTGTGCTCAAGTTATGAAGGTTATAATTATCTAATATCTCAACGACTCCCGTGCTGTTTGTTGAATATTTATGATTGATTTTTAAAATGATGGTAGATTAACAGAACTGGTAAAGTGAGGAATGTTTGAATTTAGATAACACAAGTAAATGATTGTCTTTAACATAACGTTCCAATGTGAATGCAACTATTCAGATTTAACAATGTATGCAACTATGTTGAACGTTACAAGATTAATAAATTGTTTTCAGTTTTACCTTATTCTACTAGTGTTTATAATCCTTCTTCTAGATTTAAATCAAACATTTAATAAACAATTACTTTTATTTCAAAATATGATCTCACTTGCGTTCCAGGTAATGAAAGTGTAATAAGGTCCTTTCTTCGTTAATAAAACAAAATGTAATCTCTCTGATCATTCGTTTGTGCCGTATTCCTCCAAACTTCTGCCTCTCTGTCTATTTATAATTTTGAAAATGATTTAACCTTTTGTATCCTGAACTTTGATCATTTTATTTTATTTAACCAATCCTTAAACTTATTACTCAAATCAATTAAAGTGATTTATTCATAAAATGATACAAATAATTTTGTGAGAACCTACTTGAAAATTGTTACACAAACGCCCAGCCAGATAAGTATTATATCTGATACTAAGGTAAGAAAATAAAGAAAACAAAAGTATAAACAAAATACCCACAAAACGAAGCAAAACACATGCTCGCTCATGCTTATTTTATATTTAAAATAAATAGTACCAATATGAAATAAAATATCAAGTAACCGGATACATTTTACTAGGGAAAATGCAGATACATTTCATAATTTTTTACCTTTGGGGTTTCCAATAGTAACATACTTTATTACTACATTTTACTATTTGATTTAAAAATTAGTAAATCTTATTGTACTTTTTAATTGCTTAGTAAATATGTATTGGGCTAGTTCGCTAGAAATATTCAAATCTTTTGTTCATGTAGAACCATAAATATATTTGTGTATTTAACCTAAATATGATTCTGCAACTTTAATTTGCTGCAGTTAAAATCTCATTGTCAGGTTTATTTTTTGTGACATATTTCAATTACAAAAAAACCTGTGTTTATCGTTGTAAATAATTTTATTTGTAAATTTTGAACACACAATATTACATCTTTTGTCAGATTACCTACTAATCACAATATATCACATATTATAAATTAACTAATTATAAAATAAATAAAAATCTCAATCTTAATCTGTCTTAGGAGTAAGTGTTTTTGTAATGTAATTGGAAAATAATAAAAAAATTTGCAATGTAAAAAACTCTAATGATCTTTTTATCATTAATGTGGATCACATACTAGCATCTTTGTGAAGTTGTTGAGAGAAAATGAATGAATAATTTGGAAATTCAAAACCATTTTGTCAAACTGATTGTTAAAAAGGACATGTCATAAAATTTATATGATGTACTCTTGAATAAAAATAATATTTCTTTTTAACTTTAAACGTAACCGTATTGAATAATTAGAAAATAAATATTAATCTAAAATTTGTATATCCGTTGTCTGAGGCTGAACGCTGGATACGTTGTAATCACATTTTTCTTTGAAATTCCCTACAAATATAGCATTCAATGCTTAATCTCTATATGAAATTAATTAAATATTCACTATTGACATTAAAGATACAATTGACCTATTGAAACTGCTTACATAACAAGGAAGGTTTTTGCACTTGTTAAATGAAGATGCAGAAACCTCAAAAAGTAAATACAACTCTCATAATCTTTGTAGCTAGTATGTTTGTCTGTTCCATATTTAAACTACACTCATTCCACCAATTTAACGCAAACAATTAGTTAAATGTGACACATAAGTTTGGGAAAACTGTAAAAATATGACAATTTTGTGGATGTTATGAATATTTTTTTAATAATTTTTATAATATTTTATTATAAACATGGTGTGAAAACGGAAACTTAATAACATTTGTTATTTAAATGTTTAATCATGTATAATTTTATCTTTATAAAGCTTCAACTATAAATTGTTGCCTTTCTCTTTATTTTGTACTGTTAAAGCTTAAAACAATTATAATTTAGAATAAATTTTACATTTATAGTCTCCAAAATAAATATTGTTAAAATTATAAATAAGAAAAAATTTAAAAGTAAAGTAATTTAAAAAATTATCACAACATAATACCAAGATTTCACTTTTGAACATCTCTAAAACCTAAATTTTGAAGTTACATAATAACCAATGAAAAACTAAATGTTATCAAAATAACTTTAAATATCATCCACCAATATATAATCAGAAGTTATAAGTGAAATAATGCATATGAAAACCTTTATTAAGTGAAATATTGTTCATAATATTATGTTGATCCAAAAGGAAGAAAATTTAAAACCATAGGAATGAATTAACCAGGAGTATTATAAAATTAATGAAATGAGGATAATGAAATCAAAAAAAAGTTAAACTAAACATATCATTAATAATTACAATAATTCAATTTATTCACTCGAACGCAAGCCTATTAACTGAACAACTACAATAATATATGTAATAACAAGATTGAAAAACTAGGCAGCAATGATATTCGCAGGTCGAAGAGCTGACAGACTGTGAAAGTTCCACTGTTGCCTTGATTAATGATTTCTTCAAGCTTCGCCAATGAATTATCAAGTGAAGGACCTTAAATAATAGGAATATCTTAAACATCTAAAAAAATAGAGTAGCATTAGTTAGTATTTGTTTATAGAGCATTATTTGTTTACACATACTCAATTAAATTATGTAGAATGAAAAAACGTCCACATAAACCTATAAATCTACACGCAGTGTGTATATGTAAATATGCAAATTAATAAGCATTATAAATTTGAACAATTTCAATGAAACATTTATTGCCACACAGCTTACTATTTCAATTTGAATAGAGGAATATGCATAAGACTGTAGGAAAATACTATCAAATTTTTTTCTTTGATGTACGAGTACAAAGCTGGCTAAACTAAAGTAGGAAAATCCTCAAATAATATGTGGAGCCGGTCGTTTTCCAAAAATTAGAATTTAGATTCTCTGAAGTCAATGTATTGTTTGTGCAGTAGTTTTTATGTTTCAAAACTTGATTTGACAAATTAAATGAAATATGCAATTGTTGATTAATTTTTGAAAATATAGGAAATGTTATTTGTCACTGCTAATGTCGCAGGTAACAATTTCTTTTCATAAATCCCATGATGTGGTTTTCACTTAAATGTTCAATTAACTTTAATGATCAATATAATCAATTTAATGAATTGCTCTCAGTAGATATAATCAGCGACCATCCAGACACAGTGACAAAAGTAATTTACTAATTCGGACTTAAATAAGAATATCACTTAGATTAATTTGTCAATGAATTGTGACCAAACCGTATTTTTTTCAGATTCATATAACTTTATAAATAATTAATTAACTAACAACTAATGAAATAGTTAATTAATTAACACAAAGTGTTGAGTGTGCTCAGGGCAAAGGTGCGCAAGGAAGTCAATTTGGAGGAGAAACAAGATGATCCAATTCCCTGCTGATTTCTATATGAGACTCATATTTCGATTAGGTAAGCATCAATGCCTGGATACGAATAAGGGAGTTATATAAGGACTTATATATATATATATATATATATATATATATATATATATATATATATATATATATATATATAATATATATATATATAAACCCCTAGTACGGAATGATTTGCACTACGATAGTAGGAATAAGAAAGGGTTAAAAATAAAAAATAGCAGGTAGGGGAGTGTCAGTCAGTTTCTCTTGCGTCTTTATTACACTGTAGCTTTATTTTGTGCACACTGAGTTATACATTTTTGAAAAGGACATTTTATTCTCTTTACTTTGGTACTACAATCAATATGTTTTGGAATAGTTTTGTTTATGGGATTTTAGTAATTTTAAGGTTATTTCTGATTCCTTTAAGCAATCGAGATAAGTTTTTCTGGTTATTTATCAAACCCGATCTAGTTGTTTAATTTCACCAGCGGACACATGTATTTAAAATAGCTGTAATAATATACATTAAATATAAGTGACTTGTATCTCCTTTGATTTACTGTCACATTACCGTCACAGAGAGTGGCTGCCATTTAGGGTTTACAAGAGAAGCTAGTATATAATGAGTTTATTGCGAAATATATTAGTGTCTTCTTTTAATTTCACTTTAGTTGAACACAGATTAATTATTTGGTTTTACCGTTTATTTTTAAATGGACAAAGGGACCACGAGAGTTATGCTTTTAATGAATACATGATATTAAATAGGAATAATGGCTCCATAAGCGAGCAGCTATGTTACTCACTTTGTATGTTTTTATACAGCCACGGATGTAACACTTATTAATTTCACCTGAACTGGCCGATCTGTTCATAATGAGCATCATTTAAGTCTCCAATGTAATTTTTTGTAATTGCTATTCTCTTTATGTAAACCATTGTTTGATTGGTTCATGAGATTAAGTAGTTTATCTGCCATTGAGCTATACCTGCTTTGTTTTAAATAGATTTATGAAGATAGAGTGTCTGTATATCTGATGGTAGATTGTATGGTAACCTATCTATTCAAAATTATATCAAACCATGACATGGTTTGATGTCATTTTGAATAAATAGGCGTTTATCACTTAAACAAAGTTTTTTGTAGAACTTTATCGAAAAAGAGATTAAAGAAACAAATTTATGTTTTGGGCTGTTACTGAGAATAATATTAGCAAGTTCGTAAGAAAAGAGAATGAATACCAGAAAAAAAATTGCTAAATTAGTAAAGAAATTAAGTTCACTATGAATCATTTACAAATTTGAACTAAATAACACCATTTATGTTCAAGTAATACAATTTAAAATTAATGCCTTGAAAGTACATCAATAAAGACTTACACATTTGAGGCGAAAGTCTCAGTTTTGTGATGATTATTCTCAATTTGCGAAATTCCATAACCAACATCTCACTGAAGGTGCAGAGAACGGTTAAAACAGCAACACTAATTGTCAGCCGTAGAATTAATTTAATCATTTCTAGTGACCATAATTGCTGAAAAGTTGTAAAGATAGTAGAGTCACTCAAAGAAATACAATTATTGTTATAGACAGTTTTGACATTTAAACATTATCTGTAATATCACTGTTACTTACATCATGGATATACATATCCAACACCAGTTGAATACCATTAACGGACGAAAGAAAAGTGGACACTACAAGCTGAAGTACCTGAAATAGAAATTAAGAGATAAAATGAACACAAAAAACATCCCTAAATATTGCATTTATTTCAAATTATTACAGTGTACCTGCAATTTAAACATTTGGTTGAGTGTACTGCATATTTCATTTACTATAATTAACATGTTTGGTAAAATTGATATGCACACAGGATTTTCTGAAATATCAAAATGGCTAGTCCCATATAATTTATCCCAGTCTGTCACTCTGGGTAATACTAAATGATTTGCATTATTACGAAATATTTCTTGATTCATACGTCCAAGGTAATCGTTTACTGCTTTTAACATTTTGATAATGGTAAATGTAAATAGACACATTAGAAACAGTTCCATTCGGTTAGTAAGTATACTAAAATATATGATTATGGAGAAAATGGTCTGATTTTCAAGGCCGTTAATGATAAAAGATGGTAAGTGACTTGCAAGTATAATAAGTATGCCCAATACCGTAATGAGTTTTAATTTCTTGAAGCATTTTGTTTTAAACACATTACTATAATAAACGGAAATGTCATCAAATTGTCGTAAGCAATCAGCAAATAGATTTTTTTGCCAAAATATATCAATTGACAAAACAAATATTAAAGTGATGATGTTACTTATTTGGAAAAGCCACTCCATTATATTGTTTTTAATGTGGTGAGACAATGTGCCTGAACCGGTACCCAAAATAACGAGAAAAATTACTGTCAAACTGTAAATTTTCTTGAAAATTGTTTTTATTAATGTTATTTCTTCTTCTTCTAACTTATTTGAAATTCGGTTGACTCCTAGAATAGACTGTAATGCAATTAAAAATTGGATTGATTTTTCAAAACAATAACACAACATTTTTAACTGAATTGACTACTTCTTCTACTGAATACTAATAGAAAATGACAACCATCATTGGTAATGTAACCTATTTATACAAATGAAATAACTTTGTCTACTTTGTCTTCCTATATTAAAGTAATTATTTATTATTGATTTTTTCCGTCTCATCTGAAAGTATTTCTATTATTAGACTAGGACATAGGTAAAAGCTATGACCTTGTAACTTGTGAGTATTGTGAAGCTCTTAGTTTCCCTTTTTGTTTTATTATGTTTATATTTAGATATTATAGCTTAAAGTCAAGCTTTATTTCTAGAAAATATTTGATTTCTATAAATAGCAATCAGTTATTGGTAAAAATCTATTAACCCGCTTATTTATTTAATAAATCTCTTAGTATATTTATTTGAGTAATGCAAAATAATGTTGAAGTAATTATACCAATAATACAAATAATTCCACTAATTGTCTGATGCAGTACGTATACATGAATAGACTTCATTCCGCATCTAATAGCATGTACACCCAAATATTCACAACAGAATTATGATCTATGTTGAGAGAGGGAAGACATTTTGGTATTTGCAAAGACAATTCAAAGCCACGTGCTGATAAATGTTTAAATTGGGATCGAATCTATGAAGGAAGGAGAGGATAATTAAGAGCATGATATAATTATGTGGTGAAATAACAATGTAGCAGAAGTAGCAGTGAGGCAGCAATATGTAGACAGAAATATATTTCCTGATACCCATCATCTTACATGTTCTTTATGAGTTATTCCTATATGTCGAGAAGCATGTTCGATATAAAGAGTAAATTGAAGTAGAGTTTGGCGAATACGAGTTTTGGTTTAAATTGGGTGGAATTTTTGTATATTTACACATCAATTACTGGAGGGCTTTATTCGTATTATATCATGTGTGACAATTTTTTCAACTTATTTCAAGTGAGATGTTGATGAATGAAAAGATCAATATTTTACTGTAGATGAAAGCAGAATCACCAACCCGTTATCCACTAGCTGGGGTGTATCAGTTATTTACAAATTATGAATAACTAGAATATTGCTACTCCAAACATAAAAACAGAATAGTTAAATAAAATTCCATTACTTAGTCTGTTGATCGATCAATTTAAGATCTGCATTCTGTGTGGTATGAATAGATCAAATGGTTTGACAAAAGTCGCCACATAGTTGATAAATGAATAAAATAATAGCGACGGCCGACACCAGTTGATAAGAAAAAATTCATAGACTTTTAAATTATCTATATTGTCTGTATTGTTAATGAAAATCTGATAATGAGAAACAATGTATGAGGGACAAATATAATTAATTGCATTTAAATTGTCTGAAATTAATTTTGTATTGGCACAAGAAAATTCATTAAAATCATTTTCTTATTATATATATATATATATATATATAAAGTAATACATAGCCATCTAGTTGATTTCTATAAGAAATTTAATTGGTTTTTCACTTAAATATATGATACCTTTTAAAATACATTTGATTTCTTTTTTATTTTATTTATTATTAAGTGTCGCTTCGAGACAATCTTAAAAATAAAATAGAAAAATGAGCTTAAAATAGCTTATTTTTAAAATATTGAAATAAAGGGAAAATAAGATTCAGGTCTATAAAATAGCGAAAAGTGATAATCCTCACCAATTTTGTAATGAAATTTTTTTTATATTTCTAAATGACATGGTTGATACAACACATAAAAAATGATATAAAGGATTGTAGAAATTGGTTTAAAAGAACATTTAATTATGTACAGTTTCTTAGAAAATAGTAAAAAAATATTCTTAAGTTCTGCTAATTGGTTCTGTTGCTGCTTTTTTCATTAAATGCTCAGTTACTTGCAATCTCCATAATTTTAACACATTCCTGATTGTAAAATATTTCAATACACAATTCTGATCATAAGTTTTTCGCTTAAGTCACCCTTTTTTTGCAACTAAAAAATTAATAAGGATCCGTTCCATGAAATTGATAATGATGCTTCGGTTGGAAAACAATTTTTAATATGAAAAAGTATAAAAAAAATCAACCAAAAGAAAAGAAACATCATCTGATAATAATCTTAATCTATTCATTACGTCCCTTGAGACAACCGATAGATGGCTTTGGTTTATTTCAAATTGTGTTAATGATGTATCAAGATGAAAAACATATTGATTCGGATGTTTATGCAGACTAGGTAACGGATAATAGTTTATGTATAATATATAGATCTCATTGGCCGAAGAACTTCTTGTAGTATGTAACCTACTTATTGTCGGAACTATTAGAGCTAATAAGTTGAAGATATTCATTGAAACAAAATCTAAAAAATTTAGTTCGGAATTTGCTTCTAAGGTTCACATTGTTTGGTTTATTACTATCCCAATACAAACAAGGTAATTATCGTTAGCAATGCACCATATGTAGAGCTGGTGAACATGAAGTTTTAATAAGTGCTGTTTGTTGTCAGTAATGTAGTATATACCTTATCTAAGAAAAATAACTAAAGATATGGATATAAACATAAGGTAATGGACCTACTGCAGAAAAAAATATCCAATATTCTGGTTTGTTGTTCATGTTAGGCACACAAAAGCTTCCTTAAGGTGATAAACTATGGATTTTTCAAGAATCAATATGGGTTACAAATTACGTATAAAAAAAATCTTGCTCGTGCGCGTACTAACTAAATTTGCCACGAGCGCGATAGCGCTTGTGAAATCAGTTCCTGTTTAGCGCACAGTAGGGGAGATCGCTCGTACGCATCTGACAAAAGTACACGCTGAAAAAATTATCAAAATTGGATAATTTTTGGAAGAGATACAGTTTTTTTTTCGAGACAAGGGTAAATGACATCAAAACCAAAAGATTTCTTTGGCATTTTTAAGTATATGTGAGTAAAAAACCATGGCGCTAAAACGGTTAAACAAGGTGTTTCAATTACAAATTTGTATTGAACATTTAAACAAAAGTATCAAAATAATATTTTAACTATAAATAACCATTCGAAAAATATTTATACTAATATTATTAAGATTAAACTTATAATTTTATTTTTCAGTTACTCATATAACTCAGTCCCATGTGCTTTTATTAAGGATTTAAAATACGATTATAAGACTGATAAGATCTGAAATATAATCTTAGCTTAACTTATATTTTAGTTAAAAAGTGTGAAAAAATAAAATGTTTTAGTGTTTATATCGGGTAGCGGGTGAAGAAAAAAGTCTCAATGTATAAGCTGGCAAACTCAAAAGTGTATACTTTGTTAAAATAGAGGGTTTGAAAAAAAATGTTGCACACATTTATGATAATTCATATTGTGTCATTTGGTGTGACTGTGTTCCATGTTTGTGCAATGCGTAATAAAAGAAAAAAACATTTAAATTCTCATGACTAATTTAAGAAAAACAGGTCAAACATTCAAAAATAAACTTCTACAATACTTTCCTGTAGGTGAGTATTCACTTACTTATTCTATATGAGATCTGATATTCTCTTATCAAGATTAACACTTTAATTTAATCACATTCCGTTTAATTTTCCTTTATCGACTAATTAGTAAGCCTTAGATAATCACAAAATTTTAAAAATGTATCAGAATCTTTTTCCTTCTGAGGAAAGTTTTACTTAAAACTTAAAAATCTAAACCATAAAAGTAAAAATTAAACACTTACTCGACCAAGCAACATTCTTCGCCTTTTTTTGTACCGCCATTGACAATACTAGACCCACAACACGCAATCGTCCTTTTTTTTGACTAATATCCAAGACCCTGCCTTAATTTGATTGAGGTTATTTTCATTGCACCATTTCTTCTTGACAATATGATTCTCTTCTGGTTCAAACACCCTTTTCCTGTCTGTCTTTTTATACCCTTTATTTTCTTTACTAGGTCTCACAACATCACTACAAGCCTTATCAAATGTGGTAAGATTCGGTAACAGATTTTACAAATCATTTTCATGATTGATTACCGATATTACATCCACAACAATATCATTATTTTCTATCACATACAATATACTAGCAACACCTTCAGCCTTACCTCAATAAATGTCGTAAATATTTGTGGGATTTCCAGATCTACCAATTATTGAAATTCATATATTTGAAGAAATTCTTTTTGATCGAATCATGAGTACAAATTGTTGTCAGCAACAAAGTCTGCAAGAGAATTCTCCTAAGTAAATTTTATGGGAACTTTTGTGGCTCCATGACATTTAATAAATTTTTTGGGGTCCGGTGATGGTATTCAAAGATTTCGGGACTTCGTTGTCTGCTTCATTTACATCATTTTCTCTGATGGTATTATTTTGGTGTTTGTATTCAGCATAAACTTTGAGATAAATATTTCGGCATCTGGTATATCTTGGCCAAGAGCTACCTATTTATAGGCAGTTCTCTTGAGAGCCACCAATACCATCGGAAGCACCCTTACCATGTCCTAACTCTGCAAAAAAATTTGAAGTTAGGACATGGTAAGAGTCTTATTTTGCTCGAATGATGCCTAAGTAATTTACTGGATAATGTGTGTGAAAGTACATATTACTTTTATTCTTATTTGTAGAGCTTAGACCATCACTTTATGTGTACAATGTGTTGATTCTAATGTTGAAGTTGCATAATAATGGAAGTGATTTCTTCGAATGGGCATAAATGGCTGCCACATCATGGTGTAGATAATCATAAACTGAACTAAAAAATTTAATCTTGATAGAAGCATGGAACACACATATGCAAAGACAGCTGTAGTCTGTATCCAAAGTCAGCCGATTGTGGCTCAGTGGAATATTTGCATGAATAATTTTTCGAGAATTCCACTAGAAGCACTGCTTCTGTCGGTTTCAAATAACTTATTATTCTGGTCAATAACTTGTATTGGTGTGAAATATTTTAAGAGTGTATTAAATACTTGGGAAGCAAATCAATGAACTTTTCCACAAGCTCTCTCTTCAAATATGCAATATCTTCTTCATTCACAGTATGAGTAAAAAGTTTTTTTTTACCCTTAATCAGATGAGTTTCTCTCCTAGTAAACTATTGTTTGTGTGAAGTTCTTCATTTTCAAATTTCTGTATGTTTGGCATTTTCTGGGAACAATGCATTTCTCGCCTCACATTTGAATATGTATTTGTTACAAGTAACTTCTGTAAATACTCGTATTTCAGCTTTTGTCTTGTAAGTAATTATTTCCAACTGCCTGGGTTTTTCAAGTACTAATTTAAAATTATCGCAAAAATGCAGACCTTTGCATTTTGTAACTGTATCTGAAATTTTTGCATGCACTAACTAAAATGGGTGGTATCTTGTGAACGTTATGTAACGGAATCTATTATTGGATTATTCATTGTTATATTTTTTAAGTGAATTTCTTAATGAATTAATAGTACTCTTTTTGCCAGGATATAATTTGCTCTTTGTGTCTTTTTCCAAAATTGTTTTTACGCTTATTTTCAACTTCTGGTGCTGGTTTAATATTATTTCATCCTTAGTACTTGTTGTTGCATTAAAACAATCTTTTAAATGATTTACTAGTTCTGGTATTCGTATCTTGCAATTTCCTATTCAGTTCTTGCATGATTTCTTTTTGTTTAAGTGTTGTAAATTCTTGGTTACTTTTATTTTTCTTTACTAACCTCTGTCCTATTATTTTTTGTCTACTAACGGTACTGTTTGATTGCAATTAAAGTCTAGATAACCAATAGTGTTCTTTGTATACTAGAAAAATCTTGGTTCATCTCTTCAGGATGCAACATTACATCTACATTGTCAGAATCTGATGGAGGTGCGTTTTTTTTGAGACATTCTAATGTGAACTTTTGTTTTTTATTATTCCCTCCACTTATATATGTACGTTCGTACCATTCTATTCTATGAATTATTTGTTGTCTATGTGTTAGATCTTTAATGTTGAGAGTTTTCTTGTCTTCCTTTCTTTTGTGTCTTCGCTTGTTTTCTTTGATTTTGTGTACTTCATGTTTCACAGGTTCTACCTTAATATGTTTGCGCCTTCTTCTTTTAGCATCTCTTTTTATCTTTATTTTTATCCTCATACTTTTTATAGTATTATTTAACAAACTATATTTAAAAAACTATTATTAATTATCTATATTTAACAAACTATCGCTAACGTGGATGACATAAAAAATCATAACCTAAAAACTTAATAAATTCACTACAATAGTAAAATGGGGTAATTTGATTATAATACCAAGCGTTCCACCAAAAAAATAGATTAATATTACACATAATTATTTCTAATCATGGGCATGTTGTAGATGCAATGCATTACAAAATTAACAGCTAAACAAAAAATAATTGGTCTTATCTCTCTGCAAAATGGCGAAGTGTTGCCAACAATTAAAAACTGAAATTTACAAAATTTCTTTGAAAAAGCAACTGTGAACTTGTTACTGATTACCATTATTAATCACATTGTTGTCCAGTAAATAAAATTATATTTCAATCGTAATATTTATATTCATAGAACAAGAATATATTATTACAGACGGGCATAGCAGAAATGGCACCCTGGAGCCTGCAATTCTATAGTTACAAAGTTTATAAGATAAACAGAAATTTCTTGGGTGATATTCATTAATTTTTTAAGTGAATAATATAAATCCACACCTTAATATGCACGCAGCGGTAGAAATCCACATTTTAACATAGGAAAAACATATTAATAGGAATATGCACATAACAGAGAGAAAAAAAATTAGCAATCACATGTAAATAAAAATGACCTTAGTATATTTTGCATACATTTTACTAAACTTTTTAATAGAAAAAACCTAAATATTGTGTAAACCTGATATACAATTACAGTATATGATAATAATCACAAGTCTGCAAATTTTAACTTTTATTTTCCCGTTTTAGATTTGATAGCTGATTTTAGGATATTTTGGTGCGCTGATTACAAATATGTACTTAGATTTTATTCATCACCCTTAGTTTTTTTGGAAAAGACCTATGTATGAAATCGCAAAAAAAACTTCATTAAGTAATAGATTTATATTACAATAAAAAAAACAATTAGATGACTTTAAAATATTATAAATACATTTAAATGATATAAATAAATAAATTATAAATATTGAATACTTTTTTGGTATCTTTTTTTTCACCGATGCTTCGATTGTGAGGTTTATGCTTAAAAGTTCAAATTATATCTTTATATGATTTCCACCTTTCCTGATAGCGTAGTTCTATCTCTTTCAAATCCTGATAAAATCTTTTGCCTTCCTCTTCACTTACAGCTCCCAAGTTATACGGAAAATAATCCAAGTGCGAATTAAGAAAGTGAAGTTTAATGCTCATCGGACATCCTAATTTTCAGAAATGTTCAATCATTTTCTTCACAATTTCCTCATAATTTGGATTTTCGTGGTTTTCTAGGAAATTTTTCACTACTTCCTTAAAAGGTTTTCAGGCTTCTAATTCAATTCCACTTCAA
This sequence comes from Druceiella hillmani, assembly GCA_039881145.1. Taxonomy (NCBI): domain Eukaryota; kingdom Metazoa; phylum Arthropoda; class Insecta; order Lepidoptera; family Hepialidae; genus Druceiella; species Druceiella hillmani. The sequence continues at coordinate 22,434,238 of JAYKKI010000036.1, forward strand.
TTTTCTTCTAAAGTTGTGTCCATCAATTTCCTTGTGTCTGGGCCAACGAAAATACCATCTTTCACTTTAACTTCAGATAGAGATGGAAAAATTTTATAATTTAAAACTTTCTCCTAATATTATTTAAAATTTCTCCTTCTTTATTTAGCATCTTCGCAATTTATTTTATGATTTCCAGTTTTATGTATGAAGGGGGTAACAAAATATTTTCCCGGGGGACCAAATTTTGTCTCACAACATTTTTGGTTCCAAGAACTAGTTCAGTTCTCGGTCGCCACTCTTTCTTCGTTCAATATTGTTCTCTGTCTCGATTATTCCAGTAGCAGAGAAAGCAAAAGTATTTTGTGTAGCCACTTTGTTGACCGAGCAGCATACTTATAACTTTCAGGTCTCCACAGATCATCTAATCATGTTGTACATACTTTATTTTATGCAATACACTTTTCAAATTGTTTTAACATTCTTTCAAATGTACAGAATGGGTGACTGGCTGTGAAGCGAAATTATTGCCATTATGCAAAAGGATTGCTTTCAAATGTTGTTTTGATGAGTCTATGAACAATTTCCATTCATTCGAGTATGTTCGATGTTAAACATTTAGGACACTAGATCACGATCTTCAGAAAAATGTGGCACAAAGTCTTTTTCCCTGTTACAATACCAAGAAAATGAGATACCAGGAGCAAGCATATTCTGACCCAAAAGTCTTGATCCGAGGAGTTCAGCTGCATGTTTTGGCAGGCTTAGATCTCTCGTTAAGTTGTTCAGTTCTGATTGTGAAAATAACCTATTGAGCTTATGGTTGAGATACCTCTTCAACATCACTGCTTATGTCTTCAACTGGCACTGATTCCAAATATGGAGGTGATGGTGGTGCAATATTCGGGTCACAATGCACCATGTACATTACCGATTGCACGATTGGATATACCAAGTCTTTTTTGTGTTAGAATTGCAGCCTGTAGTCTTGCAACAGAAAAATAACAGTTTTGTTGTGATTCTGAGACTCTCCATATCATAGGCCATTGTAAATCAAAGGTATTGTTCTCCCCTTTTGAGAACTTTGAAAGTTCACCAACGCACGTTGCCCAAACTTTACGTGAGACCAACTATTGTTCTTGGTTAGCGATTGCTAGGCTGAAATATATGTTATAAACATTACTTATGATTTCGGTAATGTTAAACTGCTGTTTTATCTACATAAACTGCCCACGAACATAACAAAAATTGTCCCGTGAGTTTAAATGCTTTTGCAATGACATTTTTTAAGTCAGTGTTACGAATTGCACGGAAGTACTAACTTTGTAAAAACAATGATGTTATTTATTTAAAAATCTATTAATCTACCCTCATTAACCCTCTTCTAATGATTTAAGTTAATTACAGTTAGATGAAGTCTTTAGCAAATGACATAAAATCCACCTTTTTTCCAATAATAAGGGCATGTCACTTAGTTAATTACGTTATATTTAACTAATTATTTATGAGAATTTATTCATTGCTTCTACAGCATTCCTTGTTTCTATTGTGAAAAACTGTGCTAAATAATTAAAAATCCCGACGTGACAAAATTTTTTTAGCATTTTATCCCTAATCAGGGCCCCAAAGTCAATAAAAATGAGTCATCAAATCTGAAGGTGGAAAACCATTGTAGACCTGTGAATTACTTATGATTAAATGTCCATAATATTGAGTAAACCTAACATATTTTGTGTAAAATTTATAAATTTGTACACTCTTATATGTCATGTCAAATGTCAATCAACTCTTAATTCCGTCGGCCATTTTTTCCAATTTAAAAAGAGTAGAATAGATAGTGTTATAGCAGAAAATTGAATTCATATCCATTAGATAAATTAAATTTTATAAATTCTTATTAAAACCATTCAATTATTTTAATATTTAAAAAAACATGATAATATATATTTTGCAATTATAGTTTGACTAAAATATAATTCATTTCAAAAATATATCTATTAAATTTCAATGCTTTTAAGTTTAGTAGTTTAAATATGACAAATACAGTAATGACAAATACAGAAAATAAAGAAAAATTGCTTGTACAAAGCTATTTTTCTTACAAATCACACATATATGGATGTCATTATGTCTCCTTTTGTATATTCTATGAATAAAAGAAATTGATTTTGGTAAAACTTTCAATTCAATTCGAAATGTCAAAATTTTTATAAACTATGGAGACAAACAAGTTTGTGAAATTTGTGCTTTCATTTTGTATTTTTATTAACAATTTCAAACTTTAGCATTTTATATTCATAACAAAGTACATTTTACATTCATATAATTACATTGAAACTCCAAACTATTCCTAATCTCTGGTATTTTGACATTTCTGTTTAATAATATTTTAAAAGTTTGTATCCTAAAATTCTCCTTGTAAAAACTGTAATTCCAGTTATTCCATGTGATTTCCCTCACTTCTTGGCGACACAATATGAGCCTCTCAACTGGCTTTCTAAAATCCAAAAAAAGTTTGTATTGGTTATTTATGGTAACCTCTATATTCATGGACTTTTAACTTGCCAAAAAATGTTATTACATATCTTATAATTTACGTTAAATTTAATCAACACCATATAATTTAGGTTTCAATCTTAGGTAGTAACCATGACGAACTTGTCTTAGGTAGTAATCAAGATTACAGTATTTATGTATAAAATTTACGTAAATAAATGCACACTAGATTGTATCTACAGCATATTAAATTGCCAAACAATTGCACTTTGGTAATGTGAACAATGCGAGTCCTGATATTTAACTTTGGGTTATGTACAGCTACACCATTTTCAGTGACACTTCATTAACCTGTAAAAACCAGATTATAATATGGTTAATCAGTTTTTTGATCAATATAAAAATCCCTATGAAACATTTGTATAAAAAGATACAAGATAGAGAATATGAATGTGAAATGTAAAACCCAAAATTTCCCAGAGTATGCTTTTTGTCTCCAGGTTTTTTATGGATGCATAAAATGATCATATGAACATACAGAGAGACTAAAGAATTTATAGTGCCAGTTGCTGCTTTGTTGAACATTCAATGATACTCACTGGCTCTCTAATAAATTACATGCATTTTGAACCATCTGTTGTTTGTTGAGTGTATTTCTTTCATTGAACAACTTACAAGCGGATCATAACTGAAACCAGCTGATATTTGTAAATAATCAAGCACGGCTGTTCATTTATTGGGTTCATGGTTGGATGGACCACGTTTTTCAATAGTTTTCAATGTCATTAGCAGGGCCAAGATGACATTAGGGCTGCCTTTACAGGGAAGAAACTCTCATATAGTCTAAATATCGTATCCATGTACCTTAAAAAAATTACACTTCAAAAATATAGTTTAAAAATTAAATTGCTATGCTGCAGTGTAACTCTTAATGAAACCAATTCTCGTCACGCAATTAATTCCGCCATTAGCATACATCACACTGAAGATGCTTTTAGTGATGACAGTGACAGATGACATGTGACTCAAGAATTTCAGGTGAATTTTGAAGTCATTTACCATATCTTAACCGATCATTATCCCCACAAACTGAATCCATAATGACCTTGAAAGTGTCCGTATACACATATTTTATTAATTAATTTTATTGAAATTCTTCCGGAAAATATGTAACACAAATAATTTATTATCTTATTTTTACTTACAGTATTATTTGTTGGTGTCCTTTCAGGTTTATACATTGCTTTAACCACATTCTCAAGTTGACAACAATTAGAAAAACTTTACTTACGTTAGCCATATATGTGCACACTAATACATATTTAATATTGAAGAGAGGCAACTTACTAGACAAATTCAAATCTATCACAACCTCTCTTTAGTTTAGTCAGGGTGTGGAGGACGAGATTAAATGAACATGCTGCTTGTATTGATTGAAGTTATTCTTGTTAGTGTAAGAGCTTCCCATTGACACATTCACCATTTTAACTAATGCTGCTATCACACAGCCACCTACACATGTATAGTTTGCTACTAAGATCCGATCTATCACCTGCAAGTCTCTTTCCATGTCATCACTTTATACTGAAGCAGTTGAAGTATTGTGACAAATGTAAGCATTCTTTTATTCAGAAAAAAATTGGTGGTTGGTTGAGACATCTGAGATAGAATCAATATAGGATTAAAGCTGAGAGCTCTAATACTAATTCAATCCTGTCCACCATATTCCACTAATAGAGATTTGAACATAAGAAGTTTAATTTTAACCTCAGAATTAAAGATGCCGTGTAACATAATTTCATGGTTACATTCATCTACTTCCATTATATTAGAGGTACAGATGTGTTTAATGTTATTGTTTTAAGTGCTTAAAAGATTCCACAAGGTGATAAAACTAATGAATGTTGACTCAAAAGAAATTTAATCAGAAAAATGTCACTTATTTCGTACATTAATGAAACACTTAAATTGGAATTCAGTTACAATATAAATATTTAACAACAGTAAATATGGGCAACGAATCAAGTGAAGATACGTTTTGGTCAATTTTATTTTATCAGCATGTTTTTGGCGTTTGCACTACATTCAAATTATAGTATGGAAAGTTATAAAGTTTGTTTATTATAGTAATTATGTTATTACTGCAAATAATATTTTTGATCCTAAGCATCGACTACTACTTGATAGCATTCAGGAAACTTCAGATGTTTCATGGCCTACATTTATTATTTATTGATGTAGCTTGTGACAGAAATGTATTTGAAGGGTTGGCTTTGAGAATTGAAGAAATACATTATCTTTTCAAATTAGAGCATAAAAAAAATATTTTTGAGACACAATAAATGTCGAAACCTCATAATTATTGGAGTTTTATGCCATAACATATTTTTTGTACTGCCTTTGATCTTGTGGCTGCGGAAATAAAATTTTGACTAAACATTTGGATGTAGGCTGTGTGCAATACTATTGCTTCCATTATTATTCCATATTATTTAAAGTAACAAAATGTAAAGAAGTGTTGAATATTGCTCAAAATTTAAAAATAGAGAAAGCATGGTCGCAGCTCTCAGGGCAATATATGGAAGTCCTCAACATAATCCCAATTCCATCTATTATTTTAAATTTCTCTTAACCCTAAACAAAAAACCATTCCTCATTTATTCCAATTTTATATTCATTTGCTAGACCTGTGAAAGGTGTTTGAATAATTATAGTTTGCAAGTGACACAAACATTTTACATTTACATATTTCCCTGAGCAATTTTCTATCTTTTCTAAACCTTGATGGTTCTTATTCTTCACTTGCCTTGAAGCTAAACACACCCACAACAGTTATCACAGCAAGGTAAAATGTTACAAATTTGGTGAATGAAAGTGCACCATACATCTGAGCTAGCCATGTGCCAGCTGTGTACTAACTTATTTAGTCAATCTTTGAAATTATTATTCCTAACAATCTCACTCTGGTTTTTCCACCTCAATCCTTTCCCTCTCCTTAATTCTTGCTAATATTTAAATATATGTGTGTGCATGTGTACATTTTTTTCACTTGTAGGGTTCCATTCCTAAAAAATGAAAAAAGAAACCCTTATAGATTCACTTTTTTGTCCATCCATTTGTCTATCTATCCAAGTTATTTATCCTAGAAATTATTTGAGACATCAAATTGAAGTTAATATCGTATACTGAGAGCTTATATCCTTACGTTGCTGTAAAACTTTGAAGTTTTTTAGCTCAGCCAACAAAAATATATGTCCCCTTAAAGCAAATTCGTTTATCATTTATAGTTTATAAAAATAAAATTGGTTCCTTCCAGCCGACATACAACCTTGAAAATTAATCGTAATGGGAGGCCTTATAACACAAGCAATGGAATAAGTACAAAAATCAATGATTTCTATAGTACTAGAGTAGATAATAGACGATAAATAGATTGTCGAATTTATTTTTCGAATCAATTAAAATTTTGTAAATAATTTAACCTTGCAGTGATCGTGCAGATGACTATAGTCATCCACACATCTAAATATATCGCTTTTGTTCTGATTTTTATGGCTTCAGTTCTGACCAGCCTAAATTGTAAATCCTATGTAAGATTCTAGATAAGGTCCTAGATAGGGTATTTCGTCATCTCAGAAACCACTGTGCACTGGCATTGAATATTTGTGTCAAAGAGTGAATATTTGTTGATGGATGACTTACATCATCCACATGACTTATTACATGAATATCTTTTAATTTTAATTATTGTTGAAATAAATAATTATAGTTATTCAGTTTAAACTTGGATGTGTTACTTTGTATTTTGTTAATTTATTTAATGTTATATTATATATTGCATAATTAACATATTATAAGGATGAAATATTACTATTTCAGATACAAAATGGCAAATAGTCAGGATTTCACAGTGGCTTGATGTTATCAAAGGACATGCCTGTTCTGATGACGAGGAGCTGGATCAAGACATAGATGAATCAGCAGTATCTGGAACTGGAACTCAGGAGCAGGCAACTTGTGATTACTCAGAAGATAAAAGAGAATCATACAGCATAAGGTTGGATTCAGATGCAGCTGACACAGGTAGTGATAACGAGGTAACCTCTTTTTATTACGAAGGCATAGATAATACACGAAGGCTAATATAATAAACTCGTTCAAGGAGAATACCATGGAATCATAATGTATTACGTATCCAACCTGGACATCGAGATGAAGGAAAAATTGCACCATCGCTTTGAATATTTGTATTTATATTTATGTGAAGAAGTAATTTCTTTTATAACCAAAAATTCTAAGCTGTGAATAAAAATAGTACAAAATAAATATGCTAGAGAACGGGATGAAAATTGACAGGTGAATTAGAAATAACACAATTATTAGGTATTTTATATCAACTTGGTATTGTGAAAACTGGCAGAGACAATATAACGCAAATATTTGATTCAATACGTGGTACTGGTATTAAAGCTGCGTATGTAAGCTTACAATGAGTGTGCAATTGTTCAAATTTCTTATGAGAAATCAAAGATTCAATAACCCCTTGAATACGAGTTGAGAGAATAAATTTAAATAAAACAGCACCTATCGATGTACTGTTTCAAAAACTTGTTGCTAATTGAAAAAAAATTCAAACCCAGTTCTGAATTGACATTAGATGAACAGCTGATTGCATTTGGAGGCAGATGCAGATTCCGCCAGTACATTCCCAATAAACCAGCTAAGTATGAAATAAAGATATTTGCATTAGTAGATTGACAGAATTCATACACTTAAAATAGGGAAGTTTATCTTAGTAGTAATCCTAGGCCAGTAACGCTAGGTGTAATGTAGTTGATGGAATGACTCGACCAATCCAAGGAGAAAATCGAGTTGCATGGACAAAGTTTGAATTCCACTTCATGTTAGTTCAGTACGTTCCTAAAAAAGTAAAGTCATTCTCGCAATGTCAACTATGCACAGTGATTAATTTATTGATGACAGCTCTGGAGAAAAATGTAAACCAGAGATAATTACCTACTATAACCGAATAAAGAATGGAGTGGACTTAGTTAACAAAATGTGCTTATTGTATGATGCTTCAAGACACTCACTTTGCTGACTTCTGTGTTTTTTGATTTGGTAAACACAGCTGCCATAAATGCGTTTTGCATGTATACAATCAATAAAGGCTAACAAAAAGTTTTTCGACGATGTTTCCTTACAGGTATTGTTCTCACCATAATGAAACCTTCAGCACATAAGAGGATAAAAGTTAAATGTTTACTTACAATTTTGAAAATAAAAATTAGTGATTTTTTGGTAATTTAATAAGACAGAAAGACAGAGGTGGCGGATAGCCCCAAGCGGCAGAGCATTTGGTCTCTGTTTTCTTTGTGGGCATAAACGTATTAAAACTACATGCATATCTTACCAAATATACCAAAAACTTACTTGTCCATATTATTATTAATAAAAGTGTAATACTTGTTCTAATGTGCGTGGTAACTAATAATTTTACTTTAGTTCTTTAAGAGTTCCTATGAAATAAATGTGATTCCTAAAGCCAAATTAGTAGATTTTTGTTAATAGTCCCAGTAATAGTAATTAGTAAAAAGAAAATTCTATTTGACTTATTTAGTGCCATTTGTTTAAAAGAAAGTAAGATAATATGATAATAAAAACTTTATATAACATTGTATGTTATTTTGACTTAGAATGGGATGACGCCGGTCACTACTCAGGTTGCGCCAAGTTATGTGACCACTGTAGGATTAAAGAATTCAATGAATGAAGAGAATTTAGAGGCTACCAGTTATGAACAATCAATCATGGACACTCGTTTTTTAATGTAATAGACCATATAATTTTAAAAAATCTACAACATCAAAAAATTTACTTTATCAACATCTACCGACTACGCAAAATAAACATTAACTGAAAGATTATTATAAACTATTATTATAGACTATTATAATAAAAATGACGATAATGAATAATTGGGTGAACAATTATTGACAGTGCATAAAAAAAAGTCAGAATAAATTTGATTCTACGACGTAAATTGTTCTTACAACATAAACAAAAAGTAAGATTAATAAACAATACCTTTATCATATTAATGGGAAATAAACAGAAACCACACCTTAATTAAAAATCTTTTCCCTAATTTACTAATTATTGTACTCACTCGCACATGGATTTTTACAATAAATCACGATTTTTTTAATAATAAAAGTGCAGTTGACAATAACGAACGACGAAGTTATATATTTGACAAGTACACATGTTACATGGTAAAGGGCATCTCAGTCACAACTGGCAGGTAAAATGCGAAGCTTTTTGTAAAATTTTTTATTTTATTAAATATTTTGTTTAACAGAGCCCAACGTCTGGTCAAAATTTCTGTTTATATTTCAGCTGTTTTCAGATAATGGCTAAGAAAATGGTATCTTGTATCTATATGTTTTGATCACCTATGGAAAATAGGATTCCAAGTAAATTTTAAGCGCTTTGACAATCATTGAACTAAACAATAGGATCTGATTTTCCAAGGATTTCAAAGAGTAAATTCTTTAAATAAATTCCCTATTTACTGGGTTCAGGCATAGAAATATATCAGCTTCTGTACTGGATAAGACTACATTACTCTGCTCTCTGCATTCAAAAGAAATCACATTATTTGACAATTGAAAACAGAAACCCGAATGTGATCACCTGTTTGTAATGTCCACAAAACCTACAAAAGAGGAGTCATCTTTGCGTAAAATAAGACCATAATTTTTTACTTTTTTAGGTATTTTAACACTCTCTTTGTGTCTTTCCAGTGGGTCTCATTGTAAGAGTTATTAAATTAACTAAGATAACTGACACCAACGCAATTTCAGGTCTGGTTAGAACTGCCAAGTATATCAACCCACCAATATGTTGTTGAAAAGGATACTCACTGTATACATTGAGTTTTTTTTCATTTCAAATTTACCTCGATTGAATTTTCTGCATTTTTACAACGTGACATTTTAAATGTTCTTAATAGATTATCTACATATTGGTCCTGATCAATACTTATCACATTTTAAATTATTTTAACTCTTAAACCTAGACACTGTCATATTTGGCTTATATTTTGAATTTGAAATTTACAGCCTACCTTAGTAGCCTTGGCACAATTAGAAAGTACAAAGAAATCATCAACAAATAATGCTATGATAATATTCACATCTTTAAACTTTGTGAATAAACAAGGCTCATACTCAAATTTTTTTTCTCCCAATTGAATGAAACTATCATTGATTCTCTACCAAGTTTTGTGAGATACCAAGTTCTGGAAGATTGCTTAAGACCACATATAGCATGTTTGAAGCCCATCACTCAAAAGTGATGGGTTTCTTCGTATATATTGTTTCATTTAAAAAACCTTTTTTTGAAGAAGCTTCTGAACCTTGGATATAGTTTTCATCTTTTACCTTTTCTTCTTCTAAGATTGAACTGTCTTCTTCCGATTTATTCTCCTCCGTTGAAGACATGCATTCTACAGGTATCATATTCTCACCTGAAGTCTCCGTGATCACAAAGTCTCTGCTGGTGGTCACAGGTAATTGAATCATATCCCCAATATCTCTTTATACTCTCTGCTTAGCCGACTGAAATCAACTTCTTAGTCTTTCCATCCAATTTCAAACGTTTTTCTTTTGGAGCATGTACCATGGCCATACTTTCAAATATATGCAAATAACCTAAGTTGGACTTTGTCCTGTCCAGACTTCGAATGTAGTCCAGAAACAACAGACCTATTTTTCAAGTAAACCAAAGTACTGACAGCCTTTGCCCAGAATTTCTTGTCTAAATCCACGTCATAGATTAAACATCTGATCTTTTCAATTATAGACCTATTCATCCTCTCGCATGGACCATTCTGTTTAGGCGTGTATGCATTAATTCTCTGGTCTGTTTATGTTCTGTATTATCTCTTGTTTGTATTATTTCTCTGAACTATGTCTTGCTTCTTTAAGTACTTCTCAAATTCTTGGCTACAGAATTTGCCACCATTATCCGTGCTTAGAATTTTCACGATTTTAATTTTCCTTTTTCATCTATATACTGAAACTCTTGAAAATAAGTAAATACAAAATTCACTCCTAGTCTTCATAAAATACACGAATGCCATCTTACTGTAATTACCCACACAATGAACATATTACTTAGATCCTCCAATCGACAGATTCTCCATAAGACCTTCCATATCTTCATGAATAAATTCCAGCTAATCCATTGTTTTGGATGAACTCTGCTAAAATGGCAGTGTGATTTGTTTGTCTCCATAACAAATGGAGCACAATGATTTATATTTGTTTACCATTTCTGTGTATGAAATTCCTTCTACACCTGCGTTCTTCATTTTATTTAGGCTGCAACTGTTTATGTGACCCAAGCGTCTGTACCAAGTCTCATATGATGCCATTGCATTTGCTGCTAAAGTCTGTTCTATCAGCACTGTATTTAACTAATTCTTCTAACATTCAACTAATTCTAATTAGTTCAATCTGTTGATTATAAATAAAAGAAATGTCTTCTTTGAAGATCACTTTGTTGCCATTCTTAATCAACTGACCCATAGAAAGCAAATTGGTGGTCAAATCTGGTATGCATAACACATCCGAAACTGTGATGTCGTATTCTATATCATTCACAACCATAACAATGTTTATGTTGCCAGAACATAGCACTGAGTCTTTTGACTGGTTTGCAATGATAATTTTTTTCGTTTCAAGTTAATGCAACGAGGATATTTTCACTGTGCCGTCATGTGTTTACTTGCTCCGCTATCGATATACCAGCTGTCTTGATTGAAGTTGCCACTCAGCAAAATAGCGTTGAGAGCATTGGTTTGTTTTCTTTTGGTATTTTCTTATTGTGGATACTGATTTTAATAATGCCCAGATCGGACATTATAAATAATTGATTTTTATAATGCTCAGATCAGACATTATAATAGCATTGAAAGCATTGGTTTGTCTTCTTTTCGTATTTTCTTCTTGTGAATACTGATTTTTATAATGCTCAGATCGGACATTATAAAAATCAGTGTCCGCAATGAGACTTTACATTTACGTTTATAATATTTAATAACCTTTTTCTGCTTTTGATATTGATGTTTCTGATTGTCTTCGCAAATGGCAACCTTTGTGATTGGCATTCCTGAATCAATGCGTTCCTTACATATTGCTATAAATGCACTATTGGAAATGGATGTAGTACCAACATCCGCACATATGTCCAACAACTTATTTTAATGACATCTGTTTTAACCCGAACGCTTGATAGCCCTAATCATAGATGTATACTTTTTGGGCAATCCTGCTAAAATTATTGCTCCAATCCACTCATCAATTGACTGGAATCCTGTACCCTGAACTTATTGACCCTTTTCTACAATCAGAATCACATACCGTGTCATAAAATCACAGTTTCTAGCCGAATATGATGAGAATTCTTAGCAAACTAATCTTGCTTGTATAGCCAGAGTCATCAAAGTTATCTTTCAGTTTTGTCCACAGATTGTATGTTGTGACTGGCTGTTTGATGTGAACATAAATCAAAGGATCATTGGATAAAATCAGTGTTGCTTTGGCTTTAGTGTCATTCTCTTTATCTGCCGCAGAAGCCATTGCCTCTAGTTGATATTTAATGTTAGCCACCATGGCCTCCAACACCAATATGTTTTGTACCTCAAAACACCAATCTTCAAGGCGATTCCGTGCATGAAACTAAACACCATTCTATAAATAACAGAATATTTATGTAACTTCAATTCCTTTATCAAAGAACACGCTTGAACTCCAATCTATAAAAGGAGTAGAAGGACTTTGTAGTACATTCTCGAATTCTTCATTAAATATGTATCTATTCCTAGATTACATAACCTATAAAATATATCATTTCTGATGCAGTGGAACAGGGTAAACTGACTCAGTGAAAATTAAACCTAGTACAATATGTACTAGTATATGTACTGATTATCAGTATTTGCGATTTCTTTCTGAATTTTTGGAATTATATGTACATAATTGCTTTATTATAACTGTAGCAGAAAGAAAGACATAATAAGAATTTTTCATAACATATATAGAGTTCACAAAAATTTAATGAAATGAACAATAGTAACGAATCACTTAATTGGATATGAACAATTCTAATGACTCACTTACTGACTATTACTAAATCTGTATCAAAAGAAAAAAAAATCAGTATCAAAAGAAACAATATAAAAATTGGTTCAGAAACAGTCATGTTATAAACTTTTAAATCAAAATATGCTAGCAATATCTCACTGCCTCATTTGCTGCAAATAACATCACAATTCACACTTAACACCCCACCTAAACGTTAAATTTGAACCTATATAACTCAGTGAACTTTCAAGATTTCACAAAAATATTTTATAGTCTGCCTTTTCAAATATTAAATTCCAAACAAGAAACTATATGAATCTGTTGGGTACTATCAATAGATTCCAACAGTTTCCAATATCGATTGGAAACATGTATTGATTATGATTGGTTCAAGTGTACAGATCGGTATTCTATATCACAATTATTAAGACACGGTGGCTTTTCTTAACTGACTAACTTTATTTCTCACAATATTTTACATTAAATGATACATAAGTGGCACTGTATACACCTTATAATAATCTTGTTACCTACATTCTAACATCCCCACTTAATAAAATAAAGATAGGGTCTAGACAAAATATTTTTATCTAGATTTAATTCCCAGCATATACATAAACTTATAATGTTTAGTTGACAAAAGACCTTTGGTTAACAAGTCAGCTGGCATTTCCTGAGTTGAAATATATTCGATCATAACTTATTTATTTTGATTGCATCTCTAACATAATGAAATCTAACATCTATGTGTTTCCTAGTAGCACTTCTCAATAGAATGTGAAAAAGCTAAGATTGGTTTGTCAATCGTTGACCATAACACTCTCGATTTATTCTGAACTGTTGCGTGGAATAACAATATTATACATATAAATGTCTAGTACAATCATGAATGCAAAGTGTTACTCGTGAATATTGATATCATTTCTTTATTACGTTATCTAGCCAGACCAACCACACTAGTTATTATTTTAAATATTAATAATTTATATGAAACCTGTATTTACGTGAAAAAAATTTTAGAGCTTACGTGTAAATTATTGATATGCATGACTAAAAATGTTTTTAATCTTCTGAATAAGAGTTTTTCTATTTTAGGACTAATATTTTTAATAGCATCTTAACCTTATTATTAAAATATTTGTAAGTTACAATATTATAATATAGGGATACTTTATTGACTAAAACAAGGACTCAGTTTGCTGTCCACAAAAATAACAATCGAGAATTTCGTTGAAATTTAAAATTCAATAGAAATGCAATAAACATGCCTACATAATTGAATTATGGCTAAACTCCTTTAAAAAAATTTAATTCATCATAGAGATTAAACTATAATTGTAAATTACTGATACATTCAAAACTTTGTTGTGTGACTTTTCTCTCCAAATATTTCATTTGTCCATAGCATTAACCTCAGAACATTTTCAGAGGTTAAAGCTATGGTCACTCTATTCTGATCAACTATGTTTTGTTCTTTAAGATTAAACTGTATTTTAATAATATGGTAATTTATGCATGAACAAATTCATGTATAAATTACCAAAGTTAGTTACATATCTCTCGACAATCACATCATGAAATGGTGCTATTGTTTAAGGCCCAGCAACAGTTTGAGTTTATAAATGAAGAATCCAAACAGTACAATGTATATCAGAAGCAGATCTAATTAGAAGTCTTGGGTTTTGCACAGAAATCTGCTCAGACTTTGTTCTTGAATATATTTTTATATTTTAGATAAAATTATTTTGATTAGCATCAAAATAATTTTCCATAAATGTTAACAAGAATTGTTATAAAAAGGCCAACCTTTCATGATTCAATTGCTGTAGCATGAAATATCGCTTTCGCTTTTTCGCACACTCTAAAATTTAACACTTTTAAGCCTATGAGGTGTTAAATTAAAGTTTTCATAAAACCATATAAATTTTCGTAATACCAATTTTTGCCATTAATCTAAAATGAAAATTATTTAATATACTGATTGTCCTGCTTACAGGTCTCAATGAAGACCTGTAAGCAGGACAATCAATATATTCATCTGCAGATAATTGCTGCATTAACTGTCATATATTTTTTGAAAATTGCTTCTTATTTCTGTTCCTTTAATATTCACATACATTTAACTTACATTTTTTAACTTACATTTGACGTACGTCTAATTTGACTCATTTATTGAAATAAAAAAGTCTTTTTTAGTTAACCATTTTAGATTAATAGCAAAAATTGGTCTTACAATGAAAGTTAAAATCAAATATAATATCAAATATAAATTAACAATGAAAGTCAATCACTTGTTTAAATAGATTTACTTTGTGTAAATATGGATACATTATCCTTTACAAATAAAATACAATAATACAATTAATCTAACATAAAAAGGCAAAAGTGTCCATGATATTAACATAGTGTAACAGAGTACCTCAATATACACAGGAAGGTTATTACCCTAATTAGTTATTATGCTCCTTAAAAAAATTATTTAAAAACGAATTTGAAGTCAAAACATACACAAATACATTACAAATATACGAAAAGCATAAGAAGGGTTCTGATGTTGATGGAACATTGTCATAGACATTTTAATTTTATCTCTTCTCATTTTCAAAAACAAGAAAATTGTGATAATTACAAATTGTATTGTTGTAATCAAATACGTAGCAGATAATGCTAGAAAGCTAAGAAGTACAAAAAGACAAAATTCGAACATAAAGTGCACAATGAACTAATTTAACTTGCTGGCTTTTGTAAAATTTAGTATTGAGACAAGATTTGCAAATATCAGAAATTGTAAATCAAAAATCAAAATATATTTAATATGATTTATAAATAGACAAATTGATGACATAAATTCAATACTCTTCAAATTAATTGCTATTATCTAAGAGATGTCTTAGCTCCAATAAAACATGTTTAGAAGAATTTGTCCAAGTAAATAATAATAAATTTACAAGATTATTTAAATACCCGTGATATAATAACGATACTCTGCTCGAAAGCCAGGACATCATTTTTTAAGGGTTACAAATATGGTAGTTTGTGCATTTCTAATTGTAATGCTTTTTACTTTCATATATGTGTTTTCGCAGAGAAATAACCAATAATATTATGTAACATAAGGGTAAATAAATAATATCAACAGTTATTTTAAATGAGATTGTGTTTTTATACTTTACAAACTGAAAGGCGTTCGATGGATGGATGAATTAATGGCAAACTATTTAAAACCTGCACATACCAATAAGGACCGGCAAATAGTATTAAATACATAATGATTACACAAACCTTCAAATACATTTATAACGGAACCGGATTATATTTCTCAAGTCAAAAGAGATCACTGACATTAATAAACTGAATTATAACAACTGAGTAACTCATGACCAGTTCTAGAAAGTGCAGTAGCATTGAAGCTCGCAGGTTGAACAATTTGAAAACAGTGAACTGACCTAGTTCGCCTGCCTCTATCATATTCCTAATTAGATGCATATGATGACGGACTTCAGATGCTGAAAAAAGGAAATAAAGTAAGCTCATTATAAGGTTTCATTATAAAACAAGTGATAGAATCTCTCAATCGGAATATTTATTTGAGTGTTTATATACTCATTATATATCAGTAATTGTAACCAGTTTTCTCCAGAATAAATTAGAGTATTAGTTAAAATGACAAGCTTAGGTTGTTTTCAGATATTAAACATAACTTTCTAAATTCTTTCTCTAAAATTATTGTAATTAATCTATCACATTACACTGCATCCAAAAAAAAATGTACATCTCCAAATACTGCTTATAAATGTAGAGATCTGTTATAAAAAATATATCAATAAAATATGGGCAAATGTATTAATATTAAATTTCCCATTATGTACTGTCTGTTTTCTAACCTCGAGTGATAGAAAACTGCTGTGAGGTACCAACAGCAATTGGCAAACATAATGTTTTTTTGCAATAGGTAGAAAGTCATATACAATAGCTATAATAGCTACAAAATATAATTATTACAAAAATGTAGCACGACAGATAAATTTTGACAATGGGATATTGAGATATATAATACACCAACCAGTTTATTATCGTATATAGCATTTGAAAACAACTGAACAAACAAGACAAATTGAATTTTGTGCATCAAAGTTTTAACACAGCTCCAAATTTATCCAAGAATTGTCCTAAATTCTAAAAAAAAAAAATATTTAAGATTCTTCAGTCAAAGTTTACAACAGAAGTGCCATTTACTGATTTAGAATAAACTGTACAAAAGTTCAGTAATGTTTATGATGAAATTATTGATAGATTTACATGTGATTAACAAATGAGGCCAGAAGTAAAAAGATTTGGACGACATGTACGCACCACCAATATAAGCGCATAAGCAGTAGCCACAAACAAAGCTTGAACATTTCTCAAATTTATTATCAAATGGGATCTTAGTGTATCTTTGGAAAATCTGTCCCTCAGCATATAGTGCTATTTAACTTTTTCTCATCATGTGAAAGAGGCTATTTGACATTAAATAAATTAGAAATTATATGAGATCATTTGCAATTGAAGACAAGCTAATAAATTTAGGAAACCTGATAAAAACCTGATAAAAAAACATTAGATTGACCCTTTAGATAAATTTAACAAAACAGAGGCTCAAATAAAATGGAGTAAGCTGCGTCTCATCTATATGACTGCAGGGGTTTCAGGTCTGAAAAAATCTAGTATTAGTAAAAACTCCCATTACAATGTAATGTACATTATTTTGATACTTACCGATAATGGAAACGAGAATTAAATGCAACAAAAAGTATTTAAAAAAAAACATCTAGTATAAGAAACCATTCCAAACCAAAAAGAAGTAAGTCTGCCACTACATCAATTCGCAAAAATGTTTTTTTTAAACATCATAAAGGTGCATACACCCCACAAAGATTGCTTAGAGGACAAAGTGTTTAATTTCTCATTAAAATATTCTTTTCAAGTGTAAAATTTGGAATATTGTTTATTTATATATATATATATATATATATATATATATATATATATATATATATATATATATATATATATATATATACATGTATTTGAGTGTACATATTTAATGAGTTAAATAAGGTTAAATATTAATATTAGGCTTAATTCTTTCTTTATTTGATAAGCTAATATTCATGTATATCAAAATTATCCGTTTAACATTTGTTATTACAATTTTTTTGTTATTTGTTTTTATATACTGACATTATTAGTAGTTTCCTATGAAATAATGTTAGCATATAAATTCATTGAGTCATCACTTAGTTATATTTCTGAAAATTTCAATAATTTATTAGGTTTTGAATTTAGTTATTTCTTCAAAAAGTTATGTTCTAATGATTTAAACAGGGTTGTTACATACATAACATATATGAATATGTCATATGTATAAAGGTCAATAGTTGTTAAGAGGTATAGAATTATAATTGTAATGTTTATTATATGAACTGTTCTCTAATCAACAAAAAGTATTAATACAACACACAATCAACATAAAGTTTAGTACGGAATGAATTTAGTACCGACACAGGAGAGCTGAGTACTTAGTTCAATTGGTAAGGTTATTGGGAGGTTGAAACCCTTCAATGTCACAGACTGTTGTCAGGGGCTAAAGCTATTAAAATATGAGCGCCAACTATCAATCTAACCTCACACATTTACTATGATGTAATTTATTATAAGAATAGTGCAGTTCTCATAAACAATAAAGTTAAATTAACTTCGATGACTTTACACAACACATTTTCTGCAATAAACATTATCTTGTTTCGTTCCAAACATTGTCTTGTTGTGTTTTTTATTATAGAAAGTAATGTCAATAAATTCAAACAAAAGAATCAAGCATTTTTCTGTGACTTTCGCCCCTTAATACCCCATCCTGTATAGAATATTATTTGATATAATTCTGTAGAATTATATCAAATTATATTCTCTGTGGACGTAGCTGTTAACAAAAGTTAATAATTTAATTATAATTGATGATGATCTATCTGTTGAAATACTCTGATATTACTATGGATAACCTCTCCGTCTATAAATTCATGCTGCCTTATGTAATAGGCTTTTACAGCAAAAATTATGGAATGCTGCATTACTGTATTTTGACATGAGACTACCTACTCTCTTACATGCTCCTCCCTACATGACCCCCTTATTTCGTTATTTTTAATGCATCGTTTAAACTTATATCTTTTTGTATCAATATAAATAGATATTAAATCAGAATTGAACAGCCTGTGGGAAATATTTTGTTTTCTCAATGATTTCAATGCAGTTGTGTGAATCATTAATTGAAGTTCACATATGAACATTTTTCATTTAATAGCAGTAACGGTTTAGAATTTAAATTTTTTTGGATGTATATTAACATGCTAAAGACACAATGCAGTGCAATTTTATTACATACGTTTTTAAACTTGTAAAAAGTGGAATGTAGTATAATTCGTTTAATGATATGGTACTGACATTAAAGAAAGTTGTTCGTAATGAAACATTTTTCACTTACATAATTCTTCTTCGACTTGCATTGCTGTCAAACGAGATTTTGTACTTTCTATCTGTAAGTACATCTTCTCACATATAAGACACACGGCCACCAATGATACGATGTGGTGGAATGGCCATATTAGGAAACTGATGGAAAGTGATGTTTCTAATTGCTGAAATATTTTTTTTATGAATGCATGTATGACGAATAACAGTCAAATTCTATGAGGGATAGGTTTATTTTGAGATTTAGTTGAAATATAATTAAAGTGGTCACTATTATTAAAGTTTATGTTTGTATGGACGAGTGTCATCTGATAAACATTCAATGGAGTCTCTATGCCACCTTTTCTATCTTTGCAAACAAATTTTTAAATACAAAGTTCCAAGCAAATGCATTATGTAAAATAAATTCTGTTACTGCACCATACATACGAGAATGACTGAATCTGTTTACAATTTTCACTAACGGCATCTAATATTACTAGGGATGATCATGGACTATATAACTCTACCATGCAGTCAACAGGGACACAATGTTATCACGAAGATCAGAAAAACTACAAACCGACTAAAACTGATTATTTTAAAATAGATGTTATAGATGTATTTAATTGATGCACGAAATTATTGTAATAATTAACTTCATCTTTAGAAAATTTTAGATCAAAATTTGCTATATGGCGGAAACAAATAGTCTTACAGTTCATTCTATATATTTTTCAAGTATACATAAAATAATAAGAAAGTGACCTATGTTCACACATTGCGGGCTGTAAGTCTTTTAATGACAATACTTATTTTTCTCGTGTTTCGTCACTTAAAACAATTGGAATTAAAAAGAAGAAATAATTATATACCATAACTGAATTTTAAGTGCATTTTGAAATACTTCATTGATTGTATCATAATTTTGCTCATAAGTACGTTCTTTATTGTGGGAAGAAGTTTTAAGTTAATTACACCAGTCTTTAACCCTCAATCCTATATTCTTGTAATTACATTACAGTTTTTCTGATACAAACATGTGATTGCAAGTCGTGTTAGTTAATATATGAGTTAATAATACTTACATCATATTTGAAATCTTGAAGAAAACTATATGTGTTAAGGAGTATACCAGAAAATATTAGAGTGAGTGACATAAATAGCTGAAAAATAAAGTTTGAGGTTAATTCATAATAATATATTAAGATTTCTGAAACTGTTTATTAAAAGTTAAAATATTTTTACAAAACCTTAGTCAAAATGTTAAATACAAACCTGAAATTCAAACACTTTGTTTAAATGACGGCACAGATCTAACAAGTGAATATAGAACTGAGATAAATGATAAATAGAATTTCCACTCAGAGGCAACACAAATATAAAATGACTATTGGAATTGGGATTGTGTTGGGGACTCCCAAATATGCCATCAACAGATGGAACCAAGTTTTTTAATTCAAAGATAACATTCAATATTTCCACACGTTTTATAATACTTAATAGTATCAAGCAAAACAATATTATTTCTAAGTCAAACATAATGGAAGCAATAATATTGAATATAGCAAAAATGTACATGTAGAGTCCAAATGTTATATTTCCAGACATAAAATCAAAGGCAGCATAAAGAATATGATAGGGTATAAGAAGACCAATAACTATGAGATTTCGAAATTGATCATGTCTCAACAAATTTCTTCTATGTTCCAATTTGAAAAGATAATCTATTTCTTCCATTTTGAGAATCAATTCTTCGAATACATTTCTGCCACAAATTAAATCAATCAGCAATAAATGAAGAGCTTGAATTATCTGAAGTGTCCTGAACACTATTAGCCAGCAACTTTCACTTAAGATCGAAATGCTTGAAGCCACATGTAGAACAATCAATAATCCCATTATAAAGAAACTGTATAATTTTTGGCCCCATAATGCAAACCTTGTGGGAATTCGGTTAGCAGTTTTCTTACAAACACCAAACACACGTTGATACTTTAAAATTGGCCAAAGGATATTTTCAGTACATTCGTTTACCATATTGACTCTTGTAAAATTATTTCTCAGCTGAATCGTGGCAGACGAGTATTTTATTGAGTGATCAATGAACAAGTGACACCGTGACACCAAGTACTTTACCGATTAAGTGTCCTTTGAGTTAGCATTCATTAGTTTATCGCCTTGTGGAATCTCTTAAGTGCTTACTTAACATGACAAAAAAAAATATAATGTTGATCTTTTTGATGTGACAATTTTATTGACCTTCTATATATATATATATATATATATATATATATATATATATATATATATATATATGTATATAATTGGGGGACAGTTGCCTTTTCGTAGGGTAAAGGCATTAAAAATTATATTCAAAATTAAACACCCAATTAAATATGTAACAGAAAAAGAATTGGCTGTAAAATTAAAATGCTAATTTTACTTTAGATGTCCCGGGTCATTCTGACTATTTTGCTAGGTTGTATCAACTCCTGGTAGTCAGAAAATATTACTATACCTTTATTGTACAGAACATCTGGAAATACACTTGAATACACCATTACTCAAGTAGGTACCTGTTTTTGAAATTCAGTAATGTTATTAATTTAAACAGGTAAATAAGTAACATGTATTATGACCCTTATGAACTTGATATTTCCTCTAACTTACCCTAATAGCTACATCTCTTTCTTGATTTCATAAATATAAATATTTACAAAATTCATAAATGTAACTATTTTTGAAATTAGGGCTGATGACTCTTCCATGAAGAGCAATGGAGAATCAACTCAAGCTTGCATATTTAATGAAGTTACTCAGTTTTTTGATGAACATATTAGCTACCAGAAGGATTCAACTACATTACTCCGCACACTTTTGTCATATAAACCAATCGGAGAGCCTTCGAATTTAAACTCTAGGGATTTAAGTCACATAAATAACTCCCCCTGTAGCACTGTTACCCAAAATACTAACCTATTAAAACCTTTGTCCTCATTAGTAAATAAGGTAGTACAAGTATCTGGTATCCGATGTACCTGCCCACATTGATAATGAATATCAAATAGATGACCGTTCCAATAAAGATATCATAAAAGTATCTCAGCAACAACCCAAAATTAGGAATATAATTAGAAGTATAGACTTATTTTTATTGCGAATATTTAGTTTTGAATTTTGCCAGACATTTATTTAGAAATTATATTTATAATGTATAAAAATTCTATTTAAGCCAAAAAAAATTCATGAGGGAAAGGAAATAATTATGGCACCGCATAAAAAAAGAAACTTTATTCTTAATTTAAGAGAAGTTATTAAGCCCATGTGCAAACACAAA
Organism: Druceiella hillmani; assembly: GCA_039881145.1. Taxonomy (NCBI): domain Eukaryota; kingdom Metazoa; phylum Arthropoda; class Insecta; order Lepidoptera; family Hepialidae; genus Druceiella; species Druceiella hillmani. Next base: position 22,456,693 of record JAYKKI010000036.1, read on the forward strand.
CTAACAAATTATTTACCAAGTACCAAATTATCACTACAATTGGCGATGATGACCGCTTACTATCAGTTGGCTTGGCTTGTTAGTGTACATATGTCATTAAAAATTTTAACAAATTATTTACCAAGTACCAAATATCTGGGATTTTATTCAAAAAAACTTTTATAGAAACGTAATAAAAAATCCACTAGTGATAAAACAACTAAAAATGTAGAAATTGAAGCCCAAAACTGATTACTGAGAAATCTTAAAGCAGATGAAAAACTGACTTGAATGTGTTTCCCGCATAAGATCTAAGAAAACATTGCTCATCACTAAATAACATAAAAACACACAGAGAAGCACTTTTCATAAATGTTATTTTACAAAAGATGTGAGAGATATCAAAATTATTAATCAAAAAAAAAAGAAAAACCACTATAAAAAATTTATTTGATGAGCTAAGGCTAACCAATTACGATGTTATAGTAGAAGAAATAAAAGTTGTGGGAACATATGATCCTGGAAAAGATAGGTATGAAACACCTACTTTTGCTTTGAACATCTCTACTAGCGTAAAGCTATATTGTAACATAGCAATTTTATTTGCTTTTGAGAAGCAAGGAACATATATGGAAATTAGTACTGCCGAAACAGAATCAGAACTGATCTTAGTTCTGATTCTTTTTTTTGTTGATACTGATCATAGAGGCAAACTAGAAGTACAATATTTCTAGTCAAGCTACAACAAATCTCAACAAAAAGAAATGGAACAAAATTACCACAGTACCCTTGGTGAATTATCTCAAAATTCTCAAGGAATACCATAATAAAAAGTCAGAAGAAGCTACAATTGAAATTAAAGATGGTTGTTATAATGTCACTTTGTTTATACAATTATTGGAGACAGTGTATCGCAGAGTTTTATTACTAAACAGATGAAGGCCATGAGAACTTCAGGGAATTCAATTACATGACTATTGAGAAAGTGAAAATAATATTATTGATAAGTATGAAGGGTTCGATCGATCACTTACTTCCTCCAAACGGGTGTTGGTAATTAAATTTAAAAGGTTGTTAACAGAGCCAAACATGGACGTGGGGTACAAGTTTCATTTAATTTAGAGGTTTAGGGAGTCATTAAATTATTGCGGTGCATCAGAAGCCAATTTGTTTTTATATCAAATCACTTTCTATTGGTAATCCTGTATATGGCTTCAAAGCACTAGATAGGTACACAAGATTGTTAGGGGCAAAAAATCCAAAATCTATTTCTTCTACAAGGCTTAGAAGACATTTGGCCACATTGTCGTTAATGTTCAGTATATCTGAAAATGATATGGAGCAATTAGCTACGTTTGTTGGGCACACCAATGAAGTTCATAAAAAGACTAGGATTTCAAATTTCTTATCTTAATGGAAGGTGGGATAGCCAGTGCATATAAAGGAAAATCTCTGGAGGAGACTGTTTTAGATTTAAACGAGGAATTAGAAGAAGAGACGCTCGAAAACGATCAGATTCTAAAACATGATCTCAAGCCTACTCAAACAGAAAATTGTACTTGCGTGCAGCAATAGCGTACCTTATGAGGTGAACTGTTTTCAGTTCACCTCAGCCTGCGACATTGAATTTACAGTGTAATCGTTCTCAGTCTTATCACCAAATGATATCACAGTTAACTGCACAAAATAAAATTAAAAAAGGGAAAAAAGGACATTGGTACTTTGGACAGCAAAAAAAAAATTGTTACAAATTTGTTCAAGTTTCACATAAAAAGCCATTTATTATCCAAAAAATTAGAATTTTAAAATTAGAAAAAATTTCAATCGTTTTTCGGCTTTAGTTAATCTTTTGAAGTTTTTTGAATTTATTTCAGTATCGGCAGCTAATGATTTTTAAAGGAAGCCAACCCAACTTCCTAAATACATGTGAAAGTTTATGCTAAATGTAAAGTTTATAAAAATCTTAATGGATCATTAATTGATTTGTCTAAACACGCCAAAAACGAATGCTTCATAAACGTAGTAAGTGATTTTCATTCTTTTTTTTTGTTTTTTAATTTCTTAAGTGTGGTCTGAACAAACAAAAAACAAAAAATATTAAAAATATCTATACTTTTTATTTCAAGAATCTTCATGGCAATTGAATTATTTTTATTTTAATGACGAGCGGTATTTTATATAACTTTCGCAATTAATTAAGCAGTATTTTGTAATATTAAAAAAATAACTTGCACCAGTTGAAATTGACATAATAATAATTCAAGATTAACATGAACAACGAACATATTCATTACTATATCTGACATTATTGTCACTTCTCTAACTGGTTCCTTTGATACAAAATAAATTTTGAAATATTTAAATAATAAAGTATTTTATTTCAATCAATTATAAATTTAAAAAAAATTGAACCTCCTTTATTCACCAAAGTAATTACTGCTTTGTTTTTATGAAAGTAAACAGCTATAACTTACGCCAATAAGGAAAAGAATCTAAAATGACTATTTCAATTGACAGATCGTACAGTTAATAAAAAGTTTATAAATTTTCTTATTTCGATAGCATTTAATTTTATTGTATGTAAATATTAGTAAATGTCATCCTATTTATATCCTGATTTATTTTTATACATGCAGTACGCTTGTGTCTGAGTAAAGACGGGAATAATATATAAGCATGAGGATATGATTACGGCAGCCAGTTTAGATTAATTTTTTTATAGGCGTGAGTTATACTTTGTTTACCAATATCTATATACTTTCATGTTTTCTTTTTATATAAACTTAACTGTCTTTCTTCAATACTTACTAATTTATCTAAATAACAAGTCACTTAAAGGTCAGTTGAAAATTTCTATTCAACTATTTAAAGGGTTAAAATTTCACCAATAATTGCTATTAAATAACTTGTTTTTCTTATTTACTAATTTGACATCTGGTTGATGGCTGCCTTCGGTTAAGGTACAGAAATTTTGCAAAGCATCCATGTCCTGGAACGTCAGGCTGCCATGAAACATCAAAAAGAACTGCCTTCCTAAGTTCCAAATCTGTTGCTTGCTGTCATGCAACATGGCGAAAATTTTCTTTTTGTCATTTGAGAAGTTTATAAATACCTGTTTGAATTTTGGTTTTTTGGGCTATCTGTGAAGATTTGAGGTCGAGGCTGAAATCAGGACATTGGTCCCTAGTTGGGTTAAAACAATAAAACTCGTTTTTGTGTTTCAAATTAATTTGTTTAAATTCCTTAAGCCCCCAGCTGTATTGCGCTTGCTACTTGTACGTACACAATTAAGTGGCTTAGTTTGAAATAATGCAAGTTTAATACTTAAATTTTTTACATAGTTTAATATTCGTCAGCTTATACTGTGAAGTTGACTTACTTACCTCCACAAATATAATTAGTAAGAAATGTGAGTTCATATTTTTTCTAGGGATAATCTCCTAAAGCAAGCAACTAATTTAAAACATTCTTCCAATTTTGTAACAATTATATTGGTTAATTTTTCATGAGTTTGTTAATATTTAAATAAATATAACAAAAGAAATAAACATAACAGAATAGTGTCACAGTTGAGACGCAACAGAGACAAAAAGCAAAGCAGAAAGTTACATAGACTGATATATTCAATCATCTGCACGGCACTTTGGGTTAGATGGAGTTACCGATTCAAACAGTACCATAGCACAGGAAATGTATTCAATTTTGTATTGATTGGTATGATATCATTTCTCCATGTATACACATGTATACAAACACACATATGATACATAAATTTATGTATACATATATATATATATATATATATATATGCATATATATATATATATATATATATATATATGCATATATATATATATATATATATATATATATATATATTTATATATATATTATATTTATATATATGGATAGATGATCCATAAATCTATATTTAAAATGAAGATTCAGTTTCATCAATCAATGGTCTTAAAATTTTAGTCTTATTATAAATTCTTGCAATTCCCAAAACCATTATCATTTCTAATTAGCTGCTTGCTTAACAATTTCAACACTAAATTTCCTAAAGCTGTATTAAACAACATGGTGATTATTTTCTTCAGTTTTTATAAAAAATTGGTTTACTAATCAAAGAAAATGTGAGCTGGTAACATCTTTTACGTTGGGTTTTGATCTTCAATAAATTAATTTTTTGAAGACATTTCAAAATTATTCAATAGGTTGCAATGATAATAATATCTCTCAAGGAGATCCCTCGTACACACGTTAGAAAAAAATCAATATCATATCGTGGTATACCAAAATTTGAGATAATTGTTTCAACACTTATGGAAAATGTATTGAGATGCCCCTTTGCGTATAAACAAATCCAAATGGCCTTTATTTATTATGTTTACCTTTTAATGGTAATAAATTTATCTCTGCGTCTAGAAGTCTGTTTTCAGGTCCTAATACTCATTAGTGGTTATATTGTTTGATAACTTTAATTTAACCCTTCTATGAACAATGTAACGAAAGGGGAAGCCTTCGTAAAGCTTCCACCTTTGTTACATTAGAGTTAGAGTTATTGCTTCTCGAATATTATAAACTGATTGAATTTTCCAGAAATTATGTTTATTGTGTTTCATTGTCAAGATTTTAAATTAAATTGAGTTTTTCATATTGGCTTCAAATTCTTTAATTAAAGTGGCATATGTAGTTTCAGCCACTTCTAAATAATGTATTGTCTCCTAACCTTTATTCTTCACCTTGATTAACAGCAATAAAAAAACAAATCTAGATTAAAATGCCAAGAAACATCATACAATGTTTGAATACTGAAGGCATTAAAACTCGAAGTTATTACCATCCAGTAATAACAATTTAATTTATCTAAACGCTTTATCTTTAGTACGTCAGTACAAGTGTATTACATTTGTTTGCATAATGGTTGCTAAGGTTGCGCTCTTATATTTAATTTAAGGTCTACACATTTCACGTAAATTAATCAATTGTTGCTTAGATTTATGCATTTTTGGTCCAACTCTCCATCTAATAACAATACATATCCAACATAGTAATGGCTTCAAATCAAGTCATTAATTCAAACCTATACCTTCATAAATGACCCTTTAAAGCTAAACATATGTCGAAAAAAGTTTTCTTTAAGAAAAAAATATTTCTTATAGTTTATATATAACCTCATATACATGACATTTTACAAAATTTATATGATAAGGCTTTATAATATGAGGGGAGGTCAGAGTTCAGAGAATGGGGTGGAAGGAAGGTCCTAAGTATATGGTGCTAATTTTCTTTTTCATTATATTCTTTCTTAACCCTAATGCATTTCTCAGTTGTGTTGTATAATTTATTTAAAATAAATAAGCTGAAATTGCAGATTTGAACTTGTCACCATCGCTAAATTTTTTTTTTTACAAAGGTTGTTTTTCATTTTTAGGGACAAATAAGAGTCGCAGGAGTAAGTCTGGCCTGTAAGGTGGGTGTTGCAATATTTACAAGCCACACTTTTCAAGGGTAGCCATCACAACATGGATCTTGTGTGCAGGGGCACTATCATTATAAGCATCACAATTTTCGCTAATTTCCCTTACATTTTCTCCTTCAATGCTTCCTTATATGCTCCAGTAGTATTCTCCTATTATAGAAACACCCTTATCTCTGAAGTCAACGAGCAGGATACCCTTTGAGTGTCAGAAAATCATTGCCATGACTTTTCTGGCCGATTGCGATCTGACTGAATCCTACTTGGATTCAGGTTCGTAACGAAGAACCCAAATTTCATCACTCACAACAATTCTGCTCAAAATTTCATCCTTATCCCCTATAAAGAAATCTACGAAGTAGCATAAACACTTCAAATATTTTTGGTTTTACAGTGGTGGGAGCATATTTGGTTGACTTTTGACATGCCAAGATGGTCACAAAAATATTCAAAATTATTGTAGAAGATTCGCCAACCATTTCTTCCAAGTGCTTATTCTTTTTTCGGGCATCTTCCGATACAAGTTTATCAACTTTTTCAACATTGCCTGAGAAGGTGGCCTCTAACGAAATAGGCAGAAGTAAAGTTTTAGAAAAAAAATTTACTTTGAAATGAAGCGGGAGAAATTTATGAAGATGTTTGAGAGTGAATTCAAAAAGCAATCATGTGATTGATATCTTTTAGCTGACGATGTCATGAGATGCTGATCATACAGCAGGTCGAGTTTTTTAACATCATAAGAGAAAGGTATTGGCCAGTTGTGATAAAGCAATTGCCAGTATTGACCAGTTGAGAAAAAGCAATTGTGCGTATTTTGTATGAAGGAAAATTATTTTATCTACAATTACCTCCACATTACTCTGCAGTGATCCCACACTAAGTGTAGAGTCACATAAAATTGTTTTATTATTTTGTTTAAATTTTTGTAAACTTCATTCTGTCATAAAAAGAACAAAAGATTATAACGTTTACTACAGAAAATCCATTTACAATATGGAAATAATCAAGATTCAAATAAATTTGTTTAGTTTTAAAAAGCTTCAATTGCATTGTAATAAATATCTGAGGATAAATTATTAATTGGCATTCTTACTTTATCAGCTTTGGCTCCTGACGACAGGCGCTGACATTGAAGCATTTCAACCTTGAATGCATTTAATATTGAATGCATTTAATGAAATATAAATTTTATATTGATTACGTGTAGTGTACTAAATACCACATGTAAAAATGTTTCTTTTTGTTCATAGGTGAATAGTTAATATATTAAATTATACGATGATAATTTTGTGAAGGTGAAAATGTTTGATCCATTGACTTTGTCACTGCATTATATACATAGAATAATCAAATTAGCCATACTGTTTCCGCCACTGGGAAATGAACTGCTGACTATCCTTTTAAATGCAAACTTAAAAATAAATCAGCGTGACATAATAATTTCTTGACATCTTTGCACAATACAAATAACAATTTATTAATGAATTTGTAAATTAACATTATTTGGTACTTACCCAAACAAATGCAAAATTACCAACCCTATCATAACACAGTTTAAATCAATAATGTAAATATATAAATATTAATTGCCCTGGTCAAGAGAGTATGCAGTTTAATATGTGATAGAACAATATGGCCTACTTGCCACGAAGAGAGTACTTAGTATAACCTTAATTAAACATGATTCTGGTCCGTTTATTTAATTCAGGGTAAACATATATCAAAGCATTATTACACGGCTGGTGCAAAGAATACCAACATGAGAAATTAAACCAAATGCATATAAGTTGTACTGTAATCAAATTTTATTTAAAACCTATTATACTATAATATATGAGGCCCACTGTATTTAAAACACTAACGTAATATTTTCGATGGCTTAGTTTGATGACATTCTCAATATTATTCTTTAGACTCTCTATTTACGGGTGCCTTTTAGCAGGTTAATACAACAATGAAAAATGTTTCAATATTAATGTTAAAAAGAAACCAAACCACAGTAAATCAAATAAAAACATAATTTCAAAGGCATCAAATATCACGGTGTGAACTAACAAATTGTAATATCTTCATAAGAACAAAACACACTAAAAGTATCTCATGGTGAATGCGTCACTTTATTTATCCACGTGATTTGATTTAAAAACTTTGAAATTAGCATAAAGATACAACATTTTAATCCACATGTATCTCAAGAGATTCTACTCAAAAATATTTACATGGCAATTTTAGATTTCTGTAAAAACATGCCATAAAATATATTGAAAGTGACTTTTTAGAAACTGCTCGTAGTTATAATGATTATTTTAAATTCATTAGTTTTCAAGAAATTATTGATATTTCTAGGTATGTGACGACATACTATGCAGTACAGGTATATATGTATAATTAGTAATTACATTAATATTTTTAAATATGTAATGAAAATACTGCACACCCTTAAAGTTTACTTGTACCTAAATGTGTAATGGAACCCTCATAGTGAGTTTTACTCGTAGGTTTTTTCTCTTATTAATTTCCCTTACAACGTTTCATCCACATAATACGGAGTAAGCTAACGTGGATAAAAATATGATTTTTGCCATTTATTATACGGAGGCACAGAACAAAAAAAAAGAAAAGAAATTGAAATATGTGAAAACACGTGTTTCTACTTAAAAAGTGTGAATAGTAAATGCCAATCACTTTTGAGGATATGCACTCGTCCCCATCCAAAATTATTGCACATTTTTTTTTTTTTTCTATTTACAATCAGCCAGATAGCTATAATTAAATTTTTTGACATCTTGTGAACGATTTCAGAAATTGAGCACATCCAATGACGTGACATTTCCCATATTAGTATAGCTTCAGAATCAGATCAGAGCTAGTCTTGACCTTCTCAATCGGAATATACTTTGATCAGCATCCATAAGTGCTCTAGCTAATTGGTTTGTGTGTTGTTCCAGTCTTTGTTTGTAGCCTTTGCAGGATAAGTTAACCCGTTTTTTTACAGTGAGCATCTCAGTATATTCGTGTATTTCTGTATTTTTAGTAAACCATGCGGCATTTATCAAGGTTTTTAGAGCTTTATTTTGAAAACGCTACAGTATCTCAACATTGGAGTGGCTTGCCGTTCCCCACAGCTCAATTCCATACATCCAGACTGGTTATAATACACTCTTGTATATAAGCAGTTTATTTTCCCAGCTTAGAGAGGATTGTCTGCCTATTAGCCAGTACATTTCTCCAAATTTTTTATTTGCTTGTTCTCTCTTGGCCTTGACATGTTCTCTCTAAGTAAGTTTCCTATTTAGGTGCATACCTAGGTATTTAACTGTTGCTTTCTGAGGTAAAATGGTTCCATCAAGTCTCACTGGGGGACAGTCTCCTCGCTTCAGTGTGAATGTTATATGTACAGATTTTGTAGCGCTTGCATTCATTCTCCACTTTTTAAACCATGTTTCTATGTTCTTAAGGTGTTTTTGGAGTTTCATAGATGCTACGTTGGGATCTTTATTTCTTGAGAGAATAGCTGTATCGTCAGCATAAGTGGCAATCATTACCTAATCTGAATAGGGTAAGTCAGCAGTGTAGACTGTGTATAGTACTGGGCCAAGCACTAACCCCTGGGGAACTCCAGCCTCTATTTTGTAGATAGAAGAGTAAGAATTTCCAGTCTTGACTTACGATCTTGCAAGTAAGATTCCAAGATTTTGTAGGCACAGTTTGGTAAATGCAGTTTCAATTTATATAGGAGGCCTTTATGCCACACACGGTCAAAGGCCTGCTGTACATCCAAGAATACAGCAGAACAGTATTCCTTTTTTTCTAACGTTTGGCGGATTGTATGGGCCACACGATGAATCTGCTCTACAGTACCATGTTGTGTGCGGAATCCAAATTGATGATTCGGTATTACCTTACGTTCTTCAAATATTGGGTGAAGTCTTTTTAGTATTAGCTTTTCGAAGAGCTTGGATAGTACAGGGAGTAGGCTTATTGGTCTGTATGATTCCACTTCTGTTAGTGGCTTCCCAGGTTTAGCAACCATATTTATGATGGAAGTTTTCCATAATAGTGGGAAGTACTGCAGTCTTAGTACTGCATTAAACAGAATGGTAACGAGAACTATTCCTTTCCTTGGCAGCTGTCTGAGAATCTCTCCTGTCATGAGATCAAATCCCGGTGCCTTTTTTGATTTAAGTTGAAAGATGGATTTTCTAACTTCTGCTGGCGTTACAAGTTTTAACGGAAGTGACATTTGTTGGTCACTGTTTAGGAAATCATCAATATCTTCTTCTTCTGGATACATTTCCGGTTTCCGCACGTTTGAGTCACATTTATTTATTTTGCTAGCAACAAAATTCCACAAAGAACGTTGGGCATTTGTAGTCTAAAGTAAAAAAAAATTCATCAGCACTCCTAAATACCTATTACATATCACAAACAGCAACTTTGATTATGCAGCAAACTCGGGTCATAGTTAGAAAAATAAATAAAGAGTGATATAGTTCATGTCAAATTTTTATTTATAAAACTGTTAGTGTTATTTTTATTTTAAAACAGGAGGATGAAAAAACAACAGATTGTTTTTCTGCTTTTGATGCTTAAATAGTTAACTACAAACATTCCAATCAGTGCGAGAGAGAGACATATTTTTTTACCCGTCTCTTGCAAGGGCTGGTGGATAAAATACAAACATGCACCTTCACTCAGCTCATGGCTCTGCTTCCGTATTGTTGTATACCTTTGCAATTCGATTATCCGATTTGTTCATCTGGCTTGTTATTTTTGGACACTCGTTTTTTTATTTAACCCTGGACAATAACATGGCTATTTCTAATGGACTTTGATGTGATACGATGGAACCGCATGATTGTGTATTGTACATTCAATGTCGTCGAAGATTGTACTGCAGAATATCAAGAACAGTGTTCGACCCCAACGCTACAATAGCAGAGTTTATAACTCATGAAATAATACCTCATCAGGTAAGTGATTTTTTTTAATACACATCTTGGATATCGATATGTGGTATCTGATTAAAATAAAAAGTATGGAGGCAATTTTTCTACTAACCAATTTCATTACTAAACATAATACTTTCGAGTCTGTTAGAAATGATATTCTTAAAAACTGATTTGTGAATACATATTCTTCATCAGTCCTCATGTTATAAGATGAATGTTCACTCTATCATCCACTTCGAATGCGAGGTGCCCCCACCGACTAGTATCAGATTTATTAAATTGATTTTTGAAAAGTAAAAAATAGGCAGAATGGGTAAATTTGTGAAACCTAAATTTTATGCCCTTAAATCTAAAGCAACCATCAGCGTTGAGATTCTCTGCTGCATGTTATGCAATATTCGTGGCAGATTGGAAGATAATAGTAAACACATGCTCTGTCTTTTGTAAAAACAGCTTCAAAAATAAATAACTTATCTAAACTTTAGATATAGATTATTGAATTATTTCTTCATATTATTGAACAATTAACTTCTGTAACAAAAGTCCTGTAATTGCACACAGACTTTTATTTTCACCATTCTAAATAAAACACCACCATAATGTTTACATCTAAGTAAAGATCCAGTATTCAAAACATTATATAAATTATTTATACCAATGTATCACTAGTATCTTGCCAACCTTATAAATGCAAAAATGTTGAGACCAAAGATATTGGTCCTATGAAAACCAATATAGAAAACCGGCTGCAGAATTAAAATATCTAAGTTCGATTCCATCTCTAAATTTAAGTATTCTAAATCTAATTGACATGGTCATATTATTTAAAATATTGAATTCATTCGTCTAAAATCAACAAAATAAATTTCTAAAATATAATTAAAATAATTAATATTTAGAATTTTTTTTTTATTTCGAGACCTAATTGATAAAAGTCTACAAGAAGGGATCATCGTCATAGATGCACAAGAGGTGACGTGCAATATTTTCACTATTTTAAAATTAATTAATATTGAATATTAAATTAGTGTTACTTTAACACATGTCATCACTGTACAATTAATTACTGTTAAATAATTAATAAAAGTAATTAATAATTAACATCAATTTCTCTTAGTAAAGATGCAGGCATCCCTGTATTCTTACTAAGGGAAATTTAATATCAGATGAATCAAGTCAAATCACCTGTCAAAACTCAGTAACTGTGCACAACAATAAATACATTGAAACAGAAAATTATCATGAGTTATAAAATTCCTTTTAAGAAGATATGAGTAAATTGCTGCTGACACATATAAAGCAAACTATTTTAATGGAATTATACACCATGGTAATAAATTGTTTGTCCAATATTTGTGTAACTATAAATAACTGCAAAAGAGTAGCAAACGCATTCAGATACTGCTGCTCTGGTTAATAGCGGTTGCAGGTTTCAAAGAGATTACTTACCATTTTAGAACAGGTCGAGCGTGTTGGTAAAAAATAAATTGTTGGTAAAAGAAAAAAGAAAATCAAATTTCTGTTGCTCTTGGTTTCCATTTAATATTTTACTATTAGTGTGTAGGCAATAAGTTATAACTAACATGCACAATTATTTAGGCGAACATTATTTAGAGGTTTTTGTGATTACACTAGATCCTCATTGATCACGGTCTACAGCACAAAATCCAAGGTCACCTGAAAAGTTCATAAATAAATATATATATATATATATATATATATATATATGTGTATATATACATATGTGTATATATATATATATATATATATATATATATATATATATATATATATATATATATAGTTTGTACTCATATTTATATACATACATAAGGTGAACAACAAAATTTATAGACATTACCGAAGTCACATTTCTTATTCAATTGGGATGAAACTTGATATAAAACAACTTTGATTACAATTTAGGCTAAGTTCGTAGATGAACAAAATTGGAACAAATATTTTAAAAAACGTAAAGGTTCAAAATTTGAAATTATTCACTAAAATTTCTTTGACATCAAAAATACACAAATGATGCTTTATTATTTTTATGAATTCTTCAATTTTGTAAATATTTTTTCTATTTTGGCAGATAGAGGTGTAGGATCTAAACTAGAGTCCTGGATAACATTGTAAAACAAAACTAACCATTAATCATGTTATATTATGTAACGTGATGGTGCTGTGTTATTCATACAGTGGAATTTAAAGTTAAATTATATCAAGATATTAATAAAAATTATTGATAAATTGATAAAATTTTTACTAGAAATCAACTAGACGGCCCTGTATTATTTTGCGGAAATATGGAAGTTATTTTCATAAAGTTATTTCAAAAAGTAAAATACAAAATTAAAAGTGGATGTTAGGAGAACTTAAATGCAATTGCTGACGTATTCTACTTGTTATGTGGTTTACTCTATTTCTACATATTATATTATCATGTACAAAACATCAATATAGTTAATTATTAAAAACTACAAATTCATTATAAAGCAAGCACTGGCCATTGGTGTTCATTTTATTCATTTATCGACTATGTGGCAACACTTGAAAAACTATTTAATCTATTAACATTAATATATACACGGCAAGAGCATATTAAATTGGTCGACTAGTAGACCAAAAAGCAGCAATTTGGTTAACATAGTTCAGTAAAATTATTACAAATGATTAATCTACAAGTGAACAATTTGTAATTATTCACATATTGTACATAGACGTATCACACAATAACGGCTTGGTAATTCTATTTTTATCTATAGTGAAATACATTAGCCTTATAATTGATCAATATCTCACTTCAAGTGATTGGTAAAGTTGAATTGGCATTAAATCAACCATTATTTCATTTAATACCAATTCAAACCAAAACTCATATTCGTGAAACTCTACTTCAACCTACTTCATATATCTGGACAGCTACTTGACATAGAACAATTACTCATAAAGAATATGCAGGGATGATGGGTCGCAGGAAATATTTTTCTGCTTCACTGCCTACATTTTCTCACCTTACAATTATATTGCATTCTTAATGTGTTCTCATTCCGTCATAAGTTATAAATAAATATTAGTCAGTACATGGCTTTGTAACCTGCTGCTAAACATAGAAAATGTTTGTGTGCTGAATCTTCATGTGTCTATATATAAACTTTGGAATTGAGTTGATTTAATTATATACGCTGAGTCCATCGATTAGTGTAATTCCGTATAAAGCTATTGCTATAATTACTTTATCATCATCTTCGATAATACTGAAACAAATTTACTAACAGGTTTATTAAATAAATAAACCAGCAGGTTTTTAACTTCGATAAATTACTATTTAAAGCAATTGAATATACAACCTTGGCATTAAAATATACATTTACAAAAGTTAAATAATATAATAAAAGGACAATTAGAGCTTCACAATACTCATAAACTCCAAGGCCATTGTTTTTACATATGACCTAGAACACTAATAAAAATACTTTCAGACAACATGGGTAAAATAAATAATCAATATTTACTTTAATATGGGAAGACAAATTGCCTTTTGTTTACTTTCCAAAGTAGATCAAGGCATTTCATTTACCTAAATAGGTTACATTATGGAAAGCGGGTCTTCATTTTCCATTTGCATTGAGTAGAAGAAACAGACATTTCTATTAGAAATGATGGGAGATTATTTAAAGGAATCAATTCACTTTCTAATTGCATTACAGTCAATTTTAGGCGTTAACTGATTTTTCCCTAAATTAGAACAAGCAACATTCATTAAAATAATTCTAAAGAAAATTTACAGTCTGATATTAATTTTTTTCATTATTTTGGTTACCAGTTGTCAGTTTCGTGTTTGTTCTATCAATTGATATATTTTGGCAAAAAAACTTATTTGCTGATTGTTTACGTCAATTTGATGATATTTTCAGTTATTACAGTGTTTTGTTTAGAACAAATTGTTTTAAAAAACTAAAAATTGTGACGCCATTAGGCATATTCTTTATATTTTCAAGTCACTTAATATCTATCATTGTTAAAAGTCTTCTAAAATCAAGTCTTTTCTTAATAATCATCCATTTCAGTTTATTTATTAATAGATTGGAACTGTTATTAATGTGTCTACTTACATATACCATTATTAAAATGTTAAAAGCTATGAATGAATATCTTGGCCGTATGAATCAAGAAATATTTCATGATAATAGAAACGATTTAGTATAACCTAGAGAGGCAGATTGGAATGAATTATATGGTAATAGTCATTTTGATATTTCAAGTAATCCTATGTGCATATCGATTCTACCAGACATATTGATTATAGTAAATGAAATATGCAGTACACCCAATAAAATGTTTAAATTTCAGGTACTCTGGAGCAAGTTGAAATAAATTGTATAATCAGGAATGTTATTTTTTGGTATTCATTTAGTACTTTGATTTCTACTCCAGGTATTTCATTTTGTAGTACAAACTTTTCTTTGGTCTGTTAACGGTATTGGACTGATACTGGACTTGTATATGATTGATGTAAGTAATAATTATATTATAGATATTGTTGTAATTTCAAAAGTGTTTATGACAGTAATTAATTTTATCTTTCTGCTTTCCTTACAAATGTATATAAAATTAATTGTTTAAGTTTCAATACAAAGATAATGTAAAATATATAAAAAATATTAATATTAATCAAACAACATTGCAGCAACTATGGTCACTAGAAATGATTAAGTTTATTCATTGGCTAACAATTAGTGTCGCTGACTTTAAAGCTGTCTGTGTCCTCAATGAGATATTGGTTCTGGAATTTCGTAAAGTGAAAATAATCATCGCAAAACTGAGACTTTCACCTCAAATGTGTAAGTATTTGTTTAATTACCTTCAATACGTTAATTTTACATCGTACTAATAGTATCAAATCATTATTTTAACTAATATCATTATTTTAACTAAACTAATATCATGAAATTACGTGATGTAATATTACTTCTACTTTATTTAAATTCTTTACCACAACCTAGGTTTCGTTGCTAATTGCCCACCTGAAGATGTAATACAATGAAATCTAGGTTATAGTAAAGAATTTCAATAAAGTAGAAATAATACTACATCACATAGTTTCATTTATGGTATGGTACACAAAATTACTACACAAATAAAACAATGACTTTAGAGAAACTAAAAGTAAAAAAGCAGGCTGTGTACCAATGTCAGTTCCATTGGATTATTGTACTTGGGTATATGTATATTTACATAAACACACAACAGGTAAATTTATACAATAATATGGATATTTTTTAATAATTCAACTGTACTTGCTGACTCCGTTTTAATTTTTTTGTTTGAGTAACATGTTCCTATTATATAAGGCCCTTCACTGGATAATGAATTGGCAAGCATTGAGGAAATCACACAACGAAGCAATGGTGGAACTTTTACAGGTTGTCAGATCTCCGACCTGCGAATATCGTTGCTGCCTAGTTTTTTCAACTTTGTTATTACGTATATTATTTTAGTTGTACAGTTAAAAGGCTTGCGTTAAAGTAACTAAATTTAATTTTTGTATTTGTAAATCACAATGTGAATTAAATTTTTTATTAATATATCCTTATTTTAGTTCATCATATATTAAAATTTTTTCATAGCAAATATTTTCTTGAAGTCAGGGGCAAATTAAAAATAACATATTAAGGAAATATATGGATTAGACAGATAATTGCCTTGAAAGTAACTTCGTCTGTTTTTTACCTACGTAATAACAATGAATTAATTTATAAATTTTAAGTTGTTTTACTTTTAAGTTTTGGTCACTATCTGTGGTTGTTTAAAAATATTTTTATGTAATTAAAACCTCAAACTATAGTTCTTAAAGATGTTTGGGTGTATCAGTGTTGTATTCAGTTTTTTTTATATTTATATTGGTTTATTTTCTAAACGTCTCATAATTTTTAATTTTAAGAAAAACCATTTTGTATTTTGTAAAAATTAAATTAATTATAAATTGAAGCTTCATAAAGATATTACATGTGTTTCACACAATGTGTATATTATTGTAACACAAAATTTAAAAAAAATTTCATAACATCTGTTTTAGACATTAAAATATACATTTACATAAAATTGGAAGACTGATTTTATTTTAAATTCTTAAAGATGACCAGACAAACATACTAACAACAATTGTTACAAGGATACACGTGGTTTTCCGAGGTACAGAAACATGTAAATATATAAACATAAAAATGGAAGCGGCAGCAAAATAAATTACATTCAACCTGAACAAAACATTTACTTTAAATGTATTGAATGTGTTTAATAAGCTAAACTAACTTCCTTATTACATAAGCTGTTTCCTTAGGAGAATTGCGTGTTTAATGTCAACAGTGAATATGTAGAGAGATTATAACATGAACAGTATATTAAGCATTCAGATTCAGATAATAGATGTACAAATTGTGCCTTAAGACTCCATAGCAATCTCAGTCGATTTAAGTAATTGCTTTTATTTTTAATTATGATGACGTCCAAAGTAGTACATTAATTTTATTGCAAGAATACATCACAAAAGTTATATTATTCATGTGACTCATTATTGACTAGAAGCTAATTCAAGGGAATTGAATTGTGAAATTTCAAATTGCATATGCATATTTTTTAGTAAACTTCACAAAAACGAAGGTGTTTGATCTCTCACATTGTAGTTGTTTTAATATTTTCTACTGTTCGATTGTAATCATTAGTTAGGGGTATAACGCCCCTAACCAATTAATTGATGGAACATTTTTGTAAATTATGTTAATTATAAAACAATCAATTAATAATTAATTATAAACGATCTTAAAGTCAATTATGAAATGATCATAAGATTTCTATATTTGTGTGATTTTCTGTCTATTTTCCAATTGTCAAAATCATATTTAAATTATATGATTAAAACTTTTATTCATACATATATTTTCTATTGTTGTGTTATTAGTATTCAATAGTTCTCTAATACATAATGTTACCATGACAATTGGGTAGTTTGATTAATCTTTAATTGCCTACATTCAAAATTCAATAGTATATACGGAGATTTAATATTGGGTAAACCATGTTTCTTTTTCGAATAAGGTTATTCACAATGGTATATAAAAGTTATCTATATTGGAATACATCATTGAATCGAGACCTGAAGAAGTGAATATTATACTGGGTGTGAATAAAGTGGCACAATCGAAATTATTTTATATACATACATACAATACAATTGCAGCTCTATGTTAAGAAAGAATACAAACTGTTGGAAATCCCAATGATAAAATTGTTTGTTGGCTTACAGCGTGTAATTGTTTCAAAATTGTAAGCTTTTATCAGGAGTAATAAAGTTTGAAAGTAACTTCATGAAAATAAAATTCTTAATTTTATTTTAAATTGAGATTTACTTTTCATTGCGGTAATGAAAGTTGTAATAGACTGTTTTTTAAAATGTGTCCTTGTTTCAATTATTAACTTGTGCCTAATGTATTTACTAGAAGGTTTTTCAAAATATAGCGACCATTTAATTCTGAATACTGAAATATTTCATATGGTTCAATCAAAGCACAGGTCAGTATTAAAAATATCTTTTCAGTGAAAGATTATGCCGGTGCCATAAATTTACAAAGAAATATTAATTTTGCCAAGAATTGATCGTTTTCAAACTAAGGCCTGGCAGGTAGATCAAGTATTTAAAGATCTAGCTATAGTTTCTGCAATTACGAATAGGTCTATTGTACCCTGTTGTGCACGCTGTCATGCAGTTGTGGGGAAGAATGATTAAGCAATCTCTTTTTATGTATTACATCTTATGTCAAGTCATATGAAGCTAATGGATGTAGTTTTCTGTGTCTGTTATACAGTTTTCCCAATTTAGATTGTATTGGTTATAATATAGTCATAACACAGGAGCGCACGAAACACATAAAGTAAAAGAGTGATCAAATTATAAATGTTTAATACAAATTGGAGCTGAACAAATTTCCTGAAATCGTAGTTTGCAAAATATCTACCCTTGATACAAGTAACCATCACGCTAGGGATAAACAACATAATGAAATGAGATCCAACTTGTACATTTTATATACTGAGTTTATAGAATTGTTATATAAACAAGAGTATTGATGAGCGTCATTGGTAAATCAATATTTATATTCAAGTATTAAAATAATTTCTCTATGATTAATAAAGAGATGCACGTACAGCCTTTCCGGGATTCGTTCTATACATCTTCTATAGGATTTCTTTAATACCACTCTTCTCTAGCCCTCTCATACAAAATGTGTGTTCTGAAATTTTTTAAAAAATCCATTCAAGTGGTAATTAATACTTTTGTAACATAAAAGTTTGATAGAAGCACTTCATACCTTTAAATATTTACCATGTATGTCTGTCCAGTTGAAAGTAAATATAATTATTAATAATTTCACGACACGATTCAGAATATTATCGATATTGATCAGTCGGGTTATATTTATTTGACTTCACTTTACATTAACTTAATGGATATTTGTATTCTCTAATTCATTGTTACATTAGTGTGGTAAGGTTTTTTAACTTACTGTTTATATTGACAGATTATAAAGATAAATGTAAAGTGTTGTTGTAGTCATTTGACCTATAAAATATATGAGAAATAAGAAATAAACAAATAAAATATATTACTTTGTATTATTTGTTAATACATTTTAAACTAGAGATAGGTAGATATAAAATTAAATTTGAATAGAAATAATTGTCATGATCCTATATAACGACTAAATAAAACTTTAAAATTTTAATACCTTTATCGACTCAAGTATATAGTCATTAAGTAAATGAATTACGTTTTTTGGCTGTCACATTGACAAACTTATAAAGTACTTAAAGCATATTGCTAATATTTTCACAGATATAGAATTTAATGGAATATATAAGCTTTTTATATTTAATTGCTTAAATTTGACTCTGGTTTCACACTCAGGTTTTATGTTCATATTTTATAAGGAACCACGTTCACCATAAGTAAGTGAATATAAAAAATGTCTAGAAAAAAAATTTTGTATCCAGGATTAAAATGCAAAAACACAATACAGGCACATCAATATATTTTAGGAGAAATTTGTTTATGGTCAAACACCAGATTATCTTTGACTTGTGCTATTTTTAAAGTGTACACAGATTAAATTGGGATCTTGGTAACTGTAATCTTTGAAGGCAATGTTGGTATATTTTCTTGAGAATAATGAACATGTAAATTCCACCTTCTTATATACAAAGCTAAATTTGTTTCTTTTTATAAATATAATGTTAAAAATACTGGACCAAAATACCTATGCCGAATAAAAGTTTTTTTAATCTCAAATAACAATTTTGTTTCAGTTGCAACTCAAATATTGAATTAGTTACACAAGTCTGATGACTAAAAGTTGACACAAAACTCTTCCTCAAAGATTTTGATAAAAGTAAATATTATTGTGTGTATTTTCAATAAAAACAATGGTTATAGATATCTCATGGATGTTGGCATGGCACAAATACTTCTAGCAGAAGATCGAGAGAGTGAATCAACATAAAGTAGCCCAGGTTCAGAATTTCCAAGTGAAATTCAGAACTCAGCTGTGTATACGTGAACAGGTACGTGAGAGATAAAGAGAAGCATTGACTTTGCATTAATTACAAAAATTTCTGGTACTAGCAATGTGTTGTTGTGTTAAACACTCAACGGATTCCATGACACGATAAACTAATTAATTTTGACTCAAAAGAAATTTAATCAGTAAAGTAAGACACTTTTTTCATAAACACTCAACATAAGACTCATGTTGCATTCAATTAGAACACAAACATTTTACAAGAATCAATACGAACAATAAATAAATTGAAGATAGTTTTTAGTCAATTTTAATGTATCAGTGCGTGTTCGGTGTTTGCAGAAAAACGTCTAGTCAAATTCCCATTACAATTGCTTTATTCTATCGAAAATTTTACAGTTTAGTAATGATGGGAACATTGATTGTTCTGCATATTGTTTCTAGCATTTTGACTTTAAGCAATTTCTATGCCTTTATGGCATTCAGGACATTTCAGGTAATTCATGTTCTCTGTTCCATTATGTAGTCCACTTATATAGCATGTGACAGAAATGAATTTGAAGGGTTGGTTCTGGGAATTAAAGAAATCAAAGATTTTTCAGACTAGAGCATAGAGGAAATTTTTTGAGTCAAAATAAATCACACACACATTATTTATGCTGTTCTGGATCTCGTCACCGGAGGAAAAAGAGATAGTTTCTGCAAGTGCATTTACACTACATTAAATATTATTGCCTCCTTTATTTTTTATTCACAAATATTATTATTTTGTATGATGTTATTTAGTATAACCAAACGCATGGAAATTTTTAATGTTTTCTTTGAATGTAAAAATGGAGAAAACATTGTTATATTTGTTGATTTTAAATTTGGAAGTCCTCAACATAACCCCAGTTCCAACAATGATTTTACATTTTATTGCCTTTAAAAGAGAATTCCACTAATCACTTATCCCAATTCTATATTCATTTGTTAGAACTGTGCCATTATTTAAACGAGGCGTTTGAATTTTGACATTTGTATTAAATGTTTTAATAACATTTTTGTTTGAAATACTTTCAGAAATGTTATTACTTATATCTTTATTATGAAGCCCTAAACTTTAGTTTTCAGTTACATCCCTCACTCTAATATTTTGTGTATTTAGTTGTTTTGAACATTTTAACAACATTTTTGAATAATATTTACATCACTCCCCTTCACATCACTCACTCTTGTATTGTCTGGCTTACTCTGATACATATAGTTTTCTAGTTAATTTAAAACATAATGTAAACCTTATTAACATAATATGTTACTATATTATAGTAACTAACTTAACTTGCAATCACAAATGTAATAAATTACAAAGCCATAAATAAAAAATTATAATGACAAATGTAAATAATATAAGGGCTAAAACTTGCTTAATAAAGTATAAATTTCACAAACAATAAAAAAATGTTCTTTCTACAGAGTATTGACATGAATAAGTTTAATCATACATATTTGTTTCTATAATTTTTGAGAAGGAATTTGTTTTTTGATATGATTTTCTGCTGTTTCATTTTTATCACTACTACATCCTAAGGTCAGTGCTTTATCAGCTCATTTTACTAACATTATCTCCATGTGCAGTGAACAGACTAAGAATGAAGTACAAAATGCTAAATATTTGTTAGTAAAAATCACTTAAGTAATCTCTGAGTGACATTAAAATTTTATATTTCATTTTGTTCAATATTTTTAACTTAATATTTACTTCATTCACATTATCAATGTGAGATTTGGCATTATTTAAGCACAATTAAATATTAAATAAATAAATTCATTTAAACAACATGCCATAACATTTAAAAAATTATAGTGGAGGAATATAAAATGTGGTTTTTGATTGATATCTCGTGAACATTTTTAAAAATAATCTTGTAATGGATGTGATAAAATTATCATCTATAAATTAAATAAAACTATAGATTTGGCCTGTCTGTACGTTGAAGTTATTTACGTAAACATGATTTAGAAGCTATGTGCTTCTAAATGAAAGTAATAGAGCATGAATATTAATTTTTGGAATTTTTGTCTGTTTTCTGTATTTTTGTTTGTCCGTGTCCACGTTTGTCTGAAAACATATCACAAAAACTAGCTAAATTTTGATAGGATTTTTTTTCAAACACCTACATATTGACATAAAATATTATTTAGGTTTTTATATTTCATTTGAATCGGTATATTCAACCAAAACACATGCAAATTTGAAATTTTTAAAAATTTTAAAATTTTCAAAACAAGAAATGACTAGATGCTCGGCACATAGTAAGTAACCAAATGTTAAATATATCCATCGACTTCAATAGGTGGCACTAAGTGTACTTTAAATTGCACAATGAAAGGCCTGGATGACATGGGTGCATTCAAATTGAAGTGTGGAGTGGTGCAGAAAATATAGGTACGTGAGTAAACAGGTTTAATAAAAGGCTATATAAATATGATTGTTACTTACTGTATTGTCTAAATATATAATAAAATTGTAGAATTGGTGTGTCTGTACACGGAAGGTATTTATGAAAAAATTATTTTAGTAGTATTTAATTTATCCATTTATCTACGAGATTGTTAATTTATTCACATATCACGCAAGAAAATAGCTAAAATGTTTTCCATGATATTTTTACTGGTGAATAAAGATGGGTTTGGAAAAACATGTCTATAGCACACATGTTCTTCAAAACCCATCTTTATTCACACACACATATATATACATATATATATATATATATATATATATATATATATATATATATATATATATATAAAGATGGTATACATATATCACATATTTGATTACAATTGACACACGAGAAGCTGCAAGCACAGTTAGTGAATATTAATAAATGTTTATGTTACATAACTTTTGAAAAAGTGATCAATAACTACCAATTTTGTAATAAATAATGATGCAACGGAGACATTTTTTGAATCAGATAAAGAAAAAATATCAAAATTTATTTCCACCAATATTTTTTACTGACACATGATGTAACAGTCCTAATTATTTCAGTAATAATGCATTGTACAAAGTCTGATTTGAAATGTATGTTTTAAGATTCAGTAAGAATTGAACTTATTTATTTGAAATGTAAATATACAGCATGACTTAAACATCAATCATGATATATTTAAGTCGAATAGCTGTTGAATATAAAATATTAACAGTTGATAATTATTTAAACATTTTACATTTTTAATTAGTGTTTTACACACACTTTACACATGTATAAATTCAAAGTGGAAACAAAAGTAAATATTTATTTAAAAGGAACTAAACATTAAAACAAATATTGAATTTAAAAAAGAAACATATATCAAAAACCATCCAAGTGTGAGTCTTGCTCGCGTATCGAGAGTTCCGTAACTGACTTGATATATACTTAATAATGCCTAATGTTGTTTAGTATCGGGGATATACATATCGTCTTGAACATCTCAGAATGTATGGTGTATAGAATCATCATTATTGTTTCCCTACAACCGCTGCATAGGCTGTGAAATATCCTGTTTTATGTGTAATATTAGGTTATGTAATTTCAGAAATGAAAAAGGGTATGTTTTTTTCTTTTTCAGGATATCTCTGAAGATATACAACCTTAAATTGAACAAAAATATTTGCGAGACGATTGAAGCACTACTTTCAAACAATACCTCACACTAGATCTGGAGTTCAACAATTGTTTGCGTTACTTATTAGCCCACACTAAAATATCCAAGTAAATATTTTTGTGTATTAGCTTTTGAGATACATGTGAGTTGACATACTTTATTACTGTGCCAAATTTCAGGCTTACATGTGAAGAAGTTTTTGAAGGAAAGTGGGTATGATAGACAGACATGTGAATGACCTTATAATATATGTTTTATATTTCTTTTTGAGATACAGAATTTATGCAGCATTAAATGAATGTATGCGTACGTATGTCCTAAAGCTAAATCTATTTTACCAAAATACTTCTCTATTTTGCAACGTTTACTAACCCTTCGCACTATTTAAAAGTTATTTCCAAGGTTCCGAAATTTTTCCACATTTGGTCATTCTAGAGCATATTAATTTTTTACATTGTCTATTGCAATAAGTTTTCAACAATCACTATTACCATAAAATCAGTATTTCTATAAGAAACACAGGGATATAAAGGAAAAGTCTTTATAAAATATACTTTTTTTATTACATTAATAAAGATTTAAACTACAATTAAATATAAATATGAATAAAAAAATTACTTAACCTGACAAAATATAAATTATTATATTGCTTTTAAATATATTCCCAACTATAATATATTAAATAATTATATTGCCAACTTTTGGAGAGCCACCTCAGTTCTGTCCGTGAAATGCAAAATTCTAGGGTCCACCTTATCCAATGCAATGCTAAGAAATAATGCAATTGCTTTTGTAATAATCTTGCGTCCATTAAATTCTAAAAAAATTAAAACCCACCAGCTTATAAAACGTGGTAAAAGTTTCATTTACATACAAATATACCAACAAAAGAATGTCATGTACTAATATACACTAGATAAATTATCGTTTTCTATGATATAAAGTTGGCAAACAGTTGAATACAAATAATAAAAAAAAATAATAAATATAAAATGGATATAATTCCATGGGCTGTAAAATTTTGCATATGTCGAAATAACAATTCAAAAATATGGAACTTTATTGATTCAAATTAAAAATAAATTACTTTTTCATATTCGCATTCAAATTGTTTATTCGCATTAAAATATTTAAATACCAGCCAATTTTAAATACATTTACAAATGTCATACAATAAAAATAGATTATATGCCAGTAGATCAATTTAGATAAAACAAGGTTTTCAGCCATAAACAGTTGTAACAGCTAAGTAACCAGTTATAAGCAAAAAGTCAAATCAAAAGCGAAGTTAATACGAATTATCAAATCAAAAGCGGATACAATTCCATGGAAAATTAAGATATAAAATTTTGCACATGTCGAAATTAAAATTAAAAAAATATGGAAAATTAACACTCCAATAACAAATAAACTACTTTCCCATATTTACAATCAAATAAACCCTCACGGTTTGAAATCTTTACATCAGCATTCATTATGAGGTTATAGCTATTCATAAATAAACAAAAAAATTTAAGTGGTAGTTATTGCAAGGGTTTGGGCAAGAGATCTGGTGAAGCATGTGAATATGACACCGCAATTTACATAAATGGTTGCTGGCATGTAGTTTTGCTTAACATGTAAGTAGATAAACTTTTGATACAAATTACATAAAAATAATGTTATCTGAATATGTCATATAATTTTCATTTCAAATTGTTTATTCTTTTCTTTAATACTTTTTAATTGTCTCTATAGCAATTTTACTATTGTGAAAATATTCCAATTCAGGACACTATTACAATTAAGGTATTACCTTAGGACTAAGTTCCTTTTCAGGAATATTTTCATGTTAATTTGATTATGGTGTATTTTTAACTGGATTAGAAGTACACACATCTCAGTTGTTAGCGGCTTTCGTTTGATCAATTAACAAGCCATAGAGAATATTGGGCAGGCTACATGGTTGGTCTTACTGATATACTGTAACACACATTGTAATAAAAAGTGTATCTGTTATTCACATGGGTTATTCTGTGAATCAGACTGATGACATTGGAAATGTGTTTCTGTGAAGAATAGTAAAATTTTTGGTTTAGGAATTGCAATTTCCACAGCAATTTTTTTCGGAAAGAGTTGAGAATTTTCATTATTTCCTCAAAATTGTTCACTCTGATATAATAAATGAACTTTATGAACAAGGGCGACACTTTTGTAAACATATAAACGTATAACAAGGATCATATCTATTATTCATACAGATGAATCCGTACTTCAAACTAAGCATATCAAAAGGACTTTGTGTATTAAAATGTCTATTGTTTCATTCTGAAATTGCGAATTGGACAGCGATTTTTCTTAATTTGTATAATTCCTTAAAATTTTCAACTCAATTTTATATACAGAATCATTTGTATGAATAATATACATCTGTGTGTATATATAATATGAAATGTATATTTTTGTTAAAAGAATTTTTTCCCAAAAATTTTTTCTTGCTGACTCAAGGTAATCCCAAAACTTTGTAATGGAATTTTATTTGCCTTGTCAAATTTATACTTACTACAACCTTATTTTGGTTAAAATTTTCTAATTAATATGATTGAAAAATATATACCATAAAATTGGTATTATTATGGTATGTGAAAAAGAATGTTTACATTGCTAAAAAAATTTCATTAAACTTTTAAAATTTTTGTAATGTAAGATTCTTTAAAATACAAGAAGCTTCAAATTGTAGTTCAATATATGGAATAATGGTAGACATCTGGATTTTATTATTTGATATATAGCATTGATAAATTGGTGTGTACCTTATCTAAGCAACAACTATTAGTGATGCAGGCGTAGGCAGAACTTAGTAAAGTTCCCATTTGAAAAAGGTCAATATTATCGAAGCAAATAGCACTTGATTTTTAACCACTGATAAAATACTCATGCTTGTAAGTCAGTTGGGACATAAATGGAAATTTTGAATATTTCTTTCAAATTGAGTCCTCAATATAATCTCCATTCCAACAATAATTTAAATTGTATTATCTCTAAATGAATATTTATTTACTAGCGTGACCCGTGCGAAGTCTTTGCATTATTTATTCCATTATGAAGCTCAGATGACAGATCAAACAAATATTTTACTAAAATTGACATATAGAGGCGCAAGTATCAAAAGCATTGAGCTAAAGCACCACTTTATTTATACGTGAGTGGATTTGAAATTAAACAAAAATTTTACCGACTGTCAATCATATTGACATTGAGCCGTTAGATGGCAGCATTGCTGTTTTGTGTGTATAATTTTAATAATTAATTAATTTGCAAAAACAATAGCAATATTAAATTTTTTAGTTATGGATGCCGGTAGAGCAAGCAATTATCTATAAAATTATATATAATTTATGTGGATTAGTTGTGAGGTTTTTTCTAAAAAGGGAGTGTAACATCTTAACCTTAGCGTATTAATATATATGATATGATGATCATTTGTCTCAATTCTATATTCATTTGTTAATCGTGTGCCACCATCTTAACTAGATATTTCAATTTCAGGTTTGAATAGACCTTTTTTTAAGAAGAATAAGAAAAATGTGACAGGTTATATCTTGTATACCGGCAGCATTATAACATATGGTTATGACTAAAGTTTGCATATAAATGCTTTCATGTATCATTTAAATACTTCCCTAAAAGTTTAGATAGATTTTGACCTTTCTACAACTTGTCCAGTATTTTCACTACTTGCTGGGTTCCTATTGATAACATTGTAGAGTTATATAACCTATGATCATCTGAAGAAATATTAGACTTCATTACTGCATATAAAGAAATTCAGTCATTTTTAAATATATGGTGAAACGACACTATTCAATTTTTATTAATTATTTGCCTGGAACTTTATAATTAAAAAGTGAGATGTATAAAAGGGGGGACAAACAGTCTCACGAATTTTTATAAATAAGCTACCGTAGACCCGAATGACATCTGCCCAAACATAATATTTGCCCTTGAATAAAAATTATGAATTCTAATTTGTTTAAATTTAAACTTAGATTTACAAAACAGTGTTATATTCATCAACATAAACAATATTTCAGAGATGGTATGGACTGCTTTCCATCATTTACATATTACTGCCATTAAACCACTTTGTGTCATTGGCAGCCATTTGTCAGGTCTATGACAAAATTTAAACTTAGATTTACAAAACAGTGTTATATTCATCAACATAAACAATATTTCAGAGATGGTATGAACTGCTTTCCATCATTTACATATTACTGCCATTAAACCATATTGTGTCATTGGCAGCCATTCGTCCGGTCTACGACAAAATATACTTGCAGATAGACAATAAAAATCTTATTTGACCTCAATATAAATAAAATTATTAATAAGCTCTTTTGACATGATATACGAAGGTCAAAATTAAGTCTAATATTATTAGTGTACAAAGGGGTTTCAAGGATACTTTGAATCAATTACATGATGGAAGAATGTCAATGTAAGGGATTGTGTATGTACAAGTGAAGCTAAATTCCCCTGTCGAAGGATAACAATGCAGTATTTTAAATGAGAATCAAACCAGGAATGGAATTTCTGTTAGCCGTAAGTATGCTTTACTCCTAACATGTGTATTAATTATTGTTCACAATTCTTGTATTAAAACGATTACTGTTTTATTGTGCTATAATGGATTAGAGTGAGTAACAATGTGTTAGTGTGTATAACATAATTACAGATTATTTTATACACAATAACTAGAGATTGGTATATATACTTTAAATACGATTTAATATATTTACTACAAGTGTACATAGCATAAAGAAAATAAATTATTCTATATAAATCTCTCATCAGACTTATCATTTTGTATGGTAGCGAAACCTGGGCAATCAATAAAGCTGAAGAGAATAGGCTACTCATCTTTGAAAGAAAGATCCTTCGCACAATTTTTGGAGCGTTCAAAGAAAATTATATCAGTGTTTAAAAAACAAGTGCTTTTTACTTCAATAATATTGACCTTTTTCAAATGGGAACTTTACTAAGTTATGACATAATTTAAATTGTATTATCTCTAAATGAATATTTATTTATCATTTGTCTCAATTCTATATTCATTTGTTAATCGTGTGCCACCATCTTAACTAGATATTTCAATTTCAGGTTTGAATAGAGCATATTCTAAGAAGAATAATAAAAATGTGACAGGTTGTATCTTGTATACCGGCAGCATTATAACATATGACTATGACTATTATTTTATACACAATAAGTAGAGATTGGTATATATACTTTAAATACGATTTAATATACTTACTACAAGTGTACATAGCATAAAGAAAATAAATTAATCTATATAAAACTCTCATCAGACTTATCATTTTGTATGGTAGCGAAACCTGAGCAATCAATAAAGCAGAAGAGAATAGGCTACTCATCTATGAAAGAAAGATCCTTCGAACAATTTTTGGAGCGGTCAAAGAAAATTATATTTGGAGAAGCTTACATAACAATGAAATTTATACTAAATATGGTCAAGCAAACATTTTGAGAGTAATCAAGTCCTACAGAATCACATGGTTGGGACACGTTTTTTGACGGGAAGATCTGGACCCAGTTAAGAAACTGATGTTTGCAAAGATTGAAGGGACAAGAAGAGGAAGACCACCTACAAGGTGGTTGGACAATATTGTGATTTGAATGAAAAAATTATGTTTTTTGAAAACTTCATAAAATATATAAATAATTTTAAAAAAATTACATTGAAATAAATTTAAAGAATTATATTACAAAATGAACTGTGTGTTACTGAAAGTATTGAGATACAAGCGAAAGAGTGAGAAGAACTGAAAAAAATTATTATACATTACATTGTTTAGGCAATTGTTGGTTTTACTCAATAGTGTTTAAAATTTATGTGTCGAATTTGCTTTATTTGATGCCTGAAAAAATAAACAATGTAAAATAAGCACATAATAAAGAAATAAAAAATATCGATCACTTTGATAAATGTAAGTGACTTTCATTTTTCACCAAAGATGAGTTTAGAATATAATTACTCTGAAATCTATTATTTAAATGGCATTCAGGAATATTAAAAAACTATAAAACCAAAATATTGTTTATTGAATGGAAAATAATAATCTATTTTTGTTTATATTTATATCATTTATATTATTGTTATAATTGTTATGGACATAAAACTTGTTTTAATTATAACTACCAAATGTTTTATTATTATATAAGATAAAAATGACAAATCAGGCATTCTACTCCAGATCATTGATGTAAATGTTCCATACAAGCCGCTATTTTACTCTGTATCAGTGGTTGCATATGTTGCATATTTTTCCATTGGATATTGGCCAAAACTTTAGCAGGAGTAATCGACAATTAGTATAACCCAAACATAAGGCAACAAGTTGCCCAGTCCACTTGTCAAGAGCTGCATAGTGGACAGCGCCTCATACTCACATTGCGAAGTCCAACATTCCATTGATATATTTTCTACTTCATTAGCAATAATATTCAGCTCCTTCCAATAATGTGGATAGGGGTGTAAGATTCTATGACCTTAATCACCACTTATGTTGAGATATCACACAACAAGTCACAATATATTCTCTGATAAAATGATCATCCATCATACTTGCAGTTGTGTTAGAGGTTTGTAGCTGTGCAGATAGCTTTATACCTGTTTATGTCATTGTTCTGGTACAACGTGATCAGATTTATTATCACCAAGACCTCCGGACGATTTATGCAAGATTTGATTTCTTGAGAAACATTTGTCAGATTCATCTCCATGTTGGTTACTAACAAATATTTTATACACAATGTCTGACTCCCAATTCATCATAGTTTTTGAAAGCTTCACGAAAATTTGTGAGAGTTTTTTTGAACTTAGCTTCATGAATGCGTTTTATAATCACATTCTCTTATAATAACTACGGTGAGATGACGTGCAATAACTGATCTTATATATAATGACTATGCTGTTGTGTGAACATGTACAATTGGATTTCCAAAGCAGTGATCCCTAATATCTATGAGTAAGCATCAAATTCAAGTCATCTTTGTGGACCTTTGACTGCAAATTCTAGTACATTTTTTTAAAATTTTATAACCAGTTTATTGAAATCTCCAGTATCATATTACATCTTCACTAGTTTTGACAATTTTCAGCTTTTAAAGCTTTCTAATGTCACATCATCAAAACCTTGAATCAGTTTCATATTCCGTGATCTGGTCATAGAATCCAGGATTGGAATTTATAGACTTCTGGATGGTTTCTCTTTCAAAACCTGTCAATAGCAGCTTATATCTAGTCATCATTTCATCAAAATTATTCATTTCAAAATTAATTCTACCCTTGGCACGTGCAGAAGTCCCGCAAGATCATAACACATCAGCCATCTGTTAAGTCACTTTTGATGAAATATTGCATAACTCTGAAACTTGCTATTGCTTCATAATGAAATTTATAAGACAGTTGAAAAATTTGTATCTGATTTATGTAATTATAAGCATAAAAAATAATGGAAGACAGAAAACAAAATTCCAGAGTTTCTGTAAGGCCTGAAGGCTTGCAAGTGAGAAGCATTTGTGACCTGTAATTTTCATTATTACCTTAAAACAGAACAAACAATTATTAAATCTAAACAGAACGAAAAAAATAATTTTTGTTAGGATAACAAAAATTTTTGTAATTGTTTACTTTTTGGTAAGCAAAAAACAGCAAAAAATTTAAAATAAATAATTGGAAGAGACCAAAGGAAACAAATGCAATGCCAAAAAGTAAGACAATTACTTCTCAACATTTCTCAGTGTTTTATATAATTGGTATAAAAAAATAATGCTTATGGCTTTCTTGAAATACTATAAAAACTTTCAAGTTCACTGTCGTATGAAAAAGTGGAAAAAATAAAAAAAACAAGCTTAACTATTCACTATCTTTATTATTTATGAACGTTTTACAATATAAAATAATAGAAAATATTTCATATAATCGTAAACTAGATCAATCAACATTTTCAACAGCATAAGCTAAAAGAACTCTTTCTTACCAGAACTTACCCATATTAAAAACGTTTTTGTTTTCTTTTATACACCTTGGTTTTCCGTTACTTTTGCTTAAAGTAAAAGAACTGTATTGCAGATAGTATGAAGAGCAAAGGAAATATAGTGTAAAAAGAGCTTTCACTAATATAAGGGTTGATAAAATTACAAACTTAACCTAAAATATCACGCGTTACGCACAAGCTGCCAGTTCATTGTAACACTCACACTTTTTATTAATTTATTTTCATACTTTATACAACTGGGATATATGGCGCACTTATTATATAAAACTGATATATGTAGCGCACTTATTACTTCGAAAGCAATCTCTCGCAGCCGATCCAAATATCAGTCTAGCTTTGCTAGATGTGTGACTGGGAATTAAACACGTATCCCTGCGGAGCACCGCGCCATCAAAGGCCATATGCATAGTGATAAATCCAATATACTATTTATTCATTATAAACATCAATTTCATTGACCTCTTTGCGTAAGATCGATATTCCATCTTAAGGGACAATAATATATTTAGGTTTACAATATTATAGAGATCTCAAATCATGTTTTCGTTTTTTACACGAAAATAAAAATAATATTATATATCTGAATTGGTAGTTATTTTTTCAACATAATCATAAAATAAACTAAATTTTAGAGTTGGAAATTTAATTGCTATCTGCACTAATACTGTCAGTGAATATAACTATCACAACATGTGATAGTTGTATTCACTGACAGTTGCAAACTAGTGGAATCAAAAACACTAAAATAATTCAGATTGCAACAGTTTCACTTATATTCTTTAGATTTCCCAATATATATATATATTTATATATATATATATATATATATATATATATATATATATATATATATATATATAAATATATATATATATATATATATATATATATATATATATATATATATATATATATATATATTAATGTACTATAGATATATTATTTTTTATTATGGAACCTAGCTGAAGTCAGAAAAATATTTAGTTTTAGATGTATTCCAGGAGATGATTAAATGAATTTTTAGAGTATGAATTTGAAAAGAAAAACAATTTTATCTTCATAGTGAAAGTCTCGCCTCTCTCTATTGGGCAGCATATGTCACAAAAGAAAGAACGTAAGAAATTTTTTTTGTACAATTTTGAAGGGTGTATGTTTGATTTATAAAAATTAATTTCGATTGTGTTGGGTAATAAATGAAAGGTCTAGTTATGAGAATTCCAGAACAACTTTCTCACAATATTGTTTCGAAGGCATTACAGAAAGCATTCACGAAATTCTAATTTAAAACACAAAACCTATTCCCCTCCCACCCTTTTTCTGAAAACACTCTAAATAACATTTTTAAAAAACAGAATTACTGGAAGTTTACATAAATGTAATATAGTTATATATATATTATATGATATAGTATATTACTATATATATATATATATATATATATATATATTATATATATATATATATATATATAATATATATATATATATATATATATAGTAATATACTATATCAATAGTTTACGGTATCATAGTTTAAAAAAATTCTTGCACCTGTGAAAGTGCAATATTATATGTTTACACAGTAATTAGTTATAATTAATATATATCCAGAGTTCAACAGAAATAGTCTGTACTTTATAAGGGTTTAAACTTTTATATAAACCCTATGTATGTATAGTAATTTCATACCTATATATGATAGTACGGATTTTATTGGTATGTGACAAGTTTTATTTACTTATTTCTATATGATCAAAAGCCAGCTCACTACTATTTTGATTATTCTTCAAAAGAAGAATCAAAAAAATTACCATGAAATGACACCAATTTATTTTTGGATGTTTTCAATATGATGACTGTTTCACTTAAATCAATTTACTGTTTCGATGAGATGTTTTCCTATACTGTTATACGGCATTCATTAATATTTAATATCAAATGGAATGGAATGTGAATTGAATATTTGTGAGTCATAATGAGTTCTAAACGACTTTTTTATCCGCCGTTTCATTGCCTTAATACACATCTACTCTTAGTCATCTACTGAGTGTGACAATATGGAAGGGAAAAGAAATATTTTTAAAAATTCAGTTTCAATTCTATGCAATGTGCAATCTGTTTTAGGAATCAATAGAACTACTAATAGATGTGACATAAATTTAGTGAAAACTAAACTTAAAAAGATTTACAGCTTGGCACTTATTTTGCTCTTGTTCCTTGTTTATTTCTCACATTCACGTAAACTGGTATCCTTAATGTATTATGATAAAATTAAGTGGTTTTTATATTTCTTGAATTTCATAATTATGTTTTTCCTTCTTTCATTCGATATGTTGTGGCTCAAGAACTCATACTCTAACTGGCTTGATACTTTCAATGATCTTTCAGTTTATTACAGCGTACGTTTCAGAAATTGGTGCATTGATCGAGCAAAATTAGTAACAAAGACCATAACTTTTTTTGTCGTATTCATGGTAACTTCAGCAATTATAGAACATCACTTATTTTTCTTGGAAAAACAAGTTGATTTTTTTACTTTAATTGGACAATTATCTATAATAGCAAATAGCCTTGAAATGGTTCTTATGTGTACCCTAATATACATTCTCACTGAGATGTTAAAGTCAATTAACACTTATTTAAAACGCTGTAGGCAACAATTGTTACTGAATAACAAATTAATCATCAATTTAATATTTGATAATTCAAACCAAAGAAACACTTATTTTGATCTCACACATGATCCAAAGTGTTTATCTGCTCTACCAAAGATGATTATAACTCTTTTAAATCTGTGTAGTAAACTGAATAAAATATTCAACTTTCAGGTATTTCATGATACTTTAAAAACTTTTCTCAAGTTTTGATAACTTAGGCTAACTTTGGACATTATAATTAAATATTTCAGGTGATGCATTTTATTGCTGTAACTTTCTCTTTTTCCATTTTTCTTATTCAAATTGCTATATACTTTTACAAGCAAGGGGTGAGTACTATATTTATATATGTGTATTTTTGTAAATGTGTGTGTGTATAGGTAATAAATATATAGTGATGGATAAAATTCATATTAATAATGGTATTTGTATATTGACAAGGGCTCATTAAATATTATTTCAAATAATGATCGCTGCATGGTATTCATTATTTTATTTAATTACATGTTTTAAATTACACAATAAATACATATGGCGGATTTATTGCTACGAGAGTAACCTCTTAAAGCGAATCAGAACACCATTCCAGACCCGCTCTATGAGTGGCTGGTAATCGAACCCAGTTCTCCACGATTGGCCACGGCCTCAAAAGTCATAGGCCTTGTGATCAACCCAACATCAAAATAACAATTTTTTTTAATTCCGGTCTATTTCTTTACCAATTCTGGTCTTTTTGTCTTTTTAATTTGAGCTACATAAAAACAAGCAAATGTTTATTTATAAAATTTCTGCCTAACTGAGACAAGCAGCTGATACATGGAATATAAAGCATAGCAATACCTTGTCAAGTGGGCGAGTTTAAAAAAGAAACCTTCAAATGGGAATGGTTAAGTACTTACAGTTAATATATTTTAAATGTAAATTTTTTATTGCAGACGTTTTATCAGACCTGGATAACGAATCTTATGCTTCATATCACATTTTACCTGGTAATTTTCATTGCAGTCTGTGCAGTTTGTGAAAATTTGGTTCTCGAGTTTCGTGAGTTAGAAATAAATATCATCTTGCTGAAACTTTTACCAGAAATGAGTGAGTATATAACTTTACAACAAATTTAATGTAAATTCCTGAAAACAAAAACGGTCTATCAATCTTTCATTTTCACTAATTAACATGTTTAGATATGTATGAAATTGAGGTCCTGGTCTAAGTATAGATTTATGGTATTTATTACTTAAAACTATCACATCAATAAACAAATATTAATTTAATATAGTTGCTGTAGTTTTACATATTGTCAAAATATAAAATAAACGATGCACGTAGATTTACCACAATTGAAACAATTTGATACCAATAATTACAGAAAAATGCAAACAGGTAGAATAACTACTGCATCTTCATTATCACTTGTCAGTAAAACATTATCCTAAACGTGCCCTAGTAGTGTATACTCATTTGCATATCCTGTTAGCTGTAAAATGAACATTACAAGTAATAATTCCTTTTGCTAAAAGTAGCCATACTAGCATAAACACATTCTTTCACTCTTGTACTCTTTTATCAACATCAATTAACTATCAGATTGTCAGTATCAAACCAAATGAGAGCCATTTAAGTCATTTTATGCCATGACATAAACATTATCTCAAGGGTTCTCCAGGTTCATGCTGACTCCAAATATAGAATAGGGTGGATTTTCTAAAAAAATTATTATTCAAATTCAGGTCATGAATTTGGATGATGAGTAATTTGTTTCTAACCTATTTTAATTATTATGGATGTCTTAGCCTAAAGATTTCCTCAATGATAGCCCTTAGTATTCTATTAGCTTTGTTATTTCTTTATTTGCACTGTATTCTGCCTTTTGTGAACATGTCACTTTACTGCCCTAACATGAGGGGCTTGATCCTCTTAAATCATCTCGCTTCGTTCTTGTAGTTCAAAAATTGGAGTGCCAAGATATTCACGTGGTGATTAAATATTTCTTCATAGTTACTGGCTAGTTTCATAATAGTTTCTTTGACTGTGTCAGTTCCTATGTATTTATAGATATCACTGTTGCTGCTATGCCACAGCGCATCTAAAATGTTCTTTAGGATTTTGTATTGAAATCTTTAAATTATTTGTCTTGTATTTTCACTGGCATATTGCCAAAATTAAATGGTTTTTCTTTACACAGGTATGAGAGTATGTTAGATGCATTTAAAGTTAGATGAATTTAATTTTTATATAATATAATAACTGCGTCAAAGAAAAGGTGAATACTCAGTTTTCATCTAATGCCTCAAAATGTTTAAGACATTTTGAGGATGATGTTTCAATTTGTGTAAAGATGTTAACTTTCACAATATCAGTACAGCAATTCTAACATGAATATGCTTATAAGCAATGCTAGACTTTTAAAGAATTGATTAAGAATTTTTTTAAATTTTTTTTACAATATGAGGCACTTTGATTTGATAAAAATATATGAAAACATTTTATATTTTTCAACAGTAAATCTTTTTCTCATTTTACGAATACTTATAGCTGCTTCACAAAATAGCAAATAGAATAAGCTATAAACTAATTCCATCTTTCTCTAACATAAAATGGATGTACAAAATTTGACTACGCATCTAAAACCAACTGCAATCAAGCTTCTGTTGTGGACCACATTGAGCAAAATAACATTTTGTTTAGGAAAGATTACAACAAAAATATAATTAAGACTACTTCTAACACTTACCTTGTAAAGAATTTTTGTCTCTTCTGTAAAATTTTAAAATTTGATGTTGGTTGATTTGGTAGTAAATTCCCATAATATATATATGGTTAACAATATTTGTTTTAAAATTAACGGCCAATTCATTAACATGATGTCCAGTTGAAGTAAAAGAGAAGTATTAGATGTTTTATTGTAGATTTTAGACATTATGTTTTCAAAATATTCAACATAATATTGAACTTACACAGCGCTACTATGCTGCTTATATGTGTGTTGAAAACTTTGCTCGTAAAACTTCATATTCAAAATAATCAATTTATTTTCTACTTCAAGGTCCAGATTTAAATGACATAACTGACTCACTTCAAGAAGTTGTTCGACGGAGTGACAAGGGCATCTTCACCGTGTGTCATCTATTTGATTTAAGGATGTCATTGTTGCCGAAATTTGTCAATCTCCTCATTACTTACGTAATCATTGTCTCTCAACTATCTGGATTACAAGTGTGAGGCTGCTTAAGTGCATCTATTGTTTTAAATAGCCATTGTAGTCAACAAAATAAACAAACAATGACCACATGTTCTGAACACTTGACATGAGAACTGGCAATCCGTATAAAGGAACACAATAAGATACAATAGTTGGTATGATAGTTCAATCAAGTAGATTGGAGGTTAAAGATGTTTCTGCTTCATGTCATTTCAGTTAATATCAGATACAGAGTATGAATAATCTAAAGCATCTTGAATGCTTCTTTACATATTTTTATCTTCACAAAAATTTGAAGTACAGTTGAAACTTGTGGAAAAATGAATACTTAGCAACACAATTCCGAATATTGAAAATAATGTTCAACAAATATTTGCATGATAAAAATGGAGCAATGTGTTTGTTTAACTAAATGGATACTTTTAGCAAGCAGAGGCTGGCACAAGGACGGTCAATACTAATCCCAATAGGCTGTAACATGTCATTTTGAACTGATATTTCTAAAATACTATGTCAAGCAGTCTCCATAATATCTGCAAGTAAAACTACAATTTTATGTTGGTAATTAATACAAATTGGTTGTTCATACAGGCCTTCCTCCTATAAGTTACAGTAGAGAGTGAGTGAAAAATTGAAGTGATCTATTTCTAGCTGACATACGTACTAACATAGTCCTTTTCCTTTAAAGTAAGTTTTATTGACAAATCCAGTAGGTGCTTATAAAAAAATGGAGTTTTGCAGAACTCTGAACTCA
Organism: Druceiella hillmani; assembly: GCA_039881145.1. Classification (NCBI taxonomy): domain Eukaryota; kingdom Metazoa; phylum Arthropoda; class Insecta; order Lepidoptera; family Hepialidae; genus Druceiella; species Druceiella hillmani. The sequence continues at coordinate 22,494,992 of JAYKKI010000036.1, forward strand.
AACTTTCAAATGATTCCACACATTTAAATACCCATAGTTGATTTACCATTGCCATTAATATTTAAGCTGACAGTTTAAATAAATATTCTCCAATAATAAAATCGGGATATTTGTGTTCAATTCTAGGATCAAAATTTAATATTTTTTATTATTATTATTAGAAATTACAAAAGTAAAATAGACAGAGATGGGCAGTGAGAGGGACGGACATGACGAAACTGTAAGGCTTCTGTTTTTGCCATTTGTTTTTGGAAATCTAAAAAGGGAACTGATAGAATCTGTTGAAAGGGGATACGTGGTATATGGAGGATATACAACGTATCCCATTATCATAATACAAAGGTAATGTATTCAAAATCTGCTTCGAACAATAACAATAACTGAAACTTTGTTGGAGACTTTGGAGGAGGTTACAGAGTGTACTATATATATAAATATCAGAGGGTCTCTTCAAAACTGATATTTGTAGATTTTAAATCATTAACTTTATTTGAAGGCATTGCTAGTTGTTGGATCTGTATTATTAATAGATGAGAGCTAGACCAAAAATATGTAAGTCTAGACAGCAATTAACTAATTTATATGGAATGGATGATCATTTACATAATAAATTAAGAAACTAATGTAGCATGTTTGTATTAAAAAACGAAGGACAAAGCCTTCACACAAGTTACAGAACAATTATGAAAATATAACAACTTCGAGTTTTAACACCTACCGTTTTCAAAAGTCTTATAAAGATTCTATAAGATATTTTTTTCAAATTACCGTGGTCACAATAATTTTGAAACAATTTTTGACTCTAGTCTAATGAAATTGACTACAATTTCTCGTAATTTTTAATATTGATTATCCTATATGACTGAACGTACCTTTATCATAGATCATTCACTAAACATGTAATGTTTTTTGTTATGGATATTTTTATCGCATTCTGCGGCTAAATTTTATCTTGGCTCACATTAATATTGATTTGTTCATTTATAGCTCATGATTATCAAGATATATCAAAATAGGAACCAGTAGATTATTTTAAAGTGGAGTTAAACATGCTATTTGAATTTAAGACAGATGAAAGTCTCGATGTAAAATCTGATTAATCAAACTCATTAAACATAATTTCTGTAAATGATATAAGTTTTTAATACTCATGAAACAATAAACAAACCGTTAACACCAAACCTTGAGTGGGTTTTGGGTAAAGTTATTGTCCATAAACAGGTTAGTATTAGCAAACTACCCTGCCATTCAGTATGTATTAGTACCTGGCAATGAGCTTCAACGAGCAGACATAAATTGATTATTTTAAAAAAATTAATACAGTAAAATAGCTCTTTCTGTTTTTTTAAGGGCATTTCAATTTATTTGCCCCAGATGTTGGGGAAATTGACAAATTACCCTTATGAGAAATAGTCTGTATTGTTGTGACAGCTGAATTTGGCTTTATCACATTATGATGTTGATTTTTTATTCTAAATATTTGAAATTAATTATTATGTAACGAAATGTTCTTATTAAGCACAATTGTGTAATTTTGAATTTTAACATCTACTATTATAACTTGTTCTGTTTGTATTGAATATTAAGCTATATAGTTAAAGTAAAATATATTCATTCACAAATTTTGTTATAAACCGTTATAATCAATAAAATTGTTTTATTAAATTAGTTATAGCACAAGAACAATATATGATTTTATTTTCTATACTGTTAAGGAGAAAACCCTTCACCAATAAGGTAAATACAAATTTTGAGTGCCGGTAGCGTTAATAGTAAATATCAATAATACTTGAAGAAACATTATTCATATTAGGCATTAACGACACTGGCACCCAGAATTCATTTTTAATTAAAACAATGTTTGTTTTTATTTAATTTCATGGATATTTGCATTTATATAGACTGATAATTAAAAGGAAAATATTTTGTTGCTCAATCTACTTTATTGCTGAAAGAAATACTGCTGGGGTTTACTAAACATGCATGACATTTATTATTATTAAGGATGAGGATGAAATATCATGTATTATATAGGTGGTATGTGGTATGCAGTTATGCTGTTTATGGGGCTTGTTGCGTTTTTCTGAGTCAAAATAAGTTCTTGCAAACAAAATTCTTTTTCTCTATTACTCAGCTAGTATTAAAATCACATTACTTAAAGGAAGCTGAGTTTAGTCAAAAGAAGACACTGCACAGAATGCTGTGGATCAATTGCATGCCATCTCAAAGGAAATATATCAGCACTACTTTCGATAGTGTGCTGATATATTTTACGTGTAAAATATCCACTTTTGCATTGATTTTGATAGTCAGGTGAAATAAAAGTATGTGAAGATGCGTAAATTGAAAGTTAAAAGTTATTTTCTTCGAATCTATTGTCCTGTTGCTAAAATATCCACCTGATGTTCTGGAGACTCACCTTCATTAAATAAATTTATTAAAGGAAAAATACCCTTGAGAAATTGTAAATGTGGAGATTCACCTTTAATATTTTCTTTTAATTTGTAATCAAGGAAACTTGGCATTTTTCATCAAGGTGAATCTTCGATTAATTATTAATAGAAGTTATTGATAGTGTTTAGAAATATGAATCTCGCAGAAGTAGTGGGTGCGTCATCTCATTCTTGGGTGTTAGAAGAACAATGTGTGTACCCAAGCTCACTAAATATTTGCTAAAAACATCAGTTGTCATTTATAAACACAAGGTCTTCTTGTTTTTCTTTCTCATTCATTTAAATCTGTAAACCCACATTTGAATATGCAGCTAATTTCTCACCACGTTACTAATTTTTACTAATATTTTTACAAAGTTCAGATGTATTCTCCCAAAGCAAACTCCTTCCCTCCACACGTGGAATTAAAACTTCTGGATTTATTTCGTCCTACATAATTCAACATAAATTTGTTCTCCCTGTGTATGTGCCTCTATACTTCTGATGAGTTGGAGGATATGTGCAGATATGTGGGGTATGTGTCACTCCAACAAGTGTGAAAAACATAATACAAAGCTGTGTGCTAGTAATATCTGACTTGGCAGTTAAATCATGGCAGAATGTCCCGTAAATGTGTCATGATCAGTAGTTTTATCAGATCGTACTTATGCGAGTGGTCCTATCAAAATTCATATGTCAGTATATATCTTCGGGACGAAACATGTGTTGGTTAGATCGAACGTGAACTAAGCCTTACTTAAGTTGTGATCAGATTTCAGGTAAATTTTACAGTCTCTTCAAGCCCTCTAGGGCCCAGGCACTAATTAATAAATTAACGCAGGAGGCCTGGAACATATGAAAATCACGACAGATCACCGTCAGAATTTAATTATCAACTAATTGCGAAAGTTGCCTCATTTAAAACTATCTACAACCGTACATTTTTGAAAAGGTTATGAAATTTCCTAAAAGCTTCAAGCTTGAAAAAAAGTCATAAACCTACTGATAAAAATAATATCGATTTAATACAATCACTTTTACTCTTGTGATCTTTTTCCTTGTCCGAAAAAGGAAAAAAATTGCAAGAGGGAAAGTAATTATCTTTTTATTTTACAATTTTCTTGATGAATTTGGTATAAAATACTGAAAAACGTTGAGTTACCTTCGTGAAAATAAAATAAAGATATATTCAAGAAAAAGCAACATATATTCAAGAAAAGATTTCATTAACAATTTATGACATTGAAAAGGTTTATTAAAAGTTTTTTTTAATTATTTAATGAATATGAATTCAATATTCTGTTATATCGTCATATATCGATGACATTTCATCTTATATAATTCAGTACTATAAGTCGTCTATCTAAGTACTGCTAATGTTAGGGCATCACCTGGCACTTTTCTCACATGAGCTCAATATAAAATTCTGACCACTTTTCTTGTATGGGTGTGTACAGAATATATTCAATCTATTCTGTTCTTTATCTCTGCCATTTTTGGGGAAAACGGTCTACCTGTATTAACAGTTGATTGATTGACAGTTGACATATCAGAGTGTACAAATTTATACACTTTATTGCACAAAATATGTTAGGTATACTTAATATTACAGACATTCAATCAAATATAATTTTCACAGACTACAGGCAGATGTCAGGTTTAATAAATATTTATGGTTACTCAATTTACAAGTATAGTAAAATGTGTGGAAAACATATACCTTGTCAGAGATTACTTTTTATAAGATAAACATGATGAGCTGTAAGCTATGACTCAGGCCTGGCTGAATGGTTAACTTTTTTAAACAACTATTTATAAAATATAAGTTAAACAAAGAGTAATAATCAACGGATTTAATACGGAATATTATTTCGATGTTAGTATTTATTTGATTTTTTTTAACATAATAATTTAATTTTTTTCTTATGTATATGATAAAAAATTTCTATTAATGTAATGTCAAAGTAGGTTTGAAGTACCGTCCCTAGCCATATTATCAGACACACTGCAGTTTACATGCAAAATGTTTTCGTTGCCGAAGCAAATTTTTTAAAGAAACTAAGTGAGTGCTTAAATTGTAAGAATAAAATAATAGTGATAAAATGTTAATTGTAAAGGAAATCTTAATGTACCGATTCCCAAAACTCCACATCTTTATTACATGTTACCTCCTCAGACGTCTTGCTTTCATCCCATCAGTCAAGTAAGGCTTCCTGGCAGTTCAATGAACCTTGTAAAGATTTATCCTTCTATTTTCTGCGAATGGTCCACTCTCTTTGCTCTATATGTTTGCTTCAGATCCATTCAATCTTTGTAAAATTTTACAGGTCGAATACATTTTAGTATTAAGAAAGGCTTTAATTTTAGCTTTTTTAACCAGCAAGATGTCTCTTTTTTCCCATATTTGGAAAATTAAAAAGTGTTTTTTCAGTCGTTTGACTGATATAATTAGATAATCCAAAAATAATCATATATATAATTAGATAATCCAAAAATCGTAAAACAACCACCACTAGATCAAAAAACAAGTCCGCACACGTGGCATGAAGGAATGCGACTGAAGCTTATCTGTACTTGTTTGTGGTGCCAAACCAAAACATGGATATCACAATAGAATGAAAAAAATATGTTAAAGTTGAGTACAAAACGTATAATTATGTAAAAATTCTGAAAAAAATTGTGTACATCTAATAATTTGGCCAGGGACTATACAGCCTAATATTTCTAGAGATAATCATCAATCAAAGAGTCCAAATCTTAATTTAGTCTAAAAATGAATAAAAAAAATTATTCCTAATACAATTTTTATTAACTTTTATTTCAAATCGACGCTAAATACTAAACAAAGTAAAAAATAAGTTATGTGTATTTTAAAAGGAATCTTTTGTTTCAGTGAAAAACCAATTAAATTTATATTAGAAATCAATTAGATGGCTATATATTACTTCATAGAAATAAGGAAATTATTTTAAATAAATTGTTTCATGCCAATTCAAAATTATTTTTCAAATAATTAATTGTATTTGTCCCTCGTACATCGTACCTCATTGTCAAATTTTCTGTATGATGTAGATAATATGAAACTCTATGAAATTTATATTTTTGACTGGCGTCTGCCATCGCCATTATTTTATTCATTTATCAACTATATGGCAACTCGCACCAATAGATTAAGCAACACAATTTTGGTTAATTATTGTTTGTTCTATGTTTGGAGTAGCAAAATTCTAGTTATTCATAAATTGTACATAACTGATACAACCCAGCTAGTGGATAATGGATTAGTGATTCTGTTTTCGTTAAAAATCAATATAATAATAATAATAATCAATAAAATATTGATCTTTACTTCAATATCTCACTTGAAATAAATTGACAAAATTGTGCCTTAAAGTAGTCACGCAATGTATAATACGAATAACGCCCTCCAGTAATTGATGTATAAATATATAAAAAATTCCACCCAATTTAAACCAAAACTTATATTTGCCTAACTCTGCTTCAACTTACTCTTTATATCGGAAATGCTTCCCGACATATAAGAATGACTAATAAAGAACACGTAAGATGATAGGTAATAGGAAATATATTTCTGCCAACATATCACTGCCTCACTACCTGCTTCTTCTACATTGTTATTTCACCATATAATTATATCATGCTCTGAATTATCCTCTCCTTCCTTCATAGGTTAGATACCAATTTAAACATTTATCAGCATGTGGCTTTGAATTGTCTTTACAAATACCAATTTTGGTACTGATGTTAGGATATTTATCCTACCAATGTCTCAACATAGAACATAATTCTGTATATCAAGTCAATTCATGTATATGTACTTCATCCTACAATTAATGTAATTACTTGTATTATTGGTATAATTACTACAACATTATTTTACATAATACTGAAATGAATATACGAAGAGATTGATTAAATAAATAAACGGGTTAATAGATTTTTACCTACAATTGATGGCTATTTATAGAAATCAAATACTAGCTTGACTTTAAGCAATAATATCTAAATATGATCATGATAAAAGCAAAAAGGAAACTTAGACATTTACAATACTTACAAATTACAAGGTCATAGCTTATACATATGGCCTAGCCTAATAATAGAAATACTTTCAGACGAGACAGAAAAAATAAATAATAGACAATTACTTTAATATAGGAAGACAAATTGTCTTGTTTACCTTGCCAGAGTAGACAAAGCCATTTAATTTATATAAATAGGTTACTTTACCAATGGTGGTTGTCATTTTCTATTGGTATTTAGTAGAAGAAACAGTCAATTCAGTAAAATATGTTGTGTTATAGTTTAGAAGAGTCAATCCACTTTCTAGTTGCATTACAGTCTATTCTAGGTGTCAACCGATTTTCAGATAAGTTAAAAGAAGAAGAAATAAGATTAATGAAAACAATTTTCAACAAAATTTACAGTTTGATAGTAATTTTTTTCCTTATCTTGGGTACTGGTACAAGCATATGGTCTCACTGCATTTCTTTGTATGCTGAAAAATATATAGTAGAGTGGCTTTTCCAAATATGTGATGTCATAACTTTCATATTTGTTTTGTCAATTGATATATTTTGGCAAAAAAATTTATTTGCTGATTGCTTACGACAATTTGATGACATTTCTGTTAATTACAGTAAATTGTTTAAAACAAAATGTTTTAAGAAACTAAAAATCATGACGCTATTGGGCACACTTATTATTACTTACAAGTCACTTAACATCTTTCATCGTTAACAGCCTTGAAAACCAGAGCATTTTCCCAATAATCTCATATTTCAATATATTTACTAACAGAATGGAACTATTTCTAATGTGTCTACTTACATTTACTATTATCAAAATGTTAAAAGAGGTAAACGATTACTTGGAACGCATGAATCAAGAAATATTTTATAATAATGCAAATCATTTAGTATTACCAAGAGTGACAGATTGGAATGAATTATATTTTGATATTTCGGAAAATCCTATGTGCATATCGATTTTACCAAACATGTTAATTATAGTAAATGATATTTGCAGTACACTCAACAAAATGTTTAAATTTCAGGAACACTGCAATAATTTGAATTAAATGCAATATTTAGGTACATGTTTGTGTTTATTTAATCGCATAATTTCTACTTTAGGTACTTCAGTTTGTAGCGTCGACTTTTCTTTTGTCCATTAATGGTATTCAACTGGTATTGGACTTATATATGCATGATGTAAGTAACAGTGATATTACAGATATTGTTGAAATATCAAATCTGCCTAAATAATAATTAATATTGTGTTGCTTTTAAGTGACTTTCTGCTATCTTTACAACATTTTAGCAACTATGGTCACCAGGAATGATTAACCTTATTTTATGGCTGATAATTTGTGTTGCTGTCCGAACCGTTGTCTGCACCTCCAGTGAGATGTTGGTTCTGGAATTTCACAAACTGAAAATAATTATCACAAAACTGAAACTATCGCCTCCAATGTGTAAGTATTTACTTAATTACCTTTAAAACATTAATTTGAAATTGTATTATGAGTTTTGAATGCAAATGGTGTTATCTAAGTTCAAATTTGTAAATGATTCATACTGAACTTCATTTCTTTACTGATTTAGCAATTTTCTATATTTTTATAATTTTCAATATCTAACATATGAATGTGAAAATGTGTTTTTTTTTTCTGGCATTCATCCGCATTTCAAACAATTAAACTATTTGAATTTAGAATTTTTCAAATGTCAGCCTTCAGAACATAAAAGCTACTGCATGAATAAAAAATTGATTTCAGAGAACCAAAATTCAAATTTTTGGAAAGTGACCTATTAACTCCACATTTAATTTGAGTGTTTATCTATTTTAGTTGAGCCAGCTTTTACATTAAACTGTAAAATTTGAGGAAAATAATCCGACTTAATTTGCAGTCTTACGCATATTGCTCTGCTATTCAAATTGAAAGAGCAAGTTGAATAACAATAAATGTTTGAATGAAATTGTTTAATTTTAAAATGCTTATTCATATGTATGTTTACATATATATGTTAGCTTGTAAATTTATAGATTTAAAAGAACATTTTTTTATTTTACATAATTTATTGGTACTTTTGAGTATGTACAAACAAATATTCCACTCTATTTTTTATACAATTACCATATTACTATTATTTAAGGTCCTTCACTTGATAATTCATTGACGAAGCTTGAAGAAATCATACATCGGGGCAACGGCGGGACTTTCACAGTGTGTCAGCTCTTCGACCTGTGAATATCATTGTTGCCTAGTTTTTTCAATCTTGTTATTACATATATTATTGTAATTGTTCAGTTAATAGGCTTGCGCTCGAGTGAGTAACTTGAATTTTTGTATTAATTAATGACATGATTACTTTATCTTTTTATTGATATAACCTCATTTCACTATTTTTTTAATATTCTTGGTTAATTTGTACTCAAATTTTTTAATTTTCTTCTTTTTTGATCTACATAATATTATGAACAATATTTCACTTAATAAAAGTTTTTACTACGGATTATTTTACTTAAAACTCTAATTATATATTGGCGGTTGATATTTAAAGCCATTTGGATAAAAAATACACTTTTCCATCGTTTATTATGTAACCTCAAAATTTAGGTTTCAGAAATGTTCAAAAGTGAAGTGTTGGTATTATGTTCCATTTATTTTTTAGATTTCTCTACTTTTTAACTATTTGTTATTTATAATTTTAACCATATTTATATTATAGACTATAAATATAAAATTATTTCTAAATTATAATCATTTTTAGCCTTAACAGTAGAAGATAATGAGAAAGGCAGTAGGTTTTTGTCGAAGTTTCATGAAAATAATATTATACAGGATTAAACATGTAATAGCAAATGGTAGTAAGTTTTGATTTTCACACTATGTTTATAATATAGGCTATAAGATTTAAAAAAAATTTATATGACACTCAATGTCACATTTAAATGAATGTTTGTGTCAAATTTGTGGAATGAATGTATTTTAAATACGGAATTGACAAACATACTAACCACAAAGATTTTAAGAGTTGTCTTTACTTTTTGAGGTTTCTGTGCCTTGAGATTTAACCAGTGCAAAAACCTTCCTTATTACATCAGCTGTTACGATATAACACTTGTATATTTAATGTCAATAGCGAATATTTAATTAATTTTATATAGAGATTAAGAATTGAATGCTATTTTTGTGCGAATCTCAAAAAAAAATGAGATGATTATGTTTCCAACGTTCAGCCTCAGATACTGGCTTTACAAGTTTTAGATTAATACTTATTTTCTAATTATTAAAAATTATTATGTTCAAAGTTGAACATTAATTTGAGTCAAGAATACATCATATAAGTTAAATAACTTGCATGACATGTCCTTTTTAACAAGTCAGTTTGACAAAATGGTTTTGAATTTTCAAATTATTCATTCATTTTCTCTCAATAACTTCACAAGTATGATAGTATATTATCCACAATAATGATAAAAAGATCATTAGTGTTTTTTACATTGCAGATTGTTCTATTATTTTCCAATTACTTTACATTGAAGCTTATTCCAAGTCTGATTAAGTTTAAAGGTTTTATTTATATTCCAAGTAGTCATTTCCAATGTTCAAAATTTAATTTTATTCCAAATAAAATTATTTGATATGATAAATATAAGTTTTTTATACTTAATTACGTCATAAAAAACAAACATGACAATGAGATTTTAACTGCGGCAAATTAAAGTTGCAGAATCGTATTTAGGTTAAATACAATACAAATACATTTCTAGATCTACATTAACAAAAATATGAATGTCTGTAGAGAACTAGCCCAGTTTATAGCCTAAGCAATAAAATAACATATAAACTAAGCAATTAAAAGGTACAATTAGATTTAGGTCCTAACTTTGCATCAAATAGTAATATTACTATTAAAGTCGTTTAATGCTATTATTAGAAATTCTAAAGGTAAAAAATTATAAAATGTACCTGTATTTTCCCTAGTAAAATTTATCCCGTTCATTTTATAATTTATTTAATATTAGTACTATTTATTTTAAATACAAAATGAACATGAGCGAGCATGTGTTTTGTTTCTTTTTGTGGGTATTTTGGTCATACTTCAATTTTCTTGGTTTTTTTTTCTTAGTATCAGATATAATACTTATCTGGCTGGGCGTTTATGTGACAATTTTCTATTAGGTTCTTACAAAATTATTTTTGACATTTGATGAACATATCATTATTAATTCATTTGAGTAATAAGATTGAGGATTGGTTAACTGAACTAATGTCATCAAAAGATGAGGATACAAAAACAAATTTATTATAGTCAAGATATAAAATTATTATAGTCATATAGTTTACAAAATTATTATGGTCAATTTGATACAAAAGATTAAATCACTTTCAAAATTATTAATAGACAGAGAAGCAGGAATTTGGAGGAATGCACCACAAACAGTCAGAGAGATTACATTTTGTTTTATTAACTAAGAAAGGACCTTATCACGCTTTCATTACCTGTAATGCAAGTGAGATCATCTTTTGAAACAAAAGTAAATGTTGAGTAAAGTGGTCTGTATATGGGTCTTTAGTCTATCTCTAGTGGATTTAAATTTAGAGGAAGGATTATAGATACTGGTAGAACAAAGTAAAACTGAAAACAATATATTTATTTGTTATGTTCAACATAATACAATCTGAATAGTCGTGATAACTTTAGATCATAATATTAAAGACGCTCATTTACTTGTGTTGTCATTCATTGTGATTCATTTAAACATTCCTCCCCTCATCAGTTCTGCTAATCTATCATCATTTTAAAAATCAATCATAATTATTCAACAGTCTATACCTTCGGCAAGGGAGTTGTTGAGATTTGATATTAGCCAACTTCCATTCAACAACACATTCTATAATCAAAAACACATTAAATAACTATAATCTTTATATTTCACTAGCTGACAAGTGCAAATGAAAACATATTGAAAATGATATGAGCTCATTTTGAACCAAGAATTAATCTATAAACAAGATTATATGATAACATATATATATTTAAGGGTTCAGGTAAACCCCTAAATATATAAAATTTATGCAGAACTGAATTACATTTTTAGTTAAAAAGATCACCGACATTAAAAAATTGAATTAAAACAACTAAGTAATTTGTGGACAAGCTTAGAAAACGAGGAAGCAAAGAAGTTCGAAGTTTGAACAATTGATAAATTGTGAATTGACCCAGTTGGCTTTCTTCTATCATATTTTTAACAAGCTTCATGTGATGTCGGACATTATAAGCTGAAAGAAAAATATAACACAAGTTTATTAACAGTAATTGTTAATAAATGTAAAGCAAAGTTGATAGAATTTGTCAGTTTGGACGTTGCCTTTTTAATATTTAGTTGTCTACAAAAGGAAAACTGGTATGTATATATTACATATAATATTATTGTAAGGAGCTTTGTGCAGTGTCAGTAAGAGTAGTTGTGTCAATATCAAGCTTGTTTCGTAAATTAAGTAATACATTGTGAATTTTTTTATTAAAATTTGTTAAGTAATTTTAAAATTATATGCACAACTCATAAATTATATATAAATTTTCTAAAATTTGTGTACAAAGCATTTATCGTTGGACAACTTTTACAAAATTAACAATCCTAATGAAACTGTTGATGTTTTGCATAATTTTATTAACATTATACTGGTTAACTGTTTTCCCATTTAAAGGCAGATTAGAGTAAACTAGTGGTTCATTATTGGACTTTTTTGAATTCTGTGATTATTTCCGTATACATACCAAATTGTTTTATCATAAACTGTAAACAATTTAATAAAAACCTTGTAAAAAAATTTGGTTTAAGCTGTGATTGTTTTTGGCGCACACAGGGCTAATGTGACATGAGAATCCTGCATACAGAATATGGAACACAACTTTAAGTCTGACTTAAAAATACTGTGAACCTAAATGAAATGTAAGCGCTCAGACAGGTACCTCCTGTGTTATATTCTCAGTCTGGAGTCAGCCAGGATAGTATTTTAGCCCTCTTTTGTTTTCATTCAACGGCGCTACTTGTTGCTTTCTGTTTACCAATGATTTCAAATTATTTTTGAGGATAGAAAAAGCAACCTTTTTGTGAGCTGTTTCAAAATCATATGATATTAGTCTTCAGTCCATAGTATCCTTGAAAACAATGCTGACATCAGGTTTCCACGTGAAGTGAGCACTCACTCATGTTGTAGAAAATATTGAAAAAGCTTAAAATATGATTGTATAAAATATTATTATAAAATGTACGGATACTGTTTTCGTTTGTTTCCTTCATATTTTATAATAGGCCTGGTAAGATGTAATTCTTTATTACTACGATGAAAATTATTTTACTACGATGAAAATTGCTTTTAATTATGCATTTTTTAAATTATTACATAATTATGTAATAATTTTTCAAAATGATTACATAATTAGAAATAAAACTGGACTGTTAAAATTACCGAGGTATCACACTTCTCAATGTGGCCTTTAAAATCTTTTCAAATATCTTATTTCGTAGGCTTCTTCCCTACGTTACAAAATTTATAGGAAAATATTAATGTGGTTTTATGGAAGGAAAATCAACTGTACACCAGATACACACTCGCTTAAACAAATCCTTGAAAAGACCAAGGAGTATGGAATTGATACCTACCACCTTTTTATAGATTTCAAAGCAGTGTATGATTGCATCAACAGAAAGAAACTTTTTAGGGCGATGTGTAAATTCGGAATCTCACCAAAACTTACCAATTTTGTCAGAATCACTTTACGAAGTGTCAAATGTAGAGTTAAGCTTATGTCCCAATGTTTCAGATGTATTCTACACAGAGGGAGATCTCAGACAGGGAGACTCTGTGTTTTGCATCTTATTTAACATAGCCCTTGAAAAAATTATAAGAGACTAGGGAATTAACACCAAAAATACCATTTTGCAAAGATCTATACAATTGCTGGCCTATGCTGATGACATTGAGATAGTTGGACGAACCAAAAAAGATGTTATGGAGGCATTTACTGCCCTTGAAACTACTGCTAGAGATATTGGCTTAGTAGTTAACGGAGAAAAAACAAAATCTTTGGTAGTAAGCTCTAGAGTGCAGGATGTGCAGTCACATCCCATATTGGAAATTATACATTTGAACGAGCCACTCAGTTTAAGTCTATGGGCGTATTCATTACCAGTAAGAATGAGATAAAATTTGAAATTGGGAACTGACTTTTGATGGCAAATAGATCTTGCTATGGTCTAAAAAGACAACTCAAATCAAAACTCATCTTTGTTAATGCAAAAATAAATCTACATAAAATTTTATCAGACCTGTCATTTTGCATGTTCGCGAAACCTGGGCAATCAATAAAGCGGAAGAGAATAGGCTACTCATATTTGAAAGAAAGATCCTTCAATCAATTTCTAGAGCGGTCAAAGAAAATCATATCTGGAGTAGCTTATATAACAAAGAAATTTATTCTGAATATGGGCAAGCAAACATTTTGAGAGTAATCAAGTCCTACAGAATCAGATGGTTGGGACACGTTTTTCAACGGGAAGATCTGGACCCAGTTAAAAAAACCGACATTCAACAAGATCGAAGGTATAAGAAGAAGAGAATATATATCTGTTGATATGTGACAATATATGTATCGAAAATCATACTGTCTTATATATTAGACTCTTGGTGCAATGTAATAGATTAATCAATCAATTTTTTGACAAATGATGTAACAGACTTTAAAAATTACATAATACTGTTCTGCTCTATTTTGAAATTGAGACTTTAACTTCACTCGTACATGTTTCTTCATATATGTCTTTAATCTTACATTTTAATGTATTAATAAATATGGGGCAGAATTCTGGCCTTCATATGGTATAGATGTTATATTTTCTTAATGTTTTCACAGGAGCTGTGTGAAAATAAAAACATTAAATGAACCTCGCATGCAACATTTCTTTACGTAACAATATAAATGGTGATACAGAATTTCCATTTTCCAATTATAAGAAAATAAATGTAGAACTAGTTTCATTCTAAACTAAGTAATTTACCTCCATCTACGACATAGCCATATTCCCAAAAAGATTATTAATAATTTTAAATTAGACAAAATATTTACGAACTGGTGTGTAATTAACAATAGGTAAGTCCTGTTTATGAATACTTATTGTATGCGTTCATGGCAATAATACTGAAGAAGCAAGAAATGAAATTGAAAATCTTTGATAAATGTGTAAAAGAAAGTTGCACACTTACGTAACTCTTCATTGATTTGAATGGATGTTAAAAGAGATTTTGCAGTCTCTATCTGCAAGTACATCTTCTCACATAAAATACATATGGCCACCAATGACACAATGTGGTGAATTGGCCAGAAGATATAACTTATGTATAGTGATACATCCAATTTCTGAAATATTTATTGCCTTTATTAATGTGTGGGATTAGTTCCATTTTAGACAAAATTTAACTAATCCTTCTTACTTATGAGCATAGTTTGTGTTTAGTTGGATATCTTATTGTATACCTTGCAGCTTATGGATATTAATTCATTCAGATGTTCATACTTGCCGTCATATATGTGTGAAACCATTTTATATTAGAAAACTCCAGGTACCACAACGTGCATTGGAAAAGAGCTGAATTCATTTACAGTGACTAATGAAATCTAATTTTTTTAGAAGATTACATGACTCCACATCATCAATTAAGAAAAGTAGATATCAATTACAAATCAACTATAAGTGATTACTCTTATTAGCGATTACTCTTATGGCAGTATTTAAATAATTCATGAAAATAATTAATTTTTTCTATACAAAATTTTGGCATAAGTTTAGTCATGGTCATATTTGATTGCACTATTGATACACAAGGCATACCCAGTCCGACTAAGACGGATATGGAAGTAAAGCAATTTTAAATAACATTAGTATTTTCTGCTCATAAGTTTGTAATTTAACTTAAAACTGCAACTTTAATTACTTAATATATGTATTAATGACGCTTACATTGTATTTTAAATCCTCAAGAAAATTATACATGTTGATGAGCATGCCAGAAAATATCAAAGTGATTGATGTGAGTAACTGAAAAGTAAACTTAAAGGTAAGTACATAATATTATATGTGTTAGCATTTTTCAATTCATCATTACAAGTTAAATGTTATTTCAGTACTTCATTTAATACAAACCTGAAATTCAAATGCCTGGTTTAAATATTGGCACAGGTCTAACAAATAAATATAGAATTGAGATAAATAATTAGTGGAATTTTTATTTAGTGGCAACACAAATGTAAAATTATTGTTATAATTGAGATTACGTTCAGGATTCCCAAATATGGCATCGACAGGTGTGACCATGTTCCTTCTCTTTTTAAATTTTAGGCCAACATTCAACACTTCGACACGTTTTGTTATACTGATTAATATCAAACAGAACAATATTACTTCTGAATCAAAAATAATGGAAGAAATAATGTTGAACATAGCATAAATGAAAATGTCTTGACCAAATTTTGTTCCTCCAGCCACAAGATCAAAGATGGCATAAAGAATATGATAGGGTATAAGAAGGCCAATGACTATGAGGTTTCGGTATTTATCGTGTTTCATAAAATATCTTCTGTAATCTGATTTGAAAAAATAATCTATTTCTTTAATTCTAAGAACCAACCCTTCAAATACATTTCTGTCGTAAGTTACATCAATCAACAATAAATGCACAGCATGAATCAACTGTAGTGTCCTGAACGCTATCAAGTAGTATTTGTCAGTTGAGACCAAAAATGTCACATACAATGTAGTCACAATTCCAAGAATTAACAATGTGTATAACTTTCCACACCACAATTTATATCTGTTGGGAACTCGGTTCGCACTTTTTTTGCAAATGCCAAACACACTCTGATACATTAAAATTGGCCAAAGTGTATTATCAATTAAGTCGTTAGTCATATTTTTTCACGTAATATGTTTATTTTCTAATTGAATTTTAGCACGAGAGTCTTTTCAAATGTTCAAGAAATAAGTAACACTAATATTACTGTTTAAATTTTTTTTGGGTTCATTAATCAGGTGCACAATATAACAGTCAATTTTGTTTATGTGGGTACTTTACTAACAATATAATGAATGAAATTTTTTATTGAGTCACAAATGTGTTTGTAATTTCTTCGAGTAACTTTGTAAAGGCTTCTTTTCCAAATATATTTCAAAGCCGGACATAATACTTGTTCATCACAAAGTACAAGCACCTTGTAGCTCCACTTATAGGATTTTCTTGATAATATACATTACAATACAATACATTTATTCAGTGATCGGTAGCGCTTTCTTTTTAGGTATACTTTTAAGTATATCTATTTTTATGAAGGTGATTGTGTCCTTGGATTCTTAAAAACCAAACTGTTAATATCTTACTCATGCGAGTTTGCAGCGTGACTTAAAATTAAGTTAAATATCAATGCATGAAGTGACACATCTGGAACATTCAAAGAAAGTAACTTTTTAGTACCTAAACATAAAAACAAATGTAAAACACACTTGCTACCTGTTAGCATACATGTTATAATATAAATAGTATATTATACATACATATTATGTGATAGTATATTATACATATACATTCTAGTTTTTCACACTGCTTTTCTAATCTATCAATACTGTTAGTTTCACCCTCCTATGATTAAAATGAGATGTTTCTGCCACATTTGAATTTTAGCATGTAGGCCATATTACTGGTTGTGACACATTGCACAGAATGCAATATAAGATTAAATTCTTTTATGTCTTCCCCTCTAAATTCTTACTTAGGTATGCTGTACATTATATTACATTGAGAGCTTTGTGTACAGTGTTGGCGCTCAGTTCATTGCTTTGTGCAGATTTTTTCTCACTGAATGTGTTCAAATATGGATGGAAGCCAGCATGTGAATTCAGAATCAATGAAAGTTTAATGTATAAAAATTTGTATTCAGACTCCTAGATGGAAATACAAAAATACTTCAATGTTTTTGGAAAATCCCTAAATGTTTAACAATAATTATTAAAGTGCAGTCATGCTCTCTTTGAAAGTGGAAAAATGTAGCTAGTATAGATGCATGTCTGTATATCTATAAATACATATATGTACAAATATCGAATATACTTGAATCACACTCTTTTTACGTAACAGTTTTTTTACCAGAAGTAGTAGGATGCTTCATTGTTTGGAATTAATTGATATGTGTGGTAATAGCTTTCGTTTTATTGGGAAACAGACAAATATAGTACTTACTTTGTATACAGAATTTCTTTTATGAGTACAGTGTGTGAAATGTGTATGTTGGTAGCTATCTTCAAAGAATACGTACAATGAATGAATTCTTAAAATTTTATGATTATATCAGTTTACCCATAAATGTGTAAATTTAATTTTGAAATGACTATTTGTTAAAACAATCATGTTTTCACATAATGATCAAAAATACTTTTAAGGTTCTGTACTTCACAAGAAAAAAGAGAACCCGTATAAGATCACTTTCATATCCATCCGTCATATATCACAGCTGTTTTCTCAGAAACTCCTTGATATGGAAACTTGAAATTTGGCATGTATCGTAATAGTTAACGCTAAACAATACAGATATGGAAATATAAAAAGTGGAACAATAAAGTCTTAGAAGTTGTTTTTTCTATCTCTTGTATCGTATAGAATAATAATTAATAGAATACACTATAGGGATTATTTTAATATCTTCCAAAACTATCTATTTTAGAATTTTATGTAATACATATAGAGTTCTAGAGACATGGCTAAAAATGTCCATAAAAATATTCTTAAGGAACATTTCACGTAAACAAACACTCAAAAATATTCGCATGGAAATTTTTCATGTGATTGGTAGTTAAGAAAGCAATTTTTTTCAGACCTATTTTGAATGTACAAATTAATGGCACATTCTGGTTACCTGAGGAATTACTCCACAGATAGTTCAGAATACCACTTATTTCAAACTCTTTGAAGGGTGAAACTTAAATTTCGGATGACCTGAAATCGTACTTGGTTCAGGTATGTACTGATACTAAGAACCAGATGCTCTATGAGTACAGAATCATGAAGTTGTAAGGAAGATTGCAATAGGTCGTCAAACAAAATGGAAAATACATAATTGATTAAACCACATTCCTTGCATGAAATAATTAACTGCATAACCCGTATTTGTATCTGCAATAAAGTTATTTTGAACTTTGTGTGTCATCTGTAAAGAAATCTATTGTGACTACACAAATTCGGTGAATCAAATGCAAGTTGGTAATATTTGGAAATTAAAATAAATTTTCAAGAAAATATAAATATTACATTATTATAGATTATACCACATAGAAATACCGGTGAAATATGGGAATGTGTTTTGGGATCAGGAGAAATTTGGAAAAAAACAAAGCCATGGAATGCCAAAACCTTGTTTTGCCAACTTTTATTTGATCAAATGCAAATTTTGTTTGGGATGATAGAATGGATCTTTTACACAACCAATTGACACTTTTTTGCAATTAGTGTGTAACATTTTTTATCCAAGGTATCTCTTGGCAGACGTAAATAGACCCACAATGTAATGAAAAAGTATACAACAAAAAACAAACAAATTACAGTTCTTTTATATTTATCCATACATACCTAATAATAATTGTCCAATTATAATAATAATTGTAATTAATTTCCAAATTTTTTTACAACTTAATAATCATATTCTATTTACTGTATTGCATCATGGAAAAAAAATAGATATTTTAAGAGTCAATTCAAGAATTTAAAACCTCATATTTGAGAGTGACTTGAAAAATCATTAGCCTCTGCAATATTTTGAATCAAAATTTTGGTTTATAGTTGAGTGATACAAGAAAAGTGAGAGAACTTACATTAATAGTTATGTCTCACAGACATGATGTCAATGTCCACACGTTTGAAAGCAAAGATTTTCACTAATCATGGTGGCAATTTATTAAGTAATCTTACCTTCAAAACGTAACAAGTAGTTTCACTATCTAATTCCTGAGCAATTTTCGTGGGCAATACATACAGGAATACATAATAAAAACTATATATTCCTAAGAAATTGGTTATCATTAAGGAAAACTGCGCTCAAAAAGTGATCTCTATTTATGATCTGCAACCAATGGTACTACCGGCCTGAATGCCAAAATTTCAGGTTTGCTTACATAAGCCATAAGAATTTTATGATAATCATAATGTGTTCTGTAAGGTTACTCAAAACACAAAAAACCATGAGTGCCAATTTTATACAAACAAAATGTGTGAACCTATATTAATATTGTTATTACACACAACAAACAAGTATTGTTTAATTGGGTTTCTCTCTCTTTTCTCTTCCATAATTATTATGAAAAACATTGCCATATTTTATTATAAGCAGTACATAGTACCTTTATATCTGGCTATTTGTTTTGCGCTTAGGTTCATGGTTGTAAAATGGAGGTGTCTGGCGAAGCAGATGTACATATATAAACAGAATATTCATATAACACAGAGAAATTTAGATGCCAGGCTTCTAAGTGAGACTGACTAGGAGGCCATGAAGTTCGTAAGCATATAAATTATTATTTTGATGTTTACAAATTTCACTTAAGGTCATATGTGTCAATATAATTTTTGCATTATTAATTTTTATTGCCAAAAATGAGTGGAGTGGAAAAAATGAAGGGTGTTTATAGTAAATACTATCTTAAATATTTATTGTATGATTTTAATTCAAGTATATTATTAATTAGTTCAGTTTATATGAATATAAATATTTTTATACTCTTGACATACATGTCACATATATTTTGGTCTTAACTGGGAATCTACTATATTCAGTAGTGTTGGTATAGTTTTGTAAGGTAATTGGATAAACTTTCCTCATGTACCTATCTTCCAAGAATTGTTTAATTTTATGAAGTAAACCAATTAGTGAAATGAGACATTGGTTTTATTTGTAAACCAAGTAGTGAAATGAGACATTGGTTTTATAGAATATAGAGTTTCTATATTAAATTAAAATTTTTCTCGTAAAGGAGTCAATTTACTCATAAATATTAGTTTTCTTTCTAACTTAAATAATTGATGAGAACTTTATATTTAATATATGATTATAAATGGCAAGGAAAAATATTATCATTTATATAGAATATAAGCGAAATTAAAAAGAATATTTATATATCACAACACAAAATATTGATGTAATAATGAATTCCTGTCCTTATAAGCAAGATCTATTTCAAATACCTTTGGCATAAATCATAATTTGGCAGAATACTATTAATTTAAAGTTATTGCCTGTTTCTTAATGTCATATTAATATGAAGGTGTATTACTTTTCATTCCAAACTAATATTTCACCTGTCAATGTGACCTGTCAATATTCTTAGTGGCGGATAGAAATGAAAATTTTATGCTTCAATTTATTTGTGCAGACGATCAACACATGGTGTAGTGAGAAATAAATCACTGCAGAAAACCATCAATGTAATCATCCATATTCGAATCATCCAGATTATTAAAAATGTTCCCTAAAATTACATTTTCTGCAGTGATTATATAGGGTATGTTTACAGTGATTATATAGGGTATGTTAGATTATTATAAATGTTCCCTAAAATTACATTTTCTGCAGTGATTATATAGGGTATGTTTACTACAAGCTAAAACTGATTATTTGTTTCATCAAATAAATGAATTCGAAATTAATTTGCTTTCATATTACAAAGAGCCACCGTGTTATAAATATTATTTGTAGCAGATCCTCCTAAATTTAAAACATTTACACTGAAAACACAAAAGTTTTAGTAATGCTATCATTTCTGTTTGTTTATTTTTTTTAATTCTGCTAGTTGAACAGATTTTTCAAAGTAATGAAGATGCACCATATTACAAAAAAAATTAGAAAATGCATATTTTTATTAAATATGGTAAAACACGAATTAACATGTTAAAAAATGTTACAGTTTAAATTATAATCATTTGCATGGAGTGTCCTCGGACTTATTAATAACTTACTTCTGGCTATCCAACTAAGATTATACCATACCATAATTTGTGTCACTTGAATTATCACTTATTTTTTGTTTTAATTCCATATTCTTTTTTAATTTATTTATCACAGCAAATCGCAAAAATAAATCAAATACTTCATTCAAATATTTGTTCTTTTGTATACAAGATTTTTGTGCGTACAATATTAACCCTGAGAGTAAACATTAATAAGGGTGTGAGAAATTCACTTTATTCCAATGATTCTAGTTTTTAATTTCCACACAATATAAATTCAGGATCGTAATTTGAATGATGTTCATTTCCAATATAAAAGTCAGCCGTCTACCTTATTATTACTGGAAATTATTGATTTACTCAGTTGTGCTTAGGTTGAATTCCTTCAATCACATATTAATGGACCCAGCTTTTATCTGTGTGAATTATTTAAGGTCAAATGCTATTAATCAGAAACATCATTTATCATTAAGTTACCTCATTTTAAGATACATTTACTGATAACAAACCATAAATTTAAACACATGGACATTTGTGAGCTAATGTGTTTGAAATGCGACTTAACATTATTTAAACATGACCATTTAAGAACAAAATTACAGGAAATGGTGAGAAAGACCAGAATTACGGGTAATTATATCTTTTATTGTCTAAATTTACAGTAATAATTACGAGGTTCAAATCTTTTAAATCATCTCATGAGACTTAAATCCATGACACGCCAAAAATCTAGGCACTATAATGGACTCACAACTGAGATTTCAATAATTAAGTAAATTCTACTTATTCACTTGAACACAAGCCCATTAACTGAACAAATACAAAAATATATGTAAAAGCAAGATTGAAATAACTAGGTAGCAATGATATTCGTAGGTCAAAGAGCTGACACACTGTAAAAGTTCCACTGTCACTTTAATATATGATTTCTTCAAGCTTTTCCAGTTTTTTATCAAGGGATGGACCTTAAATAATAGGGATGTGTTAATCATATAAAAAATGGAGTCAGATATTGGTTTGTACAGAGTTAAAAAATATTGGTGAATTATGAATATATCTCTTTCTTTTAATATTACATTTGAAACGTCAAAATGGCTATCCCCATAGAATTCATTCCAGTCTGACACTCTCAGTAATACTAAATGGTTTGTATCATTATGAAATATTCAAAAAAGTCCCAAGTAATCGTACAATACAGTTGAAAAATATCCATATTAATATATATATATTTGTATGATTTGTGTATATCTGTAAATATATATATATATATATACATATATATTTATTTATATATATATATATATATATATATATATATATATGTATATATATATATATATATATATATATATATATATATAAGCACGACAAAGGTATTTGACCCATTGCAATGAAACTTTTATTGTAACAAAGTTTACTCGTTGTAGAGGAGCAATATTCCTGAGACTGGAAATCACGTCAGAAGAACATAGCAGAAATAACATATGAAACTAAGAACATATGAAGTAAGTATTTGAATATTTTTTGATTTGATAAATTTTGACATTAAACTTATAAAGCTAGCTCTACTTAAATTATGTGTAGAGTTAAGATTATTTTCTACAATTGGAATTAAAAATTGTCTAAATCCAATGTTTCTTTCGTGAAGTAGTGTCCGTGTTCCAAAAGCTGACATTAAAAAAATCTTGTTTATGGTTTATGTGAACAGATTAAAGATGCAATTGTTGAATAATTTTTAAAAAAATATGAATTATTATTTGTTATTTGTAATGTTTTCTATTTTATAAATCCCATGGTGGGGTTTCCACTATTTTATTTTAATAACCAGTATAGCCACTTTGATGAATTTGCTAGGATGGAAAATGATCAGCGATCACACTCATGCAATGATAAAAACTATTTACTAATTTAGTGAAATAAAAATATGTGTTTGTATTAATAAATTTGTTCTTCGATCATATGAGATCTATATTTTTTTAAAAAGGTCCAACTAAATTTAATTATATCGTTTTATTACATTAAGTAACAAATCAAAATCTGTTCAATGTAGTGAAAAATTTTAATCATAGATTATTGAGAAATTTTTGGTAAAAGTCTTTTGAAAAAGACATATCTCATTTAATTAATACTATTAATTTATAGTTGAAGGTAAAAGAGATGAGTCGCCCCTTTAGTGAATATGAATAAGAGTCTCATATTTTAATTAGATGAATATTATAATGTCAAAACATGAATAATGAAGGGATACATATGCACATAAAGGTATAAGGGATATACACGCATATAAAGGTATACATAAAGGAATTTCTTAAAAATGGAATTGACCACATTGATTTCCTTGTTGGCCTAAGTTAAGTATACATATGTAATACTTATGTACAGAATATCAAAGAAGTTGATATTATTTTCCTCAGCTGGCGAAATAAACAAATATTATTATTGGTATGAAACAATCACCACTCGAATAGTATTAATAAGAAAGGACCAAAAATACATTTTGTTCAAAAGCAGTTAGGTGAATATTATAATTATATTCTTTTGTTGCCTGTTACACCACAAATTTACTTCATATTTACTAAGCTACATCTTTTAGTATACATCTTATTCTTTCTACTTTGAAACTACACTCAACATGAGCTAGAATTATTTTATTACTTTGATTATTATATATTTAACTTTTTGTCTAATATATAACATTCCCTTAAGGAATCTAAGTTTTACAGCTTATTTATATAAAGGGATCAAGATGTTTCGAATTTTAAAACAAGTCGAGGTTAGTTTATTAAAAATGTATATGGATAAATTATAAATTAGTTGCACCATCTTTGATTTAGTATTGCGTGGAGCAGTGTTTGTCTGTTAATTAAGGTTTACAAGAAAAGAAGTGTAAGAATAGTGTCAGGAATACATTCAAAACCGATTTCCATACAATTTAAAGACTTGTGACATATCAGGTTTGCATGACTCATATATTAAACAAACAACCAAACAATTAAACCTCTAGGATTGTTATATAGAACCTATGGAAAAATAAAAAACATATGACAAAATAATTCGATTCGAATTTCAAATCAAAAACTCGATTTCTAAATCTAGCTTGAATTTTACACTTACCATTTAGCTTCATAGTTTGTGCGTATGATTGGTCGAAATTGTTATTTTATTTACGAAACTTTATGACGTTGCTTACTCTTTAGAAGTTGCCATTTTAACATATGAATATATCTACACTGCTTTAAATTTAGAACTGAGGAATTTTTTTAACAACTTATGGAATGTGGCTCTCTGAACCAAAGGGCATATTTATTTAAATTATTGTTTGTGTGTCTATCTGTCGTTAATTGGTTTGAGTATCACACAAAAACTACTTGATTAATTTGAATATGACTATTTTAGGAACAATTCTTGTGCTCCAAGTTGAAATTTGATCTACCTTTGTTGTTAAAATAATTCTTAAGGAATATTTTGTGTCTATTTGTTCAAGCATTACATAAAAACAAACAAACACATTTGAATTAAACTTTAACTGAGACTGTGATAAAAATACAAATTAAATATGAAATTTCAAAAAGTTAAAATATTTCTGTCTCTTGCTTTTTCATTTGTCAAAACAATAATATTGCGTCAGTTTTTGCATTGCCAGTTGCTAGTAAACACTTTTTATTGTGATTGCAATATGAGTTCTGTCTCAGATTCCGATAACGATGTTTTAAAAAAAAAACAAAGAAGAGTAAGAAATGCTGAAAAATATTAAGGCGTTGTTAAAACCTTTAAAATAAAAGCTTTTGTTTCATCATTTGGTGGGCCACAACTTAAACATTTATAGTAAGTGTGAAGAACCACATGTTAATGTAAAAAATCCTCACTTAAATGAAGGTGCTAAAAGAACAGCAACTGCAAAGCTAATAGTGCTTAAGCGTCGTGTGAACACCCTCCAACTTTGTCAGTACAAGAAGTATTTTACTACAGACAACTTTGGGTGCACGAATTTTGCACATATTATATGAGGACAGATAAAGGAACATTCTACTCTTATTGTGAAGGGCAAACCTTAAAAGACCCAACAGAGTGTCGGCCTCCTTAAAAAAATTACTTCAATTAGTATGTTCCAAATTCGGTAACTGGTTTCACCTTTATATGGTTACCCAGGCTACCCTCGGTAAAACAAGAACAATACTGTTATCCCATTTTTGATGACACTGTCTCCTCAGAGAAGATTCGTATATATTTTCCTGTAAAAGGTTACTCCTGCGAAGATTTTGATGGAAATTTTGTAGTTGTCAAAAAGAAAATTAGATGTGATAATCACATTTTTAGTCATCAGCAATATGTTGATTTTATAGGACACTCAAATAAAACAGGGAAATTTAATGTTTTAAAAGCAAAAACATGAGATATTATTAATTTCACAAAACAGGCTCAACAAAACTACAAAGCTAAACCATTGTCGGCAAGAAGTCATGGAAAAGAGATTCATAAAAACCAAAAAGTTCTCTAAGTATGAATTTGTGTTTGATACGAGAAAACCTGGCTAAAATATCATGATAAATTACATTGATAATAACTCGGGAAACTTTAATTTTTTCCGAAGTAAAAGTTACTTGTTGTAATTTACCAAACTAAACCTATTTATTTATTTATAATCTTTTATGTATATTACATATAGCGGACTTATTGTTACATGATCAATCTCTTCCAGTCAACCATATCAATTTGTATAGAAATTTAATTAGTAGACTGTAAGAGATTTTACAATGAAAATTCTTTATAGCACATTAGACGAAAAAAAAAGTTAAAAAAAATACAAAAGTATAAGTAAAAAAAACTATTGACATGATTTGGGATGGGAAAGACAGGAAAGGACAAGGACACAAAGGAAAAGGATTCAGGAGAGGCAGGACTTTTTCACTCGAACTCTGAAAATATTTAAGGATGTGATTTTAAGCCACAATGAAAAGCTAGAATATCGTGCATTTATTGCAATACATATTATTCTCCTTTTCTTTCTACTTATATTTGGACATAAACTGTATATCTGGTTTTTTCATTTATTTTTAAACTGATGATATGATCACAAATGTTTATTAGTTTAATGGATAAGCAATGTTAAATAAGACTAATGCTTTGCAAGCAAGTTAAATTAGTCAAGCTACATTAGTCATTTTGTATAATTTCATATAGCCACAACCTAAATACGTCACCCGGAATTACAGGCATGTAGACTTAGAAATTAAATATAACACTTGTTAATTTCTCCGGCATTAGCTAAATTGTTTGTAACGACCTTCCCATTATATTCAAAATTAATAACAAATAATGTTAGGCTTATATTGTAAACAAAGTATTACATGGTTTGATATTATCGTTTATGGAAATGAGATGAAAAAAAGATTAGTTTTAAGTTCTTATGGAGAGCCATATTCACAAGTTGCTGGTTTCATACGACTGACTGACTGATAATGAGGAGTGAAACACAACTTATCTACACAACATAAGCTAAAGTAGTTCAGTTATTTGAAAGGAGAATGAATATCAGAAGAATAACATACATTTTAGCATTTATATGTTAGATAAAAAACTAAATTAGTGAAAAAATTAGATTCGATTTTATTAATTTGCTAATTCAAACTAACAACACTTAATTAATATCTTGAAGGTCCATGAATAAATACTTACACATTTGAGGTGAAAGTCTCAGTTTTGTGATGTTTACTCTCAGCTTGCGAAATTCCAGAACCAACATCTCATTGAAAGTACAGACAACCGTTAAGGCAGTAATGCAAATTGTTAACTATAGAATAAAGTTGATCGTATCTAGTGACCATAGTTGCTAAAATATTATTTCATTACTAGTAATATTTTGTATATATTCTACATTTTTTTTTGTATTCACGTATAAATGCTTAAGTAAATATACATTTAAAAGGAAAATATTAAGTTAAATTTAATTTCTGTTGTAGAGACATTTGAAATCACAACAGCATTACTTAAATCATGCATATACAAGTTTAACACGAGTTGAATACCATTAATAGAGGTAAGAAAAGTGGACAGTACAAGCTCAAATACCTGAAATAGAAATAATTTAGATTAAATTTATATGAAAAAAAAATTTTCAAATGTCCTATTTATTTCAACTTATTCCACCGTACCTGCAATTTAAACATTTTATTGAGTGCACTGCTTATTCCATTTACTATAATCATAATGTTTGGCAATATTGATATGCACGTATTACTTGAAACATCATTTGGCTATTTCCATATAATTAATTCCAGTCTGTCGCTCTGGGTAACACTAATTGATATGTATTATTATGAAATATTTCTTGATTTTAATGTACCAAGTAATCATTCACTGCTTTTAACATTTGAGTAATGGTATACGTAAGAAGACACATTAGAAGCAGTTCCAATCTGTTAGTAAGTACACCAAAATAAATTATTATGGAGAAAAGACTCAAATTTTGAAGACTGGTTATGATGAAGGGCATTAAATGACTTATAAATATAATAAATATGCCTAACTGCATCATAATTTTTAATTTTTTAAAGCATATTGTTCTAAATACAACAGTATTTTACTGTAATAAATGGAAATGCCATTATATCGTACTTTTCTAACTTTTTCCACCATGTAAATAAATATGGTGAGACCATAGGCCCATGCCGGTACACAAAATAATTAAAAAAATTTATGTCAAACTGTAAATTGTCTTTAAAATTAATTTTGTTGATGTTTTTCGTTCTTCTAATTGGTGAAAAGATTCCCTAGTACTGGACATGTTTATTTTGACCCATTCAAGTTCCCTAGTACTGGACAATTTTATTTTGACAAAATGGCGTAATTATCTTCCACTATATAATTTTATATGTTATATTATTTATCTTGTCAGACTATTTGATATAATGAACAGAAAAAAAGGTATCTGTGCGTCAATCAAATTTAAAATTAGCTGTTGACAATGTATTAAATCAAAAGATGACAATACTAGAAATTCCTGAGCGTTTCAATGCACCGAAAAGTACTTTGTTTGATAAAGTATGAGTTGAGTTTAAACCTGTCATGGGAAGATTTAAGAAAACATTTTCATAAGAGTATAAGCAATTAGTGAAAAGACATGTGAAAGGTTTAGATAATCGTTGCATGCCTTTGTCTAAGAAAGAGCTTTTAAATCTTGCCTATGAGTCAGATGACAAGCTCAAATTATTGCATTGCTTTAACAATGAAAAACAATTTAGGGAAAACATTTCATGGGAAAAGATTTAAGGTTGTAAATTGCTAAATTTACAAGCTTAATGCAGCACTCATTAAGACATAGGACTATTTATTTATTTCACCGTTTTTTTTTCCTTACCAGAATTTAAATGAACCTTTAATGATTAATGCATCACCAGGAAGTAAAGCTGAAGCTCAGCCTAAAGGTTTGATGAATAATCAAATATTTTTAAAATGGTGTCACATTTTGTAAAATTCTCTAGACCGTAGAAGGAATCGCCAAGTTGAATGGTGCTCGATGGGCACAGCAGCCACTAGACAATAGATGTTATCACATATATTTGATCAGCACCCCACTGCATAACACATATAAACTACATCTATTAGATTAATCTTTCATGAAACCATTAAAAATGTTTACAAATATCCCTGACTATTCCGATATCTATGTTTGTGATTATTGTAAATTTTTTTAATTTATCTTTAGATTGTAATTATTCCTATGCTTAATTATTGTTTACATTGATTTATTTGAAAGTCTGTAATTGCTGTGTATCTTAAAATATTAAGTGTTAAAACTTAAAGACTACACCAATAATTATTTTCTAGTGGTTACAAAATATTTAATTTTCTTTATTTCTTTGAATGTCCATAACAATTATGTGTTTTAGAATGTTTACCATATTACTGAAAGATTATTATGCAATTTATAAAATTTTTAAACCAACAACTTTTCGTAAATGTTCAGTCAGAGGGATTCAAATTTATGCATGTCCAGTACTCAGTGTCAAATTTCAATGATACTAAAAACTAATTCAATGAAACATTTTTTTAATGGTTATATATTATTTGATATTTGCCTGTCTAGTTATTTGAAATAATTGTGTATCTCAAAATATCTTAATAAAATATGATTATTATGCTTTGTTTTCTTATTTGGGGGACTCCCCTTAATCGTGTGGCCAGCTATGTTTCCGTGAATTGAAAACATTCTTAATCAACTTGCATGGGCACTAATAGATTCCTTACAGAATTATTTTGTATGTTGAGATATGGTGAGAATATTTTGGTATTTGGGAAACAATTCAAAGTCATGTACTGATAAATGTTTACATCGGTATTCAACCTGACAAGGAATGAGAGGATATTAACAGTACAATACATTTATAAGATAAAGACTTGTTGAAATTCGGAATCCACTTATATGAATATTGAGCAAGTATTAAAAAGAAATAAATTATATAAAGTAATTCAGCATTTTTCCTGACTTTATTTTTTACAGAGGTTTCGTTTATTAATATTAACAGTTTCAATGTGTTTATAAAACAATTATAAATAAAACATGAAATATCACTTTTTAAAAATTATTTTAGAAAATATCTTCAGTATACTATGGGTTTCAGAAAGGCCCTATGGCCTTTTTGAAACCTTCTATGTTTTCTTTTATAAATTATATTTTCTATGGCCTTTCTGAAGAAGATATTATATATCATAATATTATTATTATCAACATGATAAAAAGAAGGCATTTATTGGAACAATTCCATCTACTATGTTTTAAAAACTGTACCTATTTTTGGATCTATTTTCGCCAGAATCCTTTGTGACATTTTCTTTCCAATTTTTGTTTTTCAGTTCTTTTTCTCCATGCATATAATTAATTTATTCTATTATTTATACTGGCATAATTATATTGATGTTGTTTTAGTACTTTACCACAAATTATATTATAGAGCTTTTTGGAAATCTGACTGAACGGAACTGATAACATTTTTTACTAGAAAAGTAAGACAAGAAAATATTTACAGAACATATAACAGTATGAAACGTTTTATTTAAAATATAACTTGCTCATTTCTTATAGATCTTTTTTGTCATGATCATATCGAAAATTTACAAAAATTTAGTTATTTTTCAAACAATATTTTAAAAAATTTTTGGAAATATATGATCCAATTTATCAAATGATTTTGGGAAATATATGATCTAAGTTACTGTCAGCTAAAATATTAATAAAGTTGATGACAAATGATTAATTAACAATGATCTAACTAATGAAGAAATAAATACTAATGAATAGATAAATCTCTCATTCACATATAACATTGGAGACGATTAGATTTAGAACGTTTTATATCTATTTAGTGACACGGAGTTGCTCTGAAAAGCAACTCAATGAATTTATTTATCCTCAGTTTTCAATAATTGTCAATAAAATTTCAAATAAATATAAGAAGGGTCGTCGGGTTCAATGATGTAGAACATTAGAACAATGATTTTTTTTATTGAAATGTTTTTGTCAGTTACAAATGGCAGAAAATATAACTATGAAAGAATTTTCTTGCCTACATACTCATGTAATGAATCTATCAAAATATTTCCCTGATGACCATGTAGTTTATAAAACAAATGGAGCTCCAAGAACACTTTATAACATTTTAAGTAGAAGTTATATATCTTTTTAACAACTAATTATTAACTATTTTATTAAGAGAGTGCTCATTAAGTTACGTTCAAATAATATTGACCAATACACTAATTTTTTATTTTTCATAGGTAACTTTTTACTTTTTCTTAATTGAATAAACTCTCTTTAATTAATTTGGTTTCTTTATATTCAATATTAGTTAAATATAATTACAATGAAATTATAAAGCTTTAGCATATGGTTAAATACTTTTAATTTACGTTAAATTTCGACAATCAGTTGATAAATTAAAGGGAAATAAGATGTAGGGGACTTATGTTTCACCACACGACCGGGTTTCTTTATTTATTTAATCATACACAAAAGGCATTTGCTGTCAGTGCCAGAGTGAAAAACAAAATTTAATACAGACCAAAAATAAATTAAAACCAGATTATATTTTATGTGAAAATACTATACTGTATATAGAAAAATATTTTATCAGAGTTTTTTTTATAATTTACCAATTTTATTTTTTGCGAAACAAGTTTGGCGTATTGAAATATTTTGTAAAACAAGGTAAAGTAGCTTGAGCCACTTAGTTTTGCAATATGAATTCAAATGTTTATAAAATTGATTCAAAATATACATTGGTTCGTAATAGTTTTGCAATAAAGGTTAAGTGCGATTAAGTAGAAAATTTGCAATTATACGTTTCGTGAAAAGACATAACTCATAAAAATGGCTGATTATTATATTTATATTTGTTTTGTGATGAAATAGTGACTAAAACGCACATGGGTTCTTTTCTATTTCCAAATTATTAGTAAAACAAATTAATCAAACATTTTGTTTTATATTAAATACAAAAGTAAAAGAATTCAATTATAACCATCATGTTTGGTGTGTGGTTTGTGAGTTACAGTTTCTCGAAATGATGTTCATGTAGGTTAGATTTTTCGCATAAGACCATCCATTTGTAAATCAAAGTGTATAAAGTATGCCTGCACGGAGCGTAGTTTACGTACATTAGCATGTGTATCGACAAATGGCAACTTATCTCTTTTTTATACTAATTTGAAGAGGAATACAGATTATATTTTTTTCATTTGTTTTGTATATTTTTAATTAAGATATAACATCATATCCATCTATTAGTGCCAAATTAGCTCTAGGTATGTTGGTATTGTCGTCCTTCATGTTTATTATCTGTTGTTGTATTAATTTCTTTGCGTTATTACATTTCAAAATGTATGTATTAGAAGTAACCATTTATAAATGGTTACTTCTAATTAAATTAAGCTTAAAACTTGTCATGTTACCTCATTACCACAGAAAATTAGAACAAGGAAAAAGTATGCAATAAATAAAGTTTTATTTCTTCGCAACTTATGCAAACTAAGTGAATGTAATTTTCATATCTTACAAGTTGAGAAACATGAATGGTAATTTATAAAAAATAAGCACTAACTAAAAAGGAACTGGCAAGTAGTGTTACATAATAATAAACTAAACATTACAATGTCTAAAATTGATATGTAACTGAATTATAAATTTCAAACTAAGACAGATCACCAACATTAATAAATTGAATCAGAACAACAGTGTAACTCATGATCAAGCCTAAAAAATGGAGTAGAAATGAAGCTCGCAGCTTAAACAACTGGAAAATGCTGAACTAACCCATTTCACTTGCTTCTATCATGTTTTTAATAAGCTTCGTGATGTCGCACACTGGATGCTGAAAAAAGAAAATAATATAAGCTCATAGTAAGATATTGTTAATGAATCTAAGAAACAGGAAACAGAAGTGGACTATCCAACTGTCTAGATTTATCGAACACTAGGAATGATAACCGGATTTGTCCAGAATCAGTAACAACATTGTGGCAATATCAAGTTGTAATAAAAATATCATGCTGTAGTCAAAGTTCTAAAGATGGTGTATAACTGTTTTATTTTAAAATATTGAGTTACACACACTGTTATGTATTACTGCTGTGAACAATCAATCACATTTTTTTAAATATTACATATTTAATATATAATTGTAAACAAGTAATGTCATTAAGTTTTGAGTTGCGTTGATTACGTAATTTAAAAACTGACCTTAACATCATCATGTTCCATAGTAAATTTTACGGTTTAAAGCCATATCCACGCATATTTCAAATGTTTATCTTGACCATCTTATAACCTGATAGTCTCGTCAGTTCAAGTGAATTTATAATTGAAAAAATGTAAGTAATTCAGCATTAATTAATGTTCTCATCATATATTATTTTATATTGCTTTATATGTATATTCTTTTAAAATAAAAAAAGTATTTTTATTTCCGTATCTTGTGTGTCTAATAATTATATTTTTAATTAATGACAAAGGATGAATTGATAATGATACATTAACAATTAATATTTTCATATTTCTCAGAAATATACAATAAAAAACAGAATAGTTAGTAAGAAAGCACCGGGAGAATAAACACTTGGTATCAATAACAAAAGACAAAAAGCAGGTGATTTGTGCATTTTGAATTCAGATAAACACAATCAATAATAAAGAGACAGGTTTCAGAAATATTCATGAAGAAGCAGATACACAAATCATTATTCTTCTATACAAAATCCATTTGGAATGTAATGTATTAATTCGAGCAGTGAATGCGGACTTTCTAATCCAATTATTGGGAAATATGCCTGTATGGTGAGTGAAAATACAGATGAATCAGGAAAATAAATTGAAGACATTCAATTGTACCAATTTATTTAGGAATTTATAGTCCTGACTGTAAAAATCTGCCTGTTTTCATGCATTCATTGATTTTTATTATAAAATTTCTTTTTGGGGAAGGTAAAATTGGATATCAAATAAAGAAAATAAAATTACATCGCACTAATTAACTACCGGGTAACAAGTGTGATGGTGAAGAAATAAAGCCTGGATAAAAATATACAAACAAAATGTATTGAGTCAAAAGAGATGGAGTAAATAAGAGAGTTAAATTGTTTAATGAAAACTGAACAACACACTCAATATCTTTTATCAAAGATATATGAATCGTGGTTCACGGGCTTTGATTGAGAATATATACCTCCATGTTGGAAATCTCTATAATATCTTCTATATAATTTCCAAACTTACCCAATTTTTATTTTGGAATATATGTTTAATATTATTAATAGTATGTTTTATCTCAAAATGTATGTATTTTCTGATTTGACTGCCTTATTAATAAACAGTTTTGCCATCTAATTTACCTACTAGTCCTTGCACAACCCACATCCTTGATATTCTTGCAACAAACAGTACAGTAAGTTATATTTAATCACTGTTTTTACCAATGATTGCACATTGTATTTATCAATGATTTATAATTTAGGGATAAAAACAAACCAAAAAAGTGAAAAGAACCGAATTTGTAATAAATAGCAATTTAAACATTTATAAACAACCAAAAATCTGAGGTTCTAAAGAATGGCTTTTCTATTCTGCAGCCAAACATTGGTTCTAAATGTTCAAACATGAAAATTTAGGTCTTCTCAATAATCCTCATGCACTGGCCAAATTCTTACCTTAAATTAAGAAAAAATAAAAAGGAAGATTTTCCAGGTAAAGTTTACGATACCTAGTGGAGCTACAACCATGCTCTATACTGCAATCAAAAAACAAATTCATGTTTAGAGAAGAAGTGGAAATATTCCATTTGGCTACTGCATGAGCGAAGGACCTGGCAACTTCAGAATAGGATCCACATATGCGAGGAGTTACTGAGTTCAGATTGTACTACTGATTGGATAAAGTGACTCAATATAGGAGATGAAATTATGTAATTTACAAG
Organism: Druceiella hillmani; assembly: GCA_039881145.1. Lineage (NCBI taxonomy): Eukaryota > Metazoa > Arthropoda > Insecta > Lepidoptera > Hepialidae > Druceiella > Druceiella hillmani. Next base: position 22,529,965 of record JAYKKI010000036.1, read on the forward strand.
TTATTACCATATATAATTTACAAGTTATTTGTAAATGTGAAAAAAGAAAAGTTGTTAACTTACGTAATTCTTCATTGAATTGCATTGCTGTCAGACGAGATTTTGTGGTCTCTACTTGCAAGTACATTTTCTCACAAAGAAGACACATGGCCGTCAACAGTGCAATGTGGTGTAACGGCCATAATATGTAAAGAATGCAAAGAGATACATCCAATTTCTGAAATATTATCTTTATGAATGAATGAAGGAACAATACAATTTTTAATAACAATATTCCAAGCAATTAAAATGATGGAATATTTTTTTATAAGTTCACTGATTGAATCTAGTGTCTCTGGGGATGGTTGTGAACTACATAACTCTACAATGTTATCAACAGCCATGCTGTAGTTAGTCAAAATAATGAGCTAGTTGCAGAAAAATCACAATCCACCTAAAACTGGTTACTCTAATTTAGCTATTATGAAAGTACTTAAATGACACATGAATGTATTGTTGTAATTAATTTTTTCTTTGAAAACCATTGTATAAAGATAGGTCACATGCATGTTTTGTAATGGTACTGGGACACAGGGCCAACAAGTCATATCAAGGGTATTAAAATTACAATTATATCAGAGACTACATAAGGCAAAGTAAATATGCCAGATGCATTATCGACCCATTGATCGAGAATGAATCTAATAATAATTTTGTTACGTAAAATGAAAAGAAAACAACCTGAATTTATTCACTGCTAGTTAAAGGTCTTTTCGCAATAATGCCATTTATCTTAAATTTTTTCATTAATAAAAAAACTCTAAGTGTGTTTAAATGAATAATTGTATGTTATAATCAAAGAAACCTATAAAACTATATTTAAATGCTTCGTTGACTGTGTTGTAAATTTTCATTGTAATCATGTCCTTCATTGTGTGAAAAATTTGTTCGTATGGTTGTATGGTTTTCTGTTTACAATGTTGCAGTTTATTACACTTGTAGTTACATGTTAAGTTAGTTAATGTTTGCATTAATAATACTTACGTTATATTTTAAATCTTCAAGTAAACCATATGTGTTAATGAGTGTGCCAGAAAATATCATAATGAGTGACATGAGGAGCTGAAAAGTAAAGTTAAAAGTCAGTTTATAATAATAGGTGTATAAACATTTTTAACTTTTAACTACTGATGTGGGGGCCGCTCTGGCCTAGCAACAGTAATAATATCGAATAAATCCCCTCCCCCGCACCCGGCGCACATGCTGCTTCCTGTAGCTTCGAGTTTAGTAACGCCGCGGCTGTGAGTGGTAGTTTACGTGTCGGTGCTCGCAATTTTGGTAAGTAAATTCATTTCGAAGTTTTTTTCGGACCTCTGTGACCCATCGTCAATATTTACGTAACTTTTTTAAAATTACTTATGTTACTAATATTAACTTTTTCTTTCAATAGTTGGACAAGTAATATAAAATGGAACCAAGTACATCATCGGGGCGAAAACGGACTATTAATGACGAAGATAATACCCGTCATTCTAGAATTAGAAAGTCGGTTGCGACCAGATACCCGCATTTTGAATCAGTTCTCTTATCTTGGGTGAATTTTGAAGAGTCTAGCGGTTCAGAGACAGAAGACCACGGTGATACATTTGTTCCAGAGCAACAAGAGCATAATGAAGATTCTCAGAGTGACTCAGAGCCTGAAGACGAATCGGAACAAGATTTTTCCGAAGACGAACTTCCACTGTCGTCATTACGGTGTTACTACGGCAAAAACCGATACAAATGGTCAGGGCAACCTCCATCAAGAGCAGTAAGGACGCCTCAACACAACATTATAAGACGGACCAACTCTTCAAACCTAACAGCAAATGATTCAATATGGAATAAGCTTATGGACAATGACATGTTACAAGAGATACTCAAGTGGACTAATGAGAAGATAAATCAATACAGAGCCAAATTTTCAAAAGGCGATCGCCCAGAATTAAAAAATTTAGATATCATTGCATTTATTGGTCTACTCTTTTACACGGCCGTATTCAAATCAAATCACGAAAAGTTAGATTACATATTCACCACAGACGGTACGGGTCGAGAGATATCCAGGTGTGTTATGTCAAAAATTAGGTTCTTCAATATCTTGCACTGCATTCGATTTGACAACCCTGTTGATCGCGAAGAACGACGGAAGACTGACAAAATAGCAGCAATTTCAAAAATGTTTACTCAATTTGTGGAAAATTGTCAAAAGGTTTATAACGTCAGCGAGTATGCCACAGTTGACGAAATGTTAGTCCCTTTTCGCGAACGTACACACCTAATGATTTACATGCCAATGAAACCAGCAAAATACGGATTGAAGCTAATGTACTTATGTGACGCAAAAAATTGTTATTAATATAACTGTTATATATATACAGGACGTGGATCAGATGGTGCATGTTTGACAGATGATCAAATAAAGTTCCTGGTACCAACGCAATCAGTTATTCGTCTCGCAAAGCCATTATATGGGAGTAACAGAAATATTACTTGTGATAACTTGTTCAATTCACTTGAACTTGTTGATGATTTGAAGAAAAAGGGTTTAACATGTGTTGGCACGTTGAAAAAAAACAAACGTGAGATACCGAAAGAATTCCTACCGTCAAAAAAAAGAGAAGTCAATTCTACACTTTATGGTTTTGCCGGTCAAAATACACTTGTTTCGCATGCCCCAAAAAAAAATAAGGCAGGCATTCTTTTATTATCTATGCACCATGCTGAAGGTACTGATGAATCTACTGGAAAGCCTGAAATAATCCACTTCTATAATACAACCAAAGGAGGAGTGGACGAATTATGATAAAAAGTGTGCTATATATACATGTAGCCGCAGGACACGACGTTGGCCAATGGTAATATTTTATCATATTTTAGATTGCAGCTCTGTCAATAGCCATATCTTGTATGATATGCACCAAGAAAAAATGACAGAAAGAGGTATTTTCATAAAAGAGTTGGCCCGTCATTTGGTGTTACCACACTTAAAACGCAGAGTACATAGTGAAAAACTGCCTCGTGAACTACGTTTGAGTTTGACGCGAGTGTTGGGACCTGAAATGCCTTCTTCTGGACATCCAGAACTTCCAGAAATTGAAGAAGAAGGACTTAAGATAAGAAGAAGGTGTCACACATGTCCACTGAAGCTTCAAGGAAAGTCCACACATACATGTTATTTGTGTAAAAAACATGTATGCCTTCAGTGCGCTAAGAAAGTTTGCCCAGATTGTGCCTAGTTTGTAAGATTTTGTGCCTTGCAATTTTATTGTTTTTATGTAATAGCTACGGTTGATTATATATAGTTTATTAGAGATATTATTGAAGATTAAAAGTACAAATAATGTTATTAACTTTGTTAAGTTTTTTAAGAAATACAGACTGTTTTCTGATCTCAAGTAAATTTTGCCAAAAAATGTTACTTAATTCTTAAATTAATATATATATATATATATATATATATATATATACATATATATATATATGTCACTTAAAAATAAAAATTAATTTTAAAAATACACTTGTTTTATTTAAATATACTTATTTTAGATAGTCAGTAATTATTTGAACCTTAAAATCTTCATTTATCATTTACATCAACAATTAAAGGCATAAGCTGTTCAGGCCCCCACGTCAGAACTTATGTAAAAAAATATCATGTCAGTAGTTAAAGGTTAAAAGATTTTAGTTAAAATTAAAATGTTATCAGAAAAATTTAATTAAAAAATTCAATACAAACCTGAAATTTAAACACACTGTTTAAAAAGTGGCTTAGCTCTAGTAAACGAACATAGAATTGTGATAAATGGTGAATAGAATTTTCATTTAGAGGCAATGAAATTGTAAAACGATTGTTGGAATTGCGATTATGTTGAGAACTCCCATATATAGCATGAACAGGTGTCATCATGTTTTGTACATTGTTAAATTTTAAGAAGATATTTAAGATTTCCACACGTTTCAATATACTATATAATATTAAACAAAACAATATTATTTCTAAAATTTTTTATTATTTGTTTTGTTGCCCAATATGCATCGAAATATATTGCAAGAAAGTGATAGGGTATGAGAAGGCCAATAACTATGAGGTTTCGACATTTATCGTGTTTCAAAAAATTTCTTCTATGTTCTGATTTAAATAGATAATCAATTTCTTCAATTCTCAAAATTAATTTTTGAAACTTTTTTTTATCAAAAATTATTTCAATCAACAATATGTACAGAACATGAATCATCTGAAGTGTACAAAACATCAACCAGATGACATAATCATACAAAACCAAAAATGACACATATATCACCATTAACATTGCCATAATTAACAAGCTATACAACTTTAAACACTGCAATTTTATTCTGGTGGGAATTCGGTTAGCTGTTTTCCTGCAAACTCCAAATAATTTCTGATGCACTAAAATTGACCAAAGGGTATCTTCAAATGAATTGTTGCTCATATTGTTTCTTATATAATGTGTGTGTTCTAAATGAATTGTAGTACGAGTGTTTCGGAAACAAGTGATGCTTATTTCACTGATTAAATATCTTTAGACTAAACATCCATTAGTTAATCACCTTGTGGAATCTATTGATTGTTTGACATAAGTAACAAAATATAATATTGATCTTTTTGATGTTTGAAATTTATTTAGTTCTGTCTACAAGGGGGATGCCCTTAATAATCCTTGTTTAGGTAAACACCATGCTATTAATACCAAAGAACAATTAAATTATCCAGGTGTCCGTCATCACTAATTTGAACATCTATTTGATGCTTTGAATGTTGAAATTTGCTGAGTACAAAGATTTTAAAATCTGTTTATTAGAATTTTTTTTAGCAAAATAAAGCTTTTATTTTCCGTATCGTAGTAAAAGTGTTATGAAACACTAAACGAAGAAATATTTCTTTGTAATTGTTCTAGGTAAATAGATTGAACCGAAGCAGGGTTGCAATGTGTGTAAATATGATGAGGCACACTTAATTGTTCCAATAACAGTTCAATTTCTGGTCCTAAGATTATCTGGAAAAAGAAAGATTGTTAAATATACGATAATTTCTCATAAAATAATTGTATATATACAGGTGTAACAAAGAATATATCCATTACTCATATGGGCCATTCTTTAAATATATTCATTTCTATGCATTATATTTGAATGTTTTAAGCATGTTTAAATAATAAATGATACAAATTCTTTCTTGCACATGTTTATACATGTACAGTGTGTAATGAAGGATGTTTCCATTATTCATTCAGTTGATTATATACATCAAGTGGGTATACAACTTTATGGAACTATATGAAAATTCTCTGTTTCTAAAAAAATTCAATTAACAATGTTAATTTTTTTCATATAAATACTCTTCAAATACATTCTGTCTGATGCTTAGAATCACCTTTATGAACAATAGACACATTCTTTTACAGTATTTGTATTCCTTCATCACAAAGGTTTTTAGTTCTGTACAAATTTGGTGGATTATCCCACTTGATGTAGGCATAAATATCGGGAAACAAACCATGAGGCCTTCCAAATGTTAATTGATGAAATGGAAGCTACTAATATAGTAAAGTCGTGAATACTACGTGACCTGGTTAAAATGCTTAACATATAAAGAAATTAATATTAAAATATTCTAAAAGTGAGGTATAGTCACAAGATTATATATATATATATATATATATATATGTGTATATATATATATATATATATATATATATATATATATATATATATATGTGTATATATATTTATATATATATATATATATATATATATATATATATATATATATATATATATATACATGTGTGTGTGTGTTAAACAAATTTATCCACTGGTGATAGTTCATGTGAGTTGCAACATATTCGTTTGCATGCTTCTCCTACTCACCTGCTCACCTTCATAAACTGTTACGCTTTCTTTGTAATCACCATTCAATTATTTCAGTATTTTACGAGTATCTACGATATTACAACCTACTTTTTTTCAGAAAATATCATATTGCGAGTGTATTTTTATCATTTAAAAATTCACAAGTAAACATAATTGGTTAGAAGAATGGGTGAACCTGCGTAAATTGGCCAAAAAGCATTGAGTAGATATTTCAGTGCGGTGTAACAAGTGACTACACGACTGATTCACCTTGCAAGAGAGGAATTTTTGTAGAACTTGCTATTCTGCTGCCATGAGTTGATAACAATTTAATTTATTATTCTTTACAACAATTAGAAAATGACCTTTATGCACCAGTCTAAATAATTTGGGTTTTGTTATATAATAGCTGAATGTTGCAATAACTACTCAGGGATAAATATTATTATATATACACAACTTTACAATAAATAAATATTACAAGAGATGCTTTCGGGGCACATTGTAAATTTTATATATGCACACATGTAAATTTTATATATGCATTCCAAGTAAGCCCATAAAATATGGGATTAAATTTGATATGATGCGCCAAACCTTACCTTGGATGAGGGACGGGTGCTGGAGGATTACTTATAGGCATTTTTCATGAAAGGATTAATGTCGAGTATCCATGACACGAACAGGAATGGTATGGTGAATAGAATTTGTTTATTTATAGCAGTTAATTTTCAAAGTAAATAGAAATAATATAATAATAAGTTGGCAGCCAATATGTTATTTAGAAGTGACTTAAATTGCACACACCAGTTTAATGAAAGAATTTTAAATGAATATAAAAGTCCCAACTTAATGTAAAATCTAGATAACCATATAGGCATAAATAAAACTGTCTGTTCCGTAATATATGTGAAGCAATAAACCTAATGCTAACCTTCACCTCCCACTCACCTAATTACATGTTGGCTATAAACAATTTAAGTATTATCTGACCACCTTGCCACTTAATGGCTATTAGCACCTGGCAACATACTTCTAGACGTTAATATAAATTGATTACTTTTACAAAGTGAATACGGTAAATAAAATCCTTTTGTGTATTTTGTGTGTAAGGTCATTTCGATTAGTTTTCCACAAACGTTGAGGAAATTGATAAATTACCTTTATGACAATAGTTTGTACTGTTATTAAAATCAGATTTGGCTCTAATATATTATGAGTTTAAATTTTTTTAAAGATGATTATGATTATGGCCTTCTGGATAATTCTATTAAGTAGTAGAGTGGCCTTCTGGATAATTCTATTATTATACTATTTTCAAGCAAATAACGAGCATTGGCATAAACATAAAAAAATAGTTTGCACCGTATGTGTGGATTAACAATATATGTAGTTACGATAAAATATATTCATTCATGAAACACTCAAGGCAAACTTGTTGGTACTAAAGCGACAACCAAAATAATGAAAATAGAGCTTAGATTATATGAAACTACTGACATTACAACTTTGTGAGACCTTATGTGTAAGTATATGTTGATAGAGCACTTTGTATTTCAAATCATCAATGTTCCTATTTTATATTAGTATTTATAGAAAGATCCATTATGTTTGAGCCATATAAGCCCATTTCATCAGTTGTGAGATCTAAACGGTAAAAATATATTATTGAAACGAAATGTTTAGAATTTTTTGATAACAAACGGAAATATAATTTTCAAGCTAAAACAGATCACTGACATTAATGAATTGAATCAAAACTACGGAGTAACTCATTACCAATCCCATAAAATGGAGTAGCATTGAAGCTCGTAGGTTGAACAACTGAAAAATTGTGAACTGTCCCAATTTACCTGCATCTATCATATTTTCAATAAGCCTCATGTGACGTCGGATGTGGTATGCTGAAAAAGGAAATAAAATAAGCTTATATTAAGGTATTAGTAATAAATCTAAAAAACACATAATAAAATCTATCAAATTGTGTAATATTTTACTATTTAGTTGTAGACAAGTGGAAAACTGGTTTACGTTCATTATAAGCTAGCAATGACAACCAGCTTTATCCAGAATCAATAGCAGTAGTCGTGATAGTATGAAAGCTATGATGCTTTCACAAACCTTTTTTTTATATTTTTAAGTATTGATATAAAATATATAATACTTGCATATTTCTTTCTGTACCCGATTTTTTGATACCGATTTTGGGGCACTAATTACGAATATGGACTCAGTTTTTCTCCAACACGTTCAGATTTTTCAGAAAAGGGATTATGAAAAATAGACAAAAAAGACACCCACATGTATTATAAATTGTATATTTAATAAAAAAAAAAATATATATATATATAAATATATATATATATATATATGTATATATATATATATATATATATATATATATATATATATCAGTTAAATACAATTAAAATACTTAGGTGATATATCTCTTAACATATTAACATGAAAAATATCTCAGTGGTAACTTGCCCTTTTCTGCTCAAAGCTTCTGTTCAGAGATTTTTTCTTAAAATTGTTCAGATTATCTTGCTACACCAACCAACAGTAGTCCGCAAACATGCTTCTATTCCACTTTCCTTGATATCTACATTCTATTTCTTTCAAGTCTTGATGAAATCATTCACCCTGTTCCACACTAACAGCTCCTAGATTTTCCGGAAAGTAGTCAATGTGCAAATGCAGGAAGTAAAACTTAATGCTCATTGAACATCCCATTTTACCGAAATTTTATATAATTTTAGCTACAATTTCTTTATAATCAATACTCTTGTTGTTCCCTAGAAATGTCTTAATCATTTCCTTAATAGAAGTCCGTGCTTATGATTCAGTTTCACTGAGTTTTGTATCAAATTCTGTGTCCTTTATCAATCTTCTTATATCGGGGCCGACAAAAATACCTTCTTTCAATTTAACATCTGACACGATGCGAAAATGTTTTTAGGTATTTGAAACCGTTTCCTTCTTTGTCCATAATCTTAACAAACTGTTTCATCATGCCCAGTTTTACATGCAAAGGCAGTAAGACTTTCTCGAGGAACCAAGTTTTCTCAAATTACATTTTTAGTTCCAGGTATGAGTTTAGTTCCAGAAGGCCATTCTTTTCGGGTCCAATCTTTAAATATACAAAATGCGCTACAGGCAATGAAGCATACTGGTTACCATTATGGAGAAGAACTGCTTTCAAACTTCTTTTTAAGAATCGATGAACAATCTCCATGCATTTGTATCGTAGTCAAGGTCAAACATGTTCAACAAACCAGGAATTTCCTTACAATAAACTAAATCTCCATTCTCAACAAAAACCGCAATCAAATTTCTTCCTTTGCTACTTTCTTATTTGTATGTTTCTTCCTTGTAACCTAGAACCAAGGAGCTCAGCTGCATCTTTGGGCAGATTTAGGTCTCTTATTAAGTAGTTTATTTCTAGGAAAATAACTTCAGCTCAAGATCAGGTTCAAAGTAAGGATCAAACTGAGATGGATCTTCCGCATAACTTCTCGACACTGATTTTGAATAAGGGGGTAGTGGCTGTGCAACTTCCGGATCACAAAACACTACATGCGTTACCTATTTCACTTTTGGGTAGCTTATTTGCTTTTTGGTTTTTGAACTGTGACCAGCCACACTGAAGCAACAAAAGTAACAATCTGTTGCATGATCCTGAGGTTCTCTCCAAATCATGGGTGTCTGTATTGTGAAGGTATTATTTTGCCCTTTCGACCACTTGCGAAGTTCGAGAAAGCACATTGTACAAACTTTGCGTGGTGTCCACAACTTTCCTGGTTACTGATGGGTAGGTCAAAATACATATTGTTAACATTTTTTACAAAGTCTGTTATAGTCCTTTGTTGTTTTGTCAACATGAAGTTCCTACAAATGTAACAAAAACTGTTTGGCGAGGTTAAACAACTTCGCGATGAGATTTTTAATTCAATATCTTCAATTTTACAGTGTAACTGACGTACTTTAAAATCGGTTCAAGTTATTATATATTTTTTGTTATTTCCTACCCTCAGTTACTCTCTGCTAATGAATTAAAGTGACAAAAGATTGTAATAGAGATTTAATCACCAATTAGTGGCATTAATTGCGTACCATTAGCATAACATATAAGCCGTTAGATCACTTTTCATCATACATTATCGAGCTCGAAAGTGAATGCAGGGTGTAATTTTGGGCAAAATCAATGTTGCAACATTTAAAAAAATGTGACCTGTTAGATTTTTTTTATTATTTCCGTAATCAGCACCTCTAAAACTACCAGAAACTACAATCAAACTTCAGAGAGGAAAACGATTGTAGGCCTGGATTAATGACTTCTGTGAGGAGTGAGATATGGTTTGATAAACCTAACATGCATATATAATCAAAAATGAGAATGTAATCAAGTTTCAACATGAATTAACTATGTAGGAACTGTTCATTAAGAGTATGACAAATAAAAAACAGTTGAGTGCTTGGTATGTTAATCAAGTGTGTGTAAGAACTGGTTTCAAGTGCTCATTAGAGTCACACTCGGAACATTACAACTTGTTTTTTTGTTTTGTGAATTATGATGAGTATAAAGTAAATAATTATATTCGGATGCATAAATATAATTACCGTTGCAGATAACACAGTCTGGGCAAAAATTATTTTAATTAACTTTTTACTTGTTATTGTGCAAAACATTGATTAAGTGGTATTCATCAATAAATTATAATTATGAAATAAAGATTAAATATAGTTAAAAGTCACAGAGTGGTATTTTTTTATTGCATGCATTTTAGAAATTGTGTTATATCATATGTGTAATAATTAGATTGTAATAGAGATTTAATCACCAATTTGCGGTTTGCCTCCATATGCTGTACATCCTCATTCCGAAAGACATTATTACTTACTTTAAATTAAAAGACATACACTCCTGAACATATTTTGAGGAACGCAAAAAAAAGTATAATTCGATAAATTTTTTTCTTATTTTATACTGGCTATCTATACCAGTATACCTAATTTGAAAAAAAATGGATTTCAAGTGAATTTTATAGCTTTAATTTTTTTTTGTTTAGTAAACATTATTTAATCAATTTAAGTGATAATGCCACATCTCAGTGCTGCTCAAATGTCAAAAGCTGTAACTTTAATTGAAAATGATCTACAATGAAGTGGCTCAAACATTACAAGTTTCCAAGTTTGAGATTTTTTGTAATGTTAAACGATACTGGCAGACTGAACGTAGTATACAAGACGTAAAAGGCAAGGTTGCAAAAGAGTAACAATAGAGAGAAACGACAGATTGATTGTAAGCTGTGTCTTAAGAAACCGCACCTCGACTACTTTCGAGGTAAGAACCGAGCTTAAGGAAGTTCGACAAATGACAGCACCAAAGCCATTATGAGAAGACTTAAGACGGTTGGTATAGGGGCATATCCGCAAATTCACTGCAAGTCATCGAGTAGTTCGATCCAACTTTGCTCGTTCGCACCAAAACTAGGATGATAACACTTGGGCAAAGGTACTCTTTACTGACGAGTTCAGATTCTCTCTTAAGTCAGATGATGGATGGGTTAAAGTATGGAGATGATCTGGAGAAAGATACGCTCAGTATAACATTGTCATAACAGAGTTACACATTGTAGAAAACAGGTCCACGATTGAGGTAAGATACATAAAAGACATTTTAGAGCAGATCGTGGTACCTTTTGTCCAACACAAATAAAATCTGACACCAGCTAGCTTAAGGGACCTCAAAATTGCATTGATGGAAGAATGGAAACTAATGCCACAAATTTTCATTGTTTTTTCAAATATAAGCAGTTTTTATAGTAAGAGGAGATTTTATAGCATCATTATATACTGCCTGTGTCATCAATTAAGAAAAAAATTAGTCTTTAGAACAATATACGCTTTTCACTAAAATGGGTAAAAAACTCTGGTAGTGAGATTACTGCCCTAAATTGTTTTTTTTTCATTGAGTCTAAGTTTATTTATGTTCATAAATGTACATTAATTAATGAATCAATTCAATAATAATTTTAAGCCCATACAACACTAATAAAATGTTTTTATGTAATTTTTCCCCTTTTCTTTGCGTTCCTTTGTATATGTGCATGAGTGCATTTACAGACTGGTGTTTAATTTAAGATGCAGTTTTACTCTGTATATATTCGTTGTATTGAAACATGGCACTCACATTATAGAAACATGAAAGGAACATTAAAGTCATTTGTAAATATGTGAAGAAAAATTATTCACTTACGTAATTCTTCATTGACTTGAATTGATGTCAAACAGGATTTTGTAGTTTCTATTTGCAGGTACATCTTCTCATATAGAAGACACACAGCCATTAATGATATAATGTGGTGTAACGGCCACAACATGACACCAAAGGAAAGTGATATGCCCAATTTCTGAAACATTATCTTAATTAATAAATGTGTGATGAAAAAGAAAATAATTAGTTTTCATTCGAGACCGGCTTATTTTCAGACAAATTTTATTTCATTATATTTATTTAACTAAGGGCAAAGTTTATGATTGTATGGACATCTTTCAAGTCTGTTGCAGCTTATTGATAACCAAAGTTTTTCTAAAATAGATAAAGTTTTTCTCTTTCCATCTTTAGATACAATTTTGGATTATAATGTTTCATACAAATACATTGAGGAAATCAAATTTTGTTGTGGCACCAGATATTTGAAAATGATCAAATCTGTTTATTAGTAATCTAACTTTCTAGGGTTGGATGTGGACAACATAAGTTTATAATTTTATCAACAGGAATGCAACCCTGAATGGAAGTTAATGAAAACCGTAGGCAAATCGCATAAAAATCACAACCCATCTAAAACTGATTACTCTAATTTAATAATTTAAGTGATGCATGAAAATTTCGAAATACTTAATTTTTTCTATATAGTACAAGGCACACCCAGTTATGTTAGAGGCATGAATAATAAAACAATTTTCTAAATAAATGCAAAGAACAGATGAAAATATGTCATCCAGATTCATCACCGACCTTTTTACCAAGCGACTCTAATAATAATTTTGTTGTGTAAAATAAAAAGAAAATAAGAAAGAATAATTTTATATTGTAATCGAAGAAACCTACAAAACTATTTTTAAATGTTTCATTGACTGTTTCATAAATTATTAACTGATGAATTTTTAAGTTTATAAAATTTTTCGTCTTCTTAATTTTAACAAATTGTATTATCATTTTCTATTTAAGGCTTTATAATTGATTAAACCTATGATTTTAAATTAAGTTAGTTGCTGTATATGTTAATAATACTTACATTGTGTTTGAAATAATCAAGAAAATTATATATGTTGAGGTGTAAACCAGAAAATATCAGAATGAGTGACGTAAGCAGCTGAAAAATAAAATTATAGATTTAATAACAATACTTGAATTCACATTTCTGAAAGTATTTAAACTTAAAAAGTTATTACAAAACTATACAAACCTGAAATTCAAACATCCTGTTTAAATGGTGGCACAGATCTAACAAATGAATATAGAATTGCGATAAATAGTGAATAGAATTCTCGTTTAGAGGCAATGCGAATGTAAAATTATTGTTAGGCTGAGTATTACTTTGAGAACTCCCAAGTATGGAATGGACAGGTGTCACAATATTTTCTACATTTTGTAATTCAAAGAACATATTCAAAGTTTCCACACGTTTTGTTATACTAAATAATAACAAACAAAATGATATTATTTCCAGGTCAAAAATAATAGAGGCAATAATATTAAAAATGGCATGAATACACATGGAGAACCCAAATATTTTTCCTACATTGACAAAATCCAGAACAGCATAAAGAATATGATAGGGTATAAGAATACAAATGACTATGAGGTTTCGACATTTATCGTGCATAAAAAAATATTTTCTATGATCAAATTTGAAAAGTTCATCAATTTCTTTAATTCTCAAAACTAGGGATAGTTTTATATACATTTCTGCCACATATTATATCAATAGACAACAAATGTAGAACATGTATTATCTGAAGTGTCCTGAATGCTATAGAGACATATTGGTCACTTAAGAGCAAAATGCTAGATATTAGATGCAGTGCAATCAAAGTTCCCATTATTAATGAGCTATAAAATTTTTGACACCATAATACAATCCTAGTGGTAATTTGGCTACCAGGTTTTCTCCAAACACCAAAGACACGCTGATACACTAAAATTGGTCGAAGTGTATCTTCAATTGATTCATTTCCCATGTTGATTCTCGTAAAAAAATTCCAGCACGAGCTTTAAAACGAATATTCATGAAACAAGTGAATTATTTTACAGATTGAATCTCTTTTTAGTCAACACCCATCAGTTTATCTTCTAATGGAATGTACTGAGCGCTTAACAAAGCAACAAAATACAGTATTTATCTTTTTTATGTGGGAACTCTATTCAATTATATCTACACGCTCGCCATTAACAATTCTTGCTCAGGTAAGGTACACAAAATTCAGATGTCTGCTTCAGAACTTTGATTTGAGGTGTTGTACTTTGATTTTGGTGTAGTGCAAAGATTTTGAAATGGTTTATTTTTTGTTGTATTGTACACATGGTTTTACTGCCATGGCATGTTTAATTGTTGCAAAATAATCCACCTAAAAGTCAAGAGGAAAAAAGTTTTTTTGTAAATATAATTGTTCTGAGTATCATATACATATAATATTATATATATATATATGTGTATATATATATATATATATATGTATATATATATATATATATATATATATATACATATATATATATATATATATATATATATATATATATATATATATATAAGCCATTGTTTGTAATAACATTTTAAAAAATAATATGAACTTTGTTATACAAAACAGCAAAATCTTTCAGGAAGGGAGTTGTATGTCAATTTTTAGATACCAGGCGCATGTAAAAAATTTGATATCTGAATCACAATCAAAACAAAACTACCTGTAGGATGCTCCGGAAAGGGGTGTATTGCTCAGGAAAGGGGAAAATAGTTGTGTGCATAATAAACCTCTTGCATACTATTACAGATGGGGAATATTTATGAAGCAAAATAATAGTTTCGTGACAGAATATTTACTAAGGGCAGTTAATTTGATACCATGTGACTGCTTGAATACTCGTATGAAAATTGTGAAACAAAAATGTTTAGGCTTCCACTTGGCACATGAAATTCAGAAAAAATATATTTGAATTGACAGAAGTATTTTAGTCCAGCATTTTTAATATTAAATTTACATAAAGGAACAAGTTTACTTTTATATATATGAAAGCAGAAATTACATGTAAATCAATTTCAAGAAAATATAATAACTTCGACTTTAAAGACGAAGAAAGATTGCAGTCGGGCACCAAAATCTCAATTAAATCTGTGTACAGAGATATTTCAACTCAAAGATAGTCTGATGAATGAACATGCTGAGGATTTTTACGGAATATATTTATGTACAACAACTTTATTTTAATTTATTCTTCAATGCAGAACTAAAGTAACGAAAATAAGCTATCTATGGTGAACATGGCTCATTATAAAATCTCACCATGACTGTAGAATGCAAAAACCTAGGAAATTTTAATCAACAACTTGTACTATGTAATTTTAGTTAATAAAGATTGTAGAGATATTTATCTATTATGTATAAAAAGCTGTATATTTCATTAAATTCTATTTCTGTGAATTAAAAACGAAGCAAAAAAACCTACGAGACATTACATAAGTAAAAATTAAATTAGTTCATAAAAGTTTTAATTTTCGTATGTTTTAATGGGAATTTGGAATTAACATATATTTGAATTGATAAAAATGTTAAAATTTTAAACTATTAAAGTAATTGTTAAGTAGGATCATGATAATTACTTTGAATCAAACTTACTTTAACGCTATATTAAGTTCAAAACATATTAATTTATTATAAAAAGTAATACCTTTTTCTTGTCTGTTTTCTACTTCTCACCTATTTTACTGGTCAAATGACCACAACAGCGTCCTTTCTTTATCTTCGTAATCTGTCAATATAGACAGTAAATTAAATAACTATTATGGTGTGAATATTGTAATAAAATAGAAACTACAAATATCCATTAAACAAGTCTAATGTGAAGTCAAATACACATTACCAGACTGATCAACATCCATGATATTGAGTGGTGTTGTGAAAACATTAATAATTATATTTATTTTCAGCTGAAAAACCATTGTATTGGTAAATTAGGTTAGAAATTTTAATTTGGGAACTAAATGAGGTATTTATTTTGTGACTCAATATCCTTGCAGACTTTTGAGTGCGACTTTAACTATGATTGATTCATTTTACATAGGTGTTGGTGTACTTTCTTTGTTGGTGCATTGAAGCAAAAAATTGTTTTAAGAAATATATACATATATATATATATATATATATATATATATATATATATATATATATATATATATATATACAGAGTGTCCAGTGGCAAATTTCAATGTTTAAAAATTGTAAAAAAAACTACACCTCTAATACAAAGTAGGTTTATTTTAACTTTATAACAAAAAATGCGGATTTCATTTTTTAAAAACCACGTTTTCCAAATGGCGGCCATCGAGTCTGACACACTCTTCGAGTCTAGCATGCATTTTTTCAAAAACGCGTTTGCAGAGCGACTAGGGTATCCTACTGACTTCGGCTCGAATATTTTCTTTAAGTTGTGTCACAGTGCTCGGATTTGTTTTGTAAGCAATGGATTTTAAGTATCCCCTTAAATCGGGTGACGTAGGTGGCCACGGTACAGTACCGTTTCGGGATATGTTTTTTTCTGGAAATAACTGCCACACTGCATTCATGGACACATTAGCAGTGTGAGCTGTGGCCCCGTCCTGCTGGAACCATGTGTTTTGGTTGAAGGATGGACTATTCTGTAGTTTTACTCTGAAAAAGTCATTTAACATCTGGGCAAATCTCTTCGAATTCACAGTTACAATTTGGCCACGTTGATTTTCAAAGAAATAAGGCCCTATGATTGCAGATGCAGACATGGCACACCAGACCGTTACTTTAGGCTTATGTAAAGGCTCTTGATGAATTTATCTTGGGTTGTGGACGTCCCAGTAACGAAAGTTCTGCTTATTCACATATCCTCCAATGTGAAAGTGAGCTTCGTCACTAAAGAATATGTTGCCCATCCAGGTAGCAGTACGAAATCTCAACAACATCACCTCTGCGTAAGTTTTTCTTAATGCAAAGTCAGAATCGTGTAAATCTTGAACAATTTGAATTTTACATGGATGGAACTTGAGCTTTTTTCGCATTATTACCTGTAAAGTTGATTTCGGAATTCCCAATATCGATGAACGTGTACGCAGTGATAAACGGGGATTTTCAACAACAGAAACCATAACACGCTCAACATTTTCATCCGTGGCTACCAATGGTGTAAGTCCTGGCCTGGGCCTATTTAATGTTGATTAATTATGAGGTTGATGGATGATCCATCACGAAATCGACGAATACTATAACGATTATTAAATCGACGGCGTGCTACAGACAACGAAAATCCACTCAAAATGTACGCCTCGACGGCAAAAGCGCCATGCTCCCCACTCCACTGTTCCATGGCTACTAAAACATTCGCACTGCTTGCGCTTCTAACGACATCCCCCGCGACCCTCTTATGTGTTGCATTCAGAAACTATGTTCGTTCAAACTTTGAAATCTGCCACTGGACAACCTGTATATATATATGTGTGTGTGTGTGTGTGTGTGTGTGTGTGTGTGTGTGTATTTGTATGTGTGTGTGTGTGTATGTAGAAATTTGAAACCGTTAGTAACTTTAAATACTTAGGATAAAAAGTTAATACTCTCAATGATATCACGCCTGAGATCCGTAGTTGGGTCACAGCAGCTAACCAATGTTTTCACAGTCTTAAAAAGTGCTTGAAGTCTAGCTTCATCAGTAGAAAAACAAAGATTCTGATTTAAAAAAACTTAATTAAACCCATTATTACCTAATCTGACAGAAAAAATTAATGATACCATTTCTGTTTTGATAGAAAGATTTTAAGAAGTATTTTTGGTGGTCTAAAATTTAACGACATCTGGAGAAGAAGAATTAACTCTGAACTTTACATATTATTTAAAGAACCGTATGTAGTGAAATACATCGCAATTCAGAGAATAATATGTGCAGGGCACTTGAGCTAAATGGACGACAGTCGGGCAACAGGAAAGTTCTTCCCAGCCAGACTATTGGGCTCCCGAAAAAGAGGAAGACCTAAATTAAACTCGACTGCCAGGTAAAAGACTTTAAAATTCTAATTGTAATGAACTAGATGTCTCTGGCCAAGAACAGGAGAGCTTGGGAGTTGTCAAACCATTGAATAATAGGAATATATATATATATATATAATATATATATATATATATATATATATATATATATATATACATATATATATATATATATATATATATATATATATATATATATATATGTATGTATGTACATACACATGCCATGTCAATAAAATAATGTGTATTAAACACATCATGACAATAATTCACTTTAATTTTTCCAACTAAGTAGATTCCAAAATATATGTACACATTTAGATTATCATATCACTATTATTAAGATATATATGACACATTATTTTGTTAAAAACTTGTAATAAACTTTTAAAATCATTGTTCTATACCAAGTTGCTGGAATTTAATTAGAATATAAACATTTTACAAGAATCAATACGGACATCCAATCAATTGAAGATACACTTTGGGTGATTTTAATGTATGAGCGCGTGTTTGGGGTTTGCAGAAACATTGCTGGCTGAATTCCTACTAGGTTTACATTATAGTGTCAAAGAGTTTACATTTAATAATGGTAACATTCATAGTGCTACACATTGATTTAAGCATTTTGATCTAAAGCAATCATTGTGTCTTTACAACATTCGGGACACTTTAGATAATTCATGTTCTGCTTTATTATCAATCGATATAACATGCGAGAGTATTGTATTTTGAGGGTTGGTTCTGAGAATTAAATAAGTAGATGATCTTTTTCAATCGGAGCAACGAAGAAATTTTTTAAGATAAGATAAACCTCGAAACATCATAGTTATTGGAATTTTTATTTCCTATCACATTATTGATGCTGTTCTGAATCTTGTAAGAGGAGGAATAAGACATGGTTTCCACGTATGCATTAACGCTGCATTCAGTATTAGTGCCTCTTTTGCTTTTGATCTAGAAATAATATTGTTCAGTGTGATGTTATTTTGCATAAGGAAACATTTTAGAAATTTTAAATGTTTTCTTTGAATTTAATAATAGAGAAAACATTGTCACAAATGTGACTGTATGAATCTATGCTTGGGAGTTCTCAAAGTGATACCCAAAGTAACTATAATTTTACATTTGTATTGCATCTAAACAAAAACTCCCTTCTGATCAGGACCACTATTCGAACAAAGCGTTTGAACTTCAGGTCTGTATTGAATGTTTTTATAAAATTTTTGTAAAAATATTTCAGGTTTGAATACTTTTGAGAAATGTGAATTCAAGTATTGACTATGACACTTTTAATTTTATATTTCAGCTACTCACGTCACTCACTCTAATAGTCTCTTGCTTACTCCTTAACACATATCATTTCCCTAAAGGTTTAAAATACAATGTAAGTATTATTAACACATATAGTAACTAACTTAATCACAAGTTTAATAAATTACAAAGGGATAAATAGAAATAGATAGTAAAAATGTAAAATAATGTTAGGGAAAAAATTTGCTTAATATTCTCATATATTCTCCAGAAGAGAAAGAACGTGATTACAATAAAAACTTGTGACACAATCAATGAAACAAAATTATTGAAGATTAAAGTAAGATGCTATTATTAGTGCTTACCGAGAGAACATTTGCAAAATTCAATTATTTTCATAAAAGTTTAATGTTATTTTATAGAATTTTGTTGTATTATCATTTTCAATACTTAAAAAAGTGTCAGTTTGGTGAATAATAAACCCATGCCAGTGAGTTCAGAAGATAATTTAATTTTTATTTAATTAATAACATTAATGTTTAATTGCATAAGACTAGCTTTCTTTAAAGAAACAATCTAAATTGATTTTGAGGTGGGTAGTTCTCATTGTGAAAAATTTAATATTAATAGTAACTACTTCACTCTAAGTAATTTTGAGGTCGAAACTCTATAACTAATTGAACAGAAGATCCTCAGTATATCACCACAGGTGTCAATCATTTGCTAATATACTATGCCCAGAAATAAAATTTCTTTTTTGTTAAATTCTTTAAAATTCTAGTTGAACAATTTGGCTTTAAGGTGGACTGTGTCTTTAAATTGTTTATGAAACAGAAGATTGTCCGAAGGCAACAGGTTCGGAGAGTATATTAGGTAAGAAAACAAAATTTATCCACGTGGAAGAATTTTCACACATCATTTGCTTTGTTGGTTTAAGCATTGTCATGTGAAAATACGCTGCTCTGATTTATAGGAAATTTAATGGCAATATTGCTCATTTGTGCAAGTAAGTACTAAAGTTAATATTGTTTGTTTTATTACACACAATAGAGTTAATATTGTGTGTAAAGTTTGTCTAACAAGAGTTTGCCCGAAAGAGGATTAACATGAAAGCAAAGGATGTTAAAGGATGTTAATAACAGTAATTAAATAAAACTAAAAACAATTTTAAAACTACACAACAAAAAATTAACCAGTAATTTGTACACTTGTAAGAAAAATTATATCTATTACTAGTAAGCTATCAATGCTGACTGCCATTTCATCCCTGTACATACGTGATAAAGAAGGATCTACGCTTGTATAAGCTGATGTATGGAGTGTTGTACACTGCAAATACAGTGCTCACCTCATGTATTGTTTATTCATAATTTTTTTTTAATGAGTTGTATACGTCATGTATAATTCTCATAGAATGTTTATTAGCAAGGCCGTTTGAGTCAATGCTATGAATTTTCGTGAAACAGAGTTCATGTTTTGGATACCATCTGTGGTTTTTGAAGTGAAAACTTCTTTTGGCTTTTAAGAAACCGGGTTAGTATCGAAAAAAGTTGGTGTTTCACATCATGATTATGATGTGTTTTGAGTATATTCGGCATTAGATCATGTACGGCCAAATGGTTCGATGCTCTCTAGTTAAAATGGGCACTAGACCCAAATACAGCTGAACAAGAAGGACATTCAGCGGCTGAATTTTTGGTCGGGAAAAGGATACAATTTTGCATCGTTTCACACATTGCACCTATATGTTAATATACCACTCTCCCCTATTATCTCTTTAGATAAATGTATTCAATTATTATGTGCTGTATTTTGTATGTGGTTGCATAACTTTTATGAATTAATTGATCATACTTTAGCATTGCATATATTAATACCTCAAATATTTTTTGATACCATTTATTGTCAAAGTGGGTAATTTATGATCAGCTGAATGGGAGCTTATCATAAATTATTTGGTGTATTCACATGTCTCCGTTAATTTATATTATTAATTCAGCTCCATTTTTGTGCCACCTGGGACAATTAATTACGGGAAAGCAATTTCAAATTCTTCATTTAAATTTCTTCTTTGCCATTAAAGGAAGTTTTGTAATCAAATCCAGTCAATGTTTATAAAGTTTTGGAAAGCCCAAGACCAAATTATCAAATGAATCAATGCAACTAAATGCTTCCAACATATTTCCTGTTATCTATAATTTTAACTTGCAATATATGTACATTACCCAATAATGTGAACAAGATATCCACGTTTGCTGCTCGCATTAACATGTTACATTTAGGAGTAAAATTATTTATTATGAGTATTTGTAATCATTGGCTTCTTCATGAATACATTTAAGACCAGCCCATTCAGTATCTATAGGTTGTGTAAGTTTCTTTTACTGTAATCAAAAAGGACAAATTACCCCTTGTGGGAATTGCCTTGTTTATAAAACCCTTTGCTGTCCTTGTTATTGATATTAAATCTTTTTTCTCCCAGTGTCTCCTTAGCAAAAATATTGTTTTATGGCGTATATTTATAATGAAACAGATTTTACATCACTTGTACTTTTTGATTGTACATATTCAGAGTATGAAATCTATTTCTCTAAACGGATATAATAATAAATAAAATTTGAGATATATGTCTGCAAATTCCCAGAAAAAAACCTGTTCTTTGGCCTGTAACCACCCAGATGCTAAAAGTAATTATAATCCCGTAATACGGGAAAATTCAAAGTTTACTCAAGAGAATTAATTGAATATAAAATAAGACTAATTATAAATCTACTCAATAAATAATTTTTTTTTACACATTAAGGTCTGTCATAATTCTGTAATTAATAAGTTTGTAATATTGACTGTGTTTCTAATATATTCACACTATAGCAACACTTTTAATTCATTCATTTTAGCTACAGCCCTGGAGCATAAAATGCACCATCATAAAGAATAAATATTTTCACAAAAAATCACAAACACACAGGAAGTTCAATTATCTATGACCGGCCAAACCGCCTTGTTTACATTGGACAATATTTTCTAAAGAGCTAATTAATTTTCTATGGAGCTCTCACTATTTTCACAAAAGTTCTATCAATGTTCTATAGAATTCGAAGGATATTGATTGTGATAAATCATGATCAATAAAATTCTCAATTATCATTATTTTCTCATTTAGACAGCAGCACTCTCTAAATGTGCCATAGTTTAAGTGTGGCAAACTGATGACAGACACATTTACTATTAACATATATTGCAACTACTTCATAAATTAATGCTTTGACGTTTGCATTAAATAATGGGTTTATGTGAACTTTTGAAGATTTTGAACATGTGTGCCTACTTATTGTAGTTATTATGATCAGTTGACGTGTATTAGTTATGAGTCATCTAATAAATTATTGAAGTAATAAAACATAAGTCAATATGCTTTCAGTTTGTTAATAACCTGCCAAGAATGATAACCGTCCCTCAAATATTTGCAGCCACTATTTATTATTCTATATCAATATAATATAGATATAAATCTTACAGGTATAAACCCTATTTCTCTAAACAGATATAATCAATTCTCTGTATATATAATGATAGATCTATATATATCTCTAATACATTTAACGATAGGTCTGTGGAGACAGATCTATCACTTACTGTTAGCATCCAATGGCTTCCTGGCACTTTTACTCAGTCATCTGTTCACTTAAGGAGGAGCCGTCTCACACTGTATCTTCGGGTACGTGGTCACCATTTCAAAATCTTTCTTTTCCAAAGGCTATAGTTTCTGCTCACTATATGAGCTATCCTTTGCCAACTTCAACCTCTCAATTTTATGAGCTGTTGGTGACCTTAGTTGTCCTTCAATATCCTTATTACGGACCATATCCTGTAGAGAAATGTTGAGCATCACCTATATATCATCATAATAAGCTATCAGAAAATGCCACATAACACAAACCACACAATCATACAAAATGAGGAAGGAACTATAAGTCACAGAGTCCATCTAAATGCTGATACTTGATTGTCAAAGCTTCTTCAGAACAATTTCTCGGCATGGAAGCAGCAACAAACCCAAAAACGACTAACGCATGACGAGAAGAAATGCTTTGATAATTAGCCACTTGTGCTAAAAACGAAGCTCTTTTGTTTTCAGCATAGAAAG
Source organism: Druceiella hillmani (assembly GCA_039881145.1). Lineage (NCBI taxonomy): Eukaryota > Metazoa > Arthropoda > Insecta > Lepidoptera > Hepialidae > Druceiella > Druceiella hillmani. The sequence goes on from JAYKKI010000036.1 coordinate 22,553,558, forward strand.
TTAAGGTGGTAACACCGGTTAGCTAATGTAGCCGTTTTGTTTTTCTAGGTTTTTAGAAACTGTACCTATTCCTGGAAATAAAGTGTACATAAGTTCTATCGAGACTTAAGGTAACACTTAAAATGTAAAGCAAGTATTAACATTTTGTAGTTTTTATATAAAAAATTGCAAATCTGTTGTTTGAAAAAGGAAAATTTTGAAATGTTTGTTTTTATTCCTCATCAGTACTAGTGTGACAAATTAACATAATATTCAACTTACGGAAAATGCTAGTTAATAAATTATTAGGTCATTTTGAGCATAATGATAATTTTTCATTATATAGGGGTTTATGGCCTCTATAAATAATTTTACTTATAGTATTTAGGAATAGATTTATAAGGTTCTACATGCAAAAATGATAAATGAAAACCATTATGGCCAGCGGTAAGTCTTTTATAAAATTGAAATTGAACCTATATATTGAAGTAGCATTTCTTAAGTTATTTATTTTAAAATATAATTTGGCCAAATATTGTCACCAAAAAAACATTTCTATGTTGAAAATTTTAATTAATCAATGAAACGAAAATTACTAAAACCTAATCTAAATCAATATTTCTCGAACTGAGGTACGCATGCCCAAACAGATACAACAATAACATACAACAATTGTGTATGTTTTTATATATAAAAGGATTTTACTATACACTTCCTTTTACCTCAATTTGGGAGACTTATTGGTATACTCCAGATGAACTGTTTGCTGGGAGAATTATTGAATTGTTGAAGTGAAAATCACCAGTGATTTTATTAGATACAGGGTTAAAGAATGTACTTTCCGTATATTGATGGATGATAACTAATTAAACGTTTATTTAATTGCGTGAGACAACCAATATTGGAAAAATAGTGTGGACACGAAATTACATTAATTGTATTTGTCATGTTCATTTCCAGAATTGGTTGACCTGCGATCATTAAAGTCAATGGAGTTGCACTCTCATAGTTAACCTGTGAATATAATTTTATACTTATATTTTTGAAGGTTATATTTTGACTATTTACTAACTACAAAAATATAATTTTTAAGCATTTTTAAATGCTTATTTGTTCATAATGGATCCAATTGAATTTCTAATTACACAGTGCAACAAACGTCCAATGAGAAGTGTGACATAAACAGAAAAAATATCATTTATATTAAAACTAAAACCAGTTTTTTTTTTGTTTCAATGACACAATGAAATATTCAAACATAGGTCAGTAATTGAGGTCAACGCGGTAATTAGTATTACTAATCAGCTTAAGGAATGAGAATGTATTTCTATATTAGATCACTGAAAAACTATTTAACTATATGTACAAATAATATCAAGCAATGAAATTAACAATAATAAACAATCAAAATCTGTAATCTTGGAATCCGTGTGTAGCTCATATTTGGGATGTGTAATCAAATACTATCAACTATTTATTGTATTATTATTTATTGACTGCACTACAGTTTTCACGCAAAATCATAATTAACTACATGTAAGTTAAATATGTGTTGTTACAATTAAAACATAGTTTTGATTGAAAATTTATTAACTTTGAGTGTAGGAATATTATTAATACTCCAATTGTATTTCTGTGTTAATATTTTATTGCAAATATTTTATTGAGCATATTTTATTCTATATTTTATCAATTAAATTTTGTCTTGTTTTCTTACATTGTAACTATTCTTATCCGTTAGGAAGGTTGAGGAATTTCTGAGGAAGTCAGCCCTAATAATTTTTCATTATTTTCACCATGGGATGGTAGACTATTATGTCACATATTTAATAATATATTACATACCTTTCTAGCATTCTATAAATTATGCAAAATGAAAATTATGCAAGGGAAATTCAAAATTGTTAAAATGCAACACTATTGGTTAGAATGAAAGGGGTATCTAAATCGATGTCAACAGGCTCCTACATATCTAGTATTTTTTAACATCCTAGTAAGATTGAGAATCATCTAGAATGATGACAGAAAATGATTTTGTTTAAGAAAAATTGGATAATCTGCCAAAAATACTTGCATTTATGATTACCTCATATTTTGCTTCAAATCCAAGATTTTAGGTCTACTGATGTGAAAGGAATGAAAGCTGGAAGGTTTGTTTGAATACATGATTTATAATCATACATTTTGTAATTGATATGAGTAGCATGCCATATTATAAGCCAGCCATTAAGTTAACATGCAAGTCTTGTTTGATTTTGATGGATAAAAATATTAGGAAAATGATGCTAAACATTATATTTTGTTACATTATGTTGTGTGGTGTACTATGAGTCCATCAGCAGACACGTTGATATTTCCACTGTACTCAAGTAGCGGCTTTCCATTGTGCTGTTTTATCTATATAGTTTAACAACTAATATTTAATTAATTTAATAATTAATTATTTCATTATTTTATTAATTAATTAATTTTTAATTTTGACATTTTTTTTATTGACAGAGTAGTTTTCCCTATTTGGAATAATATCTATACACACCTATGAAAATTAAATAAAAATGTAAGTATTATGAAATAAAAAAATGTTAGGTTGACACTTTGTGAATTGTCAGCTAAGCTTATTAATGACATTTAATTCCAGAGAAGGGTTTTCTGATAGTTTTTTTCTTGTGGGTATGTCATGCTATAGATATAAATATATAGACACACACACACACATATGTACAAAAATATATATGTGCATATACATGTATTATATATATATGTGCATATACATAATTACAGATATGTTATATAAAAATATATATGTGCATATATATAATTACAGATATGTTATATAGGTATGTATATACCTATATAACATATCTGTAATTAACTTTATATACAACAACACATTTGTAAAGCAAAACAAATAAACTCATTATTGAGACATGCATGCATATAAAGGTAATTTATCAATTTCATCAACACTTATAGCAAAACATATTGAAATACCCTCACCCGAAAACAATCCAAAAGGGCTTCATTTATTGTGTTCACTTTTTAATAGTAATCAATTTATCTCTCCACCCACAAGTCAGTTGTCAGGTGTTAACGCTCATTAGTGGCGAGGTTGTTTGATAATATTTAATCCTTTAATGAACATGTGAAGGGGGAGAGTTACATTAGAGTTAGATTGTTTATTACACATTAGAGTATTGCTTCACAAATATATTATTTTATAAACTTGTATAGTTTTCCAGAAATTATATTTATTGCGTTTTGTTGTAAAGATTTTAATTTAAATTGAGCATTTTATATCCATATATTATTATTATACATTTCACTCATTAAAGTGGAATGTGTAATTTGTATCACTTCTTAATAATACATCCTGTCCTCACTTTATTCAGCTTGATAAGTAACAGCTATAAATAAACATATAATATGAGCCACGTAAAATCAAACTCCAGAATGAAATCATTATACGCTTTGTGAATAATCTCGATGTTAAAAGTGAAAACAATTAATATCAATTTCGTTCGTTCGGGCTATAGTAAGAAATTGTTTTAATACTATCGTGGCCTGGATAATTGGATAAGTAAATTTTGTAGTAACAATACAATATGTTTGAAAACTGGATGCATTAAAACTCGAAGTTATTAAAATCTAATAATAGCCCTTTGTTTATATGAACACTTTGTCCTTAGTATGTCTATACAAGCACGCTGCATTCGTTTATATAATACTTGCTAAAGTTGTGTTGTTATAATTAATTTAATGACTATCCATTTCACATAAATTAGTCAGTTGCTGCCTAGACTTACATATTATTGATCCAACCCTCCATCCAACATTAGCAATGCCTTCAAATAAAGCAGCTGATTAAACCCTAGATAGCAAACCTTCATAAATATCTCTTTAAAGTTAACCATCCATCTAAACAATGGTTACGTAGAAAAATGGTTTCTTTCAATTCATATATAAATATGATATTTTTACGATATTTTACACAATCTATAGTTACAAGTTTTCATAATAAATTTTCAATATTGTAACCAAATATTTATTTACAGAATTATACAAGACATTTTCGAAAATGCCAAGCAAAATCAAGTTTTCTTTTTCTGAAAACATAGATGTTTCTTTTGTTTCTTCAGGACTTGGTTGCAGAACATTTTCCAATACAGGACAAAGGAATTGGCTCATTGTAATCTGATCTTTGCCAGTATATAGTTAATTTTTTTGTGACAAAAGAAGAAGAGTTTTTAACATAAATTTAGAAGGAGATATCTTCAATACTGAAGTTTCACAATATACATATATATGCAAGAAGTGTCAGATACACTTACATGACGATTGTTTCGAAATATTTCACACAAGCAAACAAATAGTCTTCAAACCCCAAAATTAAGTTTGCATAATGTTTCATGTAAAGTCTCCGAATTATTTACTTTCATTTTAATTACTTTGGTATAAATATTTTCAAAAATATGATGTAATTTCCTTCTCAAGCTATCATGTGGTCAAACTCAATGAAAAGAATGGGTGAAAAGTGGTTTCCGGGGCTTGAAATTCTTTCCTTTTGCAAGTATGCCGATATTTCCAATATTTTTTTATTGCCTATTTCCATTATGTGCTATTGTCTGCAATAAATTTTGATTTTGAGATGAAAGAAGCAAAATATCACTTTTTCAACGACATGGCATTGAGATGACACGACACAAGTATACACAAACTACAGAAGTATCTAAAAAAATGCATCGACTAAAATAGTGATTATGTAGAAAAACAGAGTAATGTTCAAACTTTGAAATAATGTAACAATTATAAAAAATGAATGGTTTTTTCTGTTTTTAAAAACTAGGAGACCATGTATTTGATATCACCTTAGTACAATTATGTCAAAATAATATAAACATTGTGTGAAAATCACAACTTGCTTATAATGCTATTATATATTCTTAAAGCATATAATATCTTTATGATAGTTTGCCTTTCTCATTGTGTCATACAGCTAAGGTTAAAAATAATTAAACATTTAGAAAATAACCAATATAAAAATTAAATAACAGAAAACAGCATATTAACATATATAAATGTATATATATATATATATATAAATATAATATATATATATGTATGTATACATACATACCACCATACATACATACATATAATTAAAACACCAAAAAGTAATACCCACATGTCCTGCTCTTCTTGAAACAATTGTCAGCGTCCTGTTTCCTAAGCAGCCAAATGTTCCATTTAACCTCGAGGAGAATAGAATGGAAGATATCCCACCCATCACAATGAAGGAGCTAACGATTGCGTGTAATAGAATTGGAAATAAAAAATCTCCAGGGCCAGATGGGGTCCCCAATGTAGCCCTTAAACAGACTATTATGTCAGTACCAGAAATGTTTTTGGATACGTACAACAGCTGCTTATTAGAGGGCACTTTTCCCACGCTATGGAAGCCCCAGAGGCTTGTACTACTTCTTAAAGGTAAGAAACCACTAAACGAGCCATCATCTTACCGTCCACTCAGCTTGCTGGACACAGCGGGGAAAGTGCTAGAGCGAATCATACACAGTCGAATCGAAGCGTCAATTGAACCCCAGCTGGCCAGCGCACAATATGGGTTCAGGAAAGGTTGGTCTACGCTGGACGCTATTGAACAGGTGCCCAGCAAAACAGGCAATCTCTGGTACTAGATGGAAAAGAGGCTCCATAAAATATTGTCTGATAGCAACGTTGGACATTCAAAATGCTTTTAACTCGGTGAAATGGGAAGTCATCATGGAAGCACTTAGCGTATTGAATGTACCTATATATTTATGCGATATGGTTGCTAGTTACTTCTCTGATAGGGTCCTAACATACACTACGCAAGACGGACCAAAAGAGCACAAAGTTACCGGGGGCGTGCCTCAGGGATCAGTCCTAGGCCCACTTTTATGGAACGTCATGTACGATGGACTGCTGAAGAAGAACCTACCCAGCGAAACTAAACTCGTCGCATTTGCAGATGACCTGGCGGTCGTAATCGTACCCAAGTACCTAGAAGAAGTAAACAGGGCATTCGATAGATCATTCCAGGTTATAAGCCAGTGGATGAAGTCAGTTGGACTAGAACTTGCCGAATATAAAACGGAGGCGGTCTTAGTCACTGGCAGGAAAATTGCGAAAACCATTACGCTCAACGTAGGTAACAGTGAAATCGTAACGCAACCGTCGATGTATTTTGATACATATAACATTTGTATCAAAATATTTTTTAAAAATGTATATTTTTGTAACCAAAATTTTAAATAAAATGATATAGCTTAAAATTTATCACCTTAATTATTGTTATCACATGGATAAAAAAGGTGAAATAACTTTCCAGTGATAAATTTCTTTATTTCATTTATTCCTTTAATGTTAGATGAAATGAAATAAAGCTACATTAATAAACATTTTAACCAATATTATGATTTAAAATCACAAAAATTCAATTTATTCACTTGAATGCAAGCCTTTTAACTGAACAACTACAATGATGTACGTAATAACAAAATTAAAAAAATTAGGCAGCAACGATATTCGCAGGTCGAAGAGCTCACACACTGAGAAAGTTCCACCATTGCTTCCATGTAAGATTTCCTCAAGGCTTGCCAATTCATTATCGACTGAAGAACCTTAAAAAATAGGAATATGTTAATCAACAAAGTACAAATGGATTATTAAAATATGTTTACATTACTATATAAATTTATAAGCTATGTGTTTATATAAAAATATGTATGCACATTATATAAATATTATATCTATTTACAAAAACACAAAAAATTTGAGTTGCCATTTGACTGACTTTAATGGAACTGTCATTGTTACACAAGTCACCCTTTCAATTTGAATAGGGGAGAAATATGAATAAAATTGTAAATTAATTCAAATTATTTTTATAAATTTTTTCTGTTTTTGTTATGACTATATAGCTAAAGGTTAATTTATAGAAAGTGATATATCAATACAACACACCATTGAATATACTGTTTGTAGTTACCAAGCTCAGAAAATATATTCACTGGTGTGTTGTATTAATAAATCATTTTCTATAAATTAACTTTAAGTTTCACTAATGTTAAAGTTTTATTTTTGCAGTGGTCTTGTAAAACAAAATCTGAAAATGGAAAAATATATGTCTATTGTAGACAGTCCATAAACAATTATTGATTGCTTTCAAAAAATTAAGTAATATTTGTTTTTTTCATATTATTTGAAATATTTGAATTAATGTAATAACCAATATAAATAATTGCCTTTTGCAAATTAACTTTAATAACCAATGTAATTTGGACGAAATGAAAAAATTGGTTAGTTTAATGTATTTGTTCTTTGATTATTTGTGAAAAAATTTACCTCATTATATTAATAATATATTATTTATTTAAGTAACAATTCATATTCTGTTAAATGTAGTAATGATTTTGCTCGGATACAATTAATCCCTCGAAAGAACAAGCTATTGTATGTAACATCGATGCGTATCATGTTAATAAAATCATTTATAACTCTGAAACTATTGGTTTTATTGTAATGAAGTTTTTTACGTAGATAGACATGAAACGTAATTGCAAGATAATTCAAGTATTTATATCTTATGTATGTAGTTATGAGTGTAAAAAATAATGAATCAGACGAAAAAATATTTCCATTTTCCATAAGAACAAAGACCTTTTAATATAAGTTTTTATAGAATGCAATTTTTGTTATTATCATGAAAAGGTATAAAAAACATTATACCATATAAAAACATATAAAAAAAGAATCACATTTCTGAATAAAAATTTAAGACATTAAATTTAGGCTCACCAAAAACTTATAACCGAATGATCCTTGTAGTTCAAATAGAAATTTGGATACTCATGTCTCTTTAAAATATTTCTTAACAAATGTTTGTCTATTTGTTGGAACGTAACGTAAAACTGACCATATCAATTTATTTTAAGCTTTCACCAAGAAAATGATTAAGACACAAATGAAAATTTAAAATACTTTTCTTGAAGAAGAAATATTTGAAACTCAGTTATTAGCAGTCACACACGCAGGCATAAAACTAGTAAATAGAAATATTTTAGTTCAAACTAAAATATATAACATTTTTATCCCGGTGAAGGGTAGTTTGAGGTGATGGAACATCACTGAAACTAAGAAATAAATTGCTTTTATTTTGAATATCTTCAAATTTAGGAATGAAAACGTTGGGATAGGACAAAATCACCACTGCGAAAATAGAAAATATATCTAAGCGGATTCCACAGGGAATAAGGTAAAATATATTTATTTAAAACGTGTTATGCTTGTTTCATTTTCATTCCAGTCAAACATAAAGAGAATATTTGAATTTCCATTTATCTTAAAAATGGACAAGAGTATCACAACAATTTGTTTATTTAGTGGATACCTGATAATAAATAAGACTGGTACTCCATAAGCGAGCAGCTACGTTACTTGATTTATATATTTTCATATAGATACAACTAAAATGTGTCACTCGGAAATAGGTATATTTGCAGTTAATTGTTAAAGAATTGCAAGGTTGTGTCATATACAAAATTCCAATTTGATTAGATCACGATGATAAGTCTTTGACCAATAAATATAATTTTAGTGCTAATCGGAACATGTTTATAATATATATCTAATTCTATAATTCACTAAATATCCAGTCATAGATGGTATCATAGCTCTTATCATGTAAACAAAGTTTTATGTGGTGTCATGTTATCATTTTTGATAAGAAATGAAATAAAATATTGTTTTGGGTTCTTCTGGAGTATCACAAGATCCAAGCTTTGCAAGACTGACCTATATTAAAAAATGAATGACAATTTTTTTGCAAAACCTAATATAAAATAGTTCAATCGTTTCAAATGCAAATGAATACCAGAAGAAAAACACACAATCATATATTTGCATTTTAGATAAAATTGATAAATTAGTAAAGGAATTAAATTCGGTATGAATTATTTGCTGATTTGAGCTTAGATAATACCATTTGCATCTAAATATTATTAGCAAAATTAATGATTTAATGCTATAAGTATGAATAAATTTATGTTACGATATATAATATTAGTATAACATATAATAAAAATACTTACACATTTGAGGCGAAAGTCTCAGTTTTGCGATGATTATTCTCAGTTTGTGAAATTCCATAACCAACATCTCACTGAAGGTGCAGACAACCGTTAAGTCAGCAATACAAATTGTGAGCCATTGAATAATCCTAATTATGTCTAATGACCATAATTGCTAAAATATTGCTTGATTAATAGCTATATCTTGTATATATTCTATATTTACTTTATATTGAAATTTTATTATTTAATTAAATATGTATTTGTAATAAGACTTTAAATGAATTAATGTTTTAGACAATATTTATATATAATAATATCTATAACATCATTATTACTTACGCCACTTATATACAAGTCTAATGCCAATCCAACAGCGTTAACAGACCAAAGAAAAGTCCACACTACAAGCTGAAGTACCTGAAATTAATTGACAACATTAATAGAAAAAAAAAATTCTTAATTATCCTATTTATTTCAATTTGTTCCAGTGTACCTGAAATTTAAACATTTGATTGATTTTATTGCATATTTCAGTTGCTGTAATCAACATGTTGGGTAAAATTGATATGAACATGGGGTTACTTGAAACATCAAAATGGACATTCCCATATAATTCATTCCAGTCTGCCACTCTGGGTACACCACGGTTTGTATTATTCTGAAATATTTCTCTATTCATACGTCCCAGATAATTATTTACCACTTTTAATATTTGTATAATGGTATATGTAAGTAGACACATTAGAAACAGTTCCAATCTATTAGCAAATATGCTGAAATGTATTATTATGGAGAAAAGACCTGCTTTTTCAAACCTTCGAACGATGAAAGATGTTAACTGGCTTGTAAAAATAATAAAAATACCCAATGGCGCCATGACTTTTAGTTTTTTAAAACAGGCTGTTCTAAACAAAATACTGTAATAACTGAAAATGTCATCAAATTGTTGTAAACAATCGGCAAATAATTTTTTTTGCCAAAATACATCAATTGATAGAACAAATATGAAATTGATGACGTCAAATATTTGGTAAAGCCATTCTATTATACTTTTTTCAGCATACAAAGAGATGCTGTGGGACCATATGCTAATAGAAGTGCCCAAAATAATGAGAAAAATGATTGTCAAACTGTAAATTTTCTTAAAAATTACTTGAATTAATTTTGCTTGTTCTAATTTACAGAAAAATCGGTTAACGCCTAAAATTGACTGCAATGAAACTAGTAATTGAATCGGTTCTACTAAACAATGACGTGTCATTTTTAACAGAATTGGCTGTTCTTTCTACTCTATACCAACAGAAAATGAAGACCCCCTTTCGATAATATAACCTATTGAGGTAAATGAAATGACTTGGTCTACTTTAGTAAGTAAACATGATAATTTGTCTTCCCAGAATAAAGTAATTATCGGTTATTGAAGTTACCTGTCTCGTCTAAAAGTATTTTTATTGTCGTTCTAGGTCATATTTGAAAGTAATGGCCTTTTTGTTTGTGAGTATTGTGACAAAAATACCCTTTTTATCAGGACTGAATTTCGATATTATATTTTAAAGCCAAAGTATATTGGTATACTCAATTTTATAAATAGCAATTGATTGTAGATGTAGATTTACCTGCTGAATATATAATTCATAAATATTAACATATAATATATATATATATATATATATATATATAATTAATAAATATTAACATATAATTCAGTATATATATTTCAGTATATTTATTTCAGTATTATCCAAGTTAATTCTAAAGCAATTATATCAAGAGCTTTATAAATAATTACACTAATAGCTGGGCTCCGTAAGTTTAATTAACCCATTAATTGCCAAGGGTAAAAATAAAGACAATTTATTGGTTTAATTGTTTATTACGTTTATAAATACACCAAAAAGAGCAAATTATAATAAAAAAAAATATTGATTAATTATTTTACATTCCGCAAAATGTTGCGTCTAAGGAACGTTGGGATTACTGAACTTCAATTTTACAGGCAAGTCTAACAACGCTAGAGTATTAGCGTGAGTGAAATATTTTAAAACAATCAGCATGAAGATGTACTTGACATTTTTTACACATATAAATTGTTGTACTTCTACACTTTCGACATCTTCTTCGACGTTTACTTTCGTGCTCTTCTATGACGTGACCAATATTATCGAAGCGAATATTAGAAGGTAACGCATTAATACATTTTTGTCTTCATCTTTTGACCAGTGCAATTTCGCAGCAGGCAATGAATGATATCCAGTCAATAATAATATACCAAAAAATCTTTTGAGTTCTGCTACAGTAAGGGTAAATAAATGACGGTTATGGTCACAAGCATATTTTTTTTAAAAACCTACAATCTGTTCCCAAACTTCATCACTAATAGGGAAAATACTTCAATAGGTGTTTTTCCACCTATACGTTCTTTAATATTCTGTGTCATTGCTGTTTCGTCACTGTGGAAAATGTGTATAAGTTGGATGTTCGTTTTTCCAGTCTGGAACACATTTTGGTGACTTTTTCGGCAGTCTTGGCTTTTTCGAAGTTGAAGGATCAGGTATTATTGTGTATTTTCAGGCTCTGTGGGTAAATTGGTGTGGATTTCATACGTTCCAGCGATATCAGTGGGCACAGTATTATCATAATCACCTAGCGCGTCATCATCTAGGTTTTCCGATGAACTTTTATTTATATGGTAGTGCTCCACGGAACGAACAAAACAATAAGTTTTGAAGATTGAAAATCCGTTCTGCTTTAGAGTTACAACACTAAAAACTATAATCGGATTGGAATCTGAAAAACTGCAGGCTATTTGTTATGGTTTATAGACGGTATACATTGTTTTTAATTATAATCGGACAATAGTTCTGAGGTAAGGGTAAAAAACCATATGTATTCTACCCAGATATTGCTAAATCACTGTTATATTACAACGGTTACCAGGATTTTTAATAAGCTGTTTTAAAAACGTACGCTTTATTTTTTTTGTTAAAGTTTCAATTGACTTTGTATTTCAATTTATAGTTTTTCTAAATGTCATTTTGATGAAAGTTCTACATGAAATTCTTTTCCATTAATTTTTATTTAAATTTAATTTTGCACCAAGACGAGTAATGTATTCTCATTACAATTACTTTACTGAAAGTGTTTCGCAAAAAAGTTTTGCCAAGCTGTGATAAATCCTGTCTCATTTCCAGTAATATTGTATTGGGAAGTAATTATCCTCCAATCAGCAATAAAAGTATTGTCACACTGTCCAATGGAAAGAAAGGTGTACTTCAAATAATAATAATCTCAAGTATTTTGCTAAATAATTGAGATCATAAATTACAATAAAATACAAATTAAAATGAACTATGTTTTTTCATCTGCTTTCCTTGAAGCATTGCAAAGCTGTTAATTATTCTGCTAAAACTAAATTACACTGACAAATACATAAACTATTTTCTGGATTAGAAATTTCTTAAAGGGAGAGATGACATGGTTTGAGTTATTAAATGGTATCATGATATCTAGATTAAAAAGTTATTGGTCAAACTTTTTAACTACACTTGAGTTGACAATTTCTTTCCTTCATTTAACACTATTTATACTAGGTAGCAGGAATGACCATTGCAAAACCATTGTTGTGTCCATTTTTCGTCACCTTTGTAACAATTGTTGTCTGTCCAAAATGTTTCATAAAATTGTATAACTACTAGTTTTTAACACACTTGTGCAGCTAAGTATGGAATGGAATCGACGAAACTAAATTTCATGCGCTTTTAATTGTTATATCGTCGTGAAACTTGGCAGATGTGTTTAGTTCTGATGACAATACAGTAAAATGGTATTATTAGACTAACTCCATGAAAATGAACTGGACATTGGACACAGAACTTGATAACGGAACAACATATCCTAATTGTCTTTGTGCTTTTAATGGTTGTATCATCTTAAAACTTAGCACTTGTGTGTAGTTCTGTTGACAACACTGCTACTAGTTTTTTAATAAAGTATTAATATTTGTAAAGGTAGATCTGTACATACACAAATCATTTTCAAAAAAATTAAAAAATTAGTCTTATATTGAAAGAGAGATCCTTTTAAAATAAGACTAACAAAAGGTAAAAAGAAATCATTAGTTTAAAAAACTTAAACAAAATACTTCCACCCCTGCCCTTTACACCATGAAGAGATTTATAGGAAAATCTGTTTCTTTTTGTAGAAATAAATGAATGGTTTAAAAAAGTAAAAAAACACACTTTTGTAAATATTGCACTAAACAGCAAAAAAATAATTATATAACCTGTTTTCTCTGTCTACTGTGTAAGGTCTTTTGGGTAAGCCATATTTGTTATTGAGTACAATATTTGAGTGATTGTTCTCTAAAATAAATCTTTTGGCTTCTCAAATTAATATCAGGTGAAGGTAAATGCTTACACTTCAGTTCGATCTCGAGGAAAATCATCCCACACTTTTACACTCATACATTATACTCAACAACATGGCTTAAACTAAAACCCTTACAGAGTAGACAGAGAAAACAGGTTATGAAATTTGTTATTGCGGTTTAGTGCAATATTTACAAAAGTGTGTTTTTTTACTTTTTTAACCTATTCATTTATTTCTACAAAAAGAAACAGATTTTCATATAAAATCTCTTCAAGCAATTGTACGATTTTCATTTTTTCATTGTTATTACTAATTATAATAATACCATTTCTCTATATTACACAAACGTGAATTCTGCGACATTAAATAAAAGAAAGGAATACTTACGCATATCTGGCATTTAATCCATTCAGGATGAAATTAGACAATTGGCGTGGCTTGCAAATGGACTGTTTAAATGCAGGTGGTATAATATAAGGCACTGTTTAAAAGTAATCAATAATTTTTAAAGAAAACAAGATAGATGTTAAACTGCACATCATATATTTAATTGACAAACATTTTTATGGCTCAGATTCCATTAAGTAGCGACGATCAGGTTTTGAAGCTTCTAGAAGTGTAAAACATCTATGCTATGTACTTCACAATACAATATTTTTCTTTTTATATTTAATGCAATACTTGTACACATGTTGGATTTATTACCACGAGAGAAATCGATTCCAGTTGATCACTACCGAAGAATCCAATCAATTATTTCTGAGGTGGATTACATAAAATTGTATGCACCACAATTTTGACAAATTTTTTTAGTAAAATTAAAGGAAATGATAAACCTTGACTAAAGAAATTTTGCAAGACAGGAATTGCCGTATAGAAACTTTTATAGTTATTTGTAAATTATATTGACATTAAACAAAATTGTTGTTTCGAATTGCTTGATTCATTTGCAACTTATATTTATTGAATGCAAGATGGAAAACATATAGTTTCTAAATTATTTGAATGCCCCTTGTAAATGTCATTTATGGGAAAATATTAAAACTATTTAAAATTTACAGCCTTGTATCCTCTGGAGTTTTTCCAATGCACACTTGAAACTCTTTAAAAAAACACTGAATTCATTCAAATAAAATTTTTCAAGTGTACAGAGTGCAAAGCTAAACTGTCTCTTTATGCAAATAGTCTTAATTTCATCCTTGATATGATTACATTTTCACAGATATAATTATGTTTACACTGTTAATGAGAAATGTGGAAGAGAGGCAAAAATGATTGCACTGTGCTTGGCTATATACTTATATTTGTATATTAACATAAAGATTTTTTGAAATATAAGTCACGTATTTTTATTCCAAATGCTTTATGAACTAGTATTCAGTGAAATAATCTGTCCAAATGTATGGGAGATAGGAAGAATGTATAAGTTAGGCACTAAGCATGGGAATCTAAATCAACTTTACGCAAGAAATCACTTCACTGTCTGCAAAGAAACATTTATTACAGTTGATATTGTACGCAATTGGATGTGCAAAAAAAGAGTCGCATCTTGGCGGCCAAATATTTCAACATTGCGAATGTACTGGTGAATGTGTTTCTAATACATGCAAATGTAAAAAGTCAAGCCTCTTGTGCAACTCAAAATGTCACAAGAGCCCTACTTGTAAGAGTAAATAATATTTATTTCATTATATATTCATGTCAGTTATTTTTAAATATTTTATTATTGTAATTGTTAAAAAATTATATCAAGTATTCGTACGTATTGATCTCTGTGTTGTTTTATTTTGTCTTATGGCTAGTGACCTTTTGATTTACTTTTTTAATCAACATTAAATTATATAATAAAAATTATAATTATTACTATTTAAAATAACAATATAATATTACTACACATATAGTAATGCTTAAGGCAAATTGAAATAAAACTTTATAATCTTCACCTATACTTGCTTCATTACTTTATTCAAGTCTTCCAAGATATTATATAAAATAGCTAGTTAATGTGATTAATTCTGTGTCAATTATCACTTTATCTAAATTAGAGTAGATATTATACATAATGGTTGAATGGTATATATAATATCTGGATTTATTACTTTTGATAAATTTCATGATATTTTATATATATATATATATATATATATATATATATATATATATATATATACATACATATATATAAAATGTTTTACAAATTAATAACTTGTTAAACCTTTCTATTTAAGTTTAGTCATGAGTGCTACAGGAAAAGTTACATCATCACCAAATTCCAAATAATTTTTGATTTCTAGTAAATGTATCACGAGTTGTGAGATTTCTACTTTGATGACTTGTATCAGTTGAATTGCGGTAATAAAAAATACACCATATGGCGTGTTTCATTCTCCTCACATAATCACAGTTATTGTGTAGTAAATTGATCACAAAACATATATCAGCAAAGAACTTATTTCTTTTTACCTTATTGTCTTCAATAATAAATTTTTTCTATATTTTTCTCTCATGAGTCTCTGCAGACCTGTTTTCAATAGACTGTTTAATACTGTCTTAATAGCGCTAACTTTAATACCTTGGCTTATCCTGTGTAATTGACACCACGAAATTTTTTTTTTCTGTGATCTATTATTTATCTTTGTGCGTAAGGCAATAATCACATGTATAACAATGGGCACAATTTAGCAACACTTAGAAAATTTTAAATAAAAACTAAAATCATTGAGTGTAATGCGTGTACTTTACGGAAATAAAACAGAAATTCCATTTTTATGCATTTATAATTTCTTTCAATCTCCTTTGAAATCCAAATAATCCCTTCTCATAAACGTATATTATAGAAAGTAAATGAAAAAATAGAACTGGTCGATTACTTAAAAGGACTACCTGCTAAAGAGCTATATCACCCAGTTGTTAATCTACAAAGTGTTGTTGATTATTTAGTTAAAAGGTAACAATATTAATTAAAACATTTTTAAAGAAGATTTATTTCAATTAATTTAGAGGTTGGTTTTTATAGCTAGAAAATTCTTGACTTTTTTAAATTAAGCGATAATTAAAAATTCTACGAATGAGAGAAGCGACAAACTGTAAAGAACTACAATGTAAGAGATTATTTCTATTCCTGTAATTTCTTATAGTCAGTTGGCATCAAATTATTACACTGTCTTGAATATTCTAATTATTACATGTGCTATATTTATATAACATACTAACTAACAACTGTATAGCAAATGTGACATCCATCAATTTGTAATTTCTTTCCATCTATCTATAAGTCTGGATTTGTTTGAATTTCCAAAAACAACCATTAATTACTTATTGTGAAACCTGATTTGATAATAAAACTTTTCAGGAGTCTGTTCATCTAGTTAGTGTTTTTCATAGAATCTTTGAGTTGGACTTTAGTTTGAGATCGGCTTCATTTAACATTTTTACAGTGTGTGATACCATACAATAGCAGTGATATATGCTGATGCACATTGTTTTAAGAAACAAAGATCGTACTTCACTGCTAACAAGTAATACTAGATGACTTTCAAAGTCATTATCCTCATGTTTCGATGGATTAATATTGAATGATAATGCACATTTTTCCACTATTATTGTATAACACATACAAAACGGCTTTTGTATGTGGTTAGTAGGTGACCAAAAACAGCGTACTTTTTTAAGATGATATCGGTGATCGACTTTCCATCAATTTACCGCACTAGTCAAGACATGTCCGTCATTGAATAAATATCTGCCATCTCATTAGTGTGCATTTAGTTGTATGTTCCATTCTACCTTCTGTTAAGAAGTTACAACTAAACTCACACTAACAGGTTTCTGTTTGCCACATTTAGATTGGGGTGAGTTGTGCAAAGTTGCTTTGATTTTTCTGTATGACTATATTTTTGGGATGTGTGCGATAAAATACTAAATAGCACATGTAATGTATTCTGTCATTTTGTGTTTATTGTCAGATCAATTACTTTCAGTCGTCTGTATCACATGTATATATTACAACTAAATGGACATCTTGCATTTTGATGAAGGATTATATGGTGTTGCATAAGTTGCGCGCGTTGTTAGCATGAGTCTAATTCCCTTAGGCTCAGAAGTTTCTGCAGCCCTCATATGTAGGTCCATATTCTTTACAAATTTCAAGTTTCTATATCAAACACCTTCTGAGAAAAATTACTCTCATGGATAAACAGACGCAGCATCCCAAAAATGGTTGTGTTACCACACCAACATATTTTAATTAATTTTTAAAATATACTTCAAAACTATAACACACAAATTAGAAAAAATGTTCCATACAATAATTTATTAAAGTTATTAAGTTTATCTATACAATTTCACCGAAAAAACTTAAAAACATTTTAGGGAATTTTTATATAATAAAAAAATGTAGATAATTTTTTCAATGGAAAAATATTATTTTCTCCATTTTATGGAGTTTATTGGGATGAGATGTTTTAATTTATAATGTCTCAACATTGAAGTGCTCTATTTTACAATTGTATTTGTTAGCTTTACGTCGTGACAGATCACTGAGAAACATTTTCCATGATTCAAACATTTGTCATTTGTTGAGATTAAAATTGTTGTAATTATATAAAATAAACATTCATTACTAATTTATACAATTTTTTAGATAATTCAGAAAAGTTTGTATTAGATTTAGAACCACCTGATATCATTTAGTGTGACTGATCTTCTTTACCAATTTTATTCAATTTCTAAATTTCGAGTGATAAGTTTTATCATTTTATTTTTATTATATTTACGCTTTAGATATCACTGAGAAACATTTTCAATAATTCGTACACATTTATTTCATCTCATTCAGTCATTGTCCATATCGTTATCATCATTCACACACTCATGCGCATAAATAACACTTACCAAGGGACAGCATAATGAAAACACTAATTCTGGTAGTTATTATGCTTAAGTTTCAACATTACAATACTTGTATTACTATAATAATGATTAATGTTCTCCCCTACGCACAAAAAACTACAGAAAAATATAACACTTTATTGATTCCTCAGCCATGTTACCAAATAAATATGTCATTGAATAAAAAGCCGATAATCTTTTTCCGTACTATTGTTACAACAATAAACAGTTAATACATTTAACAGTAATTTTTTTTCATAAAATAATATACAAATCACAATCTTATTTTTTAATACAATTGGATTACTTTATTTTCACTAATGCGGTGTGCGTATGCAACGATTGTTACAGGACCAAAATGGTGGGAACAGAAGTAAATTATCAATGGGTGTAGCACAGGTGTATCAGAGTTCACTTGCTTTCAATATTTTTATTTTCAATGTTGTGAATATTCCTTTGTCACACTTTTCTTAATATAATTTATGGTGGATCTTCATAAATTTTTTTTCTTCATAATTAGACGTTAACCGTATCGGGTCATCAGCTTTTTGGATGTTTTTACAATATCCAATGTGTAAATGGGATCAAAAGACAAATAATTTTTGAGTCCCCTTTCTAATACACAACTTAAAGAGAAATTTCTGATGCCAGGATTTAAGTTATTCAATAAATGAGCGGCAAAGACGGTACATAAGGATTCATAACAGGAGGTAATCTGAAAATGAAGAATATACACCCTTTCACTAGTTCATTTGCACTTAGACCCAAATCGATAGTAGATCAGTCACACATATTGAAATGCAACAAGAGATTCACACATTAAGAATATTTTCTATAATTTATTTAATTTTATACTTACATACTCAATAAAAGATAACGAACATGAAGACACTGTAGTAGAGATATTCACTCGAGGTGAAATAATTATTTTCATGAATATTGAAATATTGATCAAAGGTATGTAATAAAAGAAAAAATATGACATGCAATTTTCCACAGCGGTATATATTCACTTGGATATAAGTATAATGCATGAATTTATAACTCAAGGTATTTTTATTAATATCATCATCAGATCAGATTATTCTGTTAGTCTTCCTTATCAGCGGTTTTCAAGCTCTTGTTAAGAGATTCAATTTTCATTTATGCATTACATTTGAATTTGCCCTATTTATTCAAGTATAATGTATAAAATTCCTTGAAGGGTACAAGAATTCTCCGTAGTTAATAAAACCTCACTTAGAGCAGCTGATATCTAACTCACAAATCACGGTTGATCCAAGCTACTGTTGCTTTCCTATCAAAAGCTGTAATTAAGTTATTTTAACTAATATCAAAGTAAAAATTGATTTCAACTCAAGTTTTTAATATAAACTTGAAACATTTTGGAAATTTCTGAATATGTCAATGATGGATACTCGCTATAGGCAAAGCATATTGTTCAAAATGTTTAGGTTTAGCTTTATTATAACTTTACACATGACTGTAGTTTATCAAACTTGTGGTGCTACCACTTGGCAGATTTATGTGTTAATAATAATCATATTTTAAAATTTTGATAGCGTGTGTTGTAATGAGTATGCCAGAAAATAATAGAGTGAGTGTAATGAGCAGCAGAAAAATTAAGTTAAAGGTCAATTCGTAACAAAACTTGCATGAAATTATTTGAAAATGTTCAGTTAAATTTAAAATGTTATTTCAAATATTTCATTAAAACTATCAATCCAAACCCGAAATTTACAAACTTTGTGTTTCAGGCCTAAAAAATGAATATAAAACTGAGATGAATGATGGATGAAATTATTGTATAAACGAAACTTAAATGTAAAATTGTTGTTGGAATTAGTATTATGTCGAGGACTCCCAAATATAGCATCAACAGATGTGAACATGTTTTCTCTATTTTTAAATTCAAAGAAAACATTCAATATTTCCGTTGTTTTGTTATGCTAAATATTACCAAGCAGAAAAATATTATTTCTAAATCAAAGTATCTTGAAAATGGTCAAATTGTAGTCATCGCATAACAGGAAATTCATTCCATTCATTTCCACATAGCTCTTTAGTTTTTGACATCTTGTTATAAGATTGGTGGGAATTCAATATCTTTAGATCTTATCAAAAAATTATCATGTAAAAACAAGTATGTTTGGATTAGTGTATATCATCAATTCAATTTTGATAATTTATTTGGAGTCAGTACAAAAGAATAGAGTTTTTAAACTATTTATCTATAATTATTTTACTTTATCAACAATTTGATAAAATAATGCATCTGTGTTGAACATACATTGTATTGATTACATCATCAAAAAAATATACTTTGATATATTATGTTAAAATAGGTTACCCGAATTTTGTACCAATACTAAGAAATTTTAAATTAAAATTTATACAATTCACATGTCACTTTTTGATTAATATTTATTTTGTATGCAAACAAATGTATATCTGTGGATATAATATATCTTAACATGAAACATTTTAATAAAAAAACTCAAACCCAACAATAAAATATGTTCGAACTGGTTTTTGTTTTGTATGCAGGAACTGAGTACATTCAGATTGATTTGTACACTGCAAGCAAGAACGAGAGAGCAATATAAGCAAAATGAGGTCACTGCAGCAAGCAATCAAATAAGTCAAGCTAACTAAGTTTGATATAGATGTAAAATGGTTGAGTCACTTTAGGAAATCAACTCATTACATCTCTATACCACCTGCTATCTCACGTCGAATGATTGGTAACTGCTATAAAGAACTAGCCGCAGTTTAATAAACATATTATAAAAGGTTTTATGATCATATATAATTATATTTCATACAGAATATGATTATTTAAAACATGTGGTTTGTTAGAGAAATTATGGTATTTCTTTCCCTGTCCATCCACATTTTTATTTTTATAAAAGTTTACGTTGAGAGGTATAGGAGCAAGTGACTAGTGGTAAATTTTAGAAAATGGTGACAATTTGAAATTAATTTATAATTTCTTCATTATAATAAAATTTTTGATAGTTAATTGTACACTTATGATACGTAAAATAATTAGATACAAAAATTAACCTGATTTAAGCATAGGAGATATTTTTCCAAACAATTCAGCTGTTAAAATTTACCACACATTGGGGCAGGTTGTAAAAGTTGGAGTAAATACTAACTTTTAAAATAGAATTATTTAAAAATATTTTTCATTTTTTTGTTTATTACTTAAAGACCTACTGATCGAATAATTAGGTTAACATGTTTTTAGATAACCAACATCTAATATTCAAAGTAAGCTTTAAGGATAAATTTGATTTCGTAACTTTGAATTTAGACAATGACTTCAATTATTAACACTTATATCTAATACCGGTGTAGATGGTGGCAAGCTGAAATTTCGCAAGGGCTGGCCATGTCCAATAACAGCTCAGAATCAATTTGTTTTGAGTTTTTATCTTTTATCTTATTTACATCAGGATTAGGGCAATCAGTGATAAAAAATTAAGTCTGAATATTGTCTACATTTCAAAGTGAAACACCGGTTGCTTTGAATTCACCCATGATGTGGACAGATTTCAGTGCAAATGGCAACCAATATTTTCCACTTTGCCAATATCATGTGAAAATAGAATTTTCGAAGAAGTTCTCGATATTTTTTTAAATAATATTCCATGTGTGTTTTGCTCAAAATGTTACTGGCCTATCATATGTTAGTTTAGGTGTTGTCGAAAAGAATGGTGGATTCTATTGTATGAATTTAGTAAGCCAGTTCTATTTTATTTTCATGCCAAAAAAGACTTACATTTTTGTACAAACACTTACAACCCTCTAATAATTTTCTATCTTATAATTTCAGAATTGTTTTTTGGTTTTTCAAAAATTCAATTTTCATAATCAAAATGAGAACAGCATTTAAACGAATAAATAAAGTTTTTTAAAAAGATTAATTTACATACCTAAAGTTAACTTTTGCGTAACATTGTTTTCTCTGTAAATTGGATGAGATGGTGCACGTGTTCATGACCACTCAATGCACTGTCATGTGAGTCACCAACTGTGCTTATCTAATAAAGCTTATTATAAGTATAAACCTTTTTTTTTGCAATTTATCAAATCCACTAAGTAAGGATTTGCCCTTGTTGGTAACAACTAACTACTCTTTCCCCCACTTTAGAAAAAAGTCTAAAGAGTCTAAAAAGTTTCAAGTGCTCATCATTTAGTCACAACCATGATGAAACACATAAATAGTGAACATATTAGTGGAAATTTGTGATGCCTCAAATAAAAATTTGGATGCTTGCACATTGGTGAGCATACTTATTTCTGTTTCATATACCCTATAGTTTTGACTTAGTGAGTATTTCATAATGTTATTTAAGAAGTTGATATCCGTGCCACCGTGGTGTGTTCACTTGATCACGAGGTGTACGGACTTTGATTGCGCGGTGCGCTGTGGGGATCCGAATATGATTCCCAACCATTCGTTGAATAGTGCTGGACTAGCATGCTGGTCAGCTGTAAGAAATTGCTCCTGTAGCACGTCGACCATATGTATCAATTCGACGCATTGAAGTAAGTAAATATCACTCACCTTCAAATGTCAAGTATTACGTTAGATTTACGTTCAACAACATTAAGTGTTGCAAGCATTGTTAATAGAAGAATTATGGCCATCTAAGTGACTGTAAATATTGGTACAAAAAGGGTTTGCATTGATATTGAGACAGATGGTAGATTAAACTTAAAAAAGAGAGAGTAGATGACTATCCAAACTATCACAAGATGTCAAAAGTTTATTAGGGGTTTCCTATTTATATCTAAAGTTACATATAAAACAGTACAAAGGACATTTTCCAATGTAGGAAACAGGTGGAATGTTGAATAAATGCATTGTGTACATTTCCATCATTAATAGTTAGAACTTATAAAATTAGAATTGTATTGTTTAATATATTAATTATCCTCTAATCAACAAAGAGGATTACAAACAATGGAAAACAGTTTAGTTTGAAATAAATTAAGTACCCAATCCAAGTGGGATTATACACTTAGTACAATTGCTGGGCTGGGGTATTTCAATTGCTGGGGTGTTTGAGGCTAAAGCCCTTCAATGTTATGGACTATTGTCAGATGGCAAAGCTAATATAACAGGAATTTGAAATACCTGTGAACAATTTAACTATGACCATCATCAGAATGATATCATGCCACAAATTACAAAAGATATAGGTTACATCTCTGTCATAGGACAATCATTGTTTCACACATTTTCATATCAGCTCACTTATTTGTTATATTTTTCTTACTTTTAACTTAATTTGCATTTTTTGTCACTCCACATTAAGCAGTTTGTATTTCAGTTTGATGAAAGCAGAAAAGTCACGTAAACCAATTGGTACTTGCAGAGCTGATCTCAGAAAAAATTTAAACACATTATCTTAAAGTATTAACGGTGGTGGAAATTATTTTGAAAAACAAACACTTTTTTTATTTCTTGGTAAGGTTTACGCCATGGCCTGCGTAAATAGCTGATTTCTTACAGTGTGAACGAGGGTTTAAGTTTAATTTTACCTGATTAATCTAAGAACCTGATATATCCTTTCATATAGCATACATTTAAATTATTAATAACGTAAATAACATGAAATTTTATCAGAATATGGTAATGAAGTTATCACAATGATGCGTTGAATTGATCACAGGGTATACAGCTTTGATGACATGGTGTTCCGCAGGATCCGGGTACAACTTCCGGCCACTTGCTGAACATGGCTGTGTTGGTGTTCTGGATGTTGTAAGAGATTGCTTTCATTGCAATAAGTCCGCCATATGTATTAATTTTATACATTAAAATACATAAAAAAATAATAATGGTAATTTTTTGGAAAATCAAATTTTGCGAAAATAAATTATTTTACTTAGATTTATGTAAAATTATTAATATAAATCAAATATTATTTTACTGAACTGATAATATTTCAAAATAATATGTATTCACTCAGAAAAACAAATATTTATGTTAGAAATTTTATTTGATATCCATATTTTGATTTAATGAACGTATGATATAAAAATAAAGACAAGTGATTCTTTATAAATTGGTTTATTATTATTATATTACTCACAACAATACTTTACGTGCAAACTGTTACAAAATTACAGACCACCTAGTTAGACTATTTACGTCTGAAAATAACTGATTTCTTACAGTGTATATAAGTGTTTTATACTCAATTTAATCTATAGACCCTAAAAACTTAGTATCTCCTTTCATATTACATACTTTTAGGCTATTAATAGCCCAAATAATATCTATAACTAGCGTGACCCGTGCGAAGTCTTCGCATTATTTATTCCATTATGAAGCTCAGATGACAGATCAAACAAATATTTTACTAAAATTGACATATAGAGGCGCAAGTATCAAAAGCATTGAGCTAAAGCGCCACTTTATTTATACGTGAGTGGATTTGAAATTAAACAAAAATTTTACCGACCGTCAATCATATTGACGTTGAGCCATTAGATGGCAGCATTGCTGTTTTGTGTATATAATTTTAATAATTAATTAATTTGCAAAAACAATAGCAATAATAAATTTTTTAGTTGTGGATGCCGGTAGAGCAAGCAATTATCTATAAAATGATATATAATTTATGTGGATTAGTTGTGAGGTTTTTTCTAAAAAGGGAGTGTAACATCTTAACTTTAGCGTATTAATATATATGATGATTCTGTAGGCATTTTTTTCAATGAATGAAATTTCCACTTAGACTTAAATTTGTGATATAATTAAAAACTTTATATTAAAGGTAATCAAAAAATAATTTAAAGATTTATTAAAAATAATACATGTATTAATAATAAAATATTGACAATATTTTATTATTAATATTTTTTAAATAAAATAATACATAATTGTTTCTTTGGTCAGAGTACCGCCACTTATTATTCAATAACTCGAAATATTCCTTAACAATTATATTGTTAAAAAATCCTAACTGTTCCTTGCATCTAAATGTAATGATTACTTACATCTAAATGTAAATGATTTCTTAGAGTATAAATGAGTATTTGATGTTCAATTCAATCTAAAGATTCTAAAACCACAGTGTCAATAGAATCTAACAATCTCAATTCCTCCCTGCATACTTTTGTAATCTGTTAATAGTGCAAACGACACAAACCACTTTATATATATATATGTATATATATATATATATATATATACATATATTAATAAAATGACTGATATTTCTTTGAATAATGAAACAGTTTTCAAGACTGAACAATGTGCTTATGCTTGTGTAAATGTTGGATAATCAGCTATTATTCAGAAATAATTTAAAATCAGAGCAATTTCAATTAGCAAGCTTTAGTAGTCACATTTTATTTTTTTAACATGTCTCCTCAAAAATATGGTTTTATGGATTGAATTCAGTATTTTCTGAGGTTACAATCAATTTTTGGCATCGATAGACTCACAACAAAAGAAGACGGCGAGAAAAAAATTTTAAAAAATTATTTTTGAAAATTTTACAACGTAATAGTTTTCATTCTTTTTACTGGCTTTTGCTGTATTGCAAGGTCATATGTGCATCAGATGATCCTTTTTGAAATTGTTTCCCATTTTCTATATGATGGGAGCATGTTATTTTATCTGTCTATAGAAGTTTCTTGGCACAATAATCTGTTTGGGAATTGTTTAAATCAATTTGAAAAAGTGGCTGTAAATTACAAAAGCAATTTCAAAAAGGAATTGTATAGGAATATTAAATTAATGACAAGATTGGGCTTTATAATATATTTTACAATTTGCTTTGTGGTACGCCACGCCCATATATTTATGGATGCGGCAGATAGATTGCTGCAACTTATTGTCACTAATTCTAGTGCTGCCTTATTATCACTAATTCTAGTGTTGTTTTAGCAAGGACTATCGCACAGCTATTGAGATATAAAAACAATTATTGGAAATATGTCATCGACGAAATGTTATGTGAGAACCTTAAAAACATATATAAAATTCAAATACATGCACCAAATTTGGTTCTCAATGAAGAGAAAAAAGGAAAGGTAATGAGTTTTTCTCAAAATACTATATTTATATTGGTGTTACCGAGCGTGTTAATAAATATTTTGGGGGTACGCAGTAAAATAAATGTAATATTTAACTTACAGGAAAGCTGCACGCTTCAAAGTGTGCAGCTTATCTAGATTTTTGTTATAAAATTAATAATAAATAAATTTATATATTGATTCCTTTTTCTTCAAGGTTTTTTTTATAGTAATATGGAGCTTTCTCATATCTGTAAAAGGCGTAGAATTTATTTTATATATACTTGTAAATGGCACGAGTATCATAAATATATCTAGAGAATTTACATTCTTTCTGCGGCCCCAAAATTTAAAATTTTGTATTGAAATTATAAATTGCACAAACTATCTAACATAATTTTTACTTGCGATACAGTTTTTCAACAAGGCACTTACTAAAAAGATAAGTCACTCTCATTTCTGTGTGTCTGTCTGTTACAGACATTTCTCATAAAATGTTTGATGTCAAAAGTATAAATTTGTCTAATTGATAAAGCGTATTAACTCTCGTATATCTCAGTAACTGATACTCAAAAACATTCATAAGGGAATATATTGGTACTCAAGTATCAGTTTGAATTACTATCTATACTATTAGGTTAGCAACCTAGTTAGATTTCTAGAAGATTATACTCATTTTCAGTATGTGGAGGCCGGAGTTCATCCTCCTGTTAAAGTTGTGAGGAAAGTACTTTGTGAAATCCTTTTAGGCCAAAACCAAGAGAAGCAACACGCAATGTCTGTACAGTGATGGGTTAGGTCTGCACAGTGATGGGGGAGGGTACATCTTCCCTCCGACGATACAACCAAACATAGGTTCCGATGATTCAGAGAAGAAAATTTTGATCGATCCAATTATCCTCATCTGGGGAAAATTTCAAGAATAAAATTCTAAAAATTAAAAAGATTTATTGAAACATTTTATGCTTTAATGAAAAAGGCAGAGATATTCTGTCATTCTATTCAGCTGCCACATGAGCAGATATCGATGAAGTGTGATGGTGGGTTTATTAGTGACCAAGCTAACATTATAAAACTATGAAAGAAGTGTGCATACATTGAAAATATTTTTGCCACAATTAGTAAAGAAAATCGAACAGCTAAAATAGTACATCTCTAGAAACTATTTGAACTTCTTCGGAAATTAAGCTTAAAGTTTAAGCTAAGGGATATTAGTTACTTTTATACATTCAAATGTACTCTTAAGAGTACAACATTTTTAAGACAAAGATGTAATTTATTTTAATTCCATTTAAGGGTATTTTGAGATAGAAACATTATTACTGAAGAATGACTCCTCAATAAATATAAAAATCGAAGTCCATGAAGCTGTAGGCAAAAGATTGTAAACTTAAAACAATCTCAACTTCTTTCTTTGAGTATGGTAACTGGGAAAAAGTTAAATAAACTTCATTTTAAACTACAGATTCATGCTGTATGCAAAATGTTACATTTGTAAATTCAATTTATATTTCTTAACTCTCTGTTTGAGTTTAATTTATATAGGAATAATAATCTTTAGCAATACTCTTTGTCTCCTAAAAGGTAGAGCTATACTTTAAATTGGAAATAAAAAGGAGTTAAGTTTTTTTGTTTTTATTTATCATATTCAAATTTATATTAAAGTTTTATAATTATTTACTTCTTTATGTACTTTAATGTGTACAAGCGATACATCTGGCAGACTTATTCCTACGAAGACATTCGCTTAGAGTCAACCAGATCACAGACTTTAAATTGCTAGTTTTTCCATGCTACTGCTGCCAAATCCTCTCCTGATGTCTTGACATAGAACATAATGTTAAGAATCTTTGACTATCTATGCGATTAGACTGTGGAGCTGAGCTGATTCAAATAAAAATGCAGCATCTAAAAGAGTCTGTTTTTAAATATTGCCTTAAATATCATTTCCTTATGTATGAACTCTTTGATTTAATTGCTTCAACAATATATCAAGTAATATCAGAATAAATACAATAACATATATTTAAATAAGGAAACCAATATAAAAGAGATGTTTACCTATAACCGATTATCATTTGTAGTGATACCCGCTTGACATAATCTAACATTCACATTTAATTGCAATAGAAGAAAAGCAAGATAATCTATGGTCTTGCAATCCTTATAAATCGTGAGACCTTCTCTTTTAGAAATAACGTAAAATAATAATAAAAATACTTTAACAAGAGATGAGTGAATTCAATAACAACATTTACTTTAATGTGGGAAAACAAATTCACTTTTTTGCCTTGCCAAAACTGACCAGGTCATTTCATTTAAATACATAACGTTTTTGATCAGATTCTTTGTTTTTGTTAGAATTGAATAGAAGGAACAGTCAATTCAGTTAAAAATGACTCTCACCATTCACCTGTGTTCTCTCACCATACTTTGCTGACATCGGAGTATGTGCACTATAACAATATTTGTCATTGTATAAACAGCAAATTGGAAGTGTTAATATTGTGCCTACTTATATATACCATTATTCAAATGTAAAAAGTAGCAAATAATTATCTGAGACGTATGAATCGAGACATAATTTTGTAACAATACAAACCATTTAGTATTACCAGAGTGGAAAATTGGAATGAATTATGTGGAAATTGATGTTTTGATTTTTCAAGTAATCGTATGTGCATATCTCTTTTAACAAACATGTTGGTTATAATAAACGAAGCATAGACCATACTCAATAAAATGTTAAAATTCCTAGTTAACTGTAATAGATAAAAATAAATGTATTGTGGAAATCTCAACTTGAATTTTAAGGTCATTTCATTACTACTTTATCGATTCAGAGTCATTATATAGCATCTAGACATCAAATCTAACGTTTTTTACTAATAACATTATTTTTTATCACTTAACCCACTGACATACCATGACACCATAATCTTTGAGATATGGTACCTTTGATTATTTACTATAGTGCAAGCAGTAATGAAAATCTTGCAAAACAATAAAAATAGGTAGATAACACCATAGATCAAAATTAATCCCAATCATGTGTTATTATACTAGAATTAGAATATTGGGCTGCACCACTTACTCAACAAAATGAAATCAATACTTTATTAAAAGACTAAATAGGTTTCTACTTGAAGTTATTCTAAATTTACTTATTAATTAAAACGGGAATATTATTCGTGAATTTTAGTATCAATAACTTATAATGTATCGATTAAATGGTTAAAAAATGAATTAATGAACACATAATTTTGCATAGATTATGGCATTCATTTTGTGTTCAGGTAATTGTGAGAAATCATGGTAAAATAATAACTCTGTACAGGTATTGTGCTGTTGGAGAATGGATTCTTATATCTAGAATTAACAAGAACTTAAAATTTTGTCGATTGCCTCTTGATATAACAAGAATTCATTTTTGATCTTATAGTAAAAATGGAATCGCAGTTTTTATTTGTTCTACATATTTATTTCAAAGTATGTAAATATTAAAAATATTTAACATATTATGATTTATAAGTTATGGATCTAAAAACAACATATATATTTATATATATATATATATATATATATATATGTATATATATATATATATATATATATATGTATATATATATATATATTTATATAAATATATATATATATATATATATTTATATGTATATTTTTTTTTTTGACATCAACAAATATCTAGTTTTTTTTTTCAAAATGATTTTTTTAAAAAAAAATTTTTTTTCGGTACATAGGATACAAGACTGCAATTGCGTCGGTGCCCGAATAAACTGGACTTTAATGCTCTTCCTCGTATATCTGTGAATTGTTTAGGCAATTCTTGTTTGTTTTTAAGAATCGTCCCAATAACTGTCAATTTGTGTTGAGACTCAAGCTTATCTATCAATAGCATACTAGTGAAGAAGTTATCACATGTTATATTACACCCAGTATTGTGAAAATTTTCACTCAATCGTAAAACCAAAGCCAAAGCGGAGTTATCAACTTGATATGGACCGTCTGGTTGTTTCCCATCGTAAACTTCCATGGTATGGGTATAAAACATTTTGGCATCTGTCAATGCATAAATTTTTATTCCATATTTGTTGGGTTTTGAGGGAATGTACTGGCGAAAGTTGCAACGTCCTCTAAAAGCTTCTAGTTTTTTGTCAATCATAACAAACTGAGACGCACTGTAATATTTTTTGAACGCTCCCACAACTTCATCGAACAACTCTCTAATAGGTGCCAGTTTATCCAATTTTATTCTCTCTTCTCGTTTATCTTTATTGTCAAATCTGAGACAACGCATCAATAGAGAGAACCTGGTAAAGCCCATAGTCAATCGAAATATCTCCAGGGATGACCCGTCAGTTTTGAAAAAATCCTTGGCATTTAGACGACCGTTTCTTTGACTCCAGCAAACAGTAATAGGCCTAAAAAAGCTTCAATTTCAATGTTGTCTGTATTTGGCTCAGTCTCTTTCTCTTGTAAAATTATGTTTCAATCGATTAATTTGTTCGTTGGTGTACTTTACTGTCAGGTTGATAATGCCCTCCGAAAAAAAAAACCGCCACAGCTCACCTGGTGTCTTTGAATTTCTAGCTTCTCCTCTAACACCTGGAAGTTGAGTGACTATGTTTATAGCACATTGCCTAGTTGGGTTTGAAGCAGGAGATTTATTCCACCTTGTCTGTCCATCTTTCCCCAAGTAAAAATCACAGAAATTTTCACTTTTCTTCCTCAGATATCTCGTCATTGTCATCATCTTGCTTGGTGTTGTACGTCTCTTCTTGTACCTCCATGTGGTCTTCCACCTCACTGTCATTTTCGTCTTCATAACTAGAACCAGAACTAGATTCGTACAGCAACAATCTGATTTGATCAATGTCCATTTTGATATGAAAGATAACCTAAAAAAGAATGATAAATTAGTCAAAATATAATATAAAACAACATACATACATTTTACTATACGTACTTCATAAAGTATTCAAAGTCTTTAAAAAATATATAAATGCATTAAATATATTATATAACACTTACACAAAAAGTTGCACCTATGCTCGCGTCGGTCTCATGGACCGATTGGCGCTGAATGCTACAACACGTGTGTTTCGCCCGAACGAGCGGCGTGCACTAAAATGAAGTTAGCCACAAATCCGGCAGCTATCAAGGAACTCAACTTCATAGGATTTACGTGCATACAAATATTTACGAAAATGTGTTTTGTCGGTCTCACAGATCGCGCGATCAACGTGCGAGTATAGGAAGGTTAATAAATGGAAATGATCCTCGCCTTGCCCACTGTCCCCCATGTTTTACGTTTTGCACCTATCATATTTGTACCCCCATAAACTCACTTGCTCATAAATAAAATAATTTATAAGCTTAACTCTCTTATATTTTATATGAATATTTCTTGTTTAAAACAAAGAAATATTTTGAATTAAACAAATTTTCAGGAACTTAAAATCTCGTTCTGCAGTCTATATTTCATGATTCATCAAAAACAATACAGTGTTAAGGTCTACAAAAATCAAGTCTCCTATCATTTAATATTTAACCCTTAACAGGCCGGGTGCGGTCACCATGACCCCAGTAGGTGCAACACTGTCAATTTTATACTCTTCCAATATTCGATGGTATTTGCCCCTCCTGGTACCTTATCTTCGCAACTCAGGCGATTAGTACGAGGCCCGGCTTAGTAATAGTCGCACGCGTCTTTTGTTTTGAGTTTTTAATGTTTAAAAGTTTGCAGCGGTCACAGTGACCGCACCCGGCCTATTGTGTGATTTTAGAAAGTGAATTCCTTTCTCGGTGTAGTCTTCATTTTACTAACAAAATGGAACGTTTTGACCAACAAATACAAGAGTGGCTTACACAAGAGGATAATGATGACCCTGCCTCTGATGGCGATGGTGAATGCAGTGATATTGATCAGGATATCGAACCAAATCACGTGATTTATGAGTCACACCACTCAGAATCTGAAGAAGAAGTTACCTCATCTAACGATGAAGATGATCAACAGTCACTTAGAAAAGATGCGAGACAAGTATGACGACAATAGTTACGTTTATAATTTAAATATGATTGAACTAAAAGCATTATTAGCCATATTGTATTATTCAGCGGTGTTCAAAGAAAATCACGCAGATTTTTCAAGTTGGTATAGCTCGGATGGAACTGGCCGATGTATTTATCAATGTATTATGGCGAAAAATAGACTGAAAATACTTCTACTAGCATTACGCTTTGATGAATCTTCAACTCGGCTAGAACGACGTGAAAATGATCCCGCAGCGCCAATTTCTGAAATTTTTAATGATTTTATTGGCAATTGTCAAGACGTATGCGAAATTGGAACTGAAGCTTGTGTTGATGAGATGCTGGTTGCATTTCGCGGCAGATGCAAATTTAAAATGTATATGCCAAAAAAACCGGCAAAATATGGCTTGAAAATTCAGTGTATCACAGATGCAAAAAGGGGTTATTTACACAACGCCTACATTTATGTGGGTAAAGATTCTGATGGAAAAGATTTACCAGAACAGTACAAACACTTAAAAAAACCGACCCAATCTGTTTTGAGACTTGTAGAAAAAATAGAGGGCTCAAATCGTAATATTACAGCCGATAATTGGTTTACTTCAATACAGTTAGTACAAGAGTTGAAGAAAAAAGGTCTAACATTTGTTGGCACAATGAAGAAAAACCAAAGAGTCTCGTAAAGTAGAAAGTTCCTTGTTTGGATTCACAAATGAATTTACATTAGTATCTTATGTCCCAAAAAAAAATAGGTCGGTTATACTCGTATCAAGCATGCATCACGATTTAGCAGTAGATAATGTCAAGAAAAAACCTACAGTAATAATGTATTATAATGAGACTAAATATGGGGTTGACTTATTAGATCAAAGATGTTCAAACTATAGCACTGCCCGACGTACTCGTAGATGGCCGATGACAATTTTTTATCGTTTGCTGGATATTGCGAGCTCTAATGCATTTATAGTTTATAACTCAGTGCGAGAGGATAAGATTAAAAGGCTTCAGTTTATGAAAGATCTCGCATTATGTCTTGTCAAACCGCATTTACATAGGCGAGCAAGTAATCAACATCTGACTCGACAGCTTCGCTTAGCTATAAGAAGAGTACTAAACATAGAAGAACCTATACCCGAGGTAGAAGAAAAGCTGGAAACTAGAAAAACATGCTATACTTGTGATCCCAAAAAAAAAACGAAAGACCTATCATGTATGTTTTTGCTGTAGAAAGCCGATATGTATCGAATGTAGCCAAAAGATGTGCCGCGATTGTCGCGAAACAAGACCATGATTGACGGTTGTCAATTTGTCATTAACAATATCTTTTAAGTTAATTTTTTATTTTCTCTATATTATATGATCTCTTAAGACAACAAAACCAAATTTTTTTTCCAAAAATTAGTTAAGATTTTTTTTAAGGAATTTATACAGAAGTTTAGAGATTTTGTTTCGTTTTGGCGTTTGAGTAATGTTTTTTTTCTATTTAACATTAATAGAAGTTATATTTTGTTAATTTTTCTTTCCTAATTAAAAGTAAACACTATCAGTAACACTGAGTATTTTTATTTATTTATTATTAGGATAATATCATAAAAATATTATACTTTAAGTACATGCGGTCACGGTGACCGTGCCCGGCCCGTTATGTTACAAAAAAACCACCCGGCCAGTTGAGGGTTAAACAAAATTTGATGGTCATAGACCTGAGGCGTTCGTGTCACTCACCTTCACATACAACGAGTAATGTCTTTACCAATAGTTCCTTACTGTGTTGGATTGTGATCTTTAATTTCTCGCCAAATAAACTCGCTATTAAAATGGATGGTAATGAACGTGATGTCCACGTGAAGCAGTAGTATTTAGAACTTATTACGGCTGCGGTATTTTTCTGAAATTACAAATATTCCGAATATATCATTGAATGAATTATATGACAACATGAGAAATTTGCAGTATTTAAATTACAAAAATAAACTCATATATATATGTTTCATTTAAATGTTACATTTGCTTCATCTAATTCTTAGTAGCAGAATGAATTTTTCTGAATTGTTGAAAAAAGTAACAAAAACTCAAAAATGTCTTTTTAATTATGTGCAATACTTTTTACAGTTAACAATATTTCATATCTCTATTCAATTGAGATGTAGAATTATCACTATAGTTTACCGGCAAACTTTAGGTGAGGGTATTATCAAGCTCCCATGGTGAAAATTATTTCATTGAAAAGCCTCTGGTGTATTTTTTATTTTGTCTATCATGACTTCCATTATTAATATGCAAAATCTGAACTTTTATATTATTTCGAAACAAATAATAAAATCCAATTTTCAGTCAATATCCATGAGAATTGACCAACAAGTCCCTAGAGAAGAAATATTTTTTCTAAATTTTAATATTTTTTTTCAAGTCCATACATTTTTCGAAGTTATCATGTTTTGCACACATACACCAGTCAAGGTAAATAAATTTAAAATAAAAATTGCATGCATTTTGGCCAAAGGCATTTTTACTATAGAAATGGGTATAATATCCTGGTTATTGATACAGGCATGTTTAATAATTTCAGACATGCACATTTTTATATATTTCCATTAATATCCCTAGAACTATTTTACATAAAATTTAGAAAAAAATATTTCAGAATTCCAGGAAGTTCTTTATAAGCAATTTTGAGAACTATTATAATCAATACGCACACAATATGTGAAATTATTAAAAACATTTTTCATTTAATTCATTTGCCCCTTCCAAATGTTGGTATCAGTACATCCGTTTGTTAACTATTGCAATATATGGAGGGTAATATCCTTTCATTTTTTTTTTCTTCTAAAGCACAGAACCCTTAAAAACTAGTTTAATACACTGGACTTGAAAAGCAGAGAATTTTTTTCAATCTTTTCATCCGCACGTGTATAAAAGCGAACAGTAGTACGCAGCAAGTTTGCAACAGGAAACATTTCGTACCACTTTTGACATCCCTCTAGATAAAAGCCTATTTGATGCATGCGTAATAAAAGTAAACATTTTTTATTCGCGCCTTTTAACTTAAAACTTTATTCTAATTCCAAATTTACTACAAAATTGAGAGTTATTTTGATGTAACAACTTTTTTGAAATTTATTTTTCACCTAACTGACGTGAAATTGCTCCATTTTTCACATTTCTGTTTTTGATGACATTCATTTATTCACACTAATGTATTTATAAATGTTGCATACTTTATTGGAGGAGGTAGGATCACATATGGTCCCATATTCTCCTCTGCCATGGCATGTCTCACCTTTTTGTAACGTGCCCGTGTGTAATAGGTTCAATAAAGAAAAATGTCGGTCCACTGGGTTCATCTTCAATGATATATATTAAGACACATTTGGAGTCAACAGAATTCACAAGCTAGAAGGCTTTAGCAAATGAAAGTGCATGTTACAGTACGGTCACTGGTGGTTCACCAGGGTAAGAAATCATATAAAAATGAATGTCAAAATAATTAGCAATTTTACTTAATAGACTTACATTATCATGATGTAGCAGCACCGACCAATTTATATAATTCAAAAATGAGTAGAAGCTGCAGCAAAAAGCCAAGAAAATCTGAAATTAAATAAGATATTTATTGTACTTATACTGTGTTTATTTTTTTCTTTAAATTCACTTTGAAATTTATTGTTGATATATACCAACGTTTCAGCTTAAATCCATCTTACTACTGCGCGTGTGCACTCTTATTCCTATGTACGGCCATGATTCAAGCATTATTATAATGAAATATATTGATTCTCATTTTTGAAATATTTGTGGCTGTGGAATTATCTAACATATTTAGTGATAAATGAATGTTTCCTCTCATTAAAGTTACTCAATGAAAGTTTTTCGTAAGAATATTTCTATCTACAAGCTATAATTTGGAGAAAAATAGAATAACACAATGAATAATATACAATATATGAGAAAAAGTAACACGCAGACACATACAATTAAAAAAACCAGAAAAAGCCATAAAAGCACAGATATTGTATTTATAATATATTTCACAAGAATTGTGATATGTAATAAAGATAACAGAGCAAACTTAATGGAATGCATCTTAGAAGCAGCTTCAATAAATTATTCAATATTTATATACACAATTTATTACTTTTTAAATAACTTACCTTTACAAATACGAATTGAAAAGACTATTTACTTATAGGGTCATTAATGTCTTATGTCGATGATACTTTTTCCAACAATTCGAACGAGTTTATAAGAATACATTACTGACAGGAATGAATTTAATTTACAATATGAAAAATAAAAGAAATCATTAAATATATTTCCATATTATTATGAAAACATTTCTCAATTTTCATAAAAATATAATATTTTCCACTTTCCTTTGTGTCAATTTAAATAAATTTTTCAAAGCTATTGTTATTTATATCTCTTTTATTAAGATAGTGTCACTTTTATTCATAAAGTTTCCAAACCCAGTCTGGTAACCTTATGACTTTTAGTAATGTGTATAATATACTCTTTTCAGTTTTGTGACAAAACTCCGGCAATGAGGAATGGCATCCACTTAATTTCTTTATTCTATGTATAAAATATTATTTTTTGAATTTTTATTGTAACTAATAGCTCAATTGTTTAGATCCATTCCGATTCACAAGTTTAATAAATGATTTGTCACTCTGCAAGCGAGCATATTGTGCTTGTTATCCTTATAGCACTTACCTGGACATCAAATGACTGGTTCAAGTATTGGCATGTTTGAAACAGATTTCTATAAAAGTTGTGCAACTGAAAACTGCTCACTTTTAAATTGATAATAGAATCCATTTGTGTTCTTATTTTCACTGGTATTAGCAAATTAGATTTTAAATGTCTGCCATGTATTTCTTCATTAAATTTCAATTTTTTTTCTAAATACTCATTTATCAAATGCATCCTTTTATTGATATTAAATACTAAACCCGCAAAATAAACAGATTCGAAATCCAGTAAAGCATACGAAATATAAGAGAAGAAATATTTCATAACAAAATTCAATCCACGTGAATTTACGTCAACTGTCATGAAAACAATGTTAAGGAATAAAATAAAGGTTGTTGACTCTTTTAGATTCAAAGAACATCTGTCGTCTATATTCCATATTAAAACATTCGTCCATTCTATAAAGACTCATAAACAATCGTTTATGTACAAATTTGTTCCAGAAGATTTCAATGAATGTTACGTAAAATAGGAAAATATGTACAAAAGTAACATAGGTTAAACCTATATAAAGCGTTTTTTTGTCATAACTTATTTCTTTTGAATTAAAATACATTGAATATGTGCCGTAAAATAACATTATAATATTGTGTAATTTCCACAGGCACAATTTCAAAATATTATTTGATTTGCCTTTCTGTCTATGCAGTCCAAGACAAATTTCAAATGCATTGATTATTTTGAAGGTATCACTAATGCTGAATGCGTTTTCTGTTTTGCTTTCCATTTTTGGTTACAACTGTATATGTATTTAATAATGAATTGTCATATGTGTTGAACACAGCTTCAGCTTCATAAACATCGAGCTACTGGTGTGGAAAGTGGTGTCACGTATGATACAAATAGGAAATAATCAATAGCTATTTCACTGATGAGTTAAATTTGTTTGATGTATTAACTTTAACATTTAATGTCATTAAGCAATGTAAACAGCTTAGCTAGCAATTTTACTAATTAACAGCGATGACAATCAACGCGCCAAGAGGAAAGCCTTGAAAATGTGTTACATTAAAGTAATTTTACTTTTGTTTGTAATTCTTTAATTAGATATTTAGCAAAATTAATACTTTAATTAGACATGGCTGTTTCCTGTAAACTATTAATTTTACAGAATGACTATTTGATAAACATTGTAGCAACTGCTATACTCTACAAGATTGCTGTTTGTAATTTTAATGTTAGATCAGTAGTTTGCAAAATAACTTACGTAGAATAGTATAGTACTTTAAGTAGTATTTAGATAGAAAAATAGTATGCAAAATGATTTACAAAAACATTTTTTTTTATATATAATTATAACTTGCAATCAGTAGGTTATATGAAAATGATTACGTGAATTAAGTTATTGAATATGTAATATTAAAATTCTTGGAATATTAAACAATTAATGGTATATTAAACTGCTAAATGATGAACCTCTTAAACCATGACAACTTGGGGAATTATTTATAATTCTAAATATTATCAAAAAAAATTTAATAAAAAAAAATTATGCAAAAAAAAGCATAATTTTACTTGACTAATATCAAATTAAAATAAAGTATGACTCCTCAAATTTATATCATATGTTTCACCTTTAATTAAAAAAAAATATGATCATATATATGTAAGCAAAATTCAATGACTTCAGTTCTCAGGCTTGAGTAGTATTTTGAAAACTTCCCTTATACGCACATGCAAAATGCTTCATTCTACGGTAACTTTTTGTCCAAACTCCCTAAATAAAGTTTTCCAAAGTCATCTGAAAAATTTTATTTCTCCTAATTTCTAAATCTTGAAGTCATTCTTTTTTAAACCCAAGACTTTTGAACCGTGTGCTTCAGTGCGCTTTCTTTTTATATTCCGCACAGTTTTTAGAAAGATTTTTACCCAATGTCTGACTTTGACAACGAAATTTCACTTGTTATGTCTTCTAAAATCAATGATATTACAGATTATTTTTCAATGCATCAATTTAGTGCAAAAAAATTTGTTTAGATAAACCCAGAAAATCCACTATACACATCTTAACCACAGCAAATATCCATGTGCATCTGTACTGGTAGGAGGGCGATGCCGAAAATCTTTTCACTACCTGAGATATATGCTATACTCACGAGTAAACAATTTTAAATTACTTCGATGGAAAAATCTGAAAAGTTATTTGTTAATATCTTTTAATAAAAAGGAAATAATAGAAAACACGCAAATATCATTTTATCATGCAAAACTTATTTTTACATCCAAATATAATTTTTTTAAGAAACTTTAATTTATAACTAAATCAATTTTTATATTTACAATTGGGATTAATATTCGATTGTAAACCCAAACCATTACATAAATGAGGAACAACCTGTGGATTCGTTACTCATCTTTGTTCTCATTCTATTCAGTTTCCTTTTCATTCAATCATTCTTATACACAAATTTGACACTAGATCTGCTCAGGATGAAAATTCTAAGTAATAAAAAAACAAGCAACCGATTTAATAATTCGAATTAATATTTCAATTCAATAAATCGAAGCAAATAAATTTGATTAATTAATTCTACTTCTGTGATAAGGCACCTTATCATTCCACTAGGGCACGATTCAATATTAATGAAAAGCAGCCTCTCCCTCTTGCTATGACAATGTTCCAATTTTCATAATTTCAAGATTAAAACGTTTCAAATATTATATCTACTTAAATAATTCTATTACGGTGTGGGCATATATATATATATATATATACATATATCTATGTATATATATATATATATATATATATATATATATATATATGTTTATATATATATATATATATATATTTTGAAATAATAGATTATATTTTTATTCCTTCATATTTTTTTCATTACACACTAACTCACACTAACTGCAACTTATGGTTTTAACGGGCATAAACCATTCAAACGATCATGACTTTGTAACAAATTAACTTCACTCTTTTTGACACTGTCTTTTTGAATTGAGAAATCCATACGTCTCTGGGTTTGTAGAACTTATAAAAATTGGTAAAAACAGTTTTATAAATGGTTTGGTTATTCTCTAGTTTTTGCTGTAGAGAAAAATGACCAAGTATGTTAAATATTTGTTAAAGAATATTATTGTTTTGAAGACATTGCAATCCAAACTTAAAAGGAACAAGCTTTATTTATCTCGCTACAGCATCAGATTTTACTGTGAACTGGATACAGCTGGATGAATACATACCGACAGTATTCAATAATTTTAAAAATGTCAACCTAAACACAATAATAAAAATACAATATGCCTTCACAACTTCGGCAATTAATGGTAAAAGAGAAGTTTTTATGTTACGTCAAAGAAAAATGCATGCAATTTTCACTACTATGTTTTTTAATATATAATTACGTATGGATTTTATACATAGTTTTATATTTATATATATTTTTGTGTGGAAATTTGTGTCATTGCTTTTGCTTTTATGAATGCTTTAGTCAAATTGTCTCTGAAGCCAAATAAATAAGTTCTGATTATAATTGTTTAAGTCTCTAAAAATATATTTCAAATTTATTTATGTTTCTTTATTTTCTAATTAGACATTACTGTTGATGTATTAAAGAACATAAAATGTAATTTTCCATGTTCATTTTGTAATATTTAATGTTCCATTCAAGCTGGAAAATGTGGTGCTATGTGGTTTCATTCCAAACTATGATTTTGAAGAATGGAAAACAAAATCTAAATATACTTTTTCAGGAAGTAATCTCAATTTTTTTTATAATAACTTCTGATTCAATGCTGCATCCTTGTACATGAATTTATCGAAGTTTTGCATTTTTCAGTGCTTCTCTTTCTTGTCGGCTCTTTCCAAATAAATTTGGCCACCTTTGCGCCTTGTCAGCTCTTTCTAACTTGATTCGGCCAGTTTCATGTCTTCACAGCACTTTCTAACTTGATTCGGCCAGTTTCATGTCTTCACAGCTCTTTCTGACTGTGTTAGTATTAGCATTGTTTTACTAACACTTATATATTTAATTGTTTAGCATTGTTTTACTAACATTTATAAATATATTTGTTTAGCATTGTTTTACTAACACTTATAAATTTACTTGTTTCGCATTGTTTTACTAACACTTATAAATTTACTTGTTTATATTGTATAATGCATTAAACTGTATTAAAATGTTAAAAGATCTTAATATGTTTCTGTTTTTTTTTAATGTAAAAATTTAGATGTGTCACATTTGCCAGGTGTCCTGTAGTGGTTTACATTTTTTTCTCTTAATATGTTCCTGGATCATTTTCAGTACAGAATGTTAAAAATCTTTCAATGTTTTACACTCCAATAAGTATTATTAATCGTTTCTTGTAAGAGCGACACAGAAAAAAAACTGTGTGAAAACTTTTTAAAACACAGACACTTCTCATTTGTTACTTTTACATTGATTTATTATACGGTTGTGAGTATTGTTTTGAATTTTGTCAACAGACACGGAATATTTAAAACCCTCTTGTATTTGGTGTGACATCTTTTCATTTCATAGTCCATTCTTAGAAACAATGAAAGGAATGTAATATGTTAACAATTAATTACTTTTTTACGAAGGAACTATTCTAACAATATAAATTTCACCATATTAAGTACAGGAAAGAAAAATTCTTCGTCTCAGGAAAATTTAAGTTCAATATACAAGGAAATGATAGAACATAAAATAACGAATATTTATTTAAAAAATTCCAGATATTTGTAAGATTTTGATGGATTTTTCTATCTCAAGGTATCAGTACTAAAAGTAAATATTTTTCAAATTAATTATACAAAATAAACTATATAATATAGAAAAAGTAAATAATGTTTCTCGAAACCTAGAAGTACCTTGATCTTTTACATTGAAAAGTAATTTCTTTTAATGGCAGATCAATGGTTGCAGTTATGGTGTGTGTATTTTTTTTGACTAAAAGCGCATACATATATATTTTGTATGTTTTGAACTTTTGATCTTTACTGATATTTAAAAGGCTTATATCGACATAATCAAGTATTCATAAAGGAATCATTTGTTTTAACGAAAATTCAATAAGATATTTAAATTTTTATGAAGGTTATAAAAAATTTATAGAAAAC
The DNA here is from genome assembly GCA_039881145.1 of Druceiella hillmani. Lineage (NCBI taxonomy): Eukaryota > Metazoa > Arthropoda > Insecta > Lepidoptera > Hepialidae > Druceiella > Druceiella hillmani. The sequence goes on from JAYKKI010000036.1 coordinate 22,595,831, forward strand.
AAATTAAAAAATTTTACAAATTTACATATTCCACCAAAATGCTGCAAATTTTATTACTCTTGTTTAAATTAAATTTAAGCATATGAAAAATACAATTGCAAAACAATTTTCACAAATAAATAAGAACATTCATTTATTTCTTCGTGACAGGTCATCAACACTGTTGTTGAGAATATATTTAAAAAACAAAATTAAACAAATTATTGAGAATACATTTAAAAAACAAAATTAAGGAAAACCAAAAAAAAATACATTTTTTTTTGCTTTTCCTTAGTTCTGTTTTTCAATTAATTTTCAAAAATAAATATTGAAACAACAAATAAAACGAGTACATACGAACGAATATGCAAAACAAAAGTATCATTCATTTATTTCTTCATGGCAAATCATCAACACTAATTTTTGAGAATACATTTAAAAAAAAATGAAGGAAAACCAAAAAAAATATATATTTTTTGCTTTTCCTTGATAGTGTTTTTATATTACTTTTCTAAAAATTACTTATGAAACAACTAATAAAATACATACAGAGTGAATTATAATTAATTTGCACATGAAATATTGTGTTGTGAATTAAGAATATGCAAAACAAAAATATTTAGTGCACGGTTTCTTTCTCAAAAATGTGAATTTTATTACTTGATTACTGTTTATCAATTCTTATTATGATATTATTATTATATCTTACTATTTATAGCGATTTGAATTAAAACCATTAAGTCACAGAAAGAAAAGTATACTGATTATTGAGCTTTTTACTCAGTTTATTTTTTGTGGAAGTATTGTTTATGATAAGAAAAGGTTTAAACAAAATTATAATTGGAAAAAATTAAAAGAAAAAAATATTTTTTAACGAAAAACAAATTCCTTTTCTGTAATAAAGGCCAAAATCTGACTGTAAGTTCTACTTCTAGTTTTTTCTACCAAACAGCTACAATTAAATAGTATAAAATGTATACTAATTGTTAGTTTTTATTATTATTATTATTATTATATTTTTTGTGGTATTTAAAAAATTAAATTCGTAATATTTTCCTTTTGGCTTCCAAGCTGTAGGTTTTATAGTTCATTTTCTCCTTTTCATTCTTTTTACTTTTCCAAGTGTGTGATTTATTTACTTACCAATTAGTAGTTGCATATTCATATTGACGGTGTTTTGTTTCTCACAAGCCTTACTATTAAAGAATTTTTTGGAAAGCAGAACGAATAACGCTGGTTCGGCTTTTACTATAGACATTCGGCTCTTACTAGTTGTACAATGTCAATAAGGACAAATGATGTCATTTAATAACAATGAAATAAAAGATTATGGTACATCCTTGTAACTTAAGCGATATATGTGTCACAATTATTGTACATTAATATTTCCACCTCAAGCTTAACGGAATTATCCTATATCAAAAATATCTTCTTGCTCTATTTTTTTTTGCTAAAAAAGTTTAAACACTATAGATTCAAAGTCAGTGGTGGTGTAGTGTAGGCCTCACGAAGCAACTTTGAATTTATTTACCTTCAAATTTCAAATATTTTAAACAAAATTTCAAATTAAACTAAGGACGGTTAAGAAGTAAAATTTATAGAAGTTTGAAATGACAATTCTTTTCAGTTGCAAGATTTTTGTTAATTTTTTTCAACAACAGGCTAAAACTTATGAAATCAAGTTGTTAAAATATTTCTCGATGACCATGCAGATTGTAAAACACATTGATCATCTAGGATATTTTATAATGTATTTTACATAGAATTTAAATATTATTGTAAAAATTAATTATAACTCTTTTAATAAAAGAATCCAATGTTTAAGTAAAACTAAGCATTACCCAATATTTTAAATTTTATGTTTTCTTTTACTTTATCTAACTTCATAAATTATTTAATTAAATTAAATTTTTCTCTATTGCTATTTAAGTACTAATATAAAAAAATTCGTGAGTTTTTGCATATGGCTAAAATGTTTTCATTCAAATATTAGCAAAATGAGATTGACATAAAATTTTTACGATTGTTAAAATACAGAAGTAATACACTCCTGTTTTGTTTCTTTTTTTAACGAGTGTAATTTGCCTGACATTTTTATGAACTGTTTTCACCAGTTTTCATACTAGTCACATATGAGTCCTACGAATAACTGTCCAGAATAAAATTACTGGCAAAAGCTTACTTAGTTGCAACTTAGACCCAGCTATTGTTCTTACTGAAAAAGAAGAGACTTTACTTGTAAAATGGATATTTTTATGGCAGAAAATCACTTTCCTGTTGCCAAAGAATATGTTATCATCAGTGTCGAAAAAATAGTGTCTAAGAATAAAAGTCTTGTCCATTGAAATATAAATCTGCCTGGAAATATTGGTTCTCCTAACTTTTAAAAAGGCACTCGGAGTTCTTCAAATGCACTGTGCATTCGAAGAATTCTGAGTGCCTCAAAATTTAAGCAGAGCAAGAGATGATGAAATCGACAATAGCTGAAACGAGTGGTTTATGAGAAATAAAGCCACTTAGAAGGTAAAGGTTTATCGGATGCTCTAAATGATCCCAATAGAATTTTTAATGCCGATGAGAGCTTACAACTTAAAACTTTATGTAACTGTTACATCAAGGCAAAAAGTGTGTGTGTGTACATCATCAAGAGATGAAAAGGAAAATCTCACTCTTTTTTCTGACTGCTAATGCTGCAGGAGTTTTTGCTCCACCTATGATAGTGTATCCTTATAAGTGCTTGCTTACAGTTATTGAAAATAGCATGCCATCGAATTAAGGTATAGGTAGATCTGAGTTTGGTTGGTTGGTGCAATAAAATGTTTTATGAATATGTAACTGAAATTTAAACTAAAAAGAATTTCAAGTTCATGGATAGCGGAAAGTTTAATATTAAAACCAGTCCTGTTATTTTAGATGGTTACAGGTCGCACATAACTTACATTCAGCAGAATTTGCTCTTTACGTCAATCCCACATATTTACGTCTTTAGACAATTGAAAATACTGTGGAAGAAGCAGGTGAGGAATTGGAAAATTGAGAATCCATAACCAATTACGAAGAAAGAGTTTTTGTTTCAAACTAGAAGGCAGCAATAAAAAATATTTCTAAAAGTACCATAAAAAATGATTCCTGCGAAAGTAGCCTTTATCCATTTTGGTCCACATTACGTTGATATTATTAAATTGAGCTCTCAAAATTATTCCCCTGTATACATTTCAAGATCGCAACTAAATTTAAGAAAAGAAACCAGTTTTTGTGTTTTTTAGAATCTGAAATAGAAGGGCAATTTTCAAACAACAAAAGACAAATGTGCAAAAACGAAATATTATTCCTTGTACTGCCCACGATGTTCTGAGGTGTTTTTATATCAATATTTATAAATTATGTCTGTGGATTTTTTTCTAATATTATATAATTATTGATATGTTTGTCTGATTTTAATGTAAATATATACTTCAGAGTGGATCTAGTTGGAGCAAGCATTGGCAGTACTTATAAGTAGCACGCCCATCCAAGGGGTTAATTTTAGATACTGAAATGAGGCTCCATACAATATTATGGCTCTGTCGATAAAGTGGTAGGGGTTTTACGATTTATAAAATCTCTATACCTGAAGTAAGTAAAATATTTTTCAAGATTAAGTCAAAATTCACAAACGGCAAGAGTTTAATTTTAACAATCATAATACTAACATATTCCATACATTTAAGGTAACATTCACATTACTTTAAATAAAAAATGGCAGGCACCATACCATTAAAGGGCACCTTCTCTCCTAATCATGTCGAAGGCTTTCAACCTGTGCGTATATTTCCACTGTTAGTCTTTGGGCGAACAGTAAGTGCTTTATCTTTTGCAACCTCCACGGCACTTCCAGCAATACGAAATAAAAATATTGCAAAATGATTTAGACTGAATGAGGTTTATAGCTATTCTTTCTCTAAGTAAAATTTCTTACTTTTACTTTTAGTTGAATTTTGAAAAATACCTCTATTACAGAGATCTAGAGTTATGAATTTCATGGTTATTTTAAGATATAGTCTTTAATCACGTTCTGTGCACACCTAATTTAAGTACACCTTTAAAGTTTATACACTTTATTTTCATTTATTTCACAAGGGGGAAAATAGCTACAAATCATAATGAACTAACAATTTTTAAGTTTCACTCCAGGCAGACTTTTATCCTTAACACTCCTACAACAAGATGTGATTCCGTGCTGAGTATTTTGTTTTATAGACATAATTAGAAGGACCTACGAATTAAATAGTCAGTATAAATTTAAATTGATAAAAACACTACTAGTACACAAAATAATAGTAATAATTTGAATAAGCAATTTAAATAACCATAACAATATTTAAATTACAAAATAGGAAAAATAATTGAGATATTTAAATAATAATTACACACCTATTATTTTCATAATTACACAATTAAACATACACATTCCGTTTTATGAGTTGAATAAAATGTCAAAATATTATGAAGTATAAAGGAGAAACATATTCACCAAAACAATTCCTTTTCCATCTTATATCAATAATTATGCCCGAGCTCTACAGACGAAAAAAATACACCATAATTTGTAATTCTTTTTTGTTTTTTTCTTATTCATTTGAAATTTGTAGTTGTTACTAGCTAGTAGCTACTAGATAGAAATTGTGCATGCCCTTTGTAAATGGACAAAATTAATGTAAATTTAACTGCCAATAAGTGAAGATGGCGCTGTGCCACTTACATAATAAAACTGTATTAAAATTTCATTAAAAAAACTTACCAAATTTTTACTTAAAGTCAATTAGATGGTGCCGTTTCACAAAAATAGGGAATTTCTTTTTGGGAAATCTTTTTTACATGTCGAGGTGCCGATTTTAAAGTTGATTTTGGGATAACTTTAACTCAGTTGACGTTGTGTTTATCAAGCGTACATTATTTCTCATGATTACGTTTCTCATTCTTACACAAACAATATAAGTATTCAAAAACATATAGTTTTCACCTTCACAATTCACCTTTCGAACTAGCACTTGCCACTTGCCACTGGCAATTGAATGTCATTATTATTTTTTATTTTCTTCATTTATCAACTATATGGCTACTCTTGTTAAATTATTTGGTTTATTCATACCAATGCAGATCTTAATTTGAGTGACCAGTAAATCAAACAGAAGTATTATGGTTATTACACTAACAAGCTATTACCACAACTAGTAATTTACGAGAAGTCAATTTTTAATTATTTTTATATTGCTGATACACCCCAGTTAGTTGATAATCGTTTGGTGACTCTATTTTCATCCATAGTACATACAATAACGTTTTAATTGATCAATATCTCGCTTGAAGTAATTTATAAAATTGTATCATCATTATAGTGTAAATAATGTCCTCAAGTCATGGATATAACACTCTTGAAAATACTCCAAAAATTCCTCCTAATTCAAAACAAAACTCATTTTTCACAAATCTCTACTCCAACCTAGTTTTTATATCTAAACTGCATCTCAACATATAAGACTAACTAATTGAAAACATATAAAACTAATGGGTCTTTGGAACTATGTTTCTGGGACTATACCGTTACTTTGCTGCCTACATCTCCTCACTATATTATTTCACTTGATGATTATGTTCTTAACATCTTCTCATTCCATCTCAGGTTTGACAACAATTTAAACATTTTTCAGGACATAATTTTAATTTTTTCCCAAAATATCCTCCCGATTTCTATGTAACATCGAACAGAATTCCTTGGTTAATCTTTTAATGCGATTACACTTTGGAACTGAGCTGATTCATGTATACGTACTGCACCCGTCCATTGGTGTAATCGTACATAAACATATGGATATAATTACTTCAATGTTATCTAGGACAATACTGAAATAAATATGCAAATAGATTTATTAAATAAATAAACTAGTAGATAATACATTATCCTCAATTAATTGTCATTTATGGTAACTGAACATACTAGCTTGACTTTCAAATCTAATATTCCAATTTAATTAGGTAAAAGCAAGAACAGAAATTTAAAGCTTCACATTACTCACAAATTACAAGGCCATTGCATTTATATTTGACCAACAGCAACAACAAGGATATTTTTAGACGAGACAGGTAAATCATCAATTATTTTAATCTGGGAAGACAAATTGTCTTGTTCACTTTACCAAAGTAGACCGAGCCATTTCATTTATCTAAATAAGTTACATCATCGAAGAGGGTTTTCATTTTCTCTTTGTATTGAGTAGAAGAAACAGTTAATTCAGTGAAAAATGTTGTGCTGTAGCTTAGAAGAATCTATTAACTTTTTAGTTGCATTGCAGTCTATTTTAGGTGTGAATCGATTTGTGCATAGATTTGAAGATCAAACCACAGTAGTTAAAATAACCTTAAAGAAAATTTACGGTCTGACCTTAATTTTTCTTGTTATTTTGGGAATCAATATGAGCTTATGGTCCTACCATATTTCTATATCTGGTGAAAATAGTATAATGGATTGGCTTTGCGAGATATCCAATGTCACTAATTTAATATTCATTCTGTCCATTGAAGTATTTTGGCAAAGAACTTATTTGCTGATTGTTCACAGCAATTTGATGAAATTTTTGTTTATTACAGTATTTTGTTTAGAACAAGATGCTTCGAAATTTTAAAAATCATGACCGTATTGGGCATATTTATTATATTCGTAAGCGACTTGACATGTTTTGTTTTTGCCAATTTAGAAAATCTGAGTTTTTCTCCATGATCTTATGTTTCGGTGAAGTTGCGAACAGAATGGATCTGCTTCTAATGTGTCTACTTACAGTTACCGTTATTCAAATGTTTTTAAAGTAAACAATTATTTGGAACGTATGAATCAAGAAATATTTCATAATAACACAAACCGTTTAATATTACCTGAAGTGGAAGACGGTGATGAATTAAATGATAGCAGCCACTTGGATTTTTCAATTAATATTATGTACATATCGGTTTTGCCAAACATATTGCACATATTAAATGAAATTTGCAGAATACTGAACCAAATGTTTAAATTACAGGTATACTATAATACAATGAAATATGTAAGATATTTTGACATGTTTTATTTTTCTATTAATTTACCTATTTAATTTCTACTTTAGGTGATTCAACTTGTAGTTTCAACTTTCCTTACGTCCACTGACTGTATTCAACTAGTGTTGGATTTGTAGATGCGTGATGTAAGTAATAGTAATATACAGGTACTATTTTACTTACGTAACTTACGTAAATTAGATTCTGTCTATTACAGTTTTAATATTGTCTTCTTTTGAATGAGTTTCTCTTTATAATTGTATATTTAATTAAGATTTAAAATTCAAAATCAACGGAGTAAAGTAAAATGTAGAACGCATACAAAATATTTCCACTAACCAAAACATAATTTCAGCAACTGTGGTCACTAGAAATGATTACCCTTATTCTATGGCTGACAATTTGTATTGCGGACATAACAGTTATCTGCACCTTCAATGAGATGTTGTTTCAGGAATTTCGTAAACTGAAAATAATTATTGCAAAACTGCGACTATCACCCCAAATGAGTAAGTGTTTTTTTATGTACCTTCATGGCGTTCATTTTATATTGTGTGAAAAGTATCACCTCATATCATTAATTTACAAATGGTATTATTTAGGTTAGAAATTAGGTTCGGTGGCAAATAATTCACACCCAACAAACCTTCTTTTTCACTTTTATCATCTGCAATTTTATCTACCATATAAAGGTGAATATGTTTTGTTTCTCTTCTGGTATTTATTGTTACTCAATCAACTGAACTATTTGAGCTGATGTTTTGCACAGTGATGGTCTTTCACCTTTAAATATCATTATATAATATTTTCAATATCTTACAAAGTTTGAGACTTGTGATTATGAGTTTTCATGAAACAAATCTTTTTTTATTACATCTCTTTTCCAATAATGATAAAATAAAACCACATAAGGTTTTGTTTATGTGATAACTGCATAGCAGGATTTGATAGAATTTAGAACAGATTTCCCATTACATAATCTGTGACTAGATATGTGAACATTCTAACAGTATAAACCAGCTAAAGTTATTTTGATTGCTATTCAAATAATATTTGTTTCCCAATCTCTCCACAATGTGAAGCAATGAAAGTGACATTTCATATATGAAATGAGCCTGCAGTTCTTCAACAGTTGATGCATAAACAGAATAGCAAGTGCAGCAAGACACTGTCCGTGTTCTTGTATATCTAAAAAGTAAATTTTAAAAAAAAATAAAATAGATTTTACTTACGTCCTGTTATTAATAACTAAAGCAATTTAATAGTTCTGTGTTATGTTCCTCATGGCTTATTTGATTCCCATTATGAACAAATCAGCCAGTGTAAGGAAAACCAGTATGCAATATACATTATAAGTAATGTAGCTCCTTACTTAAGAAGCATCAGTGTAAATGTGTGTAGCTTCCAGTGTATAAATTAAAACTAAATTGTAATAAGCCATAACAGATTACAACTGCAACATTCGCCTAACTATCTTTTGATAACATTCCATAGATAAAATGTTATTCATTTTCTAACCTTTCTTATTACTATAGTCACAGTGGAAATTACTCTGTGATAGCAGTTACACTTACTTTCTCCGGCAATCTTGAAACCACAATTATTTCCTACTTATAAAAAAATTGTCAATTTTACCCATAATTATTTTTTATTATATTTAACTTTGTCCCACAGAGAAATCACCTCAGCCCATTTTATTTTTTGCATATTTAAATAACTGATACATGACACTCTAATTAGAACAGAGGTGACTCATTTCATTTCTTCTCCAAGTCGAGTTCCTCACACATTTTGACCTAAATGAACCTGAATGGATTTTGATTTATTAGATAATTAAATGAAATAAAATTAGACATCTCATTTTCATAAAAATTACCAGTTTATGCCATTGCATCAAATGATCGCTGTTTATTTTTACTCTAAGCCAATCCATCATATAGGTTACACCGGCTAATAAAGTTAATTAATGAAAATGTTCTTGCGGTTTTGGAGACTCATGAAAGAGAAATTGTTACAAATGTCATATCAAATAACATTTTACATTTTTCAAAAAATTAATTAACAATTGCACACCATAATCTGTTTACATGGTCAAGGTGAAGGTATTTCCCATATATATTTTTCAATTGCGGAATTTTAGAAACTACTACATGAACAAAATGTTCGAGAGAAGCAGATTATTTATTTCAAAAGGGACCATTAACACTATGCATCATTTAAGTATATTTGTTGTAGTTTAGCAACTTTTGGACCAGACCAAATTAGAAGGAATTTATGAATCCTTTTGGAACTTTAGGACCACATTTGAGGGAATTAGCTTAACTTGGTTTTCAATCTTATGCGTATTGCTCCCCAATTCAAAATGGAAGAGTAAGCCATTTAAAATGAAAGTTTTACTGACATCGGTCAAATGAAACTCAAATTTATCATACTAAGTTATGAGTATATTCACATATACACAAAACTTGTAATATTTATATTCATATTCCTGTTATTTAAGGTCCTTCAATTGATGATGAATTGGCAACTCTTGAAGAAATCGTACATCAGAGTAACAGTGAAACTTTTTCAGTGTGCCAGCTCTTTGATCTAAGAATATCATTGCTGACTAATTTTTTTAACCTTGTTGTTACATATATCATTGTCATTGTTCAGTTAAACAGCTTGCGCTCGAGAGAATAACTTGAAATTTTGTAATAGGCATGACGACAGTATCAAATAATAAAGAATTTAATGATTTTATGGGAAAGTACATATTGAAAGAATTTAGAAGACGGATTTAGTTTAATTTAAAATATTGACATTAATAAGATTTTCAATAAATTAAAAGATTAAAATACTGCAATCGGCCATTTTGACTGAAACACGAATCACAGCGCATGACGTAACGTTTAGGTAAACAAACAAACTTCACTGTGTTTTGTTGTGACCATACTACCGCTTACGCATTTGGATTGATTTTTTAATAGTTTATGTGTATTAAATCGACTTCACTTGACTCTAACACAATGGAATTGGGGTTTGCCAAGGCAAACAGCTCAAATTTGCCCAGGATTGATGTATTGATGTTGGGAGATTTCCTCGCAACTAATAAAGAATTTTGCTCGTCTGAATTTAGAAACGTCAAAACTTCCTTGTAAGTACATTTTGTTTATGTTTATAGATATTTGGCACTAGATACAACCGACTTAGCTAAAATTAAAATAGTTTTGAACTCATTGGAGTTTTTTTATTTTACTTTCATATGTTGTTTCTATAATAAGTATACTTTCATTGTTTACTTTTGAGGTTAGCTCTTTAATAGCATGTAAGTGATGTATAAGTTACTATATAGTTAAGAGTTAATAGGTACTCGATAAAACTACTAAATCTTTATAACTACAGAGCACCTACTAGTATTTTTTCCTCTTATTAAACACCTAATACATGATAATCACCAGTCAGTGTGTATGTATTTATTCTAATTAATTTCAATTCTTTCAGGTCTTCAAGACCATCATATGGGGATGATGCAATCAGCTATGTACAGCTAAAACGGGAAGGTAACATTTGTACAGTAAAATGCAAGATTTGCCCAGAGCATAAAGTTCATGCAACACTATATGCTGTAACATTGATGGTTGATGAAGATGAAGAAAAAATAATATCAGTCCAATGCTATGATTGTGTTGCTGCCCAGGGTGGATGTAAGCACGCTATAGCGCTGCTTATGTGGGTCCATAGACGTAGTGAAGAACCTTCTTGCACTGAAGTTCAATGCTACTGGCAGAAATCAAAGTTGTCAAGAGTTGGCACTACCTTGAAATTTATATCTGCAAAAGATTTATCTGAAGGTAGCTCTCTAACTATATTGCCTTCTAACTCTGCAGTTCTTGAAAAGTTTTTACAAGAAGGAAAAATTAGACAACTGCGAGCTACTAAAGTTTCAACAAGATTATTATTGTAATAAACTACATAGTGTCTCAATGCACCAACTGGTGCTTACATATAAAGAAGAGTGCTGTGATTTATTTTTAAGTAAAGTAAATTTGACAGCAGAAGTTATAAATGAGGTTGAAAGAAAAACCAGGGACCAGTTTAAAAATAAGCTTTGGTATGAACTTAGGTACAGCAGGGTAACAGCTTCTAGAGCTTATGAAGTGAGTCGGTGCCAGACCAATGATGGGACTCTGATTTCTGCTATCATGGGGGGGAAGATCCCAGACACACCAGCAATGAAACGGGGAAGATATTTAGAAAATAAAGTAAGAGAAATAGTTTCGAAGAAACTAGGAAAAAAAATCAATAATAGTGGACTGTTCATATCCCAAAAATATCCGATGATAGCAGGTTCTCCTGATGGAATATGTGGAGATAGTATTGTGGAGATAAAATGTCCTATAAGTATTTGGCAACTAGAAAAACAAAAGTAAGCAATTAAAATTGATAATAAGAATGAAAACCAAGATCAAAACAAACATACAAAACATACCTCCATAAATTAGTTATTTCATAGCCTCAATATTTTAACTGTATCACGTCAAACAAACATTTTAAATCTATCAATATATAATACATACTCACATCAAAGTGGTCTTCACAGAAATAAAGTGGCGAATTCGTGGATATGTCGTTCTGGTTTCGCCGTGCGAGCTTTAACCACTTATCTCTTATTATTTTCTTGTTTGGAACATGTACAAACACCTTGTTGGGTGTAGCTATCGATGTGTTTTTACATTGAGGTACTGCACACCACTTATACACTTTGGAATTCATTTTTATCATGAATTTTGTTTACTTTTTCACTATGCGCATAGACACTGACATGTTGTTTACCTAAACGTGACGTCAGAGCGGACGCCATGACACCTGCGTATTTTATCGCGCGCCATCGAAAAAATATTAGAAAAATGGCTTTATACTTCGTTAAACTCTAGTTAATTACCGAAATATGGTTTTTTTCATAAATAGTAAACGTATACCCCCATTACGGAAGAGGATTTCAAAATCTTTCGTCATGCCTATTATAATTGTCATAAATTTAATATAATACTAATGCAACTTTGTTTCACTTCATTAGAAATTAAATTTTTTCATAACGTAAACAACTTTTTGTGGACACTTTTCACACGTTTCACATATTTAGTAATTTTATGATTATTTCTCCGTTTTTCAATGATGCTGACAATATTTTAATTGGTCCATCTTTAGGCTACTTGTTAAATAAAATATATTCCATTTCCAATTGTTTATTTTAAATTACTACATTTATTAAACCTTTATGCAGCTATCATATTATTTTGAAAATTTTGAAACAAAAATGTTCTGAGAAAGTATGAACAGAGTTCCATTTTGTTTAAATAATAGTACTTATCCATATCCGTATCAATGTCTTTTTGGGGATAGATTATATTATCACTCTGACAGTTATTTATTAAAAATTTTCAAAGAATAGAAATCATTTCTTGTATTTTATTTCTTTTTAATTTCTCGCTTATTTCATTCATCGAATTTTTTATTATTACTTAATTAAGAATTTTCTGGCTATAAAAACCAAAATATAAATTTATTGAAATAAATCTTCTCTAAAAATGTTTTAAGTTAATATTGGTACCTTTTAACTAAATAATCAACAACACTAGTGGATTACACACTTGATGATATAACTCTTTAGCAGGTAGTCCTTTTAAATAATTGTCCAGTTCTATTTTTCATTTACTTACTAAAATATATTTTTATGAGAAGGGATTATTTGGATTGCAAAGGAAATTTATATGCATTTTACTCGATGGTTTTATTTTTCATATTAAGTTTTCCACGTATTGCTAAATTCCATTCATTGTTATGCGTATGATTATTACCGTACCTACAAATACATTAAAGTTTATGAATAATAGATCACAGAAAAGAATTTATTTTATTGTGTAAATTACACAGGATCAGCCGATGTAATTAAAGTTAGCGCTATTAAGATAGTATTACACAGTCTATTAAAAACTTATCTGCAGAAGAGAAAAATTATTATTGAAAGCAATAAAAAGGTAAAAAGAAAGAATTTCTTTGCTGACATATGTTTTGTGAACAATTTATTACACAATAACTGTGACTGTGAGGAGAATGAAACACCCATATGGTATATTTCTTATTTCCATAACTCAATAGGCACAAATCATCAAATTAGAAATCTCATAAGTCTTGGTAGAGTTGCTAGAAATTAAAAATTATTTGGAACTCCGTGATGATGCAACTCTTCCTGTAGAAGTTATGACTGAACTCAAATAGAAAGGATTAGCACATTATTAATTTTGAAACATTGCTAATATACCCAAAATAATTGGTTAAATTGAACTTGCAAAGTTCACCCAAGAAAATTCTTAATTCAGTGTTTACAAATGTGACGGGTTAAATCAAAGAATAAAAAAAACTGTACATTTCTTAGTAATACTTTCAGCAACCTTTCTTAAACATTTTTAAAAATGAACTTTCTTCTGTTATTGGCAACAAATTTCTTTCTTTTAGTTGACAACAAATTTGTGCAGTTTAGCCTAAAATTACTCTTTGTAAAAGCCAGTTGCGCGTTTTTGAATAAAAAAATATAATGAAAATACATTTTTCATGAATTCATTCCTATAGTTTTTTATTTAGAATAATATGATGAACAAAAAATTTTCCTCAGCATTATTCTTAACTGCTTATAAAAAACGCAATAAATAATATACTCACAAAAAAATTGTTGGCAAGTTTATAAAACGAGTTTTTGACCTTTAATCTTGTATTCTTTATAATTGTATTATTGTTTTCTCTTCATGATTTTGTAGTCAATGGTTACTAAGCTATTTAATGTTATTTACAGTACTTACTTGGTATATTCTTCTTATTCCATCTTCATGAAAAACATAAACATTAAGGTATTCCAGAAAATATGAGATTGCATGACATGAGTAACTGAAAAATAAAGTTAATGGTTAGTTCATAACAATGATTGAAGTAACAATTCTGAAAATATATAATGTTGAAATGTCATTACAGAATCTTTATTGAAGTTTTCAGTACTAACCTGAAATTTAAACATCTTATTTAAATGGTAACACATATTTAAAAAATAATGTAGAATTGAGATAAATGATAAATACAATTTGTTTTTAGAGGCAACATATGAGAAATGGTGTTGAAATTGGGATTATGTTGAGGACTCCCAAATAAGCCATTGACATATGTGCTCAAATTCAATATTTCCACATTTTTGTTATACTAAATAATATAAAACAGAACAATATTATTTCAAAATCAAAACTAATATTGAATGTAAATAATAATATTGAATGTAGAATTATAAAACATAAAATTAAAAATTCCTCCGAAATACTGAAAATAAAAAATTTCTCCAGGAATAAGAACAAAACCAGTTTAAGGATATGATAAGATGTAAGAAGATCAGTAACTTTGAGGTTTTCAACATTTATTTTGTCTAAAAAAAATTTAAAAAGACAATCTTTATCTCCAATTCTCAAAATGTCATTAACTGAAATTCAGGAATCAAATTTTTCACTATTTGAATTCTCATAAATCCAGAAAATGATTTATCTAAAGCATCCTGACTGCTATCAAGCAGAAGTTACAGCTGCAGTTCTAAATGCTAGAAACAACATGCGGCATAATCGATGTTCCTGTTATTAACAATCTGTGTAATATTTTTGACACCATAATTTAAATTTGGTGATAACTTGTTTAGTAGTTTTCCTGCACTTGCCAAACACATGCTCGTATATTAAAATTTACCAAAGTGCATCTTTGATTGATTCTATGCCTGTATTGATTCTCGTGAGATGTTTGTGTTCCAACAGAAATCGTTGCAACACAAACATTTTGGGTTAACATTCATTAGTTTATCACCTTTTTTCTACTGAGTGCTAAACACGAGCACAATAATATAATATTGATCTTTTTGCTGTGGAAACTTTACAAAGTGCTGTATACATCATTAATAATTCTTGCTTAGGTAATGTTCTCAACATATTAATCAATACCAGACATAAGATAAAAATTCAGGTGTCCACCATTATTACGTACTTTGCATTTCGATTTGAGGCTTTTTCTTTTAAAGTTTGCTACTGTATAAAAATTTTAAAATGTGTTTCTTATAGATTTTTCAGCACAATAAACAATTTTTTTTATATATCTTATTAATAGTGTCATGAAGGATGAAATAAAGAAATATTCCTTAGTAATCTTTTCAGTTAAGAAAATCGAACCGGAATAAGGTGATATACATAAATTTGACTTGGCACATTTAATTTTTACGAATTATAATTTAATAGCAAAGACCCGAAACTATCTTGATTATCTGGAAACCAGCATGAAATATTTTTTATATACTCTAAAATTTGTTCATAAAGCATGAAAGATAATTGAATTAACATAATTAATTCCCATAAATCTGTTTTGAAGTGCCTGTCACAAGATAAATATGTCAATTAGGTCCTAAATTGTGGTTTCTTTAAATGAGTCTAGAAAGAGCTATTGATAAAAACTAAACCAAAGAAAGAGTGATAAGTTGCAATACACAAGAACTATCACCAGCGTGTATATATATTAATAGCAGTATATATCTTATGTAAAAAAATATTACGTATATATGATGCTAAATATAGCATAACATTTTTATTTCAAATTCTTCATTATTACCCTCAGTCTTTTTTGTTTCTTGAATACGCTATAAAATCCACGAGCTCTATTTCAGTTGGAATACAAATGTTTCACAAGAATCAACGAGCAACGAATCAATCAAAGATACACTTCGACCAATTTTAGCATACCAGCATATGTTTCTGCAAACAACAGAAAAACTGCTAAACCAATTCCCCCAGATTTGCTTTAAAGTGTCAAAAGTTATATATAGTTTGGTAATAATGGGACCATTGATTATGCTACGTGTTATTTCCAGCATTTTGATCTTCAACAGTAACTACTGCTTGATAGCGTTCCGATTATTTGAGATAAATCACTCTCTAAATTTCCAAGAATTACATTTTTGAAAATCCTTTCTCTGGATTTCATAAAAACTAAAATTTTAGATTATCTTTTCAAATAAGACTATGTAATAATTTTTTTGAGATGAGATAAATGTTGAATATTCATAGTGCCTTCTTATATTCTATTATTATATTCTTTGTGTCCCTTTGCATTTTATAGAAGGAGGAATAAAATATGACCTTGGCATTCACGTTTATGCTATATTGAATATTATAGCTTTCATTATTTTTTATTTAGAAATAATATTGTCCTCTTTAATATTATTTAATACAAAAAAATGTGTGGAAATATTGAATATGGTCACGTATATCAATGTTATATTTGTGAGTCCCTAACATAATCCCAATTTCAACTTGGATTCCAAGTTCTCTCTACACTGAAATTTCATTCATCATTTATCTCAGTTCTTTATTCCATAGTCATTATTAACTTAACTAAATTTAAATTCTACTTTTCACTAACTCTCACATTTTCTGGCATACCTTAACGTGTGTGGTTTTAGTGAAAATGGAGTAAGAAGAACATACAATGTAAGTACTGTTAATAATTAAAAATATTAACTAACTTAGCAACCATAACCTACAAAGCCATAAAACAAAAGCAATAACATAATCATAAAGAATACATGATTAGAGGCTAAAAACTTCTTTTATTAACTTGGAAATTCTTCAAACAACAAAAAACATGTCTGCGAGGAAAATTTTTGACAATTTCAATGAAGCATTCAAAAACAATTTTGTAGGTTCCTTCCATTATAACATATTCATTTAAATATGATATTCAGATTTAGATTTTGTTTATAAACGAAATAAACCCAACATAAACAAGAAAGGCCATGCCATAAAGAGACCCTATAGCTAGCAATGGGTGAATTCAGGTTGTTCTCCTTTTATTTTATGCAACAACATTATTACTAGACTTATTCTCAGTGCTGATGTTGCATCTGCTTGACATATTTCCCCTGTTTGGTTTTTCTTATGATCGTGGTAATAATCTTTGTTGTATTTTTTTCACTTTTTCTGTATTATATCCCATTGAATTAATTTATTTTTGTACTCCAATTAATTAGATTTACCTTGTGTACTGATATCACTACGAAACATGACTGTGTCTTATCTTGACCAAGTTTTATGTAGACCATGTTAATTTATTAAAATATTATTTCATGCATCATTTAATCTTCTATAACATCTGAATTGGAGTAACCAGTTTTAAGAGGTTTGTGATTTTTCTGTGAAATGTAGAATCACTGAACTGGATAAAATCTAACAGTAGTGAAAGATTGAAGCACAATCATAAATGTCAATTTTTTGCAATTCACTTGGATACCAGACAGTTATAGAATATCTGGAGACCAAGACTTATTTAATAATAAAGTAAGAATAATTTTAAAACAAAAATTAAAAGTCAAATTAATATTCAAAATTAACTAAATGCAAATTATGTTTAAAAAAACTTGCACAGCATTAACTCGCAGTAGATTATTAAGCTCGTTTTCGTAAGCAGTACCACTTAGAGGAGAAAACATTTTAGAAATGCGGAAACCACAATTCTCCGCTTTATCTTCTTCTGACTATTTTGATAATTTCTTTATAATATTTGAACATAAAAAATAAGTAAAAGAAAGTAGGCAAAAACTTCATTTCGTGTTCAGGATAATCGGGGAAATCTTTTGAACTTTTATATTATCCTTTTTATATTTTTATGTAATGAAAATGTAAAAATAACACTTTTAGAACAAATTTTGCCTGTGTGAATTTATTTTTCCCAGAAAAGTAAAATTAATTGAGTTTTTTGTAAATTTTTTCCAAGAGTCACTACTCATAATTTTTTTCCTATATTTCACTATTCATCATTTATTTGAATGGCCCAACATTATAATGATAAAAGTGTTTCCATGTTAAGTGAAAGCTTCATATTTTAAATGTACTTTTGGAAAACTAGTATTACATTATAATTTGCATTTGTTGTTCACATGACCATTTATTTACCCCACAAACTTCTGCATAACCTTGTACATAAGATATCACTACGCTTTCATTAAACTTATTACCATGTTACATTAACCTTTCATATACTTTAAAAAAATAGTTATTGTAGTAATATTTGACATTTTATTTGAGAGACATTTTAATGAACGAGATAAGCATTAAACTATCTGCCTTCAATATTTTGTGTTTCAATAAAGTATCATTGTCACAAAAGAAAACCTTAGTGTTTAAAAAATTAGCATGTTAACTAAAACTAATCATTTTAACTAAAAGTATGCTATGAATATTTGATTTGAATTTCTGTCAAATTTAATTTAACAACACAATTATAAAAAGGTGAGTGCTCTCAATAAAGACTGTTGGCACTATTGACTTCACCAGCAGTTTTGACAGTGCTAGCTGCTCTATTTATAGTTTTATAGACATTGGTAAACCAAAGTGTATGGCAGATAATTGCGTTAAAGTAATTTGTTTTACACGTGCCGGCAACGTTTATTTGCCTGTTTTATTTTTGGAAAGCCTTTTAGTGTTCATGATAATTATCTTTTTTTTAACATATCATGTTCATTTTCGTCTACTACTTTATGACAGGTTACATACTCTCATAGCATCTTCAATAACTCCCCTTATGTCATATTTACGTCCATAGTGAGGGACCTGACGTTGCATGATAATTAATGACTTTTATCAATTATTTAACATTATATTTACCTATGTAGGTGTAAATTGCCAACACGAAGAAGACGATGAATCATCTGATGCTATAGAAGTTCGAAAGAATTCTTCCAAAAAGTTCCTGTGCTTCATCAGATTGTACAGTTGGCACAAGCCAACATCAAATGTAAAAACACACGTTTACAGACTATCACTAAGGAAAAAAAAAACAATCAAGTTTCTCGTTTGATTTTCGATGAGATAATAAAAGAAATTTTTTGTAGAATTTGTTGTGTACAGCCCATTAGCCGATAAAAATTTGATTCCTTTGTGCCAAGTTAACAATTTGATAATAAAAGTCCACAGAATTATCTTTCAACACCAATCAAAATAATTTAGAGCTCACTCGATAGCTTAATGCCACAATTACTAATCCATGACAAATGTTATAACTGACACACATTTGCTAGAGTTTCAAGGCAGATGAAAGTTTTATATTCTTAATAAGCCTGCAAAATGTGGGGCTAGACTAGAAATGATATGATGATTTAAAATGGACAGACACAGGAAAATTATTGTGCACCATTCATGGTACAAGCACAAGGATTGTTTCGACTGTTAATTGGCTCACGTTAATAAAATTAGCCAAGTACTTGATGACGATTTGTATACTTTATGCAAACAAAAGAGAGTTTGACCATTGAGAGTAGTTTAGATAATTATTTGGTTTTTAAACGCAAAAAGAATTGAATGTATTGACATTAAATGCCAATTGAGAGAAATGTAATGAGGGGTCGTGCATGGATATCAAAAACCTCCGCAAGTGTCGTACCAAGTTTGCAGTTGATGATATAGAAATTATTAATGATTGCTTCATCATGAATTTCTGTAAAGAGAGAATTGCAAATGCCATGAAATAATATCAAAAGTTAAAAAATTATGCTTCAAAATCAAAGGATTATTCTCGATAATTTCTACATTTAGGTTCTTAAGATTTCTCATAGCACATTGGATTTAGTAGGAAATATTAAAAGGTATCCAGAAGAGGAGTCCCGCATATTAATTAATTATAAATTCTATGCAGATAAAAAGTTAATTTTTTGAATCTGGGTTACGAGTGATAAAATCTAGGCATTCTACTTCATACCTGAGACTAAACAATGGGATCGAAATGGGGTATTCTTGATCAACTCCGCGGCTCCTGGCACTACAAAAAATGCTGACAGGTATAATGAGACACTCAAAAAAAAGTCAGACAGGTGATTCACAACCAGAGAAGAGGAAAGTTCAGCAAGAGTGTATGCCATCTCAAGGACAATGTTCACTATCACATCACCTGTGTAACCAATCCTCTGTAGTCTGGACTTGGCACCCAATGACTACCACTTGTTCCTAAGTTGAAAGAACATTTGTTCTGAACACTCTACAGCAATAATGACAAGGTGGGAGAAGCTGAACAATGGTTCCTCAATGACATGGTCGTGAAATTTAATTACATGAGCGTAGAGAAACTGCTAAAGTGCTTACCAAAATGCATAGTAATAATAATGCAAAATAGTGACTATGAAGAAAAATAGAGGAATGTTCAAGCTTCAACATGATGTATAGATTATTGAAAATAAATATTTTTCCATCTTTAAAAAGAAGGGGACCTTGTATTTGAGATCAGCTGATACAATTATATTAATTAAAACTATTTTACATTTAAAAACCTTTTTTTTTTCGACTTCTAAACAAATAAAAACGATCTCAGAATTTTGAGATAGAATTGTATTTTGTAACAAATGTATTTGTTTAAAAAATGCTTTGTTAAATTTACACACTTCGCAACCTATTTCGGTTAAATTTTTTTTATCAAAATATTCTAAAACAACATTTTTTTGTTTAGTATTTCACATTATTATTAAAATATTTTTAAAAAATGCTTCACTTTGCTAAAAAATCAGTATGTAGTAAACTTTTATAATCCTTTTGTAATACCAAATTCAAAATACAGAACCTCAAATCAAATGGTGAACATCTGCATTTTTTAACTGATGCTTTGTATTGATAACATGGTGTGTACCATACCTAGGCAAGAATTATTAATGGTAAGGGTGCAGACACAGTACAGTTCTCACATCAAAAAGATCAATATTATGTTCTGTTGCTTTTGTTAAGCACACAATAGACTCCACAAAGCGATAAACTAATGGATGTTTACTCAAAAGATATTTAATCAGTAAACAGTAGAACACTTGTGACACTTCATCAGACATTTAATCAGCAACAATAGAACATTCAGTAGAATACCCATGCTGGAATTCAGTTGGACAATAAAAATATTTCGCATAAATCAATATGGCCAATGATTTAATTGAAGATACACTTTGGCCAGTTTTAATATACCAGCGTGTGTGTGGCATTTTCCGAAAAACTGCTAACCGAGTTCCTTCCAGGTTTAAATGGTGGTGTGGAAAGTTATACACCTTGTTAATATTGGGAACATTAATTGTACTGCATGTTATTAGTAGCATTCTGTACCTCAGTGATTACTACATCCTTATAGCATACGGGACGTTTCGGATAATTCATCCTCTGTATTTATTATTAACTGATATAATTTGTGACAGAAATGTATTTAAAGAATTGATTTGGAGAATTCAAGACATGGATTATCTTTTCAATTTAAAACATAGAAGACATTTTTTTAGACATGATAAATGTCGAAACCTCATAGTTATTGGAATTCTTATACCCTATCATATTCTTCGCATTGCATTTGCTTTATATGGACTAATAAAACATGGTCTAAATGTTTTTTCCTCTGCTTTGTATATTATTATAACTATTATAACTTTTGATTTAGAAATTATATTGTTTTGTTTGATATTATTTAGTATAATGAAACGTGTGGAAATCTTAAACACTCTCTTAAAATTTAAAAATAAACAAAACAGAGTTGCAACTGCTGATGACATATTTGGGAGTCCCCAAAATAATCTCCAATCAAATAATTATTTTACATTCGTATTGCCACTGAATAAAAATTCCATTCATAATTTATCTCAATTTTACGTTCATTTGTTGGACCTTTGTCACCATTTAAACAAGACGTTTGAATTTCAGGTTTGTACTAATTATTTAAATAACAGTATCGAATCACAATTCAACATGTAAATAACACTTTCAAAATGTTAACATAAAATTTATTCTGAACTTATCTTTAAATTTATTTTTTAGCTTTTCTTGTCACTCGCTGTAATGTTTTTCGACACACTTCTTAGCATATATGCTTTCCTTGAAGATTTAAAACATAATGTAAGTGCTATTAAGACATGTATAAATAGAATTAATTTATGGCTTTAAAGTAAGCACATTTAATAAACTACAAATTTCCAAACAGAAAACAATAACACAATTGTGAAATATATGTTATTAGAGCAAACAATTCATTATTTAAATTTTCCAATCTCCTGTATAATTACAAATATACTTACAAAGAAAACTTATCGTGTAAATGAAGCATAAAAAATATCTTTTTTGGTCTCTTCAGTTATAATTTAAACACATTTAGACTTCCCTTTAGGGATGGGAGAAGACCGAGAAGCATGACACTGTCATGAAGATGCTTGCAACCAGCAGTTGATGAACTTGTGTTTAGGAGGAATAGTTATTTTCTTCTAATTTTATTTGACAAAATTATTATTTAACCCCCATAATGATTGATGTGATGATGCACCTGAATAACCTATAATGTTTCATTTCTATTGTGGTTCATAGTGTTGTATAATCCAAATTTTGATACATTCTTCATTTTTCTCTTTTTTTTAAATTTATTTCACAATTATATTTCCATAACCCTATCATAACGGGGTATTCTTTTTCATTACAGTTATAAACTATGAATGATACTAGCGATGATATAACTAAAGTTTTTTACACAACAAAAATAAATTAACAAAATACTTGCATGCATTATTTAAATGTTTCTAAAGTAACTTAATGAGGGTCGGCAGTTTTACTTTTCTGTTCAAAACATTGTGGAGTTATGAAGCCTTAGAAATATTAGATTCCATTTGTGAGAGTTACTATGTACAAGTTTAGCCATTTTCGAATATATGTTGAATCAGCATTGATTATGATTATGAACTACATGTTGGCTTTTTTTAGCAGATTATGAAGTACATGTTGGCTTTTTTTTATTACGAACTACATGTTGGCTTTTTCTTCAGAAATGTAACCTGTCCCTCAACCTTCATGTCATACATTTATTTTTTATGTCATACATTTATGTACAAAGAGAATATTTCAGAAATTGGACTCATCAGTTTCCATCACTTATATATTATGGTCATTTCCCTATGCTGTTTTGTTGGTGGCTATGTGTCTCGTATGTGAGAAAATGTACTTGCAGATAGAGACTTCAAAACTACTTTTGACATCAGCACAAGTCCATGAAGAATTACGTAAGTAAATCATTTTACTTTATGTATTTTAAAAATATCCTTATGTTCCTTTCCCATTAATTCTAGGTTGATGCTGAAGTATTTGAGTGATATTTTTATTATCACTTCATTTAGTGACTTCGACGATTATTATGTATGATGATTGATTTTTTCATTTTATTTATACATCAACCTTTATTGAAACTTAAAAAGCTAAATGCACAGACGGCAGATGTAATGCTACAAAAGCATTCACTTGTAGTCGGCTACAATAAGATTGATGAGAAATATTAGTGTAGTGAAATCAGATCCATAGACCATTAAAGATAATGCAATTCCAAATGACTTTTGAGCAAACACACTTAGGATGCACTTTCTATATTTGTATTTAGTTGATTCCATAATTTTGTGGTGCATACAATAAATTATTCTCTATAAAATGCTGTTGTATACAAAGGGATTAGCAGGGTCTCCTATGCTTTACGGAAGAGCTCAAAGCAAAAAGCTGAAAGGATTGAAATTTGGATCAGAGTGATGAAGGGATGAGAGCATTATTAAACATGTTTTACAAAAGTGATAAAAGATATAGAACATATCTCTTGTATATTTCTAACCATTTTATTCATGATAGATGTTCGGAAATACAATAATATTATTTGAGGTTGAGGATAAATTGAATACACAGATATTGAATTTGTGCCCAGTTATTGACAAGTTGCTTAGTTAAATTTAAACAACACACATCTGATTATCTAAAATAGGCAGACGTAAGGTTTTAGAGAAAATATGTATTTAAGTTTAAAGTGGGAGAAATTATTGAATTTGTTTGAGAGTGAATTCAAAAAGAATCTGATCAATCAGTAGTCAAATTTTATAACATTAGAAGAGAAAAGTGTGGAATAGTCACTAATGACTGGTCATTAGTGACTATTCCATCTAGTAAACCCCTTTTTCATTGAAGGAAAGTTTTTTTATATTCATGTACCCTCATGTTATTCTACAATGATAGTAAATTTTTGCAAAAATTTCATTCTATAAAAAAAGAAATAAAAGCTTATAACGTTTACTACAGAAAATGTATTTTGCAATGTTGAAACGTCAAAGTTTGGTTAATTTTGTTTACTTTTAAAACCACTTATATTAAATTGTTTGTAATCAGTGTGTGAGGTAAAATCGACAATTTGCTTTCATACTTAATCAGCTTTGGCACTTGACGACCAACATTGTCCCTGAATACCCTTAGCAATTTAATTAGGTATACAAGTCCATTAATTTCATACAAATTTTGTATTGATTAAGTGTGTCGTACCAATTCTATTCATTTAGAAGCGAATAGTTAATATATTAAATAAAAAAATTATAATTGTGTGAAGATAAAAAATATTTTATCAGATGACTTTTTCAATGAATTATACATATATAAGTAATTATATTAGCCATAGAACTAGTTTCCATCATTGGTAGCAATATGCTGCTGCATACTGAATAAATCAGCATAACATAATAAACTTTTGGCACCTTTAGTAATACAATTACCAATGTCGTAAAGAATTTATACTAGCATTATTTGAAATACATAATTATCTAACCTGTCCTACCAGAGATGAAATGAATAATGCAAATATATAAATATCAAATGCCTTAGACAAAAAAGAATGTAGTTTAACAGCTGCCGTAGTTTAACTGCCAGAGCAACATTGCTATGAAAAAAAGTATTTAGAAAAAGTATTTAAAAAAAGTATTTATGAAAAAAGTAACCTTACTTAATTATGATTCTGGTGCATTTACTCAATTTAGGGTAAATGCTATCAAAACATTAGTATATGGTTGACATGAGGAATAGTGATATGAGAAATTAAAGCAAACACGCACATTATATACTGTAATCATATTTTATTTTAAACTTCTGACCTACACCGGCTTCGCATGGATGCAATTTACTAATGAAATGAATGAGAAGTGCACTTAGCAAAAATATATAAGGTTTGTTTATTTTATAACATGTACCTATCTCCAGTAGTTTAGGCTATGCGTTGTATGTCAAACAGTCAGTTTGTCGAAAAGGGATTCATTCAACCAAATGAAGTTGAAACAAAACAATCTTAGTGTGATCATGAATTTACTGAAATGATGAAATAAATCTTAATTCATTGTTTTGATGCATTGGTGATGAACGTGTTTTTTATGCATTGGTGATTGTGGTTTTTATGCATTGGTGATGAACGACAACATTTAGTGATGAATGATATTTTTTATCTTTCTGTTCGAAGGTAAATTGAATAGCACTGATGGTTTATCGACTCTTGAGCATGCCACATCCAACTACACATGGCAAAACTGTGGCAATTCAAGGTTTATTTTTTTAGCTTTTACCCTTGCAATTTATTAATTGTTATTTCAAATGCAAGGCGAACTGGAATCTGGACATACTTATATTGAAATGGCAAGTCGGTTGGAATCAGTGGTACTCTTGGAATTAAAAATTCCTTGCCTTTAAACTTTTCTACTATTATCATTGCTTCAATCACATTGTTTATCAGCTTCTTAACAGTGATTATTGTACCATTGCATAGTTTTGGTTGATTCAAATTAAGTTACATGATTATCTCTGAGCCCACCTTAAGCTAAAAATTATGCAGTGGATCAAATTATGCAGTCATCTAGATCGGTAATGGAATCAATTGACTTGAATAAATGCAATTGGCCAGCGATTTCACTTTAAATTTTTATGTTCAAATTGTCTACGTCCTTATCTTTCGCTGCCAAAATAACTCATTTGCTTAATCAAACATGGTTTTGGTAATTTGTCCCAATTTTCCTGAATTCTTTCGTGATCAATTCTTCTATCGATATTATGAGTTGACAGAAATTAGTTGGAAACGAAATCAGGCTAGTGGAAGCGTCAACTGGAATTTTTCCATTGCCTTGATAGTTTTATAAGATAGATTAACTTATTAGTTTTCGTGTATCTCCACAAAATTGATAACTTCAAATAAGCATTTATTTCATCAGCAGCTATTGATTGTGTTTAGTGAAAATCGCCGGCCCACAGAATCATAGTGCCTCTAAAGAGGTCCTGATTATTGTGTACGAATTCAGTGGCAGTTTGAGCACAGAATGAGCTTTTCATCCTCCTTCCAACAATATGGCAGCGATCCCAGATGATGCTACCGCCAGCACTATTTGATTTCGTGTACCAATCGAAGCAAAAATCATAGAAATTAGGAATGTTTTGCCAGTTTCACCAGGTGCATCATGGAAGAACATTCCTCGGTGCTTGTTGTTGACTGTTATCATCGATGTGTCATATGCGGTTTTCTGTTGCTGATTCTAAAGTATTGGGATTCTCATCAAAATTCTCGATTGAATGAATTGTGCATGGGGTAATTCGGCGCTGGCATGCCTAATTCGTACAACATCTTTTTGGATATCATCAGGTATAAATCCTCTATAGAAATCAATACCTCGTTGTGGATCTCTGTATTAAATTATAGTTTGGAATTCATTGTGGAATGATGGTGGTAAAAAGTGATTGAATTTTATGCGCAGTATGCGAAATAACAGCTTGAGCAATTGAATTATTCCAATGAATGTCATCCTAGAGCAAATGTAAATACTGACAGTAGAAATTGAAATGGAGTCGGTCCATGAACATTAACCAATAACAAACGCAGGTACAAACATTTGTCATTGCTCAGATGAACTACATATGTAAATAAAATAATGTATGTAAATGTATAATAAGATGATGTAAATGCACCCCAATGCATCGGTTGAATATACATCATATATCAAGGAACAGGTTATCTGTGTTTCTGACGTTTGAATTTCTTTGATGTGGCAATCCATGTGAAATATCTCAGCATCTCCGAGTAAAGCAAAGCAAACCACTTTATTGCTGCTAACATATCTTCCCATCGATATTACAAAACTTCATTATTGTCATCAGGAGCTGTTATACCAAATACAGCCATGTCGCTTCCTTTGACTTAACTTTAAAAGTGTGAAAAATAATTAAAATATGCCAACACCCTTTATTTCAGCAAGTAATTAAATCATGATACATACCTACACAATCAAAATTTTGCTACATATAAGCACAAATATTCTATTAGTTAGATATTTATGAACAGAATATTTCTTTTTCTTGCTTTTTATGGTCTCAAAACAAATCTTGTCCGGATTCATCTTTTGGTCTTTTTGATATGCGTATATATTTTTTCATCATCAAACTGCAGATTGTGGTGTTCATGAATGATGGCGTATTATAGAAATAACGTTATTATACTATATGTTTACACATGGTAGCAATAATATTCATATTTGTTAAAAAACAGCGAAAAATTAATTTTCCTATTGTGTAGGTAATTTTATTTCATATGACCACATAAAACAAAATCTATTATAAAAACAAATTGTGTTCATCAAAATGCATTTGATTATGCATAGTAGTTATCAACCCATCAATTTTAGAAAGTAGGGGTCTCTAACCGGAAATAAAATACTACCATATAATTTATTGCTATTTTTATACAAATATACCTGAACATAATATAGGTCTATAGACTTATAACCTCTAAGTTTATAAAACAATATTTGAAAATATAGGTATATCTGTAAGTAGGGCGTAATGTCATAAATTCATATAATACAATTTTAGTAAATCATTTAGAAATGTACTGGTTAGGTTCTGAAAGCATTGCCTTTATATAATAAATATTTACCACTTTTGATCTTGTAAACACTTAAATAAAAAATCTCCCTATAGTGTTATAGGGAGATTCTGTCACCTGTTTCGTAGACTCTAACAATATTACAAGCTCACCCAATTCTTTTCTTTCAGCAACTAATATCCGACATCAAATGCAGCTTATTACGAATATGATAGAAGTAAGCGAACTGGGTCAATTTACAATCTTCCATTCGTTCAAACTGCGAGCTTCAATTTTGGTCCATTCTTTAGGATTACTGACAAGTTACTCTGTCGCTTTGATTCAATTCATGAATGTTGGTCATCTGTTTTAACTTAGACATAGGAATTTGACTCTTTTATCAAAATTTTATACTTCTTAGGGTGTGTTTACTTATCATACAACACTGTTAGCATGTTCTTGTACTGTGTATGCTAATTTTAAATATTTCTCCTTTGTTTATGAACCATTACCATTTGTTTTGCATAAGTTATGTAAAATGATTTAATTCATAAATTGTTTCTCTTTATATGATATGCTATTAAATTGAAGCTGGCTAATGTCAAACATCATTCAGGAAAGACTTAATTAATGTGTTTCAGTTTCCATATTACTAATAATTTAGTATAAACTCAAATGTTTTATAGTCTACTATCAAATAAATGTCTCATATTTTATTATGTTTGGTTTTAACCCATTAAGCACCAAAATAAAACTGCCAGCATAATATGAATGGTGTATTTTCTGAATAATAGTTACACAAATGAACATAATTGGAATAAAAATCATTTTTTTACTATTTTAGAGATTTTAGAAGGATATACTTACTTGGCGGTGATCATGTTCAAAACACTCTCTTTCTACGCACAATGTTTTCAAGCAGGTTTTGCCTTGCCAGCAAAATACTGCATGGAAAATGGCACAATGCAATTGTTTCTCAATTTTCGAGTATAATGTCCCAAGCTATCTTGCGTCAATCCTGGCAATGTTGAAGAGAAATAGTGGCCTTTGGTTTGAGTTGTTAAGTGTAAATAATACCCAGCAAGATTGCATCTAAACAACAGCTTGTCCATATGGTTATGGTGGCATGTAAAGATTTGCTATAGCCATGTTGGCCATGTAGATAAATAATACCCACTATCATTTTTCGTTGAATGGCAATTCTGTAGGGTTATATAAACTTGTCAAGTTCATTAAATCCTCCCATTCCTTTATTATAATTCTGGAACAAAAATATCAATATCAACCTTTTCACGCTTTATCAGACACCATCTCATCACCAAGTGATTCAATCATGTCGTAATTTGTCACCATTTTATAAACACTGATATCTTTCCATCTAACTAATATGTCCTATTTTCACAGATTGTTCCAGTTGCATAGTATCCAAGTTTTCACAAATCCATTAAATGAATGTAACTAGAAAAAATCATCAAAATAGATTGTGACTTGTGATCTGCAGGATTAGTTCCAAGTATTTTCTTAATCTTGATCCAACAGGTTCATTAGTAGCATCAGCACTTTTTCCACAGTAAAACTCAAAAGTCTCACTACTACCCAGTTTTTTAAACAAACCACAAGAGTTTTCCTCGTATAATTCTTTTGTGGGGATTTTACGCATAATATTTTACCATTAATTCATCTGTGGAGATATTTTCTTCTATCACACCCTATTATTTAAATTTGGTCATAAGAATATAAGGACAAAGGTCTTACCTAGAAGATTTTAACATTTGTATATATTGCTTGGTCATTATTCGCCAAAAGAAAATTTCTTTTTATATCGTGGAATCTCCCCTTTTTATGGTTTTCGAAATAAATGGAATACTCACATATTCATTCAAAGACAAATAAAAACACTCCCTAGGCAATTCGTGATATCCAGACAATTTCGAAACAGCAATAAACTTTTCAGTTTGTTGAACTTTTCAGCTTTAGGGTGGTTGGCGCAATTTTGTGTTCACGCCCGATATTGGCCCCTTGGGTGCAAGATGGAAAACGGAGTTTCTATTGAATTTTAATGTACATGGGAGATTCTTTAAACATCCAAGCATACAAGCTAGAATTGAACATTATATATTTGTAACTTTTATTATATTTGTATCGTATCTAGCTACTCGAATACATTTTTCTAGTCTTGTCACAAAAATTTCAATGCCCTGAAAGTATGTAATTCCATGAAATTGTTTATGATACCCACGCAATTAACAAGTATATATAAAATAATCTCTACGCCCTCTACAGATACGAGAAAGCTGCTCGTCACTAAGTAGAGTACCTAGGAAGCATAAATTTTATTGTATGATTTCAAATTAATTAATATTTATTATGTATGCTGTGCTCACTTGGAAGTTAAGTGTTTTATTTATATTGCTGCATATGTCCAAAATGTTTATTAGTGTATTAGGCGAAACAGACATAACCAAATTATTTTAGGGATAAGTTATTTTTTCCTACGACTCTTTTAAAAAAGTATCAAATGTGGAGTGTGTATTTTATGTTTGTCTGTATATTTCCATATAATATTTCATCCATACTATGTCTCTAATAATCTTTCATATATTTAAATATCAGTGACTCTTTCTAAAATGTATAAAAAAATATTTCAAGCTGTGGTACGAAAGTATAAATATGAGAGTTAAAGAGTAATAACAATTGCCGACTACAAAAATGTATCACGGAATGCCTTAAAAAAATTGTAAATTATAAATAAATTGCATTTGTTTCGCATTTGTCTCACTATTGCATTTGTTTTTCAAATTGGTGCTGTAATTTAATGTCGCCTCTTCAAATTGGCTTAAAACATTATAAAAATTCTGGCACCACAAATTCCTTCCGTTTCATCGTGGAAAATTGTGCCATCCAGCAAATATCAGTTATAAGAAGAAAATCCCTTGCTATGTTGTAAAATTTCCAGAAACATTTTTATTTTCCAACTGTCTAATTTTTGTATTAGTTTATTGAGGCTAAAGATTAATAATAACCTCAGTAAACATTGAATTGCATCCACGAAATTGTATTCTAGATAGATGTAATGAAAATAAAGAAAATGAGACATGGGGCTACTCAAGCTTTTTTATTAAAGATAGAAGTGATTGCGGCCTTTAGTGTTAAAAGTTAATTTGCTTATTCCTCATAAAATTACAATGCAGAGTGGATAATAAATCACTTAATGTAATGTAATTGAATAAATATTGTCAAGGTTTCATCTATAAAGGGTAAATCTAATACAATGAAGAACAAATCTTTTATATTTAATCAATGTCTGTAATGTTATAATTTGTGTTGTTGGTACTTTTTAATTTTCTAAATTAAGGAAAGAATAATGAAGACAAGTTTTTGGTGTAAGACACTACACTCATGTAGCAGAATCCCGAATAGATTTTCAATTCTATTTGGAATGAGATTACATGTATAAGATAACATGTATTTATTTCCAAGTGGCATATTTTAGCTAGTTTTATGAAAACATATTAAGTAAGTAACGTTAGTAAAGTGGGTCCTATTTACTATCACATATTTAAGACATGTATAAATTCTTATGATCGTATTGTCCATTTATGAATCAACTTAAAAATCAAATATTTCGTGTATATCCTATATTGAAAAATAAAGTCAATATATTTTACGATAAATGCACTCTATACTAGCTTTTCCTGTTGCAACGTTCACATATGTTTAATATTTTCGGGTGGAGTTTTCTTTAGTTACAAATTTTTCATTTCGAAAATATCTTTGATTGAATGATGTCCCTATCTCAAAAGTATCCTTGATTGGGATAAATTTATATATTTTTCACTGTAAGTTGTGACAATTTCTGTATGTCAATTTTAAAGCTATGCATTCACTTTTAATATCCTAGTACTAGTAATAGAATGTCAAAATCTTTTAGAGATATGTACTTTAAACTTTAATCTGTACGTAAATCATTATTCTGGTAGAAGGTTCATTCGAGTTGATTTAGTAATTTTTACATAATTCACAATTAGATGAAACTACGTATGTAGTATAGCTACCTCCTTTTCTTAGCTCCTTTTATTAGCAAGGAAAAGCTACCTCCTTTTCTTTGCTAATAGCCCACCTGAAGATGTTGTAATACAACGAAACCTAGGTTGTAGTTAAGAACTTAAAGAAAGTAGAAATAATAATATTACATGGTGTAGTTTCATTTAATTGTGAATAATTAATTTCTACAATATTAATGTCAAATATGTTCAATAATTTTTATATGATACTCAAAGAAATGGACAGTAAATTTAAAGGAAATGATTTTTGGTCCAAAGTATTCCGTACATTGTTTAAAAATACATTACATATAGTTAAATATAGATAGATAGATTCATGTTTTATGTCAATTTGTCAATTTCTAAAGTCTAAATGATACTGTAAATACATAAAAGCTAATATTAATTAGTAAGTTTTGGTTTTCACGCTATGACAGAGTGCTATAAAGGTTTAAGAAATATTCGGTTACATCTACAAAACTGTAATGTTTTTAAAACACTTACAAATTTTAATTCATTACATAATTTAATTAAAATGGTTAAATATTTCTTTGTATTAAATTTGACAAACACACCAACAACCAAAATAAAGGTTCTTTTTACTTTTTGAGATAATTTAAAAATTTACAAGAATGAAAATGTCAGTACATTGTAATTACAATCTGAACAAAGTTTTTATTTCAACAGTGTTGAACATGTTTAACAAGTCAAATTTCTTTATTACACCAGGTGCTTCAGTAGAACAATTTTATCTTTAATGTCAATTTTAGTATGAGTTTCAAAAGATAAAAAAAGGCTATTATCGTTGTCTCTCAGATAGTTGTCCATTAATACTGCACAGTAGCTTAGTAAATGTAAATACTTATTTTTTAAATATAAAACATTCGAACCTGCACCACAATTTTATTGTAAGAATACGTCAAATAAGTTGAATAACTATATAAAATATAATGACATTCTCCTTGCAACGAAAACCAATTGCTTACCAACAAAAACCATTTACTTCCAAATTGCTTACCAATTTTCTTTCAAGAACTTTGCAAAAACGCAGGTATATGATCTCTTGCTTTTTTGCTTTTTCCATATTATCCCGTTGTTAAGTTGTAGTTATGGGATACATACCTTAAATGATTTAAAATCATAAAGATCGTAAGGTATTTTGTGATACATTTTATTATTGTCCGATTATATTTTATTTAATTTATTCTAAGGCCATTTAAGATTAATGCTTTTATTTATGTATATATTTTTTGCTTTTGTTTTATTAAGCACTGGTTGTTTTCAAATTTGCGATGTTATCATAATTAGTAGGTGGCTTGATTAAAGATTTAATTTGAAATATTTATTATATAATAGGGTTATATGAAGGCTTTCAATTTACATAATTGTACTCAACTATCCATGTTTCTCTCTCAAATAAAATGATTTGTTATGAAAAATAAAGGTTTTCTATAAATAAGAATCTAAGTAAGTGATAATTTTAATGGAAGCAAATAAAAGTGATGGAAGTAAAGCTACATTAAATGCATGAAAAAAATAAAGCTTTACATTAAAAATGTGAATATGTCTGGAGAATTGAACCAACATTTATTAAAAGAGAAAATAATAGGAAGAGTAACAATAGCACCATTGGTAACAAAGCAGTTTATTGTAACTATCAGAACTCACTAATACAATAATAATCATTAGCTCACAGTATGTAATTGCCTCAAAATTTAATGGATTTATAATACTTTGAATGTTTGTCATAGTTATCTGGCTCAATAACACATTTACATGCCTAGTACTGTATGATGCAATTCAATCATCAACTTAAATGACATTTTGGTTGTATAAGTAAATGGCTAGCCAAATAGCATGTTGCATGAAACACATACGATACATTTTCATAATAAAAAATTGGCTTAAGGAAAAATGTTATTCATATTTAATAAACTTTTGAATATTTTTCATATAATGTAATTTTCTGTAATGTGATGGTTCTTAATACCTTTTAAAATGTATTTATTTTGGTACAGTTAAATAATAACACCATTTTAACCAAGCAAATTAAAAAACACCTGATGTATTCTGAAATTAACTTTTATTTTTTATCTCATGCTCAGTCATTGCATTCTAATCGATAAGCGTTGGTCACCCCATATATGAAATATCATATTAAACTTGTTGGTTGAACTTTGTTTAGATTGATGATTGAATGGTGTCATCCAGCTAAGGCGCTGGACTGTTAATTGACAAATTTTAATTATCTGTTGTCGTCGAGTTCGACATGGTTATGCCTATGTAAAATTAAATGGATTGAAATTATTTTATTGTAGCAGAAACACACACTTGTTTGTGTAGGATGTCATATGTGCTTAGAGCAACAGTTCATGACTAGATTAAGGGTAATTTCTACCTGTGAATGAAACTTTCAATATTCCTGATTTGGTGATATAATTCTATGTCATCTTTATAAATTAGCTCCACATTATTTGTTAGAGATTCTTTACCTTTATACGTAGGTTTAAATGCAATTAACCCAGAGTTAACCCATGCGGAATTAGTATAATTAGTATAATAAATGCTCTGATTTGGAGCAAATATTCCAAAATTATCCAATCATCTTTTAATATAACTGAAAACAATTTCTAACAATTAATATGTCTTGTTTAATGAAATTATTTGTCGTGATATCTTTAGTGCCAAACAACCAGTTGGACAAACTTTCCGTGTTATCATTCACAGATCCAGCTTATTTTTCATGTAAAAAATGTATTAGGTGAATAAATTTTGAAACCTTTGTCCTTTTCAAGTAATGGTGCATTAATATATAAACGACATCCCATTGTAAACAAAAATTATTTTAAATTGCAGAATATTTCAAGGGAGTTAAAAATGTTTACTTCTGAAGATTTGACAATCGAAGTAATTTATTTGGAATTGCCAATTAAAATTTTAATAGCTTGATTGACCCAGATAAAGCTATCCAATTGCTTTATTAATTATTTATAATTCTCTTACCATAAACTTTTGCTCTATTTTCTCTTGGGTAAGTACTACAAAAATAATAAAAGTAAAGTTTCTTTTCTTGGAAAGAAGATTAATAAATTTAAGAAATTTTTATTATTTTGTTTATCCATATGTTAATGAGATCTGAATCCCTTAAAAAGCACTTCAGTAGCCCCGATAATGAAGAGAAAGGGGAAAATTTTCCATCCAATGTTGAAGTTCATAAAAATATTTTAAATTATAAGTTCACCTAATATATTTCCAATAGAATATGTATGGTTATTGAAAGCCAAGAGGACATGCATGCCTATTGAAATTAATTTATACAATACATACTTTTGATTAATCTAAGTCTATATTCAATATCATATTGATACTTGTGTGTATGTTTTCTAATGAGTTTGTGCCATATAAGTGTAAAATTAAATAAAGTATATGAAATATGTGTTTTTTATTTCATTTTATTACCGACGACTGAAGCAAAATATTCCCTCCGATGTAGCTTAAGAAATTTAATGAAACTTAAATAAAAACTATGTGGAAACAGTTCTTCAGAATAGGAGCAGATGCGTTTCCTAAAAGTAACAAACATTGTCATAGTGTGTGACCATACAATGTCCAGCGTTATAGACTACAAACCTCGTAATACAAACTACAATTGTTATCAGTTTATATATTCGTTCTTCAAATATTACATAATTAATTATAGATATGTACCATTATATCAGGTTAATTTTATATTTAAAGTGCAATCATTTAACAAATGCAATCAGTTAGATGTCCAAAAGTGAATTTATCAATGGAATTGTTTTCTCATAATATCTAATCGCGACAGTTTTTTATAATTCATATTTTTAATAAATACTGACTTTTCTCCACTTTAGAGGGATGAAAATTCAGAGAGGTGGTACTAGAACTTATTATAATTGCAAAAACTGTCCTGACACAGAACTGAACCCCAATCATATTTTCTCTTGTTCCTCCATTCTGAAAAAAATACAGCGTACCAATAATTCTCCTTGTGGAGAAATATACGAAGACAATTGTCTTAAAATTTGCAAAGTGGTGTGAACCACTCATGGTCTTATATGAACTGTCATGAACACGACAACAACAAAAAATACCGATGATATATATTTAAATTATGTGTGCATTGAATTGATCAGTTAATATAATTTAATAAGATATTTAGTAAAAAAGAATACGAGATAAATTTCACAATTAATTTTGACAGTTTGTCGGTCCATTGATAATTCTGAAATTGAAGGTTTTTCCAGAATTCGCAAACGTATTAATTTATTTCTAATAACAAATGGGTGACTTATTTTATATTGAATATAATCACTCAAAGATTTAAGAAAACATGTGATAAGGATTTACGCAAATTCAATTATTTATTACTTAAAAATAAACAATATTGGTAATAAATTATTTTAAAAATGTTTTCCCAATTTATGCATGCCATCTTAAAGTTTTTAGGATATGCCAATTAAAAGAATTATTTGGGTTGTGTGGCACAATTAATATAATGTTTAATTGGTAGAAAATATTACATTGATAAAAAATGAACTGAACTGAAATATATAATGTTTCTAAAGTATTCAAATAAGTACTAAGTATAAATTCCTTCAAAATAATTTATCCCAATGGTGGTTCCATAACTGGAAGCATTGCTGAATGTCTTCTTTCCGCATTCAGCTTTCCTCTCGTGGCCTTTTCCATGTCAGGAATGATATCATAACATTTTCAAAAGTACATTTTTTTCCTTTCGCAATCATTCTCTGTTAAATTAAATAAAACAAACATAAGTCATTTACAATGAAAAGATGTTTTATTCATTTAACTATACAATAATATCATAAACAGTATATATTATAAACATTTGAAACATAAAGTCAATGCAAGAATATAAATATTATATTAAAGCTATTAGCCAGGTTCTAAGCCACTTAATAAAAGTTTATGCAAAATTTATAAACTGAATCATAACAATAATGTATGTTGTTGTAAGTCCTAGAAAACTGAGTAGCAGTGATATGCGTATATCATACATGTGGAACACAGTCAATTGACCCATCTTGCTCCATTGCAGGAGATCCTGCGCTAACTCTAGCTGTCTTCTGGTTTCAACAGCTGTGAAAATTATGAAATATTTATAAATACGTGCTTGTGGTTATTTAATTACAAATGAATTTTTGCACTAATCTCATTAAATATAATTATTTTCGAACATTGGTATAGATTAACTGTTTATTTAATTAGCGAACAATACAAAATTTTGAGAAAAAAATCAGATAATTGATGGTGGATTATTTGACAAAATATGTGGTCAGATGCATTTAATAATTGCACATTATTATAAAACCAAACTGTTCATGTTTAATTAGTTATGTTTAATTATATAAATACATGATAATTGTCTCAAGAACTTACAATATCTTTCATCAGTCATGATTTCTACAAAATGTGACTTAGTTTTTTCCACCTGCACGTACAGCTTCTCGCCTACAGCGCATACAGCAATCAACACCACCAAGAAGTGTAATGACCACAATATTTCATTCATTTCTAAAGTCCCATAAACCTAGAATCACACCGTATTTCTTTAACATTGCAATCTTAAACTATTACTAGAGATAAAGTTAAATGGCCTTCCTGAATTATTTGTATAATTTTTAATATATTTTCACTTACTTTATATTTTATGCACTCGAGGATTCGTTGTATACATATTATTGTTTTAGTAAAAACTATGGACAAATGTATAAATATCTGAAAAGAATATAAATGTTTAATTACATATAATAAATAAACATAAAAACAATAAAAATGCTTTCAAAAGTATCAAATGTCTTACTTGAAACTCAAAGGTTTTATTCAGAAACTGGCATATATCTATCAATTTTACAAAGAAATCTGACAAGTAGAAAATTGATAATTCAAATCATATTGTGAAGTGTGGTCAAAAAAATTAATGCGGTTAAAAAATGAATTAACAAGCTCTATGCGTTTTTTTATGTTATAAATGAGTGTACAAAAGAAAAACATTTCGCAGTTAAAATGCATAATGTTAATAAGATTTTGGAAAAAATACGCATTGATTATTATGCCGTTGTGAAGACCAGAATGGTAAAAATAAAGACTAATATGCAGTACATAATATGAAATAATTGCAGTTACAAAAATCGTATTTCGAATTTTATCAAATTTTAACAAATTACACAGATGGGAAGTTTCAAATTGCTCATCTACCTCATTAATTCGAAGTTCTATATTGCTGTACATATTTTCATTCCACAATATATCTGAACCTATCAGGTATATTGCGTAACCAGTTTTTAGAATATCAAATACTAATTTTAAAAATCAAAGCTATTGTTAAAGCAATGGCAATTCTGATGTAACAGTATATTTTGGCGCTTAATGGAATTGGAGTATTTTTTCCGGTACTGAAGAAAAAATTGCAAAATGAAATTTGCCATAGAGTCTGTTTAAAATTAATTTTCGTAGTTTTCAAATTGATTACTTTATTTGAGCGCATTGTTAGTTAGTTGCTGGAACTGAGTGTTATTAGATATGGTTGAACTGAAAATGAACAAGTCTAGACGACGATTGCCTAATTTATATGAAACAAATAGTCGTTAAATTAGTTTAATTGATATTACCGTAGCAACCAATACACAAACAAATGTGGGGCACTTATGCTAATACATGAAGATAAAGCATTTGTATAAATTTAATGGCTATTATTAGATTGTAATCACTTCATTTAGTGTCTTCGATTCTCAAACGTTTTTTTAAACTTTCAATTTGCTTTATTTTTTTTATAATCTTGATCACGATGGTACTGTGATATTTTATTGCCTGATGTCAATTGCATTCACATTAATAATTTATAAAGTTAATATCAGAAACATAAGTTTAAGACAGATTATTTACTAAGCATATGATGGTTTTCTAATTATGCTCTATAGTTTAATTTCACCTTGGCCCATATTCACCCAATATATTTATTTACAACGATGTTCTTACTGAAAAAAAACCTTACAAATAAAATTAAGGGCGAATATGTTTTTCAGTATTAACTAAAATCAAACATGCAAGTTTAATGAGTGAATTTTAAATGTATGAAGTGTCGAATTCACTAAAAATCTTGAGAATAAAACTCAATAAATATAATTTCAGGAAAACTACATAAGGTTAAAATACAAGTGATGCAATAACTCTGTTCCTAACCGCTTTTCTATTCACCTCATTTCCTTGTTATCATTTTACTCGCATGTTCCTACGCAAAACGAGTTATTTTATTAGGAAATGACCTTGCACACCTAATTAATTTGAGCGCCTGACAATAGACTTCCTGATGGAGAGATAAAATAAATACAATTGAAAGGTGACCTTGATAAATATACCTCTTTCAGCTTAAGTGTACGTAAGGGCATTTCAATTTATTTTCCACACACATCAAGGAAATGATAAATTATCTTTGTGACAAATAATATTAATTTTTTGAACATATTGATTGTAGCCTTGAGATAATTTGGTTTAATAATATGGAATTATGAGCATGGCAACATATTCAATATTAATAGAGAAGCATGCGTATATGTAAATGCATAATCTTTCTTATAAAGAGCAATTGTGTTATTTTATATTGTATTCTCTGCTAATACAACGAGTGTACTTAGTTTTAATAAGGCCATAAGCGAAATAGTTCATGTAGTATGTAGAAACAGGTATCCTTTTCTGAAAAGACCAGAATAAATTTTAATTCATCAGACAACAAACAATACGCGTGGTGTTCTCTAAAGACGGAAATAAGGCGGTCACATAAATTTTGAAATTATTTTGAGAGACTTAGGTATGATTTTGGTGGACTTAGAGTGCATATTGAAAAAAATTTTAAGTATGATCATCGTAAGACACACCAAAGCCTAGAAATATTGCAGGAAAGCATGTTGCCTTTTGCTGAAGAAACTCTCAGTTATATGAACATTTCTACAGGATAATGACCCAAAATATGCACCACTGTCCATCAAATGTTTCTTTGGAAAAAAGTCTGTACTAGATTGACTCACACATAGCTCAGATCTAAATCTTACAGAGCACCTGTGGTACAAAATAAAAAAAGCAATACTCGTCGCACTGAACGCTATAAATCAGATTTTTGACACTTTTAGAAGAACTTGGAATTCAATTTTTTATTATTAATTTATTCAATATTTATCATTTTTATCTTTGTATCTTATAATGAATACTTACATTGTTTTATATTTTTAAATACCCTAAATGAGCACTTGGCAATGGCACCACACTCAATAAGTTTTTTTGTATGTATATTTATTTCATACTAGAAATTTACATGTTACAGGCCCATTGACTTTGTTGTAATGTGATGTATTCTGTGCTACTTGGCATAATATACCAATTTTAATGGTAATTCATTAAAATTGCTTCATCCGTTTCATTGCTACAAGGGAATAAAGAAACCATTATATATATAAAATGAATTATTACAGTATAAATATTATATACATGCGATATTTACATATATATATATATATATATATATATATATATATATATATAAACATAGACATATATGTTGACATTATAAACATAAATTTTGTATTGATTTGTTACAATGACTGATGCATTAAAGCATTGC
Source organism: Druceiella hillmani (assembly GCA_039881145.1). Classification (NCBI taxonomy): domain Eukaryota; kingdom Metazoa; phylum Arthropoda; class Insecta; order Lepidoptera; family Hepialidae; genus Druceiella; species Druceiella hillmani. The sequence continues at coordinate 22,636,316 of JAYKKI010000036.1, forward strand.
ATGCAGATGAGCTTAATTAAATGTAGGTAACAGTAAACTATAAAGAACTTCTATTTAAACTACAAGGGAATTACAGAGGTTCTCACTTAATAAAAATTGTGTAAATAGGTCAAGCACCGCAAGCTATGGAGCATCACATCATAGAGATACAACGCAACTCAACTGGCAACTCTTTATCAAGGTGTTTTATAAATATTTTATCATTGATATTGCAACTGTGATAATGAAAGGAGAGTTTGCCATTGAAAAGTGGATCTGAGGTTGGAAAACGAAAGCTATATACAAGCAATGTTCATTCAGGATAAACATCACTGTACAAAGTTTTATCATTTTGTACCATGATGTTTCCCCCATCTGTCTGCAATGGGTGATTTTCTTTATGTGTACCATCTCCTTGTGTACATTCTCCTTTTCTTCACCAAATATGAATCTATTCCCAAGACATATACTCTTCGAAATATACGATTTTCAATGCTAAAGAACAGGGCAAAGTAAACAGAAAACTATTTAGGAACAAGTTGAAATTATGCATTAAATGTTTTGCACTATATACATACTACGGGAACTATCTGAGATAATCAAGCTATGATAATATTCTGTCAATACAAACCACATCACCAACATCTATGAGCTCTTTCCGATTTTGTGGATTGATATACAGAGTTACTACACTGGATGTCTCTTAACTTATTTACACCCACCATTAAATTTGCCGTAGAAAAATCAAATAAACTTAATTTTAGGTGGAAAGTAAGTAGTTTAAATGAACAATGAAAAATAAAATTAAAATTTTTTGCCATCCTCAAATGGGGACACTGGGCTGACTGTTTATGCACTTTTTACACTACCACCATGCCTTATTATGATAAGCAGTGCATTGCAGTTGTTTTTCTAGGCTTTTGTGGGGAGTGACCTATGCCATCCCACTGTAAATTCGGCATCAGAGAGGCTAATGGTCGTGAACGTCGATCAACATCTTGTTGTAAGTGATGGTGTGCTATAATACGTCAAAACTGAAGTTGGTCTATCTTCATGTCATTATGAAGCATGTGCAGACACCAGGCATTGCTAATTGCTAAATCAAGCATGTTGGAAAACTGCATCCACCACCATTTTTTGCCACGGATAGAAATAAAACTAAATAGGCTGATCAGTTTAGTCGACCCCACCCAACCCTTTATTGTTTTATTTAATTACAAATACTTGTGGTACATCAACATCCCTTTAATTTTTTCCACTGAGCTTCATCGTTTCACATTACCTAATGAAAGGGCAATATAACAGTCGGTCCCCAGTGTACAAACACTATTATGCAACCAGCATACGAACAATATTAGATTAGCCTTATCAAACCAGTGTCAAAGTCAGAACAATTCTTCTTTGTCACCTCCTTGACTGATATTAGAGGGCATTTGCTGGTTCTTCCTTTGCAAACAGTTTCAATGTAGCCATATTCTCATTAACTCGGCAACAGGTAAAAACTTGCAAAAAAATTGTCAAAGTATATGTCGATCTTTCCCAGCAGGCTTTTTATGATCCTTGCATTTAATGGCTCACTGTTGATATTCTCAGTTGTTTATGTTTTGCCACAGTAAATGTCAAAGACGTAGCAGTAGCGGTCAGCACTAGCAAGCATTCAATTTTTATACCCAGAGCGCATGGGTTTGATAGTAGCGATGAAGAATATTAAGGTCTTCATTACTACCGATAGTAACAATGAAGAACCCAAGGTTCTTAATCGCTACTATTTCATACCTCTCCATCCTTGCGACAAAGACCTTGACATTCCCTGGAATATCATCACCTTCTTCTTCATGGGTAAGAGCACTTGGTTTGGGAGGAAAAGCAACTATTTCCATATCTACATCAGGGTCCTCTCATCATAGCTTCTAAGGCCTCCTAGAGCCCTCAATACTTGCCGCAGCCTTTTTTTTTCATCATAGTTTTGCTCATAGTTGCTTGCTCAATGTAAGTCTACAAAGAAAATATATTATTTATTATTTATACGCCCAATGTCCCAAATGTAGATGTTAAAATAAATAATCTTTACACATCGCACAGAACACTATATTTTATTCTACTTGTTATATACACAATTTTTTAAAAACAGCTCTCTTACGATCTTATCTTCAGTATATTTTAAAGAGATAAAATGAATGTGCTCAATTTTCCTTATATCTAACTTCTAGTATATAGTATACTCCCTAACTTCTTTTAGTTATTATTGAATAATTTTCTTACATTTTAACTAATGAAAACAGTCTGGCTTATAATGAGCCTTGCTACTCAAATGTTCCAAACTCAACTTCACATTATATGCAAAATTTGCATTAATTTAATAAAGGATAAAGCCATACACAACATTGTGAATTATTACATTAACAATGACATCAAGACAGTAAATCATTATGTGTGTCTAAATAAATTGTGGATAACAATTAGAAATTCTACAATAACCACAAATGGTACAAAATCTATATCTATGATGGTCAATAAAATTTGAAGCATACTTTATAAACTTCTTTTGAAGTTATAATTTCCTGAATAATAAATAAAATATGTTCACTGGCCTTGTTTTCAGTCAGATATTAAAAGTGTTTACAATCCCATAAGCTTCATGGCATTAAGAAAAGTTAAAGCAGGCTCACAAAATAATAGGTAGATTAACTAATAAATTTGCTTAACAAATAAATTCATTTAACAGATTTAGATTGATCATATTACTCTAATTAATTGGTTTATAATATTGATAATTAGCAATGCAAAGTGGTCAATAATTTTAATCAATGCCAAGTGTGTGTACTATGACCACAGTTCTCTATACAACAATATTAGCTTTAATTCGTGAAGTGAAATGCAATGCACCACAATGAAGTGAAATGCACCACCGTAAATTTAAATTTATTGAGGCTTCCAAAAAATTTCATTGATAAATAATGAAGACACATTCACATAATTGCTGGAGTAGGCCAAAAAACATATCAAAAGCATATCCTTTTTCCACCAGACTGGTACCTCGTGCCTGCCATCCATGTGATTCGTGCATAAAACTCCTGGTGGATATTTAGGTAATTGTTTGCCCCAGAATAAGAATATAAGTAGCACTTAGCAAAGTTTATGTATTGCAATCTCAGATGAAAATTTCACGTGAATTGTAACTGCTTAAAAAGTAATTTTGTTATGTGTATATTAACTAACAGTGTGCATAAATTGTTATGTATTTGTAACAAGCAAAATTATTTATTTTATTTGTTATGAGCAGTTGGATTGTATTAATTGTAAGTTGTGCAATGTGTCACTAAACTTATAAAAAATACGATCTTATGCTTTTATTTATGGACACCCATCAAACATCTCATTTGATAAAAATTATTCATAGCATTATTTTATAAGGGACATTCCCTATGTACATTAGCATTGATGGTCTACGTTAATTTCTAAATGGAAAATTGCATAAAATATAGAAAACATGTTTATTTTATAATTAGGAATGATGAATGATACTTTAAAGAATTTATTAAATATGCAAACTCCGACTTATCAGGACTAGCTGAGAACCATTGTGGAGTACTTTTTGTAACTAATCCATATAACAATTAATTACGCAATGTCAGTTCTTGAATGTGAGTAATTTTTACTATGCAACCATCAACTCAGTGCAAGGCGTGGCTCTGGGTCAGACTTGTAAAGGCTTGAGCACGCTGGTAATGGAAAGAATGTATACACTCACAGTTGAACAACTTACAAACGTAGTACAGCTGGTGTAAAATCTTCGAGCTGCTTCCCTCCAACTGCTGCACGCATTGCTTTCAAAGAATTGAAGCATGTATTTTTTGAGATCGGCATGAAATCTTGGCCTACCTGAATACGCATGCCGAGATACTTCAAACTGACCGAAACCAATCAGCCTTTGTGTTGTGTTCAAAATCATTTGACGTGATGGCACTTGAAGGTTGATTGAATACCTGCCTAGCTCTACCCAAAAAGTCATTAGCAATAGCACCATTTCAACATATTTGATGTTCGAGTATTGAAAATTATATCTTGCCATTGTGATATGAACACTTTCTTTGATGTTGAAAATCACGTTGGTCATCCAGCTTGTCCATAAATCAACTAAAAATTGCATTTGTTTTAAGTGGAAATTTGGAAAAGTAATAGATGGGGTCATGGTCACGCCGTTGTCATTCTTTACGCTGATTGCTCTAATTACCGAGCGGTTTACTTTTGAGAGTCCACATGCACCAAAAAACTTAAGCTTAATTGTTACTTAGTGGGATCGTGTCAGAATGTTTCTAAGTTTGGTGCGCAAATCTTAATTACAGGTTAATTATTTTTTTATTTTGTATTTTAGGCTATTTGTTTAAAATGTCATCATCGTAGATTATGTTGGATTATTCTTTTATTGATGCTAATGGTTAGTATTCGCGGTAAAGATGATGTAAAACAATGAAAAAAAAATATGTCAAATATTGAAGTTGATATCTACCAGGAATTGTATGCATTTGTAGTGTTAAAGTAATTAGAAAATTATTTTAACACTACAAATGCATACAATTCCTGATAGATATCAACTTCAGTTCTAGGTGTAAACTAAATATAAAGGCACCGTGTATGTTTACGAAAAAACCAATCGCTTCCAAAATACGAAATATTTCCGCTTGGAATTAATTCCAGTTTCTGTTATAAAATCTCCTTGATACATTTGTAACATCAAATACTTGTTACTATCTTTTTTTTAAATTGAATGTCAATAACAACATCAGCTGAAAATTTACAATGCTACGTGACATTTTTGCTTAATTTTCATTATAAGCATTACGGGATGACTCATTATCCTGATCGAGAAAAAGTACAAAAAAATGAGTTTTGTAAAGAAACGTATTTTATTGTAATATATTTGATATTTTTCTCTCTTTATTATTCAGTATAATGAACCTAAGTAGAAACAAAATTATACACTGGCAACATTTGTTGTGAGGATCTTGCCATAATTTTCAGATGAAATTTAAATGTTCGCCTAATGATGGGACCGATAAGACATATATTATGTAAATTAAATTAAAAAATTATATGTTTGACGCCTATTTTTGTAATTGCTGATTATTTATGTCAGCTTCTAACATGCTTCATGTGTTGTGAATTGTACATATTGTTTACAATACGTATAATATCTCCTTACTGTTTTCTCTAACTACTACTTGTACTAGAAAAATAAACAATAATTTTTGTTTACAATCGAGGTGATATTATTAAATTAGATTTATTATTAGGAATAGTTTCAACAGAAAAGTTTTTTGTGCTTTGTGAAAAACTATAATTCATTTTAACTTAAATGGCATAGGCCTTTGGTTTTTTGTTACAAGTGGGGTATGAGATAAGAAAAAACGACAAAATCAATTTAAACATCTTTTAATTACATAATAAAATGTTTGTGTTAAAATACTCAAACTTGTTTCACTGACTTATTTTCTTAGTCATCAAAATCTAATTTTATTTTAATCATAATTTTAACCTATTACTAGCATTCTTATAGTTTAGACAAATCGACAATTAAAGTGAAGTATTCTAACGGAATAATTGAACATAATACCAAGTGTTAAGTGTAATTATATAAAGTGTAAGTGCTTCTGTGTGGCACCGTTTCGTATTATTTACTGATTATATTACTTAATTATTGGCTAATTACTTTTATGAAAATAAATAATTTGTTTAGAAACAAACATACTTATTAATTCCATTGTTTTATTATGTCATATAACTGTACGTATACAAAAACATATTGGCTTATTAAAACAGTAAAACTAAGCAGTAAGGATGCCTCAATGATGGACCAATTGCAAGTAAACCGATCACTCATTCGAATGTGGTCTAGTATTTTCAGGTAAGTAGACACAAAATATCATTGACCTTCCAAGAAACATGTAAGTAGCTTTAATTGTATTGCATCATATAAATTTATATAAGTATTGCATAATATAAATTGTTGTTACTTTGGTGTGTTGGGTTGAGTGCAAGACATGTACAGCGAGGACCCGTGTTCGATTCCCGGCTGCTCATCAAACGGGACTGGAGATATCCAACTTTTCGAGGCTTTAGTAACCATTTTTCCATATGAAATCCTCTTCATCCCATGTGTACACGACAACAACAACAACAATACAATATAAATTATTCATTGAAATCAATTTTGAAAACAGATTACGTTTTGTATTCATAAATCTGAGATTTTATATTTAACAGTTATTCTACTTAAACACTTGTGATTATTGTTTAAGTTACGATGTGTATTTATATATCAAAGGAATAAATAAATTTCTTACTACACTTTAAAACATATATTTCAAAAATCATTTTTTACTATCCACTATTTCCAAAATGGTTAGAATTGCTACATCACGCTTTGTTAAAAAGTATTAATCGAAATAAATTTTCGTATTTTCTATTTATTTCATTCAACAAATTTTACAGCTAGATCATTATTTATTAGTAGTAATTAATCACTTTTTTTAAATTTTATAATTATTCACTAAATGTGCCCATAAATTGTTTAATATGTGAACCTTTAGAAAATACTATTAAGTTAAAAGTAAGATTAAAGCATGAAATCCCATCGAATATAATAATTAAAAAAGTAAACATTTTTTTATATAAACATCAAATCAACATATGTGGTTAATTGTGAAAAATACAGCTTAAATATTATACCAGACCCAACAGAATCAATGAGTAAATAGTTCATAGAAATTCTTTTAGTTATTCTTGCATGATACACAAACAAATTAATAGTATCATATACAAATGGGCAAACATTCCACAAACAATTTTATTACTTGCTTACATTGCCCTAAATAATTTTTTCTCACAAACCTTCAATATACCAGCATGCCAATTTTACAATTTTAATATATGTGTAGAAAATCAAGTATGTAACAATCAAATTTTTATTGACTAATATTACACCTACCAAAATAATTAAATTATAAATATTTATCACATATTAAAATTTTTAACAAATTGAGGAAACAATATAGGAAGCTTGTAATGAATATTTACTATATCGAAAAATTTTACGTGCAGAAGGTTATAAAAATTATTTCTGTCATACAAATTTAAAAATTGTAAACAAAAGAAAATAAAAAGATATGACACATTTTTAATATCACTCACCCTTGGAGATTATGTATTTGATTTTTATTAACAAATATTTAGCATTTTGTCCTTCTTTCTTAGTCTGTTCACTGGACATACAGACCAATATCAGTAACATGAACTAATAAAACACCTATGCTGGGATGTTGTACTGATAAATTTTAAAAAGCGGAAATCTATATTGAAAAACTAATAACAAAAATACATTGATTTCTATAATTATTAGTTGATAAAAATTATCATAAAGACTTCTGAACATTTCATAGGAAATATCAACATTTCATAGGAATGACAAAGTAACAAAATTTTTTAGAAAGTAATGAAAAAAATGGTGATGAAATTTTCACATTCTTCAATATCTATTGACTTTACTAAAAGGTGCTTACAGATAATTACGAGTATATTGTTTTAATTCAAAACTGCCAAAAAGTAAGTTACAATGTTATTCTTTGATGGTGTCTAAATGGTAAAGAGAGTGTCATACTATGCGTAGAAAACAAAAAGAAAATTTCAAAATCTCAATTCAATTGTATAATACAGGGATGACATAAATGGCTATGCCCTAGAACTAATTCATAATAACTTAAAATTAAAAAGATATTTCCATAAGTTTGCATAGCACACACAATATTGGTGAGAGTGTGATGCATGACATTTATCTGCCTCATCATGTCGAGGAATCATGATTTGCTCCTTGACTGTTTAACTATTTTTTAGGTATATCAGGTTAATTAATAATATTATATACTTAGTTGGTCTTAACAGCCTCAAACATGAAATTAATAGACATTAGTATAGAGAAAAAGCAAAAACATAAAAAGAAAAACACATATAAAAGAATAACAATAAAAGAAAACTTCATTATTAACCAGATGCACAAGTATTCGAGCTATAACTGCTTGGTGAAATGTTGACTGAAGTTTCATTTAGATTGTAATGAGTTCATAATTCCAGGGTAAAATTTGTATCCATACAGTTTAAAATTTGGTATAAAATAATACTAATGATCAAATGTATTCTCCCACTAAAAGTAATACACTGAAGGTCAAAAGAACATAGCTGTATGTATTCCATTTTAATTAACCTATTTTATTTAATTTTCCTATAATAGAAACAACATAGTTGAAGACCTACACATTTCAGTAACAAAGCAAACTCTTCATTCATACAGGGCTGAAAAGCAGCTTCCACGTATAGAAACTTCACACATAGAAAATAAGGCTTCGAGACATGTCAGTCGCAGTAATTGAATAATTGTACATGACATGGTGAAGACTTTGGATGCTAAAAGTAAAGATTTTGGATGTTGCTGACGTCTAGTTACAATATGGGGTGTAAATTACTATAATAAAAATTTTCAATGCCATTTAAGCCTTGGAATGGGATCAGATGCTATAGCGTGATAGTCGCATCACAAATTTTATAAATCCATGCACCTCCATCATCATTGATAAAATGTTGTTCTTGCATGGACATCAGACGTAACAGTTAAAAAATCGTATAGATAAATGAAAGGCATATTAGCTTTTATTTTATTACTGCAATTATTTATATTACATTACTAATATTTTATAATTAGTACAAGTTACTTTCATAACAACTGTAGTAAATGTGCAATAATTTATAAAATAATTACAGTAAAATTAATACTAAATGTGTCCTTTTAGTTTGCAACACTCAAATTGTGACTAATTTAGACAGAGCTGCTTCGGATATGAGAATACAGTGGTATTGAATATTTTGAAGAACATGAATAATCACAATCACAACCCACGAATACCCTTGAAAATCTATATGGTATTCACAAGATGAAGACGTTACCATCAGTCAGTTAACAATTTTTTTCAAGAATCGGAAAGAGTTCTCTTCGTCAATTTCCATACTAGAGATCAGAATTAAAAGCTGATTTGAGAAGGTTTACATATTTCTTCTCGCACACTTGGATCACATTGCCCATTGGTTTTGAACTATTCTCCATTTGTTATTACTGGCAGTATATAAAGAGTAAATATAGATTGCTCTTGAGATAATAAATGACAGCGATGTTGTAATTTAACTTGCATACCTGCTCTTTATACACAATAGACTTGGATATCACATTTCAATATATCTTTCGTAAGATATTGTTTAACAAAAATGTTAGAGTAATAATAAAAAATTCACAATACTGTGTAATGTCATGTTATACTGTCTTTATTATCCACATAATGTAATACTGTACTGCCTTGCATTATGTTGTACTGTGAATTTTATACCCATCGGCAGATATTTTTTATCCATGTTATCAGTTTCTCAACACCAATAAATGTTGTTGCATGTTACATTTATTCAAAATGTTTTTTCCTTCTTAAAACTATTCTACATAAGACATAACAAAGTTATACAAAGGCGTTTAGAAAAAATTAAGGCTTGTACTGGATTCTAAAATACATTAATTTTTCTTTTTCCCTTAAAAAAATATTGAAATCAAAGTAGTAAAAAAGTAGTTTCGGAAAACAGATTTAAAATTTTGATAAGTAGTTTTATTGAAAATATTTAAGTTTTAAAATGATTTATTTAATATTATCGAGCTTCAATTCAGCCCCATATTTTATAAAGAAAACCAATTTTTTCAGTAATCAGTTTACACTACCGGTGCAAAACACATGGTTATATTTTTTATACTTAACAAGGTGGGAAGCAGTGAATGGATGTATGCACAAATGAGAAACCATTCAAGTTCAGTATATGCATAATAAGAGGATATATCTATATCTGCATATAATGATCTATATATAATGTTGTATAATACCTATGATCTGCATACAATGTTATATAATAATTAAGACAAACCCTAGAATGTGTAAAATTTTGATAAAGGAGATGAATTATTATTTCCAAGTTAAAACAGATCACCGACATTCATGAATTGAATCAAAACAACGGAGTAACTTGTGAGTAATCCTAGATAGTGAAGCAGCAATGAAGCTCGCAGTTTGAACGAGTGGTAAATTGTAAATTGACCCAGTTCAGATGCTTCTATCATATTTTTAATAAGCTGCATGTGATGTTGAACATTAGATGCTGAAAAAAGAAAATAGGGTAAATTTAAAACACGGAATTGTTAAAGAGTCTATGAAACAGAGATAGAAATAGTCTATGTTTAAAGAGTTTACAAAACAGATAGAATCTCTTAATGAAGATAAAGTATTTACCATGTAAGTGTTTATAAGAGAAAAAGTGATATTATATAGCAGCAAAGTTTTCAAGAGTTAAAAACTACATTTCAAAATGATTACTAACATTTTATAAAAATAAATTTATGGTATTACAATCTACTTTCAAACAAATTTATATTTTCAAACATTATTTTATAAATATGGACATCTATTTTAGGTGCAGGTGAATATATATAAATAAACGTAGCAATAAATTATGTGCCTATGTTGTTAGATTCGCCGTATTTTCAAACCTGGAATGGTTGATAACTGCTGTGACAAATCATCCGCAATTTGATAAATATAATTTTTTTAAATAGTTTGGTCTTATGTGACCACATAAAATAATATTACCTGAACAATATAAAAATAAAATTATTTTGGAGATTTTCAAAGAATACTGATATTAATGTTAACTTTTTACACCTATAATACAATTATTATAGCAAGCACAGCTATATCATCATAAGAAGTTTTTATAAAAAAATATATGGATATGAAATAGACCAAAATACAAGTCCAGAAAAGACCTATTTTGAGACCATAAAAAGCGAGAAAAACCAATTTTGATTTTTAAGATCATCTAATTGTTTTCTTTATATATAAATGATTCGTGCTTAAATGTACACGAATTGTCTGTATATTGTAAAGCAATTAGATTATTAAATGTAGTAAAACGTTAATTGTGTATGTCTATCTCATAATTTATTTACCTGCTAAAGTATTTTGACATATTTTTAGCATTCATCAAACAAACCATCATTGTTTTGGAAAGAAATATCTAACATTTGTATAGTGGTAAGAATATAGAGATAAATAAAATTAGTTTCATGTTGGTATTTGAAATGTAGTTTTACGCGAAATATTTAATTATAGGGAGATACAAAGTCTAATATAATATTAAATCAAGTGGGCATGTTGTGATATTTACAAGTATCTACAGTCCAGTAAACAATTGGTTTCTGATCTGAAAGTGTTTTTTATATAGTTTATTGTATATATAGTAAGTATAAATGCCCACAACCAAATTGTTGTAAAATTTGAGAACTGTCATTCGTGAATTATATGAATGTATCAACAAAATGGTATTACATTTTCTGCAAAATTGCAAAAACTGTTGTCTCTATCTAATAAATGCCAAAAATCATGTTTTCATCTTAACATGTGATGTAGATGAAAATTTGAAGCGGAAATTAATGACAAAAGAAACCTATAAGTAGAACGCACACTACAACAGTTCCGTATACATTAGGCATGTTTAGACTTTAAGGGTATGTAATATTTCCATTACATACATATAAACATTAATAATAATATTGCTGAGCATGTCTTTTGCAAGTGTAAAAATATTGAGAATTTCTTAAAAAATATGAAATTTAGAAACCTCATTACATTTTTCAGCAGTTTCTGAAAGGAAATTTTCAATATATTCCCTGGAATATTTCCAAGGAAATTTTCAGTGATATCTCTCAAATTTTCTTACATAAAATTTTGGATTCCTATTAGTTGTTCTTTCAATTGGTATCCCACACGATACATGAAATAAAAAAATTCAATTACTTTACTAGCCCCGTCTAAAACTAATGTATAAATATTTTGGAGTGATAACTGTCGATACACATTTGTATTGATGTTGTATCACTATGTTAATTTTAAAATGTCTGTATCAAACAGTTTCTGGAAAAAAAGACAACTGCGTCAAATGGACAGATGATACATTTTGTAAAAGTTACTTTCACACTTCTACAGTGCGGAGCATTGAAAAAAAAAATTCAAAGTGGCGCATTCACCATGAAATGCCTGTAGTGTGTTTTGTCCTTATGAAGATATTGTGTTTCAATAGTAAAGCTGTAAACACTGTTCTTGCAATTGTTTTGCTGCTTTGGTATCATTTTAAAATTTTGTCAACAAGTTCTTTTTAATATTAACAATAAAACATATAGTCATAATTTTATTAACCTGATAAAACATACCTAAATGTATAGAGTTTAAAGAATGGAACTGAGAATGTCATCAAAAAATAAAATATTGTTACAGTACATATTGTACTTCTTTGTTTTAATTTCTCATATCAGCCATATAAGAACATTTTGACAGAGGTTTACTATGAATTGAGCAAAATGGACTGGCGGTTATACTAAACACTCTCTTCATTGCAAGTGGACAATGTAGCTCTGTCAGATAATAAACTGCATTCTCTCTTATCTAGGCATTCAATATTTACATTATTCATTTTCATTGTGTTGTGACATGTTAGGTAATTGTGTATTGCTAAAAATTTTAAAAAATTAATTTACATTATGCTGACTTACTTCTATGTTTGCATATAATGCCATGATGGGATAATCAGCAGTTTGTTTCCAAAATTGAAAACAGAGTCTGTGTCTAATTTCACTGCTTGTGTACATTATACATTGACAAAGTCAACAGACCAAATATTTTTTACCTTCGCAACATTATAATTGTATTATTTAGTATATTAACTATTCTCTTCTAACTAAAGAGGATTAGTATGGCACCCATAATCGATACAAACTTTATATTAAGTTAAAGGCGCCACATATATAATTAAATTGCTAGGGGTGTTGTTAGGTTCAAATGCTTCAATGTCCTGTCGTTGGCGGCAAAGCTGATTGAGATTATCAATTATAGATATAAACACACGTATTTATTACAATGCAGTTATAAATACGTGTAAATTAATAAGTGATTTTAAAAGCAAACAAAAAATCTATCTGATGATTTCTACATTGCAAAACATATTTTCTCTAGTACGCATTATCACTTTTGTTCCTTTTTATGTCATACTATTTTGAAACAATTCTAATAAATTAATGAAACTATTTTGTATGGCTCTGCCCTTAGTGCAGGCTCACTGTAGTGTAATGTGAGGGTTTATATAAATAAAATAATTTTCTTTCTACAAAATCATGAACGAATGCTTTACCTCTGCTGGTTAATAGTGGCTATTCCATGCCTTTCTGATCCGATGGTAAAAACTTAAACTAAACATTGATTATTACAATGATTGATCAGCATCTCGTATGAAATCCTCAGAAAAATGACGTTAGTCACTTAATTTTGTTCTGAATTCACTCGCAAACATTGAAACTTCTTTCATATGAAAGTATATATTTTCTGTAAAAGTCTACTTCTGCTTATTTTAGATAATGGAGATGTATAATATTTGAGCAAATGTTTAATAAAAGGGGAAAATTCCAAGATGTGTACATTGAACTCTTTCTCATCCTCAAAAAATACTACCACATTTCCAAGTATCTATCATAAATAAAATGGTTAGAAATATAAGACAGATGCAATTTATGTCTTTCTTCACTTAATAATGCTTTCCTCATCCCTTCATTATTGTGATTCAAATTTCCACACCTTTCAATTCTTTGCCCTTAACTCTTTTATAAAGACTAGAAAACCCTGCTAATCTCTTTGTACAGAACAGCACAGAAGAATAATTTATTGTATGCACCCCCAAATTGTGTAATCAACTTAATGCAAAAGTAGAAAGTGCATCCTCTGTGTCTTAGCTCAAAATTAATCTGGTATTGCATTACTTTAAATAATCCATGTATCCATCTGATTTTACTGAACCAATGTTACAGACAAGTCACATAGTCGCTAGGTCTGCCATCTGTGCACTTAGCTTTTTAAGTTTTAGTACAGAATGACATACAAATTTAATTATTATAAAATAAAATAATTTTGTATTGACCCTTAACCACCTAGTGTCGGATATAGTGACTCCAGACGATATATTTTTTCAAATATTTCCGTTATTACGCGGGCTACTCGCCTGTGACTCTATGTACTTTTTCCCCTCCCTCTCCAGTTTGCACCCTGCGCTCGACCAAGCGACACATGCGTGCAGTAAAAAAATACAGGTAAATATATTTTGCATGCGGTCATGGTGACCGACGTTAGGTTGTTACGTTACTTTTAGTGTTAACATTTTCTTGTTGTTTTTTAGGTTTATCATGTCTGAACGTGATCGAAATATCAGTAGATGGTTAGAAGAGTGTGACTCAGATTCCGAGGATCAAAGGGACATGCCGGAATTACCAAATGAAGACTGCAGTGACGTAGAAGATGTACCATTAGACCACGTCATTGATGGTGAGTGTCAATCGAATTCTGAAATTGATGTTGACGAGTTAAATTAAGATGACAATAATGATGATCTGCCAGTTGATGATGCATCTTCCGATGATGAAGTTCCATTGGCAAGATACCGGAAGTATTTCGGAAAAAATCAGTTCCGTTGGTCATCTCAACCTCCAGTTTTGCGATCAAGAACTTTGCAACACAATATCGTTCAACAACCTCCAGGATTGAAAAGGAATTTCAGAGATGTTTTGAACAGCACCATTAAGGCAGTTATTTTTTACTGCTGATATGTTAGAAGAAATCGTAAAGCATACTAATGAAAAAATTAGAAAGATAAGACCTAACTATCAAAACCAGACACGTGTTCAAGACCTCGACGTAATGGAGCTAAAGGCTTTTATCGGTATGTTGTACTATACCGCAATTTTCAAAGAGAACCACACACATTACACATGTTGGTACAGCACAGATGGCACAGGAAGAGAGATTTATCGTTGTATAATGAGCAAGAACAGGTTCGAAACATTGCTGAATTGCCTTCGTTTTGATGATGCGAGCACCAGAGATGAACGCCGTAGCACTGATAAAGCTGCACCTATATCTCAGCTGTTTGATAAGCTGATACAAAACTGCAAAGAAGTTTGTTCAATAGGCAGTTACGCTTGTATTGACGAGATGTTGGTGGCTTTCCGTGGGAGGTGCAGCTTCAAAATGTACATGCCGAAAAAACCCAACAAATATGGATTAAAAGTGCATGACTGACCTTGTGAAAAGACTCAGATGACCAAGGCTTGCCCGTTGAATACCAAAGACTGAAAAAACCCACGCAAGCAGTTTTGAGATTGGTTGCGTCGATTGAAGGAACCCACAGAAATGTTACGACTGATAACTGGTTTACTTCTGTGGAGCTAATGAACATCCTTAAGCAAAAACAGCTGACACTTGTGGGTACACTTAAAAAAAATAAAAGGGAAGTACCTCCTCAATTTCTGCCTGGCGGTCATCGAGACGTTGGCTCTTCAATTTTTGGATTCACGTCAGATGCAACATTGTTATCTTTTGTACCAAAGCAAAAAAAATCCATGCTTGTTCTCTCCAGCATGCATCACTCACCAACCATCAATCCACAAAAGCAAAAGCCAGAAGTTATAACTTTTTATAATACCACCAAAGGTGGCGTCGATACATTAGATCAGAAATGTGCCATTTACTCAAGTTCACAACGCACACAGCGCTGGCCAATGGTTGTCTTCTACAGAATGCTGGATGTATCTGCAGCAAATGCATACATCATCAGCAGCATGAACCAATGTCAGAGAAAGGTGCCCAGACTGAATTTCATGAAACGACTATATATATATTTAACTTACTAAAAATAATTAAAAATAAGTAGTCTTATTGATTGTTATTGCTTAGATCTCACCTTAATTAGAAAAGCCATAATTTGTTAAAATATTTGTAAGTCAATGTTTATTAATAGTAATAAGAAGTAAGAAGTGTTAATTTGAAGAGTTTATTGAAACAATTTAAAATAAAAACAACTGACGAAAATGATGTAGATTACATTTTTGCCAATTTATGATTTTTTAACCTTCATAATAGTACTTATATGCAACGCGTCACCATGACCGACGTTAGGTGGATGTCTTACTAGAATACACGTTAGGTGGCTAAGGGTTAAAGCACCTCATCATGGTTAAATATTATGTCAACAACATTTTTCACTCAAGTGACATTGAAAACATTGTTTGAATTCTTCACCACTCTTCTGGAAAGAATGTAAAAGGAACAGAAAAGCATTTTAAATATTTGTAAAGTAAAACTTACGTAATTCTTCATGGACTTGCACTGATGTCAGGAGACGTTTTGAAGTTTCTACCTGCAAGTACATCTTCTCACATACGAGACACATGGCCACCAACAAAACAGCATATGAAAATGGCCATAACATGTAATCAATGAAAAGTGAGGAGTCCAGTTTCTGAAATATTCTCTTTAGGAATAAATATGTGACATAAAAATAATGAGTTTCTACGAGGGACAGATCAAATAATTGAGGGGTGGGCTAAAGTTTGTTTTTGAATGGAAACTTTTGCAATTTTTTATCTATGTTGACCTCTGTATCTTCACAATACAACTTTTAATTATTTAATTTCCAGTAAGTATGTTATGTAATTCAGAATCTGTTGGTTCAATGATAGAATCTTATATTTCTGGAGCTACATAACTTCAGAATGGTGCCAAGAGTTAGGTGGCAATAAGTGTATGTACTGTAGAATTAAAGTAAAATAAAAGATTACATCAAAACTATTACTAATTAAGTTGTTTTGTATGCATTTTAATAACGTATACAAGTATCGTAATAATTTATTCTTTTTATGAAAAACTGTAAGCAAAAGAATACATGTTAACACAGAAAATAAAACAAGATAAAAGTGGTATGCGTGCCGAACTGTATGAAAACAGGTGTCACCTATTTGAAACAAATAAATTTTAAACATGCCACTTACAATGCGACGCACTAAAAGTGACTCGAATGATTGGAGAATACATGACAGTGCAGAGCATTGTAAGCATATGTGAAGCTTGAGTAACATATTCTTATATTGCTAACAACAATTATTCTGAAATTGTTTCTATACCTAAACATATTGGTTGATGTAAATTAGCTGATAGATTTACTAAATTATTCATAAATTTATATAATTACTAAATTATTATTATAATATGTACTAAACTATTATATATGTACTAAACTATATATATATTTATAATATGTACCAACCTATTTTCAAATTTATTATCCACATCAAACTAGAAAATTCCAAAATGGAAACATAAGACTTTGCTAGAAGGGTTTCATCAGTTTCAGAGCATTATAATTAAAACTTTCTATATATTTTATATAAATGTTTCCGTTTTCTGCTAATTTTAAATAAAAAATAAACAACAAAACGCATGATCACCAATTTCAAACTCTGATCTTTTGAAGTGCTTATAACATTGTGGTAAACAATTCCATCTCCACTCAAAACTTTTACAGGGGTGTTCTGTAATCCATAAATTTGTCAAGCTATAACAGATTAGAGGATATTTTTAAACTTAATTGAGTGAAAGATTAAGTAAAAGACCGAATTAAGTAAATATAATTCTAAAATATTTCTAAGTGGAAACCAGATTCTCAAACCAAGTCATGATGTCAATTGACCAGTCAGTCAATTGATTTTAGTTCCTAAAATATTGTCTTCTGGATGTCTTTGTCAATCTAAGACAGTAGAACTCCTAAAAACTTTATAACTTTAATGAATGACTGGTTTGATGCCTTAAATTTTAGATATAGAGGTGCTTTCATTTAAGAGGTGTGTCGGCAGATAATAATGAAGACAAAATATTTTCTTTGTTCCAAAGGGGGATATGCACTACTTAAAATTTCTCAAATGTCTTAATTGCACACTAGAGGAATATCAGGCATTTATTTCTATCATTCATTTAAGGCACTTTAATATATATGGTAATTCCAGAGTATAATACTCTCGAATTACCCTGTATATTAAAGTGCTTTAAAGTAGGAAATAATTATCTCATTAAGATGATAAGTCTCTAAATATATCTGCATCAAGGATACATATGCGACAATGATATTAAGTGTTCTGCACTACTCTCATCTACTGGTACAATGATGTCGCCAATAATTTTTTATTTAAAATCCAAAAAATGTATTGAAATTAACTTATGGATTTTAGAAAATTCAACATTTGGTTATATTGTTTTGCTGGCTTCTACTTTTGAATATAACTATGGTATAGAAGTGCATTTTCAGGTCCTAATGAACAATGAACGATGGAGTAACTCATTTAACTTATCGCATTCAGTCTACCACTAAAATATTTGTCATTGCGAAAATATATTAATATAAGGATAATATCACGGCGCATGGGCCATGTCTACTTATTATTCCTAATTATATATTCTGCGGGTGTTAGGATTATAAAAAATCATATAATAAATTTTACAAAAAAAGAAAGAGAATAGAAATGAATAAAAGATTGAACTCCACAACAATTTGAATCACAAAAGAAGGGAAATAGTAAGTGTCACATAAACATTTTGTTGGGTAAAATAAAAAGAAAGTGACAGTGTCACACTTTTTGGTTATGGACTTCTCCCATCCATAAAGTCTAAATGTGTTTAAATTATTAGTGAAAAAAAACAACAATGCTGTTGCTGTATGCTTAATTGCTACATGATTATTTTTACTTGTAAGTATATTCATTATTATTCAGGGCAGTCCTGTATGCTTCACGGTTGTGTTATCCTTTTTTGTTTATAAATTTGCAGTTCATTAAATGTGTTAGTGTCAGCTTAAAGCTGTAAGTTAATTTAGTTAATCCATTAATTCCCAAGGGTAAAAATAAAGACATATTGATTGGTTTAATTGTTTATTACGTTTATAAATACATCCAAAAAATACATCCAAATACTTGACATTTTTTACACATATAAATTGTTGTACTTCTACACTGTCGACATCTTCTTCGACGTTTACTTTCGTGCTCTTCTATGACATGACCAATATTATCGAAGCGAATATTGGAAGGTAACGCATTAATACATTTTTGTCCTCATCTTTTGACCAGTACAATTTCGCAGCAGGCAATGAATGATATCCAGTTAGTAATAATATACCAAAAAATCTTTTGAGTTCTGCTACTGTGAGGGTAAATAAATGACGGTTATGGTCACAAGCATATTTTTTTGAAAAACCTACAATCTGGTCTCAAACTTCATCACTAAAAAATAGGGAAAATACTTCAATAGGTGTTTTTCCACCTACACGTTCTTCAATATTCTGTGTCATTGCTGTTTCGTCACTTGTAGGAAAGTGTGTATAAGTTGGATGTTCTTTTTTCCAGTCTGGAACACATTTTGGTGTCTTTTTCGGCAGTCTTGGCTTTTTCGAAGTTGAAGGACCGGGCTCACCTTGCGTATTTTCAGGCTCTGTGGTTAAATCGGTGTGGATTTCATATGTTCCAGCAATATCTAGGTTTTCCTCGTCTGTAAGATTGTCAACCGTCGGGGGGATGTACACGGCATCGATTTGATTGGCATCTTCTAAATCCTCTTCTTCTTCTAATATACTCATAATTTCTTGAGAAGATAGTACTTGTTGCCAGGCCATCATGTTTTAACTTATTATTTACTGATTTGTATACACTCACTTATCGTTTTTTGACGTCACTTTTTGTTTGCCGGTCAAAAGAAAAATACGTATACCTACAATATTTTTTAGTAATCTAACTGACGAACTAAAAACATTTTTTTCTAAAAATTACTATGCGACACTGTTAGCTTCACGTTCTATAACCAACTAACTAATAAAACAAAAGTGCTTATACTCTTTGAATACTGAGAACCCATTGTTTACAATCAATTTCAAACTTCAATGGCAAGCAGTGTAAGAATAACAACAGACTATTATTTCTCCCAACGTTGCGCATACTCAACATTTCCTGGAAGTCTAAGATAAACAATAAGTGTAACTAGTTTTGTCCAGCAAAAGGGTTTATATCATAAATAAATATTACTTAAGCTTTATACAGTGTAAAAAGTGTGGCTTTATTTCAATTTATATTTTTTATGATTGGATGAATCTGTCGATCTTGAGATGACTCAATTAGCAGTTTTTAAAAAATAAAACTACTATGTATTTGTATTTAAAAAAAACATTGAAAAAAATTTGAATCCATTTTTTAGTTCTACTTCTCGAGACTGGCTTACATTTCATAGAATTAATTACTTATTTTAAAACAAAAAAAAATCACATTTGAAATGTTGCGCTAGCGCAACGTTGGGTAAAGATGGGTTAATATATGTGTTACTAGTACTTACATTATATTTTAAATCCTCTAGAAAACAACAAATTCTAATGAGTGTACCAGAAAACATTACAGCGAGTGACACGAGGAGCTAAAAAGTAAATTTAAAGGTTAATTCACAATAAATTTTGTGTTAACATCTTTGTAAGTGTTATTTGTATGTTAAAATGTGATTTCAATACTTTTAATTAAACGGTAAGTACAAACCTGAAATTCAAACATCTTATTTAAATGATGACACAGGTCCAACAAATTAATGTAGAACTGGGATAAATGATGAATGGAATTTCCATTTAAAGGCAATACAAATGAAAAATTATAGTTTGAATTGGGATTATGCTGCAGATTTCTAATTATGGGACCGAGTGATGCAACTATGTTTTGTTTCTTTTTAAATTTCAAGAATACATTCAGGACTTCCACACGTTTTGAAATACTAAATAATATCACACAGAACAATATTATTTCCAAATCAAAAGTTACGACAGTTACAATAATAACCAGTGCAGCGACGTAAATGTTTAGATCAAGTTTTGTTGCTCCATATAAAGCAAAAGCAATGTGAAGAATATGATAGGGAATAAGAATTCCAATAACAATGACATTTCGCCATTTATCATGTCTCAAAAAATGTTTTCTATGCTCTAATTTGAAAAGGTGATCCATTTCTTGAATTCTCCAGATCAATTCTTTGAATACATTTCTGTCACAAGTTATATCAATAGATAATAAATAAAGAACATAAATTATCTTAAGTGTTCCAAATGCCATAATAATGTATTGATCGCTCAAAAAGGGAATCATGGTAGAGGCATGTATTACAATCAATGCTCCCATTATTAACAAACTATATAACTTTCTGCACCACAGTTTAAGCCTATTGGGAATTTGTTCGGCAGTTTTTCGGCAAATGCCACAAACATACTGATATGTTAAAAATGGCCAAAGTGTATCTTCAATTGAATCATTGGTCATATTGATTTTTTTAAAATGTTTTTGTTTTCCAATTGAATTCTGGCACGAGTATTCTACTGAGTGCATAAGAAACGAGTGACACTTTATTGATTAAATGAATTTTAAGTAAACATCCATTAGAGTATCGCCCTGTAGAATCTATTGTGTGCTTAACACAAATCACATAATGTAATATTGACCTTAGTGATGTGGGAACTTAAGTACACCCTCCTCATTAATAATTGTTGCTTAGATAAGGTGTGCCCTAAGTTATCAATACCAAACATCAGTTAAAAAATCTAGGTGTGTAGTATCACTGCATTGTTTGAACTTTAATTTAAGGCTTCGTACTTTGAATTTGGTATAGCGCAAAAATTTTAAAAAAATTACAGGTTTTTGCTGAAGTAAAGTGTATGATTTCTACAACTTTGAATAAGTGCGATACAAAAGGAATGTTTTGTTTAGAAATTTTGATATATTTATAAGAAAACGTAATAAGGAGATCTTTCTACCACATGAAAAATAACAATGGCTGAATTCTGAACTTAAATTAACTAAATGTTTATGAAAAGTTTAGAGAAATGGATTTACAAATATCTTAAAAAAAATTAATTAATAACATTTTGGAGATATGTAGAGTTTTTGTGCAAATTTTCTTATAATTTTAAAATTAATATTTATTGTTTAAATAACAAAAATGACCTCTTTAAATCCTTAAAAACAAGTGCGGCAGTGACCCCATTAACTTTAGAAAGATAAGCTCTCTCAATTTGATTCATCTGGATTGTTTGTTGCGGCAAGCCGAGTTAATCTCAAATGAAGATCAACAGGTGCATTAGCTAGCTTCGAAATATATTTTACTTTTGAAATTTTTTAAGAATTGTCAGTAGACAAACATAGAATTATCTGTGAAAAGATTTAAGTATGAAACTGTGAGAGCTACACAAAAAGATTTAAATATTTCATTAATAACAACATTAGTGGAGTTATTTATTTGACTTTCGACAGCTATACAATTTGGATTTTTGTGGAAATGTATATATTGTTGCCAAGAGTCGATAAAGGTTTGATTTTCTTCTAAAATTTTTGGGGTTTGTTGACAAAAATCTGTGGCTACAACGACCACAAAATATCCTTTTCAGCCCACTCAGAATAGCTTGGGTGCTGTTGATTGTCTCAATATCGCATTAACTTCTTATTTATGATTAGTAGGGAAAATGTCAAATTAGATACACAATTGTTAAGCTATGAGACAGGTATAAATTCTGTAAATACAGGCCCAATAAGTTCGCTAAATGTAGGGTTAAACATAAAAGAAATTAGTTGTGATTTATGATAGATGCCATACCTTATATTGGACAAGGGACGTGTGCTGGAAGACTGCTTTTAGTGAAATATTTTGTGAAAGAATATGCATAAATGAGTAGTATTCATAACACAAACTGATAATTGGTTCACGCAAATATCATTAGTCAAGAACTTGCAACCCGAACCAAACAATGATGATATTTACAAGAAGTGTGTAAGCTAGGTTCCAGAAGAGTTAAAAAGACAATAGAACTGGGGAAGTTGATAGTTCTATATTTGGCTATGATGGATCACTCACTTTACTTTTTTATTTTTCTTTTCACAAGTCTAAACTACCTGAAATTATTTAATGGTTATTGTTGTGCGATGAGAAAGGTGCCGTTAACAAATCTACCAACTAACTAGACACACTTGAGTTTTACCATTCGACCAATGGATAAGTAGACACTTGCAATCAGATGTATTCCAATATGCCATGGAAATGAAAGATAAGAAAATGACCCATATATTTTACATGATAAATATCACTAGCACTAAGAGTTATACTATACTTCATCGCAATTTGTTGATGTCTGGCTTAAGAACTAAAAGCAAATAGTGAATTTATGAAGGCATATTCCTTTCTGCTTGTGAAGCCTTTGCTTATGATAAGATTAGGAATAACAACAACACACATAGAAAACAAAACGTGATCTTTCATCATTAAATGTTATTTCTACACAAAAAGTCTACCACCCACCAGCCAACACCAGCTCCCACGAACCAAGTCCTTTGTGTAGTATTGGATAATAATCTGGAATCAAGATATTAATAAACAGAGATATCATCCACATCTTCAGAAAGAAAAAACAATGAAAGATAAATGTATGGGAAATGCCTTAAATGAGGATGCACAAAACCAATGCAATAGGAAAAGCATTTGCTCTCTTTGTAACATAATCCGTTGGGGAAAGTAGCAAAGAAAAAAATTTTGCTGCAGCAAAGAAAATAAATTTTTGTTTTATAAATTCTTTTCGCAATGTAATGTTGTCATTGAAAGGCTAAAAATTTAAAAAAAATTATTCTCATTTTAAGATTAATTTAAATATTTTTATATGTAACTTAAAACAAATAGTCACAATTTGAAAAATATCATGTAATTCTAACGCCTTCTCACAATAGATTGCATAAAATATCACACAAATGAGTTTATATATTAACTAAAAGAAACACTTTTTCTATGTACTCGTCGTTTCCCAGATGACTAGCTTTAATTGGGCTTTTGTGAAATTGATTTATAGTTTAAGTTCGATTTCATTTTGGCTCAAATTGGTAATTAAAATTTAAATCTCAATTAGGAATCAATATTTTATTTGGAAGTGACTCAAATTACATATGCCTGTTTAATGAAATAATTTTAAACAGATATAAATATCTCAATGTAAAATCTAGACAATCAAATATAATAAATATAACTTCTGGAAAACGATACATGTCTATATATATATATATATATATATATATATATATATATATATATATATATATATGTATATATATATATATAATAAAACAATTATCTTATCTCCAAATCTATTCATATATTGTCAAAAACGAGTTAAATATTATCAAAAAACCTTGCTATGTTATGAATATTAACATCTGACAAGAGACTTCTAGAGGCATTGATAAATTGATTACTATTACAAAGTAAATACAATTAATTCAATCATTACTGACAAATGTTGAGAAAATTGATAAATTAGATTGTGACGAAGTTTTATCATTCGCTATAATTGAATGTTATTCTTGTTAAGAGTGATCATGCAATTTTTAGTTTTATCATCTGCTGTTGCGGCATTCACAATGAGTTTAACATGAAAATATTCTATTCATTGGGTTTGCTTCTTCAAACTTTGCAAATCGCCCAAGGATTCAATATTTGATCCAAAACTAATGCTCATGCTTGCCGACTAGTAGACATTGCAATGTATTTGAAAATGGCATCATTTGTACAATTACTTTGTATCTGTGATGTAGAAAGTACAACATAATTTGTGTCTAAAGTTAATAATTATGGCATAAGTGTTGTTTTTGTGGCATTCTATGGTTATCCAGTGTCTATTTAAACGATGAAGCTTCTCAGGTGTAACTTGGATATAAAAAGTCTTAAAACAACTTTTGTACATTTGGTACCAAAAAATGAATTTGTTGCCTTCTTTTATACTTGCCATAAGATAATATTTGTCCACAGTATTTTAGGGCCAAAATATGTTCTTATCGATAACTCAGGCAAGATTATTAATTGGTCCCACATTGTAAATTTACATAAACTGCAAGAGAATGAGTTAGTTCATTTAGTCGATAAGTTATCTTCGAGACACATCCATTTTCAAACACAAATAATGAAATATAAGTTAGCGAACCAGACACTTAGGAATGATGTGGCTAGTGCTATCTAGTTTTGTGATGAATATTTGAAAATAGGCGATTTTTAAGATTCTGAATTTACAGTTAATTTTATTAAACTCCTGATCTAGATACTATCTCTAAAAAATATTCTCAAATTGGCTACGAACAACTGCTTCCAGAAATAATAAAAAAATAGTTATTCATATTTGTACATTCAGATTATGAATATCTGTTGACATTATACTTTCAAGTTAATATAATTAAAGTTAGTATAATTGTAAAGTATTTTCATTAAAAGTCTTGAACTGTTGTATATCAATTCAATAAAAAAATAAGAATTCTTTGAATTTTTTGAGTCTTTGTAAGATTAATCAGTATGATTTAAAAATATTTTTGGACAAAATAAGGTTACACGATCCATCCCATTTTCCACACGGCCATTTCATTTTCCGGAAAATACATTCAATTTCCTAAAGTGATTTAGTTTACTCATCAATTAAAAAAATCACACTAGAAAATGACAAAAATAAATTTCTATCCAAATTCTTGTTGGCAAAATGTTACAATGTTTTTGCATGTAAAGGTAAAGGAAAAACACAATAGCTGTATAAGTTTGTTTAGTGACCAATAATCAGAAACATGGTTCTATACGAATGTTATTGTTTAATACAAATAACAGAAGGAAAATTATAAATTTTCATGTTAATATACCTATATTTATTTCCTTTTAGTAACACTTAGCACTGTCCGTTCGGTTATGTTTATAAACTACCAACATAACTGGGCACTTTCAAAGGCCGACATCATTTTATCTATTGTATTTACATATTTACATACTATCTGTTATGTATTATTTAACTTCACTAGGAACTTAAATTAAATGTGATCCAAGCATGAATTTTACAGTCAGGCAAGATGTCTGTCCTTAATCATTTCAGATGTCAGTGAGATCAAGATATTCCCACCTTTCCCTCGTCTTACAACTGATACTTTAGAAATACTTTATATTTTGAGTTCAGTTAATTTTTACTCACATTAAACGTAATATTAATCGGTCCACACGGCCTAAATGAATCTTTTATTTGGGATATCCTAAAAACATTAGAAGGCATGTGCAGAGGGGGAGATAGATTTAAGATCATTTATAATTAACATTGTTTATTTTTATGAAGTAAATAATTGAATCAGTAAACAATTTAATCTTTAAGAGACTTTATTCAATCTGACATAAAGTCACTCATTCATTATTATAAAATAAATTAACGTTAGCAAATTTTGTTAGAACCCTAAATTCCAGAGTTTTAAAATTTTTCTTGAATTCATTTTAAAATTAATTTTTCAATTTGTTTTTAAATTCTCTTAACTGATCAAATTAATGCAAACAAGTTATAATACATATATCGTCCGTACATTGTAAAAATATGAATTATAAAAGAAAAATAGAAGATTATTATGCTACGAATATATATTATGAGCAAACAATTTAATTAATAAATTGTACACTTTTGGACATCCAACCGATTATATGCATTAAGTGATTGTAGATGAAAAATAAAATAAATAAAAGTAAACCTGATATGATGATACATATCAGAAATTAATTTTGTAATGTTTTAAGAACAAATAAATAAACTGTTAATTAATATGATTTGTATTGCGAGATTTGTAATCTATGGCACTGGGCATTATATGGTCGCACACCATTGATAATGTTTATCACTTTTAGAAAATGCATCTGCCTACATCCTGAAGAACTGCTACCATAAACTTTGTCTGGACGATTACGATGTTTGACAAATTTAATTAAACTCGTTTCCAAAGTTTAATAATATGGATACTGAAAAGTTTAACTCAAAATTATGTTCTATACTACGAAGATATTGAAAGAATAATTTGGTATTTGGAAAACAATTCAAAGCCATGTCCTGACAAATGTTTAATTGAATATCAAACCTATGATAGAATGAGAGCACATTAAGAATGCAATATAATTATAAATCAGCAATGTGGTAGAAGAAATATATATTTACAGGGCACATCATTCTTAAATGTCCTTCACGAGTCATTCTGTCAAGTAGAGAAGATATAAAAAATAGGTTAAAGCAGAATTTTTCAAACACAACCTTTGGTTTCAATTGGGAGAAATATTTGAAGTATTTACAGAAGGGAATCAAATCAAGTGACTGCATTATTCGCAGTATGATGGACTAATACAGAAAGCAATTTTATCCATCACTTTGTGTGAGATATTGATCAATTAATTACACTACAGATGACAAGAGAATCACCAAGCTGTTGATTCACCTAGGTTGACACATCTATGTACAATTTGTGAACAGCTGCAAATTGTTTGCTCGTAGGTTAGTAGTTTGCGATAATAATAGTGAACTACATTAAGTCTTACATTTTATTCTGTTTGTCATCAATTTCAAAGTCTGCATTCAATTTGTATTTTTAATGTTAATTTTAATATTAATCCGTAAATGAACAAAATATCAATGATGTGCAAGTAATAGTAGGGTAGGCGAGTTCTCCAGAGTTTTTGATAATTATCGATATTATTTGTTTTGTTAATAAAATATATATCAAGGAGGAACAGAGTAATAGAAACTATTACACCAGTAAATCCATCTAATTTCTCCACATATCCACTTTTATGTTCATATTTTCTTTCGTGAAAAATGTGTACACACTGCGCACATAATAATTTTTATTATTTATTGTCTGTAGAACTACGGAGATCAAACAGATACCATAAGCCCAAAGATTTTGATAGTGAGTGTACAGGTACAGGTGGAAAGTGTTTGAACTGATTAAAGGAAGATGTTTTTGATAATGTAACAGTGTACACACTATTTTTCATTTGGAGAGTAACGTGAATGTTACCTTAAAAGTAATAGATTATGTCATTATTGGTAGTTGCTAATATGATTTAAATAATTAAAATGTTACATGTTAATATTTTTATTCAGAGTTTAATTGATATTTTGCAAATAGCAATTAAACTCTGAATAAAAATATACACAATGTATTTCTACGTTGGTGTAATTATAATAGCATTGACCATTCTTATCTCTGATAAAAAAATTTATCTACTTGAAATATTTTATTTTATAAGGTCTATCTATTATTTTAAGTTTTATATTTGAAAATAGAATGACGCTGACATTATGTATGTGTTTTTGTTTGTGTGTGTGTGTGTATGTGTTTGTTTGATTACATTATCAAGATACTGAGAAAGAAAAACTGGAAGCCTTATAAAATTATGTGAGTTATATTTTTTTTGTTTGTCTTTGTTATTTTGTTTGTTTGTCTGTTACAGCAGTTTTTTCTCAGAAAACACTTGAGATAAAAACTTGAAATTTGGCATGGTTGTAAAACATATTAACCGTCACATACTTCAATAGATTACAATCAAAAATGTTTGTATCTAAATTTTTGGTGGAAATATCAACTTGGAATATTTTATAATTCAATATATAGTGTGGGTTATATGGTTTGCAAGCACTATGTCAAAGGGTAAATTTTTTGAATAATTTCAGTTATTTTATCTTCAGAGATGTTCTGAAAAATATGAAAAAAATGTACTTAAAATACATCATTTTCAGCATATAATTTTTTAAATAGGCACTGTATTTTTAAGCCTATGTATCTGCAGTAGGAAATATATTTATATTCTTCTACATTCTCGACCAATTTTCTCAGAGACCTTGCGACAGAAGCTTGAAATTGGCATAGTAATGCATCTTATTAGGCCATACATTTTCTACTAACTTTTTGAGTTTTTAAATATAAAATTAGAAGAAGGGATAAAAGCCTTAATTTTTAAATGATATATATTTTAATATTTATTAAAATATATTAAATGATTATTCATAAATAATTCAAATATATTTATATCATTGCCAAATATTTTAAATTGTATTTTTAAAAACATATTTCAAAAAGATTCAATAATTTAGCATTCCCCCCCATATTTATAAAACTGCTAAATACATTTACGTTATGAAATAGTAAAATAGAAATAATGTATTCCCTTAAATATTTGAGTACCCAACCGTGTATGGAACCGTTGTAGAGCAAGTTCTATCATTATATTTACAATCAAATTAATTATCTCTCAGCCTTGTTATCATTAGTTTCAATCTCATTCCGTTCATTTCACTATTCAATGCATTTCATTTATTTATTCTGGTAAGTAAACTCTCATAAAGTATTTCAATTATTTCATACATTCCTTTGTTAAAATTGGTATGAATTTCAAATATATGCAAGCAAAGAAGTGCTGAGTACGAGTTTCGTTTTTTTTTTAATTTCAACATTACTTTCTAGAAAAACACATGTTTATTCAAAGTTTGTATGGAATTTGTTTAAAAGAAAAACCCTTTGGATCTATGAATGTTAACGTTTACCCACAGTTTTGCTTACATGGTTATAATTACAAACTCATAGTGAGAAATTAAAACATGCAGCATCATCTAGAACGATTAAAGGAAGTTAAATGCTAATCCTTTTTTTCATGATTTTATAAAACAGACAACAATGAAAATAATAATATTTCCCTATAAATTAATGATGAAAGGGAGTAATTTCTGTTGCTACCTTATATTGCGTACGCAGCATTTCAAAACTCACACTTTTTGCTTCAAATAAGAATTTTCCTGAAGGAATGAGTTTTCCTGAAATAAAAAGTAGCATCATATCCCTGTCCGCCAACACCTCTGTGTAATAAAATACTTCGATCTGTAGCTTTGTTGTGGCTTGAAAGAAGGACAGACACGCAGGCTTTCTATTTATAACATTAATTATTATTATAATGTGAGTAAAGATGCGATTTCTCAGATTTAAAGTAATCCAAGTCATTCCCTGGTCAGCCAACTACCACTACACAAAAAATCACGTCGATCTACAGCTCTGCTGTGACGTAAAAGAAGGACAATTAAACATACTTTCGCATTTATAATATAAATTGGTATTATAATATGAGTTGAATAGAGGTTTTCCGGTTTAAAAAGTAGATTATGTCATTTTCTGGCAACCCACATATCTCTGTGAAAAAATCACGTCGATATGTTGCGCAGCTGTGATGTGAAGAAAGGACAAATAAACACGATTAATAATTGAACAAAGTGATTCTGTTGCTCATTTATATTGTGTATGTCCCAATTCAAAAAATCACGTAGACTCGTTGCTCCGCTGTGACACCACTTTGTTATCAGTTTTAAATAAGACTTTTGTTACAATAAGAAGTTTTGTATGTTCTTTCCCTTCTGCTATCTTGGTGTAAAAAATCATATCAATGCTTTATGCCGTTGTGACGTGAAAAGACAAACAAACATACTTTAGCATTACATTAGTATGGATAACAAATATATAGAATTGGCCTGTCTACATTGAAAATATTTACAAAAAACATATTTAGGGTTGTGTAAGAAATGTAACAGAATATCAAAATACTGTTTTTCAATTTGTAAGCCTGTTGGTTTGCTCATGCATCACAATAAAAGAAATTCAGTGAAATTTCTACTGGTGGATTCTATTGACTCTGAAGTAAAACACAAGCTACGTTTTGTTACAATCGTCCAATTAAAATGGATATATTACAGTTTCACGTTTCAACACAAATTATAATTAAAAAAGTTTGTGCCGTAATTTTTATAACAGGTGGCATTATGTGTACTAATCTTATAATTAATAATATTTTCTAAAAAGGGCAAAGTTAGTTAGAAAATAAATTTTGTTTCCTGCTTATTAATTTCAAAGATTCATGACTCTTTCAACTTCATGTATGAACAAGGAATAGAAGATATCCAAAGGTATATAAATATTTAATTGCAGGTTTATTATTTGAGGCTAATTACTAAAGTACAATAATACGTTCTAACATTCGATATGTCATATCGTATTATTTTAAATATAAACAAAAGGTAGTTTTAAGGCATTAAACACGAATGAAAACTCCAAATGTGATATTTGTCGCCTCTACAATGTTGGTTTATTTAGATAGTTTGTCACGATTCATTAAAAAGACAGTAGTATTCTAAGACATTTAGTAAACAGGAGGAGGATTTTTTACAGAGGTTCTGTTTATGAAAGGAAAATGTTCAAATGTAATTATGATTGGGTATTATGATTAGGAGAAAATTTTATGGAAAAGAAAATATTTTTTATATTTCTCGGTAATAAAGATTCAAACCTTGTTATTTAGAAACTTTCTTTATTTCTTCAGCCAAAGTAAACAAGGACAATTAAATAATATAAAATGGGTCCTAGCTACTTGTTTTGCTCTTACAGTCGCATTTACAAATTAATTTCTCAATATTTTCCTTATGGCTTGGAAGTCGTAGTTTCCCCATTCATTTTCTCCATATGCATGATTAATTTGTTCTTTTTCACTTTTCCATGTGTTAGATTCATCTTCTTACCAACAAGGACCTGCATATTCTTATTTGACGGTGTTTTAATTTCTAGCCACAAATCGTTTTGAACTTTTTGGAACGATCAGTGAACAAAGCTGATATATGGTTCTTTACTTGAAAAGTATCACAAGCAAAATATGTGTAGAGTATATAATGATATGAAACTTTTTCTATGACTAATATATGCAAAAGGATCTTATTTTTAGTGCCGGAATGGAAAACAAAATGTAATAGGGTACAAAATTAAATTAAAAACCAAATTTTATTTTATTGGCTCTAGTCTGTTTAATGAAATATATTTTGTTTGTTTTACCTAACAATATTTTTTTCGGTTTTCATAAGAGTTTACCAATTTTTAATATTTATGTAAAAACGACATTTGCTTAGTAAAATATTTTTCAAAACGCTCAAGTATGTTTTTTATTTTTATTATTGGCCATTTTAATTCACAATGCATTTTGCAACATGTATTTAATTGATTATAAAATGAATTTAAAGTGCATACTGATTCCTAATAATTTTACAATCAAGATTCAAGTGCGGTTAAGTGAAAAACATACAATTACATGTTTAATGTGAAGACATAGCCCACAAAAATTACTGGTTACTTGTTTTCAAAGTCCCCGCTAAAATTTTTATTTAACCGAAATTTTGTTCACTTGGATTATGCTCTTTTCCGTAATACCACCTATTCGTAAATCAATTTGTGTATACTGCACCTGAACCGGGTGTGACTAGGATACATAGATTACATTTCTTTTATTTGTTTTGTAGGTTATTAATTAGGGTAAATATATCAACTTTAAGTTAGTATTTTAAATCTTTAGGTGTGACTTTATTCTTGTTCTTCGTGATCATTAGAGTATTATTAGCATTTTCGTAGTTGTTGTATTTATTACCTTTCAAAATCTATGTAAATAACAAAAACAATAAATGTAACAACATGATTATATGTCTACGAATGTGCAATGCTGGGTTCAGCCAGTCACTCAATGTTTTTGTAATGCAGCTCATCTTGTCTTTTGTTGTAATGTGGCGCACACTCGATCACATAAAAACACAAATAACCTGGGAATAGTGCAGGTGTGCCAAAAGTTATCAGAACATACAGTTTGGAAATGAAAGCTATTCACATAGAACAGGTATTGTAATAGGTGAAGTGCCTATTTTTATACTGTAAATGTTAAATTGACATATTTTAATATTTTTTTTTTTATTAAAAATGGAAGTCTGGAGACAACATAAAAGAAGAAGAAAGCCCAACGGACAATAGATTGTGAGTAAACGCAAACTGACATATGTAATTACGAGTTATTTTTATCATATTTACTATTTTGCTTATATGTAGCACTCAGCGAAATATATTGAATGCCAGGTGATTGGCTATGTACAGCATATGCATGGCCACTAATTGGCAGATAATGTACTGGTTTTCAATGTCTGACCCTTTAGTTGACGTTGATACAGTGTATTTCGAAAAGGGGATGAGATGTGAAAAAAAAATATTGATTTTATTTGTCTTAATTTGGATTCAGATACCTATAGCATCTGGCTTGCTATAACTATCTCACAACACCATTTACAATTATGTTCCCCGACTACACAAAATCAGAATAAGATAAAAGTTTATTGCGTCATTACTTGAAATTAATCATCAGCACAATGATAAAGTGCTGGTTTCTGAACCCAAATGTATGAAGTTTGAATCTCGAAACGGCTCCTCCTTTTTTTTTAGACAAAAATAAAATAATTCTTTAGCCTAAATACTGATGTTAAAATAAGATGAGGGGAACAAAAATGTATGTAACATTTTAGTCAATTATACAACAAAGTTGGTCGCCTGTGAATGCTGGTAATGTATATGGTACTATATGTGGGTTACACTATCTTTTTTAATTTAGTTACTAGTTTTTTTTAATTTGACGTTAAAATTTTTATTGTATTTTTTAATATTACATGTTTTAACCCAAAGGAGGATGGGCAGACATGTATGGACCCAAAATAGAAACCAATAATAATGAGTAAAGTATTATCAGAAAGTTTTTTTATATTCTATAATATATTCTAAGGCAGAAAATCTCTAATTGCTGTGGGAAAAAAGTTATGAAAAACAATGGTTTTTAAACGTCTTAATATATTATTACATATAAGTAAACAACCAAATCTTGACATATTTGTGAAAGAAACATCACACAACTCTTTTCGAACCGATAAACTTAAAATATCAACTACACAGGCAGTGACTCGCTGTGGTTCGTCTTGTGGTTCGGCCTTTTAATTCGCACTGCTTTGATAACTTTTTTCCCACAAATATTTGGAAAAGTTTTAAAACATGGAAAAACCTATTCAATGAGATATGCTTGGTATTATAGGTCACGTAGATTGGAATGCCCATATCCTTTAAAAGTTTGTTTATACTATTCGTTTTATATTGTACTTTCTCTATTCATGCTGAGGAAAAATAAAATTTTTTTTAGGTGATAATGAGGTTTTAAGGTGTTGCATAAAGTTATATTCAAAATGCACTTTTAGAAACATATGGGACAATAATGGTTTCTTAATTTTATTTTGTTCAGCATAAAATTTGTAAATGTATCCTTAAACACTATAAGTTAAATTATTTTGGGAGTTATAAACCTCTACATGTTAAAAAATTATCAATGATGTGAACACAATGTAACAACTTGTAGTCCAATGTCTTTCCATAATAACATAATAGATTTTCAAAATTAAATTTTTCGTGTGTCATAAGATATTTGGTCAATGCAAGGTATAACATTTTTTAGTGGTAAGAAATAAAAATGAACATTTTAAAATTTTCCTTAAATAATACAGATTTAAAACTTAATACAGATTTTAAACTTTTCATGCAAAAAACTGCAAAATATTAACACTTTGTATATATTTTACTTTAATATTTAAGACGCATTAATCAATAGTTTAAGATCCTAGGAATATAAAACTGCTATTTAAGCTAATCAGCGCTACCACCTTAGCTTTCCGCTCTGAGTAAAAAAATGTTTTTGTTTTTGACACGGGTGGCTAATTAACACAGTAAAGTAAATTTTTTTTCTATTTTAAGTTAAATCCATTACAATGTCTTTGAGTTTGTTACTATCTCCTTTACAATAACTTTTTAGATAGTTTCCGTATTGTAAATTGAATGTTTTGCCCTTTGTTATGATCTGTGATACCTTATTATAATGACTTCTCTAAATCTATATCTCTGGACACCAGCTTGTCTATTTTTGAATTCAAACCACACATATTCATTGACTTTAAGTGAGAACTTTAGACTGAAAATGTATGGAATTAATTTACTGAGCACTCATAGCAAGCAGGTGAAGTTTAAAACTAGTTGTAGATCATATATACAGATCATATTTTTTATTGAAAGTAATCCATTCCTCAGGAGTTACATACTGCACAGAATCTTCAAAAGGTTAGATTACGTAATTAATTGTCATCAGGATTAGTTAGAAAGAGTACTCCGTAATAGTTTTTAACCAGTTCCAATAAGGCGGACATAATATTTTGCTTACCATTTGATCGCTCCTAACTGGAAAATAATATTATGCTCTATCCCTTTTTACAAAATTTGTTTCTAATCAAATTTACCACTTGATTCAGATAATCAGATACTAATCAAGACCACCATTGCTAAAGCATATTTTGAATGTCAATCAAGTAATGCCATAAAAAAAAATGTTATGCACCAATGTGTTTTGCTGGATATAGCCAATAAAAAGCATACAATCTTAAATTTTATAGTTTTAATATTTTATTGTGCAACTTGTATTTAATACAACTCAAGTGATCAAAACAAACATAATAAATTGTCAAGTTGTTACAGATCCACAATAATTAACGTAAAACAATTAGTTAATGAAAAAACTAATATGCAGATTACTAAAGTAGTTACAGTATATTAAATGCAAATGTATAATTTGAGTCTAATGCGAATATAACACTTAAACTTTCATTTATTCCAAGAATACCACTTGTACACTTATATTCTTACACCTCATACTTAGGCTCGGACAATTGTCTCGGATAACTATTGTATGAGGTTTTCATGCACACATATGAATATTAACATGAAATAATATGCTCAGTAGGAATGTGATTTAATGTTCATGACCTACCTGGTAGAATACGAATGTACTGTTCTTATGCTTGTGTTTAACCAGCTTCGGTGAGTGTATGAATATGTCTTCATATTTTATGGATAAAATTTTCGCAACAATATCTGTAAATTAACACTTTATGTTGTCACATTTTACGCTTTATGACTGTAGCTAAAATTATTGTAGAGAGAATTGTTTTTATAGCTTACTCCTTTCAGACGTTAATTAAAATTATTGACTGACCTTCTATTGCTAATTAATCAATTATTGAAAGTTTATTAATTAAGGAAATAAATCAAAATCTATTTAATATATCCATTTATTAAATCCTTTATCACTTGTCTTTTGTTGTATACAACCTATCTTAAAATTATGAATTTTGCAGGGTTGTAAACATTTTCAATGTGTGACTGGAAACAGGTCAGTGAACATATTTGTTTTTTATTTAGAAAATCTATGCAAGTATGTCTCAATTTATACTTATTCTCATATGTATTTACAGAAATAGATTTTAAACTACTTACGATTTTATATGTTTGTATTTCCTATTTTCAAATAATAATTTACATATCATTTAACATAGGACAAATATTATGATTTTTGGACTTAACAAGCCGAAATATGATAATTAACCAAACATTACAATGTCTAAAATTGATAAGGAATTGAATTATAATTTTCAACCTACAACAGATCACCGACATTAAGAAATTGAATTAGAACAACAGAGTAACTCATGATCAGGCCTAGAAATTGGAGCAGCAATGAAGCTCGCAGGTTAAAGGCTTGGAAAATGTTGAACTGACCCAGTTCACCTGCCTCCATCATATTTTTAATAAGCTTCATGTAATGTCGCACAATGGATGCTGAAAAAGAAAATAATACAAGCTCTTAGTAAGGTATTGTTAATAAATCTAAGAAACAGATCACAGAGGCTATCAAATATGGTTATACATTTACTATTTAAGTGTTGACGAGGGGGAAACTTGTATACATTCATTACAAACTAGCAAAGGTAAGCAGTTTTGTCTGGAATGAATAACAGTGGTTGTGACAATATCAAGCTTATGATACTTTCACAAAAACTTTTCTAAAATAGGTCCTGTTATTTATGACATAACAACCTACTTGCACACAAATTTATATTTTAAAATATATACAATATATACTGCCAGATAACGAAATTTAACAGACTAGTAGGGCGATGGGAGATATTTGAATCAACAACTGTTACAATAATATTACGTTCTTTATCATAGTGGAGTTTAAATAAATTCCCTCCATCTGACACTGAGATATTTTTCAATCCATTTAATTAAGTAGCTCTAAAAGTAGTAGTGTCAAAAATGTAATTGTAATAAGCTTGTCTCTCTTTAAGACATTAAATTGTCTACAATGACATGAAATTCAGGTTACTCTTCTATAGTACTTAAACCGACACTTAAAATTTAAATCAGTTCATTGTTCCAATAGTTAGGATGGGTGATTGGATATTTCCCCAATGAAATTATGTACTTACATGTTTACTTCTCATACTTGCAATAAGAAGAATGTGAGCTTATTAATTGAAGAAAGTTGGTAAAAATATTGTGCTAGCAAGTTACATGACTAAATGAAATAGAACACCCGGGATCATAAACAATTAAATTGTACGACAAGTTTTTAGTAAGCAAAACAATTTTTAATGGACAAAACAAGGTATAGTTGATTATGAAAAATTGTGACAATATTAGCAAGCCGCACACAAATAATTTCATCTCACAATAATATATTTAGAAAATATTAAATTAAAATAAAAAACGGAATTTAGTACAAATAACCAAAATTATTGTATTCAACGTGATACTCTATTGTTTAAATTCTAATATTATGAATTCTTTCAAATGACTTTGTATCTGCCCTCATCCCATGTGTTTGGACACACTCTCCATAGATTTCTTCCTCCATATAGTAAACTTATGTGAAAATAATTGAGCATCACTTTACAACTTTGCGAATGTTCGCTCTGTATGAAATATACACCTGTAAACTGCAACTAATTATAATGGAAATAAAATATACATTTTCAGGGACGAAAACTAATTCAAATTGTTTTCAGAGAAATAAGTTTTCAGATAGAA
Organism: Druceiella hillmani; assembly: GCA_039881145.1. Lineage (NCBI taxonomy): Eukaryota > Metazoa > Arthropoda > Insecta > Lepidoptera > Hepialidae > Druceiella > Druceiella hillmani. Next base: position 22,673,979 of record JAYKKI010000036.1, read on the forward strand.
ATGTTTTCAGAAATGAATAAACAAAGTTTTAGTAGGCTAAATCCCTTGATAGGCTAAATAGCTGGATCTTTGTCAAAATACCTGGTTGAAAGAAAAGAACCTAGTTGATAACAAAAAAAATAACAAGAATAAAGCAAAGAAAATTTAGTTTAAACTGCAGACGTACAAACAGAATATAAGGAAAATGATTCACAAATGTGTTGTATTTTTAATTTTAGAGGAAAGAAAATGGAAATACCATGTATTTTTATGTAATCAAGGGTGGGTCATGTTTCCATAAAACCGGAAACAAATATTGATTCGGTGCATAGATATGCTGTCACTTAACCCAAGGATGCTGCAAATAGTGAACATATTGGAAGGAGTGTGTAATCGCTCAAATAAAAATTTTAATGTTCAATCATTGGTGAGTATACTCATACTTTATTCTCATTTTACGTGACTCATACTTTATCCACTTTTATTTTATTTAGAACATCGTAACAGTATTTTAGAAGTTAATGTGATTCAAAAATACATATAAGATGACAAAATCTTTATTAAACATTAGCAAAATTAAATATTCCATAAGAACAAAGAACCATTGTCACAGATAAGTCTATAAATATTGGTAATCAAACAAGTCAAGCAAGGGACATTGACATTGATAGTGGTATACTAAAATGGAAAAGAAACCATCAGGTGAGTACCACATTACATTGCATTATCATTACAAATTGAAGTTTGTAGATTGATGTTTTCTATAAACAATTTTGTTCAGGGAGGGGATTAATCTTGCATAGCCTTAGAAATTATGGAATTGGCATTTGGTAACTTGTTTCTATGTATATATGCATACACACATACACACACACACACATACATACACATATACATATACATATATATATATATATATATATGTATATATATATATATATATATATATATATATAAATATATATAATGTATAATTAAATTGGTTACTAATGGTTATAAAATTACAATTGTACAATTTAATATATTAACAGTGTTTAACCAATGAAGAGGAGTAATACAACATAACAATCATTAAAATGTTTATGTCGAAGTAAATTAGGCACCCAACCTCGGAGGGGTTGGGTACTTAGTTCAATTGCTGGGGCAGGGTGAGGTTGAAAATTGCTGGGGTTTTGGAAGGTCAATATGGGGAATGTTTTCAGGTGCTAAGGCTAATGAAATAGTGCTATCAATTATCAATCTAACCTTGCCATTTGCTACAATGCAATATAGCCAAGAAATAGATTAATGTTATAATTGTTGTATTGTTTACTATATTTCTTGTAATAAACATTATCTTGTTTTGAACGTCTCTACAATAGATATTATTTTCATAGAAATGCTAGGAAACTTTGATTATTCTGTAGATTTGTATCAAATTATGTTGCCTATGAGGGCAAAGTTGTGGACAAAATTTAAAAATATGACATTATTGATAGATAATCTATCTGATATGTGACAATATTCTCATCAATAACCTGTTTGTTTATTCTTTCATACTCATTTATATGATAGACCCTTCAAGCAGAAATGATGGAACACAGCAGGTGTTTGGAAATTAAATTATCAAATGAAGGTTAGATCTGAGACCTGTTCATGTAATAGTGGTAATGGTAACGTAGAATTTTTGTTCATGATCTTTGGTAATTAAAGAAATATGAGAAATTACAGTGAAGTCTGATTGATTGCCTGCAATTTAGAAATTCTAACAGGTAAGTCAAATATAGAATAAATAGATTAACTTAAAAACTGGAAAGTTTGCCTTCATCTGGTGTATAACCCTATGCCGAAACACATTAGTAATTAATATTTTCTAATTAGACAAAAGTCATTTGTAAATGTGTAAATAAAAATTGTTCACTTACGTAATTCTTCATTGACATGCATTAACGTCAAATGAGACTTTGTAGTCTCCATCTGTAAGTACATTTTCTCACATACAAGGCACACGACCACCAACGACACAATGAAATGTAATGGCCATAAGACGTGAACGATGGAAAGAGATACATCCAATTTCTGAAATATCGTTTGTCTTTATGAATAAATATCAGAAAAAGAAAACAATGTGATTCCTTGAGGCGTGGGTTTATATTTGCATAAAATTGAATTCACAACAATTATTTACTTAAAGGCAAAGTTTATGTTTGGACGAACATCTTTCTAATCTACTGCAGCTAATTGATACATAGGTTCATGCCTCTCTTTCTATGATTGCAACACAATTTTTAATTATAAATTGCAAGCAAATACATTATGTAAATTAAATTTGCATGCAACAGTTGATGAAAATAAAGAACAACTCACAGAAATATTAGAAACTGCCTGTAACTTGTTCACTCTAATTTACTTATTATAAAAGTATTTAAATGAAATACAAATACTGAATTGATTCTGTAATTAATTTCTCCTGTAAACATTTTTAGATCAAGTTTAGCCATAGTGTACTTAATAACAATACTAGTGCACAAGGCACACCCATTACTGGGTGTGCCAACTACTGTGTGTAATTCTAGTAATGATGGTGTTTTGGTCGTTTATCCTGTTCTTTCATTTACAAAAAGTTTATATAAGTTGAAATCAATAATTAGATAATTGAAGGAACCTGCAAAATTGTTTTTAAATGCTTCATTAACTGTGTCATAAGTTTTTCTCATGAACTTATTCTTCATTGCTTGAAGAATTTGCAAGTTCAGAAAAAGGTTTAAGTCTGTAATCCTGGATTCTTTATGATTGTGTTATCATTTTATGTTTATGGCTTTGTATTTTATTCAGCTTGTGGTTGAAAATTAAATTAGTTAATATGTTATACATCAATAGTACTTACATTATATTTTAAATCTTCAAGGAAAACATATGTGTTGAGAAGTATGCTAGAAAATATTAGAATTAGTGACATAAGTAGCTGAAAAATAAAGTTAAAGTTTAATTCACAAATATAATTTTATTAACGTTCTTGATAGTGATAATTTATAGTTTGAATGCTATTATTAATTAAAATGTTCTATACAAACCTGAAATTCAAACATCTTGTTCAAATAGTGACACAGGTCTAACAAATTAATATAGAATTTGGAAAAATGATAAATGGAATTTTCATTTAGCGGCAATACAAATGTAAAATTATTGTTGGAGTTGGAATTATGTTCAGGACTCCCAAATATGGCGTCAACGGATGGAACCGTGTTTCCTCTATTTTTAAAGTCAAAGGAAACGTTTAACATTTCCACACGTTTTATTATGCTAATTAATATCAAACAAAACAGTATTATTTCCAAATCAAAAATAATGGTAGCAATGATATTGAACACAGAAAAAATAGAAACGTAGAGACCATGTTTTATTTCTCCAGCAATAAGATCAAAAGCAGCATAAACAACATGAAGGGTTACAAGAATACAGAGAACTATGAGGTTTCGACATTTATCTTGTTTTAAAATATTTCTTCTGTGCTCTGGTTTGATGAGATAATCTAATTCTTGAATTCTTATAATAAATTCTTCAAATACATTTTTGTCCCAAGTTATTTCAATCAACAATATATACAGTATGTGAATTGTGTAAAGTGTCTTGAACTCTATCACCCTATAGACGTGGCTGAAGACCAAAATGCTAGAAACAATGTGCAGCACAAGTAATATTCCCACTATTAACAAACTGTATAACTTTCGACGCCACGATGTAAATATGGTGAGAACTTGGTTAGCACTTTTTCTGCATACACCAAACAAGTGCTGATACACTAAAATTGGCCGAAGTGCATCTTCAATTGATTCGTTACTCATAGTGATTCTTGTAAAATGTTTGTGTCGAAAGCAAATTCCAGCACGAGTGTTATATTGTCCACTTCTAAAACAAGTGAAGTTCACTTTACTGATTAATTTAGCTTATCGCCTTTGGAAATCTATTGAGTGCTTAATGCAAGCAACAAGCAACGTAGCAACGTATGCAAGCAACGTAATATTAGTCTTTTTGATGTGGGGAATAAATTAAATTCTTATGAAAAATTGTTACTAATGTAAAGTAAACATCAAACATCAATTAAATTATCCAGGTGTCCACCATCACTATATAATTTGAACATCGATTTAAAGATTTGTATATTGAAGTTTGCTATAACACTAAGATTTTAAAATTTCTTTATTGCAAATTTTTTAGCAAAATAAAGCTTTTTTTTTAAAATCGCAGAATAGTATAGTTTCTTTAAAATCTTTTTAGTTAAGCAGATTGAACCAAAGTAAGTTGCAATGTATATAAATCTGATGTGGCACGCTTCATTGCTTCAAATACCATTCCATCTCAAGTTGTACAATTATCTTGATGCCAGCTGGGGAAAAAAGGTTCTTAAGTAAAATATAATTCCTATTAAAATATTTGTATATAATTGACACGAAGGGTAACAATGAACATATTTAACACTCATAAGGGCGATTTTGTGCATCAAACTCCATAGAAACTGTCAAGGAATTGTATAAAAATTTTCACTTCATTTTGAATAAATCACTACTGAAATTGTAGGAAGAAAGGAATTTACAAGTTTTTCAACAAAAGTTGATTTTGGATGGCGTGGCGTTTTAAGGAAGGTATGTAGTTTTTTGAAGATTTGCCCATAATTTTAAAATGAATATAAAAGGAATTATTTAAGTTTCATTAACAAAAATAAACTCTTTCAGCCTGTAAAAACAATGTTGTCCTTGTTTTTACACCATTACCCAATAACACAATAACACCATTAACTCTAGAAAGCTAACCTCCACCGATTCAACAGGTATCACAACGTAATGCTGCTGTCTCTTATGAATGATGCACGCAAAAAGTTTTTCACTTCTAGCTAAATTAGTCTCAGATGAGACCATTGCAGTGTTGCATGCACCGGGCCAGTAAGAGTAACATTTTTAGAGATATGTAAGTGTAGCGCATTATTTCAACTAATTTTAAGCTACGACGTGAGTTTTTTCCTTGAGTGTGTGGATATATTTTTGCAAAAAATTGTTTTCGTTCATAGATTTTGACCATGCCTCTGTCCAGAAGAACGTAAACTGAATACATCAAGAACTCAATACTGGACTCCCAGAAGATGTGTGAAAAGCAATGAAAACAATGCATCATTTAACACTGAAGAAGACAGACAAAATTCCCATTCGCATCCTTCACCTGAAACGGTAGCATCTATGTTGATTATTAAGTTGCAACAAACCATCATCTAAGGTAAAACAGATATTTATTAGCTATCACTAAGGGACAAATGTTTCATTGTTGAAATCACTCGTAGTGGTTTTTATTTGATTTCAGACGAAATATTCAATTTACATCTTTGTGGAACTGATTATGTCGCTGCCATTGGTAGAAAAAAATGATTTCGTTTGAGATGTTTGCAGTTTGCAGATAAAAATCTGTGGCTACAACAATTGCAGAATAATCTTTATGCGTCAATCAGAATAGTTTGGGCTCTGTTGATAACTCAATGTCATAATAACTACTCTGCGACAAATATTACTATAGAAACACAAATTTACAATAGATGAATATTACCATAGATGCTTTCAAGGCAGATACAAATTTCATACGTACATACCCAGTAAGTCTGCAAAGTATGGGACTTAACTTGAAATTATATATTTTATAGATGCCATACCTTACGGTGGAGGAGGGATATGTGCTGGAGAATTACTTGTAGACAAGTTAATGTAAAATGTAAATAGCCAAACACAATAAACATAATTTCTACTTAGTATGCATTTTCGTAATGTATGTGAAGCAATAAATCAAACGTTAATATGTCCCATAGCCCTATTGTGTATTTTCTGTAAACATGTTAAATATTATTAAATAACCTTGGAAACTAATGCCTATTAGCACCTGGTAACAGACTTCTGTACGCAGATATAAATTTTATACTATTACTATATGAAAGCAATAAATAAAACTCCTTGGCTATTTTGTGTAAGGACATTTCTATTCATTTTCCACAAATATTGAGGAAAATGATAAATTATCTTTATGTCGGCTATTAAAAGGAGGTTTGGATTTTTTGTCTTGGATTTGGACATTAGAGCATTGATTTTTTTATGTGTATGCTACGGCTTTGAGAAAAATGTTTATGATGGCAATCCACTCAATAATTATAATGAAACCCATGAAAATTTATTAGTACTCCATATTAGTGAACATTTCTTATATATATATATATATATATATATATATATATATATATATATATATATATCTATCTATCTATCTATATATATATATATATACAAATATACCCAACATTTCATTCCATTTACATACTTTGAATTTCCACATACCCAAATAGGCCAATAAAGATGATAAGTTATAAATAAAATGATAATGAAAAAGAATTTGACTTTTAATTCACAAAAAATGCACCACAGATAGACCTGTAATTTATAATTACTTTAATAATATCTTCTTATTCTGTATATATGTCAGAGGTTAAAATGTGTGCAAATGGAAGATACAATTTGTAAAATAAATATTAGTGCTTCCAGTTTATAGAGAGTACTGTGGTAATGAGTAACAAAATAATCATTTTCCTTACGTATCTTTTAAATCTCTTTGCAATTTTATACCAAATTCAACAAAGTATATTGCAAAATTAAAACAGAATTAGTTTCATTGTAACAATTTCTTTCCATGTATTTATTTCGTGTACCTAAAAGTTATTTAGATTTCAATGACATCTCTTTTGTAAATTTCTGAGACATATTTATTAAATTAAAAATTAGTGTAAACCGCCATAGTTTATGAAATATTTTCAAAAAGTGAAGAGAGAAATTAGTCTTTATATGAAGCAACTTCTTGCAAAGTTTAACAAAGGTCGGACAAAGGGACATGATGAAATTATAAGGGTTTCATAGTTCACCGCAAAACCCTACAAACCACCATAATTTTCAAATGCAGATATCGTAATAAAGTTTTTTATTCAAGTGCAATCATCTAGCTGTAAGTTAAGTGCACCAGTTATGAACCGTGACGCAGGTAATTTATTAACACTGGTAACACTTTTCATAAACAGCAAAACACTTTATCTTGCAATGTGGTTGACATTTGAGCTTTTGACCATAGTGTTTTCAATAAAAATTCAGTGAATTTGGTCATTTTAAAATTTGTTGAAAATGTAATTTTAATATAGTACCAAAATTAACATAAGATTGACTCTACCGTGTAACACGAGTACCTGTCAAATATACAACTTTGTCGTTCATTGCTGTCAACCATGCTTATATTGTTAGGTTAAGGGCTCAATCCCAAATTAATTGAGTAAATAGCAAAAGTTACTGATTTTTTTGTGTAATAATAACAACACAGATTATATACCCAGTGTTCCAAAGTTAAAAGGACATGAAACTTATGAAGATTGGTGTTTTGTGACACAACACATATTGGTGTTGGTGGCCATGGTGGCTAACATTGAATATCAACTAGAGGCAATGGCTTTGAAAATGGCGTAGCTGTACTTAACCCAAAGTTAAATATCAGGATTTGATTGTTCACATTATCAAAGTGTTTTTTTATAAAATTTCCTAAAAAAAAAAATTTTCTGTATTTATATACAATTTTCTTCTAAATATTTTTAATAAAATAAATGTTATAATAATTGAAAAAATACAAAACTTAATTGAAAGTTTTACCAAAATCAATTTCTTTTATTAGTAGAGTACCTACACGAAAGGATACACAATGACATCCATATATATATATCATTTGTAAGAAAAATAGATAGCTTTGTTCAAACACTTTTTTTTTCTGTTTTATAGATATATTTATGAAATGAATTATATTTTAGTCAAATACAATAATTGCAAAATTTTAGATATCATCATGTTTTTTTCTATGTTAATATTATTTAATTGTTTTAATAAGAATTTATGAAATTAAACTGGTTTTTCAATAGTTTTATAATTTATTTAATGAACATGAATTCAATGTTCTGCTATAACACTATCTGTGGATGATAATGCTCCCTACACAGGGCCATTTACAAATAGTCTACCTAGGTACTGGTAATGCTGAAGCAATTCTGGTATTTCTGTCATGTGACCTCTGTACAAAATTCCAGTTACTTACATGTGTAGAATGGTTGAATCTATTCCACTCTTTTTATGTGTCATATTTGGGAAAAAAATGGCTGCCTGTATTAAGAGTTAATTGATTGGTAGTTGATATATTAGAATGTACAAATTTATAAATTTTGTTGCACAAAATATGTTAGGTTTACTCAATATTATGGACATTCAATCATAAATAATTCACAGGTCTACAATGGTTTCCACCTTCAGATTTGATGACTAATTTTGATAGATTTTGGGGCACTGATTAGTGGTGAAATGCTAAAAAAATTTCAATATATCATGATGTTTAGTTATTTACCATAGTTTTTTTTTTGCCAAAGTACCCAGGCCTACCTAGTCATGAATTGATATTTTATTTTAATTGTTTCTAATTGAACAAAAACACACTGAATGGTTGCAGTAGACACAATAGAAACTATGAATAGTTAAATATAACATAATTAATTAAGTGACATACCCTTATTAATGGAAAAAAGGTGGATTTTTTAAGTCATTTTTTGAGGTCTTTAGCCTCATCTAAGCGTAATTAACTTAAATCTTTAGAAGAGAGTTAATGAGGGTAGATTAATAGATTTTGATATAAATAGCAACATCCTTGTTTTTACAAAATCAGTATTTCTGTGCAATTCCTAATGCTGACACAAATGATATCATCCCAAAAATGTTTAACCTCACTGGACAATTTTTGTTAAATTGGTGGGCAGTTTATGCTGACAAAATATCAGCATAACATCACCGACTTCATAAGTAACATTTATAACGTGTATCTCAGCCTAACAATCGCTAACCAAGACAAACAGTGGGTCTCACATAAAGTTTGTGCGACACACATTCGTGAACTTTGAAAGTGGTCAAACTGCAGAAAAATACCATTGATTTACAATCGTCTAGGTTATGGAAAGAATCTCAGAATCACACCGAAACTGTTATTTAAGCTCTTGCAAGACTACAGGCTGCAATTCTAAAACAAAAAAGGACTTGGTATATCCAACTGTTCAATTGATAACACACAAAGTGCATCGTGACCTGAACGTTGCACAGCCATCACCTCCATATTTAGAATCAGTGCCAATTGAAGACATGAGCAGTGATGTCAAAGAGGCATCTCAAACTAAAGCTCAATTTAAACCAAGTGCAAATGGAACACAGTTATTTCACAGTCAGAATTGAACAACTAAACTAGAGATCTAAGCTTGCCAAAAGATTCAGGTGACTACTGAGATCAAGACTATCGGAAAAGAATATGCTTGCTCCTGGCATCTCATTTTTTTGGTATCGCAACAGTATGCTGTTTTGCCAACAAGGTGGCTACACAAAATACCCTTGCATAGTTCAGATAGAGGACAATATTGGACAAAGGAAGAATGGCGAACTGAACTAGTTCTTGGAACCAAAAATGTTGTGAGAGAAAATTTACTCCACCGGGAAAAGTTTTGCTACCCACTTTACACATAAAACTGGGAATAACGAAATAAATTGAGAAGGCGTTGAATAAAGAAGGAGAAGGTTTTAAATATCTACATTAAATATTTCAATTTCTATCTGAAGTTAAAGTAAAAGACGGTATTTTCGTTGGCCCGGACATAAAAAATTTATGAAAGACACAATTTTCAATGAAAAATTAAGTGAAATTGAATAAGACTGGAATTTTTTTAAGAAAGTAGTGAACAATTTTCTGGAAAACCACAAAAGTTAAAATTATGAGGAAATGGTGAAGAAAATTGGAATGTTCAATGAGCATTAAACTTCACTTCCTTAATTTGCACTTGGACTACTTTCCTGAAAACTTGGGAGCTGTAAGTGAAGAGTAGGGCATAAGATTTTATCAGGATTTGAAAGAGATAGAATGACGCTATTAGGGAAGGTGGAATAAAAGAATGATGGCAGACTATTTTTGGCTACTAAAACAAAATGATCCAAGTCAGACTTTTAAATTAAAGTCTCACGATCGGAACTTCGGTGAAAAAAAAACATACCACAAAAGTATTTAATATTTCTAATTATATATTTGATATTTTTAATATTTTAATTTATTAACATTATTTAAATATAGTTATACTATTTTAGAGTAATGTAATTGTTTTTTACTTTAATATAAATTTCTTTCTTTTTTTTATTTTTTATTTCTTTAAAGTTGACTTTTTGAAAGTTGCTACTTCTACTATCCCCATCTCTAATAATATATTCTTGTTCTATAAATATGAATGTTATGATTAAAATATAATTTTACTTACTGGACAACATGATAATTTATTTGGGTAATAAAAAATGTGGTCATACTTGTTTTTCCAAGGAACTTTTTTAAATTTAAATTTTTAATTGTTGGCAACACAACCACAAAAGTATTTAATATTTCTAATTATATATTTGATATTTTTAATATTTTAATTTATTAACATTATTTAAATATAGTTATACTATTTTAGAGTAATGTAATTGTTTTTTACTTTAATATAAATTTCTTTCTTTTTTTTATTTTTTATTTCTTTAAAGTTGACTTTTTGAAAGTTGCTATTTCTACTATCACCATCTCTAATAATATATTCTTGTTCTATAAATATGAATGTTATGATTAAAATATAATTTTATTTACTGGACAACATGATGATTTATTTCGGTAATCAAAAATGTGGTCATACTTGTTTTTCCAAGGAACTTTTTTAAATTTAAATTTTTAATTGTTGGCAACACTTCACCATTTTGCTGAAAGATAACACAAAATATTTTTTGTTCAGCTGTTAATTTTGTAAAGCATTGCTTCTACAGCGTGCTCATGATTAGAGAGAAATGATGTATAATATTAATCTAGATTTTTGGTGGAACACTTAGTATGATAATCAAATTACCCAACTTGTTACGTTTTTAGGTTATGTTTTTTTATGTCATCTACGTTAGTGATTGTTTGTTAAATGTAGGTATAAAACAATAATATAAAAAAAAAGAGATGCTGAAAGAAGAAGGTGCAAACATATTGAGGAAGACCCTGTGAAATTTGAAATACCCAAAACTAAAAAAACAAGCAAAGACACAAAAGAAAGGAAGACAAGGAAATTCTCAACATTAACACCTAGACAACAAAGAATTTTTAGAATAGAATGATACAAATATATAAAAATAAGTGGAGAGAATAAAAAAAAAACAAAAGCTCAAGCAGTACTGTTAGGAGACAAAAAATAATAGACAGAAGGTAGGAAAGAAAAATAAAAGTACCCAAAAAATTATAACACAGAAACAAAAAAAAATCATACAAGAACTAAAAAGGATTGCAATTTACCAGAACTAGTGAATCTTTCAAAAGATCATTTTAATGCATCAACAAGTACTAACGATAAAATAGTTTTAAAGCAGCACCAGAATTTGAAAATAAACGTAAAAAGAATTTTAGAATAATACACAAATAGCAAATTATGTCCTGGCAAAAAGGACTATTAAACTTGATGGAAAAAAGAAACAAATACGGTATCTTCGTTATTCATTAAGATTTTTACATAAAAAATTCAACAATGAATCTAATAAAATATTCAGTTACATGATATTTACAAGATACATTTTGATAGTGCATCCAAAAATTGCAGAGAGGTCTTTGCATTTTTGCGATAATTTAAAATAATAGTAGAAATACTCAGGCAGTCGAAAATGATTACTTACAAGACAAAAGCTGAAATATTTACAAAAGTTACTTGTAGTAAATACACCTTCAAATGTAAGGCGAGAAAAGCATTCTCCCCAAAAAGTGCCAAAACACAGAAATTCCAAGATAAAGTATTTCACATAAACAATAGTTTACTAAGAAAGCAACTCATCTGATTAAGGTCAAAAAAAAGTTTTTACTCGTACTGTCAAGAAGATATTGAATATTTCAAGAGAGGGCTAGTGAAAAGGTTCTCTGATTTGCTTCCCAAGTATCTGATACACACTTAAAATATTTCACACCAATATATGTCATTGATCAGAATAAAAAGTTATTTGAGACTGACAGAAGCAGTATTTCTCATGGACTTCTCAAAAAATTATTCATGCAAATATTCCACTGAGCCACAATCAGCTTACTTTGGGTACAAGCTGCAGCTGCCTTGCATATGGCTGTTCAATGCTCCAATCAAGATTAATCCTTTTGGTTCAGTTTATGATTATCTACGCCATGATGTGGGAGCAATTTATGCCCATTCGAAGAAGTCCGTCCATTACTATGCTGCAACTACAACGCTAAAATTAACACATTGTATACATGAAGTGATGGTCTAAGCTCTACATATGAGAATAAAAGTAATATCACACATTATCTAGAAAATCACTTAGGTGTCATTAAGGCAAAATAAATGAGAAAAAAGGTCGCTTGAACCAGAAGAGAATCATATTGCCGAGAAGAGATAGTGCAATGAAAATAACCTCAGTAAAACTAAGGAAGGATTTTGGATATTAGTCAGGTTCGAAGGAAAAAAGGACCATTGCGTTTCATGGGACAAGTATTGTCAATGGCGGTACAAATAACTTTGCTGGGTCAAGTATTTAATTTTGACTTTTACAGTTTAGATTTAAGTTTTAAATAAAAATTTCCTCAAAAGGAAGAAAATTCTGATATATTTTTAAAATTTTGTGATTATCTAAAGCTAAATTATTTTCTAATTAGTTGATAAGGAAAATTAAACAGAATGTGATGCAATTCAAGTGTTAATTTTGATAAGAGAACATTAGATCTCATATAGAACAGAATAAGAAAGTGAATATTTACCTAGAGGAAAATATTGTAGAAGTTTATTTTTGAATATTTAATTTGTTTTCCTTAAATAAGCCATGAGAATTTAAATATTTTTTTCTTTTATTACATGACACATTGCACAAACATGAAGCACAGTCACACACAGGGCACAGCAAATGACAAAATATGAATTATCATAAACGTGGGCACCATTTTTTTTTTGCCATTTTTTAACAAAGTGTGCACTTTTGAGCGTGCCAGCTTATATATCAAGACTTCTTTCTTCACCTGCTACCCGATATAAACATCAAAACATTTTTGAACAAATTTACACTCAAAATGAATTGACCCTTATAGGTCTTGTTAGAGATATCTGTCTATTCATGAAATAAACACCATGGAACTGTAAGCTATCACATATCTATTAATGATTACTAATATAGTGAAAGGACTGGATGCTTGACTGACAGCTTTTTTACATAACTATTTTTAAAATATAAGTTAAGCTAAGATTTTAGATCTTAATAATCCATAAATTATATTTCAAATTCTTAATAAAAGCATGAGGACTTAGTTATGTGAGTAGCTGAAAAATAAAATTATAAGTTAGACCTAAATAATATTTGTATAAATATTTTTGAAATGGTTATTTAAAGTTAAAATATTATTTTGATACCTTTGTTTAAATGTCCAATACAAATGTGAAATGGAAACACCTCGTTTAAATGGTGGCAGAAGTCAAGCACACTAATGTAAAGTGGAGATATATAACGAATTGAATTTTCGTTTAGATGTAACACAAATGTAAAACAATTGTTTTAATTGGAATTTTGTTGAGACCTTAACAGTCTCAACAAAATTCTTGGAAAATGTTTTTTTATAATTTAATAATGAACAAAACATAGTTACACCTGTCAAGGTCTCAACAAAATCTCAATTAAAACAATAATAATATTTATACAGAATTAGCAGAACTTAAGAATATTTTCTTGCTATTTTCTGAGAAACCCTATATATAATTAAATTTTCTTTTAAACCAACATTTCTACAATCCTTTATATAATTTTTTATGTGTTGTACCAACCAAAAAAATCAATTAAAAAATTCAATTCCAAATTGGAGATTTTTCATTTTTATTAGATCTTATCTTATTTCCCCTTTATTTGAATATTTAAAAAATAAGCTATTTTAAGATCATTTTGCAATTTTTTTTTGAAGATTGTCTCAAATCAACACTTAACACTAAACAAAGTAAAAAAGAAACCAAGTGTATTTTAAAAGGAATCGTTTATTTAAGTGAAAAACTAAATAAATGTCTAATAGAAATCAACTATAAGGCTATGTATTACTTCATAGAAATAAGGAAACCATTTTAGTGAAATTTTTTCGTGCCAATTCAAAATTTTTTCGTGATAATTAAAATGCAATTATTATTGTCTTTGTCCCTCTTACATCGTTTCTCATTATCAAATTTTCATTAACAATACAGACAATATAGATAATCTAAAACTCTATAAAACTTCCATTATTGTTCTGCCATCACCATTATTTTATTAATTTATCAACTACCTGTATGTGGTCGCCACATACAGGTCAAATCATTTGATCTATTCATACCACTAGATACAAGGAATGTAGATCTTCAATTGATCGACCAATAGACTAAGCAGCAGAATTTTAGTTAATTATTTTGTTTCTAGGTTCGGAGGAGCAAAATTCTAGTTATTCATAAATTGTACATAACTGATACACCCCAGCTAGTGGATAATGGATTGGTGATTCTGTTTTCATCTACTATCATTTCAGTAAAATATTGATCTTTTCATTGATCAATATCGCACATGAAATTAAATTGAATAAAATTGCACTCTGAAGTAGTCACACAATGTATAATACGAATAACGCCCTCCAGTAATTGATGTGTAAATGTACAAAAATTTCACCCAATTTTAACCAAAACTCGCATTCCCCAAACTCTGCTTCGACTTACTCTTTAAATCGGAAATGCTTCTCAACGTATAAGAATGACTCATATAGACCAAGTAAGATGATGGGTAACAGGAAATATATTTCTGCCAACATATTGCTACTCCACCTTCTCCTTCTTCTGCATTCTTCTTTCACCTTATGATTATATTGTTCTCTTAACTATCGCCTCATTCCTTCACAGGTTTGATATTAATTTAAACATTTATCAGCATGTGGCTTTGAATTGTCCTCCCGATGTCTCAACATAGAAAATAATTCCGTTGTGAATATTTAAGTGTGCATGCTATTAGCTGTGGAATCAAGTTGATTCATGTATATATACTGCACCCGACAATTAGTGTAATTAATTGTATTATTGGTATAATTACCTCGACGTTATTTTGCATGATACTGAAATAAATATACTAAGAGATTTATTAAATAAATAAGTAAGTTAATAAAAGTTTACCTACAATTGATGGCTATTTACAGAAATCTAATATACTAGCTTGACTTTAAGCAAGAATATGTAAATATAATCATGACAAAAACAAAAAGGAGACTTAGAGCTTCACAATACTTACAAATTACAAGGTCATAGCTTTTACATATGACCTAGACTAATAATAGAAATACTTTCAGACGAGACGGAAAAAATCAATAGTAGATAATTACTTTAATATAGGACGACAAATTGTCTTGTTTACCTGGCTAAAGTAGACCAAGCCATTTCATTTATATAAATAGGTTACATTACTCATGATTGTTGTCATTTTCTGTTGGTATTTAGTAGAAGAAACAGTCAATTCAGTGGAAAATGTCGTGTTATAGTTTAAAAGAGTCAATCCATTTTCTAGTTGCATTGCAGTCTATTCTAGGAGTCAACCGATTTTCAAATAACTTAGAAGAAGAAGAAATAATATTAATAAAAACCATTTTCAAGAAAATTTACAGTTTGTCAGTAATTTTTCTCGTTATCTTGGGTACCAGCACAGGCATATGGTTTCACCACATTGAAAACAATATAATGAAGTGGCTTTTCCAAATATGTAACGTCATCACTTTAATATTAGTTTTGTCAATTGATATATTTTGGCAAAAAAATCTATTTGCTGATTGCTTACGACAATTTGATGACATTTCTGTTTATTATAGTAAATTGTTTAAAACAAAATGCTTTAATAAATTAAAAATCATAACGGTATTGGGCACATTTATTATACTTGCAAGTCACTTACCGCCTTTCATCGTTAACAGCCTTGAAAGGCAGAGCATTTTCTCCATAATTGCATATTTCGGTATATTTACTAACAGAATGGAACTATTTCTAATGTGTCTACTTACATTTACAATTATCAAAATGTTAAAAGCAGTAAATGATTACCTGGGACGTTTGAACCAAGAAATATTTCATAATAATGAAAATCATTTAGTATTACCCAGAGTAGCAGACTGGGATGAATTATATGGGACTAGCCATTTTGATATTTCGGAAAATCCTATGTGCATATCGATTTTACCAAACATCATAATTATAGTAAATGAAATATGCAGTACACTGAACAAAATGTTTAAATTGCAGGTACTTTGGAACAATCTGAAATAAATGCAATATTTGGGGATGTTTTTTTGTTCATTTAATCACTTAATTTCTATTCCAGGTACTTCAGCTTGTAGTGTCGACTTTTCTTTTGTACATTAATTTTATTCAACTGGTGTTGGAATTATATATGCATGATGTAAGTAACAGTTGAAAAATCAAATCTGTCTATAATAATAATTAATTTTCTGTTTCTTTGAGTGACTTTCTACTATCTTTACAACATTTTAGCAACTATGGTCACTACGAATGATTAATCTTATTTTATGGCTGATAATTTGTGTTGCTGTCCTAACCGTTGTCTGCACCTTCAGTGAGATGTTGGTGCTGGAATTTCGCAAACTAAAAATAATTATAAAAAAACTGAGACTAGCACCTCAAATGTGTAAGTATTTACTTAATTACATTCAAAACATTAATTTTAAGTTGTATTATAAGCATTCATCACCTCATAGTGTTTAAATGAAAATGGTGTCATATAGGTTCAAATTTGTAAATGATTCATACTGAACTTCATTTCTTTACTAATTTAGTAATTTTATCTAACATATGAATGTGAAAATGTGTGTATGTGTTTTTCTTCTCGTATTCATCTGCACTTCAAACGATTGAACTATTTGAGTTTAGTTTATGCACAGAATTTGGCTTTCGCTTTTCAATACCGGTCAGTCTTGTGAAGCTTGGGACTTGCGTTTATGATTCTCCATAAAACATATATTTTTTATTTAATCTCTTTTTTGATGATGCAACCAAACAAACAAAAAACTTTGTTTAAGTGATAAGCGCCTATGTGACATGATTTGATGTCATTTTGAATGCTTCCATCAAATATATAGACAATCTATCTGCATAAATCTGTTTATAACAAGCAGGTATATCCCCAGTGGCATATAAACTTGTTCTGATTAGTACTGAAATAATATTTATTTTTCTATGACTTAATCTCATGAACCAATCAAACAATTGTCTACATAAAGAGAATAGCAATTAAAAAAATCACATTGGGGACTGAAATGATGCTCATTATGAACAAATCAGCCAGTTCAGGTGAAATCAATAAGCGTTACATCCGTGGCTGTATAAAAATTTACAAAGTGAGTAACATAGCTACTCACTTATGTGATCACATTGTCCATTTAAAAATAAATGTTAAAACCAATGTGTCCAACTAAAATCAAATCAAAAGAAGAGTAATATGTTGAGCAATAAACTCACTATATACTAGCTTTTCTTGTAAACACTGCACGAAAGACCCTCACTGCTCCACGTGACACTAAATCAAAGCAGATATAAGTCACTTATATATAACCTATATAGAATTTTAGTAAACTAACCCTGAGCTGTTTTAAATACTCATGCCCGCTGGTGAAATTAAACAACTCAATCTGGTTTGATAAATAAACAGAAAAACTTATCTCGATTGCTTAAAGGAATGTTGTGTATCAGACATAACCTTAAAATTACTAAAATCTCATAAACAAAACTATTCTAAGTCATACAAATTGTAATACCAAAATAAAGAGATTAAAATGTCCTTTTGAAAAATGTGTAGCTCCGTGTTTACAAAATAAAGCTGCAGTGCAATAAAGCCGTGAGAGGAACTGACTGTGACACTCTCCTAACTGCTATTATTTATTTTTGAACCTTTCTTATTACTACTATTGTAGTGCAGATTATTCCGTACTAAGGGTTATATTTGCTTATTGGGAGAAGTCGCATTAATTTTGTTTACTTTTGAAAATAATATTAACTTTTTTATATTCTATATGTAAATATTTCAAGGTGTACTTAACTTCGGCTAGCAAAGAAGTTAACTTGAACCTTGAACTTCCAATTTTAAGAAATTCCTTTGTGGTTGCCTGTATGTACATACACACACACACACACATATATAAATATATATATATATATATACATATATATACATATATATATATATATATATATATATATATATATATATATGTATATATATATATATATATATATATATATATATATATATATATGTATATATATGTCCTTTATTTATACCTATCTAGGCATTGATGCTTGTCTAATTGAAATATGAGTCTCATATCGAAATGACCAGGCGATTGAATCATCTTGGTTCTCTTCTGAGATGACTTCTTTGTACATCTCTGCCTCGAGCACAGTCAACATTTTGATTTATTAGTTGTTAATTAACTATTATTTATAAAGTTTTATAAATCTAAAGAACAGTTTTGTCACAATTCCGTGACGAGTTAATCTAAGTGATATTCTTATTTAAATCCAAATTAGTAAATTGCTTTTGTCACTGTGGCTGGATAGTCTCTAATTGTTTCTACTGTAAACAATTTATCAAATTAATTATATTGAACATTAAAGTTAATTAGTGAAAACCACATAATGGGATTTATAGAAAATAAATTATTACATTCAACATTAGAAACAAGAAATAATATTTCGTATATTTTTCAAAATTAATCAACAATTTACATCTTTTATTTAATTTTTCAAATATCAGCTTTTGAGACATAAAAACTACTGCACGAAGAAAACATTGACTTTACAGAATCTGTATTCTAATTTTTGTTAAGTGACCTATTAACTATTCGTATCGTTTGAGTATTTATCTATTTTAATTTAGCCAGTTTTGTATATTAAACAGCAAAATTTGAGGAAAATAGTCTGACTTGAATGCAGTCTGACTATTTTTCTGCAGTCTTATACATATTGCTCTCCTATTCAAATTGAAATAGTAAGCTGTGTGGCAATAAATGTTTCATTGAAATTGTTCAAATTTATAATGCTTATTAATTTGCATATTTACATATACATACGGTTTGTAGATTTATAGATTTATATGGATATTTTTTCGTTTTACTTAATTTAATTGTATCTTCGAGTATGTATAAACAAATATACTACTCTATTTTTTTACGATGTTTAATATATTCCTATTATTTAAGGTCCTTCACTTGATAATTCACTGGCGAAGCTTGAAGAAATCATGCATCGGGGTAACAGCGGAACTTTCACAGTATGTCAGCTCTTCGACCTGCGAGTATCATTGCTGCCTAGTTTTTTCAATCTTGTTGTTACATATATTATTGTAGTTGTTCAGTTAATAGGCTTGCGTTCGAGTGAATAATTAGAATTTTTATAATTATTTGTGATGTCACTACTTTAACTTTTTTATTCATATAACCTTATTTCATTAATTTCTTAATGTTTCCGGTTAACTCATACCTATATTTATAAACTTTCTTCTTTTTTGATCTACTTATTATTACGAACAATATTTCACTTAATAAAGGTTTTGATTATGGATTATGGATTTTATAACTTCTGATTATATATTTATGATATTTAAAATTATTTTGATAAAAATATATTTTTCCATTGTTTATTATGTAATCTCGAAATATAGTTTTTTAAGATGTTCAAAGTGAAGTATTGGTACTATGTTCCGCTTTTTTTTTAAAACTTGACTTTTTGACTTTTCATTATTTATTATTTTAACAATATTGTAATTGTTTTTAGGCTTAGAGTAGAAGATAAAAAGAAAGGCAACAGTTTGTTGAAGCTTTATAAAGACAAAATTATACATGATTAAACATGTAAAAGCAAATGTTAGTAGGTTTCTGTTTACACACCATGTTTACAAAAAAATGCTATAAAATTAATAAAAAAATTTATGTGGTATTCACAAAATTGTTATATTTTTAACATCATCCCAAATTTACGTGTCACATTTAAATAATTGTTTGTATCAAATTCATAGAATGAGAGTACTTTAAATACGGAACAGAAAAAACATACTAGCCACAAAGATTTTATTTGTTGTCTTTATTTTTGGAGGTTTCTGCAACGTCAATAGTGAATATTTAATTAATTTCTTATAGAGATTAAGAATTGAATGCTTTAAAAAAATATGATTTTGTCTTGAGCATTCAGCCTCAGATAATGGATTTACAAGTTTTAGATTAATACTTATTTTCTAATTATTAAATACCATTACGTTCAAAGTTGAACATGAATTTAATTCAAGAATACATCATATAAGTTGAATAACTTGCATAAATTGTTCTTTTTAACAAGTCTATTTGACAAAATGGTTTTGAATTTCCAAATTATTCATTTATTTTCTCTCAACAACTTCACAAAGACAGTCTAGTGTATGGTTCACAATAATGATAAAAGATCATTAGAGTTTTTTACATTGTGAATTGTTTTATTTTCCAATTACATTACAGTAAAGCTTATTCTAATTTCGATTGAGATTAAGACTTTTATTTAAATACCAAGTAGTTATTTTCTAACATATAATATAATTCACAAAGACTATAGTTTACGGTTCACAGTAATGATAAAAGATCATTACAGTTTTTTACATTGTGAATTGTTTTATTTTCTAATTACATTACAGTAAAGCTTATTCTAATTTCGATTGAGATTAAGACTTTTATTTAAATACCAAGTAGTTATTTTCTAACATATAATATAATTCACAAAGACTATAATAGTTTACGGTTCACAGTAATGATAAAAATCATTAGGGTGTTTTACATTGTCAATTGTTTTATTTTCCAATTACATGACAGTAAAGCATATTCAAATTTCGATTGAGATTAAGACTTTATTTAAATACCAAGTAGTTATTTTCTAACATATATTTTGATTAGTAGGTAGTCTGATCAAAGATGTAATTTT
Organism: Druceiella hillmani; assembly: GCA_039881145.1. Classification (NCBI taxonomy): domain Eukaryota; kingdom Metazoa; phylum Arthropoda; class Insecta; order Lepidoptera; family Hepialidae; genus Druceiella; species Druceiella hillmani. The sequence goes on from JAYKKI010000036.1 coordinate 22,695,058, forward strand.
GCATGTTCAAAATTTAATGTTTTTGCAAATAAAATTATTTACAATTATAAATATAAATTTTTTATATCGAAATATGTCATAAAAATAAATAAGACAATGAGATTTTAATTGTAGCCAATTAAAGTTGCTGGATCATATTTACATTAAATACATGAATATATTTACAGTTCTATATTAATAAAGTATGTTAATGTCACTCGAGAACTAGCCCAGTATGTAATTACTATGCAATTAAAAAGTAGAAAAATACTTGATGACTAGTTTTTGAATCCAATAGTAAAATTACTATAAATGTATTTTAATGTTACGATTAGAACTTTCAAAGGTAACAAATTATAAAATGTATCTGCATTTTCCCTAGTACAATTTACCTGGTTCCTTCGATAATTTATTTCATATTAGTACTTTTTATCTTTAGTACAAAATGAGCAGGCGTGTGTTTTGCTTCTTTTTCTGGGTATTTTTGTTTATACTTCTATTTTCTTTATTTTCTTCCCTTAGTATCAAATATGATATTTATGTGGCTGAACGTTCATGTGACAATTTCCTATTATTAGAAAATTATTTACTTACTTACAAAATTATTTATAATATTTTTGTAGGTTCTTACTGATTGTTTATAATAATGATCAATAGAGAGAGAAGCGGGAGTTTGAAGGAATACAGCAAAAATAAAAGGTCAAAGAGATTATGTTTGTTTTATTAAAGAAGAAAGAACCTTACTAAACTTTCATTACCTGTCATGCAAATGAGATCATTTTGAAATAAAGTAAATATTGAGCAGAATGATCTAGAGAGGAAAGCTTATAGACACTAGCAGAATAAAAACTGAAAACAATTTATTTAACTTGTGATGTACGACATAGTTGCATTGTAAAATCTAGATACTCTTCATCTCATCGGATTATAATATCATTTGCTTGTATTGTGTCTGAACCTAATCCTTCCTTGCCTCGCCAGTTCTATTAAGATATCATCATTTTAATAATAAATCATAAATATTTAACAATTTACAGCATCTGCAAGAGAGTCACTGAGATACAAGATAATTATAATTTTCAAAACTTAAGTATGAACGAAGCGATATGTTTAAGCATATTAATGAAATATGAATTTTTAAATAATATTCACGGACCAAAACATAAAGTAAATTTAATGTAAAAGGAATGTTTAATTCTTCCAGAAACTATTCAAACCCAAACATTTCACTTTTAAATGTCACAAGAATATCGTCTAATTTGAGGAGTCAAGCCTGTAGTTAAGATCATTATAAATGTGTCTGTTAATGTAGCAAAGTTCACTAATTTTGTGACAAAAAAAATTGAGCATTTGAAATTGTCATAAAACTGTCAACTGATTCAATAAATAGGCTTCTTGTACTTAAATAATGTTAAATATTTAAGTACAAGAAATGGCAAACTTTTTTATCAGTGATTATCTAATTTCAAAAATGTTAAAGTAGATTTTTATCATGTTATTTATTTCAATAATAACTATATACTCTAGTTTTCATAAGTTATTTTCATTAAAGAACTTAAATATCTCTGTTGTGAATACAATATATTGTGGTGGAAAGTTGAATGTGACCAATTATTTGATTCTTAATCACAAGTCCACTGTAAACCCTGGTTTTCCTTTTCAGTTTAATTTTTTCGTGGTTTTAGTTTCTCAAATTGTTTATGTTTTATGTTTATCCTTCCAGTAACAATCAATAATTTATAAGACAAATTTTTCTGGCTTTCTTTTATAATAGAATGAAAGTAAATATAAAAATCCAAAGTTGTCTTAATTTAATTTCCTTGATTTATTTCGTGAGACTGAAATTTGCTTCTTTTTGTTGGCAGTAGTAAAAAGAAGAATTGTGTTAATATGAAACCAAAGATAATATATTTTTCCTAGACTAGAGATAATAATAATTTTAAACCATTGACTTTTCAAAATCATATAAGCAAAACCAGGATCATTATAATATTTCCTGGAATTAAAAGTTCTATCCATAATAATAAAACGGCATTCAGAGAGGTTCACTCGCAAACACAAGTGTGCGACCGTACAGGTTACTCACTCTCTAACATGCCTTCCCCTCCACCTCGCAGTGCATGCTACGCATCACTGCCTCACTCTCACTTCTGGATTTATGCGCCACCAGCTGATCGAGCTGCAGGTATTTATTGTCAAACATTTATTACTTTTTGATCTGACTATAATTTTCAAAGCTTCATTTGGGTCTGTAATAATCATTGCTTACATCGAGATTCTCAACAGATCCTTTATTATGTATTTACTCTATATTTATTGTTTTAACTTTCTGTCTTTTAGTAAATATCTACATACTTAAGTATTTTTGTAATTCTCTACTCAATAGGTTTTGCAGTATATATTTTTTTATATCATAAATATAACTATTGCAGGTAATATTTGATCTTATTTTAACATTATATAGTCCAAATTATTTGGGATAATATATCAGTGTTACACATGTATTAAAATTGGTAGCCAACATACATTTAATAGAAAAAAATTAGGTATGCATGTTTCGTACATGTGAAATAAAATTCAAACTCTTTTGTGCTTAATTTAATTTTTTCACATTTATTTTTAAACATCATTTGTCATTTCCACATTTTATTTAATATTAAACAATAATAAATGCAATGAATTTGAAAAACTTTCTCTACTCTGAAACTAAAGACAAATTAATATTTTTTTATTTAATCCCCGTATAAGAAATAATTGAATCACATATCTAGAAGCAATGTATTCAGAAATGTATTTACTTGTCAAATAATTATTATAAAACAATAAAGCAATATTCTGAGCTACTAATGTCCATAAAGAATTTTAATTTTGTCAGTAGCACTATTGATATGAAACTTATTTTTGTCATTGCATTTAAATGCCCACTCAACATATGCGTGGCATAGTTGAGGAGTATTTCGTTAGTTTTCAGAATTCTGAAACCATTAGAAAGTAAATATGCCAGGAAGATATAAATAATCACCAGAATGTTTACAAGACACAAATTTATTAAAAAGAGTTATCAGTTGCACAGTTACTGTAATATGTTAAAGTTGACATTATTTACCTATTCGCAATTAATTGATGAAATGGAATCCTATCTAAGTTCATCTATTAACAAATCAAAATCCTGTTTATGTCTATTGTAAGTGCTTTACAGTTTCTTTTCACATTAAATTAATTAAAGGGGCTTGGATGTATCGCATTGGTATAGAGGTGAGTTGTTGTGTCCAACTAATAGGCAAATTATTCCTTAACACCGCAACACATTTACAGCAATAATGATGATGAAAATTAATTGATTTTATTTTTATAAATAGACACCTTTAATGCATGTATGCAAATATTGGTTAGAATTAACATTTTTTTGAGTTAACTGAATACTAAGAAATGTAAAAATGTATGTGTGTATGGATGTTTCAATATATATATATATATATATATATATATATATATATATATATATATATATATATATATATATATAAGACAGTTTCTTCGAACTTATTAGGAATAACAAAATTAATTAATTTGCATTGCTCTGAAAACAAAGTTTGTTTATTTTAGTACAAGTAGTACACATGATAATAATTACACAATTTAACTTAAATAGTATATACTATTTGAACACAAAGAAACAACATTTAAAGTTTATCATTTAAATTGTCAATTCCTTCTTATACAATTCTTATAATATAACTAAAAAAATCTGAATAACAATATGAGTTCTGTGATCCAAAAATAATTTGCTTTGCTGACTGAGTTAGCCTTCATTACTCACAGCGTATATACTCCACAGTACATAGGTATACTCCACAGTACATAAGTATTGTTTACCGACAGATGAGCGCTACACCAATTAATTAAATATAGTTTCTTTACATCATCCTCCCAGGGGAGAAAATTTTCACCGAAATATTCACTTTTACACTAAAGTAATTAAAGTTAAACCTAAATTTTACAATATTATATTAAACTAAACTAAATATTTGCTAAGTCTTATTTGTGTTTTTTCTTTTTTTTATTTTTTCTAGGAAAATAGTTTTATTTTTTTTTATCAATAACACTGTGAAATAACGAGTACCTAATATCATATGAATACACAACCATAAATATAATTGCTTACGATCTCTTTCAGAATATTAACTACAGTCTTTTTACAAACAACAATAAAATTATTTAATGAGTATTTGATTTGAAGGATATGACTACATGTTTATGATCTTACACTATAAGGTCACACATATTTATTTACCCATTGGGGGTGAATTAGGTCATAGACGAGCCCAGTCCCATATATGCAGCTCATTTTCTCGGTTCTGTGGTAGAGTAGGTCAGTTAAAATGATAATTAAAGTTAGCGCTGGGCTGCTGACTGAGACTACCCTAATATGTTAATCTTACATTAGTTATTCTACTGTAGAGAAAGCATTACCTTTTAATTTTCTCAAGTTTTTTATATCCACAGGGCACTTTCAATGAACATTTTTTTTTTGTAATTACTTTTAATATTATTTTCATTCCACAATGAGTTTAAAATTATTCTTGGTATACATCATATAATTATGACCTATAATTAATCTTCAGCTCATCTAATTTATTTCTGTTTACTTTGTTCCCATTCTCTACATATACCATATCCCCTGTATTTAAATTTATTGAGTTCTGTTTTTATAAAATATTTGTTTATTGTAGATATATATAGTATATATATATATATATATATATATATATATATATATATATATATATATATATACATATATATATATATATATATATACATATATATATATATATATATATATATATATATATATATATATATATCGTATATAGTAGAATTGATTTCATTCAATTTTCAAAAGCCATTTTCCTATCTCTGATCCATTCACCTCCTCATTTATCTTTTTTTAGTTCAGTTGACAAAAAATAAACATCTGTACCATCCAATAGGTATTTTGGTGCAAAGTCAGTAATTGCATGTTCTGTATTATTATATTCATCTACACAGTTAAGAGCAATTGTCGTCCATGCCATTTTATTAATTTTTTCGTTTAATTTACATCTAATTTTATTTACAAGCTTTTGATTTATTCTTTAATTTAAGTCATTAGAAAATGAGGCATTTACTGCAGTAAATACCATTGGTATTGATATTTTATATAAAAATGTTTTGATTTAATTCCCAGGTATTGACCAGTGAGAAGTATTCCAATTGTATCAGAATCTGTTACGTTATTGATTAGTTTAAATTATTAGCAATTTGGGTTTTTGAGGTAAGAATGTAAGCATATCGTGTAAAGTGGTCTATTAAAACATGTAAATATCTCTTTGTTGATCGTGTGCCTCCAAAACTTCCAATTTTGTCTATTGAGACTATTTCAAAAGGTTTTGTGGCACAACCTAAATGTGACATTAGACTATACTTATCTTGGTCTCTTGTTTTATACATATCTCACAACTTTTACAATGTCTTAATATATATCGTTAAATTTCTTGCTTTATATAATGGACTAATTTTGTTGTGCATTTGTTTTACACCTATATGATTCATATTTTCATATATATCTTTAATAAGTTTCTTACTAAAGTCTGCCGATAAAATAATTCTTTCATTTTTTCTAACCTTTTTATAGTAAACATTGTGTCTTGACATTAATTTGGATTTATTATTTTGGACTTTTACATTATTTTCTTGATCTGTAATAATGTCGTCCAATATTATCATGTCAACAATTTTTAATAGCTCATCTGCGCCCTCATTAACTTCAAATAGGTTCCTACTCAAATAATCTGCCTCTATATTTTCTCTTCCTGAAGCGTAATTTATTTCAAAATCATACTGTGCTTTATTTCAAAATCATACTGATATATTAAATCTCCTAACTCATCATCAGTCCTAGACTTTATTTAAATTTTCTAATGGTTTATGATCTGAATATACTTTAAACGATGTATCTATTAGCCAGTATTGCCAGTATCTTATTGCTTCTTTAATAGATAAACATTCTAAATAAATTGCTTTTGTTTTCTTTAGAATTTGATTTAACTTTTTTGAAAAATATGCCACTGGTTTTTCTTTTCCATTTGTCTGTATTTGCTTTAATACTGCTCCAAAACCTTCCAAAGATGCATCTATGTAAATATTCATTTGCAAATTCTGATCAAATGTTTTTAAGATTGGCTGTGAACATAATAATTTTTTTATGACTTTAGAAGATTTTTGCCAATCCGTAGACCAAACAAATTTTTGTTTTTTCTAAGTAAATTATGAAGATATTTGAAAATTACCGCACTTTTTGGTATGTACTCATGGTAGAAGTTAATTTTGCCCAAAAATTGTACTAGATTTTTTTGAGTTTTTGGTATTGGAAAATCTTTATTGAAACTAAATTATCTCATACTGGCCGTACTGTATTATTCTGTATTATATAACCGAAATATTTCACTGAATGTGAAGCAAATGTACATTTTGCAAACTTTAGTCTGAAACCCTCCTTTTTTAGCCTCTCCCCTAATAATTGTGTTAATTGCGCTGAATGATATATGATTCAATAATAGTTTGACTTTAATTAATGCTGTTATTATTAATTTTTTTTATCATTATTTTTTAGTTCAACATGAATCACTGAATTGTTCATGGCATTACTACATGGCGTTTCTCTTCCGGTAATATTCTTCTTTCTGTGTGAACCAGCATTTTTCTACAGGATGAAAGCGAATAACCTTTATTTAAATTTTCACAAGTCTTGCATGGTTTTATTTCATCAGTCTTTCCTTTACAATCATTTGTATTTTTTTATTCTTACTGAAATTCTTTTTGTTCGCTATATGTTCATGTTTTCCAATTTCATTGTAAAAGCTCATAGTTGATTTTATGGTTTCTTTATCTATTTTATCCATTATGTAATCTGGTAATCCCGTTACAATAAGATTTATCATTGTTTGGGTGTTGATATGCCTGTTGACCTCTAACAACACTCTTTTCTTTTTGTGGCATATTCCAGTAATGAGCCAGCTTTAAATCAAAGATTTATAAGCGTCATAATCTCTTCAAACAAGATGAAGATTCAATCGAAGATATGCTGTACTCCTATACGGAATAAAGCTATATTTTTTTGTTGCTAAAATATATTATGTTGGTGATAAAAACCATATCCCCTTTTAATGGATTCCGTCTGTCTCTTTTTCAGGATTTCGTTTACAAATGGCAAAAATTCAACCCTTATTATTTCGTCATCTCTATCTGTCTTTCTCTTCATCCCTGTCTGCTGCACCCTTGTAGTGTCTACATTGTTGGGCAAATATAAATTAAATTTACAAGTTAATACTTCCTATAGAGATCTCAATTAATCCTTCGAGCAAGTGAGGTCACAAAAGGTCAAAGGGCACTTTCCAGCTTTTTGTCACTTCCGAAAACAAATGCACAACTCCAAAATTTGCTATTCTGTTGTAATAAAATTTTTACTTAGAAAAGATAGTGTGTAGTTACAAAATATCTTCTTACTTATATATTTCTGAGTTTAAAAGATATTGAAATTTATGAAAAAGTATTTTCCCGTTTTGTAAGAAAAGTTGTTTATGAATTAAAAAGTGTCTGTAAAATAACATTTTTTGTATCATGATAAAAATGTATAAAAAATATATAAAAATACTTGACGAATAAAAAACATTTTTTAACAGTATTTGTAGTAGATATTTAAGCTAGTATTCATAGGAATAGTAATAAAAAATTTGTTAATAAACTTAGCTAAACCTGCAACAACGAAAATTACCATTGGCATTTCATATCTGCTACAGTTAAGTACAATTGAAATTATCCTTCAAATTGAATGAAAATCAATAACTAGTTTCTCAGCTGTAAGTAAATATAAATAATAAAATTTTAATGTTAAAATCCATAATACTATAGATGCTGATCAGTGTTGTAAATTAATAATGGATTTAATTCTGGCCCATAATAGACAATCATAAATTAGCTTTATTAACAGTTCATTTTATCTGCAGCCAACATCATGGTAAGCTGGTTTGAACATAATGTATATTTGAATTCACATTATATTATTTTAACGGAAGGTTGTGGACTCTAATTCAATATGACATTAATACCGTAATGGTTATTTAAATGACTGTTAATATTGACAGATTATGAAGATAGGGAAGGGAGGGATTGACCTAGTTTTCACGTATTTTACTCATCAAATGACATGTGGTAAAACATGTGAGAAGTAGAAAACGAACAAGTTAAAGATATTAGTTTTTATAATTTATTGGTATCTATCAAACTTACCATAATTATTAGAGTGAGTTTGATTTAAAATCATTATCATAATCGTCTAACTTTATTTGTACTTTTCTTTTACTGTAGCTTTAATTTTTATAAATCAAAGCATAGGCGTTTGTCTACATATCCACTTGGAAAATTTAGCAGCTAACTAAATTTAGCTAACTTTTTTAGTTTATAGCAGATGTAAAATTTCATGAATCATATAGTGCTAGATAAATTTTTACTATCTACAACCTATCCATTCTGAATTGGCCTTGAATATCAATAGTCATCCACTCCTCGAATTGTAATATTTTATATTTTAGTAAAGTGGGACCACCTAAATTATTAAACAGGAAAGTATATTATTATCACCTTGATAGCGGCTGTATGCTTGTCAGGAACTGTCTGTATCTCTTGGTGAAGAACTAATATCCCCCGCTCGACCAACTACATAAGTAATCTTGAAAAAATTACTCTTCAGTTTTCAATTGTATTAGAGAATAATATATGTATTCTATACTATAATCTTCTATAAAAACTAAGGATTATTTATGAGATTCATATAGACATGTCTGTATATATATATATATATATATATATATATATATGTATAGAGAGGAAAACACCAAGATATTTCTTAAAATTTTTAAAGGATCAAGTTGGCTGGTCAAAGTTAAGTATAACATGAAATATTTATGTGTAGAATATAAGAAAGTATATAAGTAATATATATATATATACATATACATATATATATATATATATATATATACACATACATACATGTATCTATATGTATGTTCATGATTTCTTAGACCAAAATTCATGTTGTTGACCTTTGACATTAGTTTTTAGATTTCATGATTATAATTGCTATAGTTGGGTTATCTCTGAAGCCAAATAAGTAAGTCTAAGTTGTCAATCCTTGGTTGTTCGAAAATATGTTTCAAATTCATTTATGTTGTGCTATTTTCTGACTAGACTTTACTGTTAATTTAACAATAAACATTAAATGCAATTTCCAATTTTTTTTTCGTGAAACCATAACCTAAACTGGATGACTAATGGCTTCTGTATAATTACAACCGATTACATTGTGGGTTTAATAGATATTATTTACCTTCTTCTTTGGAAATGAATTAAATTTGAACTAAACTGAAAGAAATAAATATTTCCTGAAGAAATAAAAACATTCTCTGTTTCCAGTTTACCTGGTTTTAAATAAAGATCCAACTTCTCATAAGTTATGCTGTTTATAGCGTCTTCTAAATACCAACACATTCTTTATACGGTGCAGTCGATGAGATATTATTTTTAATGAAGTATGTGCTGTTGTTGCCAAGTGTTTTTTGTATCTATTAAATATTATAATAGGAAGAGGCATCATATTCCTGTTTAATAAATTCCATCTGTCTCCTTTTCAGGATTCTGTATACGAAGGGCATAAATGAATCCCTTCTAATTTCGTCATGTCTTTTTGTATGTCTCTCCATCCCTGTCTGTTGCACAGTTGTAGTTTATACAGTCTAGACCCATGTACATGAAATGTTCAAGCAAGTAAACATTTCATATGGAGACCTCATTTAATCCTTTGATCATGGGAGGTCACACAAAGTCAAACCGCATGTGTCAACTGTCGTCACTTCCGTTAAATAATGCTTTACTCCGAAATTTGCTGTTTTTTTACTTAGGCAGAGAAGAAATGTAGATACAAATTTCTTGAAATATTTTTACTATACTTATGTATTTGTGAGTTCAAAAAAAATTTAAATTCATGAAAAAAAGTTTCTCGTTATTGTAAGGAAAAATGCTTATAAATGAAAAAGTATTCATAGGACATAATTTTTGGTATTACTATAAAAATGACAGAAAAATTAATGTAAATATAAAAAAAAAGAATGTAATGAAAACTCCAACTTATCTACCCCTATTGGAGAATATCGCAAATTGGTACAAAAAATATGGCAGTTGAACGTGACAATCGAAAGAGGCTCTTATAACCAAATATAATGCTTTGTATGTAACTAAGAAAACCACCAAATGCAATAATTTAGAAATAGTGGAAAAAATTAAAGTCTCGCAATTACTCATTTTTACATCAATACATCATATTTGCATATGTCATACACCAAAAAAAAAATTATATATCGCTTTAAATTAGATAAAACTGCATTTCCAACAGTATGAGCTGAACAAACAATTGTATAGTACAAATAAACAATATAACAACAAATGGTGCATTATTTACATTTGACAATTTTAATTTGCTTGGAAGTCAATATAAAAATATAACCGGTTTGATAAAATAGCGCAATTCAGTTATTTTTGCTATTTTCATTGCACGAGCGGGTTACAGTATAATCGATTTCTTTATCAACTTCACTTTTACATTTTTTACCCTTTACAAAAAAATGCATTGAATTAGTTACATATGTGCTGAAATTTTTGGTTAGTTTCGCCATTGGAATCTATACAAAACGGTTTTGTTGTGTGCGATTCATATCAATTCATATAAGAATGGAACGTAATAAAATACATGAATACCTTATGCATAGGTCAAGTTTGCTTTGGTACTCTATGTTGCAGATAAGACAAAGTCCTAACATCACACTTTATGCAAAAGGTTCACCGGTTGCATTGGTGGTTTCATTGCCAAACACTGCACGTATCTTGCAAATGACCAGGAGGTATCCATCTTCATCCAATCTTGTTCAATGATCCACCGCATCATCTTTCATTGAGAATTTAAGGTAAAGTAAAACCGTGCTAACTTATTAACTTTGCTATAGATAAATATATGGTTCAGAATCTTCTCCAATAATACAGATGGAAAAGAAAGTACATATTCCATATTGGAGGAAAATAGCATACACAATTGGCCACATTTTGTTTTACTAATGAAAGATGGAGCTTATCACACTTCCATTGTCATGAGGTAATTTTTTAAACAAAAGTAAATATTGAGTATAAAAGTCTATACCTTGAGAAGTTCTAGTCGATATCAATTTAGAGGAAGGCTTATGGATACTAATAGAGTAAACTGTAACTAAAAACAATTTATTTACTGGAGACATTCAACTAACTTACATAGTACAGTCTGGTTAGTACTGTTATGACATTGGATCATCATCTTAAAAATGCCCATTTGCTTGTGTTGTTTCAGACGACACCAGCGAATGATCATCTTAATTGTTCTTCACGTCATAGTTCAGTTAAATAATCATCATTTGAAAAATTAAATTTGAAATATTATTTTAAAAACCTCTACATAAAAAATCTACATCAGCGATAAAGGTGTTGAGATACTAGATAATTATCATTATAAATTGAGCACGAAATGATTTGACCCATTTTAATGTGTAATCAAATAATGAATTGTTACTTCAATGTTCTTCTAATACTGCTCTGTGCACAACTTGAAACATTCATTACAGATTAAAAATTGAAAATGTATTCAAAATTTAAATTGATAAAGAATTACTTTAATTAATATTACTGTCTTCTAACTAAATAATCAAAAATACTAGTAGCTAACACATTACATGACACTGCACCTTGGTAGATGGTTTTTTTAAGTAGTCAGCCATTTCAGTCGTTTTGAGTTTTCATATCAATTGTTTGGATTGCAATAAAAATGCAAATAATTACCTAAAAATTCGATATCTCCATTATATTTCAGTAGAGCGAGTGCGATATGCTCGTTGATTTTGTTTTTGTTTTAAAATTTTCTACGTATTACTAGATTCTGTTTATTCCTATGGATTTGATATATTGCCTTACTTTAAAAGATATTGGGATATTTGAATAATGGGCAATGGTACTTGAATATTTTTTTACTGTAAGTGACTTCATTAAGGTAAATTAATTTAGTGCTATTAAATAATATTAAAAACAGAGTTGCAGAAAGTACTAATCGATATGTTTAATAATTTATTATTGAAAATCATTAATCAATGTGACTAAAAAGATGTTCAACTGAATGTTTTTGATAATTTCTGGTAGAAGTAGCTGCGACTCTGTGATCAAAATGATTTAATTTTATTACCACAATTGAACAGACACAAGTCATCTAACTAGAAATCTTACAACTCCTAACAGAGTTGCTGGAAACTAGAATTGTTTAGTCATTCTATGACAATGAAACTCTTATGCCAGAAGTAATAACCAAACACAAATAGATAAACCTTAGAACTATAATTTATTAAAATATTGTAAATATGCACAAAATAATTTGGTAAATTCAAATTGACATTTTTACCCGAGTAAATATTGAATTCCTGTTTATGAAATAAAAATGTATATAGGCACATTAAATGAAAAAATCAGAGAAATGTTGATAAACATTACGGAATGCAAAAAACTATAATTTTTTTAGTGATGCTTTTGGTAATTTTTCTAGAAATATTTTTGGAAAAAATTACTTCCTTGTGCTAGATTCCATTTGATACCAAATTTTTGCAGTTCCACCAAAATTTTGGCTAATTTGAAAAAGATTTTTTTTGGTTAAATTCACATTTTCTAGTTTTTCCTATTCAAAGTAATGTGACGAGTCATGCCTGTAATGAAAATTATGGATAACATTTGATATTGCAACTTTGTGAATTGTCACCTGATCTCATTTAATTCTTTAGAAGGGTTTTCTGGTAGGTGTGAAAGTTTTTTTTTTCTGACAGTAATAGCATTTTAATTTAATAAATGTGTTTAAGTGATTTTATGACAACCAATTGGAAATTTTCATTACTTTGATGGCCATTATTTAAGAAAGGGTGGGATTTTTTCACATTTGTACGTAATCATTTTATATGAAGGTAATATTCAATACAACATAAAATGTTCATGAAAAAGTAGAGACCCGTTGTGAGAAATTCTTATTGAGAAACTAATTGAAATAAAGCAGCACCTAATTGATTTGTGTTATGAGTAAACCTTTATTTGAAGACCATTAAAGGTTATTTTGATGCCTTTTAAATAGGCCTTGGAGCATTTTAATCTTTAATCTCTGTTTGGTTTTACTTCATTTGTTAAGCAGCAAAATACCTTTTAACAAAGCAAAATAACATTTGAGAGTCTGGATAGTTTGTTTTGCTGATGTTTGTGAATAAGTGGAATAATCCACAAAATTTTACTGAAATGTACAAAATAATTTACTTTTTATTCAAAACTAAAAAAAACTAACTGTAGCATTTAATTTTTTTTGAAAACTAAATGAAACTATGTGATGTAGTATGATTTCTACTTTATTTAAATTCTTTGCCAAGACCTAGGTTTCGTTGTATTACAACATCTTCAGGTGGGCTATTTGTAAAAATTCTTTATCTTTACAAATTGCCCACCTGAAGATGTCGTCATACAACCAACAGGTCCTGGTAAAAAATTTAAATAAAGTAGAAATCATACTACATCACATAGTTTCACTTAGTTTTCAAAAAAAATTAAATTGCAATGAATTTCTACAAAATTAACGTCGAATATATTCAATATGTACAAAATAGTTTATTTCATTGAGGAATTCTTTTGTATTGAAAATATTAATAGAAGTTATTATTGACTTAAGAGCTTTATTTTTATTTCGGACTCTTAAATGGATAAAGACAATTCAAAAATTACATATTTCAGCCATATTTCATTCAATTTGCCTTACTAAAAAGTACAGAGGCCAAAGAAAATTTTTCTCTTTAGTCTTTCATATCATTATTATTATATTATATAAAAAAAATATTGTGATTAAAAAAAAACATATTTTATTTTGCCAAAAAATCAATAATAATTCTGAGCTGAAGTTTAAAACACGTATTAATGGTGAATAGTTGGTAATTTAAGTTGATTGTGAAACATTTGTTTCTTTTGAATCGTCTTAATATTATCATTTTCAATAAACTTTTATTCAAATAAAAAAATAATACAAATTCCAGAAGTGCAACAGAAAAAATTTGCACAATGTGGTAAATTGAGAAGTAGTACCACACATATGGCTGTCGACATGTTGTGGTGTATACTTTACCTATACAAGAATTTTAATTGGGAGGGTGGAAACGGAACTTAATCTTACATTGCATTCAGTGAGTTATGTGTCACAATCTATACGGTGGCCTACTGTGCTGGAACATAAATAGGCAGTGATATATAGTTTTTAATCATAGGAGAGTGAAGTAATAACCTGATACATTAATACAATAGAAACACCTTACGTAGCAACCTTGATGCTTTGTGTGAGAAACTGGTTCAAAATTTGTTTTGTTGTGGTGCTGTTTATGTAAATGAGAAATAATAGATATTCGTAAAGTGTTTCTAGGGTAGAAAAGAAAAAAAATTATTTTGGAAAGTGTATACTAACAGCCGGCAAGTAAATTTTTTTTGTGTTTAGGTACTAAAAGCCCCTTTCTTTGGATGTTACAGATGTGTCACTTCAGGCATTAACATTTAACTTTATTTCAGATCATGCTGAAGGAAGTCTTGTTCAAATGAGATATTCAATAGTTCTTAGTCACATAATTGTGAATCCAAGGACACAGCTGCTTACATAAAGTTAGAAAATTCTAAGAAAGAAAATGCCAAGGTATTCCTCAAAGCGATAGATGAACAAAAGTCTGTTACCAAGACTTGCAACATTCTACTACAGCACTAAACAAATGCCAAAAGTGGTGCTATACACTGCTTACACTTTGGTACCATCAAGTGTTTACATCCGGTGTTGAAACATATTTGAAATATAAATATAACTCAGACTTAAGATAAGTTGTAATGAATGAGTCAGAATGAGAAGAAACATAATATTTATGAAGATGGATTTTCTCGAAATAGAGAATAACTATAATCAGCATATGACAAGTGTGGATTTGTTATATTAGTTCTTGGAAAATATAAAATTATAGAGAAAACAAAATATTGATATATGTGAAATGTTTACCATCTGCTCAATATTGGTCAATTGGGAAATGTCAGAAAATGGCAATTGGTCAACTGGCTACATAGAGGGGTCAGAAAATAAACTTAAAAATCCTTTGCACATGCAGTGATTAAAATGAAAATAATTTCCCCTCATAATGAAAGATAAGATATTTGAGAAAGATAAGTTGTTAATGGAATGGAATGTTAATGGAAAAACTACAAATTGTGGTACAGATGCCATATCAAAATTTGCCTGAATAAAGAGAATGTTCCCTTTGAAAAGGTAATGGGTCTAGCATTTTGTTTAGGGTGATGCTGTTTTGTGTTGGTTTAGTTTTGTAATAATTTCCTTTGATTTTTTATTATTTTCTGTGGTGTACAAAATAAAAAAATTAGGTGTGTAATTTGTCCCTATTATCACCAAAAAACAATGATAATTTATAACGTGACATATGGCAGAAGATAAAAAACCCTCTAGCATTAAAATATTTACATTAGGTAATTACCATTATTTTCCCACTGACAAGAGCTCAAAGGAATTTACAAATATTTTTGTGAGTAAAATATAAAAAGTTCTAGATTGAAAGATTGATAAATTTCCCAAGTAAACACAATCAATGTCATGTTTTGTTGCCTATTAAGCACTCTGTAGATTCCACGAGGTGATAAAATAATAATGAATGTTAATTCAAAAGACATTTAAAGAGCAAAGCGTCACTTGTTTCTCAAACACTCAATAAGATACTCGTGCTGGAATTTAGTAAGAACACAAATATTTCACAAGAATCAACATGAGTAGAGAATCCATTGAAGATACACTTTGGCCTATTTTAGTGTATCAGCGAGTGTTTGGTGTTTACAGAAAAACTGTTAACCGAGTTCCCACCAGGTGCATACTGTGGTGTCAAAAATTACACAGTTTGTCAATAATGGGAACATTGATTGTACTGTCAGTTGTTGTTGCCATTTTGACATTTACCAATAGCAATTCGACTTCAACTCATACCTACATCTACATTGGATTCGTGGCACTTCACATAATTCATGCATTGTATCTATTTTTTATTGAAATCATTTTTGACAGAAATGTATTTGAAGGGTTGATTCTGAAAATTCAAGAAATAGATTATCATTTCGAATCAGAGCATAGAAGAAATTTGTTGAGAAAGGATAAATGTAGAAACCTCATAGTTATTGGCTTTCTCATACCCTATTATATTCTTTATGCCAGTATAATTCTTGTGGGTGGAAGTATAGAATTTGGTCCAAACTCATACATTTATGCTGCGTACAATATTATTGCTATCATTATTTTTGATCTAGAAATAATACTATTCTGTTTGATTTTATTTAGTATAATAAAACGTGTGGAAATTTTGAATATTTTCTTTGAACGCAAAAATGAAGGAAACATGGTCACATCTGTCGATGCTGTGTTTGGGAGTCCGCAACATAATCCCAATTCAATCATTTTACATTTGCATTGCCTCTGAACAAAAATTCCATTCATCATCTATCTCAATTCTACATTCGCTTGTTAGACCTGTGCCCCTACTTAAACAAAATGTTTGAATTTCAGGTTTGTATTGACTGTTTTACTTAAAGCTTTATAATAATATTTTAACTTTGACTAAACACTTTCAAAAATACCATACAAATTATTATTATGAACTAATTTTAACTGTATTTTTCAGATATTCATGTCACTCACTCTGATGTTTTTTGGCATTCTATTTAGCATATATACATTTCTTGAAAATTTTAAATATAATGTGAGTATTATCAACACATAAGTTGACTAACTTGCAATTAAAAGGTTAATAAACTACAAAGCCATAAAAATAAAACGATAATGGTCATACAGAAAACAGGATTTAGAACTAAAAACTTGTTTAATGAACTAACAAATTCTCCATACAATAAAGAATATGCTTGTGAGGAAAATTTATGGTATGCTCAGTAAAACATTTAAAAACAATTTTGTGGGTTTTCTCAATTAATATATACAATTATTCAAAACTATTACAAATTTTTTTATGGATGAAAGAAACCCCTGCAAAGAGATTATTATTACACTCGCTCTTGGTGAATGGGCTGATGACGAGTCTGGTTGGGACACGTCACCTGTTTTGCTGTTCATATCATCGTGGCATATGGTCTTTTATATATTTATTTTCATTCTTACTTTTTCTTTGTTTCTAATTTAAGAGATTATTCTACTGCTCTACCTCTAACATAAATAGTTGTACCTTCTGCACCAGTACCATTATTAAATGTAACTATGACTAATCTTGTTCTGAAATTTTTTGGAAAAAATTAATTACTACAATAGTTTCTTGTATCACTTTTCACTTTGGTATTACCTAAATTAAAATAATTAATGTAGGCGATTTGTGGCTTTTTTGTCACTTGCTGGATATTTTTTGACTAATTGCTATAACTATGTCGATAACATAAAGTTTTGTAGCCTGTGACCATCCTTAGAAACATCGGATTCCATCATTGAAAGTTACAAACAAATAGATTAAGTAATTCTTTAATATATGATGAAGTGATAGATTTTAACTTATATAATGTATTTGGCTGAAATTTTGTAATTAACAATAGTATTGTAAATTTAGAAAAGGAAGATAAACACTTGAATGAATATTTATCAGTAAGCTGCAGTAGACTTGAACTTGTCTGTCCAAAAAATATTGCACACAACATTAAGAAATCAATTATGACTGAATATAAACTCGTATATAAAATAATATTCTTTTTATCCCACATTCATTAATAAAGACAATATTTCAGAGAGGAGACATGTTGCTTTACATAATTTGCATGTTATTGCCGTTCCACAACGTTACATCGTTGGTGACAATGTGTCTCATGTGTGAGAATATGTACTTGCAGATAGAAACAACAAAATCTCATTTGACGTCAATGCAAGTCGATGAAGATTTACGTAAGTGAATAATTTTTATTTACAAATTTACAAACGGCTTTATCTGATCTCAATGCTACATTAATATAAAATAAATACTTACAGGCTGAATAATATTTTAAATTACATATTATTCTCTGAATATTTGGCGGATGGAGGCCAACTTGCCTGTTTCGAGTCCAATAATTATTTTATCCAATAAGATAACTTGTAATGGGCTATGTAAAAAATCATATAGGATTAAAGTTTTGTATGGAAATAGAGTCACATAGCATTTTGACCAAGCACAGACGGATATGTATTATCATGTATAAATAGATAGATAATCAATAATGTATCATTAACTTAGGCAACATAGATTATATATTTTGATATAATTCTACAGGATAATAAGGGGTGGAGTCACACAAAAGAATTTTTACCTGAATTTCCATGAAACTGCGTTACACTTACATTAAATAGCATTTAAGCAAATGTGTAAGATTAGTTCGATAGTTAGCATTTCAATTTATTAGCATTGACATCTAACCACAACCTCCTACACTCAAGGATTTCAACCTCCCAGCACTTCTAGCAATTGAACTGAGTGTTCGAGCTCTCCTGTGTTGGGTAGTTAATTCATTCCAACGTGAATGTTGTGGTGATTTTGTATTGTAATAATTGTCTTTGTTAATTTCATAATATAATATTGATATTCATATGCATGACATATTCATATATTCCATGTTTCCAATATTAGGAAATGATCTTCTGACCATAATTTTATATGCAAAATCAAAAATAAATTTTCCTGAACCTAACAAACTCTTTACATTTGATTTACACACAATATACTAACTATATATAGTTCTTGACCAATAATAACAAAATGTTCTAAGCTATAATGATGAATATTAAATAATTGATAAATGTAAATATCGGATAACCAAGAATTAAATTCATTATTTGATAGAATATTATTGTCCATTTGCCATGAATAAAGAATGTAGGTATATATATATATATATATATATATATATATATATATGTGTGTGTATATATATATATATATATATATATATATATATATATATATATATATATATATATATATATATACTCTTTTGCATAAAAACGTGCACTCATCTTAATGGCTCATGCAAAATATTTTTAATTCTTGAACCATTTGTTGATAACCTGTAAATCCATTAGTAATTTTATCATAAATACATTTTCTGTAGTGGATTCTAAATGATTGACGGGAGCTTTTATTATAAACTTTGACTGAACAATCTTTAATGTGGTACACTTTCATCTTTTACTTTCATCATCTTTTGTAACAATATTTGTGTTAAAAATACTTGGACAATTCTTGGTTATAATAATTGATTTACATATTAAAATTATTTCAACTTGTAATGTTAAGGCAGCATTTTGTGGTAGTCATCTGGCGTCTTTTTTAATTTAAATCCGCCACCCTCCCGATGTAAATGCACATTGCATAACACTTTTGAGTACCAACATTGATAACCTAATCAATGATTATTTCTTCTACTAAAAGAGTTAAAACTTTAGTTTTTCTATGTCAAACATAATTTTTGACATCTTTAAGGATTTCTGAGTTCAATTTACTTCTAATATAGTGTTACAAAATACTAAATATATTAAAAATGTAAAGCCCCATAAAATGGGAATATGTATACTTAACTCTGATATATATGTATTTCTTCCAATGTATTCACTATTTCTTCCACATTTTACATAATGGATGTGACTAAATAGTAAGATAAACATCATGAGCATTCTGACATCTATGGAACCATCCTTGTAAACTCCTCTCAAACTTTTACAAAAGAAGAAAAGCTCCCCTTTGGCGTTCATATTTTACTTCAATGCTTGATGATTTTAATTGGGACATAATTCAATATGGGCATTGGCAAATTATCCCCATCGTTGAATGAAATGAAGGATCACTTGGATTGTAATCTTGTTGTAGATTCTGCAATACCAGCTTCCTCTCTTGTTTTATGGGGAAAAATGAATTCCAATTAATTTCATCTCCTAGAGTGCTTAAATCTTTGTCAGGTTTCGTTTTTCATTAGAACAGTTCCATCACGTCTGATTATAGCAAATTCGTCATGTTCTATCTGTAAATCTGCCGCCTAATGTTAAGTTTCTTCACTTTTGTTCTTAATTAACTTTTATTCATACTTTTTTTGTTCTCAACTAGCTTCTCCTCCTTCTACCAGATATTTTGACAGAAATCCAGCTAGTAATTTAGCCTCTTCCAGCTTTGACTTTCTTCTCTCCCACCTTTGATATTATTTTAAAAAATATAGCATTGTAAAAAAGGCTGACTTAGTTAAGGTGACTATTTTTTTCATTATGAATATTTTCAAATAAACATTTTGAATGATGTAATCCTGTTTGACTAGGTACTTGTTTTTCCTTCAGAATAGACAAGCACATATTTTTTAGTTTAAAAAAATAATAGAAGTGTTAGCTTGACAAATAATAAACCAGCCGTCTCAGATAACAAAATTATTTTAAATTTTTATATGTAATTAATAAAATTGCTAAATCGTATAAGGACTGGCTTTCTTCACTTAAAGAACATGATTTGGTTTAGAAGGGGATATCTTTTATTTGAAAAACATGAGATTTTATGAAAAAAGTGATTATAAATAATTAGTAGTGACAATAAATGATTCACAGTGACTATTTAACTATGAATGATTTAAAATTTATGCGAAGAAAATGTGTTGTATCTGGGAACCATCCCACAGATTGAAGTTACAAAACTTAAAAGTATGTAAAAATTCAAAAATATATTTTGATACTGAATATGTTGACTTCCAGCATTTTTAAACTTTAATAACCTAATTTTAAAATTTATTTATTGTAAAATATCAAATAAAGAAAATGATGGCACAGAGAATATTTTATTGGGAATTATAAAAAAGTAATTGAAAATAGGGTTAAAAACAATGAGCTACAACAAAAGTAGCGATATTACAGAACAGTCAATTAGATTTCTATCAGACACTTCTAGAGAAATATGAATATCTATGGTGCAATATCATACCACAAAATTACAAGAAAAAACCACCTAATATAATTTATACGTTTTAAGACACGAGACAAACACAAGGACACAATTGTATAATTTATAACTGTCAATAAAATTTGTTGCCAAAGGGTATTCTAAATGATGATATAATTGATGAAATTTCTAGAAACACGGCCCATGTTTTGATTGTGATCTGTAGTTTTCATTAATATTGTAATTCTGAGAGTATTTATACCATTGCTTTGGTTTCTATATATCATGTTCCGTCATATATGTCATGTAGTATAATTAATAATGAAAAAGTAATTTAAAATTCTTTGTTTTCTTTTGAATTTTTTTTATTTTGTAGAGAAATTTTTGTAGTCAAATCCGATTGATGCTCATAAAGTAAGATAGGATTTTGTAGAGACCCGAGACCAAATTTTCGAATGAATAGGCACATTTAAATTCCTGCAATTTATTTTCCACTCTCATCTATATTTTAATTTGCAGTAAATGCATATTTTCCTATAATATGACCAGAATATCTGCATCTAATGCTCTGGTTAACATATTTTGAGATTCAAAAATTTTTGTTAAAAATACCTTTTCGTCTCATGCTTGTGATATGAATTGTCATTCTCACAGTGCCTCATGGTAATCATTCTCTCTTTTTCTAATACATATTTTAGTACCAACCTTGTGTGAATTGTACATTGACTTGTACATTGGCTATATCATGATTACATGGGAAACTATTTCCTATAGTATTGGTTATGTTTGTATCTTTAACATGGATTCAAAAAGTTTTGTTAAAAATAACTTTTTGTCTCATGTTATTGATATTAATGGTCATTTTCACAGTCCCTCATGGTAATCTCTCTTTTTCTGATACATATTTTAGTACCAACCTAATACTTTTATTGTAAAAGTATTGAATTATTACTCTGTAAATACGTTATCATAAAACTAAACATTAAATTCACCCTTAGAAATTGGAAGTATATATATATTTAATCATATATAATAAAATATGTTGAACACTTTAATTAATGTTGATTGGCTTACACTTTTCAATTTAGTTGCACTGACAAAAGTATCAAGTTACAAGATGGCCGACAATAGTATTTGACATGTGCACGGTTACAAAATTTAGCTTGAAACCCAGTCCTCTTTTCTGCTCGGACTATGTTCTCTGCAGAGATATTATATATCAATAGCTATCTAAATGATTTACTTTATACTTATCTATATTTAGAAAAGAGAAGAAAGCCATAACTTAATTACTTTAGAGTGTAACTCTGATGTGTGCCTTAAATCCATTCCTACTCTCAACTGACCAAGATACTCATTAGCTGACTGTTGTTAATTTATCATACTCTCAAATAACTGTTTCCACATAATGAACTCATCTTAAAACTTGATGACATTCTCATTTATGATTATATATGTATTACATTACATATGTCAAACTGTATTACACTCCTCACAGTCGCTATTGACTACTAAAATTTAGGAAATCATCCAGTTCGTAACAGGAAATAAAGTATTAGTGTACGAGAACATAATTTATTATTACATTGATTTATGTCTATTTACGTGTATGAAGCATGTATCTCTATATTCATAAACCAATACTTCAGAATATAATTTTATCATGTTATGGTTAACCAGAAGAGATTGCTCATGTAGCAATAAGTCCGCCATATGTACTATACATAAAAGTTAATAAATAAATAATATTTTTGTGAATAGGATGTAATTTCATGAATTATTTTTAATTCATTCTATATTAGTTAATACTTTCGTAAAAGCATCATTAGCTCGCTATTTTCACAAGTACTGTTTTTGATTCCGGATAAAGCTGGTCACCATTGCTAGTTTTTAATGAATATAGACCAGTTTCCCTTTAACCAACATTTAATAGTAAACGTAACATTATAATGGAGAAACTATTGCTTCAATTCATTAAAACAATAATTTAATATAAACTTATTATACCATTTGCTTCTTTCAGCATTCATTGTACGACGTCATATGAAGCTTATTAAAAACATGATAGAAGCAGGCAACCTAGGCCAGTTCAAAATATTTAAGTCTTTCAACCTGAGAGCTTCATTGATGCTCCATTTTCTGGGTTTGATTATGAGTTATTCTGTTGTTCTAATTCAATTCATTAATGTCGATGACCTGTTTTAACTTAAAAATTATAATTAAATTTGTTACCAATTTTACACATTTTAATATTTGGCCAGAAATTACATAGTGCTGTTTACTTGTTTCCTATTAGTATGTGCTTACTTTGAATATTATATGCATATTTTTATTTTTTCTCATTTGCATTTCAGCTTGTATAATATAAAATTTAAACCAAATCATTTGGTTTCTATAAATTATGTAAAATCATGTAGTAGAAAATAATTATAATTTATTATTGTCAGCTTTTTCTTTACATAATGTGTTGTCGAACAGTATAAATTCAATTAGGAGAATAAATCATTAAGTTTGTCTAAATAAATTTTTGATAAGGATTGGAATATCCACAATAACCACTATCGGTTCAAAATCTATTTCTGTAAACAGATATGATGTTAAACAAAATGTGAGACATACTTTATAAAGTAAGTTAAGGCAGATTCTCAAATTTGCCCAAAAAATATATTTGTTAAACAGATTAAGGTCAGTTACATTTCTATAATTATTCAGTTTGTATTAATTGATTATTAACAACAGTAAGTTAATAATTTTAATTAACACCACAAAAGTATACAGTAACCACTCTTTTCTATACTGTAATTTAAGCTTCAATGATAAAGTATAAAATGCACCAATAAACTCGGTGTGACTCGTAAATATTGCTTTGATAAATTATAAAGGCACGTTCACATTATGGTAAAATATAAAAAAAGCATACAAACAGCACATTTGAAATCTACCAGACGGGCCAGAAATACTTGCTGAGCATGTGATTCACTCAGGAAGCTCCTGCTGAATGTTTACGTAAACGCTTGTCCCAACAGAAGAATATGAGAGTATAAGTGGCACTTATAAGTATTGCAATCGCAGATGACACATTTGCATTTACCATTTATTGAAACTACTTAAAAAGTGTTTTCTTTAATGCGTGCATTAAATATATGTGTGCGTAAACTATTGTGGATTTGTAACAAGCATAATAATTAATTTTTTTTAATGGTCAGTTTGGTTATGTTAATTATAAGTTGTACATTGAATTATTTAAGTCATAAAAAATAAATCCAAAAAATAAGATACGCATTTCATTTATTGATGCCCATCAAACACACTGAATTATAACAATTATTCACAGCATTACTCTGTAAGTGACATTCCCTACATGCATTAAAATTGGTAATTTGTATAAAATATAGAGCACAGGTTTGTTTACAATTAGTAATGATCAAATGATAAACAAATTATTATAACCCATAATGAATTTATCAAATTTGCAAAATCCACTTTGTCGGGACTGGTTCAGAACCATCGTGGAGTACTCTTCGTAAATAACCTTTATAACAATTTTTATACAATATCATCTCATCAAGATGAGCAATTTTCACTATGTAACTCCTGAGGAACAGATTATCTTCAACAAAATATGCCTTCAAAAAATATGATCACTATCTATAATCTGTAACTTTGCTTGCAACAAATGCATACTTGGTTAATTACATATGTTTTTATTTAAGAACCTTCACTCAAAATTAAATAAATATTTTTGGGTTGAATTAAAAAGCAGCCAAGTTAGTGTCCAGGGTTTAGTCATCATAATAAGGTATCAGAGAAACACATAAAACAAAAAAAGAAATACTATATGACATGAAGGAGCTCTGTGAGTCACAGAATTCATCTAAATGTTGACACCACTGCTCATTGAAACTTCTTTAACAAACATGATAACATCCCAATGAATTAAATTCATGACAGAACAAAAAAACGCCCTACTGTGATAATAAGTTGTATGTGCTGAGACGAAAGCCCTTTTATTCTCAAACTGGAAGCTAAGGTGGTAGCACTGGTTAATTAAAGTTGGGTTTCTTTTTTATTTCTAGAACCTTAGGCTATTTCTTCATATAACTGGTACAACTTTATCAAGTCTTGATGGTACCAGTAATATAAAGAAGTGTTAATGTAATTTCTTAAATTGTCATTTATATGAAGAAAATTTTGAAGTATTTGTTTTTATTCCTCCCTAGTATCAAAATTTGATGCCTTGAATTAATCAAATATTTTAAGGTATATAAATCCGTAATGGCCAATATAGTAAGGTTATAGAAAATAATGATTCCAAATTCTGTAATGGTATTAATGTGGAAAGATATTTGATAATGAATCAATATATTATTTTGAGAATAATCATAATTTTCACTTTGTAGGTATTTATACCCTCCAAAAATAATTTATTTTATTGTGTTTGTGGATACATTTATAATGTTTTATACTAAAAATGTTAAAACGAAAAACCCGTAAGGTGCTATGGTAGGTTTCAAAAGTACATTTTGAATACAATTTTTTGTCAAACTGTAAAAAACCCTGTAGCCACCTGGAAAAAGTTTTATTTTTCGTCAGCACAAATAGAGGAAGCTTAAAATAAAACCAATAATATAAAGAGAAATTTCACTATCTCTTTTTAATTTCACTCTTTCAACACCAACTAAATTGTTCTCTGCATGCCGTATACAAGCAGAATTGCAATTTGTTATTGAAAATAACTCATAATTAAATATGCACATTAGCGTTTACTTACATCGTTTTGTCCCTTAGTTTCTCTTCTTTTTTTATATAGTTTGATATAAACTTCCATTTTATAAAAAACTAATAAATAATTTATAAATTTAATATTAACCATTCGGAAAATAGCCACAGCTTCTTCTACAATACCTGTTCTTTGTGAGATCTGCTTATTTGTAAACAGTTTATTGTTCTAATCATTTAGACTCTAGATCTCCAGGTTAATGGTGTTTTTACATGATCAAATTCATGGGATAAAGACGAGCCCCTCTATACAACGGCATTGAGTTAAACGACTTATCCTAATGTTGCTCATTCATGGACATATGATCTCATATACATTGTTTCTAAAATTTGCTTATATTTTAGAAGATAAAAATACAAAAAAGCAAATATGACGACGAACGTCCGAAAGCCCTTATACATATTACTGTAATAAATGAGAAGGAGTACAATAGAAACATGCACTTTAAAAAATTAACAGAAAAACAAAATATTCTGAATACCACATTTTGAAACTCATTTCCTGCATCATTTTGAAAAACAAAGTTTCGAAAACTTTTTTCAGAAATTACTTCAAAAATTTTTATACTTTTTGCTCGAGAAATTTGACATTGCCACCTTTGCGGTTACACCCTAAAACTGAAATCAAACTAAAGTAAATGACAATTTAATTTTCGTGTGTAATTAAAACTAAACAAAAATTGTCCAAAACAGATTTATTTAAAAAATTATAGTTTCAAAAATTTCGTTCTTTTTTTCGATGCGAAGAAGCATCGCCGAAAAAAATTCTATTTTCGACTTCCTAATACCGTTGTATTTACTTAAATTGTTTTTTTTTTCAATGTCTCTCAGTGTTCGTCTCAGTTCTTTCAAACTATAATTTTTTTGGGGCATTAACTCCTTGCAGTATCTCCACGCAGAAAAGTCATTTAGATTTAAACCGGGAGATCTTTTGTTTATTCTTAAATTATTTCTTACGTTTAAGGTATGGTGACAGGATGCTCCTTCGTTTTGGTATATCAGGTCCCTGCCTATGCAAAATCAACTTTGCAAATCAACATCCTCTAGAAGTTTAGTTATTTCTTAAAAATTTTGTACAGTATTCCCGTTCAAGCAATCTGAGATTCGAAAAGATTCAATTAGCTGCTGTTTATTAGGTTAAACCAAATATTAACACCAATTAATTTTTCTCTTGACTACTCAATATTTCCTTAGAAAACTTTAATCTTCTCTCATAATAGTTACATCTGGCAAAGCCATAATAGTGCTGCATTTCTGCCTTGTCCCTTGGTAAATAGTTATGATGACTCACTCACACTGGGAGAAATATGAGGATTTTCTGTTTCAAATAAAAATATTAAAACTTTGAATAATTCAATAATCCACTAAATTAACTAAAATGTCCAAGTTAACATAAATAAGTATAGTTAAGCTAAAGTGTAATCTCTTCCAAATAGGTTTTGAGATTCTCTACCTCTGTACTTTCACTTGATACTGTTTTGTTAGACAGCTATATATGGAATTTTACACATTCTTCTAGAGTAATCATATTTTTCATCTAAAATTTTTACATAAATAATCTTGAAAGTTTACTTTTTTTCCCTTTAAAGTACTGAATATTAAAAATATATAAAACTGGTAAAAAATTTATTTAAGCTTAAAAGTAAAAGTAATCATAATTATTCACATCGGTGATCAGAGTACTGTCGGTGAAAAATACGATGGCAACAAGTATTTTTTGAGTTCTGAGATTCTGATATTAGATCAGGAGCTGGAAAAAACATGGTAATGGTAAAGGTAAGGCAAAAAGTGGAATGTCTGTTTTCGATGCAGGTACTGGAATGGGCAAGGTTTTTAGCAATGGATATCAACATCGTACCACCATCGAAACGTAAATGAGGAACTTCCCCATGTCTATCATTACTTGTACGGAACTGACAGTGATGTGACCTCGAGCGGTTCCTTTGACTTTATTGGGTATATTTATGGTACAATGTACATACTCGATTATGTCTCCGATGATAATGGGTTCTAGCCTGGTGTTGTCCATGTTCTCGTTTAAAATAATATTTCAAAAAATAAAATTTCATGCTGCGAACACCTTAGATGGTTGGTATATTGTATGTGTGTATATATATATATATATATGTTTATATATATATATATATGTATATATATATATATATATATATATATATATAATAAGATGTGGAACCCTGAAAATTGTAAAATAATAATCAAGCTGAAGAATTTGTTTTCGTAACACAGCTCTTTTACTTTATGTGTTTTTATATAACACTATAAATTTCTTTAATACTACTACATGTAACTGATTTGAAGGGCATGGGCTTTTGTTAATACTCCATGTTATCCAAGCATCGAATGTGAAATTGAGATTTCGTAAATAAATGTTTACTTTTTAATTATTCTATCTACAAACAACTAATTATGGATCATTGTGATGTCTTAATACTATATATATATTTACTTGTTTCGACAAAACTTATTTTTTTTATTAATATGAAATAATAATATCTTAATTAATATATCAAATAAAATTATCGAGAATCAAAATCGATAAGGAAGCAAATGACACTTTTCGAATGAGACATCGCAACGTTGACTGAAAAATTATTTCAGTGAGGAAGGCACAATGCGTGTAATATTGAAGTTTATTATTTAGCAAACAAAACTTATAATGAAAAATTATAGATGGAATTTACATTTATTGTTTTTCATTTCATTCAATCATTTAAATAAAAATAAAACTCGATTACATGTAAAAAATATTATTACCTTCCTTTCAATTAAAATTTTTTGTTTTTCATATTTTGCCATTATAATTAAGAACTTGCCATTATAATTTGGAGCTTTGAACTTATTAATAAATATCCCACATGAAGAGTAAGCTTGTAAACTTTCATACACCTAGGTTAAATACTATAGAAATAACAACAGAAAGCCGGACGATGTTGCAAAAAACATAAGAAATAATTTATTAAAAAAGCTCACAAGTTGTTTACGGTTTAATACGATTACCACGGGATCTCATCAAAACAAGAGAGCACTAATAACTAAAACTGGCCAACTCTAGTGGAATTCAAAAAGAAAAAAGAGACATTTACTCTTTTTTGGCTTTAGGGCATGGTTATTGGTATCATGCAAAAATACCACTCAGAAGACATGTTATTTCTGGGTTAAATGAATTAATTACAAAATTTTAGGTCGGAAGTGATAATATGATAAACGCTATTATCTTGATCAGTGACAAATTATTAAGTAAAATTAAAATTTTGACCTATTCTTCTAACTAGAATTTGCGTATTATTCCTTGAAATGTATTATTTCCAATAATGCTTAACAGTTTTGGTTATCTTGTTTAGTCCTTTATAATATTTATATTTTGTTGCAAACATTTTTTCCTGCATTTCATTGCTTTTCTAGTTTTTTTTGCAATTTAATGTCCATATTTTCTTAATAAGTTCCTAAATATATCCAGTGGACCTATTTTATTAACTGAATAGTGCTCATGAATTTTTTAATATTAATGAGGTGGTTATATGAATACAAATGATTTCAAAATAAGTTATCTGAAAATAAGCTTTGTATTTATTATGATGGTTGTTCTTAATTGCATAATTACTGTTATCATTGTTAGACCAGAAGTTACTGTTATCATTGTAGACTATTATAGACCAAAAAATGACTTTAATTGTAATGTTCTAAATGTTTTGCCTTTGAATGTTTTTATAAAAATTTGTTTAAAAAGCTTATTGGATAAAATATTTGTCTAAGTTTTTACTTTATAAGGTGGCACATAAGTTCCTAGAACTTGAATTATGAATTTAGAATGCGGAATATAAACAACATGATCGTTTCTCGTGAATTCCTTCACCGTGGATCATTAGAGTGGATCAGGAAGTTTAATACTGCGACTATTACGTAGAGTTAATTTTTAGAACCTATAATATGCTCAGCTCTGTACTTATACGTCTAGTGTTTGAAATGATTCCCAATAAAGAACAAGGTCAAACAATGAATATTTGTGGCTTGGATTTAGAAAATCAATGTTTTTAAACGGACAATTATATGTTATCTGTTCACGTGTGAAACTACTTAATCTATTCATTTATGTACAAAAAAATTTGTTCATGAATATTGTAATACAAAACATTTATAATACCATTTGAACTCAAACATAAAATATGATTAAAGACAAAATTTGTCACATCAATACAAAATTTGTTTCATTTAAAAAAAATTAAATAATCAGTATCACAATGGCTATGATAAGCATTGGGAATATGTGAGTATAGGTTGCCATTGTCATGTTTCATAATTTTTTAAAATTCATTAATATGGTTACCAGTTTCGATTTCAATATTTTGGTGGAATACATATATGAATTTCTATGTAATTATCATTTCATTTTACCCACAAACACAAAATTTTTTACTTTAATTTTGAATACTGTTGTTCCATATTTACGAATGTACCAATAAAATACAAAAACATATCCAATTCATGGTGCTTTTCAATTGCTATATTTGGTGCATTTTTCAATATTTAATATATCTAAAAAACGCATTCTTTAAATAAATATATTTAAGAAAAATTCCTGCAAGACGACATTGGCCATTTAGCTATGGTATAATAAAAATATGGATTCCTTAAGCGGTTCAATTCTTTTAGTGGTGTTTATCGTGGACTCATATTTAGTTTACTTTGATAGCGTTAAAGTTATCATTTATAATACTATATAAATTCGTAGAAGTGAAAGGAGAATACTGTTAATGAAAATAGTCATCAGAATATTTCCAAGCATGAAAAATTTCATCCAAAATTCTGAAATGAAAAGAGCGCTTAGAAATGTCCATGTGCAACGTTACGAACCCTCACGTGTGTGTTCTTATTTGGGGTACATACTCACTGACTCTCCCATCTTACTGTTATCTCACTTCCATGTGGACTTGGATATACAATACCTGTTGATTTGTGGATGTTAATTAGCGAACGCTTAAAATTTATTGTTATTATTAGAATGTTTTATTAGCTTCAAATTATAAATATCCACAGGTGCTTCATGCGAGGAGAATTTCACACTTTATTTCACCTACCTAGAGCATACACAACTAACTTATAGTGTTTACTTGTCTTTCGTGCAATCACATTATTCAACGCAGTATTGTAAGAGGCGTACAGATAGGCGTACACTAGATGATATTTATTCCAATTCCTATGTATTCATGTCTCATTCATTATTATTATTAATTTTTTGTCTTATTCATTGTCGTTCTATTACCATTTGTTTTATGTTTTTCCATATGCTCAGCCATTTGGGTAAATTTGTAAAATGTTTACAGGGCATGGCGTTTTCAAGGAATAAATAGAGATAGTATTGATCCGTTAATCCTTTTTAAAAGGGACGAGTCTTTTAAGGGAGTTTTCGCATCCGCCACCTAATGTTACTATTCAAATTTGCATAATGCCTATGAAGTTAATGAATAATATATTTCAAACTATCCCCCCAAGGTTAACAACGAAAGTGTCCGTGAAATAATTATCATATATGGTGAAAATAGCCGATTAGAAGGTAGCCGATTAGCACATTTATTACCTAATGCCGTCAACTTATTTGTCATTTGAAGGCTGTAAAATTACCTTGATTGATTTAGTATGAAAACAGAAAAATACATTAATTGCCAAAATGACAAGTTGATTGATACCTGCTCCCACCCCCCACTCAAAATAACTTAAATTAAGTATGAATTATGAACATTGGAAACAACTCAAAATAATTTATATTTGTCATCCAGAGTCCTTGAATACATTACTACGCGGCACTAGCTGAAAGGTAAGGATACTTACACATACAAACAAAATTGTATCGATCTGTATTGTATCTATTTATGGAAAGTCATTACGACTTGTTTGCACACTCCATTAGTCAAATGACTGAAGAATACATAATACTCATTAAGAAATGCTTTACGTGAAAATAATTCGATGACCAAAACCATCTCCAAGGGATCTCTGATAATTTTTTTTTTAGTTTAAAACGTGCAATTTTCTATCTTGATACAATCCACTTTTTTCAAAGTAGGCTGGGTAGTCGTCAATGCTGGTGCATGTGTCACTTATGATCACTTACAATAAACTGAGATATTGATTTATTTTTTTCAAACACTAACTTTTTAGCTCATATAAACACTTTAATGTAATATATTGGTATATAAACACTAATGTAACTATTCCTTGACTAAATGTCAAAAATATTCTTAGAACAATAATGGTTCAATTAATGCAAATGCTGTGAAACCTGCTACACAAAGATAAACATTTAATGACATGAATAATTCTAAATATAGTATAAGCTCTATCGTAATGCAGTTGTGCATAAGTCTGACTTATTTTGCACTAGCAATATTCTAAGCTTAAAATATTCCCCTTTTAATGGAAAAAAAAAAATTTCACATATTATTAAGTTGAGTTAGAATAAGCTTTGGTTTTGCTTTTGGTGGTACAGAACTCTTTTCGTGCGAGTCTGACTCGCACAAGAAGGGTTCCATACCGCCAAATAATATTAATATTAATTATTTGGTAAATAACAAGATAGATGCCATGGCAACACATGATTGATAAAAATGTGTTAAATAATTGGCTAATTACTTTTGCCACACTTACCTTAATTATCTATATTTTATTATGAATACTATTAATATGATATAGAATTATTCCATGTTCGAAACCTATGGATGATGCGAGAACAAAAAACGTCTGTAAAATAGTACCACAATATTCTGTGAAAACTTCTAGCGTCTATCTATTATGGTTCAAAAGATAGAGCCTTGTGACAGACAGACAGATGGATGCATAGGTGAATGGGGGAGGCTTAGTAAGAGAGTACTTTTGGCACCTTTCGAGTACAGAACCCTAAAAACTTACGGCATGTATGTGCAGTAGAAAATTATTTAGTATCTTTATGATTAATTATTTCAAACAATTCATGAAAATGTACGTAATTTATTTTTTCCAAATATTACTTTGGTCTTAAATGTCAGTGTATATTCACCATGTCTTTTGATATACTGTTTGCGAAAACCCAACTAATGAGTCTCATATAATGTGTTTCATATTCCTGGAATGAACACTTTCAGACTGGATATAAATAAATTTATTTTAATTGAATATCCTATTTGAATGTTTTCACTTGTATTGAAGCAATAAAACCTTTCCAAATGTATTTACCTTCTACGGATATTTCTTGCTATTTTATGACCAATACTAAAGTATCACGATTATTTATTTACATATTAATTAGTATGAGTAAAGTACTCCATTTCAAATGCGACAGATCATTGTGTATTGGTTTGATGTGCGTAAGCAATATATGTATTGATTAAAAAGTTAATTAAACAATTCGTAATTTTTTCTCGTTAGTAAGTACACATACTATCAAAAGTTCATTATTATTCAAAATTTATTTTCTGAACATCTTTAATTGTTTCGGTTAGCATAACTGATGAAACCCGAATTCTCCCATTTAATCCTATCACAGTTGCATTATTCATCGATATACTAAAGTTTATTGACGATCACCACTTATTTACAGCCATATTCAATATATTTATGTCCATCAAATATATTTATAAATTATTAGGCATTGGCCATGGAACCTTATACACACACTAGACCATTTTTAAAACATAAGGAAAATTTGTCGCAATCACTATAATTTGCAAGGGTTGGATATGAACCCTTTAATAAAATTTATCTAATTAAAAGAGTCAAATACCCCAGAATTTCTCGACTAAATTCCTCATTTTTTAAACTTCCATATTTAATTTAAAAGTTCATGTAATTGGTTTATTGTGTTGATTTTTAAGATTTAAAAGAGAAAAAAAGCAATACAAAATATAAATTTCAGGACACTAGCTTTTGATGACCATTTTTATCTATCATAAAGTACTAAGCAACTCTAAGAACATAATATTAAAGTACTGACACTAATGATAGTGTGAGTGTAAAGTTACGATGGTAACCGTGAGTCACGGTGTATTGCAGAATCTTTGTATGCCTTTTATAACTTCTGCCCCTTGTCTAACAGTCAGCATAAAAATTAATAAACACAAATTTGTCGAGCCGTTAACATTTTCCAGGGCCTACAGTGAGATTCCCTGTTAGTGTCCATTTAATTAATTTCAATTCAAAAACATTTAGGAATAAAAGTTGGCTATTGTTCAATTAATTTAATTTACTATTGATCAAATTTTTTGTTTACGTCAAATTATTGATAAATCAATTGAGTATGATATTGATACTCATCACTTGTTTGTAGACTTTAAATCAGCATTTGAAAGTGTTAGTAGAAAGCATTTAAAAGATGCAATGTATGAATTAAAATTCCGAGCAAGTTAATTAGACTTGTAATGTGTTCTATGGAGACGACAAAATGTAAAATAAAGTTCAATGGTGCCCTCTCTGAAGATCTCAGTATCAATAATGGTGTTCGACAAGGCGACTCACTCTCATGTCTGCTTTTCAATATTGCATTAGAAAAAGCTATTTGGGATTCAGATATTAACACTAGGGGCACCATCTTTTACAAATCAGTTCAGATACTAGCGTACGCTGATGATATTGATATAATTGCTAGAAACCTACCAGCCTTGAGAGAGGCATTTCTGTTTTTGGAGATAGCTGCAAATCAAATGGGTCTGGCAATAAACGACTCCAAGACTAAGTATTTGGCTATACAAAAATGCACATAATCGTTTGGAGATTGGCTCACACACATTTGAAACGGTTGAGTGCTTTACTTACCTTGGATCTTGTATTAACAATAAGAATGACACTATCTATGAAATTCAGAATCGCATATCATTGGCCAATAAAGCATTTTTTGGACTAAGCTCCATCCTTAAATCTTTTCTTACAAGAAAAACTAAATTATTAGTATATAAAACTCTTATTAGGCCAGGTCTAATATATGGTTCAGAAACCTGGCCTTTGACTAGAACTGGAGAGAATAAAATAGCAGCCTTTGAAAAAAGGGTTCTGAGGAGAATTTTTGGGGCTGTCAAGGAAAATGGAATTTGGCGAAGACGAGAGCCTGATGTAATAAAATCAAAATCAAAAGAATGAACATAAAAATCAAAAGAATGATATCAAAATCAAAAGAATGAACTGGGCTGCCCACGTATCTAGAATGGAAGATGAAAGCCCAGTAAAGAAAGTTTTCATCGCAAAACCTCTCACAACTCGTAGAAGAGGTAGACTAAAATTACGATGGATCGATTCAGTGGAAGAAGATTTTAACATTCTCAGGATAAAGAACTGGAAAACCCAGGCGAAGGGTAGAACTTCCTGAGAGAATCTCCAACAGAAGGCCTTGGCCCACCCTGGGCTGTCGTGCCAAATATGATGATGATGATTGTTTAATTCAAAAGAGTCAGTTGTCTCTTTTGTTTGTTCTAACCGTCGAATTGTCTATTAGAACTTGAACTTGAAGAAAAATTAAAATTTTATTTTCTTTTATTTTTTACTACCAAAGCGTACCCCAGGATTTAATGCCTGGCTTTGTTTTTTTTTATACAAAATCAATTCAAAGCTTTCATATATTTATAGAAATATAATTTAATACGTTGTTGAGAAACTATTTATTATTAATCTAGACTCTAACTTTTTCATCATAATTAGCACCAATTTATTATATTTCCGACAGATTCCTGGTCTTTGAATCAGGCATTTGAAATATTTTTATTTAACCTGTCTTTAGCCCCAGTACTAATAAGCGAATCTAAACAGAATATGCTGCAATTATGTAATTCTCCAATTGATTGATCTAATTTATCACTTCAGTGAAAACTATCTACAACTGTACATTTTTGAAAATGTCATGAAAATTTGTAAATGTTGAAATAACTTTTCTATTTACATTAATTTGAAGATATATAAAAAAAAGTTAAAAAATTTCAGAAAGGCTGACTTATCCCTTGTCTTCATTTTCCATATTTCTTAAATTATGGCACATAATAAATTACTTCTTTATTTAAAAAAATCTCAAATTAATTTGTAAAGGAAACGTTATAAGTTATATATAATTAAATTACTTTCAAGTATGTCAAAAAAATTCATGAACATATCAAAAAAATGACATGCCGAATCGATATGTTATTGGCTGCACATGAGAAAAAAAAATTGTCACGATGGAAGTAGATTTATTTTAATTTTGACACAAGGTATGTGAAATGGCATAAAATGCTGAAAGAAATAATGTAGAATAATAAATTATTCGTGAAAAAGAAAGGCAAATTCCTGATTCGATTATATATTCCCATATCACTCTTAAAAACTGGAAGGAAATTTGTTAAATTAATTTTATTTTTCCCCTTAGACCTACTTAATTTATGAAACATTAAACAGTTTCATAAAATAATATTACATTCAGATGATAAATATTTTTTTATAAATATTCTTCACAAAAAATATTTTAATACTGATGATTTGTTATATTTATTGCAGGTAGAAGCTAGATTAGATTAGTGAAAATTTAAAAAAATTAGATTAGATCAGCAAAAATTATTACAAATGATAAATACAACCTTTGAAAAGTGTATTTCCAAAATAAAAGAACAAACAATAAAATGTCTAAGAAAAAATAAAACAATACTTGGTTTCATGCATATAATAACAATAAAATAAGTTTAAAATTTACAGATGGCAGAAAATTCTGTTTCCAAATTTTCCTTTTGCAAAAACATAGCTATGGACATCAGCTTTACAAATTTGCTTGTTCGCTGATAAATTCTGCTATTTTACAACATTCCGACAATCCTACAGGTAGACAAAGTTAGGGGAAGTAATATATTTTGAAACATTACCTAACATTGTGTAGCCAAATGACTGCGTATATCACAATAATTTTCAAATCATAATTTATGAAAAAATTAATATTTACTTAAGAATACTTAGTTAAGATAAGGAATGGATTTACCTTTGCCAGTTTTTCCATTATGACAACAGTTTTGGTATTGTTTGTGATTGACGTTGATGTGATATGTCCACAATATGTTGTCGACGATACTGACGTAAAGACATGGACATAGCAACAGAATGAAAGTGTAGTGTTATCATTATAAAAGTATTTGTCAGTCAAAATAATTTAAACTAATTATTGATATGGCAAAAATGCTGCTATATTGGTATGGTTTTAGAAAGTCTATTATTTTAGGTAAAGTACAATAAGAGAAATGAGGGTTTTCCAATACACAAGCATTACACTCATTTGAATGAATATTTTAAATAATACTAAGTTATTGGTCGGAAAAATAAATTTTTCACGTCAATTTTTACTGACCCATTTTCAATTTAGAGCACATAATTTAAAACTATGAAAATTGTAATAACGACATAATCTTCTTTATCTTAATCAACTGTGGCTTGCTACAGCTAGCAGCACCCAGAAATAAATAGTACTGCTGTGGCCTACTATAGCTTGCAGAATCCAAAAATTTATCCTGAAACTATGGCCCACCAGACTGAAAAGTACCCAGAAGTACATTTTATTGCTGCTGTTGTTTCTAGCCAGCTGGCAGCAGGAATGAATCGTAAAACAATGGCACAATATTCCCTACATCATCCAGATTTTAATGGAAATTTTAAACAGCAGTATAAGGTAAGCAAAGCATTGAATTTTAACACCAATACTGAGGACATTCCTAAAAAAAACAAAAAATGTGCAAAGTAGATTGGACTATGAGAAACAAATTAAATGGGTCTTATAATATTGTGGAAAGTAAGTCAGATCATATTTTAAAGTCATGTTAACAATTTCAGAAAAAAAAATGTGTGTGTGTTAGAAATATTTAATCTCTAATTTTAATAAATGCTCATTACATGAAGCAGTCAAAACATCTTGTCGATAGTAATGTCGGTCCCTTTTCTGTATAATCCCTGTGGTCTATGGTGGAGGATATATAAACCATGACTCCATCACTGATCTATCTCTTTTACTTATTTTGCATAATGACATTAAGAGTTGTGCTGGCTATTTGTCCAAATTCATCATCAAAGAATATCTTAAAACTCAACATTAACTCAATAGAAACAATATGGAAAAATCTAGCAAAACATTTTTATAAATAAATATTTTAAAATGATGAAACACATTGCACCAAAGTACAGTTTCTTAACAACATTAAACTCACTTTCCTAAAATTAGAACCACTGTAAGGGAGCTTTTCATAAAATATCTTTTAAAAAACCGATTTAAAAAAAAGGTACTTATTCACAATAAACAACTAACTTACTTATTTTTGAAGTCGATGCCAGGATTGTTAACCAACATAAACAAATTAATAATTTAATTTAATATATAATGTAAATTTAAATCCTTAAATTCTACTGTGCTCACAATGTGAAATAGACTGATAAAGGGTGTATTTATAATATAAAATTTTACATTTGTTTAAGTTGATCGGCAGTGCTGGCACCAACTTCAAAAGTAACTAAATATTTATTGCAAATAAGTAGGCACCCATTTTGAGTTAATTATTTTTTACTTTTTAGTACCTTTTCTTTTTAATTTCAGTGATCATTAATAAGCACACTATAACTATTTTTCAATTATTTTCTTTCTTAGAATATTGTATAATTATTAAAATTTATGGGCAAAAGCTAGTACATAGATAATTTCTTCTCACAACAACACTCACAATAGAAGTGACAGTAGAAGCCGCCAGTGGTTTGTTATTAGCTCTTGAGTCCAATATAAAAGATTTTGCCACATGACAACTACCGTTTGAGGAGATTCGTACTCTATATTCGAAATCCAATATCAGATTTTGCAAGTAATAACTAAAGTAACAACTAACCAGCAGCAAATTAATTGAGTCACGATTGATTTTCTGCCATCCACTAAGGAGTTGCATTATTTATTTTCGGAACTCATCATTAGACACTGACTTAGTCGATAGTGGAGTTATCTTAAAAATTAAAAACTACCAGTAGCAAATACCTTGAAATATGTTTGATGTACTATCATTCCATAAGGAGTTCTATTGTTCATTTCTAGAAGGTATCATCAGACCAAGACATGGTCGATGGTGTAGTTATTTTGCAAAGTAACAACAACCACTAACAAATATCTTGAATTTCACCAAAACTCATGATCAAACCCTGATGTGAAGTAACAACTAACTAGTAACAAATATCTTTAATCACATTTGATTTACAGTTACGGAATTCCATTGTTCATACCCAGAACTTATCATCAGATAAATAGATAATTATTCAATATCAGAATATTATTTTGCAAAGTATCACCTACCCGTAGCAAATATCTTGAATCATAATTGATTTACTGCCATTTGTGGAAGAGTTCCATCTTTCATTTCCAGATCTCATCATCAGATCATGTTCATATTTGTATGTGACCATCCCTAATTGTTAATTGGGCATTGTTAATTGTTGTTATCTTATTAGTACAAGTACCATACAACCATGCTTCCTCTTATTTTTACATAATTTTTGGTCATCAGTTAAGTTTATCTAGTACAGTTTTTAGAATGCTCAAATATTTTAAGTAATGGCATGTAATATTTCATTTTAATTTATTCACAATACACGCTTCCTCAATATTGAATTTTTATGAATTATAATAATTTTTAATACAAGACTCGGCTGTAATAATTGATGCAACCAATTTATTCTATAATAGCTCAGTAATGTTAGTTTCTTAGTCAGCTGGATTTTTGTATGCGTATTTTTATGGTGTTTCCAAAAATATGTCAAAAACCCCCACTGATATGGAGTTGGCATTGCGAGGAATTCAAGGTTAGAAGTAATGGATAGCCGTATTTCCCAAAAATGTTATCTGTCGTAGGTCAATAGAAGTTACATTAAAATAATAAATCTCAATATTTCCTATGAAAACTTTTGAGAGATTTCTCTCTTATAATCAATTATTTTCAACCTAGAAAGTAGGTTCACTATTTAAATGACTTCGGATTTAAAATACAACAGGATTTTTGACATGATTTGCATTTTATACATGGTTTCTGTTTTATGTCTATGGTCATGTTATAATGTGGTATGGTTAATACTTTTGATAGCTATGCTATTGACACGGAGACAAATATATTTTTTTAACCTAAAACATGGATTCTGTAGGTAATTAAAATTATATTTTGTCTCTGTGGACTTCCAATAAATTGTCATGTATCTTGGTTGTAATCTACATTATCAATTTCAATTATATTTTGAAATAAAACATTCATTGAATTAATATCTGTATTTATCTCAAAATTGTTTATATCTGTGTATTTAAACATGGCAGTATCTACCATGTGTTAAGCATTATAGTTCTATGGTTTCACATCGACAGTTTGTACTGTTACAAAAACAATTAGTATATTATCTGGTACTGGTGATGACAATATCATTGTTGGGTTCGAGTTATTACTTTTAGAGACTCACAGTTCTAGATCAATATCTTTCCGCAACCAGATTTGTATCAAATAATACACTCAACACATTCTGTCGCTTTACAGCACATTATGTTTCTTTTTTAATTTCTAAACCATTTTCAACTAACATTTTATTACGATCAAATGTGACACATTTATCAAATGTAACACATTTATTACCCATGCTAAGTATTATTATTGTGACCTTAAACTAATAAAAACTACATAATATGTGCATAAGATGAGAAGAATGGTCAATGTTAACTAGTTTTACAATATTTATTACAGTTCCATAGTCTCGGGTACAACCATCTCGGCTAAACCCTTACAGTTGCGTTATGTATGTTATGTATGGGATTACT
The DNA here is from genome assembly GCA_039881145.1 of Druceiella hillmani. Classification (NCBI taxonomy): domain Eukaryota; kingdom Metazoa; phylum Arthropoda; class Insecta; order Lepidoptera; family Hepialidae; genus Druceiella; species Druceiella hillmani. Next base: position 22,735,774 of record JAYKKI010000036.1, read on the forward strand.
CTTATTTTTGCACCCGTTGGGATAAAATTTTTTATGCACTTATTGATTTAAGAAAAAATCATGTTTAATAATATCTGGTTGTGAATGTATGGACTTCAAATGGTTATAAATTATCGAATGTTACAAACTGGTTATATCAATACTCAATTGAAAGCAGGCTTAGCACACAAAAAAAGCCAACCTGTCTAGGAAAGTAACAAATAAGCAAATCATTTTTAAGAACATTTGCGGCATAATAAATTTTTACCGAAATAACTATTTTTTTTCAGAATAAAGATGCCACGCAACTAAATCTTAACTAATAGACCAGTAATTAGATAACCTAGTAATTAGAAATATTGACAACAAAATTGAAAGGAATATATTTTTTCCATAAAAATTTTAATCACCGAAAGCAAACTTTTTGAAAATTGTTGGCTTAAAAATTTTATGATTCTGCGGTATCGAAACCGGCATTGAAAATTTGTTGCTTAGGATTTCTTATCATTTTTCAAAAGCATTCCAAAAATAAGAATTATGCTATTTAACTTGGTAAAAAAAATCATTAATACTCCTTGTAAAAAATTACTTTAAAATACTTTACCCCAAGGAAATGCCGAATATTTTACGATAAATATTTTGTAAATTGCAACCTTAACGGACAAAGTTATGAAACTATTTGATGGTATTGTGGTATATATTGTTGTGAATTGATTGATGGCAGTGTTATATTTAGTGATATTCTCATGTGACTGCCATGTTATATGATGAATATAAGGTACAAACCCCCAATTTGTCCGACATAAATTTTATATAGTTTCTTAATGGTTTTACGGAGGATAGGTACTTTGCTGAGCTATTTACATAGTCTGTTCACAAAGTACATGATTTTTTTCAATAAATATTATTTTATCTTATTCTGAAATACTGCAGTTGACTGCAAGTAAATAAATTTTTTTACTTTTTGCGTCATAATTTTAAACTAATGAAAAGAATTAGAAGAATAATGTCGCAAGCAGCTTTCTCTTTATATTTTATACACGCATATATTTGATCTATTAAGTAAAAATGAAGTGAAACGAGGCAGATCATATTAAGAAATAAAAAGTACTTGGACAAATACAAACGTTGCGTTTATTGTGTAAAAAGAACAATATATTTTGCAGTCTATTGCAGTAAATGTATTAAATGTTATTTGTCAATATTCCTATACAATCTTTAAAGAAAATTGAAATAAAAATGGAACGGCAAAAGCATTATCAACAACATCATGTCTGCTATCGGTAGAAGAATACAGTGGCTTCAGTTAAACTTGAAAATTATTTAAGAACTTTAGTTTTATAATCTTCATAACCGTAAATCTTTTAAAGGGAATTGTTGGGAAAAGATCTCATTGGAATTGTTGGAAAGAATCAATATAAAAAGTGAAAATTATCTCACCAATAATAATACTAGTATTGTCTTTCTTTAATTATGCTGTCATAAGTAACCATGTACTCTTTATCACAAATGTGTAATTGATGAATGAAACAATTAAAATTATAGAAATATTGACCATGTATTCAAATTGAATTGATGGTAAATTGAAACCATGGAACAAAATTAAAATCGATTTAATAAATTAATAACATGAAACACTCCAGTTTCGCTTGTGTACTACTTCGTAATATACCTTGTCACAGAAGAAAAATGGATGTTTATGATGTGATGGAAAATTTCATTAAAAAAATTCTGTTAAAAATATCACGATTCGAGCTTCAATAACAATATTTTGCATATTAGTTTCATCTGCAATTGCTATCGTTGGACCAGTGAAAACACATTTTCTAAACGATTATCCTACGTCAAAGAAATTTGACGAGATACATACGATTGCAACACGTATAATAGTTGTTTGGATTATTGTTTTGTCTGCTACGAAAAGTTATCAAAGTGCCCATAGGTATTTTGAAACCTACAAGAAAATAGACGAATTGTTGGGTGTAACAATTCAATGCACATGAATGAAAAGGAAGCTTTGAATCATTTAATTAAATTTTTTGGCTTCATTTCAGCATTTAATATATTTTTTGACAACCTAGCTTGGTACAAAGTAAAGTACATCCATTTACTTCTATCCTATTTTGCAACCCAATTCTTATTACAAGTACAAGACTGGAAGTTCATTGTAAATTTGAGAATATTCAGAATGCGCCTGAATATTATTTTGAGCCACGTTAAAAGACTATTGGACGGATATATTTATATTCATGATGAAAACGTCGCAGATGCCTCAAGAATCAATGAAGATATCGATGCACAAATAACAACTGACCTTAAAAAGCTGAGAGCAAGCTTTGTGCTCTTGAGTAACCAATGCCGTTTGTTCAACAGCATATATGGATTTCAAGTTAGTAATATTTTAAATTGTATATATCATTTGGAAATTATGATTTTTTATAGCTATCCAACTATTTTGCATATATATAGTCACACACACACACACACACACACACACACACACATATATATATATATATATATGTATATATATATAATATAAATATATATACCCACACACACACACACACACATATATATATATATATATATATATATATATATATAAATATCTTATTGTCTCTATTTGTTTGGGACCTTCACTGCTCGAGTTTTAAATAAAAATTAAAGTTAATTTTACACTCGTCGAATATTCCTTAAGTAACTTGCAATTCTATTTTTTTGTGCTTGTGTAGTAAAAATAGCGATTTAGCTTAGAGATCAAGTTATAGTTAAACTTTTATTTGCGAGGTAAACTGCATGTACTAGTGTGAAATTTATAATAATGTAATTATTAAAAAGGACATATTTTTATTTATCGTGTATTTAACGCAGGGTTATTTTTAGGGCAGTCCGCCCCTTTAAAATGACTTACATCAACTTTTGCTTACTTTCTGGATTAGGATTAATCTATATTTAAAATTTAATTAAAACTCTCTCCTCTGTGAAATTTTCATCACAGAGTACCAAAATGCGAGCAGGCACAGGATCCATCTTGTGGTAATTTCAAAAATATTTAGATGGTCATGAATTATATTGGTATGGTATAAAATGCAGTTTTTATTCGCTTATCTAAATCGGGACATGTTTGATTCATTCCTTGTATCTCTTAAAATCTCCTGATGACATCAAGATAATGGGTAATGAAGGAGTAAACCTTCGGAAAAAAGTAATCTGTCTTATTAAATGTTATTTGTAATTTTTTGTTCATCTTGTATTTCGAAATTTAATCATTGCTTGACGCTTTTTTTTCTTCACCGAAAACTGTTTATGGCACTTGCATATATGACTGTTGATTGCAGCAAAGTTAACGCTGTAAAATTATGAATCATGGGATATACAAGCAACCTTAAAGGAAATAACTAACGGCATATGTCTATTGTTGTTACCACACTGTTAACATAACATATTAATAGCATAGTAAATTTGGAACGCGGATTAAACCATTAGGAGGTGATTGTTAACATTTTCAATCTTAATTTTTTCATATAAAAAATAAATTATTTTGTAAACACTTAATTACTATTAATAATAGAATCTTATTTACCACACGAATACACCAATTTGGCTTGGTACTTAGCTCTTAATAGAAAGATTCCATCGTGAATTTTCTCTTAAATGTTATTCTTTAAGGAGCACTTCTTAAAGAACTCTAAATTGTCTGGAAAGCAAAATCCTGTACTTATTACAGACAAATTTGAGAAATTGAAAAATAATTAAGAAGAATAAAAATATCAATGTGTTTTCCTCGATACTAATGAATCATAAAATTTATATTTAATTTAAAAGAAAATGCTAGATAGCCGAAAGAAAAAGGGACTATTAGAGTAATTGTTTAACATTTAGATGAATAATTTATTTAAGTAGTAATTTTTGATTATGTTTACTTTCATATATTTCAAAAGTATAACAAATTTATAATACTGTTCCTCACAGGTTTTCTATATTTCTAATATAGAAAACCTGCAGAGGATTATTTCAGAATTTTTTGATATTCTTAAGGTATAGGTCATTGAATCTTCAGCAGGACATACTCCATAAAGCAACTACTTGAATGTATACCAGTCAAAACAATTTGTTTTGACTGGTATACATACATATAATAAATAATGTAAAAATATAATGAGGTAAACATTATATAATTTCATAGCATAATTTTCGAAATATATTTAATTTGTGCAATCAAGCATGAGTGACTGTGACCTCAAAACTTATAAGTTATCAATAACAAGTCAATATAAAAATTTTAATGGTTTCAGTATCATATTTTTTTCTTTTATATATGTATACAAAAATCATACATATTTAATTGTTAGATATACAAATGTATATTTAAAAAAGAAAGAGAAACCATTTGAGAAAATTTCTAGTTAATTAAGTAAATATTAAAACTAAACACGGAGTTTTTAAAATTTTATAAAATTTTTTATTCCAGCTGCTTTTATACATTATACACAAGGTTCTCTATCTGACGCTTCTATGCTACGTAATTGTAATGTATTTTTTTGACAAGTCGGTATGTATGAAAGGATTTTGATTTTTGTCTAAGGGGTGTTTTTTTCCACGTGAACACAACTTCGTTTCCTAATCAAAATATTATAAAAATTTATTGTAATTTTTACATTTTTTTACAGAAAATTGCATTTTATTTAATCAAAAATGTTTTCTTATTTCTTTTTTAAAAATGATATCAAATTATATATTTCCTAATATATCATCACACACCTCACATTTACATTTCGAATAGTTTTGTGATCTTGTGACAAAATTGTGATCTTGTGACTCTTGTGTGGGATTTTGTAAATAATAAATTAAATAATATGAAATCTTGGAAATTATCGAAGTATCGTGGAATTTCTTTGTTACAAACCCAGTCACTTTAAAATTAGGATTTTAGGAATGTTTCTGAATGCGATGTGGAGTTATCTGAGATAACAGCTGATTTAATAGGTTATGTATCATTTCAACAGACGAGAGCCACAAAGCAGCATATTTGCGTTGGTGAAAGTTTTCACTTTCCTATTAAATTATGATTTATTAATTTGTTAATTCAATTAAAATATATTTATTATGTAGCACTTCTGCTGTTTGAATCGGACTAGAAGGAGATATTCGGCATACCGAAATTACATTTCAATTTATTGCGACTTTTTACAGAAGCCACCATTCCCCTGGTATCAATACTGTTCCTTTTCAATATTTTCTCCCTTAATCTTAATACATTTCTCAGAACTGTTGATTAATTTATCAATACCCACAAAAAAAATGTATCTTGAAAGTAAACTGAAATTGCAAACTGGACCTCTTCATCTTTACAAAAGTTTTCTAATAAACTTCTTTTTCATTTTTGGGAACAATTAATAGTCACAGGGGACAAGTCTGCCCTATGTGTAAGGTGGGTGTTGTAATATTTGAAAGCCACACTCGTGAAGGGCAGCCATCACAACATGGCTCTTGTGTACATGTGTATTGTTGTGCAAAAGCAGCACAACTTTCGCTTATTTTCCTTGTCTTTTCTCCTTCAACGCTTCTTTAAGCTGTTCCAATAAACTGGCATAGCACTCTTCCATTATAAAAATACCTTTACCTTGAACTACATGTGAAAACCGAACCTTGGCTTGTTGCAAATAGAATATCTATGGCTCCTAGAAAGAAGTCTGTGAAATTAAGACAATTTGGCAACCAAGAATGACCTTGAATATGAATAAAATTATAACATATCGAAACCTCAAGACGTGAAATAAGGTGACTTGCCCAAAAAAATACAGAAAGACTGATGGCTAACAACTCAAATTTGGTAATTTTATTCAAGAGGATTTTCTCCTTTTAAAGTACAAATTTAATTACTACAAAGGAAGTTTCCTCTTAACCCAAAAGATCATTTGCTAGTAAAATTACTTGCTTCCAAATACCAATAAATAGCACTCGTGATGAAATCAACAAAGAAGTTAAAGTTACTCTTATAACAGTCTCTGATGAACATGAAATTTTCCATTTGTTTTTCTCAAATAATTGATAACATACTACCCGCAACATTTTTAATTTAATAGAAATATTTTTAAATTATTTATGAATTTTGAGAATTATTTGCAAAAACACAATTGCACTTTTTTAAAAGTTGACACTCATTTAAATAATTACTGGTTAAGTAATACTATGTGATTTGCCACATTTTCTGAAAATTTGATGAAAAACAAAAATGAGATATTCTATATTTTTAGATTGCTTAGTAAAAATAGATCCCAGATAACAAAGAATTCCGATTCACACTCGAATTGCTGATTTTAATTAAAATTTTATTTAATTAAAATCAGAAATATAATCCTTATAAAATCCACATTTTGTAAGGATTACATTTCGAAAGGTTCTTTAATTAATATTTCTTTATATAATTTTTTGTGTTTTCATAAAAAAATACATCACAATTCTGTTCAATTAAAGATTTTCTGTCAACACTGTTATTGTCCACATATAAATTTTCAAACAAATTTTCTTCTGACTGCTCATAAAAATGCTCAATAAATGAAAAAATTAACAAATTTATTTAAAAAAACTTTTTCCTTGGAAGTTTTTCTTAAGAGAGTCCTATTGATAAAATCGGGTTTCAGTTGTGGACCTAATAATCCCTGGTCGTAATTAAATAAATTCAATAAATGAAATAAATAGTATTAAAATTTGAGGGGAACAAGGGAGTCATACTCGTTTTTGATTGGCTAACATCATGCACACGTTTTATTGAAATATGTCAGCAAACGCGCCAATCGCTTGTGCTTTAAATGTGCTTTTAATAGTGTTGTGACTGTGGCAATGTCGATAAACATTGTTCAATAGTATTTTATTATCGACTATATACAAACATACTATTGAAAATGATTCTCTATAATATGTACTTTTCTCTTTAAACTTGGTCCATTGTGTCCACTTGGTCCAAGTCATTTTTTGAAAATGGTCTGCATGTCAGATTTTACCTGCGTGCAGCTAATTATCCAACTATGGCACGTCCAATGGTTATAAAGTTCATGGTTTCAGTTAATTGTGAATATTTTACAAGGTATATGTCCCATGAAATTAAATACATTGGTCGTTTTATTTTTTTTATTTTGACAATTTTGCATGCACATTATTTATCAACATTTTTCTTCTGTCACCCACCGAAATCATGAATGGTTAGAATTATTTTAATAAGCCATGTATCTATTCTAGATTTAAGTGAATTTATTAGTTTAATGAGAATAAAAAAGGAAAACTTTTGTATGTCAAAACAATTTTTACATACATAAACGTTTCCTAATTGGTAGTGAGTAGAAATTATCAAAAAAACATGGTACCGAAATATTTGTTTTTAATTAGTAATTTTTGAAAGATATTTTCCAAAATGTTTCATAATTTTGTACATTTTTCTATGTATCTGTTTAAAATGAATCACTATTAAAGTCAAATATCTGTTTTGGACAGATGTTTATAATGAAGATAGCAAGAGGTAACCACATAGTTTGCTTCACTTGCTTACTTTGAATAAGAATTAAATGACAGCAAGTTTTTCTTCACTACTGCCGGTCGTCTATATCATTGCTTTAGTTTGTTTGGCAACAAAATCATTGTCGGCAAAGAAATTAAGCAAACTAAAAACTATACTATTGAAGAGAAAAACAAACCTTAACAGGATTTTTTGTATTAGATAAGATATGTAATGACATTGTTTACCCAAAAATAATACTTAAATTAATATCAAAATTGCAAAATTTCTCATTATGGAACTGACACAAATAAATAAAAAATTTATTGAATTTAATATACACAGTTCAATCTGAGATACCCTTGTATGGTTTAATCCAGAAGTCATGAGTAATTTCCGAACTAAGGAATTTACGAAACTTTTCGTTTACTTGAGGTATACATTATAAATCATGAATAATTTTTTTAAATTTTTAGCACTGCACTTAAGAAATCTCTTTTTTTGTATTTTTAATATTAAATGAGTTTTTAATTTTTTTTTTAAATATGTGTGTATGACTGGATTATTTTCATTAATTAAAAAAACTCAGATTTTTTAAAATATGAATGGAAAATAAATAAATATTTAGGTAAAAAACATTGTAGTGACAATGTGCTCTATAATTTCAAAGATTCAGAAGTTTTTTAAAAAAGGGGTAATGACTGCGATCCACTGCGTAGGTGTTCCCACTTTGTAGTAGTGCAGTGCCTTGCGTGTGTTGTTGATCCCGAGAGCTATGCCGGTGGTAGCTTAGCTACTGGCTGGGTCACCCAAGCCCGGACAGGTCGGAGAAGAGACACCAGACTAAGGGGAACACCCTGGTCCTCCAGGTTGGGGGTTGGGCGTGGGGTTGACTACCCCACCCCGGAAAAAAAATACTTGTTTCGAAATTTAATGGAGAAAATAACCGGACAGCTATACGAAAACGACCTGGAAAATGGACTTTGGACTTGAGAATTGGAAACTGGAATGTATTGTCTTTATACAAAAGTAAAGCGCTATTGCGACTAATGCAACAACTAGAACAATATAACATTGATATATGCACACTTCAGGAAATAAGATGGACCGGTAGTGGTACTTTTAGCAGCAAAAATTATCTAGTCTTCTATAGTTGTAATGCAAAAAAACATGTAGAAGGAACTGGATTTGTTGTAAATAAGAGAATAAAACACCTAATTATGGATTTTCAGGCAATTTCCCCGAGACTGCAAGTTGAGAATAAGGGGAAGGTTCTTTAACTACAGTATAGTTTGTTGCCATGCTCCCACGGAGAAGAAACCAGATGAGGAAAAGGAGACTTTTTATGAGGATCTATCTAGACTATATGCCCAAGAAATGATGTTAAACTGCTTATCGAGGATTTTAATGCTAAAGTCGGGAAAGAACCGGAATACAATACAGCGATTGGTAGATTTAGCCTGCATGATCAATCAAATGACAATGGCTTTAGGCTGATTGATTTTGCAATGGAACATGGCATGATTATTGGAAGCACTATATTTTGTCACAAACTGATTCATAAAGAAACTTGGAAAGCACCAAGTGGTGTGTGTTCAAATCAAATAGACCACGTCTTGATTGATTCTAGGCACTCTTCAGACTTACTCGATGTTAGAACATATAGAGGTGCTACTATAGACTCAGATCATTATCTAATTATTGCTAAAATCGGAGCAAGGCTCTCTAATTCCAAGAAAGAACGTGTTGAGCCACTTAAGAACTTTAATTGTGAGAAACTTAAAAACCAAAAATCACGAAAGGAATATGGTGACTTTTTGGATAATAATTTGATGAAAATAAAGGACTGTGATTCCATAGATGACCATTGGAGAGAATTAAAGGAAAGTGTTTGTCATGCAGCTAAATCTACAGTAGGCAATAGTAAACACAGTAAAAATAAAGACTGATATGATGATGAATGTATCGAACTTACCAAGGTAAAGAATGAAGCATATAAAAAGATGCTAAATAGAAATACCAGAAACAATACAGAAGAATATAAAAGAGCCAGAAAAGAAGAAAAAAGACTTCACAAAACAAAGAAAAGAGCTTTTGAAGAGGAAAACCTAAGAAAAATTGAAAATCTTAAAACCCTAAATGAATGTAGAGCATTCTATCGAAGGGTTAATCATAGTCGCTCTGACTTTAAACCAAGTTCTACTCTTTGTCGAAATGAACAAGGGGAAATTTTGGCTAAAAAACAGGAAATTCTTTCAAGATGGGTTGAACATTTTAACAATCTTCTAAACTCAGAAAATCCACAGGAGAATCATAGACACAACTCAGTAAATGTAAATAATGATGAAATAATTCCCATCCCAGAGAGAGATGAGATTCAACTAGCAATTAATGAGCTAAAGAATTATAAAATCACCAGGACATGATCTTATAACTGCAGAATTACTAAAAAATGGATGTCCTCGGCTATATGATCATCTGTAAAAGTTAATTGTGAACATTTGGAACTCTGAAAAGCTTCCTTTAGAATGGAACATTAGTGTTTTGTGCCCTGTTCATAAGAAAGGAGACCCAATGGTTTGCTCCAATTATAGAGGCATTAGCTTACTATTCACGAGCTATAAAATTTTATCCAACATTCTGTTTATGAGACTAAAACCATTCGTTGATTCTGAATTCTGATTTAAATTATCAATGCGAATTTAGGAGTGGAAAATCTACTGTTGATCAAATTTTTTGTTTACGTCAAATTATTGAAAAATCAAAATGATATTGATACTCATCACTTGTTTGTAGACTTTAAATCAGCATTTGACAGTGTTAGTAGAAAGCATTTAAAAGATGCCATGTATGAATTCAAAATTCCAAGCAAGTTAATTAGACTTGTAATGTGTTCTATGGAGAAGACAAAATGTAAAATAAAATTCAATGGTGGGCACCATTTCTGAAGATCTCAGTGTCAATAATGGTGTTTGACGAGGCGACTCACTCTCGTGTCTGCTTTTTAATATTGCACTAGAAAAAGCTATTCGGGATTCAGATATTAACACTAGGGGTACCATCTTTTACAAATCAGTTCAGATACTAGCGTACGCTAATGATATTGATATAATTGTTAGAAACCTACCAGCCTTGAGAGAGGCCTTTCTGTCTTTGGAGATAGCTGCAAATAAAATGGATCTGGCAATAAATGATTCCAAGACTAAGTATATGGCTATACAAAAATCTCCACCAAATAATGCACATAATCGTTTGGAGATTGGCTCACATACATTTGAAACAGTTGACTGCTGTACTTACCTTGGATCTTGTGTTAACAACAAGAATGACACTATCTCTGAAATTTAGAATCGCATATCATTGGCCAATAAACCATTTTTTGGACTAAGCTCCATCCTTAAATCTTCTTTTCTTACAAGAAACACGAAATTATTAGTATATAAAACTCTTATTAGCCCAGTTCTAGCATATGTTTCAGAAACCTGGCCTTTGACTAGAACTGGAGAGAATAAAATAGCAGCCTTTGAAAAAAGGGTTCTGAGGAGAATTTTTGGGGGTGTCAAGGAAAATGGTATTTGGCGAAGACGTCTTAACTCAGAAATCTATAGATTGTTTGGTGAGCCTGATGTCATAAAAACCATCAAAATCAAAAGAATGAACTGGGCTGCCCACGTATCTAGGATGAAAGATGAAAACCCAGTAAAGAAAGTTTTGATCGCAAAACCTCTAACAACTCGTAGAAGAGGTAGACCAAAATTACGATGGATCGATTCAGTGGAAGAAGATTTTAACATTCTCAGGATAAAGAACTGGAAAATCCAGGCGAATAGTAGAACCTCCTGGAAGAATCTCCAGCAGAAGGCCTTGGCCCACCCTAGGCTGTCGTGCCAAATATGATAATGAATGACTGCGAAATAAAAAATTGTTTGAAATACTTAATTTTGTACTAATTAAGAGTCGTGTCATTATGAAATTACTTTTAGTAGGAATGTATTAATTTAGGATTATAAAAACAAAAAAATTAGAGAGTAAAAGCTAGAACCCAAAAGGTCTGGTAAGGCCCGTAAAAATATAAAAGTTGTCTTATATTTTATCTCATTGACTTTAATTTTATGTCATTCGAAAATCATGTCATAATGGAAGAAAAAAAACTGCATTTAATTCCATGTAATTATACTGCAACAATCAACAGAAATGTTAATTATAAATATTTACAACGCTAGACTACTCATTCTATTTTCACATCATTTTTCATAAATGTTCCATAAACTAGAAATAACAATCATACTTAAGCATTATCAACAAGAGACAAAATACATTTTAATTAAAGTTTGTTCATTCTACATTTGTGAATAACAATAACAGTACACAACCACATGAAGGTTTTAAATTTTTAATTAATAACATAAATGATCTTTTCTTAACAAAAAAAAATTGTCAAATTTTAAATAAAAACAAAAAATACTGTTAAACAAAGATAACAATAATATTTATTATTAATGTCGTAATAAAATAATAATTAAACAAGATTTTGGTAATGATATAATTCACAATGATATTTGCTTAACCTGTGTCTTAATTTTTTTAAAATATTTACACTTATTTTAATATTATCTGTCAGTTATAGGCTGAAGATAAATATATATTATAATATGATTTCTGTACCAGAAAAGACCTGGTTGACAGATTAATGTTATTTATATTATTATTTCAATGTTTTGTACTTTCTTCTTTAGAGTTTCATAAAAGCCTTGGAAGGTTCCTAGGTTTTCTCTTTAGTTTACTACTTTGTTAGCAGCTCTTTTCGGGACACCACCTATATAATATTAAGTGTCCTTTACGTGTGTGAAAGGTCAAATTAATTTCTACTTGTTCGCAATAGTTCTTTTATTTATTTTTTATATATATATTTTTATATATATATATATGTGATGTCCAGAAATATATGTCGGACAAAGGTAGTTGCCATTTGTTACCTATAAAGGAATAAATTGTTGTTGTACCCAATACTTGCCCGCAATGTGGTGTTTACCCGCAGTGGCGATGTCTTCACAGCTGTTTACGGGTTATTCCCCCAAGCGGAACTGAACAATGTGCGCAAGTATTGTATGTACCAAAAAGATTATTTTCAGTCAAGGATATTGTCTTTCTTTGTACTTATTCCCGGACACTGTGTATATATCCAAATCAAAAAGTGGTATTTTGAAAATTATAATTTAATGTTTTGATGCTGTTGATGGAGGCGGACAGTTTCAATACAGTAACACCTTCAGTGTTATCTAATATTTAAAGAGTATGCATTCAAAATTAATCTTAATAACTTTTTTATTAATTTATTATTTGGGGGGGTTAAGTTGGTGTAGGTCTCGGTGGTACAATACCATGCTAGGGTAGGGTACTTAAAAAATGCTGAGAAAGGCCGTAAGCGTACGTCTAGGTGTGCGGAGCTAGACTATAGGCGTGCACCAACTAGTCCTATCATACACATCCTCGCCGCTACTAGACCGCCGCCGCAGTCTGGTAGCGGGTCCGCTCTCCTGAGAGTGGACCGTACTCCCCGGATAATGTTGCGATCATACAGCGAGCCCTGCACATTACATCTACCTCGTGATCGCAATAGCAGAGTATGAAGGGCAAAGGCGAGCCACCGGCGCCATAACCGGATGCGTTAGCTAGGGGAAAACAACCCTGAAGAAAAATGTTTCATCAATGGACGCAAAACCTAAAGAGAATCTACCCCAGGAAGATACCGGCCATGCCGGAGAATCCCTCCCTGAGCATAGCTCGGGCTGCCCCACGAATTCTGGGGGGGGCACAGTTTTGCCACATGAGGAATGTACAACACAGGACAGACCAAGAATCTTAACTCAACAGATATTTCACCCAGGACTGTTTAACAGACCACGCTCATCATCCTTAACTGAGGTCGCTAGGAAAACGACCAAAGATGTCGATATGCAGGTACAACGACATGAACAAAACACTTCTGTTGACAAACCCGCTGTGCCAGACTGGCAAAGAATACCGAAACAGAACCAGAAACGTATCCGCTTGCCTGACGAAAAGATAACAGCAATGAACGCCGCAAAACGAAGTAATGTGAAAATACCACAAATGAAGCCAACAATAATTAAACAGAAGGCTACTCATAAAATAGAACTCGACCAAAATCCCGCAATAAAAACACAAAATAGCTTCAGCTTGTTAAACACAGAAGATGCAGAAAAGACCACACAGAAAAAAGTTGTAAAAGAAACCAAACCACCTCAGATCATGCTGTATGGCATTGAAGATGTTGGAAAACTTACTTAATTCCTGGAAGAAGTAGCTAAAATATATATAGAAGGATCACATCAAAAAATCAACTAATCATATCTACTAATTCTGTAATCACGTACAAGGCCCTGATAGAACACATTAGAAGCAGAGGATTGATTGGACATACTTTCACCTGCAAAGATCAAAAAACTATGCGAATTGTTATTAAAAACCTACACTTCAGCACTCCAAAGGACGCTATAATAGCAGCAATAGAGTTGACTGGAAACACTGTGCAAGGAGAGATAGTGACCGCTCGTAAACCTGGAACGAAAGAACCTTTAAACATATTCTTTGTTAATGTAGTCCAGCATGAAAACAACAAACTAGTCAAGGAGATTAAATACATATACCATCAAAAAGTGCATATAGAAGACCCGAAAAGAAAAAACACCATTGTACAATGTATGAGATGCCGAAGGATGCCGCGTGTATAAAGAAATATACGCAAGAAAACAAGTAGTACAGAACACTTACCTTCAACCAAGAAGCAGCAACCAAAACCCACGGACGCCTACGAAGACAGCACCTGAAAAACAAAGAAATACGGAGAACATAACAAATACTACTCACCTAGAAGCTACCCCTACAATTACCAACAAGGTAGAACATCAAAAAACTTACAGTGAAGCTATTAAAACACAGGAAAGGTCCACTGCAGGCAACCTGAAAGAAAAAGTTAAAGCATACAATAACAATAGTGAAGAAAAATCACAGAGAACAAATTTCACACAAATAGAACCACAGGAGAAATCCAATGACCACATAAATAGATTAGAATCACTTATAATTAAGCAGGCTGAAAGAATCGATCAACTGCTTTCACAATTTAGCACAATGATGAATCTCATCACGAGCCTCATCGACAGGCTTTCAAAATGATTTCACTCATTATTGCCACCTGGAACATAAATGGTTTGTCACCTAATATACAGGAACTGGGTATATTACTGACATCCAATAAAATTTACATTGCTCTAATATCTGAAACACATTTAAATGACCGTAAAACAGTTAAGCTGGACAATTATGACATTTATACCACTAATCACCCTGATGAAAAATCACATGGTGGGACTGCGATCTTTATCAAAAAGAATATAAATCACTATTTTTATGGTGAACTCAAAGAAAACTGGATACAGGCTACTACAATCACTGTACATGAAAAAATGGGCCCTATAAACATTAGCGCTATCTATTGTCCACCAGGACAAAATATTAAAAAAAACATGTTTGACAGCTACTTCAACACCTTAGGACACAGATTTATCAGTGGTGGGGACTGGAACAGCAAACATACGTGTTGGGGCTCCAGACTAATCACCACAAGAGGATGCGAACTCAAGAAAAGTATTGACAGCAACAGACTTACAACGCTGGCTTCGGGTGAACCAACATACTGGCCCTCAGACCCATGTCGAACTCCGGATCTTCTGGACTTCTTTGTGGTGAAAGGTCTAGCGGACGTGTACTTTGACATAGAACCATCTCTTGATGCTATATCTGATCATTCTCCAGTTATAGCAACCTTCAGTGTAACAGCCATTCATAGAGAACAAAGAGAAACACTAAGTAATAGAAAAACTGACTGGAATGCATTCTCTGAATACTTAAAAGAGACTGCAAACCTAAAAATAAAACTAAAAACCGCAGAAGATATTGACTCAGCAACGTTCTACGCTACAAATCTTATTCAGGAGGCTGCATGGAGAGCCACTCCGACTGAAACAAAGCTCCCTTACAAGAACAATGTACCTTTAGAAATATGACTAAAGTTACAAGATAAACGGAAACAAAGACGACGTCTCCATCAGACTCAATCTGACCAAGACCGAAGAGAATATAACAAACTTGCTAGAGAACTTAAACAACTCATAAATGACAACCAGAACCACACATTCAATCAACAACTTTCCTCATTGTCGGCTCAAAAAAAGGATAACTACTCCTTATGGAAAATAACCAAAAACTTTAAAAGACCAACAAAGTTTGTTCCACTTATTAAGACATCTAATGGGACGTGGGCTAGAAGTACAAGTGAAAAAACGGAAACGTTCGCAAAACACCTTAGTGAAATCTTCATCCCAAATCACTCTACTATGAACGTATGAACGTATGAACTTTGAGAAGGAAGTTGATGAAATCATCAATAGCGACCAGCAGATGTCACTACCTCTGAAATTGGTGACTCCACAAGAAATAATTAGGACCATACGTAACTTGGAGAACAACAAGGCTCCTGGATTCGACCTCATAACTGGTGAAATTCTTAAACATCTACCAAGAAAGATGATAGTTCTACTGACAATGATACTTAATGCAATATTCAGAATTCAGTATTACCCAAAACTGTGGAAAGTATCAGTAATATGTATGATTGGAAAACCAGGAAAGCCACCTACTGAACCAGGCTCGTATAGACCTATAAGCCTTCTGCCTGTAATATCGAAGGTGTTCGAGAAAATATTTCTCAGCAGACTCAAACCAGTATTGGAAGAAAATAATATAATACCAGATCACCAATTTGGATTTCGGGAGAAGCATGCCACAGTGGAGCAGGTGCATCGCGTTGTACATAAAATCAGACAAAGTCTAGAGAAAAAAGAATATTGCTCTGCAGTATTCTTAGACATCCAACAGGCTTTCGATAGAGTCTGGCACAAGGGGCTCTTATTCAAACTAAAAACCTTCTTGCCTAACTCATTTTACATGATCCTCAGGTCTTACCTAGACCAACGGAGATTCCAAGTCAAATTTGAGGAAGAACTTTCAAATCTTTATGAAATGAAAGCCTCAGTACCGCAAGGATCAGTGCTAGGACCGACCCTGTACTCCATTTTCACAGCGGACTTACCCGGTACTGAGGAGGTGATAACTGCAACCTATGCCGATGATACTGCCTGCCTGGCGAGTGACACTGACCCTGATAAGGCTTCTCAAAAACTGCAGGTGCAACTGAACAAGATAGACTCATGGCTGCAGAGATGGAGAATCAAACCAAGTGTTGCGAAATCGATACAGATCACGTTTACTCTGCGTAAGGGAGACTGTCCACCAGTGTGCATGGACAACAAACCACTACCTACAGACAATAGTGTAAGATATCTTGGTCTGCACCTGGACCGACGTCTCACTTGGGCTAACCACTTAAAAATGAAGAGGAAGGAGGCCACCATTCATTTTCAGGGACTGTCCTGGTTAATTGGACGACAATCCCCGTTATCACTACACAACAAATTACTTGTGTATAAATCTATAATAAAGCCTATATGGACATATGGCATTGAACTCTGGGGCTCCTCGAGTAACTCAAATATCGAAATCCTTCAAAGATTCCAAAACATTGCGCTTAGAACCATATCCAGCTCACCCTGGTTCGTAAGAAATATGGAAATCCATGAACATTTGAAGATGTCAACAGTGAAAGAGGAAGTGACCGAGCACAGCAAAGAATATAAAAATAGACTAAAGGAACACAAGAATGAGCTAGCCAGAGACCTCTTGAATCCTCCAAGCATAACTCGCCTAAAAAGATGGCAAATACTAGACTAAGAGTCTACACAATAGTGATTGGTGGAACTCGCTGGAGCAACTCCAATAAATCCTGACAAATAGACCACATCTGATTATGGCCTACGGCCACAGCAGATATTAAAAGGGGGAAAAAAAAAAATTAATTAATTTATTCAAATCCCACGAATGTAAATTTAATTTTAGTCTAACGAAGAGACAATAAAGTGAAGTTCATTGTTCATGGTTGACATGAACCTCCACAAAAGCTTTAAAATTATTCACATTAGGTTATTTTTCATCAACCTGCATTAATCAACCTCATTCTTTCCCAGAACATAATATTTGATGAATGGAGCATTGTGACATCATTCATCATTGGGTTTTTGCATGGAATTTTATTATTATTCTTGGTCTTGAGAGAGGCTGTTATTGTACAAAGACTCAAGTTCTACTTGTCATCGACAATTGACAGCGCTTGTGTCACTAAATCCTATGGTGAGTATCAGAATCGTGAATTTTAATTTAATTGTATGATAGATATTTTAATTCAACATATGTTCTTCGAATTACAGGTTTCAATGCATCGAGTACTCTTTACGAATTTAGCTCCATAGTACAACATCATAGTACAACGTCGCATGACCATGTCGTATTGGATTATGCTTTGTTTTACAGTATCCTAAGCGCATTAATTAGTTATGCATTTGTGTTGATTCAACTTATTCAATAGCTGATCGGTAACAATATGCTGTAATGACATTTCTTCACATTATGTTTATCCCTTCGAAGCAAACTATTTAGTTAAACAAAATGTGTAAATTTGATGAAAATATTTTTTGGTTAATATGAAGCATTTCATCTTATTTTCAATGTAATTATAATTGTTGATTAAATATTAAAATTTAATCCAGGTCCTAATAGCGATAGTAGATTGTCTCTTTGCTTGTGCACATGAGTGTTTCCACTATTTTTTGGTAGGATGTTTAAGAAATTATGTATTGTAATTGTTTTTGGCATTTTCGTCTGTCTGTACACCAGTGTGTGCTTTACACAAAATCTACTTAACAAGTCTTCACAAAGTTTTCATTGCTTTCTTTAAGGAGATGTAATATTTTACGGTGTAGAAATAATTGAGACTGATGAAGAACATAAGTTAAGTCTAGCTTCTAATATGAAGGAAATTATTGTAGTGGAGGAAATAACTTCGAAAGTTCAAATGAAACGAGTGAGATTCAATGTCATCGGTATGTAATGGAATTTAGTAACTGTGAATTCCATTTATAAAATATATTTAAATATTATTATGAATAAAGCATATTTGACTCTGTGTTTTGGCCTCAGTATAAAATACATCATATCTACTGACATATGGCCTCTTGGGTAGTAAACCGCATAAAATTGCTCCAACAAGAAAACAAATATAACTATTGTGTGGCGGTTATGTTTTTCTTAATGAAATATTTTCACAAGACTGATTCATTATTCTGAACTAAAATGTTTTTGCTGAACATGAAATACAATTGTGTGTGTATGAATTGCAATTCACACACGGTAGAAGTGAAACTTCAGTATTCAAGTACTTACTTATCCACCCAAATAAAAGCATAATTTTATGATCGGAATATAGTTTTATCGATTCAAAATTTACTTTTTCATGTACATAATTAGTTATGGTTAGTTATTTCTATCATGTTTTAAAGTGATAGTATGCAACACTATTTTAAATAAAAATTAATGAGAAGTGTCGTAGAACACCTGGTTGGAACGAAATTCCTTTCGTTATATATTATGTTTTAAATATATATTAATTACATGAAAAAAATATTTCAGCATAATAAAACATTGTTAATCGTAAGATATGAAAAAATAATAAAGTCTTTTAATTTCAAAATTGTTGTTTCAGTTCGACGTATTTTATAACTTAAAATGTAAGAAAAGTTCATCTGTCAAGAATATGCTAGTGAAGTTGCGGCAAATGGTCAGCAATGAGCACTCGCTGTAACTTCATTATTCTTTACAATAGGGAAATATAGAGGCTTTTAGCACTTGGAAACGCAAAAGTACTATGTCACTTGCACAATTAAAATAACTAACCTTAAAAGAATATACTCGTAAATAATGAAATTTTAATTCCTAAGACAATTAAATTTAAACTTAAAATTAACTTTAAATTTGTTTGATTTAATAAATAAATTTTGAAATAATAAAATGAGAAAACATTAAATTTTAAACTAATTAATGTTGAAATTATTCTTAAATTTAATTTATTTATAAATAATTAAAATAAAAATAATTAAGTATTAACTTAAAATTAACTTTACATTTAATTTAATTGATTAAATAAAAAATAAATAAATTAATAAAGTAAAAAAAAAATTAATTGGTAGAATGATGAAATTTAATTCTAAAATTAATTTTAAATTTAATTCAATTTTCAAATAATGAAAATAAAAATAATTTAATTTTAAAATATATAAATTTTTTATTTTTAATCTAATTAAAATTAATTTTAATATGAAATTATATCATTCTAAAAATTATTTTTTTATTTCATCAAACAATCTGAATAAAGTTTAATTAACAATGACTATGAAAATAAATGGGAAAGTAATAATGAAAACAAAATGAACTTGCCGAAAATTTATTGTAATTTAACAATTTCAAGTATTCAATAAAAGATGAAATAATCATTTATAATTTATAATGCAAATAAATACATATTGAATTGGAAACAGTCTGGTGGATGATTAAACGATTGGCTTACAATTGAAAACCAGTAGAAAAAAAATACATTGACATTTAACATCAACATGATCGATGTTTAACGTAAGAGACAAATCTCATTTTAAGATGATTTTTATTGGGCATCTTCACTGTTGTAAATATCAATACAACATAAATAACTTTAAATTATACTATTACAAAAATAGCCAAAAAATAAAAAAACAATGATAACAAAAAAAATAAGTGAAAAGAATAAACATAATAATAAAATTTATGACATTTGAATCACGCACCCAGTATGGTGCCATCTATCGAAATGTTTAGTACAATTTGATAAGTTGCAGCGCTACTTTGATCAGTCAATTAGTTAATAAGTTCCTCAAATTTTAAATAAAGATGTGAAAAATATTTTTCATTTTTACTCAATATTTTAATCATAATAAAAATAATTTACCTTTGTATATTAAGATCTCAACCATCATCACAATGGTTCGTTGGTCTAGTGGTATGATTGTCGCTTAGGGTGCAAGATATCCCGGGTTCAAATCCCGGACTAGCCCAAAAATTTTTACTTTAATTTATTTATATTATACACAAAATAATACACCACGCTAGTTTCTTAATAAAAATTTGTAATATGCTGGCGCATACACACGTATTGACATACACATGTAGAATGCTTGAACCAGAGCAAGTGTTAGACAGTGTGTTGTTTCTCTGTTGTGATGCATTTTCGTTTCATCTAGTTTTAAATCACAACTAAAGAAGTTTCACTTCAAAAACAACTGTTTCCGAGATAATTGCCTTGAAAATTTATAATTTAAAAAAATAAATGTGTTATTTCGTTTTTATCATAAAAATATTTTGTCCCATTATTATCCACTAAACTAAGTTTATAGAGAAAATACTATTTGTAGAATATTTAATTTGTTCTATCTTTTTATTATTCAGAATGAAATGAATCGCTCATGTGAAGAAAAATCCTCATAGTTTGTATAAAGCAATTTTTTTAAAAATATACATTAAATTAATTATTTTGTAGCTGTACGTACTTTTATTTCTTATTTTAAATAAATTTGAAAACTTTCTTGCATTTATTTTCTTTACTTTATTTATTTAAAAAAACATTAGATTTAAAAAAATGTCTCGCTCACTAATTTCTGTATTTAAGCTCGATATACTAATAACTTAATAATTACCTACTAAATTATTACCATTCGTGTATAATAACGCATTCATAAATTAATTAAGGGATATATTAAATTTAGATTAATTTCAATTGAATTCTTAAACATCCTCTTTTATTACAAAATATGGTCCAAATCTAAATCTTCAACTCTTAACAGGAGCCTGTAAATTTTTAAAGTAAATAAAATTATGAATTGATGAAATACCAACACAAAACTTAAATTTAGTACGTATTACATTAAAAGAAAATATTTTCGATAGTATGGAATGAAGTCGTTGGAAAAAATACATAACTTTATTTATTTCAAAACAATTTTTTTTAGTTAGTTTTTACTTATATACCACTGGTTTGCCCTTTTCTATACTCTATAATAATATTTTATAATTTTAGCCTAGGGTAACGTCATTATTAAAGCACTTTAGGATCCATTTATCTTATATAACTGGAAGAGACACTACTGTACAAGAAAGTGATAAAGACATACTGCATAATTTGTTCTCATATTTTTTCTTATGGCGGCATCTTTCCCTGCTGATCATGCGTGATAAATGGTACATAAAGGTTTAAGTATACAATAAATAAAAATTGTTACTACTCAGTTACCTTATTATTGTAGAAAAATGTCAATTAATTAGGTGGGAAAACAATATCCATGTTCAGTATAGTCCGGCAAACATATAGACCCGGTTGGAAAATTAGTTTTATACAAATTTATAGATTTTGAACTTCAATGCTATTTAGTAATATTTGGTCATGGTTTCATTAAATTTGTAATTTAATTTATTTCCTGCTATTTAAATTGAACATACTCATAAAACTGTCAGTTATTCCACCCCTATCTAGGTTACAAACTTTTAAGTAACCACGTGAATGTCTCGTGCTATCGCTGAGAGACAAACAATTCAAACGGGCTCTGATTGGGTATTTTCCCCACCACAATATTTTTGTAAATCAAGGTTGTTTAAGTGCTTGTATCTTTGTAAAAAAAGTATGCCTTAGATGAGAATGCCATATCAAAATAAATGTGATGGTAAATATAAAGAAAGTAACATTGTGATTGTTCACCGTGTCAAAAGTATGGACAAAGAATGATGGAATTGAGAGATAGAAGTAATCAAGTGGAAAAGTTGAATGTAAAGTCATAAGTATGTTGAAGTTCTATGTAAAGTTGTAAATAGAAAGAATGCCAGAAAGTTAGAAATAAATTAAAGTGAATAATGTTTAAAAGACGTTACAATATTTAAGAGATAATAATGCAAGTGGATACATAATAATGCAAGTTTAAGAGATAATAATACAGATAAACAATGAAACCTGCGTGAAAGCATATTAGAGAATGAGTGACACAATGAAGTACATCATGACAGAAGAGTGTAGCATTTTATTATCACCGTTGATCCTGATTAAGTGAGAACATATTCAATTTGTAAAAGATGTATGAAAAATATACTTTGACAATTATTTAGGTTGATTGAGATAAACTAAAAATCATTGTTTATTTTTGGAACACATTTCATTTATACTTTATTATCCATATGCGAATAGTAGCGTTGTCAAAACTGAATATATTGTTTTCAACAAATGTTACAAGAATGGTTCAAAATATTATTAATATTAAATTTTCGTACCATCTTTTGTAAGAATGTGTACCAATGGACTGTTTAACTGTAACGTTAGGGTTTCGTTTTCAAACTAGGCACATACATTAACTTTAATGACTGAACAGCACTTTTGTCTATTCTACCAACAAAACTTAAAGCTTTTTACTAGGTTGCATAAAAGAGAAAGAAGATTAAATTTTTCACATGTATTTATATGTTATAGAGTTTATGTACGACTCTTTATTCAATTGCAGGGCCCACATCATTTTAATACGTAATAGTAAAAACTGGTCAATAGAAAGGCTGTATCACTAGTTGAGAAAAAAAAATTTAATGGCTGCATATAGCCCTTGTTTAGTATGAATTTAGAAAGCCGACAAATTCTTACTATTGGCTTCCTAAAACTCAAGGTAACAACATAAAATGCGTTGCCAATGGTGCTCACATCATAACCAATATAATTTTACCAATCTATTGTATCACAGTGCACTGCAAAAAGAACTCAATCATTGTATACACCCTTATGAAAAATATGTTCTACCTTATTCCCAAATTTGTATTTCACTCTAACTTTAGGTAGGTTTAACTGGAAATGGCGACGTAAATTTAAACTTAGTTTAGGTAAACCTTTTAATTACAATACTTAATTTGAATTAATGTTACAACATTCTCAGTCTATCTTTTAAGTATGTGACACATCACATTGTAAATGAATTCACAGCTAGTGCACGTAATAGAGTTGTACTAATAAGGAGAAAATTCATGCAGAAAAGTATTGAAAAATAACATTTCACTCACCAGTCTTCTTGTATTTTAACTACAAACACCCATCTTGAAGATAAATTATTTAAAATATAATTTAGATGTGATTAAATCAGATTAAGTTAGCTATTATTGAACATTGCTCAAGATATAGATTCTATTAGTTGTGTAACACTCATTTGAATAAATGTATCATGTTTTCATTGGACTATTTAGTCTAATAACACAAGACTTGAAATCTCTTAACAAAAGACTTGAAATAAAACTATGTCTTTGTTTTTCTGTATAAAGCCCTTAAAGACAAATTATATAAGCTTAATGTAAAACTTGTTTTAAATTTAATACTAGGGTTTAAAATTTAATAGATTTCCCCACTTATTGAAGTGAGTCTCAAAATGGTTCATCTAAAGCATACACAGAGGGCATGTGGCAGGAACTTGGTCTGTGTAGTGGCTATTGGCCACAGCTTCGTTTGTGTGGATTCAGTGATTCAAGGGCACTTCTATGCAAGAGCACTTCTCTACAATGTCACTTTTCTAGGACCAACTGTTGCGACTACATGCTGATATGACAATCAATCTCTGAGTCTTTCTTGTTTAATAAGATTGATAATTACTATTTAGATTTTGAAAAGAAACACCCACATTAGTTTTCAATTCTATTCATCTTCACAGT
This sequence comes from Druceiella hillmani, assembly GCA_039881145.1. Lineage (NCBI taxonomy): Eukaryota > Metazoa > Arthropoda > Insecta > Lepidoptera > Hepialidae > Druceiella > Druceiella hillmani. Next base: position 22,760,033 of record JAYKKI010000036.1, read on the forward strand.
GATGCAATAAATTGGTGAATTGCTAATAAAATTTAAGAAATGCTCTTTATACATGTCTCTATCTTCCAGCTTTGTGAACTTGCAAGAAGTTGGTGATATTGACGGAATTAATAACTATGATTAAAGTGAGTCAGTTCAATTTTATTTAAAGCACTGGTCTATGCCAATCTCTGTTCCTTAGCATACTGAGCTTAGTGATTATGTAGATTATAGTCTTATATAATTTATTAATTTATTTAAAGTTGTAAATTAAAGCCAGATTTCAATATGCACTGACGAGATATATTAATTGTTTTGTAATTGAGTAAAGTTTTATATGTCGACTGTGTAAAATAAATAGTCTTGTCATTACTATATTATTTAGCTAACTTATACTAAATAAAATAGATTTTTTTAGAAGATTTACAAAATCGTAAGGAAAGTAATTTCATTCCAAATTGACTTTCTTTTAAAAAACTAAAAAAATATAAATTTACAAGTTTTACAAATAAAGAAAGTTTAAAGCTTGATTGGTACTGGGTGATTCTAAAAAAATGGCTGTGGTAATTTGCCTTCTTTCACACAGCTCGGATTCTCATCTTAGCTGCGATATGCAGGAACAAAAAATACAATGTGTATATTGTTGTTTTTGAGAATTTTATTAGTTCTGAAGTAAGAGAAATGTATATATATATATATATATATATATATATATATATATATATATATATATATATATATATATATATATATATATAAATATATATATATATATATATATATACATATATATATGTATATATATACATATATATATACACATATATATACATATATATATATATACAAATACATATATATATATATATATATATATATGCACCAAACCATACTGCAACCCTCGTTATGAAAGTGAATTATCTCCTTTTGTTTAAATAATGATTCCCTTGAAAATTATCTTGTGCTTTTTCATAACATTATTCTTTGGTTTTCCTAAAAAAAATGTCTTGAATGATCTAGGTAAGTTTTTTAGTTTTAACAGTTTTCATAATTTGCTCTTATATATTGATTGTTTCTCTATTGTCAATAATATTCAATTTTATTATTCTAGTGCAATTGAAATTATTTTAATTTAACATCATTAGTAATGTTAATAAAATACATCTTTCCTTGCGAATTGGTATAAAGTTTGTTTTAATTTAGTTCATGTTTATTTGGTTTACATGAATATTTATTGTTATTCAAGTTATACCTGTTATAAAATCTATTAAAATGGTAAACATTTTTTTGAGATCTTTCGTTTCATGTTGTTATCTGGCCCATTTTGTTTTTTAACTTTCTGTCTAAGAATCACCTGTGACAATGTATAAATTATTTATCAAAGTTATAATGCAAATTTATTATATATCTCAATGTCTTTGCTGTTTATTTAAACAAGTCAACTCATACTTTTTCCAGAAATAAACTGAAGACATTATTAATTCTTTTCGTAGACTGTGAAAATGACTGAAACATTCTCAATCTGAGATATATAAGTTCTTGAATCAAGCAGTCGTCATTTCTGTTATTGCTAAAATGAATAATTTACATTTATCTGGCTTCAAGCCACGTTGGATTATTGTTTCTTGTGCTAATTGGGACAAATTTATTAACTTGTAATTCTAATCATCTAATAATTAATCTTATGAGAAATCCATATATCGGGTTACCGGGAGTTACGCAATCTCATATAACACATTAAATACTATGAATATGTACAATTCAAAACTGTCACAATAAAATCTTGGATGAATATTTTTTTGAAGGATATCGTTACATTATCTTATGGGTCTATGGAGGCATCAGATATGGTACTTGTAAGATGTTGATTAAGCGTTGCGTTCTTGTGAAACGTAACATTCAAAGGACTGTGACCACATCTTAAATTCATATAACATAATGTTTATCAACAATATACTCCGATACAGGCTTTGATGGAACTTGTAATTTTTTGAACTTATTTCTATATTGCGTTTTTCCCGGCAACAGGAACTGTTGTGGAGTGGACAAGAAAAATTGTATAGACAGAAAAGTTACATTCATGCAGTATATAGATGCATTATATAAATTAATAACTTGCACAGTTTTACAGTAAAATTTTATTTAAGGGTCAAATTTATTCTTTCTAGATAAACAGTGCACTGCAGGTAGAAATGATTGTTGGTGTAAGAAAATACAATTAAACAGCAAATTAAAAAAAATAGGCTAACTAATTAATGTATCTATTAAGATGTTATCAAAGAACTCTATAATTATGTCATCATCCAACTCATATGAGGTGTATGATGACATAATTATGGAATATTTTATTAACAACTCGTTGAATTTACAGACGATACCTGCTTTCACAATTAAATGAACCTATGTGATGTAGTATTATTTCTACTTTCTTTAAGTTCTTTACCACAACCTAGGTTTCGTTGTATTACAACATCTCCAGGTGGGCTATTAGCAAGGATCTAGCATAGATCTTTGCTAATAGCCCACCTAAAGATGTTGTAATACAACGAAACCTAGGCTGTGGTAAAGAACTTAAAGAAAGTAGAAATAATACTACATCACGTAGGTTCATTTAATTGTGAATAATTAATTTCTACAAAATTACGCCAAATATATTCGATACCTGCTTTTCAAAATAACTTAAAAAATGCACATCAATCAAATTAAAACTCATGCCCCTTCCCATGAACCGTCCCGAATATTTTCACGGCTTTACTTGATTAAAAAATGTTGATGAAGTTCTATTCGGATCTCAACAAAACTCAATCATAAATAAATTAAGTGATTATTAAAACTTGTGTATTCACAAGTAAATACAATGACCTTTTCAAGTTTTGGTCAACTTATTAAATATAGGTGAGCAATTCAATATATACATACATATCCTCCGCATTATATTAGATATTACACACGCTTACGGTCTGTCCCGCTAATTATAATTGGTAAAAACAGTAAATTTATTACACACTCGTGGCGAGCAAATATTATTTGATGCAAAATTTATTTTATGAACATTTACAAAAACACTTAGAAAAGCATTTGCTTCTAATTTGATCCATAAAATATTCAAAATCTATCCCATAATGGATGTGAGCAGCTTACTGCATAACGTGATGTGAAATATTTTATTGTAGACTGAAAATTTTCTGCTTTCGTACATCTCTAACGACAATAAGCAGCCATTATAATGATGACTAAAATTTAGAAGAAAATTGTTACCATTGGTTTTCTTGCCAAATATTAGCGATGAATATTGTATACTGTAATATATTTTAGCAATCTGTGCTGCTATACGCTGTACACGATGCGGTCGATCTGAATAAAGTGACAAATTAAGCCTAGTTGATGAAAAAGGGATAATGTTCAGTAAAATAAAACTTTAATTTTTTGATATAAAGCCTTGATGCGAGACATGATGTCTTCTTTGGGAGGCGGTTGAATAATGTTTGTATATAATCATAGCATGTTATTCTCCTCACTATATTTTGTTTTTCATTTTGTTGTCCCTTGGATACATGTAGGCAACTTGCTGTCATTATTAGCTTTCGGTTAGAAATATCCATTTGGATAATATTGGATATGTTACACCCGATCATTTAATATAACTATTTGCGCATGTATAATTATTTGCCGGTTTTAACCTGTTTTTCAAAAATTCTTGCTCTATGACGATATGTAGTATTAAATATTTTTCATTTAAAACTTAGTGTTCAATTAATCCCTAAATAGATACATAAAGTACTAAATGCATTTTCAATTTTAATTTCTATACTCTATTAAATTTTTTTTTCAATTCCATCCGTGCTATCCTAATAAATCTGATTATTTTATTAAGACATCTGAATATCATGTTCTGTTTCCATAGGTTTTAGTATCCATCTTTTGGTATATACGTATATAATATTTGGAGGAATTTACACCTATTTTAAAATGTTCCAGTAAGAAAACCACATAAATAATTTTTTTATTTTTTCTAAATTCATATGGTTAAATATTTAAATCGTAATATAAATGGAACACATATTTTGGTAGCAGATAACAATTGATGATACTTAAAATTTTTATCAGAACTTCATTCGGTGACGATTACGTTGAATTTTCTCAGAGTCAAAATGATGCATGTAAGATAACACTGTTCCCAAGAAGATATTGGTCACATTATTGTCGTTTCTATAGTGATGTTGTCTCTAGAGAGCTTTTAAACAAATCTTTGTATTGTGAATATTAACTAGATGATAAATATGTAATTATTGTCCTTGCTCGACGACGACAACATTGCACGGGCACGCGTCTTATTATTAGTTTGATTAAATTGTATTCGGCTTACATATTTTATCATCACAGTCATTGGATGTAGTCAAGTGACATATTATAACGAATGACAAAGACAGGAAAAGACAGAAGAGTATAAGTGTGTTTTTGGGCAGTCAACTATTGTTGGTGATGTGTTTCCATGTCCATCCTCGCTGACGGCAACTATATCAGATTCCGCTAGTTTTTTCCAAGATGCAATATAGGTACGTATCACTTATCGATTACTCATAACTCTGAATTGATTAAACATTTAGGCCGGCATTCAGAGACAAGTTTGAGTTTCATTTCAATATCTGTATTCCCGAATTACTGTTCATTTATTTACTAATCTTTCTACGCTACAGGGAAAAAAACTTAACACAAATTACTTTGATTTCTATTATAAATTTCTATATTAAACAGCTTCCACAAAAATTCTTAGAGATGAAAAATGAAAAAAATTAGTTTTCATATAATTTTTATCAGTTAGAAAAGGAAAATTTGACGTTGACCACAATAAAATTTACCGTACATCACGATAAAATATTGCTTACTTTCAAACATAAGAATTTTTAATCAGATTTAAGCAAAAAATTGATAATTACAATGTATAGTATTGAAAATTTTTACTTATTTTTACTTTGACTTATTTTTACTGGGGCTATTTAAACTTTAATGCCGGTAAGTTAGGATATCAGTCCGATACGTGCGCTCAAAAGAGATGACGTATTTGTTGGGCGTCTTTGGCTTTTTCTGACCGTTGTCAACACAAATTAACTCATATCGTGTCGTTTTTTGTAACTACTATATATTTCTATATAGTTTTTCACTTTCGATGAATTATTCAACAATTAGTTTATATAGGTACTCATATTTAAATGTCTGTTAAATGATGAGAACTTTTTCAAATAACTATTAATAAATATTTATTTCTGTCGCAAGGGATATAGCATCAGAACAGTGAGGTTAGGTAATATTATTGTGGAGTCATAAATGTAGTAAAGTTTTTCATATTTTGTAATTAATTTTTATTTTTATGTAATAAAAAAATTACATCTGCAGTGTTATTGTAAATAATTTTTATCTCTAGATATAAATAAATATTTACAAAAAATATATAAATTTGTGTTTGAAAAAATTATTTTTAATTTTTTTGTCCCATTTTTATCAAACAGCTGGACATAAAGCTCAGATCGATGTATTGGCTCACAGGTCCTAAATCGAGACTTACGCGGGAAAGCAAACTAGCCATCTACAAGTATATACTAAAACCAATCTAGACATACGGGATTCAGCTATGGGGTACAGCAAGCAACAGAAATATCGAGATTCTCGAAAGATTCCAGAGTAAAGCACTTAGAGCATTGATAAATGCCCCTTACTACGTGAGCAACAAATATATACACGAGGACCTAAAAATCAACACTGTTAAGCAGGAGATTGCCAGATATAGCGAAAAGTATCAGAAAAGAATAGCAACACATGTCAATGAGCTGATAACACAGCTTGAGGGCACAGGAAGTGTCACATACTTCCGTCTCAAACGGCATAGTGTACCTGCACTATCTGCGAGATTTGACAGCAAATGACAGGAACTCGCCTAAACGGGGTCCTTCTGACCACAAACGACATTAACTTCAATGGATTGGCCCATTGTGTCAACACACAGATTGCCAAGTTACAGACAGATAAAAAAAAAAAATAAAAATATTTTTATCAATGCAAAAAGATGAACATAAAGTCAATTTAATTATAATAATGCAGACCAAAAAGTATAACTATAAATTTTATTTGGCTACTGTTTCGCGCTATGGTAATTTTTAGCAGGGTCCTTCTTAAATTTAATTATAATCTCCATTCCGTGTATGTAAGTTAATGCATGTGTTATGATAATTTATTTGTGTTAACCGTAACTTATTTAATTTTATTTTATATTTACAGATAAACCACTTAACAACAAGGACGTTACAAATATTCTTACCGATGAAGAAAAATATCAATGGTTGAAAAATGTTTGGCAACCTGCAACAGGCTTTCAGTTTCCACAGGTACAAGAAGGAAAAAAAACAGGTCTTTTCAAATGAACTGGCTAAAGGTACATGAATGGCTTGCATACAGCAAAGTTGCTGGTGACGGATTGTGTAAGATGTGTATTATTTTTGGACGGCGTGAAGTGGGCACGAATGATGTAAAGCTAGAAAAGTTGGTGACGGAACCGCTGAAAACATTTAAAAAAAGTATTGAAATACTAACACACCATGAGAACACGAAATACCACCAATCTAATATGATAGCATTTAAAAATTTTTTGAAGATAATGGAGGGAAAGTCGATGGATGTTGTAGTCCAAATGAGACCTCAAGAAAGAAAAACAATTGAAGAGAATCGTAAAAAACTTGTACCCATTATAAAAACTGTTATATTATGTGGAAGGCAAAATATACCATTAAGAAGACATAGAGATGATGGTTATTTAGAATCAGAAATTTCTTTTGGACTAGGTAATTTTCGAGCGCTATTGAAATTCAGAATCGACACTGGGAACAAGATACTGCCTGATCACGTTAGAGATTGTGCTAAAATGCTTCTTATATTAGCAAGTCAACACAAAATGATTTTGTCGAGTGCTGTGAGGAGTTAACAAACAAAATTAAAAAAGCCAAATATTTTACTATTATAGCAAATGAGACCACAGATATTTCTATTAGTGAGCAACTGTCCATTTATATTCGTTATTTCGATGTTGATACGAATGAAATTCAAGAAGAAACGAATGAAATTCAAGAAGACATTCTTAAATTTGTTAAAATTGTACATCTTACTGGTGAAAATATTTCTCGTCATATTTTGGAGACGTTAGAAAGCTTGCATTTAGACATTTCGTTATGCCGAGGTCAAGCATATGATGGAGGAGCCAATATGAGTAGTAAAATAAAAGGTGTTCATGCATATGTGTCCAATATTCAGTCTTTGGCTTTTTACACACACTGTGCAAGTCACCAACTCAACTAAGCCATTAGTATAGCTTGCACTGTGCCTAGCAAAAGAAATTCTGTGGGGGTTATTTCGACCGTTGCAACTTTCTCCGTGAGTCAGCTGGATGAATTCATATCCTCCTAGAAAAAATGCAAGCTAATTTACCTAAGGAAAAACAAAACATACTAAAGAAAATGTGTGAGACGAGATGGGTGGAAAGACATGAAGCAGTTCTAACATTTTTGGACGTTTCGCCGTGTCTTTCTGCAATTTTGCAAAAAATTACCGATAAAGGGGATAAACATGCTACAAATATATTTTCATTGCTGTAAGCAGTAATCTCGCCGGAATTCCTTGTAAGCTCGGTCATCCTCGTTGATATTTTAGGAATCACTCTCCCTTTATCTCGGTCCTTACAAACCATCGAAGTTGATTAAAGCTATGAAATTTGTTGATATGACTACAGCCAGCATCCAAAAGCCACAGCTTTTTGATAAAGTTGAAGGCCTGGCAAATGAAATTGGAACAGAAATCACGGTCTGCAGAGTAGCCAACGGTCAATCCAACAGATCTAACATTCAGGTTCAGTCTGCTGAAGAGTATTACCGATTATCGGTGTACATTCCTTTTCTGGATTATTTATTGAACGAAATGTCTCTAGATTTCCCAAAACTCAGCTGCAGAGAATTGGACAGTTACAAAAGTTACTGTTGCATAAATTTGGTAACGACTTAAAATATATCTTCCCAACAGGACAGAAGGTCGTTTAAATGGACTGGCTTTAATGCATATTCATCAAGACATTGCATCATTGATGAAGTATTGGATATATTCAGCAGGAACATAAAAAACTTTCATTTAATTATTTGTAACTTTTGTATTAAAATACAGGTAAATAATAAAAATTATATTATTTCCAATATGTCTTTATTAACAATTAATTTTAAGAACTTATGAGGACACTCGTTGCCAACTTGGTTGTGCCCCTCCCAGAAAAAAATTCTGGATCCGCCCTAGCTTACATATATGTGAAATTGAAATGATTAATGCTTTAGTATGTTATACTAACGTGTATGATTGGGTCACCCAAGGAAATAAAGATTAGACTATGAAATAGTGTGTTTTTAGTCAGTCCAGGGTATTTGCTTAAGGTTATTAGTTTTAGTTTTCATTTCAATAATTTCCTGTAGCCTGTAGAGATTGCAAATCTATGTAAAAAGTAATTGTGGATATTTTGCGGCTTTTTAGGAGAAGACCTGATTAAACCTAGTTAAGTAAGCTGCCTGTGGTTACCCTTATCAAAGTTTTCAATGTACATATTTTATTCTTACTAAAATTACCAATATGTATTCTGTTGTATGTGTGTCTACGAAATGTCATCCATACCTACTTTATCCTGTAATTTATATTTCATTTTTAAATTAAATATTTTTGAATTAACAACAAAGTTATCTTTTTTTATTCTTGTAAGCCCTCCCTTCCTATAAATACATTTTACTCGACTACTCTGCTGCCCACGGTGGGCGTACCGCGAGCGAAGTAAACGGGCTATTTCCTCCCAACATCATTTATAATTTCAGCACTTGCACCCAAATTTTTCATCACTGGTGAAAGTATAACTGTAATTCATTTTGATCGCATGCCTACTAGAGTGCGCCAGGATCTTCATTGCACCCGGATGCTACATGGGCTAGAGCCGGCATTGAATTCAAGTATTGATGAAAAACATAACTTTGGATTAGATTGTCCAGTGAATGACAAAATCTGGACTTTCCACTTCACACTTGAAACCAAATAACAATAACAACATAACGGCATTATTTTTCATTCAAGCTCCAGAAATTAAACTAACAAAGTCTGCCTGCAAAGTCACGCAACTTGGTTTCATCATTAAAATGGGGTATTTTTGGTCGACCTTGTGTCTTATAGGACCATAATAAACACTGATAGGCATTGTGAGACTCTCAAAACAGTCAAGCAGGTGATTCAAAACCAGAGAAATAGAATGTTCAACTAGAACATTTGCCATCTCCACTACAATGCTTGGCTCCCACACCGCCTGTAGGAACATTGCTCTTCTGCAAGAATTCGGATGGAACATATTCACTCACTCACCTTATAGTTCAGTTCAGACTTTGCACCAAGTGACTACTGTCTCCTAAGTTAAAAGAACAATTAGCTTCAGCGGTGATGAGATGAAAAAGCAGTACGCAGCTTCTTCGATAACATGGCAGTAAGATAGTATGACACAAGCATACAAAAAATGCCTCCAAAAATCCATTGACCAAAATGGTAATTACGTCGAAAAACACATGAATGTTCAAGCGTTAAAATTATGTACCAATTATTAATAACAACTTTTTTCTAGTTTCAAAAAACAAGGACACTTGTACTTGGGGTGGCAACTATATTAAGCAAAATAATTTTTTACCTAAAAATCTTTCTTGTCGAGTTTTAAACAAGTTGAGATAATCTCAGAACCTTGAAATGAAATTGTGGAATCTAATAATTAAACTTACTGCATCAAATTTACAGATATCACAGCGCAACTTTGGTGCAATTTATCTAACTAAAAAGATTCTAAAAATATTTCTTCGTTTTGTCTTTTGTATCACTATTATTGAAAATGTAGAAAAAAAGTAAACGTTACTTGTTTAAAAAACCTGTGATAATTTCTTAAAATCCTTGTATTATACCAAATTCAAAGTACAAAACCCGAAGTGAAAATTAAAACTATGCAATAATGTATTTTTTAATTGATATTTGGTATTGATAATATGATTATACCTAAGCTAGGCAAGAATTATTAATGGGGAGGGCGCAGACACAATTTACTCATACCAAGAAGATCAATATTACATTCTGTTGCTTTTGTTAAGCACACAATAGATTTTACAAGGCCATAAACTAATGAATGTTTAGTCAACAGATATTTAATCCATACAGTAAACGTCTGTTAGTGCTTAAACACTCAGTATAAAACTTGTGCTGGAAAACAGTTGCGGAACAAAAATATTTTACAAATATCAATATGGCCGATTCAATTGAAGATACACTTTGGCCAATTCTAATATACCAGCATATTTGTGGTGTTTGTCGGAAAACTGTCAATCGTATTCCCATCAGATTTATTTCATGGGGTGGAAAGTTTTATAGCTTGTTAATAATGGTAACATTGATTGTGGTGCATGTTGCTAATGGCATTCTGTTCTTAAGCGATCAGTTCACCATTATAGCATACGGTACACTTCGAATAATTCATGCTCTGTATTTATTATTGATTGATATAAGTTGTGACAGAAATAAATTCAAAGGGTTGATTCTGAAAATTCAAGAAATGGATAGTCTTTTCAAATTAGGAGATAGAAAAAATGTTTTGAGACACGATAAGTGTCGAAACCTCATATTTATTGGCATTATTATTCCCTATCATATTCTTCATACCACTTTAGCTGTATACGGAGCAACAAAACATGATCTAGATATTTTCTCCTCTACTCTGTTTGTTATCACAACTACAATAAGTTTCGATTTAGAAATAATATTGTTTTGTTTGATATTGTTTAGTCTAACAAAACGTGTGGAAATATTGAATGTTTTCTTAAAATTAAAAAATAAGCAAAACATGATCGCAAATGTTGACTATATGTTTGGGAGTCTTCAGCATAATTCCGATTCTAGTTACCATTTTACCTTTGTGTTACCTCTAAAGGAAAATTCCGTTCATTATTTATCCCAATTCTACATTCATTTGTTGGACTTGTGTCACTATTTAAACAAGATGTTTGAATTACAGGTTTGCACTAATCATTTAAATTTAAAAGTTAAAATAGCAGATAAAAAATACTTGAATGTTACAACAACATTTAATTTGAACTAACATTTTATTTTTTAGCTCCTCATGTCACTCGCTGTAATGTTTTTTGGCACACTTATTAGCATTTACTCTTTTCTTGAAGATTTAAAATACGATGTAAGTTTTATTGACAAACATATTTATTAAATTAATTTATATTTAATAAACTACGAATTTACAGACGAACATACTGTGAAAACTTAACAAGTAGTCAATGATGCATAAAACAAAAATTTTCTTGGTTTCTTCACTTCTAGTTTGACTACATTTAGACTTTTCTTTACGTATGGGATGGGACAAATGGGTGGGAGAAGTGTATAAACGACAAGTGTTACACTATCATGAAGATGCCTCCAACCAGTGGTTTATGAATTTGGGTTTAGAAAGAACAGTTACTTTCTTTTTATATAAAACAAACACGCAAACCTGTTACATTTGTTTTATAAAAAATAAAGTAACAAAATTATTATTTCCACTTTCCTAGCGATTGGGCTAGCAATGCATCTGAATAACATATGACATTTCACTTGTTTTTTAGCTATAACATTGTGGAATTCAGTCTTTTATAATATTTCTCTTCATTTTTCTGTTTTTTAAACTTATTACCTGATTTCATTTCCCAAAACCTAACATGACTGGTTGTGTCTTGCCCTCATTTATCATTATAAATTATGATTGTTACTTATTTACCAAAAAATAAAAATGATTTTCTAAAGTACTTCCATACATTATTTGAATAATTCTAATTAGATTATTACTAATTATATTATATACTTAGAGTTCAAATTTTATATTGTTTTTTATTTTTTCTTTAAGTTGCCAGTATTTTCACTTACTGCCTCACAAGTATTGATTCCATTGGTGAAAATTACTATTTACAAGTTTAGCTATTTTTTAATAAATCGTGAACCAGCGGACTCTGAATTATATAACATGTCAGCTTGGAAATAGAAAATTATAATAAATAGAGTGAATAAAGGAGAATTCAGTTTTTTTCAAAAATGTAACCTGTCCCTCACAGTATCTCATTATTTTCCTTTTCGTCATATATTTATTTACAAAGACAATATTTCAGAAATTGGACTCATCACTTTCCATCGCTTACGTTTTATGTCCATTTCCTTATGCTGTTTTGTTGGTGGCCATGTGTCTCATTTGTGAGAAAATGTATTTACAAATAGAAACTTCCAAACTACTTCTGACGTCAGTGAGAGTCCATGAAGAATTATGTAAGTGAACCATTTTACTTTACATTTCATTCAAATTTTTTTTATGTTTCTTTCCAATTCTTTCTAGGTCAGTGCTGAAGAGGCGAGTGCTTGTATGTTAGTGCAATAAAATCATAACCACACATTATTTAAATTAATATAATTCCAAACAACTCTCAAACAAAGGCACTGAGGATGCACTTTTGACATTAGTATTTACAAATCAATCAGAAGGTCAAGTTTTTTAACATCAGAAGAGAAAAGTATAGAATGGCCTCATACTGACTAGTTGTGGTAAAGCAATCGTACATATTTTCATTGAAGGAAAATTATTTTATCTATATGTAACCTTAAGTTACTCTGCAATGATCTATGTCCGCCGTGCTAAGGGCGCGACCACATAAAATTTTTTAATTATTTTTATGGAATTTTTGCAAAATTTAATTCTCTCATAAAAGACAATAAAACATAATAATGTTTACTATAGAAAATATGTTTTGGAATGTAGAATCATCAAACTGCAATCAATTTTGTTTACTTTTGGAAACATTTTTATTAAATTGCATTGTAATAAATGTGCGAGGTTAAATCGATAACTGGCGTTCTTACTTAATCAGCTTTGGCACCTGACAACAGGCTCTGACATTGAAGCATTTGAACCTAATAGCACCCCTAGTAATAAGCTAAGTGTGCACCGCTTTAATCCAATAAAAATGTTTGTGTTGATTATGTGTGTCCGTCTACTCACTATCGACTTGGCCATAGAATCTATTTTTGCCATTCAGAAATAAATTGCTGACCTTATATATGCATACTTAAAAATAAATTAGCGTAACATAATAAACATTTAACATCTTTATAAATACAGTAAGCAAGGTCTCAAACAAACTATATGGTAGCATTATTTGGTACTTACCTAATTAATTACGAAATTTCCTAACCCAACATAACACAGTTAAATGAATAATGTAAATATATAAATATTGAATGCAATAGACGTGAGAGGAAGCAGTTCAATATCTGACAGAGTAACATTACCTACTTGCCATGAAGTGGTTATTTAGTACAAGCTTACTTATTCACGATTCTGGTCCCTTTATACGATATAGGGTAAACTTCTGTCAAAACATTATTTTATGGCTGATATGAGGAATACCAATACGAGGAATTAAAGCAAACGCACACATTATATATAATGTAAATATATTTCATTTTAAATTTATTTTACAATGACATATGAGACCATTATACTCAACACTAATGTTATATTTTTGGAGGTTTGCTTTTGACATTCTCGATTCTGTTCCTTGGACTACATATTGGTAGGCGTGTCTAATCAAGTTAATACAATATTGACTACATGTTTTAATATTTATATTACAAAGAACTTATCAAATCTAATTCCAAAGCCACAAACAATTAAAAGAACAATGTTTACGGTGTGAATTATTAAAACATAACATCTTAAAAAGAACAAAATATACTGCAGACATCTCATGGTGAATGTGTCACTTTATTTCTCCATGCCAAGAATTTTTTTTCATTACTCCATAACTTAAAAGGGAAAAAGTAACTTTTACGAGATCTATCATGTAACAGTTACTGTCAGATGATCTATCAAAACCCATTTGTCCATTTGACATAATTTTTCTTTTCAGAAACTGTTTGATTTAGAAACTATAATTTTATACAGGGTAAATATGATAATAAATTTTTTTTTATTTCGTGTATCATTTGGGATGCTAATTGAAAGAACAAATAATAAGGATTCCAAAGTTTTGCAAAAACATATATCATGAATTATATCGAAACTCAAATCTCGGAAACTGCTGAAAACTGTAATGATGATTCTAAATTTCATAGTTTTCAAGATATTCTCCATATTGTTATGCCTGTGAAACATACTACACAATATAGGTATATACATAGTTAAAAATTACATTAATATTTTGAAATATTTAATGTAACACACACCCTTGAAGTTTGCATGTGCCTAAAATCCTAGTGCATATAACCTATGTACTGAGGGTCCCACTCGTAGGTTTTCTCTCATTAATTTCTCCTACAAAGTTATATCTACATAATGTGGGAAAAGTTATAACAGATGAAAACAAATTTTTAGCATTTATTATATGGAAGAATCAGTTGGTAGAATTTTGAACAACATATAGAATTCTTTTATTGTTCCACTCACAAAACGCATTAATGACATTATTTTGCACAAAAGTGCACATCTCAAACACTAACATGAAATTAATTTTTTTATGTCAAGCATATAAATAAGATACACCAATATTAAATATTTCTTTTTATCTAATGTCCGACATCACGTGCAGCTTATTAAAAATAATGAGGATTTACTTGAAAAAGTGTGACAACATGTCAAAACACTTTATTTTGCAGGTAATTAAATTATAATAAAACATACCTATGCCATGAAATTTTAAATTTAAGAACAAATTTTCTATTTATTAGATATTTGTAAAGGGAAAATTTATTTTTCTTGCTTTTTATGGCCTAAAAACGGGCCGTCTCCAGACTCGTCCGTCAGTTTTTGTGATGTGCATATTTTTTTTTTATTAATAAAATTTCAATGATGATATACATGTGCTCACTATAATAATAATGCTATACATGTAAACAGGTAGCACAAATGTTCATGTTCGTTGAAACTAACCAAATAATTTATTTTCATAATGTGCAGATAATTTTATTTCATATGACTATGTAAAAATTATAATAATTATTTATTATTACATTGTGTTCATTAAACTGCGGCTGGTTCTGTGCAGTAGTTATCAATCCCTTAATTTTAGAAGGTAGGAGGTATCTAAGACGAAATAAAAAATGGCATGTATTTATTGCTACATTTATTTATATACATTACCTACGCAAAATGTAGATCTCTACATTTATAGAACAATATTTAAAAGTATAAACCTATTTATTAAAATTTTGCTAAACATTTTGAAATGTACTCTTTAACTTCTGAAAGCATTGCCACTGTGTTATAAATATATACTACTTTGCCTCTTGTAAACACATAAACAGTAAACAGACTGCCCTGATTGATAGATTCTATAACCTGTTTTGTAAACTCAAATAATTCCATATTATAAACATACTCTATTCTCTTCTTTCAGCATCTAATGTCCGACGTCACGTGCAGCTCATTAAAAATATGATAGAAGCATCTGAACTGGGTCAATTTACAATTTGCCACTCATTCAACCTGCGAGCAGCAATGCTGCTTAGTTCTTTAGGATTGCTCATGAGTTACGCTGTTGTTCTGATTCAATTTATGAATGTTGGTGATCTGTTTTAACTTGTAAATAATAATTTGCCAAATTTGCTTTATCCAAATTTTACACTTCTTAGGGTTTGTCCAATTATGACACAACATTATTTGCAGATTCCTTATTATATGTGTGTTGATTTTAATTAATTTCTCATTTGTGCATCCATCTATTCACCGCTTTTCCCCTTTGAAAAGTATAATAAAAATAATTATTAGTTTTGCCTGAGTTGTGTAAACTGACATACTTTAAAAATTGTTTCACTTTATGGAATTTGTTTTTAAATGAAAGCTGGCTAGTATCAAATGAGTCACTTTTAAATATTAACATTTTTACAAAATCTCCTGATACTTACTATTAACATGTATTGTAACTACTTTTAAATTAATGTTTTGATGTGTGTTTAATACACATTGGTTTTGTATATATTTTTTAATTAATTGTTTATTTTATTTTAATTATTTCTTTATTTTAACGAGTGTGACTATTTATTCTAGTTATTATGATCAATTGATGCATATTAAATATGAGTTGTTTTTAATAAATTTACGTATTAATACAATACAAATTAATAGGCTTTTGATTTATCATTATTCTGCCAAGAAACTTATCTTTTCAGTACTATTTATTGCCACTCTTTATAATTGAAGAAAAAGTGTAAAATGCAAAGTTTACAAACAACACAAAATCTAACAATAGTAAAAGCAGGACTTGCTTAAGGCTCAAATTTTGTCTATTGGATACTGAAGAGTTGAAAAGAAAAAAGAACATTAAATTTTCAAATCAGTTTAATTCTAACACCTAAATGATAAACAGATATCAATACACAAAGTAAACTAACATCAGATTCAGAAAACAAAAGGTTTGAACTGTTCAATATGCTGCTAACCTTCATTCCATTGCGAGTTGAATCTACTACAAAGACAATTTCCGTTAACATTAACTGATGACTCTTAAGGCATTTAACCTATACTAGTTATTGTATCATCTTCAAGGGAAATATATTCTTTTTAAACTATTACGATACAAATATATAAAATTATATTTCATCTGTTTCAAGTTTACATTCCATCATTTGGAGATAATTAATTTTTATAATGTTTATTCATTTTTCCAACATCAATACTTATACTTTATAATTTACTATGAAAGTATAAACATATATATATATATATATATATATATATATATATATATATATATATATATATATATGTATATATACACAAACACACTCCAAATTGTTGTCCATTTACAAATATTAGTATTGTCCACAACACTGCTGGAAGAATGCTAGACATTGTGCTTTTGGGCAATGACAGTTACGATGCTGCCATTCTTTTGCACCAAAGAATGAATATGACTTTGATTTATGAATATTAGTAAATTTTATTTTTCAACCATTTCGGTGAGATGGTTGAAAAATGGAACTTTTCCAAAGGCTATAATGCCAATATGCTTCTACATCTCCCAACAGAGATTGAACAAATTTGTTGTTAAACAATAAGAATATATCAATAAAAAAACTCTTATCCCGAAATTGTACATAGCTTTGCTCCTACACTAAGGATCCAAGAACCTGTCTTTATGCAGTGGCGCTATGTTTAGCAGTGGCTGATGATATGGCAGTCATGTTCACCTTGCGAAAGCAGCACTTTGCTATCATCATAGTGATAATCTGGATATCATGCCGATTACTCATTCAGACTTAGCTGCTGCTTTCGCTAAGCTAAAAAAATAAATCATATTTTTGGTGATTTACCTGGTTCATATTCAAATTTTGCACTAACATATTCATTCAAATGTCAAAATATATAATATATTGACCAATATCCATTCCACGGAATAAAAATCATCTGGTTTACGCATACATCTAACAGTGCATTCAAATTGGTATTAGCCTTCAGGAGAAAAAATTCCTCTGTGAACCTCTTAAAACGTCAGATTTTTTTGTCGTAAAATCAACTCAAATCTTGATAAGAAAATTTGATTTGTTCCCGTGCGTTAGACAGTTTGTTATGAAATAATGACAATGAACCTTATTCTTAGGATTGAATTCTCTTTGCTATTCCTAGACTCTGCATTTCTCACCAAAATTTTATTTGATGCTATAGAAAATGAGTCATATTTCAAATGTTGGGCCTTCGTTATTAACAATCTTTGCAAATAATATTGGAAGTGCAGTAAAAACTTCTACTCGCTTGTTATTCACAGGGGAAATTGAACTTTTAAGTTCATCAATACTGTTTTCAAATGTGGCATAACTTTAAGAAATTGCACACAAATTCTCCATCTCACTGCTACGTAAACATTTTGAATTCAGAATGATTTATTAATAGCAATATTTATTTATATAAATTAAGTAAATGTTCTAGTAAGTGTCTGGATTTGCTGCGATGATATATTAAACAAATATGCAAAAGAAACAAAAAACAGACGATAGTCAAAGTAGCAGAAAGTCCTTATAAGTCCTTATAAAACGTATTTTATTTAAGAATATATCTTTCCATATAAACTCTTCGTAGATTTTTATCTCCAAGGATGAATCCAATATTAAATAAAGTTATAATATGAAATTTAGGGCCTACGAGTAATAAACAGAATCCAGTTCTACAAAGGGGTTCAGTGTTATTGTTTCATGACAATCCGTCTCACGCTCAGGATGAAATCTAATTTGTTTATCATAATTAATATAGATATTACAATAAGAGATACAGAAAGAATATTTTAAGAGGTTTCTGGAGGAATTTCCTCTAATGAAAGCTAGTTTCATGTTGAATGCACGCTAGATCTAAGTGGAAAGCGGTTAATATTCCATTCCACGAATTAGATGTTGATTAATGTAACAATATTGAACATGTATTTAAACAGTTGAATGAATGTATTAATGATAATTTTGAAATAACCAAAAATATAATTTATTTTCTTAGCTCAAAGAAAGCAGCAGCTAAATCTGTATTAGTAATCAGCATGATATCCAGTTTAAAGCAAAGATGGTAGTAAGATGCGCCATTGCAAGATGAACATGATGCTGCCATGTCATCAGTGACTGCTATTATCAAAATTGCATAAAACAAGCTTTTGGTTTCTTATTGTATGACTAAAAAAATGTACAATTTCAACCAAAACATTTTTTCATTAATACATTCTTATTGCTATTTTTTTCAATTTTAGTAGGGAGAGGTAAAAAAAAAGCACTTGTAAAATGGCCTTTGGAAAAGTTACAAATGTTTTCTTCATTTTCTCCAAAATGATTGAGAAATAAAACCTATTAATAGTTACAGACAGTTTATCATAAAGAACTTACTTATTACTATTTTTTGAAATCAATGCAAATGGTAATATGGGTTGTGATCTGTTCAACTTTGTGTTCACTGCAAAACTTTTCCCTGTATTGACTGAGAAATGTGTAATCTTTACTCAAACATCAGTTAGTCCAGGGCATAGTTCAATTTCATAAATAAAGATCCTATGTCAGATTGTTTCAGTATAAAAGCTTTTGGTTATCGACAACCAAACTTGAGAAGAAAATTATACACATACATGTTAAGAACATTTATTAAAATGAATCCAGAAATTACTTGTATTGAATAAATGTAGCTGTAATATGTGGAAAGCTAGAAATAATACCGTGTTTTCTGATTTCTACCCATAGTTACTGCATACAAACTCGATAGGAAATGTCTAGTTAACTTTCAAGATGAAAGTTGACTAGATTTCTTTTGAAGTAACTCTTTAGTTGCCTTTCTGATATCTGCTAATTACTAAATCAAGCCGAACACTTAGTAGACAACATGCCTCTACGCTGTCAGAATGTAATAAATAATGATGATAATTGAAATATCTTATGTCCATTGGTTAAAAACCTCCTGTGAGCTTTAAGTTTATAAAGTTCATACGATGACATAAATTCATTTGATTAATTGATTTTAGAACAAAGTTCCTCATGGCAGGTTACATACTTGGCGAATGAGAATCAGCCTGAAAAAAGTGTAAGATTTTGACCGCTACTTTTGCCACAGTCAAAAGTGTAAATTTTATATTGTATGTCAAATTATTTTTTTGCTAGCTTTTTATTGTAATCTGATAGTTTCCAAATTGTTATATATTTATTTGCATTATAAATTATTATTATAATAAAATTAAAAACGTAAGAATTGTAACAATTTCACAGATGAGAGTTCCACCATTTTATTTTTTAATACATAATATATAGTGAACAGAACGTCATTGCAACCAGTTATCCTACAACATCTCCCATTATTATTAGAGTCTCAAATGATGTAATATTGTTAATTTTATAAGATAATTTTTCTTTAATAAGCCTACAGTAATTTTTCTTACCGTCATTTACGTAGAGTTGAAATATTTCAAATGCTCCTTTCGTATTGCAAACATTTCATCGGGATTGAGTGATATCTTTTACTCTCTCTACTAAAATTTATCTTTCGTGAGTTTGAAATGAACATTAATATGCTGAAATTTATAGCAAATATGAACGAGTATAAACATTTTTAACAAAGTGAATGTATAATTCTGAATAAAATACATAATTAGTTCCCTGCATATCAATCTTCACTTTGATTTTAATAAAATCACATGTTCAAATGTAAATGCAAATGCTACGCTATATTTTATGTACTGGTATTTATTTATAAATATTGCATGAATAAGCAAATACTAATTCGATATACCACTGTGACAGTGCAAATAACAATTTATTGAGTATGGTATTTAGATTTACCAACAGTTGACACAAATTAACATCAACAATTACAATAAAATGCCAAGAAGTTGAAATAGTTGCCACATATACATTATTATTTAATATGTCTATAAACTATAATATTAAACCAACCACAACAATATGTACACATTTACATACCCCATTAGTTTTGACTTAAACTTTCTAAATGGTAATTTCTTCAGCTAACAGCTACTACACGAGCATAGATGTACCAAATTGTCAGTATCAATCTGAATGGGGCTCTTTAAGTTACTTTATACTATGTTGTAGTAGATTTGAGAAATATTGAGTTATATGTTGACTCCGAATAATGATAGAATATGATGGATGAATTTATAGTTGTATTTTCACTTTACAAACTGCATGTACCAAGGATAATATGGATACTCAATTATTCATCTAATACGTTAAGATGTATTTCATAATGTTTTAAAATGGCTATCCTTCTAATATAAAAATTTTTATCTTCACAAGATCAGTTCAGCAGTATAGAAAAATAAGCATAGTTAATTAAAGAAATATATAATCCATCAACAAAAAAATACTTACTTGGTAAGCACACTATGAGAAAATACCAAACGATGGTACACAGTCCTCACAAGCACTTCACCATGTGATCGTAGCGGTACTGGGCACTGTACGAGTTGTATCAGGGGAGATGTGGTGAATAGTTAGGAAAGTACCTAGGCGCTCAAGACATTGTGGTACCACTGACAATGATTATTAACAGAATTTATATTTGTATGAACAAAATGTTCATAGGGAGCTTTTTGATGGGTTAAGTATGCGTTAAATGAAATAAGAATTTCATACGATATAAGAGATTTCAAGTCCAAAAATCGTTAAGCGCATTCATTCAGCTAAAAATATTGGCAAAGAGGTCAGATAGCATATTCCATGTTAGGGAATGATTTTCCATCGACATTGTTTAACTTAAAATGATATTCTAGGAAATATTGACACACCTACATAAGTTATATGTTTTATATTTATACTTTCAACATGTATGAGTTATTTGTTAAATGCTTTCTGAATGCTTTAAAAATAAATTTAGTATTACAAGCAATTAATAAATTTAGTATTAAAAATCATTATGTAAGGATAATGTAATGAATGCTTTAAAAATAAATTTAGTATTACATTATCCTTACATAACGATTTTTAAACTCTATGTTTTAAATCAGGCTGTCAAAGGAAATATATTGACTCCTATTAAACAATTTTGATCTATTTATTATATTTGACTGATTTCCCTACCTCTGCAGTATTATAAAAGTACAACTTAGGGTAAATCTATAGATTAAAGATATTTTAAAAAAAGTTAATGGAAAATGCTGTTTAATTTTTTGTGTACTAAAAGTGCATGTTTTTAGAATTGTTGGCTGCCTCTCTGTTGGTTTCTCTGTTTGAGTATCATATAAAAACAATTAGATTTTTCATTACGTATAGCTATAAGCTTGGATTAAAACTTAGTATACTTTTTATCACAATTTAAAACAGATAGTCAGAGGGATTACTTCAAAATTATTTTATTCAAACTTAAAGTCTTCTTGCTTCACACCGTTTATTCAAACAAATATAGAGCCCAGAGCTAATGCCACAACATGCACTTTGATTCATTAGATCACTAAAGAACAATCCACAAAAAAGGGTCTCCATGTCTACTCCATACTAAATAAAATGCTCCGGACATAATTCTTACTGCAAGTATTTCATATTACCGAATATACCTAATTTTTCAGGTACTTTGATGAATTGTGCACAAAAAGAAATAATCACTTTATTTTCTTTTTGAATAAGATTTATAAAAATTAATTCAATGTATTCCATATAACACGCCAACAATTTATCTGCGGCTGTTTTTTTGGGATTTCTATAAATTGGTTGTATCATTGGGCACTGAGGATAGTAGGTGTTGATGTGGGAATAGCAGGGTTCTTTCACTACTAGCTCTATATTGTGTACTCTAGAATGAATGGATGCTCATGCCACTTGATTTTGCACCCGACAACAAGACGAGGAAAGTAATTCATAGAGATGCTGTGCATAAAACCATCACAGACGTGTAAGCAACTTACCTGCTGTAATTAGCTTTATTTTGTTTATTTTTCTTTTTGTTTCTTTTATTTTTTGTTTTAAATTAAGCTTCTATGAGGAAGAAAGAAAAATTTTAGTTTACTACACTTTATTTAGTTAATTTTAGTTTAGTGTGTGTGTGTGTGTGTGTGTGTATATATATATATATATATATACATACATATATATATATATATATATATATATATATATATATATATGTTATGGTGTTAACAAATAAATAGCCTATTAATTTGCTTCAATGACTGATCTCGAAACTAATGCAATACTTCCAATCTGCTTTAATTACTCGAATATAACAATAAATTTTGAAGTACTTACAGTAAACATGAACAGGGCTTAATTTTGATAATAGATGAACTTAAATAGAATTCAATTTAATTGATTAATTGCGAATAGGTAGGAAATTGTAAGGAGTAGAGTATCAATTATTTCTTATGCACTGATTAATATTCCAATTTTTTTTAGTTTTGGAGTACAGAAAGTACTCCAAAACTGAAAAAATTTGATATTAATCAGTAAATAAATAATTCACATATGTGAAACTTTAAACTTATGTTTATTATGGTTTAATATAAAATAAAATTATTTTAATGCAAATAAATGCGAAAAAAGTAAATTCAACTTGAAAGAGAATTTTTAACATTTTCTCACACATACATATGCAACATAACTAATGAAAATTAACTTCTTATTTTTTCCATTAAATGTATGTTTGTAACCGAACTACTTACTAAAAGACAGAAAAGTAAAAATAATAAATAACGACTAATGATTTGTGAGGAATCTGCACGTCAGCAATTATTGTTTAGAACCAAAATTAAACTTTAGAAATTAGTGTAATAACAATAAGTAACAAACGTTTGCCAATAAATGTCTACATGTCACTCAGGTGGTGGCACATATAAGTCCAGAAATGAGTGGGGCAACGATACGTAGCACATGCGGCTAGGTAGGTGTGCATGTCAGGGAGCGAGTAACTTGAACAGGCACACACATATGCGCACTTGTCATTGCGAGTAGACCTCTCTGAACTAAATTTTATAATTGTGAATGAAACTATTGATTGCAGGAAATATTACAATGACCTTCATCATTTATATTTTAACAGGATCTTTCTTCACTTTGTTTTTATGACTTTGAATAGCTGATTGCTTATAATTATTATTGTTTTAATCCTAAGAATAACATATTAGCTTTGGTTTTATGTTAACTTTTTGTCCTTTTGTGAATTGGGATAGTTGATTGCATATATAGCTGGGTGATAGCTGGGGATAGTTGATTGCATATAAAAGGTAAATATGGTTATATTAAGAAAAAACAAATAGCCTCTTAATAATAAACAATGGACCACTTAAGACAGCTTTAGATTTTTACGTTTACTTTCAGTTCATTATAGAGGAAACCCATGAAAATATAATTTACAAAAATTATTGATTGATACCGGAAGGATAAACATAAAAAAGGATAATTTAAAAAATTTAAATCATGACTGTGCGGAAAAATTTAACTGAAAAGTAAAAATAAGGTGTTACAGTCGGCTTGTGATTAAGGATCTAGTAGTAGGCTGCTCTCGACTTTCAATCGCAACATATTTAATTCTTTTAATGGAGATACGACTGATACGAATTGAGATAAGACTTAAATATCTTTGTGATGAGTATAATCACAAAGATATTTAAGTCTTTTAATGAAGGTATCTATTGCAGTTGGAAAGCTTATCTAATAAAAAGTTTTTTTTTTAAATTTCATGGCAGTAATGAACTCCGCAATTAAACATTACGTATTAAAATTATATTTTTATCAATTTACATCATACGGCTCTTTGTAAAAGTTTTGGTAGAAGGTTCATGCCATTGTCAGTTGAATTAAAACCAGGTTCTCTTTCATTAAAATCAATTGAAATGCTCTTACACACAAAATATATAAAAGGATTTTATTTACTGTGTTCACTTTGTAACTGTAATCAATTTGTCTCTGTTGTCTAGAAGGCTGTTGTCAGGTGCTAATGGCCATTACGTAGCAAGGAGGTCTGAAAATATTTTAACCTATTTGTGGATAAGTAGGAAGTGGAGGATGCACCAGGGTTCAAGAAATGGCTTTCGATACATGACCAAAATTTTATAGCAATCGGAAATGATGCATTTCATCACTTACATTTTATATTAACATAGGATTTAAGGTCAATAAATTTCCACATCAAAAAGATCAATATTATATTTGGTTACTTGTGTTAAGCGCTCAATAGATTATACGAAGTGATAAACTAATGGATGTTTACACAAAAGACATTTAATCAGCACAGTAAATGTCACTTGTTTTTTGAATACTCAATAAGACACTTGTGTTGAAATTTTGTTGAAATATTTTCCAAGAATCAACATGTACAACGAATCAATTGAAAAAACACTTTCACCAATTTTAATATATCAGCATGTGTTTGGAGTTTACAGAAAAACTGCTAACAGAGTTCCCACCATGTTTACATTATGGTGTCAAAAGTTATATAGTTTTTTAATAATAAAAATAATGATTGTGTTGTGTGTTGCTTCTAGCATTTTGATCTTAACCAAACCTCACTAATTTATAAATTCATTTTTATTTTCCCTCATTTTCTTTTTTAATTTTTCCCTTGATTCATGGATAATGTAAAATAAAATTAACCGCAGCCGAGTGTTGCTACATGAGAAGATGGTGCTGTGTTATATGCATAATAGAATTAAAATTAAATTTAATAGAAAAAGCCAACTAGATGGTGCTGTGTCACTTTATGGAAATAAGGAAATTATTTTATTGAAATTTTCTCCTCAAATTAAAGTGCCAATTCGAAGGTGAATTTTCAGACAATCGGAACGCAATTATCATTGCATTTGTCCCACAAAGAATATTTCTCATTGTTCTATTTTCATTTATTTCAAGTAATATAGAAAAGCAAAAACTTTACAAAATTTACGTTTTCCATTGATGTCTGCCATCGGTATTATTTTTCATTTATTGATTATATGGCAAGCATTGTTAAACTATTTGGCGCATTCATATGCAATAGATATCTTAAATTGATGAAATAGTAGACCAAGTAGAAGCATAGTACAGTTCATTAACACAACTATGATTATCATAAGACATTAATCTACAAGTAAAAATCTTTATAAATTGTGTAATAAGATTACAATATAATCGCGTACAATAAAATTACATTAAAATCGTCTATAATTTGATTAATCACAACAGTACTGTATTAAATGTTGCTCAAAAATATTTCAAGGCGTCTATTAGTCATCAATCTGCATAGATTTGTGGTCGGTCCTTGAGCAATCTACGTAGATTTGTGGTGGAACCTGAATTTGGGGCCCATGCCCACTTCCCTGCAACAGCTAACTGGTTTTCGTGAAAAAAATTGCATTCTCCAATTCAAAAAGTATGAAGCAGCAAACCCAATGAATAGAAATCTTATGCTCATGGTAAAACTCATGATTTGTGCCATGACAGCGGATTATAAAACTAAAAATTACATGATTGCTTATAATAAGAATAACATTCAATTATACACAATGATAAAAATTCTTCATATGTTTGTTTACGATTAATGAAAAAGTTGCCATGATAAAAATATCTCTCAAGGCTTATAGCATACACATTAGAAAAAAATCAATGTAATAACGTGGCAATGTGCTAATTTCCTAAAAGTGTAAATTACTTGTCACAAAGGTAATTTAATAATTTCTTCAACATTAGTGGACAATGAATTGAAATGCCCATACGCATAAAATAAAAACAGGACTATATTAACTGAGTTCACTTTGTAATGGTAATCAATTTATCTCTGCCTCTAGAAGTCTGTTGTTAGATGTCAATATTTGAAAGTAGCAAGGTTGTTTGATAACATTTAACTCGTTGTTTAACAATATATGAATGGGGTTAGAGGTAAGATAATTTTTTCGCATATATTATAGACTTGTACAGTTTTCCAAAAATTATATTTATTACATTTGAGTATCTAGATTTTTATATCCGTTTTTTGATTTAAAATGGCATGTGTAAGTTGAGTCACTTTTTAATATTGTATTACCTTCTAATTTTATTTACTTTGATAATCAGTGGACATAAATAAAAAAAAAAGATCAATTTGAGCCAAGGTGGAATAGAACTGAAATGATAAAAATGTGTATACAACTGAAGCAATAAAAACATACAGAACAAAACAATTACCAGTTTCATAAACAATCTGTGACAAATGTATGTTTACTTATATAATCATGTTTAACATTGAAAATATATAAATTTATAAAATGTTATCCGTGTGTTGTAGCTAGACTTATACATTTTTGGTCCAATTCTCATTTAATAACAATTTAGATCCAATAACTAGCAACATCTGTAAACCAAGTGATTGACTAAACCCTAGATAACTACATGGAAAAAGTGTTTGTTTTAGCTAAAATATAAACTCATGTTCGTGATATTTTACACAATTGACAGTGATAAGGCACTAAAATTAGATGACATTATTCAAATTATAATTATTTGCTTTAACTTATTCATGAAAATTTCTAAAACAAGTGATTCAAAATTACCTCTACTTTCACCTACGATGGACTACGCTGCAAAGAGAGTAAATACTTTTTGTCATCCATTTTTCTTGTGCGTTTCCATTCATGGCATTTTCCATAGGTATTTCTTTTATAGTTTTTCCTTGTTTGATGCAAATTGTTGCACTGTTTATTTGAATTTGATTCGATCATTTTCCAATATGAGTTAAAAGATTTGGCTTGGGACAATGTTGGTGTTGGCCGGTGGGAGGCAGACTTTTTGTTGTGAAAAAACATTCCAGATGATTTCTTTAAATTTGTATTTTCATATGGTCCATGTTACTCTTAGCCAAGACTACAACCAGCTGAATGTGCTATGTCTTCACAAAATACTTGCTTGTTATAGTTCAAAGTATAATGAAACTGTTAATGCAAGTAATATTTATCATCCCATAAAATGTTTATGTTTGTCTTCTCCATAAACTTTGATTGCATGGCATATTGGAACTCACCTGCTCAAAAGTATCTACCCCCCCACTTGATCGAATTGTAAAACTCAACCTTGTGTGGTTTGTTGGTGCCCTCCATATCATGGTGCCATCCTCATCACACAACGGCTACCATTAAATGACTTTAGATGGTTTTGGCTTGCACAATAGTAAAGTGAGTGATACGATGTAGTGAAAAAAAAGAAATGCTTTGCTTGGCTAACAAACCTATAATATACTTTCAACATCCTTGCACTATACCAAATTCAATGTACAAAATCTCAAATTTAAGTTCAAATTTTTCTGTGATGGTAAACACCTGGATTTTTTTAACTGATGTCTGGTGTAGATAACGTGGTGTGTACCTTATCTAAGCAAGAATTATTATTGGGGAGGGTGCAGACACAACTTACGCTGTTCTCACATCAAAATATTAATATTAATTATGTTCCTTTTGTTAAGCACACAATGGATTTCACAAGGTTATAAACTAATGGATGTTTACTTGAAAGACATTTAATCAATAAAGTGTCACTAGTGTTTAACAAGTACTCAGTAGAACACTCATGCTGGAATTCAGTTTAAAAAATTAAAATATTTCATTAGAAACAATATGGCTATTAATTCAGTCGAAGATACACTTTGGGTAATTTTAATATACCAGCGTGTATGTGGGGTTTACCGAAAAACTGCTAGTCGAGTTCCCACAAGATTTAAATTGTGGTGTGGAAAACTATACAGTCTGTCAATAATGGGAGCATTGATTGTGATGCATGTTGCTACTGGCATTCTGTCTTTTAGAGAACACTACATCTATATAGCGTTTGGAACTCTTATATTAATTCATGTTCTGTATTTATTATTGATTGATATAACTTGTGACAGAAATGTATTTGAAGGATTAATTCGAAGATTTCAAGAAATGGATTATCTCTTCAAACGGGAGCATAGGAGAGATTTTTTGAGAAACGATAAATATAGAAACCTCATTATTATCGGAATTCTTATCCCGTATCATATTCTTCATACCGCTTTCACTATTCACGGAGTAATAAAGCATGATATAAATATTGCCTTTTCTAGTCCGTTTATTACTATTAGCGCCGTTATTTTTAATTTAGAAATAATATTGTTTTGTGTGATTTTATTTAGTGTAACAAAACGCGTAGAAACCCTGAATGTTTTCTTAAAATTGAAAAATAAACAAAATATAGTCGCATCTGTCGATGCCATATTTAGGAATCTTCAGCATAATCCCAATTCAAACAATCATTTTTTGTTTGTATTGCCTTTAGACGGAAATTCTATTTATCATATATCTCAATTCTATGTTCGTTTATTGGACCTTACTCACCATTTACATAAGATGTTTGAATTTCAGGTTTGTACTGGTCGTTTAAATAAAGTATTGAAATCACATTTTAACATCTAAATAACACTTCTGAGAATAGTTAATATATTAAAAAACATAAATATTGAAATCACATTTTAACATGTAGATAACAACTTTAATTCAAAACTTATTGAGAACTAACCTTTAATTTAATTTCTTAGTTCCTGACATCACTCTCTGTGATGTTTTCTGGCACACTCGTTAACATTTATTGTCTTCTCCACAATTTGAAATATAATGTAAGTATTATTAAAACATACATTAATTAAATTTGCAGGTTCATTTAGGTATTTAATCTTTCCATCATGATTTAAAACATATTGTGCTATTACCACAAATACAAAATTTTTAATAAATTGAATAAAACAAATTTCATAAATTACAAATTTGTAAACAGGAAACGATAATATAATCTTGAAACGTATGGTATTAAGGTCAAACAATTTATTACCTGAGCTGAGGGACTTGTAACCTCATATAATTACAAATATACTTGCTGTGAGAACTTATCAATTGGTCAGTGAAGCATATGGTAACAACTTTGTTGATTTCATCAGTTATAATTTAAACAAATTTAGACTTTCTTTTACGGATGGCAGAAGTCCATAAATGACAAGCGTGAAACCGTTATGAAGATGACTGCAACCAGCAGTTGATGAATTTAGATTTGGCTTTATTTTCTTTTTATTTTATGTAATAAAATTATTATTAAACAACCTCAAGGGGATTGAGCTGATAATGTATCTGATTAGCGTATAATATTTCACTTGTTTTGTGTTATACATTACTTATATATTATAATTCTATTAATTTTTCTTTCTTTTCCAATTTAATATATGATTTTATATTTCCAAGACTCCTGCATGACTGAGTATTCATTTGTATATCATTCCCATTATTCACTGGTTATCATTAGTCATGACCTTAAGTTATTTACAAAAAAAAATTAATTACTACAAATGAATGCATTATTTAAATAACCCAATTTAAATAGGGTTAACAAGTTTTTTTTTTCTTTAACCCAATGTCATTTCCACTTACTGCTGTGTCCTTATTGATAACATTGTGGAGTAATATAGCCTCAGACATATTAGATTACATCAATGAAAGTTACCGAATACAAATTTTGCCAATTTTAAATGTGTGGTGAACCAGCTGAACATATTAGTTTGGAATTAGTTAATTAAAAATTGTATTGTGAAGATATAGAGGGCAGTGTCGAGTGAATGATTGTACGTAAGCTTCAACAGTCATAGATTTGAAAAGTTCCCATCCAAACATAAATATTGGTCATAAATTAAAAAGGTGTGTTCAGTTTTTTTCCAAAATTTAACCTGTCACCAACAGAATGCCATTATTTTGTTTTTGTCATAGTTTATTTGAAAAGAGAATATTTCAGCAACTGGATACATCACTTTTCATCACTTATATGTTATGGTCATTTCCCTACACTGTATTGTTGGTGGCCATGTGTCTCGTATGTGAGAAAATGTACTCACAGATAGAGACTTCAAAACTTCTTTTGACATCCATGCAAGTCAATGAAGAATTACGTAAGTGAACTTTTTTACATTATATATTTTTAAAACATTTTTATACTCATTCTATATACTTTCTAGGTCAGTGTTAAAGAATTTGAATGATGTTTTCAGTGTTACTTTGTTTAACGACTATGTGGACACACTGTTCAATAATAATGAGGTTGTATTAACAGAAAATTATTTTATTTATTTAATAATTTTATTTATATTTCAACCTTTACTGAGACTTAAAAAGCTCAGATGGCAGTCTTAATGCTACAAAAGCAATCTCTTATAGCCAGTCACAATGCAATATGTGAGAAATGTTGATGCATTAAAATCAGACCCACATATTTATTTAAAGTAATGCCATTCCATATAACTTGACCTAAGGCACTGAGGATACACTTTCTATGTTTGTATTTAGTTGATTCAGACAGAACAAAATACTTAGCAATTTAATTAAATATACAGCACCTTTAATCCAATATTGTGAAGGTAAAAAATTTTTGACCCATTGATTTTTTCAATACATTATATACATAGGAATCAAATTAGTCATAGAACCTGTCTTCACTATTCGGAAATGAACTGCTGACCATACTTTTATAAGCAAACATAGTAATGAATCAAAATAATATAAAACAATGTTAAATATAAAAAAACACATTTAGTAATACAGCTAGCAATATCTTAAAGAATTTGTATGCTAGCATTATTTGGTACTTAACTATACAAATGCAAAATTACCTAACAAAGTTTAAATTAATAACGTGCATATAAAAAGTATCGAATGACCTAAACAAGAGAGAATGTAGTTTAATATCTAATAGAACAACATTGCCTGCTAGCCACGGATAGAGTATTTAGAGTAATCTTAATAATTGCGATCCTGGTTCGTTTATTCAACTCAGGGTAAACCTCTGTCAAAATATTATTATATAATTGATATGAAGTAAACCAATGTGTACTGTGATCATATTTTATTTTAAATCTATTGTATAATCATATGTGAGACCACTATGTTCAATACTTAACGTTATATTTTGGGAGGTTTGTTTTAGATGACATTCTCGATTCTATTCTTTAGACTGTATACTGTTAAGTATGTCTTATCAGGTTGATATAACAACAAATATATGTAGAAATATTAATATCAAAGAAAACTTATTGAATCAAATTGAAACATAATTCCTAAGTCAGATAACAATTACCTGAACAATGTTTAAAGTGCGAGCTAATGAAACGTAATATCTTTGTAAGAACAAAACAAACTACAGGCATCTTGTGGTGAATGCTTTACTTTATCTATCCATGTGGATAAATTTTTTTACTTTAAAAGGAAAAAACTAACTTTTATAAATTGTGTTCGCCATTTGATACGGCCGTTTTTTCTTCAGTAGTCATTTGATGTCAACAAAACACTAAACCCACATGTATCACAATTGTTATGACTCAAAAATATTCTTGTGGTAATTTTATTTTTTCCAATTGAATTTTTTTTTCCTGTATTGTGTGGGTACCGCTTCAAAGAGCAACTAATAAGGATTCTACTAGTATTTTTTAGAATGTTATATAAACTAGTTTAAGAGATGTGGATGAAAATTTCTGCAAAAACATATTCCATAAAATATATTTAAACTCGCATCACAGAAACTGCTGAAAACTTTAACGATTATTCTATATTTCATAGTTTTCAAGAAATTCTCCATGTTTTTATGCCTGTGAAACATACTATAGAATATTGGCAGAAATTGCATTAATATTTGTAACTATTTAATGCAAATACCACATACCCTTAAAGTTTATAAGTGCCTAAATGTGCACGGAACCAAGGACGAATCCGAAGGAGGGAGGTATTCATTGGGGTCATGACCCCTCCCTGGGTGGGTCGACCACTGATATTTTTTATTATCTCATTAATGAATTGAATAAAATAGGTATTTTCTATGATTGCCAACACATATACGTGAATGACATGCATAATAGCTGTTATTTTTAATTATATGATACACAAGTTCTTCCACTGTGAATAAATATTTTTCCAAGTTTGATTTTGCCTCCTCGTGCTGCCCCATTCGTTCACAACTTCCGATCATTTGATATGTCGGTGATGCTGTGGTATAATAATAATAGGTGAGGCCTGACTGCGATGCCCTCGCGCTCCACACTGCTGGTCTGTCTAGCGATCGACCAATCAAGCTACAGGCCGACTATTTCACTCGTAGTCGTCAGTCGTATTTCTTTGTGCTTGCTTAGCGTGAATGCAAAATCGGCGTAAATTAAATAGGTCATAAAAATTTACTTAGTCAACATTTCAACAGACGAACAAGAGTTCTTGAAAGTTGTTGCAACTTGACTCGCAGGAAATGTTAAGTTGTAAATAATCATAATTACCATAACAGTGTTAAAGTCCCGTTGTTGTTAATGTTATTTTGTGCTTATATAAAAGTTATAAGCAAATGTGTATATTCTTTGGTATGAGGGAGTTATTTAACTCTTCACTGCTTTTCACTTTACGGATTCTAACTTTACTAATAAATTAATGAAAGTTAAGCGTGTTATTTTATAGGATAGGATATGCCTTTGAGGGTCTGATTATGACATACAAAACATTAATATTTATTTAATCATTTGATGTTATATGGAGATTTTGTTTGGTAATACATAGTAGGTACTAAACCTGGTTTAGTAAACTGAGGTATTAATGTATTTAAATACTAACTGTTGCCTATAAGTGTGTTTTGCATGTGTTTTGTTTACAGGTTGACTCTAGGGAAAAGTAATGCTTATGGTGGATCAAAACATAATACAGGTGGTGGTTCATTTAGAAAAGTAGACTCATTTTTTACAACGAAACCACGACTTAAGATTGAAAAAGAAACCCACAAAACTTCTCTATTTTAATTTTCGAAAAAGAAAAAAATTGTCTCCTCTTATTGATGTTGTCCATTATATGCCGATATCACGTACGTCAACTTCTAATTCTGATCAGATACAGAGCTCCCTTTCTCAATCAAAATTAGGTATATTATAAACAGGTCTTTTTTTCATTAATTTACATACAAAGTTTATCTTACATGATATGAGGTAAGTTATAACAGAAAAAAATTTTTGAAATGAATTTTGCCATTTATACATGAAGACATCAGTTTGTAGAATTTCAGAAAACACATAAAATGTTTTGATTGGCAAATTAATGCAACTCCCGAATGACTTTTCTCTATTTCTTCTTGCAACAATTACATTGTTTTGCAGTCATTTTTACCTATTTTATGTATGATAAACTAACTGAAAAACACTTAAATCAGAAATCATTTGTTTGCGTGTCGTGCCGTTTAGCATCTGGAAGCATTACTAGTATGTAATAAATATATACCACTTTTCCTCATGTTAACACCCCATGGTAAACACACTATTTTAATTGAGAGATTTTATCACCTGTTTTTTTGATTCTTTAACAATTCCATATCATAAGTTTATACTGTTCTTTTCCTTCAGCATCTCATATCCGACATCACCTGCAGCTCATTACAAATATGATAGAAGCATCTGAACTGGGACAATTTACAATTTACCACTCGTTCAAACTGCGAGCTTCAATGCTGCTCCACTATCTAGGACTGCTTATGAATTATTCTATTGTTTTGATTCAATTCATGAACGTCGGTGATCTGTTTAAACCTGGAAATATTAAATATTACACAACATTATTTGTTAGTTTCTCATTATGTGTGTGCTGGTTTTAAATAGTTTCTCATTTGTGTGTCCATTTACTGCTTTCAGCTTGTAAAATATGAAAATTATAATCAATTGTTTTACCTAAATTGTGCAAATTGATATAATGTTTTTTTTATAGAGTGTATCCTTGAACAGAAGCTGGCTAATATTAAATAAGTTGCTTTAAATATTAAATACTTATATTAAATATTAAAACGCCTTATTATAATTTCAAACCTATTTTTCTAAAAACTATTTTTTAATATTTAAATTTAAAAATATTGTTCAAGGAAGAGTCTAACTTCATATATTTCAAGTTCCATATGTCTAATTTTTTTGTACAAACCCTAATTTTTTTAAACAACGATTCATCCACATTTGCCACATTTGTTGGTGTTGCTTGTGTTAAATCTGTAACATTGATAGAAAATGTCCGCCGATAGACATAACATTTATTTAATATTTATAACCATTTATCAAAAGAAAAGTCAGATAGCGCAGAATTTTTGCCTTAACAAAAACTGGGGGCTAATCAATAATTTAATTTGTTTAAATAAAGAGAGTAACATTTTTGAGAGTAAATTGGCCCTAAATTAATTTTCATTTTTAAAGTATGTGATTTTTCTAAAATGTAGAAAATATAAGATTTCCGAATAGACGAAAGTTTTCTTCATAATATTTTTATTGTACAAAAAGCAATTGTGAAGACACCTAAAGATATTAATTTTTGATATTATGTTTTTTGCAAAGTGTAACAGAACAACAACGTGATTGTTATGTATAGGAAATATGTGCACCGTAAATGAAACATATATGTAAAAAACATATATATAAACTATGTGCATAAATTATAAGTAATTATAAAAAAAATCAATCGAGTGTTTTTGGACTGAACGTAAGTATTTACAAATTATTTGACTGTGAGTATTTTAAGAATTACTTTTGCTAGTGAATTTCTTATTATCGGTATATTTTTTGACAGCATGTAAAATATCCCTTGAGCCCCTTTAAGTATAGTTGTCGGTGCTGATAAGGCCCTAGTACTATATTTGAAATTATTGTCAGTGCCAAAAGTTCCTTTTTCAATTCAAAAGTACACATAATCAGAAACTGTTGAATTTTCCACAACATATAAATATATACACAAGCTGCTAGAAATTTATATAATATCTTCATAATTGCATGGCATATCCAAAAAAAATTAAAAAATTTTGAGGTTGATTTTCGCAGAGGAAACTCACCCCTCCTTTTGGACGAAAATTTGTATATCAGAATGGAAAATCAAAGTATATACGTCAGACGTATGATATCATTGTGAGTTTTTACCTCTAGCATATTATAGAAGGTAAAATGAAAATAGTTTTAATTTTTGAGATGACAATGCGAGAAAACAAGACAAAATTTCAATTCTTTGATATCAAACTGTAAGTGAAAATATCACAACCCAAAAATAAATATATAATGTATGAATATGATACACGGCGAATAATACCTGTTTAACAATATTTAGAAAACTGATGGGCAATGTAGTGACTAGGGCATTAAAATGTAAACCCTATGAAAATTTTTTCCAACTAATTCTAATTTTTTTCTATTGAAATCAACAAAGAGAGTTCTCTTTAATTTTGAAGGAAAATCTTTAGCTGGCTGGCATTTGTTTGCACTTTGGTTTTTTGAATATCAAATTTAATAACCACATTTGTCTAATTTGTTTCTGATTTGCACACTAATCTCATCACAATTTTTATCATTTGAATGTGGACAACCAAAAACCACAAGTGGTATATGTAAAATATATCTCTGTAAACATATATAACTAAATAAAATTTGAGATATACATTTGCAAGTTCCCAGGAAAAAAAGAATAAAATGTGATACCAACTCGCTTTCAGCCATTAGTTAAAAATAGTTACAATCCTGTATCAATTTATTAATGTAAGGAAATTGTTTACTTAAGAGAGTTAACAGGACATAAGATTATTTAAACATTTATTCAATAAATAATTTTATTAGACAGATACGAGTCAATTTTAATTCTGAAATTAATGTTATTAATGTTAATAATTAACAATATTAAGTTAGTTAATAATTCCAGCTAAAATCTATAGTGTGAAATATAATAATAATTTTGAATTCAATAATTTTAGTTATAGCTATGAAACAAAATTCACCATCATAAAGTATAAATTTGTACAGCTTTCGCAAAAATGTTTTCTTAAAGTAAGGACAGTTCTAGATCATCACAAAGACACAAATAGTCTGGATCTCCATAGCCGAACAGCTACATTCTATACGATAGGCAATTTTTTCTAAGGAATAAATTGGTTTTCTAAAGAGTTTGGATATTTTAGGGAGTTCAAAGCATAGTGATTGTGCTTTTTCATAATCATCGAAATTCTCAATTATCATTGTATTCTCATTAAGAGAGCAGCACTCTCTAAACGAGTCACAGGTTAAATGTTGCAAACTGAAGTGACCGACACATCTACTATCAACAAGCACTGTAATTACTTTATAAATTAATGTGTGTAATTACATATTATAGTTATCATCAAATGGTTTGTATTAATGAAAAGTTGTATAATAAATCTATGAAGTAATAAAATATAAATAAATATGCTTTTTATTTATCAACAGCCCATTGTGAATCCGACCACTTCACAAGTATTTATAGCGACTATTTATTATTGAACGAAAAATTTAAAATACATAGTTTGCAAACTACGCAAAAGTTTAAGATGGTGAAAGCAGAACCTGCTTAAGACTCAGTTTTGGCAGTCTACTGAACAGAGATAGAATATAGAGGATCGGATATGGATAGGTCAAGACCAGATATTTTATTGAAATAATTGGAAAGAAAAAGAATATTCAATTTTCAAACCAGTTTTATTTTAATACAAGAATTATACAATAAATTGGTAATAGATGATTGAGTATGATTATATAAACAATAACCTATTAAGAAAACAACCTTTAAAAAATGCCATACATGGAATAACATCAGGTGTGCATGAAATTCTGGAATCCTTTATTTTAGTAACTTCTTTATGCGGTTTGAGCAATTTAACATCCTGTACCCCTTAGTCCAATTGTTTGTTGAACCTATGTAAACAACTATGTAGTTTGCCTGATAAGGTGTTATAAAGTTTTATTGATTTCATAGGTATTAATTTCTTCAAATAGGAATAATCTATTGTAACAGACTATTTCCACTAACATTAACTGACGATTTTTTAAATGATTTAATCTGCACTAGTTTCTATAGCATCTTTTAGGTAAATAGCATATTCCGTTTGATGTAGATTAACTGGATTTAAACATACAAAGTTGGCATACAGTGTGTGATATAACTTCTGGACCATGCATAAACTAACGTCAGGGATATATATACATATCTAGCTGCTGTCACATGAAGTTAGCAATTGATAAAGCTAATGTTAATTGAATGTGACAATGAACATCACCTTGTATATGGATGTAACGCTCAACGTACTTTCTCAATTTATTCAGACATTCCTTTGTGGAATGTAATGTTCCTAGCTCAGGATAGAAAGCAATAAATATTTCTATTCACGTGTCTTATATTATCAGCTAGATAATAAAACAATAAATAATTGCAAATACTGATATTTGCACATGTTGGACGTATTTTCAGGTACGTTACTAATTTTAAATGTCCATTGATTATTTCAACTCTGTACATAGCAACTTGTTGTCCTCAAAAAACATATTGCTGACCTCTTAAGTTTTATGCCTCATCCTCATGTATTCTGACTGATATACTTGCAAATAAATCAGTCAGAATACATATATACGTGATATATCTTCAAATTTACAAGTGTTACTGGCCAGATAGCCATCGTCCTGACAAATCAGTTAATGCGTTATGTGATATTTCAAGAAAATAATTGATTATGATATTTATGTTGACAATTAAAACTATCGAGCAAGATCAGCTACATACATTTTTATATTGTCAAGATGTTTCTAAAGTAATGTTTTTAAATCGGTTTGGGAAACATTTACTTATCCTTTCGATTTACAAATGCAGCACACATTTTATTTTACTTTGACGTCAGTTACAGTTACATTAGTTCTTATAATGAAAACAAGACCATAGTTTATATGAAATATAAACTTGAATATCAATTTAGTAAGTGACAAATTTATCTAATAAAATGTTATGATATGTTTTTTGAACAAGTGGCCTATAAACACCGTTATCTCTTATATGTTGTGTAATGTGTAATGTAACACTTTGTGATCGTGGCACAGTTGCATCGTGCGGAGCACTTACCAAGACTAACCGATACTCACAATTGAGTTTTGGGACAACCTATCAGCGCTTTTCAAGATGCCCCACCGCTGGAGTGAGATTTGGAGAATACTAAAGATTTAGAAAATCAATATGAAAACAATTTTTTGTGTAAAATCTCTTCAGTGTTTTATTTTTACTTATCAATCCATAACGGTTCAAAAAAATTTATTTTGTAGGATGATTTAATTCATTGAAATATTTTAACTTAATCACAAATACTCCATAGAAAAACATTATTTAGACATTTTACTATGTCTTGTCTGTTATTTGTCGTTCGATGTCCTTGGAGGAGACAATTACAAAATTGCTTAAATAAATTACAAGATCGCATTGTGAATGGTGGCTTTGTTGAAAAATTGATTGGTGAATAGGTAGTTAATTTAGAAACTTCATAGGGAGGAATGAAGCCTTAAGCCTATATTGCATTTCATATCTCATTGTCATAGCTATCAATTACATATTATAGTATTTCACATAAATTTATGAACTATTTATGAAAATTTACTGTGAATGTTGCTTACTTGTATTT
This sequence comes from Druceiella hillmani, assembly GCA_039881145.1. NCBI lineage: Eukaryota > Metazoa > Arthropoda > Insecta > Lepidoptera > Hepialidae > Druceiella > Druceiella hillmani. The sequence goes on from JAYKKI010000036.1 coordinate 22,799,021, forward strand.
CTTCTCTAAGCAGTTAAGTATTCAATGTTGACCTTAGACAATGTGTAAAAAGAAAATAGTTAAAAATAATCTATTTTAGAACTATTGGTTCAAAGGCAAAATAATAATCGGCAATAAAAGATAATAGTGACCAAAATTTCTAATTACATTCTTTCTTTATTTCAAAGTAACGTGATTCTAATAATATATAATACATTATTTAAAGGATTATAGTAATGCTAGTGCTTATTTATGGTTTAAAAGAACAATTATAAGCACAGACTTAAAAATTACTATAAATAATTTATCTTCAATACTTAGAAATTAAAACAAGTCACTATTTGGTGCGTATGATGTGTGTACAAATATGTAATAATGTATTTGGTGTGTACAAATATTATAAAGGTGAAAGTGATTTTGTTTGTTTATAGTAAAAAGAAAAAATATGAATAGATTTTACCAAATTTGGAAACTGATAAAACATATTGTGAACTAACGTCAAGTAAAGCTTTTATTACAAAGTAAATTTCCTATAGAAATCACTAGAAAATATTCTCAAGCACTAGTATATGGTCCTGGCACTGATCTCTTCATCGAATATGAATTATAATTTTCATATTTTTAGTATTGGATTGTAATTATAAAGCAATCTGTTACATCATTCTAATCATAACGCTTCCACTTTTTTTACTTTGTGGCTAGAAACTTAGTTCAGTACTTAATGAATTACTCCAATTAGAATCTAGCTGAGAAAATATACATTGACTAGGTCACAAGTAATTGCTAGTGTATGGTATTCAACTTGGACAACTGGTTCATCAGTGTCTTTCAGATTTCTCTTCTGCCGCAGCCATACCTAAGAGCTAATAAATTGTAAGAGATTATACTCAATGAAATGAAAGCAAAAAAGCACAAAAAACTCAGTTCTCTTTGCTTTTAAAAATCAGAAAAAATAAAGTAATTCTTTTGAGTTTGATGTTTACACTTTACCAGTTTACACTTTTGTTTATTTTATTTGCAAACTTTCTTCAAGATAGGAATAAATTATCCGACAATTTTAAGGTTTGAATCCAAACCATGAAAGCCGATTCACTTCAAGCAGTTTGAAACTTCGACAAGGGTACATTCACAATGTGCAGTCAAAAACATATCTCAAAGTTTATTTACACACATCTAAGTATGTATTGTATATTTAAATGGAAATTTACTCGTATTGGAAATTATACAATTGAAATTTAAATGGTAAATTTATTAGTGGAAATTATTCAATGCGTTTATTTATGCATTTTACAAAAATAAGCTGACATCATAGTATGTGCACAATGCTATTTCTTTACAAACGCTTTATTATGAATATTATATCTGCTATGATTGAAATATTGAGAGTTCCGGTTGCGGTCTCGAACAAAAATAAACTCAGTCATGTTTACATTAATTTATTTCATGCAGATACATTACAGTTTGCAAATAAATGACTACATATAAGGAAGTTACAATTGAATGAAAAAAAATGTACGATGGCAAGATTAATGAAACACAGAAACACCAATATTTACCTGCAAATTATTATATTAATAAGTATTATAGTGAAGTGAATTTAAAGGATGTGAAGGCGAGACAATATGAAATATTCTATGAACATGTGCTGAATGACCTGTACATTTTTTAAATGTCAGTGCGAAATTGTTATATAAAATTCAACATTTATTCTTTCTTAATTTCAAAAACAAAGAAGTTTTGATAAATTTCATTAGAATTAATTCAGTAATTGCATTGTTTCAATTATATACATAACAGATAATCCTAGAAACCCGAGAAGCAGAGAAACACCAAAGTTCAAACATGTGGCTCAAAATGAACTGCCCTAACTTGCTGGATTTTTAAAATTTACTTTAGATAGCAGATATCTACGAATATAAAAAATTTAAAGTGTACACAAGTTAATTAAAACATATATTAGTTAAGAGAGATGTAAAGAGAATACTTAAAATTTTATATTCTACATAAACCCGTGTTGTCTGATGATACAAGACTCAATATTCAGGATATAATTTGTTAAACACTCACAAATTCGGTCATCAGCATATGATGGTGTCAGGCAAGCAGATTTTTACTTGTGAGTATGTGCTTTCAGATAAAATATATATAATAATTAAAGATATTACATGGTATAATAGCAAGTACATAATAAATAAAATTGTTTTCTTTTTATAATTCCGCAATTAGGAAAAATAAATATTCTTATATGTACTTGTTAAATAAATTTATATATCATGCACAGTATTAAGATATTATTTGCTGAAAAAAATTTGTAAACTTAGTGTGTTTTAATATTTTCATTGAAACAAAAATGTCAGTTACTAATATAAAAAATGTTTAGTCAACATGTCCAAAACTTGAAAATAAAAAAAAACATTAAGATGCCATGAAGATTATTTTATATTTAAAACAAATATGGCCACAAACTTTTAAATCTGAATTTTAAATGTTGCACTAAAACATTCCCGAACTTGCACCAAATGTACAATAAAGTGAAATAAGTCATAAACGTTTTGTTTTTCTAAAGTACATTGAGTTTATAATTAAAGTACTTTAGATGTGCCTGCACACGCTGGTGATGGCCGACTGTAATATTTAAATACTGTAAATATTTAAACAGAAGAAAATATATTTCAAATGGTATACTACTGTACCGATGAAACTTATCAGAGAACATTCAATCAACACTCCCGTGTAGGGTAGGACAGACTTGTTTAAAAAGATATTACTATAGGCAATAGGCTCAAAAAGCACAGTATAGGAAACAGCTTGTGATATTCAGAAGTATAAAACAATTTATTTGCAACAAATTTATAAGAATAACAATGCAAATTTTAAATTTTAATAATCTGCATGAATCATTTGTGGTTTTCTTGAGTAGGTCAAATATAAATTGATTTTGGCCATAGTGTGTTTAAATTTTTACTGATTATTTTTATAAATTGTGAAAATTTTGTTGTTAAGCATTTTAAAGCTAGAACCAATTAAATTTCTAACATCACAGTTTAACAGAAATCCAATAAAAGTGTTCCCTGAACTGAAAGTCATTATTCGTAAAAGTAAATTTAGTTTATGTGTACTGTACACAAGGTTGCAGTCATTACATAATTTGTCTGTCATTTATTTCAAAAGATACATGAAATGCAATTCAAACAACTGCGGTTGGAATTGCATATGGCACAGAAGCTTTAGTATATGCTAATTAAAAATTGATATAATGTGGGTGAATTTTAGCAAGTTGTATTCTAAACCAGCCTTCACAAATTAGTTTCATATTTTTCAATACAAACTGCAATTACTTTACCTCCAACACAATGCGCTATTTACCTTTAAGATAGTAAAATACTACAGTGGGTTGAATCAGTCAAATCATAATCAGCTAATGTTAGTGGAATACATTTATTGTGTTGGAAGAAATGAATTCTCATTACAAAAATGTCCACAATTTCAATGACGTCGGACATATGGATTTGTTTGTATAACCATTTAAGCTGATTAGGTTTCCCAGGGCATTAGTTGTCTCTTGAATTTAAATTTTAACAAGTGTTGTCACTAAAGCCCTTTCAAGAATTTTTATCCTTTTGAGTAATTGGTCATAAATTTCAACAAGAATAGGCCTAATGTAATTAATGTCTATATTATTTTAAAACTCTGCTGAGAAAACATTCACAAGAATTGATCATTTATATTTTATTTTTTCCCTAATGTGTTATTGATATTGAATCATCCTTAACACACTATAGGTTCAAATGTTTATACTTAGTAGGGTAAATACCTAAAACTTTATTCAAATTATGGGAATAAATACCCACAATAATTGTGGGAAATTACTTCTTCGCATGCATTATTACTTGGTGGGCAATAGAATGGGACTTTCCCAATGAGACTTTATGGGCAAGGTATTACCAAAGAAATGCATAAATAGCACGGATTTTCGTTCTGATATTCCATTTCATTTTTGCAAGCTCATGAAAATAAAAATATCAACTTCAAAGCGCAAAAAGCATCCATTTTGGGAAAAATTTATATCAATCCCTCAAGAAACTATTGCACTGAAGGCTAATAAGTTGTATTGCAGAAGACGTAATAAAAAGCTAGTTGAACTTGTGAAAAGAATGAAACCACACTTTCAGAAATGTAGCAAATTTTCTAACACTAATTCAAATCTTGACGAGGTTGATGAGTCCGAAGACTGTGGTGGAGGTGTTGAGAATTGCTGGGTCACCTCGGCCTTTAGATGATTCTTCTATCAAATCTGTTACAACTCTGCAATCTAAAAGTGCCAAAGTCAGCAACAGTGTGAATGTTTCAATGAAAATATTTACTGTTATTACCAGTCAGGATGATAAGACGAAAACTGATCTAAAATCATCTCATTATGTGTTTGCTACCAACATGCCTTTTAACCATGTAGAATATCCACAGTTCCTGAAATGAATGGAAATTGTACACCCAAGATATAAAACCTCCAAAATGCAAACAAATTACTGGTGATCTACTCAATGACATCTACACCTCAACTCAAGAAAATGTAAAAGATATATTGAAAAGTAAATTTGTTAATATGTCAGTTGATGGTTGGAATAATGTCCGGTATAGCTCAATAGGCTGTGTCTGTGTCACAAATGTTTTGACCAAGAGCACTCATTTAATAGATAAAATAGATGCTGGCACCAAATGCCACACAGTTGATTACTTGGTGGAAGTAGCAATTTTCAAAATCAGTAAAAAAATATGGAAGCTTCAGCTGCAGTGTTGTAACAGATTATGCTGAAAACTTGAGCAGAATGCAAAGAGATTTAGGTCAACATGTAGAACTGGTTTCTCACTAAGATATACTAACTTTCAGTTGTTCATCTTGCATTATTTCTATCAAAAAAGTACATTTTATCTCACAGACCAACTTTGGCAATGATCTATTTCTGAAACAATTGAGAATTTTTATTCATTTCCTAATCATTCTCTACTCAGTTTGATGTACAGAATAGCTTTTACAAATAACTGACACATTCCATGTTATGCTCTTCATAGGCAAAACGTGTAACAATTATATTAACAAAAATTATTTTTTCACATACTAATATTTTTTTTCCTGTTGATATATAGACAGATCAAGATGAACTCAGAATCTTAAAATAGAAGCGTGTTTTATAAAAATAAAACATGCCGTGTCAAAATTATACCCATCACCATCTTATTTCAGTTCAATTTTCCCAACTAAAGAGATTCCAAAGAAATATTTTCTCGTTTGGCCTTTCGTTTCATTAGTATAATGATATGTAAAAGAATCTGCAACAAACAAACTTCAAAATCTTTGTACCAAACCGAAACTCAAAATACAACTCAAACCAAAGTTCAAAATGAGGATAGCGATGGTGGATATGCAGGTTTCATCATTGATGTTTGGTATTGATAACATGGTGTGTAACTTACCTAAACAAGAAATATTTCGTGTACACCCATACACTAAACTTAATAAAGTTCCCACATCGAAAGAGTCAGTAATATATTTTATTGCTTGTGTTAAACACGATAGATTCCACAAGGCGATAAACTAATGAATGTTAACTCAAAAGACAATGTAATAAGTAAAAGTGCCACTTGCTCATTGAACACTCAATAAGATACTCGTGCTAGAATTCAGTTGAAACACAAATATTTTGCAATAGTCAATATGGGTAACGAATCTATTGAAGATGCAATTTGGCCAAATTTATCATATCAACGTGTGTTCGGTGTTGGCAGAAAAACTCTTAACCGAGTTCCCACAAGGTTTACATCATGGTGTCCAAAGTTATATAGTCTGTTAATAATGGGAATATTGATTGTGCTTTATGTTTTGATGTTAACTGATAGAAGTTTGACACTAACCCCTGGCTACACTTATTTTGCATTCAAGATGCTTCAGATAATTCATGCTCTGTACTTATTGTTGATTGAAATAACTTGTGACAAAGATGTATTTAAAAATTTAATTCTAAAAATTGAAGAATTAGATTATCTTTTCAAAACAGAGCACAGAAGAAATTTTTTGAGACAAGATAAATGTCGAAATCTTGTGGTTATTGGCCTTCTCATGCCCTATCATATTTTTTATTTCGCTTTTGATCTTGTGACTGGAAAAATAAAACATGGACTCCATATTTGCATTTATGCTGTGTTCAATATCATTACTTCCATTATATTTGATTTAAAAATAATATTATTCTGTATGATATTATTTAGTATAACAAAACGTGTCGAGATTTTGAATGTTTTCTTTGAATTTGAAAATAGAAACACTTCTGTCGATGAAATATCTGGGAGTCCTCAGCGTAATCTTGTTTCCAATAATCATTTTTCACTTGCATTCCCCTTAAATAAAAATTCCATTTATCATGTATCTCAGTTCTATATTAATTTGTCGGATGTGTGCCGCCACATAAACAAAATGTTTGAATTTCAGGTTTGTTTGAATATTTTACTTAAAAGTTTGAAAAAATATTTTAATTTTAACTAAACACTTTCAAAAATGTTAAAACAAGTATGAATTAATTTTTTAAATTAAGAACTAAATTTTAACTTTATTTTTCAGCTACTCGCATCATTCATTTTGATATTTTCTGGCGTACTGCTGAACACGTATGGTTTTCTTGAAAATTTCAAATACAATGTAAGTGTAATTAACTAACTTAACTTGCGACCACAAGTTTTGTAAATTACAAAGCTCTAAAGAGACAAAGATAACAGAATCATAAATAAATAAATATTAAGGGTGAAAGATTTGTTTTGTAAATTTACAAATTCTTCAGACAACAAAGAATATGCTCATGAGAAAACTTTAGGACACAGTTTTTTTATCTCAATAACGATATGTAATTAATAATTTAAACCAGTTGTTTTTGAATGATGGTTTGTAAAGCATACAAAGCGATCTATCAACTCATCACACAATTATTGAAATTATTAAATAAGTGATGAAGCAAAAACATGTGAAGGTTAAAAAGCTGTTAGAGGACAGAGCTGGTTGTTATGTATACTTGTTCATTATGTTCATTGTTATGTATGCTTATTAATTCTCAAGTTTCAATTTTGACAGCAAAATTTGGGCAAAAACTGTTGAAGACTGTGGTCGTGTGTGTGGAGTTAAATGAAATACTTGCTCTTAATTTTAATATGTAAGTAAAATAAAACATTTTTTCATTTACTATATCACGTGTTGAGTCTGCTAAATACATTCTGTAATACCATACTACAACAGGTCACTTGTTAATTTGTCAAACCTGCTAGGTATGTTTTTAATTGCAACTTACTTAGTGGCCAGTTCCACTGATCATTCGTTAAAAAGTTTTCATTATGCATTTATTTATTTTTTATTCAGTATTTTTATTTGTATTAAAATTTTTTACATCACCACTGTCTGAGTTCAAATTTAGGTAGGTAACTAAGTACGAATAGTCAAGAATAATAGCCTTATTTTCTTTTTAGGAAAATGCCACCGAAAAGAAAGTATGACGGCGATTATATTGAATTTGGCTTTACTACAATGTAAATAAATGGGGAGACAAGATGTGTAATGTGCGCAACTCTTCTTACCGATGATGCATTAAAGCTGGCAAAGTTGTAATTAATTTCTAAATCATGCATCTGAATGATGTGTGAGAATTTTTCAAAGGCAGAAATGAAATCTAAAAAAAAGAAATTTTAACCCAGTGGAACATGTTATAAAGAATAAACATTGGCTGTACCATTTTAAATTTCAAAATTGATTGCCAAATCTAAAAAAGTACACAAAATCGGCGAGTTTGTAATAAAGCCTTGTATGCTTAAATCCACGGACTAACTTTTAGTGCAGGACGCTCAAGAAATGTTAATGAAATTCCACAGTCAAAAAATGAAGTGAAGTTGTACATTTGAAAAAATTTCAAATAATATTGAATAACCAATTATTGACAACATAGAATATAATCCTTATTTTACATTACATAATGAATCTACTAATGTTTCACCATGTTTTCATCTACTTGTACTTATTCGATTTTTTAATGAAAATAAACGTTTAAAGAAGTTACTATTTTCTCAGAAACTGAAAACAATGTATTGCAGATTATAGAGGAAATAACCTAATATTTCTGGAAACATGGACTTATGTGGCAAAAGCTTGTTGGGTTTTGTATGGACAGTGCTCCTGCTATACTCGGTTCCCACTCTGGTCTTGCAACTTTGATTAAAAAAAGAATCCATCTGCAATAACAATGCACTGCTTTATTTATTGTCAAAAAGTCTTTTTTTGCCAAAAATCTTCTAAAGGAATATAATTAACCTCAAATTGCAAATAATCTTCCAATAGTTGTGCTCCGATACTGTTTTTTATATCGAAGTGCGCTGGCTTTCCAAAGGAAACACACTGTCGAGATTGTATGAGCTGAGAGAGGAAAAAAGCTAGTCTAAACTAATAAGGAAAACAAAGAGTTGCTTCATCGACTCTGTCAGGAAAAATTTCAAATAAATTCTGCTTATTTAGTTAATCTTTCTGTGCAACTAAATAAATTGAACAACTACAAAGGTCAAGAAAGGTATGTAATTGGAAGGCACAAGCAATATATTTGCATTTGGAGACAAAATCTGTTTGTTTATGTTTAAAATCAACCCAAAGATGAAACGGAAACTATTTCTATAACTTTCTATGTTTGAAATGCTGAATCCAATTATTGACAAACAGAGTGCTACGATTAAAGTAGGAATACAAAACAACATTACACTCCATTTACAATTTTGAAAAATTAATTGAATTACTATTTTACTTAGTGATGACAAAGGTATTTGGAAACTGATCTGCAATCCTTTCATTGTCAATATTTCTGAGGTTATGAAAGTCAGGAAGGAATTCTAAAATGCCACATGACAGTAATAGCAAGGACACATACGTGACAGGAATGAAACTTAAAGATTTTTGGAGCCAAAAAAGATTTTTTCCCCTTGAATTCAAGAAGTTGCTTTACGTTATTAATTTAATTTTCAACCATATATGCGAGCAGCATTTCTCGGCGTTTTTGACAACTAAAAATAAACATCTAAATTGTTTGGATGCCAGTGTTGACATACGTTTGGTTTTGCGAAGCACTGAACCAAGGATTGAGCAGTTGATAAACAGTACGGAGTAATAAAAATTGCACTAAAATAATACAACTGACATACAATTTTTGCAAATATAATAATCTTGATTTCAAATAATTTTTTAAGTGTTTTATTTATAGAAAACATTATAAAAATTTATAATATTGCCAAACAGTGGATGGTCCACAGTAGGACAAAAATTTAGATAAATGGTCCCTCATCACTAAGAGCTTAAAACCACTGATTTAAATAAGTTTTAACTCTTTTGTATAGATGATAGAAACTCAGGGTTTCTATCATCTATATTTAGCAGTGATTGAGTTCCGGTTGTTATCTCTTTATTATATGTAAAAAAATTATTATCAGAGAATGAGATGATTATGTGTCTGGTTGACATACTTCACCTGTTTTGTTGTTCACATCATCATCCTCATATATTTATTTTATTTGCTTTTCTCTTCATTCATATTTCTTTTGTAATTAATATTTTACTCCTTTTTTTGCACCTGAAATTAAATTTGACTATGGCTAATTTTTATTCAAAGTGTATGAAAAAAATAATACTACAATACTTTTGAAATCATTTAAATACTTCCTTAACTGCTAAATTACAGTAATCAGTTTTAGTTGGTCTTTTTTTCTGCGACTTGCCTTGTATTTTCACCTTGTTGATAACATTGTAGAGTCATGTAGCATGATCATCCCTAAAATTGATAATCTATCAACAGTCAGTAAAAGTTATAAGTAAACAGATTGATTCTTTCCCGAATTTATTGTGAAGCAACAGAATTGAATTTAAAAAACATATCATATTTGCTTACAATTTCTAATTAAAAATTGTGTCACAAAGATGGAACATAAACACTCAACTGAATGTTGATCAGTAAGTTGCAATACACATGGATGATATCCATAAATGTCTGAGAATAGACCTATCTCTCGTAGTATCACATTGTTTTTTTTCCTAGTAACATATTGATTAATAAAGACAATTTTTCAGAGAATGGAACTTTTCATCGGTTCCTTGTTGTGGCCGTTACACCTCATTGTGTCATTTGTAGCCTTATGTGTCGTATGTGAAAAGGTATACTTGCAGATAGAGACTACAAAATCTCGTTTGACATCAATACAAATCAATGAAGAATTACGTAAGTGACGAATTTTTCTTTACTTGTTAACAAATGACTCTTAATTCCTTTCCTTTTCTTTACAGTTGGTACTATATTCTACATTTGTCTTGTTATAATTTACAAAACTCGTGCAATCAAATTAGAACACACTGACTTGGTCCTATATGGCAAAGAATTAAATTCTGTGTTGCCATTACCACTATTACATGAAGAATTTTCACATGTGACCTTCATTTTATGGACAATGCCCAAAATTCAGCCCTGTGTATATTGAAATATAAAGATTGTAAGATTGAAGAAAGTTTCAAAACGGCAACATTTAGCGTCAAGTTAACATAAGCATGTAATAGTGAAGCTAATATGTTATTTTGGAAAAGAGAAATACAGTTTTCTGTCATTTCTGCTGCAAGGGTCTATTGTATATATCAGTTAACAATAGATATTTCGTTTATATCAACACAAAGATTATCATTGAGAATATGGCATTGCACAGTTTGTTCACAACTCTGCTTGCATACTCTACATAATTCTATGTAACTCTACAGAATGATCTTGCATTTGGGGTAGAATCATGCAAAATATTTGAATCTTTTGCTTCATTTTCCATGAAATGTTGTTCTTCTGCAGAATAGGATAAAACAATTGAACGAAATGTGTTACACGATATAAAAACCATCAAAGTTAACTATACTTCTTTATTTTTAAAAAGTTCATTCCACTTATATTCAATTATATTTTAGTAAAGTTGATGCAATAACTGGTCATCCCCTTTGATTACCTTTTGCATTAGACCACAGACCCTGATGATTTATGATGTCAACCTCCCAACACCCCAGCAATTGGACTTAAGTACACCAACCTTTCCTATGTTGTGTACTTAATCTATTCTACCCTAACTTTAGTGCTCTTTTATTACCTTTCGCATATGACAACAGACCTTGATGATTTATGATGTCAACATCCCAACGCCCCAGCAATTGAACTAAGTACACAAACATCTCCTACTTTGGGTATTTAATCCATTTTACTCTAACCTTTGTGTTGATTACATGTTGTATTTATATATTTTTGTTCACTAGAGGACACTTAGTGTAATGAATAAATACAAATATAATTTCAAAACTGCACACTATTACTGATCCTTATAAACAAGGCTACAAGTTCATAAAACAGTTTTCAATTTTACAAACGACGTTCTGAACATAATTTTATAAGCAAACATAAAAATTTATTTGTTTACTCTCATATTTATTCACACATTACCAGTAATCTTTTCATAAAAATGAAGAATTAACGGTTTTCCTATATTTAAACTTATAAACGATGATACGAACACTAAAAGTTCAATCTATATGTTTAAATTGTGGTCAAAAAATAAGCCTCAAATTGTAAGCCAAAATATATTAAAAAATATGTACGTAATAAGTAACCTCAAACCTAGTCAATTTGATTTATTATAAAATTGTCTAAGATGTAATAATAAATGTTGAGTAAATAAATGAAATATATAAATATTGGATGACAAAGAAGACAGGGAATATGTTTCTTGAACTTTATTAAAAAAGGGTGAATAACTTATTGGAAATACCTTCTTAATTGGAAATACCTTCTTATTGGAAATACCTTTTGTCTCCTGTCATTATAAAAGGATTTAATCTTCCAGTACCTCCTTTGCAATTAATCTGTATTTTATTTTAAATGAATCTTTCTTTTAGATAGAAAATATATATAGCAACATGAAATAAAATATGCCCAACATATTAATTATTAACTTACACTTTTTTGATTGGATGGTGTTACCTGAAAAGGTATTAAATACGTACGTTCAAATTAATTATTTACATTAATATTTATAAAATAAAAAATAAGCCTGACTCAACTATGTTAGAGTTGTAGCTTTGATATGCCTCTGAAATCCATTGTTACACTCAACTAACTAAGGCACTCAGCAACTGTATATTGTTTCCCTGTACTCTTAGTAAAATATTCCTATACGATCAACTCATCTCGATACTCGATGATTCACTCGTTTATAATTATAAATATAATATGCTACGTTTATCTACTTGTGTCATTCCTCACAGCAATTAGCAATCGTTAAAAGTCAGGAAATCAGGCAGTATGGAAATATAATAATAAAATATAAGAATATAATTTATGATTACATTTATTTGCATACATTTAAATACAATCAGGATGTATCTGTATATTCATAAATTGATGTTGGAAAATTTGTTTCTTAAATTTATTTCTGAGTAGGGTGTGGTGTAAAATCTTTATGAAACTCTATAAGCATGATATTGTAACAGCAACTGTTATTTATTCAGGACAAAGCTGGTTAACATTGTCAGTTTATAATGAATATAAACCTGATTTCATCCCATCAACATTTACATAGTAAATGTTCTATCGTACTTAAAGGAACTCTGCTAACTGTTTCTTATATTCGTTAATGATACCTTACTATAAGCTTATATCATTTTCTTTTTCCAGCATCCAATGTCCAAAGTCACATGAAGCTTATTAAAAATATGATAACAGAAAGTGAACTGGGTCACTTCACAATTTTCCAGGCCTTCAACCTGCGAGCTTCATTACTGCTACATTTTCTGGGATTAGTCACAAGTTACACTGTTGTTTTAATTCAATTCATTAATGTTGGTGATCTGTCCTAATCGGTTCCTATTCATTTCCTTGTATATTTTACACATTTTAGTGGTTGGTTAGTCATAACATAACACTATTTTTTGGTTGTTTACTTGTATATGCTTCTTTTAGATATTACGTGCTTAGTGTTGATAATTTTTCATTCATGCTCTTCAGCTTATAAAGCACAGAAACTGGATTCTTTTTATAGATAAGTTATGTAAAATGATATACTTTAATATAGATTGTCTTTTACAGAATAGTTGACTAATACCAAATGAAAGTTTTATTGAAACTCAAATAAATGTTTAAAAATCTATTATCAAAATGTAATAAATTTACTCAATAAATAAGTTGGTTAAATAGAACAAGTTCAATTGTATTTCTATAATTAATGAGTCTATGATAATTATTAATTAGTGATAGTAAGTCAGTCATTAATTTTATTCAACACTAATAGTGTACATTATAACAATTCCTAATAAAATAACTATATAAATTCTACATTATACACAATAATTACATAAATATACACATTAATTACATGCTACGGCCTTAAAAGCATAAAAAACATAAAGCATAAATTTGTAGACACTCTTGCAAAAGTTGTCTTGTCTGAGATGTGAGCAAATTTCATGACAAAAATTCAAAATTTACTTGCCTCTTTACTTTTTTACACCTTAGATGAAATGCTTTCAGTGTTCTGTGGTCGGTGTCCATTCCGACAATATCTCACCAGCAAACTTGCAAAGTATGAGCTACCAATATTTGCGGTCTGTGATGCAAATATTTTTACCAAATCTTCAAATTTACTTCGGTATATAAAAGTATGGTCCATATCATAACAACTCTCCAAGCGATGTGGTAAAAAGACATGGATCCCATGGAAAATTCTAATTGTAATGTCATCATGCACAATTGGTTGATTGATATTTTGTTGATGGCAGACTTATTGGACAACTTTAGGTTAACATGCTTAGGAACTCTTAGAAAGAACAAAAAAGAGATACCTCAAGAGCTTATTGAAACTAGAGGAAGAGAGAAACATGAAACTTACTTTAGGTTTCAGAATAATGCCACATTGCTATCTTATGTGCCTAAACGTAGCAAAATAGTTCTCTTAGCATCTACTATGCCTCATGATGCTAGATAGATGTAGACACAGGTGAACAAAAGAAACCCCAAAAGGTGCTAGGCGAACTCAGTGTTGGCCATGTTGCATATTTTTTGAGTTATCTAATATTGGCAGACTAAACGCTTACGTTATTCAAAAGGCCAAATTACGTTCTGATAATTTCACACAAAGAGATTTTATTAAAACAAGTAATTTCAGAATAAATGTATTATAATGAAATGGGTTCAGTGGGCCCGGTAGTGACTACTTGACTAACAAATTAGGGCAGAATAAATGTATTATAATGAAGTGGGTTCAGTGGGGGTGGTAGTGACTACTTGACTAACAAATTAGGGCAGAATAAATGTATTATAATGAAGTGGGTTCAGTAGGCCCGGTAGTGACTACTTGACTAACAAATTAGGGCAAAATAAATGTATTATAATGAAGTGGGTTCAGTGGGCCTGGTAGTGACTACTTGACTAACAAATTAGGGCATGATTCCCTATATGTTAAGTACGGTTTTCAAAATTTGATTTAATTTATTTATTACCATTATTACAAATGGCCTGTTCTACGAAATTTTAAATTACCCTTGTTTAGTATGGAATATGTTAAAAGCTAAAAGACAAAATTAAGATAAGGAGAAGATATTTATAAGCCAAAATCAGAAATGAGATGGATTAAAAAAATATTTTTAACATGACACAATGAACAGGAGGTTCAAAAACTTTTAACTATCACGTTAAATGTATCCTCGGGTTTATACTTGGAATTTATATGGATAAAGATGAAAAGATTTTTCCTCATTGGATAAAATATTTTGAAGCGCAATAATCTACTTGACTAGAGCGTCAAATTTTACCAAAAGAGTGGAAGATGTTTGTTTACTTTAGGACCATCCACCCTGGTTTCTGTGTTAAAATTTTTTTTTCTCGCTCTATTAAATTTGAAATCATTCGGCACACTATAATCAGTTGAGTTGCGTGATAAGGCAGTTATAGAGCAGGAGACCAGTGCCTCATTCTATACTCAAATCATGTGGTTGACATTGTCAAGTTACCCAGAGGTGAGTGGGTTGGGATGGCAGGTGAGACTTTCAATGTGTCACTCCTTATAATACTCTACCTCTGAGGCCACTGCTGCAGTGTTCAAGTACTATGTTTCATCGTTCCTCGTGAACCATGGAGCATTTGTGATTTATCTCAGTATGTTGTTTTGAACCCTTGCAAGCATGCAACATTACTCCTGCTGGTAACTCAACCCTCATCTGGACACCATACCAACATAACCCATATCTGGATACCGTACATCCATGTGAGTTTCAGAATAACATTATATATTAAAAGTTTATTGACAGGGAGAGCACTGAATTTCTTCTTAGTCTCTTTTAAGTTTTATATGATTTTATCAAGTTATACGTCTGTCCAAGTGGAAACAGAGGTATTTCACACAGTCAAATTGAGGCAAGATGTTATTTCCTAAGTCGAAGTGGAGGTAATGTGTTTTTGAACTTTTGCGCACTGGCTTGTACACGCCATTTTGAGGTAGAGTTGAATAGTCATTGTAGCATTTCATTTGCAGTTAGAATGCAATGTCATCGGCTAAGGTGGCAACTGTTACATCATCTGAAGTTGACAGATCTGATGTACAGAGGTTGTCTAAGACCGGCCTAAAGATTGAACCTTGGGACACACTACTTTAATAAGGAACAGGTTGGTTATAGCATCCCCATGCTTGATTTGAAATAGTTTATCAGAGAGATAGGACTCAAGGATGTGAAATAGAGAGTGTGGTAATTATTCCTTAATTTTGCACAGCAATCCTTTATGCCGCAAGAGATCAAAGACCCACTGAACGTCCAAGAAAGCAGCAGAGTAGTATTTTTTATTCTCAAAACATAGTCTGATAGTATGGTGTACACAATGTGCCTGTTCGACGGTCAAGTGTACCTAAAAATGGTTTACCACCTTTGTGGTTTATGACGATATTTGAGATCTTCCACACATCCACGAGATAAGTCTCTGAAGATGGTTTTAAATAGACAGGCCAGAAAAGTAATATATTTCATTCAAAGCTCTTTAAGGTGATTAAGTCTAAATCGGCGCCTTTTTACGATTGAGTAATTTTAGTTCTCTTGTGATTTCTCTAGCCTATGTTGGCTTCATTTGTAAGTACACTTGGATATCTTGGCGAAATATTGCTTCCTGGTCATCTCCTCCTCTATACCTGCATTTAAGCACTAGAGCCACATAAATTCATATAGATATTGAAACAAGTAGTTTATTTTGAAGTAAAAGGTTTTACTGGAGCCTCAGCATAAAATACATAGGAATAAATTGGCGAGAGATAGTGCCGATTGTCCCAACGTACTGTCAAAGGTCAGTTGTCTCCATTTATTTTGGTTGTTTCCATCTCTGATTGGGAAATACTGTTGAGGAGAACGTACAAGAACATGAAATGTAATGCCGCCTCAGTTTCAATTGAGGCACTACAGTCTGAACGGCCGGTCCCGGCTAAAATTAAAACCTACGCAGATAGCCCCAATGACCGATCCCACCCAAAACATGGCCATGGCGTGCGGAAAGTTCAGATGGTGTTTATGAATTAAATATGATGGAACACGTTTTGCTATCCCTGTTATTCGATGCTTCAATAAACATTGTCTCAGACTTAACAGCTTGGCACTGTTATTGTTAAATTATATGTTTGTAATCTATTAATTCGGAAACATATTTCAAATATGTGTATGCTTATTTGAATTCTAGGTATGCAAATTGAGATAATTTTTAAATATTTAAAAAAGCAAGTAAATAATCACTATCCGCAATAAATGTACTGTATTTTTATACATAATAATATGTATTACATAAAAATTTACCACATTATTTCTTTCATTTCCTACAGGAATTCACAAAAGCCACTTCACAATTCACGAACACACATCGTCTGAATTTCGAACATTATTTCACACATGTAGTAATATAAAAGATATTTTTTTTATAATTTTATCACAAAGTACATAATATATAAAATCTGGGAACATTTTTTCTCAGTGTAAATATGTAATTTTATGATTTTAATAATTCGGAAATGAATACTATCGCTTACCCAAATTCTTGCATGCGTTCCCGATTTCAAGAGGTTCAAATTGTTACACATTAAAAAAAAACAGTAAATAACCACAATTCAAAATACATTCTGAATATTTTAATAAATAATGGTTATATATATATATATATTACAAAAAAGTTCCACGTTAATTTTTTCACTTCGAACAGAGATTTCATGATGCGCAAGGCAAAATTTGCAAATGGCGGTCAACTGATTTAAAATGTTATGAACTCTCCAAAATTTTGGGGGTAAAAAAAATATCAATCAACTATCTAATATATATATATATATATATATATATCTATATATATATATATATATATATATCTATATATATATATATATATATCTATATATATATATATATATATATCTATATATATATATATATATATATATCTATATATATATATATATATATATATATCAGTATAATTTTAATAACATCATTCTTCACAATTAAATGAAACTACGTGATGTAGTATTATTTCTACTTTCTTTAAGTTCTTTACCATGACCTAGGTTTCGTTGTATTACAACACCTTCAGGTGGGCTATTAGCAAAGAACTTTGAAAAGTACAAAGAAGTAAAAGTACAAAGAAGTAAAAGTACAAAAAGTTTGGATTTTAAAGTCCTCTCATTATTTGATAACAACCTGGTTACTCACAATCATTGAGACTAGACGATTCAAATGTTGGAGTTATGTTTTTACCGCACTATTACAGCTACTGTATTGAGGTATGACCAGAGTTTTAAGGCCTATTTTACGTTAAAAACTTTTAAACGTCCATTTAGAAAAAAGGAGAAAGAGAAATTGACAGTTCCGCAATGAGGGAAATACTTTGATTTTGCCAATGATATTGTTAATATCAAAGATTGTAATGATGGAATTAGATCTTCAATGATTAATGTTTGTTTGCGTGAGACGTACCTAATGGAGAGTTTCAGTTATAAACACCGGTATAATTGAAATTGTGTCATTTTGGTATGTAATTTTAAAGGAGAGGATTTCAGTACAATAATGAAACTGATATCGAAGAAATGTTCTGTATTTATGTTTGTCGGGAACTAATATTATGGAAAAAGCATTGAAGTTTAAAAATGACCTTCAAAATTTATTTAAGCCTTGTGAAGAGTTAAGAAAAGAGTTAGAAACAGAAAAAAAAAACAATTTCTATAACACAACTTTTTCAATGTCATTAAACATGGTAATATAATTTTATATCGATATGTGTCTTAATTACAATGGTGTATTGTAGATTTCCTTTTATCTACAAGACTTACGCTGATTTAAAAAAAATTCTTATAAAAAACTGAAAAGAAATATATAAATTATATATAAGTATATATATATATATATATATATACACGTATAATTAATTTTCATAATAAAATTTCAGCTTTTTGATTGTAAAACTGCCTGTTTTTAATTGTTTACTATAGTAATAACATTTGTTTTGGCATAGATTAAAATAAAACAAAAAATGTTTTCCCTCTTAGTTCCTTAACTAATTTATAGGCTACATATCAATATAAGTTGGTTCGGATCTTATAGACCCAAATAGAACAGAAGAGTGAAATTAAAATACTCTTGTTTTAGTTTTGTATAAAGTATCAATGCACAAAATTTCTGAAGAGGTTTTAAATACTATGCATAAGAAGAATAGAATAAAAATTAAAAATACAAATTAAAAATCTCACTGCATGAAACCAGACTTTGTTCGTTGTGATAGTGCAAGCATCATTGAACCAATTCGTGCAAACAACTCTACAATGTACAGCAATATGACCTGTACTGTACAGTAATAAGATATAGAGACTATTTACAATTACATCTATCATAATTTGAGCACGGTGCAGTCTGGTAAATATTGATTGAATCATCCCCAGATGAGAAATGGAGATTCCGTAATGCTCTTTGCTTATCTCTTATACATCAATTACAAATGGTAAAAGAAAAACTGCAAAGGAACCGAGTAGAGATTTTTGTGAGTTCACCGTTAACTAGAATATGCAGATCTAGCATTCATTTTAATTGGGTAAGATGTTCCTGCTGACTTTCTGATCTTCCATTGAACCATTCTGTATCACAATATAGTAAATGAATAATATATATTTATGTAGTTAATCATTAAATATTCCTTTTCATGCAATAAGAATTTCAATGAAGGAAAATATTGTAAATAATTTAATTATGTATAATATTATCACCTATGTATATATGTATTTACATGTATTTTCATTCATAGTTTTTTCAGTATTTCATTTTGTAATTTATAATTTTATATTAAGCCATTCTAATTAATTGCATTCCACATTAATTAAAATTATTTTAACTGATAGGGTCATGCTATGTATGTGACAGTCATTACGTAAATTCCTTGGCAGTATTATATAGAAAGTAAGTAATTATTACGCTGTATTAACTTAATAAGAAGAGTGGGGGGGGGACATAATTAATTTTATAGATTATAATTACGCTACGCTTATTAAATTCCTCTGCTATAAGGAACTAACAAAAAATGTGCCTATTATTCATACAGGAGATTCTGTGCATCAAGGCTAAACAGAATATGTTAAAGAATGATGTAAAAATACTCAATCATTTCTGAAAAAATCATTGTAAATGTTGCGATTTGAAAATTTTTTTTTACATTTTTTTACTAAAACACATTTCAAAATATACTCAGTTTGATGCAACAAATCACTTGCATAAATAATAGACATATTCTTTGTCACACATTGAAATAATAGACAATGCTTTGGTACTACTTTCAATGTATATGAAATTCTTATGCGTATTATATATTAAATGTGTGTTTATAATTAGAATTTTCGGCGTACAGTTTTGAGCTTAATTTTGCATTTAATTCGACACCTGGAATTTAGGAACGAGAAAATATTTAACTGGGGAATGCCATGAGCAACTATGTGTTGATCTCTATCTGTATTTACACAGATAATTAGATATATTTATAGAAGTAATTATATCTGTAAATGCAAATAAAACATTTACAATGTAATCGTTTATGAACCAGGCATCAATTAGGAGTAGTGTTGAGGCCATATATGCTATCTACTCACCTGAACCCTTGTTTACGTGGCATGTTGTCGTTTTACTCGTGATGTACTTGTGGCTCTATTTATAATTTATTAAAAAAGTGACCTATTGTTCCATCATGTCACTTTTGCTTAAAAGATTGTATACCACCTGTTCAACACATTATTGGCTTCTATTTTATGTACAATTAGTTTCACTATAATTTATAAATTTTTAAAATATTTAAAAAGGTATGCCTTTTACATATACTTATTGCACACGACACAAACTACACACATAATTACTGTAATTGAGTGTGTTTCTGCATGATATGCAGGCCAAATTATATTATATAAGCTTTCTTCCCAGAACCCAATGAAGCTAAAAATTCAAATTTTACCACAAGTACTTAAAATTTCATGTATTGAAGCTTATTTTCATTTAGTTATTTCTTACTTCAACTTGATGTCATAAAAAGTACCTTTCAAAGAAAAACAACCATACATTGTTAAAATATTCTCAGGAGGTAGAATTTCCCATCTATTTCTATGTTTCCTTCCTTGGTATTTTTCAAAGAAACTAATCGATTGTAAGGAGAATTTTTAACTAACACTAGGAGTCAAAAGTTATTTCTAATCTGAATGAATATGATTTTCTAACAAAATCCTATTTAAAGATGTTCATGGAGTTATGTGGCTGTCCGTTGTTTGCTATTTAGTACCAGCATCAACATACTAAGGATGTGGTAATATATGTAATAGAATGCGGCGTACGGCTATAACACACCTGAATAGAATGCAACAAGTAGCTCGTGCCTTAGCATGAACAAATGTTAAATTCTCAACTTGTGCTGCACTTCTTTTAGTTTGAAAGCAAGAAATATGCAATACTTTTATGTCAACTAGAAGATGTTACCGATTTCAATATTACATTAGATTACTATTATTTTTATCCACAGGCAGATATAAACAAAATTAACTTACACTTGATTTTCTTGTGCGTATATCTAGATATTATATGAATAAAAGCATTGTTATGTTTCACATGTGCACTTGATGTGCACATGTTTGCATTTTTTATAAATTAAAAAAACACCATTTTCCTGATTTTTTTCAAATTTATAAAAACATACATTTTTTATCCACTATTCGTACATTTATTAAATGTTTATCGACAGATTGTAAATTATAGTTACGTAAATTTACAGATGCAAACAATAATTAATAAAAGGACATATTAAAGTAAAATAAGTCTAATTCGATGACAATAAACCTCTTAAATAATAATAGAACTCGTAGCATATATATTTGAGTGTACAAATTATTTCTATCAAGCTATTTATAAATACCAAATTTATATTTCCCTATAAAAATTTACCGACTGTTATATCTTACACAGACATAACATTGTCATGAATTTCTCAAAAATCTTTGGTTTTATCACATAATTTTTTCTAATAGCTTATATTTAACTCACTTATTGTTAATTAAATATAAGGTGTGAGCAATGTTTGAGCACAAATAAATTTTCCTGTGTAATGGTGATATTGAGATAGAGCTTCTAATCAACAGAGATAGGGTGGACAAAAAGGCGGACAGATGCTGAAGTTCAGATATAGAATCTTAATATTAATATTTAAATATATTTTCAGTCCCTACAAATAAGTAAACTCGTGAGAAGACAGTTCACAATATCAGAACCCCAGCATTATAGAGTGTCACGTAGGAGTATCAGTTCATAATGAATTTATGCTTAACAATTTTTATTCATAATCTCTTATAAATTGATTGCAACTGAGATATAAAAATGCATTCATAACATGATTTTTCCTATGCAAGGGTTTGAAAATACGATCAAAATGGAAAGTAGTTTGCTATACCAAAAATATATCACTAAAGAAAAGAAAATGTTGTCAGTACGCATAATTACTTTATTAGAATGCTACTTATAAATAGTCGATAGCTAAAAAATATTTGTCTTTATGTGCATTAAAAACACAATAAATTCTTATCATTCCCGCCATCCCGGACTTTTTTGTCAAACACCGATGAGAATGGTTTTTGTTTAAGTATTTTTTCATAAAAATGAAATTCGTGACATCTGCGCCGCCAAAATTTAATAATCAACTAATTGCAAAAATTACTTCAATGGAAACTATCTACAACCGTACATTGTCGAAAAGGTTATGAAATTTTCTAAATGATGAAATATTTTTTTTATTTATGAAAATACAAAAATTATTTTAAAAAATTGGCAAATTTGGAAGATTCTTGCTTTAATTACAATTATTTCATAATATTTCGTGATAATTAATTTTTTGAGATGAAAAATTGATTTTTTTGTGAAAAAACTCAAATAAATTTACAATAGAAATGTATAAAGTTATAAAAGTCTCAAATTACACGCAAATATTCCAAAAAAATGCATAAACATTGTTGAAAAAATTGACGTGTCCAGTTTTAGCTGCGCACAAAAAAAAATCACTACAGTAAAACTCTTTCTTTTCTTTGATAAACATGGCATGAAATTTAAAAAAAGTTGTGAATTTTTTGTGAAAATAAAATTATAAATTATTCAAGATAAGGAGTGGAATTTTTTTTCTTCGTGTACTACCGTATTGCTCCCTGAAATTAGGTGAAAAAATATTTATAACTCGAATTGTATACTTTCATTTTTATACGTATAATTTTCAAAATACATGTAAAGAAGAAAAAATTATTACGTTTATCGGGTAAGTGGAAGTATTTAAAAACTCTTATTACAAATTCTTATTTATTCTCAGCGCATTTTATGCAATCGAGAAATATCATCCTTAGTAAAAAATTGGAAATTTTTTCCAGATAATTAAAAGAAACTAAGTAATTTCTTAAAGTGTTCATTATTCCAACTACCAACATCATTAAACTTATTTTCCTTCTGCACCAAAGATGTATATTTATTAAAGTAAATTTTTCATTCATGGTGCGACACTTATCCTTGCTAGTCGTCTATTCTTAAAATAAAGATTTTTTTCTGTCCCACTGTCACAAAGTCATAATAAAAGAATAATCTTTGGCACAACTTTGTTGTGTTTCTAAAATAATATAAATAAATTTAAAATCTGCCCAGATTTTCCAGCAATATTGTTAAAGTTTTATCTCACTCAAAGTTTTATCTCACAGAGTACTTGTTACTGTTGTGTAATACTTCCATTTTAAAGAATGGTAGCTCTGTTAAGACTCACAATCCTTTAGGTCTTAAAAAGGTATGAGATCTCATGTAGAGCCAAGTCCCAAGTAAATTGGCCTCCTAAAGAAAGTTATATGCCTTGATCATGTCTCATAACTATGACAAATTATCATAATGTGAGCTCTTCTTTCTATACCGCTCATTCTATAAATGGGTATGAGATTGTTATGTACTATGCTTTTGATGATTTAAGTATTTGCAATAATACTAAAATAACGCATAATGAAAAACGTTAGTAGTAAAGTATAATGTTATAAATTCACGACTTTGATGGGACCTTACTCCTTTTGCTTGATTTATTGTTTTAAATATAATTCATTACACTTAGTTTAAAAAGTTTAAAAATAAAATATTAGTTTCGTATTTTGTATTCCTAGATCTTTTGACGACAGTTTAAGATCATATTTTAAGTATATTTTGCTATTGACATGTTCATTGCCTAATTCGTATAACATTGAACGAGCCTGTTGAAGAAAAAATTAAAGTTTAGTACATTTTGTGTTCTAAATTATTTAATTAGTCTATACAACGTATTGTACACACACTGTTTTAAATGCTGGTTTTAACAAAAATTACTTTCCTGTCCTTTGTCTGTCTATTTATATGTTCGAGTACCACCTTAAAACTATTGAATCGAAAACTATTATTTTAGTGAAATAAATATTGGAATCTAAAACTACGGTTTTAGTAAAATAATATAGTAACCATTGCAGCATAAAGTTAAAGCTTAGATATATATACTCCTAATCCGAACAAGGGTACTTTTCAGATCAATAAATTAATACTGGAGAAAAACTACACCGTAAAAATAAAAATATAGATGAGCACAGCCATAAGCAAAAGCCATTAAACTATAAACATGTATTAGAAAACGTTAGAATCCCTTCATATAATGTTCTGTACTCTAGAATACTCACATTATCTTATGTAGAATAATTTGTGAAAGCAACTCTGATGTGTGTTAAAAAGTAAGACGTCAAACTGAATACAATTACTTTAGGTGATAAAGAAAAGTTAGTGAAAATGGATGAAGAGATAAAATGAATACCCAATGAAAATATCATTGGATATATGTAATTACTACAAAACTTAAAAATGTGTTTCATTTTATGAAATGTAGGGGAAAAATAAGAGGATACGAAGAAAAACCCAATTTGAGAAAACATAAAATAATATTATGAATATTTAAAGAATATTATTTGTCAAAAATTATTTGTTAAATTTTGTTTTAAGAAAATTTTAAAACATGTAGTCATTCTTAGCATGAACTGACAAAAATGAATCCGAAATTTTTACAGTGTAATTGCCTCTAGTACTTGAACTAAATGAAGCTATTGAGGAGATGACTTATCACATTGCCAGAGTCTCCAAGTGTGCTTACAAATCAAGCCAACATAAGCCAGAGAAATCACGAGAGAATTAAAATTACTCAATCCAAAAAAGACGCCGAGTTTAGACTTAATCACCTCAAAGAGCTTCCAATAAAATACATCACTTTTCTGGACTTTTCTGGCTTGTCTGTTTAAAGCCATCTTCATAGTCTTATTTCGTGAATGTGTGAAAGATCTCTACTATCTCTCAAAACTAAGAAACGAACTGAGAAACATTGCAAATGCCACATGGTTCACGAGGAACAATGAAACATAAGTACTTGAATACAGCAATAGTGACCTCAGAGATTATAAGAAGCTTAACATCTCACCTACTATCCCAACCCACTCACCCCTAGATAACTTGACAATGTTAACCACAAGATTTGAGTAGAGAGTGAGACACTAGCCTCCTGCTCTCTAACTGTCTTGTCACACAACTATCTGATTATAGTCTGGTGAATGATTTCAGATTTAATAGAGCAACAAAAATGGACGGTTCTAAATGTAAACAAACATCTTCCACTCTTTTGGCAAAGTTTAACGCTCCGGTCAAATAGATTATTGTGCTTCTAAATATATTATCCAATGAGGTAATATCTCTTCATCTTTATCAATATAAATTCCGAGTATAAACCCGAGGATACATTTAATGTGATAGTTGTTAACCTCCTTTTCATTGTGTCATGTTAAACATATATCTTTAATTAGGTTTATTTTCTTAACACAATTTGAACTTCTAGATAAAAGTTTTACTGTACCTATACCATTAAATCTTTATTTTTATCAATATATTACCGGTAACAAATAAATAAATGTGAGTGTAAACAAATATATTTTTGTTTTTACGTATGAAATGATAGAAAGAATGTCATTTCGTAAAATTGAGAACTGTTTTATGAACTTGAAGCTTTGTATATGAGTATTAGTAATAGTTCACAGTTTTAAAATTGTAATTGTATTTATTTATTACATTTAATAAACAAAAAAATATTGATACGACATGCAATCAACAAAAAGGTTAGGGTAGAATGGAGTAAGTAGCTCTCCTACGCTAGGTAGCGTAGGAGAGGTTGGTGTATTTAATTCAATTGCTGGGGTGTTGGGAGGTTGACATCATCAATCATCAGGGTCTGTTGTCAGATGTGAAAGGTACTAAAAGAGGAGGACCAATTATGGCATCAATTTTACTAAAATATAATGGAATATAAGCGGGATTTTTTTATATAGTGTAACACATTTCGTTCAAAAGTGTTGTGTTATTCTACAGTAGAAAGACATTTCATGGAAAATCAAGCAAAAGATTCAAATATTTTGCGTGGTTCTACTTCAAATGCAGGATCATTCTATAGAGATAAATATGCAAGCAGAGTTGTAAGCAAAGCGTGCAATGCCATATATCTATTGATAACTGTTATATATAATAGACTCTTACAACACGACTGACAGAAAACTGTGTTGCTTTTTTCCGAAATAAGACATCAGCTTCTGTATTACATGCTTCTGCTAACTTGAAGTCAAATGTAATTCTTTACCATATCAAGACCAAGTCAGTGGTCTCCACCTACAGTATATGTCCATCCTGAAAAGATTATTGATAATTTTAAATTAGAGGAAATATTTACAGACTGATGTGTAATTCAAGATACTCTTCGGTCTGCATGTGTTTATTGCATATATATATAGCATCAACAGTAAAGAAAAGGAAAGGAACTTAAAAGTCATTTGTTAACAAGTAAACAAAAATTGTTCACTTACATAAGTCTTAATTGATATGCATTGATGTCCAATGAGATTTTGTAGTCTGTATCTGCAAGTACACAACATGAAACTGATGACAAGTTCCATTCTCTGAAAAATTGTCCTTATTAATGAATGAGTGATTAGGAAAGAAAACAATGTGATTCTATGAAAGACAGGTCTAGTCAGATAAAACTGACTTTATCACATGTGTTTAAAAGAAAAATTTATGTTTATATGGATATCATCCAAGTGTATTCTAACCCAACATTCAGTTGAGTGTTAATGTCTCCATTTTTATCTTTGTAACACAATTTTCAATTAAGAATTCTAAGCAAATAGGTAAGGTTAATTCTGTAGGTTCACAGTAAATTTGAGAATGATTGAATCTGTTTATTTATGAGTTTCACTAATTGAATCTAACATTTTTGGGGATGGTCATAGACTACATAACTCTACATTGTTATCAACAAGAATGCAGCACTTAGTGAAAAACCTAGGCAAGTCACAGAAAAAAAGGCCTTCTCAAACTAGTTAACTCTAATTTAGCAGTTAAAAAAGTATCTAAATGACTTTCGAAAGTATTGTAGTAATTTTTTTTAAACTTTGAATCAAAATTACCTAAAGTGGTGTTTAATTTGAGGCATAAAAAATATTATTAATAATTCAGTTACCAAAAAAGTATTTATTAAAAACTGCACCTAAAATAAATAAATAACACAATAACATAGGGCAACCATACACATAGTCATCTCATTCACTAATAATAATTTTGTTACAAAAAATAAAGACATAATAACCTGAATTCAACCACCGCTTTGTATAAGTCTATTCATGATAGCACCATGCTAAATTATTCAGGGTTCCTTTCATCCATCAAAAAGTTAAAACTTGTTTAAATCAGTGGTTCTTAACCTTTTAACGATGAGGGACAATATGACTAAACTTTTATCTTATCATAGACCATCCACTGTTTGGCAGTAATATAAATTTTTGTAAGGCCATAAATAAAACACTTAAAATATTATTCGAAAACAGGAGTATTATATTATTTGCGAAAATTTTGTATCCATTATATTATTTTAGGAAAGAATGAAATAAGTAACATTCCACGCAATAAGCTCATATTTGTAACATGTTATGCTCATGTACAAGTTAGTGTTCCATATAATCATATTATGTGCTTACTCTATACCAGGTATTCCCTGGTCCATCTAAACTACATTATGTATCCACATTTCGCATGCCTATGTTCATTCAAAGACTTTGAAAACCCATGAAAAAAGGTTATATAAGAATAGAAATTATGAGTGGTATGCAGGAAGTTAACACAGATTTTGTTTTTCATCAAAACTCTAATACAAAGTTTAATGAAAAAAGTTAATTAATATTTATAAAAAATATTAATTAACTTTTATATATTATAATATTGGAAATATTAATTAATTAGATTTTATTTTTGTGCCGTTTATTTAGTATAATTTAAATAAAAGAAAGACCAAAATATGAATAAATATATGTATAGTGATTAAGTAGCGATAAAAAATTTTAAGAAGAAAATGTAAATATCAATTAATTAATGTATACCAATTGCAATAATTGGAAACTTTGAAATGTGCCAGCCTTAAAAATATATGTGTAATATATGTGCATTGCTTAGTCATCAGTGTGTTGCTTAGTTATATTTTTATCTCCTTTTTAACTAACTGGACAGTCCTTAACTTGAATAAAATATTAGGGAAAGTTTTCAAAATCTTATACAGCATCGGTTTCTACATACAAGTACCAGAATTCTATTAGAAATATCAATATGTAAATGGTAAAAAAATATTGAATGCTTTATGTAAGGTTGTTTATCAAAAATCCAAAAAGTCCGTAATTTTTAGACACTCCTAGCTGGGTTACCTATATATCGCACACCTCTGGTTTAGAAATTAGCTTTTATCTATCACTTCATCACTTTATCTTCTATTGCTCTCCTGCTATAGCAGGAATGAACTAGAGTATACTCTAGTTCATCAAGCGTGATAAAATTCTTCTTAGCCATCATGTTAGACCCTTAATTTTCAAAGAAGGAATGTTTAAAAAAAAATTAATGCAAAAGGATTTTATCAACGCCAGAGCATCGTTCATACCGCTTTTATAGTTTTTAAATAATAATGCATTATAGATATTTTTTATAATGCTTAATATCTTTTCTTAGTAGTCTTTAAAGTCTTTGGAATAAGTGCAGACATCATTCTAAATATATTAATATTTCTTAAACTCTTAACTCATTTTATATATTATGTCATTTATTAATTTCAGATCAGACAAGCCAACTTCTCTATAGCCGTGCTTGCTACGTGAGAAGCAATAGGGAAAAAGCCAGGAGGATTGAAGTCGATAACTTCAGACAAAACCAAAAGGAACAAAATGTTTGAACTGTGCCTAATCATTTGTGTCACTACTGGGCATAATGTACAAGAATTTTTGGAGTTTTATAATAATACACCGATACAAGTTTTTATAAATTGAAATGCATAACAATGCCTCTAATGAAATATAGGACTGGGGATAGTGACACCAGGATATATTGCCTTTTTAAAACCTCTAAATCTACATTAGATTACACAATAAGACAAATAAGAAAATGGCTTACAGATTACTTCATTCCGCTACATTTTGGTGTGACGTACACAACTCGCCAAGAAGTGCCAGAAAGAAATACATACCAGGTGAATCATTTGGTAATTCTGAATATGATTCTTCTGACAGATGGCTATTGTACAATGTGATTCTACCTATACAGGTGTGCAAATAGTTCCAACCATAAGTAACAAAAAAATCAACAGTCTGGCTAAGTTTCAAAAATTAAATTAATGAATCATTTAATTTTAAATGGAAATGGTTTGCATCAATATTTTCATGGAAATATTGTTTTCATTTTGGGCTGTGGTTTTACAGATGCGATCCCCAATTTAACAGCTTGGTTTCAAGATACATAAACTTGAAACTATAGATGATGGAGAAAAGCAACTACGTACTCTCAAAGCTAATGGAAGCAAATGCGTTACGCTTTGCAGATGGGTTGCAGAAATTCAAACAAAGTTCTAAATTATTTAAATAAACTTTTTTGATAAGGCTTCTGCTCATATGATGGATGGATGATTTTTTAGGATTGCTGGTCCACTTTTAAACAAGTTCCATAATATAAATGAAAGTCCTTCAAATGCAGCAGGAATTTCTGAGAAAGCAGTCTCAAGGATATTATTTGGGTTAATTTATATTATAAAGCAATTTGAAGAGAAAAACGTTATTTTTAGGACTATTAATACAAATCTTCTTCAACTTGATAATTTTCCGTTCTTCGATGAAAACAAGTCACAGCTCCATTTTTTAAGACCAAATCATACAGCAAGCTCGTTCTTATTATGGTGATCATATTTGAAAGCAACATGGTTTATGAAGTTGAGGTGTATCAAGAACTAGCACTTTCAGAAGAAATTATATTGTACATGAAGGTAATCATCCACTTATTAAGATGTCACATTAAATCTATACATGTATCAAGATGCGAGTACATACATATATATATATATATATATATATAAATATATATATATATATTTATACATATATATATATATATATATATATATATATATATATATATATATATATATATATATTCATATATATGTATATATGTTTATATAAATATATTATATGGTGAGCAATCTTTAAGTCACCATGAGTCAACTAATGTAGGTGTAGTTGTGTTGTAGGAAATTGTATTGTCAGTTGCTGCCTTCATGCCATGACGGTTATATGTTGAGTTGACCAAGATATGAAGCATATTAACTGTATGAAATGATTCAAATAAAAATATAAACAGAAACAAAATTGCTATTTTTTTCACTTTCGTAATATTAAAAAAAGTAGCTATGAAATTTTTAGGATATGTTATTTATCATTTTATTAATACTTAAAGAAGTAATGATTGCGAAAAGTTTTGAAGTTAAACTAAATATTTAATATAACGGAGCGTTAAATGGTAATTGATATATAGTATAATAAAAAATATTAGTATGTGACATTTTCCTATGTTTGTAGCGCCATATGTAATAGAAAATAAAGTGCAATATCAAAATCAACGTGGAGCCTGCCGTCTGCCACAAACTAAACTGCGGCAGATGGCTCCAAAATATAAGAGCTCCCATGGTTTGGTTAATAATAAAGTAACTGAAATTTAGAACAACTACAGAATATGAACAGGTTACTGCAATGTTAAATACTTCATCAATATTTTTAACCTCTAATTAAAAAAATAATTGGCATAAATGAATATAAAACAAGTAAATTTCCGATTCTGAAAAAATTATTCAAAGAAATTTTATTCAGGAATTCCAAAAATTCTAGATACATATCTAAACTTTAGTTGATACTTAATATGGATCATTTCTCACAGTTATATTGTATTTCATCTCAGCCAGCTGTTCAATTTACTTGTTGCTTTACTTGCTATTGCATGCTACAAAACTTACGAGGGGAGGTCAAAAAGTTTATGGAATGAAAGGGAAGTGGTGCAAATAACATAGTGTAATTTTTCTATTTCAATATATTCCTAAACATACTTTTTAAATTTTGCAAAGAACTTGCTAATTACCTCGAAAAAGAATATTTTTACCTTCAAAATAGGCTGAAATTTCAGATCGGCCTCTTCATCACCAACAAGTTTCTCCCCACAAACTTCCTTTTCACTTTAGGGAATAACTAATATTTGCAGGGGGCTAAATCCAAATTGTAGTGTGGGTCTTTCCACATTTTGAAGTCACACTTGGGAAGGGCAGTCATTGCAACATGGCTCTTTTGTACAGGAGTGTTGTGATGTGAAAGCAGCACAACTCTAACCAATTTTTCTAACTTTTTCTCCCTCACATTTTCTCTTGATCACTCTAACAGAACACCATAGTACATCCGTTTTATTAAAACCCTCTCATCTTTATAATCAATTTGCAAGATATCCTATGTTTATAAAAAAACAGTTGCCATTTGCTTTCTGGTTGTGACACCTTGAACGTTTTAAGAGGAAAAGCATGCTTTTCATCTTACTGCATAAATTCCTGCTTCGATTCAGGCTCGTAAATATGAACCCATCCCCCATTACAATTCGGTTGAAAAGTTTGCCTTCTTTAAGATACTTGCCGTCTCTACAAAGGTTTAAAAACTCACGTGAATACTCTACATGCAGTTTTTTTGACGGTGGGGTTTGCAACCCTTTTATACTTATTTTTGATATACCAAAATGATCATGATGTATCATATTCAAAATAGTTCTAAGAAACTCTAATTAGTTCAAAATGGACTTTAACCAATTTGCAAGCTGCTTTTCTTTTAAGTTCCAATATAATTACGTCAATTTTTTCAATAACGGCCGAGCACATCCAACTTGGATGTGCTAATGGTAAGTCATCTTCGATCAATTCTCTCCTTATAGAGATTATGCCACTTGAAAATTATGATCTTACTAAGACAATAGTCCCTGTTAATCGATGACATTTCATGCAAAATAACTTGAAGTTCCTTGCTTCGTGAGGAACTTGATGGATTCTTTCCATATTTGATGCCTTTTTCCTAATTTAGCTACTTGATCGATGATATCTCCAAGGTTAAGGGTGCAATTACCCTGAAACTTAGTATATGTGCTCATAATTAGTCCTTAAATAGAACCTACATAAGCGAGTAAACACCTCTCCCTTTAACCCCTCTGTTCCGTGAACTTTTTGACTCCTGTGTACAGTTAAATTAGAAAAATTGTAACTTGAAACAAAGAAAGATTCATTGTATTCAACGTATCAATGAATCTTCTTTATCTTGATTATGTTTATCTTCAGTACACTAAAATAGAAATTAAAAAAATATTTAAAAGCAAATTGAACAGTAAAATTATTAAACTCGTACCTTAATGGACTTCACAATATAAAAATTAATAATGAATGTCATGCAACACATTAATAGAAGTACATGACTATTTAATAGATACAAACAAATCAATAAATGTCTCGCTACTGAAAGAAGACAGGCAAAACCATTTGCTATTCAATATAAGTCAATCATGGTGAACAATACAATGGAGACAAACGAATCTTTGAATGATTCTCTGCAGTTTTTTTATTCGGTTCAATCTGCTTTGGGTGTGCACAGAATAAATTCAAAACGACTGCAAAAACCTACATTGCGTGATTGGCTAAAAAGGATTTACAGCGTATGTTGTTCAATATTCTTAATTTATGGAATATGGAAATCAAATGAACCTAAGACGCTATATATAACCATAGAAGGACATCTATGGATTATATTTTCTTTATACGTCCAAATGATAGATGTTTTATGGCAGAAAGAATATCACTTTAAAACTATGAATTACTTCAATAACATTGACAATAATTTTGACACTGGACAAAGAAAAGCCATTCTACATAAAACAAAAATTCACAGCTTTATTGCTTTCGGAGCCCATTTAATAATAAACATTGTAAGCTCTTACCTTGGATTATTACCATGAAAATATTGAATTATTTGGAACGATATTTAAAGAAAATTTTAATATGTTAATTGATTTGGAAATTGTTTACATTGTTATAATTATCGATGGCATCTCAGAGAGATTGAAAATTGTAAATAATTATTTAAACAAAGTTCTCCATCAGTGCAATGTAAGCCGACATCAGTCATTAACAAGTATGGAATTAAGACAAATCTTATCAGTAATAATACCATTGGAATCTAAAGAAGAAATACATTCAGTTGATTTTGAAAAATTATCGAATTTCTATACGATATTGATTGACTTGTGTCTCTACTTGAATCAAGTATTCGGCTTTCAGGTAACATCCTTGTCCTATTATGAAATATTGTATAATTTGGACTTTTTATAATTGACTTAATTCATTTCAGATATTATTATACTTCATGGGTACTTTCATAGAAATTTTAAATTCAATTCACTATATACTGACTTACACAAAGTATAATGTAAGTATTTGTAATTACTATTGTTCTCAAACATAAAGTAGCTAATTATTGCTTTGATTGACTTATCTCACTGGCTGCTTGTTTCTTAGAAGTGTTTAATATTTATTTATAGTTTGATGATTCGACTAAATGGTTTATGGAACTATTGGACCCAGTTATTTCTTATATTCTTATTATTTTC
This sequence comes from Druceiella hillmani, assembly GCA_039881145.1. NCBI lineage: Eukaryota > Metazoa > Arthropoda > Insecta > Lepidoptera > Hepialidae > Druceiella > Druceiella hillmani. The sequence continues at coordinate 22,832,715 of JAYKKI010000036.1, forward strand.
CTTTGCATTGTTACTGAGAAAATAATTGTTGAAGTAAAAAGAGCTAAACTTATTATGGCCAAAATAAAATTTTCTGTTCCTGTTGGTAAGTACATAATTTAATATATTTTAAACCTTAAAGAGACATTAAACTCATAAAGTGATTACCTAACGCGGAAAAAGTTTTAAATAACCGCTTAATCTTATTACGATAATTTTAAAACTTGTCTACCAATAACTGAAATAAAATTTTATTTTTCTCCTCAGCAAATCGCCCGAAGTTAGCAGATATTTACAATCTTCTGGAAGAAAACCAAATAGACAAATTTACAGCTTTCGGTTTCTTCAGGCTGAATGCCTCATTATTATAGTATCACCATAACGTATGTAATAGTGTTATTGCAGTTTGAAAATTTGCTATAATCTGATAGAAAATACCCAATGAAATGTTATTTATTTTTAATTTGAGTATCACAACATTGCAAATACAAATTAATTTTTTTTCATGTCGAAATTGATATCAATTGAAGGCACAATGCTAGTTTCCTCTTCTAATATATCTTTTCACTGTTAACACACAATTTTGTCCTTGAACCAAATGGAAAAGATGCGTTGCAAAATGGGCGTGTAAATAAAAGTTTTCAGTTCAAACCTAATACTTGTGAAAGGTTTGTTCGTATTTTTTAATATACATACTTTATATGAAAATTTGAAATAATTTTTGAACTAAACTATATTAATATACTTTCATTAGTGTTACATTGAATTCACAGATAAGTTTTTTTTTTTTTTTAATTTCGGGTACAAGTATGAATTGATTCACTTAATGAAGTCAGTTTTTTAGTAAAATGCAATATTTGTCGTGTATATATGCATTATTTATTTTCGTGTTCTGTATTTTTAAGATAGCAAGTCTAAGGTAATAACAGAAAATAAATTGATATCATATAATTCAAATCATTTGTAAATCCAATAACTTTATTTAATTAAATAAAACTAATGAAAATATTAATTGTCCTGTATTATTCGTTTTTAATTGTGATGTTATCAAGGAGTACATAAATGATGGGTTGTAAATTCGAGTACATGCGTGGAAATTGTAAATTATTTATGAACTTGCCCATTATTACATTTATAGCATATGAACCCTCACCTTTTAACGACAGTTCAAGTTCTTTTACTGCTAATGATTACACATGTTTAAAGAAAAATTTTATATATATACATATATATATATATATATATATATATATATATATATATATGTGTGTGTGTATATATGTATAAAGATCAGTAAAGGGACGTAAGTGTTAAAAATAAGTTTGTCATTTCATCAATTTGTATATTAAATAGTGTAACATATAAAGTATGGTTGTATAACAAGAATTTATTTTTTAGAAATTTCTCTATTTTCTTTCATCTCTTAGGAACCCTTCCTATGTCAGAGATAAATTTAATTAGTTTCGTCTTTATTGAAGGTTATGATGATTGGCGTGTGTCAATTACAAAATTTACAGTTATTAGGCATTTTGTGATAAAGGTTATTAGGTATTTTGTGGGGCTGAGCCCCATGATGCCCACCCTGCGCCCTAAATAGTGCCACCCTTTATTTAAAAATGTGTAAATGTTTTTATGTAAATTTAAGTATTTTAAGCCAAAAGACATTATGATAATACATATTCAGCGTTAGATTAATGTGAATTTTTTCACGCAAGCTAAAACTTCATTATCAAAACACGGTCAGCATATAAATAATTTTTTTTGGCTGAGTTCAGGTTATTCTGTAACGTTTAATTAGTAATTTATATGGTACTATTCCATGTGATTCAGTTATTCTTGTATTAAAGTTTTTGTTAGGAATTCCTCTAAATAATAATTAAAAAAATTAATTTATTGCTTTGAATTTCAACGTAACAAACAGCCAGAAAACATATTATTACACGAATTATTAATTTTTTAAACATTCATCTAATAATTTTTTATAAACCTGCAAATGATAATTTAAGAAAAAATTAGAAATATTTTGCACTTTTTCTTTCAGCTTAATAATAAAATTTGTTAGGCAATATAGCCCATTAGAAGAAGGAAATATTTATATATTGACATTCCCCAATCTGTTCAATTTGCGTACATCTTTGCTGCTCAACTTCAATAGTGGAAACATAACTGAAGTAATTATAGTGTATCAGTTTCACACTCGCTTTAGATAAAGAGAAAAGTATGTTAGGTTTTTAGGAATATGTATTGTGCTCATGTGTAAATTTCGATTAATCTTAGTAAAAACGCAGAAGGGATTTGCATTTAATGAATTTTAGCATTTTCATTGGTCTCTGCCTGGCTATAAGACAACTTAAACTCTTTAGGGCTTCATCTAGAATGTTGGGAGAAAAGATTGTTAGGTTGCAATTATGAGGGAATTACTCTCAACACTTACAGATTTGAATGTAATTCTGCCATAAGTTTGTTTAGAGGTCTAGTTTAAATAAATTGATGGAAAATGTTATAGAAAATAAAATACCAATATTCATATCAATATTTATTGTTAAATGTCACCTCAAACTTATTTCAAATAAACATCTTTTTATTTTGTCAGTTAAACGGCCACTCTACGTACAGCATAATTCTTCATAATAAACTATGACATTTATTTAAAACGGTAAAAATGATAAAAGATACTTTATGAAAAATTAAAACAATAAAAAATATCCGTTCAGATAATCAATTGCATTAAGAACATGCTTTTTATTAGTCGCAAACTGATATTTCTTAGTCGCAAATTCACTAATACATGTGTAGCGACTCTGTGTGTTGGTGTATAACAACTTCAAAGTCCATGTGCAGTATCTTGAACGCTTACATTATATTGTAACTAAAATGAAAATATGTATTTTATATTTATTGTAACCAGTTTTATTTATTTTTTAATATTAATATTGAATAATAGCTCTGTTCCAGTTTTCACAAAACTTAAATTAATATATACCATGAAATATTTCAATTACATTAATTTTTTAATTTGGCTTGAAAATGGTTCATCCAACTATGATAACAACGATAGTGTAGGTGAGAATTTTTACAAAATGTGAGGTGAAGAGTGTCTATAACAACCAATCATGACCGCTTCTAAGTATGGAATAACTAGCAAATGCAAAGGCCACTTCGCCCGGCCCACAAAATGTATGAGACATTGAAACTTACTTTTATTAAATAAATATTTTTCTTCTCGTCTTTTGCTATTGCATCATTAACCATTTTTTTGTCATAAAATGAAAGAGGAGGAATTGCTGTTTTAAATACTTTTCTTTCATTTCAAATTAAATTAAAATAGTTTCAAAAGAATCCCCAAAATTTTATAAAAATTATGAAAGTAATCTGCTGGAATTACAGATGCATGTCTGATCTATTTTTACATATTAAAATCATAGTACTATATTTCCCAGAGTTTATAAAAAACCGCAAAAATAAAGCATTTTCATCAAAAATACTTTTTCATCAAACCCGCTGTTAAGACCTGGTTCAATATAATTTGTTAAAAAAAGTATAATAATTATACTTTTTTTTACAAATTATTTTAAATATTTTTATTGTTGCCACTCCAGTCTAAAATATCAAGAAGTTGGAATAAAATATTGGCACATTCAAAGACAATTGTTTACGAGGCAAACAGATTCAGTATATAAGTTATATTTTTTGTAATATTTCAAGTTCTATTGTAACTTCTAGTTAGTAAATTTTGGCACTTTGTTCCATGTGGTTCATCTCGATTTTATGTTCTTTACCAAGGAGGGTGCTTTCCGTTCCAGCGTAGAGAGATAGCCTGATATATTATATATGAATCACATTTTCTTCGGCCACAGTGAATATAAAGATGTGGATAGAGTTTTGACCATAACTTGGTTGAGAGTGGACTAATCTTCGAGGAATATTGTACTTACACCAAGTGCTCATTCAAATGAACAAAGACACTGAATGGCTTAATGGGGAAGGGCAGTTTCTAATTCTATTGGGCCGAAGCACTTAATGGAGATACGAAACACTATTGAGGAATTTCAAAGGTTCTTGTTCATTCATATGACATGAGAAGGATTACTGATCAGTAGAGAGATCCTGAAACATTATGGTTTGTGGTTTAGGAACAGTATTTCTTTATGTCAATCGTGTCAAAGAACAAACGGTTATCTACAAAAACATGATTTTTCAGTGGAGGGTGTTTAACATAAAACTGTAATGATTTGTAGAATAACTGAACTATCTTGTTCCATTTTATGATACTTCTTAATAAAAGTAAGTTCAAGGAAATGGTTAAGGTCTATTTACTGTAATATATATAATTTCTGAATTTGTCTACTTTATACAAACAAGTAAATCTGTATAGGACTGCTTCTGCATGGAGCTTTCTAGTTACTAAATCTTCAACAATTCCAAATGTGGAAATAAATATTTCTATTCATTTTTATGTTATATAGCTAACCACATTACTGAACAAAGGGAAACTGTATTTGACACCAAACGATTGCTATAGTCTCAAATCACTTTTCATTTTAAAATGTATTGCGAACAGTAGGTATACAATTACTGCTAGAGTTTAAGCCGCCCAATAAAACCCATAAATTAAGCAATTATTTTAATCATATTATATAATATTATTTACATGAGGTGAGATTAGGGTCAAGAGTTGATCATTTATAATAAAATAAATAAAGGAACAAGGGCACGATTGGAGAAAAGTTATAAAACTTGAAACCACTATCATGAATAACAATTAAAGTTTACTATTTCTTCCAATTAATCACAAATAATCTCATCATCTTGGTTAAACATATTGTAATCACAAAAATGGGACTAAATGAATATTCAAACAGGTACACATGAGTACCTTTATGTTATTTTCTATTACAACAAGTTTACATTCTGATCTAAATTGAATAAATAAAAGTGTTAAATGATGTTATTTCTCTACATTGATACATGTCACAAAGTTCTAATTATCATCATCGAATAAAGAAAATATATTAAGTTTTACTCTTATAGGTTTTGGTTACTTTTATAGGTTCTTTGTAACCAGTAAATTGAATAATATCACAAAATTTACTTTTTATGTACCATTTTCATTCGCAAACCATTGTTTATATTGCAGTATGCATTAAATTTTCATATTAAAGGCATACTGAAGGAATTATATTCCATTGGCAGAGAGAAATCAAGTCTTTATATTTAGCTGACATTATTTCCAGGGTATTGCTGTAAGCATTTTGAAGTGCCATAATGTCACTTGGTCTTGTTCTGGTGTTCACTTGTAGACAGCAACCTATTGAGATTAACTGAGCTTTATTTAAAACATATCTATAACAAATAACATAACAATTATTATGTCTACTTTTGTCTCTCAAACTTGGTTCAATTTCACCTTTTCATTATCAGAGCTTTTGAGCCATGCATATTGGTTCATATCGGATTTGAAGTCTAAAATATACTTTGAAGACACTTCAGTTACTTTATACCTTTCACTTCAGTTACCTTTGCGTTATTTTATAGAACCGTACCATTCTTGAAGTGTATATATCATCTTCCTTTTAGAAGATCGTTCAATTAGAACGTGCACACCATCACCCTCTTGTTTAGTGTGACCTTTTTCTAGGAATTTGTAGCATATTTAAACCTTAAACTGCTTAGTTGCATGCAAGTACATCTCGAAAACTGAGCGGTTGTGACTATGGCTGCCTCAGTTATCAGACCATAAATGTATCTTGATTCTATTTGCAGTAACTTTTGTAATATAATTGTACAAAAAGTTGGCCACTTTGTTGGAACCTCACTTTGCAGTAGTCTCTTACCACATATCAGATTCCCTTTTTGTTCCCATATCAAATATTGTAAATATAAAAACTGTTAATTTTCACTAATAATACCAGGAACTTTTTTCACCGTGCGGTGCAAGCAGGAATTTTTTGAAAATCAAAAGTTGCCACTGAAGTCTTTACCGGTTCCACACCATGCAAACTATTTATCCTCAGATTTAACAGATCTAGTGATGTTTTTATTCTGCATATGTTTCAAAAAATCAATACTGCATCCTTCAGGAGTATTCGGCTAATTTTAATTAGCAATAAAAATATCACATTAATCCTTTAGAACAAAAAATCCTATATACAAAAGTGGATTGACTATATCATCATATTATCTAAATGTGATGACTTTCATCGATATTATTTTCTGCAGTCCATTCTTTACACTTGATACCTAAATATTCTGATAAAATCATTGACAAGGTACGTCTTCTTTGAATCTTGTTGATAGTTTCATGTTTATAAAATGGATGTCACTGAACTATCTGTGATGATGGTGCTGTTCTTAAATTTTTATATTTAATATATATGTTAATTAAAATAAAATAGAGGACTGTATTGAAGAAAAAAATATCTATAAAAAGAATTAATTAAATAACTTAATAAAGACTTGTTGATTCTAACACGTTTTCGGAATTGAAAATAAGGTAGTTCTAGAAATATTACTGAAAATTATCACAAAAAGATATTCCTTCCCCCATTCTCCTGAAGCCAAAATTATGAAACAAAAAACTCGTTAGAAATTTCTCCAATATTTTTAAAATATTCGCCAGGCAATATATTTACACTGCGACAACATTAATTGTAGTTTAATAAATATTATACGTCCTTAAATGCATATATGTATCTGTGTGTATACTGAACCTTCGTAATGTGAGTTATACTCGTATTTAACGGGATATACTCGTATTTAACATGATATAATATTATTTTAAACTGACGATAAATAAAAAGATTAAGTGTGTGCATTGTTACATTAAAATTCACACTGCCCTTTTAGAGATACAGAAATTTCTAGGTTCCTAAATTTGTTTCAGAAAAGTGGTAAGTATCTCCAAAAACAAAATTAAAGGTGTTCTCCATATCGATAAAAGTACAAAGACATATTGGTAAAAGTGAAGAGCATTTGCGTGATTTTACATTTTATCCTCTGCTATTACGATGAGCATAATGAATTTTCATATAACCATACGATAAATGGGTCACATCCATGTACAGAATTACAATTGACATAATCATGATGAAATATACTCATTCATAAATTTTGTTATATTCAAGCACTCGAGTATAGTAATTGACTTGAGAAATACCTAGAATGAATGAGAAGAAAGTGAGCTGAGATTGTATGAAGTTATGAAGATTTTTGTAAATTTAGACAGAGCACTCTTTATATAAGTGTGGGTAATCATAAAAATGATTCTTTATCTTAACTACATGCATCGTTTGTGATAACTGTTAATGAAAGAACGTATTGTTTTAAGAGAAACAAATAAGCGAACATGTATGTGTATGAGACAAAATTTCATCTATCAATAATAAAAATTAGCATTTTGTGAAATGGTACACGCGTTTAATAATTCTTTCCATCAATAACAATGAGATATAAGTTATAAGAGACAAAAAAATTTACCTTGTACTTTAAATGATGAAGGTAAAAATAGAAGAAGATCATCGTATTCAAAAACATTATGACAAAAGAGAAAGCGAGCTGGAATCAGTGTAGTTTGGATATAAAAACAGATTTTGTCATAACTTGCATTAACTGACAAAGATCAAGTATGGTCTATAAAAGCTCAGGGGCAACAATCAGTAAAGCTGTTGCAATTTTCTTGTATATATTCTACAGAAAATCACAAAGAATGTCCAACAATATAAATTAAATTTTATTTAAGTCATGGTATAGTAGTTACTTCACATTAGTTTTCAAACTCAAGCTTCAGATTCACCACTTTTGTTCATTAGACAGTACAGTACTCGTGAACAGGAATACGGTGCAGGTTATAATTCTTGATGAATACCCTTAACAGTCTTCCTCCTTAAACAAGTTATGAAAGGTGTTATATGTAAGTAAACTCTAAGGATAAACTCAAAAAATATTGTATTACTTCGATAATCGTACTTTGAAGACATAATTGAAATAGCTCACAAAATTTCACCACCTATTTGTACTACTTATACTTTCCTATGATAATAACCAAAATTACATGTTACAGAGACTTTTCTTGTGTTAATTTTGTTTCTTGGAGAAATAAGAATGTTTTCGTTTCCTTTCTTATTTATTATACACGTAACTACGCACATATAGTGTAAATTGTTCAACTAAATTGTAACTATATTTCTTCTCTGTAAAAAATTTCATTAAAATAAAATAGCGACCATATTTATATAAAATATAATACTATTTCCATTTGTAGCTTCAGAATGAAACAGAAATTTTCCTTCTAGTTGAATTAGTAATAATAGAGTATAATTTACAGGAAAACTGTCTTTATTCATCTCACTAGAATTTGTTTTTGAATACTTTGGATTTGAGCTTGATAGACCATTACTAATACAATAGCGATTCATTGGTAAATTGACTAATGTCCAATAAAATTGGATTCGTTGTTAGATTGACTAATGTTGACCAATTCAACAGTGATTCGTTGCTAGATTGACTAATGTTGTCCAATTCAACAGTGATTCGTTGCTAGATTGACAAATGTCCAATTCAACAGTGATTCATTGCTAGATTGACTAATGTTGTCCAATAAAAACAATACTCTTGGTTGTTTTTTATTTAAAAAGAGTTTCCTCTAAATGAACCTTCCTCAAATTGAATTTCATTTTCCGACAGGTGGACGGATAGACACACATGCACATTTATAATGTATAGATAAATATTGATACAAAATGTTTATATTTAAAAACATAAATATTGTATTTTTTACAAATATTTATTGATTAATGTAACTTGAAGAAGAAATGACAGGTGGATCAATGGAAAGTAGATAGAATGTATTTTATCTTCATAAAAACATTATTTTAAATTTATGTGGTTCGTTTGTGAGTGAATTTTAGTATAAAATTAATAATATGGGAAACAGCAATAGTCTTCGATTTCTCATTTTAGTCCGGGCAAACCGTAATTATAACGGTGAAACAAACATTAGTAACATTTTAATGTACTCTTATGTATGTGGATTACTTATTTGTATTTTGTTCCTGCTATTATCCTTCTAATCATAATAACTTTCTTGTTTTGATGACTTTTATTCTTTTCAGTAAAAGTAACCAAAACTTGCATTTTATTTACAGGCTTATATAAAACTACTGGTATATTTCGTAATGAGCTCATATAAAAAAAAATTATTCACAGTTTTTTCTAATTAAATTATATTTTAATTTTTTTTTCTACGGCTATTCTAATTCTTATAATTACAAAAACATTTTTATTTGATTGCACCCAGTTCAAAATTTAGGACTACCTTACAGATCTAATTTTGCAAAATACAAACAGGAGGTGTTTTTTTAATTAAAGAAAAAATGCACAAAAATGCAGGTTAGTTTATATTTTTTATATCTATGTGGAATACAACAATACAATATACGAAACAAATTCTCACTTTCTGCTTTTAGTGATAAAGTTTCATTTGTTTTGTTTCTCTTTAATTATTAAAGAGGAAAACAATTTTAAATGGTATTATAAGAATGAAATTCTACATGTCAAATATATATTAAGTTCCCAGGAATCACTAGTGTCCTCATTCAAGATTCTAGGAAATATATTCTATTTTATAATCTATTTTTCTAGCATATTCTATTTATTATCATAACTAAAGTTAGATTACACTAAGTATGGCAAAGAAGTAACTTTAAATAAATTGTAAGAAAAAAGAAGTAGGTGACTTCATTTGATCTCTTCTTACCACCCTTTAGCAGAAAGAAGAAGTAATTAAGATAGCTGACTATATTAATCACAGCTTACTTGTTGATGCATTCAATATCATATTATGAAACTGCTACATGTCACGTTTTGTCCAAAATTACATGTTGCAACTAGTATTGGCCGTTGTTGCACATGCACTTTCTTGCTGTATGTTATCATTTGGTTAAAAAAGTACTCACCATATCTTTACTATATGAGTGTTGTTACACTTTATTTTTAATATTGGGAATTGTGCTTAAGCATTCAGTTCAGAGAGTCTGTTACATACATAATCTACAAAGCATGCCCCTGTAATTGCGATTTAGTTTAAGTTCAAAGTAATCACAAAATAAGCCACATTCATATTTTCCCTCCACAAGTTTAGCAAGGAGATGAAACTTTTATGAAAATAAAAAAATGTGTAAAAGCTTGTTTGAGATACTACAGGTTATTTACAATATGCGATTGTTTTGATTGAGATTACAGGAATCTGTAAAACCTTTAATGAATTCATAGAGAGAATTCAAAATATGAATGAATATTCTAACCAAAACAAAAAAAGACATTTTATGTTATGAAGAATTTTTTTTAGATAGACAAAATTTCCTCTCAATGTCTCAACATAGAACATAATTCTGTTGTGAATTTTTCAGTGTGCTATTAGATGCGGAATCAAGTTGATTCATGTATACGTACTGCACCTGACAATTGGTGTAATTACTTGTATTGTATTATTGGTATAATTACTTGAACACTATTTTGGATAATACTGAAATAAATATATTAAGAGATTTATTACATAAATGAATGGGTTAGTAGATTTTTACTTACAATCTATTGCTATTTATAGAAATCAAATATGTCAGCTTGACTTTCAAATATGATATCTAAATATAATCACGATAAAAGCAAAAAAGGAAACTTAAAGCTTCACAATTCTCATCAATTACAAGGTCATATGTATGACCTAATCTAATAATACCTTCAGACGAGATGGCAAAAATCAATAATTACTTTAATATAGGAAGACAAATTGTCTTGTTTACTTGCTTGCCAAAGTAGACCAAGCTATTCCATTTACACAAATAGGTTACATTATCGACAAGGGTCTTCATTTTCAAAAGAAACAGTCAATTCATTTAAAAATGTTGTGTTATAGTTTAGAGGAGTCAATCCACTTTCTAGTTACATTCCAGTCAGTTCTAGGTGTCAACCGAATTTCAATTAAGTTAGAAGAACAAGAAATGATGTTAATAAAAACAATTTTCAAGAAAATTTACAGTCTGACAGCAATTTTTCTCGTTATCTTCAGTACCAGTATGGGCATATGGTCTCACCGTATTTCTTTGTATGCTAAAAAAAATATTGTAGAGTGGCTTTTCCAAATATCATCACAATAGTCATCACTTTAATATTTGTTTTATCAAGTGATTTATTTTGGCAAAAAAATCTATTTGCTGATTGTTTACGACAATTTGAGGACATTTTTGTTTATTACAGTAATTTTTTAAAACAAAATGCTTAAAGAAATTAAAAATCATGACATTATTGGGCATATTTATTATACTTACAAGTCACTTAACATTTTTCATCGTTAACAGCCTTGAACATCAGAGCCTTTTCTCCATAATCACATATTTTGGTGTATTTACTAACAGAATGGAAGTATTTCTAATGTGACTGCTTACATTTACTATTATTAAAATATTAAAAGCAGTAAATGAATACCTGGGTCATATGAATCTAGAAATATTTCATAATAATGCAAGCCATTTAGTATTACCTAGAGTGGCAGACTGGAACGATTTGTATGGGAATGGTCATTTTGATATATTAGGAAATCCTATGTGCATATCGTTCTTACTAAAAATGTTTATTATAGTAAATGACATATGCAGTACAGTCAATAAAATATTTAAATTACAGGTACATTGGAACAAGTAAATAACACAATATTTACAATAAATACAATATTTAGGGATGTTTTTTGTATTCATTAAATCACATAATTTCTACTTCAGGTACTTCAGCTTGTAATGTCGACTTTTCTTTCATCCATTAATTTTATTCAACTGGTGTTGAATTTGCATATGCATGATGTAAGCAACAGTGATTTTATATTTATTGTTCAAATATCAAATCTGTCCATAGCAGTGAATAATTTTGTTTCTTTGTGTGACTTTCTATTTATCTTTATAACATTTCAGCAACTATGGTCACTAGAAATGATTAAATATATCATATGGCTGACAATTTGTGTTGCTGTCTTAACCGTTGTCTCCACCTTCAGTGAGATGTTGGTTCTGGAATTTCGGAAAATGAGAATAATTATCACAAAACTGAGACTGTTGCCTCAAATGTGTAAGTATTTACCTATATACCTTCAAAACATTTATTTTAAATCGTATTATTAGCATACATTACCTTGTATTATTTGAATGCAAATGCAGTTATCTAGGTTTGAATTTGTAAATTATTCAACTGAATTTAATCTAGCAATTTTATCTAACATACGAACGTGAAAATATTTGTATATGCTTTTATTCTGGTATTTGTCTGCATTTTAAACAATGGAACTATTTGAGTTTTACATTTTGCGCAGAAGTAGTCTTTCACTTTTCAGTACCGCTCAGTCTTGCAAAGCATGGGACTTGTGATTATTATTCTCTGTAAAAACATAAAAACAAATATTTTTTACTTAATCTATTCTTCAATAATGATAAGATGTACATAAAACTTTTTTCAAATGATAAGCACCTAATAAGATTAGATGTGATTTTGAATACATCAGCGACAGAATCTGCGATCAGGTGTATAAATAATCTATCTATATAAATCTATTTATTATCAAGCGGGTATAACCCGGTCGCAGATGAACTTGTTCCGATTAATACTAAAATAATACTTAGTTTTCAATCATTTAATCTCATGAACCAATCTAGCAATTGTCTATGTAAAAACAATAGCAATTACAAAAAAATTGCATTAGAAAGTTAAATGATGCTCATTTTGAAGAAATCAGCCAGTTCACGTGAAACTAATAAGTGTTACAGCTTCGGCTGTACAAAAATATACAAAGTGAGTAGCATAACTACTCGCTTATGGAGCATCATCTCTATTTATTTTTACATATTCATTAAATGGATAAACTCTTGTGATCCTCAAAAGAGGAGTGTTTCGCAATAAACTTATTATATACTAGCTTTTCTTGTAAACCTTAAATGGCACACTCATTTCTCCACACGACACTAACTCAAAGAAGATACAATTCACCTATATTTAACAAATACACGATTTTAGTAAACACCCTGATTTATTATAAATACTTACGTTCGCTGATGACATCTAAACAACTCAATCTGTTTTGTTAATGAACAGAAAAATTATCTTGATTGTAACATTCCCTAATACTGTAGAACAGAATTAAAATTATACTTACCAAAATCACATAAAAAACTATTCCCACTCATATAGATTGTGGCATCAAAATATGGAGAATAAAATTTCCAATTAAAAAATATGTAGCTCAGTGTGTACAAAATAAAGCTACAGTATAATCAAGCAGCAGGAGAAACTAACTGTGACACTCACCTAACTGCTGAACCTTTCTTATCACTACTGTCGTAGTGGAGATTGTCCCATACTAGGGGTTATATGTGCTTATTGCAAGAAATTACAGTAAATTTGTTTACGTTAGAAGATAATATCAGCTTTTTATATTCTATACATAAACATTTCAAGTTTATTTTATGACCCCTCTATATAGCCAGTTGACCAATATTAAGCAGATGGTAAGAATTTCACAAATATCTATATTTTGTTTTCCTTATAATTTTTTATTTTCCAGGAACTAATTTAACAAATCAATACTTGCTTGATTATAGTTATTCTCTATTTGGGACAACCCACCTTTATAAACTTTTTGTTTCTATGACTCATTCACTACAACTTATCTATAAGTTTAAGTTATGCTTCTATTCCAAATATATTTCAAAACCGGATGTAAACACTCGATGGTACCAAAGTGTAAGCAGTGTATAGTACCATTTATGGCATTTGTTTTGTGCTGCAGTACAATGTTGCAAGTCTTGTTAACAGACTTTTGTTCGTCTATCGCTTTCAAATATACTTTGGAATTTTTTTTCTTAGTATTTCCTAACTTTAAGTAAGGGGCTGTATCCTTGGACTCATAATTAACTAATTAACTATTCAATATCTCATTTGAACAAGACTTCCTTCTGCATGATTTGAAATAAAGTTTGACACATCCACAACATCCAAAAAAAGGGGTTTTCAGTATCTAAACACAAAATAAATTGACTTGCTGGCTACTACTACGGTTCGTTCAAACTAGAAACTCTTCATGAACATCTTTTATTTCTCACCTGTACATACAGCACCAAAACAAAACAAATTTTGAACCAGTTTCTCTTACAAAGCATCAAGGTTGCTATCTAATGTGTTTCTATTGTATTAATGAATTAATTTATTAGTTCCCTCTCCTATGATTAAAATTAGATATCACTGCCTGTTTATGTTCCAGCACAGTAGGCCACCATATAAAGAGTGAAACATAATGCATTGAATGCAATGCAGGATTAAGTTCTGTTTACACCCTCCCTTTAAAATTCTTGCAAAGGTAAAGTATACACCACAACATGTCGACAGCCGTATGTGTGGTACTACTTCTTAATTTGCCACATTGTGCAAATTTTTTTTGTTGTGCTTCCGGAATTTGTATTATTTTTTTATTTGAATGAATGTTAACTATCCACCATTACTATATGTTTTAAACCTCAGCTCGGCGCTTTACATTTTCATGTTTGTTATTGATTTTTTGCCAAAACAAAATGTATTTTTTTAAATCACAAGTTTTTTATATGATGTAATAATAATGATATGGAAGGCTAAAGAGAAAACTTTCTTTAGCCTCTGAATTTTTAGTAAGGCAAATTGAACGAAATAGGGCTGTAATGTGTGATTTTCAAATTGTCTATCCATTTGGGAGCCAGAAACAAAAATAAATAAAGTGAAAAATAACTTTCGTTAATATTTTCAATACAAAAGAAGTCCTCAATGAAATAAACTGTTTTGTACATTTCAAATTAAGTTCGAGGAATGGAAAAGTAGGTCATTAATTAGTAAAGGTGATTAACGGAATGACAGCTAGTTAAGTAACTCATTATTAGTATAAATACCAAGTTTTATCATAATCAGATCATTGGTCTTTGAACTATCATCGAACAAACAACTCAAGTTGGTAAGGATACCAAAATGCCGTCCAAGTTGGTAAGGATACCAAGCAAGGAAAGTCTGTTCAAACCATACTGAAAGAGATGGCATCCATTTACAAGGACTCTGGCCCAGGTAAAACCATGGTTTACAAGTGGCATAGTCTCGTTAAATAGGGTAGAGACTCATTTGAAGGCAACCCACGCCCTGGTAGGGCGATCGAAATTACTACTCCGGAAATTATTGAAAAAGTTGAAAAATTAGTTTTGGAAGATGCCAGACTAACGAAGAAACAGTTTGCAGAAATGGTTGGAGTATCGCACTTGGCATGACAAAGGTCAGCGCAAAAAGGGTGCCGAAAATACTCACACCGTCTCAAAAACAACGCTGCGTAGAGTGTTCTCATGTGTTTTTTGACCTCTGTAATGAAGACAGGGATCGACTATTGTGTCGAATTGTTACTACAAAACTTGGGTTCATCATTATAAACCTGAGTCCAAACAAGACTCAATGCAGTGGCACAAAAAAGGCACACCACCACACAAGAAGTTTAAGATGTCACAGTCGGCTGGAAAAATCATGGCGAGAGTCTTTTGAGAAGAGATCCTGTTGACGGATTATAAAGATAAAGGTGTTTTCATAACTGGAGAATACTATGCTTCAATTCTAGAGAGGTTGAAAGAAGCAATCAAGAAAAAAGAAGTAGAAAATTGACCAAAAGTGTCCTGCTTTTGCACGACAATGAACCCGTTCACACGAGCAGCGTTGCGCTGGCTGCCCTGCACAAGGTGGGCTTCGATATTTTGGAACACCCACCCTACGGTCCTGACCTGGCTCCCAGTGATTATTATTTGTTCCCAAACCTTAAAAAAGAACTTCGTGGAAAGAAGTTTTTAAGCGATTAAGAAGTAAAGGACGCAGTTTCAGCTTATTTTTCGGGCACAGACGAAACATTTTTTTATGAAGGTATACATAAGCTAATTGAAAGGTCTGAAAAAGGCAGCAGGTGAATATGTTGAAAAAGAAAAATAATTTTGTATTGTTATTCTCACTTCTTATCCTCCAATCCGATAACTTAAAAACGCCCCCTCTTGTATGTGACTTGACACTGGTAGACTGACTATTATAAAACTAGTCACGAACTATGAAGAAAAGTTCCGTCAAAAAGATAACATTGATACGCTCCAGCTTCTCGACTCCAAAAACCAAACAAGATGGCTCAAGGGATCCAGTCCCTTATGTTAGTACAGTGAAGTAATATATTCACAAAAACAGAGCGAGTAATCAAATAATAACCGATATAGCTAATAGAAAACTCTGGACTATTACTAAATAAGGTTTTAGGCTAAGATATTAAATTAGGTTAGAAACAAATTACTCTTTGTTCAAATTTATAAAAAGATTTTAATAATAAATTTATTGTTGGTAATCACGAGACTAGTGAAAATTCTGGTCAAATTTACATTTTTAGTAAAAAAAAGTTTTCCTTATCAAATATTATTTTTCTATCAAATATTATTTTAAATATTTACTTTTTTTATAGTAAAATAATTGTAGTGTTTGTAGTAAAACTTTTGTGTCTTAGCCTGTCTTCACATTAGCATCATTTTTGGTTTTCAGATAAAGTTAACGCCAAAAAGAGCAGTGTCATCTTATTTACAAAGAAATGTTTCAACTGAGCCATAGATGTCGCAGCCACCATTGTCGCCAAGAAAAAAGAAACTTATCTTTAAATGAAATAAGTCAAAAGAAAAATGAAATAATAAGCAGCAGTACATCAGGATGAAGGGAAAAAATCATAACACTACAGTCGGTGCTTGAAGAATTTAAAAAATGCCAAAGTTTTCAGAGTTACTTACATGACCAAACTACATCATGCAGTAATGAAACAATGAAATATTTAGTAGATAGGTTAAATATAAAAAATAATTAAAATATCCCATTCCAGTGAATACAAAGAAGAGCTTAAAAAATTTGCACTAACTCAGAAAGCGAGGTGACTAATTATATCAGTGAAAAGTTTGATTGTTGTTTACTCATGTAAACATACTTAGGAAATTATATCAGAGTCAATTGCGAACCAGGTCTCACAGTTGAATCATTCAACACAATAAAGGAAATTGCTAAAAAAAGAATCAGTTTTTGCATTAATTTTGATGAAATAACCGTTAGGGAATGTACTGAATTTATGGGCAATACATATTTTGCCATATTATTGTAGGCAATGATTTGCATAGAGACAATTTAGCAATTACAAAACAAGTTCTAGTTTGTTTCCTTTCCAGGAAGGAGTTTCACAGCTTCACAAACGGCAAATTTATTAAAAATTTGCTTTGATTTACTTATTGTGACTGCAGGTCTAGTGATTTCAATTATATTTGACGGAATCTCTTCAAATCTTAAACATATCTACTGGGCTTAAAATTAAATAGCACAGACAAAGCCAAAAAATATTATATTTTACTCGATCTGTGTCACTTATTTAAACTTGTGAGAAATATATTTGATGTCAAAAAAGTTTTAATAGTTGAAAATGGTAGAAAAATATATCTTTATCACGCAATTATACAATACACAAATGAAGAAAGACCTAAAATGTGGGGACAAAATTACATTTAGGCATATTAATCATTTCAAACAGTTAGTTCCTAGGTCTCTTACAGTCATCCAGTACTGCCATGATTTTCTGAACTTATCACAATTGGGAAATTCAGAAGCCACTATGCAATTTATTACCCTCGTTAATAACACATTTGATGTTTTTAATTTCAGGAAATTTCTTTCTGCTGATTTTAAAAAAACTTTGGGCCCTACTAAAGACAAGTAGTTTTTGACAAAAAACCTATCAAGCATACAAATATTTTAGAAATTAAAAATTTTAAGATGTTGCTGTTTTCTTAAACTCTACGTTTGGATTTGGCTGAGTTCTTAATAAACATATCAAGCCTAAAATGTTATACATTCAAAACGTACACTTGCAATTTTTACATATTTATAAACTGTCATAAGACTATTTGGAAACATTTTTAGTGCTGTATGTTCTAGGGGTTGTTTTAATAATAACCCAATTATCAGATAATTTATATCTGCATACAAAAGGTTACTTTGTCATGCAGACTTAAAATTGAGTGAAATTGGAAACCGCTTGGAAATTGAAAAAATTACTTTTCTTTCTGTTATAATTTCCACTGTAAAACATATGAATAGTGCAATATTATATGATATAATTTTAAAGAAATATTGATTAAGCAATATTTTTGTAAATGGCAATCCAGGTGTTGAATTTTAGACTTCAATTTCATATGGTGAAGACATGTTCTCGGTAATATTGGACAGACTGCGTAATTTGTGGTTAAAATATGAAAAATATATACATAGTGAAGTTTTCATTAGTGCAATCACAAATTAGTGAATCATTTTTAAGTCGTAAACATTTTACCAAACACGGTAAGGCTTTTGGACTTATCGATCAAAAGATATATTTCGTATATGCTTAAATCTTCAAGGAGACATTTAAAAAACTGTTTTACTTTGGTAAGAAAACTTTTAAAAAAAGAGTTTTGGAAATTATATAATTTATTTAATAAGTCTACATACATATACCTATTAATAAAGAAAATTTTAAAAAACCATTTTAATTCTATTCAGGTTATTTTATATAAAAACCTATGCTTTTTATAATAACTAACAAAAGGTTTATTTAATTTAGTCAAGTCCTGGAATCAAGCCCTGAACAAACGCAAATAGGATGAGAAAATTTACAGGGTGGGAAAACCTTAAAAGAAACATTTGTAGAAAATGCCATAACAGAAAAAAATAATGAAGAAAAGTTTGACTTTTCAAGTTTCATAAATATATGAAAACCGGTATTATATTTCTTTCTAGTAATCTTGCTTATTTATAGTTAATGAAAAACATTGATTTCATTTTTTAAAAAGTTTCAAAAGTATATAAGTTTAAATATTATGTTAATATGTTATACATATTACCTACATATGTAGGTAATTATCATTTGAAAAATGCTCTCTTGTCCACACAGATTATGTGAAATACCAATTACATTATGTATAAAATAAATGAGACACTTTTTTCCAAGTACCTGTCATTTTGATGGATGGTTAGCTTTAAATGAGCTAAATGTCCTTTTAAAGGTTAAATTAAGGTTAAACATATTTGAAAGTATTGACACTTTGTTGAATGTGTTTGATTATTAGGTCAGAGTTGAACCAAACCTAAACAAGTCTGGGTAGCGACCGATAAATTTATGTGAAATGAATGATTATTAAATTCGTGAAAATAATGAGACCTTAGCAAACAGTATACAAACAGATGTATTGTATATGCACACTTGTATTAATATACAAAGGACAAAACGTTTTTATAAAGATTTGTTATTAGATTGTTACATTTCTGAGTTTTAACCTCTTCAATTTTCAATCATTTTATAAAGTTTCTACAATATTTATTTTGCTAATTATTCTAGTCATGATTGTAACAAAATAATTGTTGACTCCAGCCTAATTGAATTCATATTAATTATTTATATTTACAATATCAAACACCTTTTATGTGTGAGCATACATTTATCACAGATTACTCTGTATGTTTTCATCATACTGCACAGTTAAATTTCATCTTAGCTGATATTGACCTCAAATTTTTTATTTTTGCTTGCTGATTAATTATATATTATGATAAATACGATTAAGAGTGAATACGTTATTTAGAAGTCACTCAAATTATATGCGCCAATTTAATGAATGAATTTGTAAGGTGTATAAAAGTGACAATTTAACTTCCAGAAAATGATACAAGTTTCTAATATGCAAGAAGCAATGTATACCTTGTAAATCTATAACTTGAAAATCCCGTTTATATATTTCGTATATGAGTTAAATGTTACTCAATAAGCTTACTATTAATTGAGTATTAGTACCTGACAACAGGCTTCTAGCCACAGTGATAAATTGATTACTATTAAAATGTAAACAATAAGTAAAGCTCTTTTGGCTACCATTAAGCAAAATCTACAAACATTAAGCAATTTCAATACATTTACCACAAATATCGAAGGAATTGATAAATTATCATTATGACAAGTAGGTCATAATGTTACAAAGTAAAATGATGTTTTATCGCACCATGATATTGATTTTTCCCCAATGCGTAGATAATTATGGTAAAATATATTATTCATAAATATTGTGGTACAAACATCTCTATTAACAAGAGTTTGAATTTAAACGTTTAAAGAATAAAATATTGTATCAAAATTATTTAAATATCATCCACCGAAACTTATTATGACAAAACTTATAAATAAAATGCAAAAGCTTGAAAGCTTATCGACAAAATTATTGTCAATGTCAGTAGATCAAAAAAATAAAAGATGTTATTAAAGGTTAGGTGAATATTTAAAACTTTTTTTTCACAAAAAATTGTTCCTGTTATCAAAAAATTTCATGAATGAGAAACAAAGTTTAACAACATTAATATAAACTAGTGTGACCCGTGTGAAGTCTTCGCATTATAAATTATTCAACTCAATTTAATAAATCAAAATTGATTGCAGGTATTCAATTCATAAGCATTGAGCTAAAGCGCCACTTTATTTATACGTGAGTGGATTTGAAATTAAACAAAAATTTTACCGACCGTCAATCATATTGACGTTGAGCCGTTAGATGGCAGCATTGCTGTTTTGTGTATATAATTTTAATAATTAATTAATTTGCAAAAACAATAGCAATAATAAATTTTTTAGTTGTGGATGCCGATAGAGCAAGTAATTATCTATAAAATGATATATAATTTATGTGGATTAGTTGTGAGGTTTTTTCTAAAAAGGGAGAGTAACATCTTAACCTTAGCGTATTAATATATATGATGATTTAAATTTATGACAACAATAATTACAACCTATTCTTTTGAATGCAAGCCCATTAACTGAACAATGACAATATTGTATGTGACAACAATATTAACAAAATTAGGCAGCAACGATATTCTTAGGTCGAAGAGCCGGCACACGGAAAAAATTCCACTGTTACTCCTATGTATGATTTCATCAACCGTTGCCAATTCTTTATCGACTGAAGGACCTTAAATAACAAGAATGTGTTAATCACACACAAAATTGAGTTATGTTTATTTGTATTGAGCCAAAAATATAATTGATTTATGTCAAATTAAAATATACCCATATTAATATATAAATTTACAAGTTACGTGTATATGTAAATATACACATGCATAAGCATAATCAATTTAGGTTTTCATTTGACCAATGTCAGTAAAACTTTCATTGATCAACAGCTTCTATTTCAATTTGAATGACGAGCAATATGTATAAAATTGCAAATCATTTCCTTCCAATTCAGCAATTTAACACTTAAACTTTTGGTAAACTACAGCGGATATACTCAAATGATACGTAGTGTCAATGGCCTCTTTTGAAATTAACTTTTGGCTTCTCTAAAGTCAATGTTTCTTTCGTGCAGTTATTTCTAAAAGCAGACAATTGAAAAATATATATGGAACATGTTTCCATCTTGAGTATGTAAGCAAATTATAGCTGTATAATTGTTTATTAATTTTTTAAAAAATATGGAACATTTGTAATGTTAATATTTGTAACAATTTCTGTGTTATAAATCCCTAATACCGCAAGAAAATTTTAATTAATTAACTCGAATAACCAGTATAACCAGTTTGATGAATTTGCTTAAAGTAAAAATAAACAGCGATCATCCTGATGTAATGGCAAATGTATTTACTAATTTGTGTATAAACAAAAAAATATGTTTAAATTATTTGTTTGCCTATAAAGTGAAAACTATTGTTTTTGAAATAAAGGTATGTCTAACTTTATTAATTTAATTCTATTTAATTAACTAAAAAATCAAAATGCTTTGAGTGTTCTCAGGTCAAAAGTGAGAAGAACTCAACTCACGGGATGATGAGATTAATCACGTCTCTTCTAATACAAGTCTCATATATCAGCTAGTTAAATATGTAAAAAATAAATTGGGCTTAGGTGATCTTTTTGTCGGTGAAGTTAAATATAATAAAAAATATTTATTGATTTAACAGGTAGAAAATAACTGTGTTTTCCCAACCAATGTTGCCAGAGAAATAAACAAGTATAACACCTCGCTCGGAACAATTTTCACGACAACTTTAGCATGAGAAAGGTTAAAAAATGAATAATATTTTATCTATTGAATGTTACTGAAGAACATTTAGGTGAATGTTGCAGTTGTTTTCTCTTGTGGCTTAGTACATTGTCGTTTTATTTTACACTCGGTAAGCTACACATTTTGGATGTAGACATTTTATTCTCTTTGTTCAATATGATTTGGAATCATTTTATTTGTTCGATTATTTTAAATTTAGTTTTATTACTGAAATATTGATTGTCTTAAACAATCAAAATAAGTGTCTGTATTTGTTTTTTTTATGGAAATCACATCAAAACTACAAAACCAATTTAAATTAAACATTCTCTGAGATAATGACTAAAATACATATCCAAATTTAAAATACTCGTTCCTAACAGAAATTCCTAAAGCGATTTCAAATAAAATTATTAGCGCTCAGGCGCACATGTTTATAACTGATAAACAAAAATAGTAGACGATTAGTGGGATTCAGTCTAAAGTTCAAGCTAAGGTGTGAAATAGTTATCTCCGGTCAAGTATACTTTTTAGTTGAAGACGTTATTCAAGCTGAGATTTTAGATATTTCTATATAGATTGAATGCAACTTTCTTGATGAAAACATTATTATTGGAAAAAAAAATTTTAGTGAATGATAGGATCACAAGAGAATACATAATAATAAATTGCACTGATACTCCCTAAGTGAGAACCTATTTTGTATATTACTTATTAGCTTCCCCTGTAGTGACTGATTTGTTCCTAATCGGCATCAATTGAGCCGTGAGAAATGTATCACAGAACCGTTAAATTGCTTTGGTTATTATTAATAGACGGTAACTTAAAATTATATCATCCTTCAAAATATTTAGTTTTTAGATCTACAGCAACACGGAGAGTGCTTTACTGCACTTGCTATTCTGTTTACGAGTCAATGGTTGAAGAATTGCAGGATTATTTTGTATGTGAAATATCACTTTAACGGGTGACGAGATTGAGAGACTGAAAAGTAAAAATAATTTTTTTTTAAATAAATTTAGCTGCCTATGGCTTTTGCCCAATTGGCGACAAATAGATTTATGCTGTTAGATTTTGAATATATCTAGCAGTAGATTGTATGATGGGCAATTTGTTCAAAATCATATCAAACCATGTTAGGCACTTATCATATGAACAAAGTCGTATGTGTTCGTGTCTTATTATTATTGAAAAAGAGATGAAATGAAAAAACATTTATTCATTGAAAGTCACAATCCCAGATTGCAAGCTTCGTAAGACCAACTGATATTGAAAAGGGAAAGACCACTACTGTTCAACACATCAGCTCAAATAGTGCAGTTGATTGAGAGATAATATCATGTGCAAAAAAAAACACAAAGCGATGCTTTTAGCACGATAAGAAATGTATGTCTAATAAATAGATACTTACACATTTGAGGTGAAAGCCTTAGTTTTGTGATGATTATTTTCAATTTACGAAATTCTAGAACCAACATCTCACTGAAAATGCAGGCAACTGATAAGGCAGTAACACAAATTGTCAGCCATACAATAAAGTTAATCATTCCTAGTGACCATTGTTGCTAAAATGTTATTTGTTTAGTAGCAACATTTTTTACACTTTCGACCTTTTATTTTGCTGTGTTGATTTCAAATGGTAATCTTTAATCAAATATACAATTATAAGGAGAAACTCACTTAAGGAAAGGCGCTAATAGCGTTAATGTCATAGGCAGAATCTAAATTGCAACAATACCTGTGATTTCGATGTTATTTACATTATGTATGTACCAGTTCAAAAAAGTTTAATAGAGTAAACAGACGACAGGAAAATTGAAAGTAAAAGCTGAAATACCTGAAATAGAAATGAAGTGGCTAAATTAAAAGAAAAATAAGTCATATCTAAATTCTGATTTATTTCAATATATTACAGTATACCTGTAAACTGAACATTTTGTTGAGTGTACTGCATATTTTATTTACTATATTCAATACGTTGGCCAAAACTGATACGTATATACTAAACGGATTGTATTATTGTGAAATATTTCTTGGTTCATACGAACAATTACTTGAAGTAATTGTTTACCGCTTTTAACATTTCAGTAATGGTAATTGTGAATAGACACATCAAAAGCAGATCCAATCTGTTAATAACTTCACCAAATAATAATATTATGGAGAAAAAAGTCAGATTTCCTAAACTGACAATTACAAAACTTGTTAAGTGGCTTGCAAATATAATAAACATCCCCAATAGCATCATTATTTTTAATTTATTAAACCATTTTGTTCTAAACAAATTACTGTAATAAATTGAAATGTCATCAAATTGCTGTAAACAATTAGCAAATAATTTTTTTTGCCAAAATATATCAAGAGATAAAACAAATATTAAATTAATGATGTTGGATATCTTGTAAAGCCACTGTATTATGTTTTGTTCAACATACAGGGAAAAATAGAAAGACCCTATGCCCGCAACTATTCCTAAAATGATGAGCAAAATGAATGTCAGACTGTAAAGTTTCTTTAAGATAATTTTAATTATTGTGGTTTGGTCTTCTGATGTATATAGAAATTGGTTGACACCTATAATTGACTGTAACGCAAGAAGAAAGTGAATTGATTCCTTTAAAGAGGAACAAGACATTTAAATATAAATTGAATGCTTCTTCTACTTGATACGAAGAGAAAATGAAGTCCCTCTTTTATGATGTAACCTATTTAGATAAACGAAATGCCTTGATCTACTTTGTTAAAATAAACAAGACAATTTGTTTCCCTACATTATAGTAATTATTGATTATTGTATTTACTTGTCTCGTCTGAAAGTATTTTTATTTTCATTCTAGGTCATATGTAAAAGAAAATGACCTTGTAATTTATGAGTAATGCAAAGTTCTATATTCCCATTATTGTCTTTATCTGATTAAATTGGACTATTAGATTTGCATTTCATTAGAAATCAAGCTAGTATATTCCATTATTATAAATGAGGTTTAATTGCAGATAAAGATTCACCTACTCGTTTATATATTTAGCTGTTCTATCTATTTGCTCATTTATTTCAGTATTATCCGAGATAACACTGAAGTAATTATACCTTAGGTTTATTATTTAAGTCAGCTCGATTCTAAAGTCTGACACATTTAAAGTATTACCATAGAATTGTGTTCTAAGTTACATACAAATCGGGAGAAATAATTTTGATATCTGGAAATCCATTCAAAACTATGTTCAGAAAAATGTTTAAATTGGTATTCAACCTAAGATCGAATGAGAGGATATTAACTGTTTTAGCGCCATTTACTCATATATACTTAAAAATGCCAAAGAAATCTTTTGTTTTTCATGTCATTTACCCTTGTCTCGAAAAAAAACGCCAAATTGTGAGCACACCACAATGTCACTCCCACTATCACTTTCTTCAAACTTGAAAAACGATCATTTTCACTTGAATTATTTTCGTATTCCGACATTATGGGTTAAAAATTTTCTTTTCCTGGATCCTTTTGATATTGTAATTACTGATAAAATTATTATTTGAACTTTATGTAACTCGTAGAAAGATAAAGAATTAGCGATGCGTGCAAGCGACCTCACCTACCGCACGCTAAACAGCAACTGATTTCGCGAGCACCATCATGCTCGTGGCAAATTTTGTTAGTATGCGCGCGATGGCGCTCGTCGGCACTCAAACGGTTAAGAAATAATTGCAAAGTGGAAGAAAAAAGCAAGGAGATGTGGACAAGCTCCTATTTGAAAACAGATGTCCTTAGAGGAAACTAAAAAACATTTATTATTTTTTACACCTATTAATTAATGATTTTTATTTTAGGAATTAATCATCATAGGAACCTGCAATTTATGACATTAGTGAATATATAACAATCCTATGGTTTAGTAAATTAAATGTAGTTGGGAAATATTGTGTTGAAGTTATAGATAGTTTTAGCTAGGTTAGAAGGTATTGCAAATTAAAACAAACAGAAATCCAAAGAGAAAATATTTATTATTAGACATTTTTAACTGTTCATAATTTATTTGTATAAGTAACAAATAGAAACCAAGTATTTCTTCTATGTAATCAGTAATCAACTCATAAGTTCGGTTTAATCAGAATGTTGCGTATTAAAATTTCTGAATCAATACTATAGCATATTATAATTTAAAAAACATTGGAAATAAAAAAACAGCAGGTGTTTTGCTGGTTAACTAACTTTTAAACAAAAGGTAAAGTAATATAAAATACATGACAGTCACTAGGTAAAACTGTTTTCAATTGCTGTAGGTGGTTATACTCAGTTGCTTTAATCGACAATTTGTGCGAAGTTGGCGATATGTCATTTTGTTTGGTAACAATTTAGCTCGCTATGGTAGAAGGATCCATTCTGCGTCAAAGGCTAGCTTTACATCGATAGTCCTCGTATTGTATCGCTTCGGCCTAATACTCTTATTAATCGAATTCTCAGAACTGGCGTAGTTCTTGATGAGATTGTAATCTACCAGAACTCTTTCATATGGCATGGGGCTATGGGCTTCTATGGTTACGGTGACATAATCACTTGGCAAGTGAATCTCCCGATTTTTTAATTTACACCCAACTTCTGCGTAATTGTAACATTGTACTTTTGGCTTAAATTTAATAGTGCATTAGACAGTACATTGTTGCAGTTTTGGTACGTGCAACCATCCGAGTATATTACTATAGCAGTTGTTGCAGAATGCAATGCCTCTCCAAATAGGCAATTACGAACGTACTTAAAGTGCTTAATGTTAAATCAGCAGTGGTTTCGTTGAACCAATAACACATACAGTGATGTGTTATTTAATTAAATACAGTAAAATTGTGACACCTCATTTTTTTCTTAAAATATAAGGGGTTTGCAGTTAAGAAAGAACAAACCTTTACAGTGTCTAAGCCCATGGTAAACAATATAAATTCTACCGCAGCGACCTTTTTCTTGTCATCATCCTTTTCTTTTCTAGCCCTGTTCTTCAAAATGTCTGATAATCCGTTTCATTTAAATGCACAGTATTGTAACTTGAACAAGTATCGCACATGTCTTTTTTTAGAGTATACAGTGGGAGATATTTCTCGTAGAATTTCTCTTCCAATGTGAATTGGTATACTTCAGGTTCTACTGCTTCTATGTAGTAAGATTTGTACTTCGTATAATTCAGAAAGAGAGTGATACATTGGTTCTCTAAATCACTTACCTGAATTCTTCACATATAATGTGACGGCGATTTTGGTAGGCAATTCAGAAAATTTTCTAATGTTAGCATCTTACTCTCTATTCCAGCTCTCGTCTTTCTATTCATATTTTAATTTTTGTACATTTCTTCTCGGCTTAAAGACATTCCAAACTCACCCTGTTTAACCCATGACTGAATCATATAAGAACCAAGTGAGAGTGTACTGAGGAATATTTCTTTTTCAGAATTCTTTCTATCTATATGGAATGAATAGATCAGAATTCCTTTATGTCTAGAATCCTCACCAACTGACTTAATTTTTTTCGACGTTTTTGAGCGTTTAACCAATCCTAATACATAAGACTTTCGTTGATCCCTGTTTAATGTCTTCCAAAAGTGTTTATGAATATATTGCTTTTTTGGCTTTGTTTCTTTTCCAAGAACTGGGTTAAGTAAAGTGGCGACGTTTCCTGCCCTCGTTTATATTTCTATAATATTCTGCATCTTCAAAATTATTAATACGATGTTGACTATCATCTTCAGGTGATTCTGTGGAAACCTATTAATATTGATGGATTATTAGAGTGAGATATGGAAACTGTTAAATGAGGCGTATGCTGATAGTTACATACAAAACCATAAATAAGTTTTGAAAGTTATTTATGGTATTGTATGTAAAATCCGATAATGACAACAACTAAATTTTTTGGCGAAAGTGGCTGGTCGGGCAGTCATCTTGTTCATGTTGGCAAGTGTCGTGTGGACAACGCACGTCATTGTCATAGAATGGGAGTTCAGGGTGACCGATTACAGATGGACGAGTAGTGGTTCTTTGTGTTGAGGGTGGTAGCTGGTTTTTGGCAGATGAAGTGTGTTGACATTGGCGTTGGACTGAAAAAGTAATGGACACAGATTTTCAATGACTCGTAGATAATTTGTTACTAAATTCAAAAACTACACAATTATAAATTACGTATCCGTAAACCTTAAAGTTGCTTGGCAGTTTTGATCAAATATTTCTTTTCGACCAAAAAATTTATTTGTTTTCTTATACCCTCATACCCTCATAATTATTTGTTTTCTTATATTCTTTAAGCCGCTCTGACTTTGGTAACTGCAGAAAATAGATTTGGGTTCTCCGTGTGTATTTTTGCCACTTTTAATAGTATTGCCTCTAAATCAGAATTCTATTCATCATTCATCTCAATTTTCTATTCATTTGTTAGACCTATGCCACCATTGAAACAAGGTGTTTCAATTTTAGTTTTGTATAGAAAGCTTAAACAAAATTTTTGTAATAATATTTTAAGTTTAAATAGTTCCAGAAATACTATTATGAAATTATTATAAATACTATTATGAAATCCATATTTCCTTAACACATATAATTTTGTTGAAAATTTAAAATACAATATAAGTATTATTAACACATATAGTAACTAGGATAACTTGCATTCACAAAAAAAGTTTAATAAATTACAAAGATCTGAATAGAAAGCAATAAAATAAGGGCAAAAACTTGCTTAACAAACTTAAAAATTCTTCAGACAAGTAATATACTTACAAAGAAAATTTGTGGCAGTCGATGAAGCATTTGAAAATAATTTGGAGGGTTTCTTTAATTGTAATATAAAATTATTCATTGAAATATATTTAAACGTATATAAGGATGAAGAAAATCCAAAATAAACAAGTACGGCAGTACCACGAGCAACCTAAATCCAATAGTGGTTGAATTCAGGTGGTTTTCTTTTTTTTTTATGTGACAAAATTATTACTACACTTGCTTGGTGATCAGGTTGATGATACGTCTGATTCACATATTTCGCCTGATTATTATTTTTGACATATGTCGTTACATTCTTACCTTTCTTTATATTTAATTTATAAAATTGCTTCATTATTCATGTTACTAATATAATGGGTTGCACCTCATGTACTGAAACCACCATTAAATGCAAATCTGGCTACTATTGTAATATTTTTGATTAACTTAAAATTTTCTTGCAACATTTAAAAACTTCTAAATCAGAATGATCACTTTTAGATGGTTTGTGATTTTCATGCGAGTTGTCTGGGGTTTTTATTAACATTTGAATTCATCTTGATAATACTGTATATTTTGTTTCCCGTGCTTATCACAAGAAATATTAGTTTCCATAAGAGAAATTTACAAATAAGCAGATTTGATCATTCCCATGCATTGAAAATTGGGATATAAAGAAAGAAAGGGAGAAACTCTTGATTGAATATTTATCAGTAAGTTTCAATAGACTTGAAAAATGTTGGTCCAAACATAAATTTTCCCCTTAATAAATAAGGTAAATTCAATTTTGTCTGCAAATAAATTGGTCTTTAATGGAAAATTGTTATTTTCTTTTTTATGACACATTCTTTAATGAAGACAATATTTCAGGATTGTTGGACACATCATCGTCCATTTGTTTCATTTTGTGGCCATTACACCACATTATATCATTGATAGCGGTGTGTCTTGTATGTGAGAAGATGTATTTGCACATAGAAACTACAAAATCTCATTTGACTGCGATGTAAGTCAATGAAGAATTACGTAAATAAACAATTTCTATTTATGTACTTACAAATGAATTTTAGGTTCCTTCCATATACCTTTAATGCCAGTGCTATGTTTATATAGAATAAATATATACAGATAGAAGTGTATCTCAAATTAAACACCAGTCTGTAAATATTACTTTTTTTTTTTCCAAAACTGAAAATGAGTGAGATAGGAATTTTTTTTTTTATTTCAGTATAGTAAATATAGGTATTGATTCTTATCTACCATAAAGTGCTGAATGTGTCACTTTCCATTGTATCCATGAACAGAAAAATAACATGTCTATTGATTCTTTTTGCAATACTGTTGCGTACCTTAGAATCACCTTAAAACTAGTATTGGTGTAGTAGTTAGAGTTAAAAGATGTACCATAAGTTTGAATTGTTTGCAGTTATTTTTAACAACCGATAGCTTATATTATAATTGTTATGAGTTGCCTGTGAAGTTTATTGCTGAAGGAATTTTGATCATGGTGCTATATTTTTGTAGCTGTACTTACTGCTACCTATGGATGAGACATTGTTAAGGATGGAAAATGACTTCAAATAATTAATTTGCTTAAGACAATGCCAAACAATAGACAATATGTGGCAAACAATGGTTACTGCCTGCCCATCACAACTACTTGCTTCGTACAGTGGTGTGGTGCATTCGGCGGCGAATTGGAAAATCTGCATTCAACATATAGCAACGCAACACCTGAAGAGCCCCTTCACTGCGTTCCATGACAGTCAATGGTACATACTGTGAGAAGCGCCAGTGGTGGGGTCCGTTTTGTCAATTATGTGGTGTGGGGCGCATGGCACGTGGGGTATCTCGCTTGGCGATCGTCCATCTCTCTCGCAGCACTTAGTCTCGGCTTTCATATATTGCTCTCCCTCTCTGTCATGTTGGTAGCGTACAAGACATATCGCAGAACCAAATTCATACAGTACTCACTATGTGAACTTCTGTTACATTTATCGACTTCTACAAATTACAAATATTGCCTTAGTACTCGCTTCAAAGCTATCAATTTTATTGAAACCTAGAGTGTCATCTATAGTTTTATTAGACTACATAATTCTGACAGAGTTTTCACCACCGTATTTCATTTTATACATCTTGATTGCATCTTTTTATACCAGCTTCATTTTTTACTTTCATTTATACCATTTGGGATAAATAATTGTGGGAAAGTTATTTGAAATTCTTTGGGTGATTTTCAAATTTTTCTTTCTCTAAAGAAAGTTTTGTAGTTGAATCCAGTAGATGCTGGTAAAAAAGATAGAGTTTTGCAGAAAAATTCATCCAAAATAATGAAATCAGTTCAATTAAATGCCTCCAACTTATTTCCCACCATCATCTATATATGACTATTTCCCTAATATGATCAGAATACCCGGGTTTTACACTTAGATTGACAGGCCACATTCTGAGTAGATAATGTAAAGGTGAGAAACAATTTGTGTATCGGCTTCTTCATGAATACATCTGAAACCAATCCCTTTATCATTGATTATATTTGTTTCATTAACTTTATCCAAAAAGCACAAAACGTCTTGTTTCTTACTATTGATATGAAATATTTGTTTATTCCGTGTCTCTTTACCAATTATTCAGTCTTTTATATTACTTAAAAATTTTGAATTATTTTACTCAGCAAACTATCATTATGGTACTAATTAACAATTAAACCGTCTAATATGCAACATGAAAATAAAAACAAATTTCTTTGACATAAACAGAAAATATAAATTGCAGTCTAAAATAAAATATTTTGGAAACATTAATTAGTGAAGAACCACTTACACATTTCACAGTTATAAAGTGGACTGGCAAAACTACTAGGTTATAAGATGACTGCCAAATATTTGCAATATATATTGTTATGACTCTATATTAAGGTAAAAATTAGCTTCAAAATCTATATTGCAAACATTGGCTTAATCAATTAAATTGTTTAAGTAACAAGTACCAAAATGTACTCTAGTCTAAGGATTGAACAAAATAACTGAAATTATTACATATTGTTTATTACAAAAGCAATAATTATAATAAAAACCAACGGTGCAAATGATAAATATAATTAAATATTTTAGTTATTATTGTGTTAATATTAAAACATATCCTGGAACTGAATATTCATTTTAGAAACTTCCATGTAACTTCTAAATTAATTCAAATCTTTCCGAAAAATTTTTTAAATATTTTTTAACAATTTGGGCACATTTTTTTGGTCTTAAACATAAAGAGAAGTTTTATACTGCAAATGTTGCAGTACTTTGTAAAACCCGCTTCATTTTATTGTGACGGAATTAATTCTAGAAGTGCTGCTTCTAAATGCTGTTGTTGCTTAATATTAATTAAAACATACAGGAAAATCTAAAAGCAAAATTGGAAACATTCCACAAAAAAATAAAATACTTCATTGGTAATTAGGAGTCCCATTTACGTAGGTATTATTTTACTTATCCTTTTTATCTTGGTCTATTGTGTTATCTACAAAGATGTGATATTTGCATATCCAACTATAATTATTTACTTTATACTCATCGACATACACGAAACGAAGAAATAAGTTGAAACTCATTCATTTTAGATTGTGGCTCTAATGAGCACTTCACTTCAAACCAATTCCTACACTCAACTAATCAAGATGCCAAGTAGTTGACTGTTTTGTTTATCATACTCTTAACGAACTGTTCCTACATAAATATTTAATCGTGAAACTTGATTACATTGTCATTTATGATAATATGTTTAATATGTTACATTAATTGAACTGTGTCTCACTCCTCACTGCAGTCATTAACCATAGAGGTGAGGAAATAAAGCGGTAAGATACGGGAAGTATAATATTAGTATAGAAAGATATATGTACGCAGAATATATTTGATATCTATACTTGAAAATATAAATATGTTTATAAGTAGGGTGTAATTTCATAAAGTATATAACAAATTGTAATCAAACTTTGCGAAGGCGTCATAGGTTTCATACTACTACTTTTATTGATTCGGGACAAAAGCTGGTTACTATTGCTAGCTTGTAATAAATGTACACCAGTTTTCTGCTCGTTGTACAGTAAACTTACAATCCAAATTAAGAGATTCTGTTACATGTTTCTTAGATTCATTAGTAATACCGTAATATAAGCTTATTTTATTTCCTTTTTTACATCTCATGTCTGATGTCACATGAAGCTTATTAAAAATTTGATGGTGGCAGGTAAATTGGGTCAATTTACAATTTTCCAATCTTTCAACCAGCAAGCTTCTACGCTGCTCCATTTTATGGGAATGCTCATGAGTTACTCCATTGTTCTGATTAGGTTCATTAATGTTGATGGATCCATTTTAACTTGAAAATTATAATTCAATTCCTTATCAATCAATTCTACACATTTTAAAGTTCGGCTAATTACTAGATATTTAACACTACTTGCTTGAACATTTTAGTATACCGTTTTTTGATAGATTATCATTCACACTTTTCAGTTTGCAAATATAAAAATTATAATCATTTGTCTTGAATAAGTTATGTAAAATTGTATACTTTAAATATTGTTTTTTCTTTATCAAACGTGTTGTCGAGTGGAAGTTGTCTGATATTAAGTGAAAGTCATTTTAAAACTAAAATAAGTGGTACAGATTGGTTAATAACAAGCCTTACAATCAAAATATTCAAACAAAAACATCATGTTTTATCGGCAGCTAGCCGCAACTGTACATTGAAATTAAATGTAAAATTTATATTAATTTACAAAGGCTGAAGCCATGTTAATCTGAGAGTTTGCAATAACAATAACATCGCAAGAGTAAATCAGTAAGTGTTTCTCATACACTTGAGATGAGCATTGGAGGATCCACAAGTGGTTTGAAGTCTGTTTCTATAGACATGTATACCAATAAATAAAATTCATAAATAAAGATGTATTTTTATTAATTTCCTGGGTAAAAATTAAAAGACGTTCACTGGCTTTTTCCAGTCAAGTACAAAATGTTTTTATACTCCATAAGCTTTCATGAATGCAAAAAATGTTAAGGTTGGTCAGATGTAACAGCAAGTAAGCAATGAATGACATGGCCAATTTTCATGTGGGCCTTAGCTTAGTTTAGATATAATACTTTGAATGTCGCAATCATTTTTGTTTTACATGTACATAAGATTTCTCTCTGCACACTGTATTTTCTTGTGCACTTATTAATATTAATTCACGTAGTCGCCTATGCTTCTCGGCGAACATTTGACGAGAATCTCAGATACGGACATGGTATTAGACATCTACTCATATGATCGGCGCAAATTAAAGACATTGAAATCTATGAAGTACAAGTACAACAAACCAGCTTACAACATGCATACTTTGCAAATTTAACCATCTTTTATAAAAGAAAGGAATGTACATATATACATATCCTTCTTTATTTTTCTATTGTAAAACATTAATATAATTTACATAAGAATACTGTATATATTTCAATGTTTTTGACATTCTTTTGACTGAATAAAAAAACACTCGTGGTTTTTTATTCGAAAACTGGCTGAATCCAAACATGCTTTTTGCATAAACATTATGCGCAGATAGTGTGTGAATGTATTATAATATATGTATATATATATATATATATATATATATATATATATATATATATATATGTATATAGTTATATATGATAACTGTACATATAAACTGCTACCAAATTTCAAATTGTGAAACTGTTCAATAACAAAGTATTATAATAATTGAGATGTCTATCCACCTCAACTTTTTTTTCTGCATGTCCAATTCTTTTTCGAGCATTCTACATTATAATTTACTTTCTCATCTAGTGAATAGCTGTTCGCCAGAAAATAAATTAACCCCGTATTTGATATAATTTGACAAATTATGAAAATAATTCTTCTGAATTTTCTACATTGAGAATGTTTCTACATTCTCATTAATTATTTATGTACTGTCTTTACAACATGTGTCAATAAAATTATAAACCACTCAAGACAAAGTTTGAAGTGGGAAGTAGACTTCAAAATGGTCTAGTAGACAATTGGCTTACAATAAAAGGCTGTGAGAAAAATTAACTGATGACCTACTTTACTTATCTACTAAACTTATACCAGGGGGTGGAAACTGATTTCCAGCAAAAAATATTGATTTTACTGTACTTAAGTTAATAGCCACAGTCAAATTGCTGGCTGAAATAAAGAATATTTATCAACCAATAGATGAACCGATCTACCGTCCCCATAACATAACAAAACTGTTTTTACAAAGAAAATTAATTATTTACAAATTAGCAGAGTTAAGTAATGTTTAGTAAGTATCTTATGTTAAACATGCCAGCTTTTTTAGCATAGTCAAAATTCTTTAGAGTTAACTTTATTTTGAAAAGTTTTTGAAAATTCCAGTGTTAAAAATTATATGCAATTATATCTGTAAACATACTTTGCAGCCCTAAATGTACTTTTGTTGCCACTATACATATGAAACATTTTCCACAGAATCCAAAAACGTAAAATATCACATAAAAATACATAACGCTTAAGACATGACATTTCACTCTCCAAAGTCTTCAGTGTATAACATATTGTCATCAGCAGGCATCTTAACACTGCAACTGAGAAAATATTTTGACAATACTAACTTTTCTAACTATTTTTGACAAAGCTGTCTTTTGTAGATTGCACTTAAAAAATTACCTACTGACTAGTTTCCACCCTCCTATATGCACTTAAAATGCAATATTCTCAGAACACCAGATGCTATACATAAACTTATTAATCGAGAAAAGAGTGGCGATGTTTTAAATATCCATGTTTTTTTACCCAAAATTTAATAACTTGTGATTTAATATTTCGTCTATACTAAATAAAACATTATCTAAAAATTATGGTGCTGGAGATATGTTACTTTGATGTTTGGTCCACCAAAGATATGACACCAGCATCATCACGTGACAATAACAGCCTACAGTTCTATTTCTTACTACGGAAAGTCCTAAAATAACATTGTTGGTGGGTTTGTTGTCAGTTAAAATACATGAATAATGAACCCTCTGACTTATATATCTAGACTTTATGCATCATCTTAATAAATGAGGATTGTTACCTCTTACCTGCAATACCATTTCTTGTAAATGGAAACACTTTAATCTGGTAGATGCCATTTTCCCTTATATGTTCTCCGTAATATGATCATGCTTGTCTTACTTGACATGACCCTAAGCAAACAATACTAATTATTATGAGAAAAATTAGGAAAATCATCCAGGTGAAATAAGTCACCATAAGTTCTAGTAAATATTCCGATTCTCATTTTCATTAACCAACTAGTCCGAATGTAGCACTATATGCTAGTGCCTCCTCCAGATGTTTTGAGCATAAGACTTTTACGTGAGATCTAATCAACAGTTATGTTCTAGCAAATATATACAATAGACCACGCATTTAATTAAGGTAGTCTTTTTATTTATAAGCATATACACAACAGTTTTCGCGAACGAGAAAAGAGTATCTATGCAAAGGGAAATTAACACCCACTATAAAAAGGTAAAAAAAGAAACTGCGTTACATTAGAATTACATCTGTTACATGTATTGGCACAAATGATGGAAACCATGCGTGACATGCAAAAACAACAAGCCAACTTACAACATGCATTTCTAAATCAAAGTTCTAAACAGTTAGCGGCACTTTGTCATGGCTGTATAATGAGTTAAATGGATGTTTTGTCAGCTGTTTTCATGGATTGTATAACTATGTCACTTTAAAATGTGTGACAGACATAAACACAAAATTACAAATCTTTTTGAATAGTATTGGACAAAGTACTATCAAATTTTAAAAAATATCACAGCACCAAATATGTTAGAATCGAAATCCCATGATGAAATAGTAAAAATATTGGGAAATTATTTATTAAAAGTTGCACAACGCGAATTCTGTCTCAGATCACACCATGAAAACGAAAGCTTTGCCAATTATGTAGCTGGACTTAAGCAAGTAGGAGGTAAATGCAATTTAATTTGCAATCATTGCAAAAATGCCACATTTTAAAGGAACCTGCATGTTGAGTTAATATGAGGACTACATAGTGCCGAAATCAAAGAGATATTTTGCATGACATTATTGTCATGACAAAGAAACATCTAACACAAGAAATGGGCAGGAAATACAATCAAATATAAACAAAATATCAATAAATAAATACAACATAAACTCCTACAAGGAAATTAAATGCAATGTGAATACCGCCAATAAAAATAAAAATGATATGAAGGAAAAGACAAGTAATTGTTTCCGTTGCGGGGAATATAATCACAAAGGAGGCCAGTGCAGACAAATAAACGGTATGGTAAAAATTTTAGATATAAAGGAAAAAATAAACGGTATTGTAAGAAATGTGAGATATAAGGATATCATATACAAGGCAGTTGTGGACGTCCAATCTTACTATTTGTGGTGGTGCTTCAAGAAAATCCAAACATTATATGTCACATGAAGGCATAGCTCATTGCGGAGCAAAGGAAATAGCATCATGTCTATATCACGTTTTAAAAAATCATTTATCTCCTACAGTAAAAATTGTAACATTTTATTCTGATACCTGTGGTGGTCAGAACAATAATGCTCATGAATGGTCATGTTTTTAAAATTTTTGTAGGAATCCACTACTGTGCAGATTATAAGACATAAATTTATAATTAGTTTTTATGTTTGTCTGCTTCACCTTTAAAACATTTAAAATAAAATTATTCCAGCAATTTAATAAAAATTATTATTTTAATGTTACACATAAGTTTGAGAAAATTATGAAATATAATAATTTTGCACATTATTACAAAAATAGAGTGACAGTCAAAACTGACTTAGAAATATTTGTGTGTTTAAACATGTATAGTATTATTTTTTAGAAAACTCAACAATGAACTATTGTCTCTTCTCATTATCTTCCATTGCTAAGTCTCAAAACGATCAAAATTAAATGAAAGAAAAAAGAGGAAATAATTATAAATTTCGTATTTGTTATGAAAAAAATTTAATACATAATGAAATGAAATGAAGTTACTTTAATAAAAAGTTAAATTTGTAATATCGTTAATAATTACACAAATACAACTTATTTACTCGAACGCAAACCTATTAATTGAACAATTACAATAATGTATGTGACAACAAGATTGAAAAAACTGGGCAGCAATGATATTCGTAGGTCGAAGAGCCGACACACTGTGAAAGTTCCATTGTTACTTCGATGTATAATTTCTTCAAGCTTTGCCAATTCGTCATCGATTGAAGGACCTTATATAATTTAATAGGCACATGTTAACCATACAGAAAAATGGAATAGAATATTGAACAGAGTTGAAAAATATAGTAAAGTGAATTAAAAAACATTCACATTAATATATAAATACGTGAAATGTGTGCACGATAAATCTGACTGATTTCAATGAAATCTTTATTTTTATACAGCTTATCCTTGATAGGCGAGCAATATTCTTTATACTGGAAATAAATTCAGACCATTTTCAGGTTCGATAAATTTTTGGCATTTGACGTACAAAGCTGCCACACTCAAATGATGTGTAGAGTTGATATGTCATTTGCTAACAATTAGAATTTAGATCGTTTAAAGTCAAAGTTTTGTTTGTTGGGTGGTTTTTGTATCCAAAAAAAATTCAAAAAATCTAGATTGTTTATGTAATCAGATTAAATAGGACCAATTGTTGATTAATTTTTAAACAATATGAAATATTATTTGTTATTTGTGATAACTTTTTTTAAATCCCAAGACGTGGTCTTCACTAATTTATAGCCAGTATAAGCAGTTTGATGAATTCGCCTGGAGCAAAAATGATTATCAATAATACTGACCCGATGACAAAAGCTATTTACTAATTTAATTGAACAAAAATGTCGGGTTGTTGTACTTAATTGTTCCTCGTCACAAATATGTTTTTTTATAATATTATTTTGTTTAATTAAATAACGAATCAAAATATGTTAAATGAAGTAAAGATGTTTTTCACATACTATTAAGTGATTCTGGTTAAAGGTTTTTTAAAAGGATACGTATATAAGTAAATCGAATTGATTGGATTTAATTAGTGAACATATGTGTTTTAAGTAGAGTGGGATTAGTTTACAAAAAAATGTATGTTGGGTAATTATAAATTACTTACATCTTCTTGATTTAGTATTGTGTGGAGCAGCAATTGTCTGACCTTTAAGGTTTACAATAAAGCAAACATAGGTATAGTGTCAAAAACACATTAAAAAAACTATATCCATACATTTTAAAGACTTCTGACACATTAAGTTTCAATAACTAATGTATCAAACAATCAAACAAATAATTCTCTGTAATTGGGAACCTGCTCACATATTTGAAATCGAAAAATGGGACAAAAGAAGTTTCAAATTAAAAGTTCAATTTTTAAATCTAACTTGATATTTGAACGTATCATTTAGCTTCATTGCTCGTGCATGAATAAAATTATACATACGACTTGTCCAAGTTATCACTTTTTTACAAAAATTTATGATGGTACTTAGACCTGAAATGATGTAGAAACATACGAATTTGCCCATAATGTTGTAAAACTGGAAGTGAAGCATCTTTTAAACAATTTACGGGAAATTCCCTGGGAAAAAAAGGCATTTTTTTAAAATTAGTGATTGTGTGTCTGTTTGTCTGTGTATCTATTCAAATATTACATAGAAATACTGGACCAATTTGAATGAAACTTTTGCCGATGTTATTTAAAATACCCTAATTACTTGAAAATATTTCATATGAAAGTTTTTCTGTCTGCCCGTTTGTTTTAAATAAATTATAAAATCATTTTGAATTAAACTTTAACTGAGACAATGATTAAGATACAATTTAACATTAAAATACTGTTTCAAAATTCCACAAAAAATTAAAATTTCAGTTATTTGCTCTCAGGTTTAAAGTTAATTAATACAAATTGTCGAGACTATTGCAAACACTCAGCCTAAGGTTCAAGCTAATGTATGCAATACTTTTATCTTGGTGAAGAGTACTTTTGAGATGCAGACGTAATTAGAGTTAAGATGCAAGTTGTTTTTAAGGTAATTTTGAAGGTAAATTTGAGGATGAACTCATTATTACTGGGGAAAATCTCTACCACAAACAATAAATACATGTGAACAAAGCAAAAACATTACTCACTTTTTTCCAGTAATAGTTGGACACCGACTAAATATCTGGTTTCTTCTTTTATTTTTAAATGGACTATGAGATCATAAGAGTTATTCATGTAATGAATATGTAATAATAAATAGGAATGATGATCCATAGGCAAGTAGCTATGTTACTCACTTTATATGATTTCACATAGCCGCAGCCTAAATGTACCACTCGAAAATAAATACTTATAGATTTAGAATATTGTTTTTCATGAGCATCCAATTGTATTCAAAATTACATTAAATTATATGAGGCAATTACCATATAAACAAAACTTGCGTGATTTGATGTAATAATTTTTGGAAAAGAGGTGAAAAATATATTTGGTTTTGTTCTTATGGAGAGTTATAATCACAAGTCGTAGGCTTCATCTGACTGACTGATATTTGAAAAGTGAAATGCAACTTCTCTACAGAACATGAACTAAAATAATTCAGTTGTTTGAAAAGGGTATAAATATTATATATTATATAAAACAACTAAATGTGAAGAAATTAGGTTCAGTATAAATAATTGGCCAACTCAAACCTGGATAACGCCATTTGCATTTAAATAATACAAGCTGATACTATTAGCACAATATAAAATTAACATGTTGAAAGACTGTGAATAAATACTTACACATTTGAGGCAAAAGTCTCAGTTTTGAGACAATTATTCTCAATATACGAAATTCCAAAACCAACTTCTCATTAAAGGTGCAGACAACTATTAACACAGCGATGCAAACCGTCAGCCATACAATTAAACCAATCATTTCTTGTGACCATAGTTGCTAAAACGTTGTTTGATTAGTGGCAATATTTTGTACATATTCTACATTTTACTTACTTCTAAATATTAATATTTAGTTTAATTTTCAATTATAAGGCAATTAGAAAATTAAAAATAACTCCTGTTATAGACATTTTTGAAATTAAAACAAAATCTATAATATCACTATTACTTACATCATGCACATACAAGTCCAACACCAGTTGGATACCTTTCAGGGACAAAAGGAAAGTGGACACTACAAGCGCAAATACCTGAAAAAGAAACCATTTAGATTAAATTAACATGAAACAAACATTTTTAAATGTCCTATTTATTTCAACTTATGCAAATGTACCTGCAATTGAAACATTTTATTGAGTATGCTGCATAATTCGTTTATTGTAGCCAGTATGTGTGGCAGAATCGATATGCACATAGGATTAGTTGAAACATCAAAATGTCTATTCCCACATAATTCATTCCAGTCTACTACTCTGGGTAACACTAAATGGTTTGTGTTGTTACGAAATATTTCTTGATTAATACGTCCCAAGTAATTGTTCACCGCTTTTAGCATTTGAATAATGGTATATGTAAGCATGCACATTAGAAGCAATTCCAAGCTATTAGTAAATACACCGAAGTAAATGATTATGGAGAAAAGACTCAGATTTTCGAGACGGAAAACGATGAAAAGCACTAGGTGACTTGTAAATATAATGAATATACCAAATAACGTCATGATTTTCAATTTCTTAAAGCATTTTGTTCGAAACAAAATACTGTAATAAATTAAAATGTCGTCAAATCGCCTTAAACAATCAACAAATAAATTTTTTTGCCACAATATATCAATTGATAAAACAAATATGAAATTGACAACACTATATACTTGGTGAAGCCAATCGATTACATTTTTTTCAGCATACAAAGAGATACGGTGAGGCCACATGCCCGTGCTGGTACCCAGAATAACGATTAAAATTAATGTTAAGCTGTAAATCTTCTTGAAAATGATTTTTATTAACGTTGCTTGTTCTTCTAATTGACGCGAAATTCGGTTAACACCTAGAATTGATTGTAATGCAACCAGAAAATTAATCGGTTTCTCTAAACTATAACACGACATTTTTAACTGAATTGACTGTTTCTTCTACTCAGTACCAACAGAAAATGAAGAGCCGCTTTGACAAGGTAACCTATTTAGGTAAATGAAATGACCTACTTTGGCAAAATAAACAAGACAATTTATCTTCTTTTATTAAAATAGTTATCGATTACTGATTTTATCTGTCTCGTCTGGAACTATTTTTAGTACTATTCTAGGTCACATGTAAAGTTTTGACCTTGTAATTGGTGAGTACCGTGAGGATCTATGCTTTCTTTTTGCTTTCATTATAATTAAATTTAAATATTATATTTTCAAGTCCTGCAATTCAATTGATTATGGATAAAGATTTACCTACTACTTTATTTATTCAATAAAACTGATGGTACATTTATTTTAGTATTATTGGAGATAATGTTGAAGTAATTATATCATTAGTTATATAACTAATTGCACTAATTGTTGAGGGCAAAATGTATATATGAATAAACTCCACCCCAAATCTAATTGTACGCACACTAAAAGATTTATCACAGGATTACATTTTATGTTGAAACATTGGATGGATATTTTGGTATTTGGAAACAATTCAAAATGACGTACTGATAAATGTTTAAATTGGTATTGAACCTGTGAAGAAATGAGAGGATATTAAGAGTATGACATGTTCGTAAAGTGAAATAAAAATGCGAGAAGGTATAGGAAGTGGATTAACAATGTGGTAGCAGAAATGTAAATCTTGAGATCCATCATTCTATGCTCTCAATAAGTCTTATATATTGAGAAGCATTTCCGATATAGAGTATAGGTTTTGCAGTTTTTAAAAGTCTGGGGAATACGAAGGGAGGAATTTTTAAGTATTTACAAAAGAGTGTGACATGAATCACTCGAGGGCATAATTTGCTTATAGAGGTGTGAATTAGCCACGCACAATTTATAAAGATTTTTACTCATAGATTAGTGTCTTATGATAATGATAATTACATTAATGAACTGTATTAATTAAAATTATTCTACTTGGTCCACTATTTCATCAATTTAAGAGCTACATTCAAGATATCTATTGCATATGAACACACCAAATAGCTTAACAATGTTTGCCATATAATCAATAAATGAAAAAATAAT
The DNA here is from genome assembly GCA_039881145.1 of Druceiella hillmani. Classification (NCBI taxonomy): domain Eukaryota; kingdom Metazoa; phylum Arthropoda; class Insecta; order Lepidoptera; family Hepialidae; genus Druceiella; species Druceiella hillmani. Next base: position 22,875,809 of record JAYKKI010000036.1, read on the forward strand.
GCCAATGGCAGACATCAATGGAAAAAGCAAATTTTGTAAAGTTTTTGATTATAATGAAAATAAACAATGAGAAATGAATAAATGAAAATAGAACAATAAGAAATAGTTTATGAGGGACAAATGCAACGACAATTGCGTTCCAATTGTCTGAAAATTCACCTTTGAATTGGCCCTGTAATTTGAGAAGAAAATTTCATAAAAATAATTTCCTTATTTCTATAAAGTGACACTACGCCATGTAGTTGGTTTTTTATAGAAATTTACTTTTTTCAATTAAGTTTGATTTTAATTCTATTATGCGTACAACACAGCACCATCTTGTGCCACCATACTCGACTTGCGGTTAATTTTATTTTATATTATCCAGGAATGAAGGAAAAAACTAAAAAAGTAAACGAGGAAAATTAAAAATTAATTTATAAATTAGTGAGGTTTGGTTAACAAGTGCGCAAAAGTGTTCCTTTTTAACCACAAATTCACATTTAATAATTCTTGTGATTCGGAAGTTAAAATCAATCTTCTGGCGATAAAATTCTGTGGGATGCCATGGCCTAAGTGTTCAAGCCCTTAAGTTTATATTAGATATTGTAACCCCTGTTATTACTGACATATTTAACACATCTGTGAAAACTGCCAGTTTCCTTCTGAATGGAAAAAAGCGTATATAATACTCTTACTGAAAACATTGTCGCCTAAACATGCTAAAAGCTTTCGACCCATTTCCATACTACCACTTCTATCGAAAGTCTTTGAACGTATAGTTCATGCCCAACTTGTATGATATCTTAACATTTGAAAATATCTAAATCTACTTCAATCTGGCTTCAAAACTGGCCATAGTACTTCAAAAGACTTGATGAAAATTACAGATGAAATACATTAAGCCATGAATAACACTCAACTCACAATACTTGTACTCCTTGACTTCAGCAGTGTATTCAATTCCGTTGACTTTGATATTTTGCTAACTTATTTCAATATATCTCAACACCCATTAGAATGGTTTAGCTAATATCTCTATGGACGTCAATCTGTGAAGTCTTGAGATACATTCTTTGAATGGACGGATTTATCAGTTGGTGTGCCTCGAGGACATGTTTTTCTCCTCTTCTCTTTTCATTATTCATTGATGGGATTGTTCGGAATATACAAAGTAATTATCATTTCAATGCTGATGATTTACAAATGTGATGTAAACTCCATAGCAACCGTTACCAATATCCTCAATGAAGACCTCGCTTCAATCTGTCAGTGGGTTCATAAAATGAGCCTGTTAGTAAATCCAGTTAAGTTTCAAGCTATCATAATTGGTAGCCAAACACTGTTTTCTAAAATTAGGCAATATAAAATCAGATCTGCCATATCTAACGTTAAATGACATATCAATTCCATTTACCTCAACTGTTAAAGACTTGGGTCTACTGATCCATCAAAATCTTAGCTGGCAGCCTTAAGTAATGATGTTGTTTTCAAAATTTTCGTGATGTGCACACCAAAGCTCACCTCTGTCAAACACTCTTACTGCCACTACTTGACTATGGAGATGTATACTATCCAGACCTTGCTGAGTATTGCCTTAGAAAATTAGAACGCCTATAAAATATGTGCATCCGTCTTGTTTTTGGTTGAAAAAAATCTCAATTCAGAGATATGTGATTATTCAGAGATACATGATGATTCAATAATTCAGAGCGCAACTTAAAAGAAGGGAAGTCCATAATCGGCGCAATCTTCACATTCTTACATTTCTCTATAATATTTTGAATAATGCTACTTATCCAACTTATCTAAGAAGCAGATTTTGTTACTTGTCCACACACATGTTATAGAGCTATGCTCTGAAAATCAGCTCAGTCTTCTTTTTCCCAAACATGCAACCACCTTTTATGAAAAGTCCTTCACTGTCCAAGCTATAAGACTTTGGAATCGACTAGATCCAGATAACAGGAACTTGTCCTCCTTAAATGTATTGAAAGATCATCTGAAAAAGTCTTCCTCCCATAATCCCTGTGTCCCACAATTCCTAACTCCATTTTGTTCCCCATTTTCCTTGTTCCCAACCATGTCGAGATTTATAATTAACCAATTTTTGTTGTTTTGTATTATTCATATGTAGCTTAGTTTTCCTTATTTACGTGCTATGACGTTTGTTGTTATTTATCATGTTGTAAGTTTCTTTTTATTTATTAATGTCTTTAACGGTCATCCACACCACAAAATGTATATATTTAATCTCTTCCAGTCAACAATGTGGTTGACTGGAAGAGATTGCTCTTGTAGCAATAAATCCACCAAATGTATTTATATATGTACATTAAAGTATAGATAAATAAATAAAATGTAATATTAAATGAAAAAAAAATCTATCAAAATGAAACAATGTTTCATGAAGACACCGGCTGCATATTCAAATGCAATTTTCTATTTCCAGGTACTTCTACAAATTTATATCAATTCATATTTAATAAAAAATTCCATTTTTATTAAACTTAGTAACATTTCGCATACTTTTGCTACTTCTGCACACTTTGCAGCAAATTATTATCGTTAATAACATTTACACATTCGACATGACGAGCCAAACTGTATCCTGGCATGGAGCTTATAAAAAATTATAACAAAACTATACGAATATATTGAGAGGGTGAATGAAATTAGTTTTAAACTATTTGCCCTCGACATTTTGTGTTTAAATAAAGTGTTATCAATGTGTAAGGAATAGTTAGTGTCATAAAAAATAGGGACATTCAGTTGAAAGTTATAACTGAAGATAAAAAATAAAGGTTTTTGCCGTAGTGTCTAATCTTCTCTTAAAAGGTAATGTCCCTCAATAAAACATATATTCTGGTCTTACAAACTGAAAAAAGCATTAAAAGTGTGAGCAATTTTTAAACACTTTTAACTATCACTTTTCAATTTATAATTTTACCAACACTGAAAAACTTTAAGAAAATTCTTAATGTATATACTTCCACAGTTCAATGTAGAGTACAATTTTATAGAAGTGATTTACTTTACAGATGCTAACAATACACACACACATAAACAGTTCATCTAATTTTTCTTAGACAATTTTTGTAATTCATGACACTTACCTTTTTTTTTTAAGACGTTCCGTTCATCTGTACCTATTGATTTAGACGTTCTGTTTAATCTGTACCTGGTGACATCTCGTTTAATATTGACAATGGCACCATATGTGCGATATCTGCAACCACACTTTGGCCCTTGAAATCACAAAATAGTAATTTTTATCAAATATTTAAATAGAATCAAGTGCAATCGCTTATATTGAAGATGATGTAAATAGCCTGCGTGTTAGAGAAGTAAACACAATAAACGGAAAGCAATTCTGAAAATACTATCTTTACTCATTTAAGCTACTTCTCAGAGATTTGTCTCACAGAGTGATTGTAGTCATATTTTGGAATGTAATTTTATGGAGTGGCGGTGAATGTGTATGAGACATTGTTTAGCTGTTAAGATTAATCCAGTCGTAATATGCAGTCTTACATTTTGTTATATAATTGAACCTACACAGAAATATGCCAAACTTTCACTCAATTCTTTTGGACATTTTCATCCAATACATCTTACATATTGCAAGTACAAAAGTACTTCTAGCATCAACTCACTATGAATGTAGTGTGTGCCGCCTGCGACATGTAACACTCTCTGTTTGATTATGTGAGCAACACTAACTAAAAACATAGTTTAATGCAAAATTTTTGGTGTTTTTATCTATTTGAAGGTGGGAAAGACAAAATGGTTGAATTTCACTGATAAATATAATGGCTGATATGTACTGCAAATGCTTAAAAAGGAAATTAAATTTTTATTATGTTAATATAGATGTAATTATGATATAAAATACATCAATTACGTCACACTATGTACAATAAACAACAGTCATCGTGTAATTTTACAGGAAATAAAAAACATAATTTCTATCAATAATGGTCAGAGCCACTTCCATATTGAATAACCAAGCATTAGCAAACAGTATTTTCTATTGAATATCTCAGTGCATTCAGTAGAAAATATGATTTAATACTTTTATCTCATATATTCGAAGCTATTAACTACTGGTTCACTAATTGACAATTAATGGATGAACTGATCATTTTTTTCAAGTTTCAGAGCTCATATACTCATAAAAAATGAATTTGACTTAACAAGCAGAAATTGCGCCACGGATAGGCCTCTAGTTAATAATTCTTTTTATATTACCTTCTTATACTGTATGTGATTCAGAGGTTATGTATATATTCAAAAATTAAGTAATTAAAATTAAGTTTAAAATTTTTCTAAAAATCTACAATTAAAGGTACTACATACAGGCTCAATTTTGTAATGGACTACAATTGTAAAACGGTTCTATTAAATGAAAGCCTCCTGAAAGTAATATATAAATATATAATCGAAAACAGGTATACACAGGGGTTGTAACGGAAATGGAAATTTTCTAACAGTAATCTATAAATGAGTAATGAAACACATGTTTACAGTTTTCTTGAAATCAACCCCTCTGGAGACGAAATGGGGGTTTAAAATTTGCAAAAATGATAAATGGGCACTGTTAAGTTGAAACTTCTTAAGGACACTATAAAAATAAATACATAGTAAACCCAGCGATTTAAAATCTAATTGATAATTCAAAATCAAAATGTAAATCAAAAAGTCAAATATCGAATCGAAATGAGGTTAATAACTAAAAAAACAAAAACCAAGCAACAAAACAAATTAAAAAATAAAGCATAAGGCGAAAGTTTATACGTAAAAGCAAGTTTTTAAATAGACCTTGATGAAAAAACTGATCGTTTGATTAAAAATATGCACAGCACCATTTAGTACCAATACTAAACAAATTTGTTATCAATTTGAAATATTTGCTTCAAGATATAGAATAAGAACACATTTTTGTTAAAAGCGTTAGTAGTTTAAATATGTTTAACACAAACAGTGAAAGTTGTAGTATATTTGCTGTTTTTACAGTGCGCACTTGTACAAGGGCAAAAAATATTTGTTACATCAACTGACACTCTTAGTTCAATTATGTATACAGAGCCAGCATAATTCAAGTTATATAACAACTCTACTAAATGTTTGTGACATTCAACCAGGTTAAATCAAATTTAATATTTTTTGGATGCGAAATTTAAAATATTACTAACGATTACATATTTTTTCTATCACTGTAGAAAAGCCGTTAGAGTTAGTTTTTTAGATTCAAAAAATTAAAGTTCGTAATATTTTTATTATCATTAAAATTTATTTCAATATATTTCTGAAAATTTTAAATCCTGTGAAAATTTAAAAAATACGATCACAATTTGATTACCACAAATAAATTATAAAAAGCTATTGTTTAGTAAATAGAACGTAATAACACCACCACAACATTTTGACATCATCAATGTAAATCAATTTAAGTTAAATACATAACAAGTAACGGTAAACATACCTAGACTGACTCACTCTCAATAAAACAGAATCGCTTAATGTAAACAAAATTGTTCTAGGATAAATAATAAAAAATTATATCCAAATTGTACCTTTTAAAATAATAGTAAGAATTCAAAAAAGTTAAGCGTAAACAAATATTGAAATTCAGAGAACAAATCTATGTCGGTGATATTTATCCCTCCGTTTTGATTCGTCTTTGATAAATTAAATATGAAATTGTTTTCGATCTCTCTCCTTCCCTCAGTTCATCTAACAAAATTGCATACAAGAATAAAGTTAAGCACAAGCATCTGAAGCAAACAAACTCCCGAATATTGCTCCAATAAAGAGTATTGCTCCAATATCTTTTCACCACATTGTAATTGTCTCTATTGTATCAAGAATCAACCTGCCAGAGACTGAAATATGTGAATGGATCACAACCAAGACATCTAGATCATATATGATTTCACTTCTAAAACTGATTTCGATCTCTCTCCTTTCCACAGTTCATCTAATAAAACTGAATACAAGAATGAAATTAAGCAAACACATTTGAAGCAAACAAGCTCCCGAATATTGCTCCAGTACAGATACTGCTCTAAGCTGTTGTTCCTTTTCACCACATCGTAATTGTCTCTATTGTATCAAGTATCTACCTGCCAGAGACCAAAATATGTGAACAGATTTTTGTAATTATTTAAAATTGCATGCAATAGGGTATTTCAATAACTTTTTTTGTATCATATAGCATAATTTCAATGTACAAAGTTGACAAATCTTGTGAATTGACTGAGTCGTATAAGGGCAATTAAGTTTAGACAAGGACGGTAATAGGGAATTGTGACATTATTTATAGTGAAACATGTGAAGTTATTTCTTGTATTCTATGAGACTGAATCAGTCAGGAAGATATTTCTATTCTGTTCAAACCATTTAATTTCAAAATCTATAACTGGATTATTTTTGAAGCGACATAATATTTTTTTAATACTAATTTTTAATTCACCAACATTTTAATGATATTTTACAAAAACCTGCAAATTTAGGAGTAGTCACCAAATCCAATTTTAGTACCAGAACAAACATACACGTTACGACAAATTATTGTTGCGAAAGTATTCTCTTTCATTCTATTAAGGGATATATAATATAGTAACTGTACACATTACTCCAAAAATATCGAAAAGAAATCACAGATATTGGTGATGTGATGATTTCTTGATAGTTTCTGTGGAATATACATTAAACATTAAATGCGTAAATTCGACTGCACTTTGGCAGTTTTTTGTATACTTTGTCTAGTCCTAGGCAAAGTAAACAAACCTGGTTTAGGAATAGATTCATGTTTAGTGAAGAAAAGGAGAAAGTACCATAAAGAAAACTACCTGTTGCAGACAGATTGGGGAAGAGTAAAATTTTTCAACAAACAGGACTTCCAATAATTGATAAGGAGATTGAAGGATTTCCCAATTTTGATAATGACATTAAACAACATTATACAAAGTGGTAAAACTTTGAAGAGTGATGTTTGTCCTAAATTTACATCATTTGTTTATAGCTTTTGCTTTCAAACTTTGGGTTCAGTGTTTAATAGTGAATTCTGCGAGAACATTCACTGTTACAGTTGCGATTTCAAATATAAAAAACTCTCATATTTTTAGAGAAACTCCCTTCAAATATACTTAGGATCACCCTATAGATAACAAACATGTTCTTCCTTACAACTGTGAATCTCCACCATACAGGTGATTATGTGAATAAAACTGAATCGAAAATGTTAAGGAACTGTATGACAATTCTCAACCGTTTCTGAAGAAATCACTGCCAAGTTGGTCATTCCGATGATGAACAATTTAAAATATTTTACAGCAACACGTTTCAAATATACTCAACTTATGCAGGAAAATATACACATATAACTGTATATTCCTATATTTCAGCTAATCTGTTTACACCATGCCAAGTACAGCTAGATTATTAGACTTGGACAGAGACTTTATTATGAAATCTGTATATGACCTTTATGATAGTCTATAGGGTTTAACAGTAAGGTAACCTCATAACTTCATTTGTGTCCATCACAGACTTAAAATTTCTGCAGTTTTAGACCAATGCCATTAAATTTTGCAAGCAGTTGCTTCATAATATGATTAAATTTTGGAAAGCCCAATTTCTCGTTCGATTTTATAATAATATTTCATAAACTATGACAGATACAAAATGAATTTTTCATTTAAAAAAAAATCTAAAGGAAATTTAAAAAAGAAATATTACATAAATAAATATTTTAAAACATGAAAAAAAAGTAGTTATAGGGAAACTAATTTTGTTTTGATTTTACACCTTACTTTATTAAATTTGGTATAAGATTGCAAAGAAATGGTCTAATTTTATGAAAATAAAATTAAAAAAAGGCAGAAACATTTTTATTTCATTATATATTATCACAGTACTCTCTAAAAATTGGAGGAACTAATATTTTTTTACAAATCGCATTCTCCCAGAAACATACATAATACATATATATATATATATATATATATATATATAAAAATATATAATAATATGTTTTGGGGTAAAAACAATTATAAAGGCCTATCTGCGGCAAATTTTCTGCGTGTTAAAATCAAATCCTGTATATTACTGAATATAATTGTAAAATTAGTTTTTAATGCAACTATAAAATGTTCTATAACAAAATTTTTGTAATATCAGGTTGTATAGTAAAGAATGTGTTCCAAGTTTTCATTTTAAAAATATTCTATTTTATAGTAAATATTCTAGTTTTCTTTAGATAAAACTATATTAAATTAACAAGAAGGTGGCTCATATACAAAATGTGCAACTTGTCTTTGTATAAAACAAGTTACAAATCTAAAAACAACTACAGAAACAGGAAGCCCGTCTCCAAATTATTTAATAAATGATGGGGCCCACAAAATTTCCAATAGAACTATTGTAACATTTAGCAGCACATTACATTATGATCGCCTGATTGATTAAAATACAATCAACTCACAAGATAAAATATATGATTGCCATAATTTTTCAATCATAATGGTTCGAGTTAGAAAGTGTATGATGTTCTTCCCGTATATGTTCTTCCTTCTCTTTCACAATCCCATATTTCACATTCCTTAACTTTGTAATTACAATATAGGCACAGTACCAAAATCATTCTCGGCATTTGGTTTTAATAATTGTTTTGTATGCGAAAAGCAAGCAAGACAAAATAATACATATTGTATGTATATTACTAATTTCTTTAACTACCATTATTATTAGCGTACTTGTATATGCAGGAATTCAATACATGTAAGTTGAATTAATTGTTGGTTATTTCAGAGAAGCATGATCATCAATAAATACAGAATATTCCCATATGTAATATAATATCTATTACAAAAGCTTAGCGAGTAACAATTCATTTTAATAATATATTTTTACTGTTTAGATCTCACAGCAATAAACTAAATGGTCAATATGATTCAAATATAAACATTTCTATAAATATTAATATAAGGAACACATTATTAAGTTATGCAATAATTTCCATTTTGAAATACGAAGTGCTCTATCAACATATACTTACAAATAAGGTAACACAAAGTTGTAATATTTCGTAAAATCTGGGCTCACTTTCTTTCCAGTCCTTTTAATTGTTGCTTTAGTAAAAATAAATTGACCTTGGGTGTTCCAAGGATGAATACATTTTTCCATAACCATGTAGATTGTTATTCCATATATATGCTGTGAACTATTCATCTTATGTTTGTGCTAATGCTCGTTATTGACTTCAAAATCGCATGACTTCCATTAAGAAGAATTATATGGAGTGGTAATAAATTTGCACGTGTTCATTATAATTATTAAATGAGTAGCCTTAATAAAAATATTCCTGGAAACCATAATAATCATGTTAAAAAAAGTCAATCTCGTAATATGTTAGAGCCAAATCTGATTTTTATAATAACGTAAACTACTTGTCATAAAGATAATTAATCAATTTCCTCAACATTTGTGGAAAATGAATTGAAATGACCTTACATGCAACATAACTAAAAGGGATTTATTTACCCTTTGTAATAGTAATCAATTTATATCTGCGTCTAGAAGTCTGTTGCCAGGTGCTAATACCCATTAGGTGGCAAGGTTATTTGATAATTATTCAACTTGTTTATGGACAACATGTACCTTGGTGGGTGAGTGGGGTGGAGTTTAGCGTTTAGTGTATTGCTTCACATACATTACAAAATAGGACTGTTTTAATTACGTTTAGTGTGTTTGATTATCTAAATTTTACATTATGTTTGGACTTTTATACCTGTTTAAATTCTTTCATAAAACTGGCATGTGCAATTTAAGTTACTTCTAAATAACTCTTAACTACATTTGTTCCGATAATTTCTTTTTAGCATTAGAGCTATTGAAATAATTTAATAAAAAAAATTAAGAAACAGAGTAAGCAGTAAACAAAACATGATGTTACATAAATGTGGGGTAAAAGAGGAAATGAAACTAAAATTAAATAATATGTCTGAAAGAATTATTCGCATATATTTTTAATGAAGTTCAGCACACCGTGAACAGAAATTAAAATCGTAAAAAAATGTATTAAGAAACTTAGCAAAACCTGAAATAATGAAATAATCCATATGTATCTGGCATAGTTTAGTACAATTGAAATTAATATTCAATAACTAGTTTTTCCGCTGAAAGTAATAATAACTATCTATATTTTTAGGATAAAATTCAGAATATTATCAATAATGGTCAGTCAGGGAAATTAATAATGGTTTTCATTCTGATTCGTAATTAATTGACCTAAATTATGGTTGATAATTATCTACAAAAACATCATGGTAGGTTTGAATATAATGTGTATTTGATGAGACATTATATTAATTTAATGGAAATTTGTAGACTGTAATTCATTATAACATCCACATACTTTTTGAGAGAAGATTTCAAACATGGGCAAAAATCATTAGTCTTTGTGATTTAAATTACAACTTTCAGTTGAATGTGTGTATTTTTATAACACTAACTGTTCCTTACACGATGATAATATTTTATTTATACACAAAATATTGAGAGCAGATCTCATGTATTCTATCAATATACTCGTCCAGATTTGTTACAATTTTTTATAAGTTCCAAATACCAGCGTACAGTTTGCCTCAACATGTTCGATATGTGGATTTTATTATGATAATAATTGTGGGCAAAGCATGGGGAAGTTGCAAAAGTGTGTGAAATGGTATTAAGTTTAAGAAAAATGGAAATTCTGCATTACATGTGAATCAATGTATAGTGAAGAAGTATTGGTAAAAGAAACTTGCATTTGAACATGTACACCCTGATACTTTAGTGTTTCCAGGAAACACTTTTTCTTTGTGATAAATTTTTCTTGGAAAAATGACACAATTGATATTATATTTTAGTGCATTCATTGACCAACATCTCAATAATTCATCAGTTATTATTTATTTTTCTTCATTTAGCAAATATATATCCCAATGTCTCAACATGGAATATAATTATGTGACCAATCTTTCAATGCGCATGCAGTTAGATTAGGAATCAAGTCGATTCATGTCATGCTCACGCTGAATAATTAATGTAATTACTTATGTAATTATTGGTGTAATTATTTCAATATCATCTTCGATAATACTAATATAAATATGCCAACAGATTTATTGAATAAATAAATCGTTATTTGAATCTTTATACAAAATCAATTGCTACTAACAAAAATTACTTAACTTTAAAATATGATATTTAAATTTAATTATGATAAAAGCAAAAAGGAAAAATTAGAGCTTCACAATACTCACAAATTACAAGGTCATAGCTTTTAATTATGACCTAGAATAGTACTAAAAATACTTTTGGACAAGACGGATAAAATCAATAATCTATAACTACTTTAATTGAAGATGACAAATGGTCTTGTTCGTTTCAAGTCAAGGGAGTTCAACTCATTTCATTTACTTAAATAGGTTACATTCTGTTCAAGAGGTTCTTCATTTTCTGTCGGTATTAAGTAGAAGAAACAGTCAATTCAGTTAAAAATGTCGTTTCATAGTTTAGAGAAATCGATCCAATTTCTAGTTGTATTACAGTCAGTTCTAGGTGTCAACCGAATTTCGCATCAATTAGAAGAACAAGCAACATTAATAAAAACCATTTTCAAGAAAATTTACAGCTTGACATTAATTTTTCTCATTATTTTGGGCATATGGTCTCATTGGATCTCTTTGTATGGTGAAAGAAATATAGTAGATTGGCTTCTTCCAATATGCAACATTGCCAATTTCATATTTGTTTTATCAATTGATTTATTTTGGCAAAAGAATTTATTTGCAATTTGTTTACGACGATTCAATGAAATTTCCATTTATTACAGTATTTTGTTTAGAACGAAATGCTTTAAAAAATTGAAAATCATGACTGTATTGGGCATGTTTATTATATTTACAAGTCACTTAATGCCTTTCATCCTTTTTCGTCTAAAAAATCTGAATCTTTTCTCCATAATAATTTATTTCGGTGTATTCACTAACAGCTTGGAATTGCTTCTAATGTGTCTTCTGACATATACCATTATTCAACTTTTAAAATCAGTGAACAGTTATTTAGAAAGAATAAATCAAGAAATATTTCGTAACAACACAAGCCGTTTAGTATTACCCAGAGTGGCAGACTGGAACGAATTATATGGGAATAGCCATTTTGATGTTTCAAGCAATCCTATGTGCATATCAATTTTGACAAACATATTGATTACAGTAAACGAAATATGCAGTATACTCAATAAAATGTTTAAATTGCAGGTACACTGGAATAAGTTGAAATAAATAGGATAATTTAAGAATGTATTTCCATATTAATCTAATCTAAATGATTTCTACTTCAGGTATTTTGTCTTATAGTGTCAACTTTTCTTGTGTCCATTAGCGGTATTCAACTGGTGTTGGACTTGTATATGCTTGATGTAAGTAATAATGATGACAAAGAAATTGTAATTTTGAGTGTCTGTAACATTAACTAAATTTAACTTCCTATTTTCTATATATAATTAAGTATATTTAATTAAGCATTAATATTTAAAAGCAAATAAAAAATTTTACTGTGTACAAGATGTTGCTATTAATCAAACAATTTTTTAGCAACTATGGTCACAAGAAATGATTAGCTTAATTGTATGGCTGACAATTGGTGTTGCTGTCTTGATGGTTATTTGCATCTTCAATGAGCTGTTGGTTCTGGAATTTCGCAAATTGAGAGTAATCATCATAAAACTGAGAATTTCACCTGAAATGTGTAAGTATTTATTCATTGTCTTTCAAGACATTAAATTTATATTGTGTTAATAGCAACAACTCGTAATATCTAGGTTTGAGTTGGCTAATTAATCATACCGAACTAATTTCTTAACATTCAGTTGTTTTATGTAACATGTAAATGTGAAATGTGTGTTCTTCTTCTGATATTCATTCTCCTTTCAAACAACCAAATTATTTTAGCTTATGTTTTGTAGAGAAGTTCTGTTTTAATTTTTAATATCAGTCAACCATATGAATCCTGGACTTATGATTGTGTCTGTGTATAAAAACAGTAAACAAATTTTTTTTCGTCTCTTTTCCTAAAATGACAACATTAAATTACGCAAGTTTCGTTTACTTGGTAAGCGCCTAACATAATTCGATATAATTTTGAATATAATAAAATGCTTAATAAAAATAAATCAGCAGTGAAAATTAATAAGTGTCACATCTTTTATACTAAGTCTACATGTATTTATTTTCGAGCGACACCTTTAGGCTGCGGCTATTTGAAATTATAGAAAGTGAATAACATTACTATTTGCTTAGGAGGCATCAGTTCCATTTATTATTACGTATTCATTAAATAAATAAACTATTATGATCCTAGTGCCCATTTAAAAATCAATGAAAAACCAGATATTTTGTTTATGTCTATCACCGGAAAAAGAAGAGAAAAATGTTTCACGTCAAATGCACGGTATTCTAGTTTCTTCCTGTGGCTTCATTTAAATATATTTTTTATATTTGTGGATGATGTTTTCCCCAGTAATAATGCTTTCATCTTCAAATTTAGCTGCATAATAAAAATAATTTATATCTTAACTTTAATGATGTCTACATCTCAAAATGTCCTTCCCTGGGAAAAAAGTGTATTATCCTTTAGTTTTAAATTTAGGCTGGTTATCTGTAACAGCCTCCACAATTTATATTTATCAGTTCTAAGCCCGTGTGCATAAAGTTCCAAGTACCTTAAGAGACAGTACTTAAAATATTCATTTTTATCTTGATCATGGTCTCAATTGAAGTTTAATTTAAATTGGTTTAGTTGTTTTTATCAAATAAGTAGACAGACAGACAAACCTTTCTTAGAAAATATTTTAAAGGAATAAGGGTAGTTTAAATTTCAGAGAAGGATTATTCTGACAAAAGTTTCATTCAAACAGTTTCAATAGTTTTTGTTCCAAAAATTTTAATAAAGTGACAGACAGAAACACAAATATTAATTTTAAAAAATGCTGTTTTATTCAAAGAGTGTATTCCGTAAATTGTTTAAAAGTTACCTCAGTTCCAGTTTTATAACAGTACAGACAGATTCATATGTTTTTATGTCAATTTGTCAGCTTCCAACGTGTAAGTCACATCATAAATTTTTATAAATAAAATGACAACTTAGACGAGACGTATGCGCAAACAATGAAGCTAAATGATTGAGTCTCTTTATCACCTTTTTTTATTTCACATACATGAGCAGGTTCCATAAAACAACCCAAGCGGAATATTTGTTCGATTGTTTGATATACGAGTCATCTAAACTCTGTGTGAAAGAAGTCTTTTAAATGTATAGGAACAGCCTTTTAAATGTGTTTTCGACATTACTATTTTCTTTCTTCTTAATTTTAAATGACAGACAACTGCCGTTCGACATGATAATACATCAAGGAAGATAGAACTAATTTATAATTAATCCATAAACATTTCTAGTAAACTAATCTACTTAAAACATTTTTGCCTGATAATAAAATAAAAATTACTCGATTTGTTTATATAAATAATTGCAAACATTTGTTTTGTTTGTTTAAGGGAATATTATGTACAAGCCATAAATTAAAATTGATAATAATCGCAATAATAAAATAATTCCAACATAAGTCAAATATAGTAATAAAATGAAATAAAATGTCTGTTTCAAAAAATATGGCTTGATATGTATAAAATAAAACTACAATATAATACGTACAATGTAGTACAAGAGAAAATAATTGCGACATTCTCCTAACTGCTCGTCAATAACATTGTTAGTTATAATGTTATTTATTTATGAACCTTTTTTATTATTGCTGTCTTAGTGGAGATTGCTCTGTGCTAAATGATACATTTGTTTATTTGTCTGGTAAAATTGTTCAAGTAATTGCAGTTACTGCCTATATGTTGGAAAATAATATAAACTTTTTATGTTCTATGCTAGAGTATTACATATTATATTGAACTTTCACCAAAAAGCTTGGCTATTGCACATTTAAGAAATTTCTTTATGCATACCTGTATATTGTGTCAATGCCAGGATATGTTAGATTGATCACAAGGCATACGGCCTTTGATGGCATGGCGCACTGTTGGGATCCGGGTTCAATTCCTGACTGCTCGTCGAGTAGGGCTGGACTGGTGTTGTCATTGTCTATATATATATATATATATATATATATATATATATATATATATATATATATATATATATATATACATATATATATATACATATACATTTATATGTATATATATATATGTATATATATATATATATATATAAATGTATATGTATATATATATTTATATATATATATATATATATATACATATACATTTATTTATTTATTACCCATATCTTGATATTAAATTAATATTTGTCTACTTAAAATATGATACTAGTATCAAAATCAAGCAGAGAGTCCCTACCACTCCGAGTTGAGTTCTTTGCCCAACTCTTAAATGAGCACACTCAACATTAAATAAATAATATTAATTAAATATGGTATATTTTGTTACGAAGATTTTTAGACAGAATCTTTTAATAGTATGTGAGCGAAATCTTTGCTACGTTTAACAAATTTTTATTTGTTATCTAATTAAATAGATTAATATTAATAAAATTTCTTCTTTCTAAAAATATAATTTTGACGAGAAACAAATAAGTTATGCAAATTGACATTTTTATATAATAACGAGTAAATTAGTAAATAGCTTTTGCCATTGCATTAGTAGAATCACTGATCATTTTTGCTTTAAGCGTCGTAGGATTTATAAAAGTGAAATCATTGCAACTAACAAATATTATTTGAAATTTTTTTTAAAAATCAATCAACAATTACGTCTTTAATCTGCTAGCATAAACAATCATCAAGATTTTTCGAATGTCAACTTTTGGAAGTGACTTATCAACTCTACACATTATTCAAGTGCAGTTCAGCTTTGTATGATAAATGCCAAAATTTATCAGATCGGAAAATGGTCTGACTTCATTTCCAGTCATAAATATTGCTGACCGACCAAGGGTAAGCTAGATAACAATAAAGGTTTTATTGAAGTTAGTCAAATTTATCATGCTTATGTGTTACTTACACACATATTTACATATATACACACATCTCGTTTATTTATATATTAATGTGGATGTTTTTTAATTGCTATAATTTTCAACTCTGTACAAATCAATATTTTACTGCATTTTTTGGTATGATTAACATGTGCCTATTATTTAAGGTCCTTCAATCGATAATGAGTTGGAAAAGCTTGAAGAAATTGTACATCGAAGTAACAATGGAACTTTCACAGTGTGTCGGCTCTTCGATCTACGAATATCATTGCTGCCTGGTTTTTTCAATCTTGTTATTACATATATTATTGTAATTGTTCAATTAATAGGCTTGCGTTCAAGTAAATAAGTTGTGTAATTATTAACAATATTGTAAATTAATTTTTAATTACAGTAAATTAATTTCATTTTGTTATGTGTTAAATTTTATCATAACATATACGAAATTTGTAATTATGTGTAAAATAATTGTGTCAAATTACTGGAATGATTTTATTTTACAACTTTTAAAGATGGAACATTAATAACAAAAACAATACAAGGGTCCTTTTACTTTTGAGGTGCAAATATGTAGAGTAGCAGTGAAATTTATTACATTCAAGCTGAATTAAATATCTTATTTCAAATATATCGAACATGTTCAATAAGCCAAACTGGCTTCTTTATTACCTTTATTACCTTTAATTCCTATCTTTTATATACACTCCATAATTTAACAATATTACACTACTGAAATAAACCTGAGATTGTACTTTTACGTATTAAGAAATTATTTTCAGTCTCCTTTCTGCAAACAATCACATCTTGTAAACATTTATTTTAGCAACAATGCATGGCAATAAAGTTTCATGAAAAAAGAGGCAACTATCAACTGAATTAAGAATCAAAACTTGGATGTTTAAGTCAAAATAATATCAAAAATTTAATAAAATTGGTCCTGAGTAAATATTAATTCATTACAGTACGACCTTAATGTATAGATGTAAACAAACAGACAATGATATGAGCACAATTGAACATGATCTATTATGGAAAAATTTGTGAATTTTCATTAGGTAGCCTTTATGGCCACCAACACAATCTCTCACCAAAACGAGATTGGCAATATAGGCCAGTATTTTGATGGAACGGAACTCTGTTCATATCTTCAGGGAATAGCGTTATATTAAAGTCCTCAAAATAAAATGCTATATATATATAGCTAGATAGATAAAGACCTAGTAAATGTGGTAAGTATAAATAAATAACTGGATCATATTTTAGTTAAAAATATATTATTATAAATTCAATTACTATATCTTAATTTTCCAACTTAATAAAAAATTTGTACATTAGTTTTCATGAGATAACTATGAAACTTTATTATTAATATATAAATTTTTTCAATTTTAAGACATTTACTGCTTTGAGCTTATAAATATTTTTACCATATTGAGTTTCAAATATTAGTAGTAATGGTATTATTGGATGTAAAAATTAGCATGTTCTATTCTTCCTTTTAATTTATTGGTTAACAAATATTAAATTAGTCTCTGAAGATATTCATATTCTTTATTAGCGTAGCGTAATATATTTGTTGTAAACGTAATAACACATTTTATGTACCCGTGATTCCGCCACACTTATTTGAATTTATTAAAATACAAGTTCACGTTTTTACTTTGTAACATATTCTTATATAAAATACTTTTATATATGACCGTTAATGAAATAAGAAAGTTAAGAAAACAAAACAATGTTGATGAAAACAATAATATAAATTTAGATCTTCCGTCGAGTCCTATTAAATTTCGAACATATAAAATAAAACTTTAGCTGAACTGCCTACTAATCATGATAACATTAGATGAAAGATTAATTAGTAAGCAGTGGTCAATACGTAATGTAAACATTATATCAGAAAGTAACTAGTGTACACTTATAATATAAATAAAATACTTAATCTCGAACATCCTCGGCCTAAATACAATGTAATGGGAAAATATAAAAAAAATATTGCAATATGGAAAACATTATAATTTTCTTATCTTTTATCTTATATTTTCAAATAATTTTCTAACAATTATCAGTGTAAACGATTGCAACTAAGCAGCATATAAATATGGGAACAACTTGATGGAAGGGATAATATCCATACATTTTTGTAAAGTTCTTAAAAAAAAATTAATGAGCAGTTTGAAAATTCAAAACCATTTCCTCTAATTAGCTTGCTAGAAAGACCATTGCAACAAAAATAGTGTACAATTTTAAACGAAAACATGTTTAAGAATAAACAAATTTTAATTTATTAAGACAAATGCACGTTATTAGTGTAAAGCTTATACGTATATTACTTGAGGCTAAATGCTTAAGACATTGGTTATCATTATTATTTTCCTTTTTTGATTAATACGAACACAGCATAAAATTCTTTATTTCTGTACAAAATTCAGTAAGCTATATATTTTTAAGTTTCTGTACCTGAAAATAGAAGAAAGGCAATTAAACTTTGGTTTTAATGTATTTGTCTATTCTGTCTTCAAAACATTTCAAGTATAATCAGTCTAGTAATGTGAATGCAACATGTTAGTTTAGGTAACTGAATGTGACAATATTATCTTAACGAAACTTTGACAATAAACTATTGCTTTTTTATTATTGTTATCTCCTGCTAATGCTAAATCTACGAAACAACTTTTGTCGAAATGTCCATAGACAAGTTGTTTTGTAGATTTAGTTGTAGTAATGTAGATGTTATATAGTTTTGTCTGTAGACAAGGAAGAGTTTATAAAATTAACTATTATAAAAATAGTGAAAGGCAACACCGACACTTCAATTTCAAACAACACTACTAACTAAAGTTTGAGGTTACGTAATAAACAATTGAAGATTATAATATTATGTTAAAATAGTTTTAAATATAATCCACCAATATTGACTATACAAACTCATAAATAAAATAACATGTAGTCTAAAAGTTAACCAATTAAATTATTGGTAATGTAAAATAAAGAGAAATTACGGAAATTTCAGGAAGACATAAACCAGAGTTTTCACAAAAAATTATTTACGTTATGAAAAAATTAAACGTATAACGAAGTGAAATAAAGTTACAAAGTCAAAGAAATGAAGTAAAGTTAATTTGTAACATCATTAATAATTACTATAAATTCAACTTATTCAAGTATTGAATATATTTGGCGTTAATTTTGTAGAAATTTATTATTCACAGTTAAATGAAAATATGTGATGTAGTTATTATTTCTACTTTCTTTAAGTTCTTTACGACGACCTAGGTTTCGTTGTAGTACAACATCTTCAGGTGGGCTATTAGCAAGAATCTTTGCTAATAACCCACCTGAAGATGTTGAAATAGGTCGTGGTAAAGAACTTAAAGAAAGTAGAAATAATACTTCATCACATAGTTTCATTTGATTGTGAATCAACTTATTCACTCGAACTTAATGGGCTTGCGCCCATTAACTGAATAATTACAATAATATATTCAACAACAGTTTTAAAAAAAACTAGGCAGCAACGATATTCTTAGGTCTAAGAGTCGGCACACTGAAACTTCGATGAATGATTTCTTCAAGCATCACCAATTCACCATCAAGTGAAGGACCTTAAATAAGTGGATTGTTAATCGTACAAAAACTTGTGTTGGCTATTTTTTTTTATGGAATTAAAAATACAGTTGATTTATGTACAATTAAAAAATATTTATATTAAAATATAAATTGGATTGTTGTGTTTATATGTAAGTATACACATACATAAACAAAATAAATTGGTTTTCATCTGATAGATGTCAATAAAACATTATTAATCAACTTACTCTTTCGATTTGAATGGTGGAGCAACACATATAAGATTGCAAATCAAATTAAGCTATTTCAACTCTTTCTTAATTAAATATAGGTACAATTATAATGAGAAAATCCCTCAAAGAAAGACACTATTAATTACCGTCATAGACAGAATCAAGATTACAATAATCATAATATTATTACTTACATTGTGTAAATAACAGTGCAACACTAGTTCAAGACAGTAATCAGCCGAAAGAAAAGTTGAAACTACAAGCTGAAGTACCTGAAGTAAAAATTAAATCGCTTCATTAATTCCAAAACAAAGAATTTCAAAGAAAACAAGGTATTTATAAATATCTTAATTATTTGAACGATTTACAATACACCTGTAAATTAAATATTTTGTTGAGTATACTGCATATTTCATTTACTATGTTCACTACGTTTGGCAAAACCGATATATACATAGGATTCCTTGAAACATCAAAATGGTTACTCTCATTAACGACCATCCCTGGTGATACTAAATGGTTTGTATTATTATGAAATACTTCTTGATTCATACATTCCGAGTAATTGTTTGCTGCTTGTAGCATTTCAGTGATAATAATTATAAACAGACTCGGTAGAAGCAGACCCAATCTGTTAGTAACTTCATCAGAATATAAGATTATGTAGAAACAATTGAGTTTTCCTAAACAGGTAATAACAAAAGACATTAAGTGACTTGAAAATATAATGAATATGCCCAAGAGCATTGTGATTTTAACCTTTTTTAAACAAGATACTGTACTAAATAGAAATAAATGTCATCAATTTGCCGTAAACAATCAACAAATAAATTTTTTTGCTAAAATATAACAATAGACAAAACAAATATTATTGTGTTGTGCCTTGCAACCGACAAAACTTTTTATAAATTTGTTTCTTATATACACTCTGGTCCTAATTTATGTTCTCCTGGCATAGTTACTTTCGAGAAGGTGACCTCATTTCAGTGCACCGAGAAAGAACAGAATACTACTTGACCACGCTATACATATTTTGAGAGGAAATTGAAATGTTATTACAAAAATAAGTTTGATGTTAACCCTGGTACAGACAAAATCTAATTTCATTACAGACATTAGTAGCTCAGAATGTAGCATTATCTTTAGGCAATTAGGCTGGAGTCAACAATTATTTTATTACTACGATGACTAGAATAATTAGTAAAATAAATACTGTAGAAACTTCATAAAAAGTTTGAAAATTGAAGAGGTTAAAACTCAGAAATGTAACAATCTCATAACAAATCTTTATAGAAACGTTTTGTCCTTTGTATATTAATACAAGTTTGCATATACAACACATTTGTTAGTATACTGTTTCCTAAGGTCTCATTATTTTCACGAATTTAATTATCATCCATTTCACATAAATTTATCGGTCGCTACCTAGACTTGTTTATTTTTGGTTCAACTCTTACCTAATATAATCAAACAGTTTCAACAAACTGTCAATACTTTCAAATGTATTTAACCTTAATTTAACCTTTAAAAGGACATTTAGCCCATTTAAAGCTAACCATCCATCAAAATGACAGGTACATGGAAAAAAGTGTTTCATTTATTTTATACGTAATGTAATTGGTATTTCACATAATCTGTGTGGACAAGAGAGCATTTTTCTAATGATAATTACCTACGTATGTAGGTAATATGTATAACATGTTAACATAATATTTAAACTTATATACTTTTAAAACTTTTTAAAAAATTAAATCAATGTTTTTCATTAACTATAAATAAGCAAGATTACTAGAAAAAAATATAATACCGTTTTTCACATATTTATGACACTTGAAAAGTCAAACTTTTCTTCATTAATTTTTTTTGTTATGGCATTTTCTACAATTTTTTCTTTTAAGGTTTTCCCATCCTGTAAATTTTCTCATCCTATTTGCGTTTGTTCAGGCCTTGATTCCAGGACTTGGCTAAATTAAATAATCCTTTTGTTAGTTATTATAAAAATCATATGTTTTTATATAAAATAACCTGAATAAAATTAAAATGGTTTTTTTAAATTTCCTTTAACAACATTTTTAAAGTTGTTTTACATCTTAAGCTTGTTGTCAAATAATTTTCAATTACATATTTTATTAAGAGATATATGTATACAGACATATTAAATAAATTGTATAATTTCCAAAACTCTTTTATTAAAAGTTGTCTTACCAAAGTAAAACAGTTTTTTATATGTCCCCTTGAATATTGTTTAGATTTTAAGCATGTACGAAATATATCTTTTGATCGATAAGTCCAAAAGCCCTTACCGTGTTTGGTAAAATCTTTATGACTTAAAAATGATTCACTAATTTGTAAATGTATATATTTTTCATATTTTAACCACAAATTACGTAGTCTGTTCAATATTACCGAGAACACGTCTTCACCATATGTAATTGAAGTCTGTAATTCAACACCTGGATTATCATTTACAAAAATATTGCTTAATCAATATTTCTTTGAAATTATATCATATAATATTGCACTATTCATATGTTTTACAGTGGAAATTATAACAGAAAGAAAAGTAATTTTTTCAATTTCCAAGCGGTTTCCAATTTCACTCAATTTTAAGTCTGCATGACAAAGTAACCTTTTGTAAGCATATATAAATTATCTGATAATTGGGTTACAACCTCTAGCGCTTCTTCACATTTTTCTTCGATTTTTTTAAACTTTTTTCAATATGATTCATTTAATGAAAGTCTTTATATTGTGACTCCATCAACCTCTCCTGAGGACTTTTTAATGTTATTTTGACATTTGGTGCATCATTACTAGATCTTGCCATATTAGCATCTTAAATCTATGAGCGGCTTTTGTTTAGTCCTTTAAGCAGTAATAAAAGATATTGGGAGGCTGGATAGGTTGTTTGATGCTTATTCCGATATTAATAGTCCACCTAATTTATATTGGACTAAACAAAACAGTTTTTTCATTAAGAAAAATAAACACTGTAACAAACACATGTCTATTATTCATACAGGTTATTCGGTGCATGAAACTGTGCATATTTCTGAAGAGTGTCTCTGTAAAAATTTAAATTTCTTCTTGTTGATAACCCAGATTGTGATGTTTTTTAGAAAGTGTAGTAAATATTCATGTACCTCACTTGTATAAATAACAGACACGTTCTTTGTTACCATTTGTAAGTTTAATATAAGAAGCTAATCCCTAAAATAAGGTTTCAAAAGTGTCGGGGCTGCAAGGAAATTGTTCAAATCGCTGTTCCCACTCTCAATTAGTATTAAATTCTGTAATAGAGTTATAAATATTTAATGATAATGGGCATCAGAATTGTTTAATTAATGTTTGGTATTGATATCACGGTTTGTACCTTACGTAAACAAGAATTATTAATGAGGAGGATGTAGACTGAACTTAAAAACGTTCCCAAATCAAAAAATCAATACTATAATTTCTGTTGCTTGTGTTAAGTGCTCAATAGATTTCACAAGATGATAAACTAATGAATGTCAAAAGACATTTAATCAAAGTAATTGTCATTTGTTTCTTGAATGTTCAATAAAACACTCGTGTTACAATTTCCTTGGAACACAAATATTTAAAAGAATCAACATGGCCAACGAATCAATTGAAAATACCCTTCGGCCAGTTTTGGTGTACCAGCGTGTATTTGGCATTTGCCGAAAAACTGTTAACCGAGTTCCCTCTAGGTTTACATCATGGTGCCGAAAGCTATACAGTTTATTAATAATGGGAACAATGATAATGCTGCATGTTGCTTCTAGTGTTTTGATCTTAAACAATTACTACAGAGCGATAGCATTCAGGACCCTTCAGATGATTCATGTTCTCTATTTGTTTTGATTGAAATAACTTGCGAGAGAAATGCGTTTGAAGAATTGATTTTAAGAATTCAAGATATGGATAACTTATTCAAATTAAAGCATAGAAAAAATTTCTTAAGACATGATAAATATCGAAACTTAATAGTTATTGGCCTTCTTCTACCCTATCATATTACTTATGCTGCTTTTGAGGTTGTGGCTGGAGGAATAAGATATGGTCTCATCAGTTGGTTTTTTGCTGTTTTCGATATTATTGCTAACATTATTTTTGATTTAGAAATAATGATGTTCTGTTTGATATTGTGCAGTATAACGAAACGTGTGGAAAAGTTGAATGTCTTCTTTGAATTTAAAAGAAGAGAAAATATGATTACATCTGTCAATGACATATTTGGAAGACCTCAGCATGACCTCAATTCCAACAACCACTTTACATTTGCATTGCCTCTCAACGAAAACTCCATTCATTATTTATGCCAATTCTATATTAATTTGCAAGACCTGTGTCACTATTTTAACAAGGTGTTTGAATTTCAGGTTTGTTCTGAATATTTTCATTTAAATTTTAAATGTTTACCAAACATTTCCAAAAATGTTCATACCAATATTTTTATGAAATGACCTTTAACTTTATTTTTCAGCTACTCACATCACTCACTCTTATATTTTCTAGCATACTGCTGATATTTTTCTCGAAGATTTCAAATATAATGTAAGTATTATTAATGCATATATTAACTAACTTATCTTACAACCACAAGTTTATTAAATTGCAAAGCCATAAGAAGGAAATGATAATAAAATCAGAGAATACATTTCAATGTACCATTTTTCTTGAAATTTTGTAATTAAAGTTTGTGTTGTAATGAAGAAAAGGGAGACATAAATAGTTGACTGAATGCTTACAAGAACACTTGACAGATGCCCGTTAAAACATAAACTTTGTCCTTTAGTAAATAAATCAGATGAATTTAAATTTGATTGAAAATAAGTCTGTCTCTCTAGTTTAGAATAATTATTCAGTTTTTTTGCTCACACTTTCATTAACTGAGGCAATATTTCAGAAATTGGAAGTATCTTTTTCAATTACTCACATATTATGGCTATTACACTGTATTGTGCCGTTGGTGGCCATGTGTTGTTTATGTGAGAAAATGTACTTGTAGATAGAGACTACAAAATACCATTTAACATTGTTGCAAATTGATGAAGAATTAAGTAAGTAAAAAAAATTTCTTTACGCATTTACAAATGACTTCTAAGTTTTTTTTATATTTCTTTAATGTCAGTTATATATTTATATATAATAAATATGTACAGACTGACTTTTATCTTAAATTACACTGTACTTTATCCTCTCTGTGTCAAGTTAAGCTAATTATTACAATTTCTAAAACGCTTATAATTAAACAGACTAAAATATGACTTCTACATATTTTGTATACCAAAGAAGATGAATTAAAATTCTATAAATGTTGCCATTATTTCATGAAGAATTTTTGTATGTGCACTTTATTTAATGACTTCATTTCCATAAAGCTACTGTAAAATCAAAAAGAAAACAAAATATTTCATCCTTACTTTACAATGTCCGCAATTTAGCCCCATATCAAACAAAAATCTAAGATTCGAGAATATCTTAAGAAATGACAATGTATGGAATCATGTATGAAGAAGCATTCCATCATTTCTGCAGTAAGAGTCCATAATTACATAAGAGAGTATGAAAATATAGACAGACAATTTATTGATAGATATACTGTCACATTCAGATATTATCGTTAGTATTGTATTGCTAACTTTTGCTGTCAACTTTGCCTGTATAGACCTTATAATATTATGTAACTCCACAGAATCTTCTGTTTTTGCCTGTTTTGTTTGTGTTTTGCAATAATCATCAAAATGTATCGCAATGTAGTACAAATGTGTGAGGTCAGATTGATAATCGGCATTTCTATTTTATTAGCTTTGGCAGCTAACAACAACCTCTAACCTCCCAATACCCTGAGCAATTAAGCTAATTACTCAATCCATGGATTTATGTACACATATTAATTAGTCTTTACTCATAAGCAACACTGAAATCATTTGACATATGATGATAAATGTTTAATGATTAATTCCAGAAAAGGAAAATATTGGATGACAAAGATAAAAAAAGAATTCTGTTTAATATTTGACCGAATATTACTGTTTGTTTGTCATGAAGAGAGAATTCAAAAATTACATTATCTTATTACAATAAATTACAAATACAAAACCTAAAGAAGAGGGAATGGGTTTTGGGGCTCACAGCCAATGGAGCACTCAAATCTTTATTTGAAGAACCACACATTTCTTTCAATATTTCCATTATTCTCCCACATTTTCTGTCAGAGATTTGACTAAATAATTATCGTTTAGTCAGACCTGTAACTTGCGTGTATGTATTAACTCCGACAAGTATCCGACCCTCTTTTTAAACTCCTTTCAACATTTTGCAAGAATACAAAAGCTCCCTCTTTAAGTTGACATACTCATGTCAATGCTTTGAAAGTTCAAGTTCGGTTTTTTGATTACGATTATTTTTTGGTTATTGAATTTTAAGTTCGGTTTTATGATATAATACAGGTATAGGCATGTTTGCAGCATTGTAGATTTAAATGTAGAATTAATGGAGGCATGCTCGGAACAAAATCTTGTATTAGGTTTTATAGAACTTGCTCCTGCTCTTGCATTTATAAAAGAACACGGGTTTGCATATTCCTTTTCAATAGCACTTAAATTTTTATTCCTTTTCATCACAATATTTAGTTACAGCAATATGGCAATACCATCAAGGATCAGTATAGCAATTTCTTCATTTACTATCAATGTAGGTCTACAGTTTAATGTTGATGTTCTCTCGGAATTGTTGCTTTTAGCCTTTTACTAGGAGGATATCTTTCAACAAGATATTTTGACAAAGACGTAGGTAGTAATTTAGCCTTGGCCTTTGTTTTTTTAAAATTTTTTTCCGGAAATCATTTGAACTCTCATTCTTTACTGAAAAATGTGTATTATATTTGAAATAGGCAATTTTAATCAAGATAAAAAGACTTGCATAAATCCTTCATAGTAACTACATCACTATAAATTATTTTCAAATGATGTACATTTAGATTGATGTGTCAATTTTATTAGGTATCTTTTTCCTTCAGAATACATACACAGGACGGGATTTTAAGTCATTGTGACAAAATCCAAAATACACAGTCACAACATATAAATTGTGTTGGACATTTTACAGATGTTTTCTAAATTATATGAAATATTTGTTCAATTAAATTAAATTTTATAAATCTGCATGTGGACCCTAAAAAAATCATTCAAAAAATAACTACTATTTAGTACTATACTATTTGCTTCCTGAACATATAAGAACTGACTTTATCCATTATCTCGATTTGTATGAGAGGGTGCTGAAATATATGCTTATAATTCATGACGTAAAGTTCAATGATTTTCACATAAGTTTGCTAACATTTTAGAAAATCTTTTTACTATTTATTTTACAATTATAAAATTAATAAAATTTCAGTTTCATCAATAATAAACCCGCTATCACTTCATAAAATTATGTGATTTTGTGTATGTAATTAACGAAATGAATCTTCAATTATATAAGAGCTAGTTTCATTTGCCTAAAAAATAAAATATTTTTTTATGAAATAGGTAGTTTTTCATGAAAATGTGTAAATGCTTTTTAGTCAATAAATCATTGATAGTGACTACTTCATTACAGAACATTTGAAATCTAAAATGAATAGAAGATCTCGTTAAAATTCTTTTATTGCAGAATTCTTCAGACTTCTGATTAAAAAATTGGGTAAGTTCAGTATCAAGATGGACTGCATCTTTCAATTTGGTGATATTTAGACTCCAACTGGTCTGCACAATACAGGTAGATGAGGAAGCATAGTCCATCTAATTGAAAATATTTTTCACCCATCACTTCTGCTAGGTTGGGTTAAGCATTGTCAGGACTCGCCTCCAACTGCTGTTAATGCGGGTTGGGCATGAGAAATACGAACCTCTGTTATATACCTTTGCGCATTAAGTGTGCCATTTTCAATAAAAACTAACTTGGTACGGTTATCTGAGTTAATACCAGCCCGAAACATTACGGAGACTTCAACGTAATGGGTGATTTCCTCAAAGCACACTTCTGCGAAGCGTTCTCCAGGTCTTCGTAAGATTCGCCGACGTCGATCCTCACCATTATTCAATATACGAGCTTCATCGGAGAATAAAACACTATTCCAGTCTTGTTGAGTCCATGACGAAAAATTTTTAAAGAAAATCAATCTGGCAACTCGTTGCTCACGGAGCAATGTAGGGCCCTGAGCTGGTCGACAGCTACGTATACTGACGGCCTGAAGTCTCCTTCTGACTCTCCATAAGCTTACTCATGTACCTCTGACATCCTAGAGATTCTGTTTCAGATCCACATACTTAACTTGACGATTTCGTAGCGCTTGACTGACATGACATAAAATGAAATACATTTCTTTATAATGAATAGAAAATATATGTATGTGACTATATAACTTAAAATAGATCACAAATATTAATTAATGCCAAATGAATTACACTTTCGTTAGTTATAAATTCACTCGTACTGATGAAACTATCAGATTACCAGATGACCGACAAGAGTATTTAAAATGTGTAACTCAATAAGTTAACAGATGACTCTTAGTCTATTCTCTTTTTACTTAGACTCATTTATGTGACACATTATCAAATTTTACTAACAAGAATACATTTATCAAATTTTGAGTAAGTTTTAATCTCTAGAGGTTGTAAATTCAGACAGTATGTAGCAGGACATAAATATAATTTTATTTCATTTTTACATTTTTTATGTCTTCTTATATACCTACTATATATGTCTATATTCATAAAACAATATTAGAAAATATAAATTTGTTTGTAAGTAGGGTGTAATATCATCAATTTTTTAACAGAGTTTAGTATGCTTTTGTAAAAGTATTATAAGCTTGATATTGTCACAGCTACTGTTATTGATTTTGAGCAAATCTCGTCACCGCTGCTAGTTTATAACGAATACATACCAGTTTCCCTCTTGTCAACATCTAAATATTAAACATACTATCTTAATTGAGAGCCTCCATCTGTAAACTCTGTTTCATAGGTTTATTTACAATAACTTACCACTTTACATTATTTTCTTTTTCCAGCATCCCGTGTCCGACATCACATGAAGCTTATTAAAAATATGATAGAGGCCGGAGAAGTAGGTCAATTCACAATTTTTCGGGCATTCAACTTGCGAGCTTCAATCTTGCTACATTTTTTAGAATTGCTCACAAGTTACATTGTGGTTCTGATTCAGTTCCACAATATCGGTGATCTATTCTGACTTGAAAATTTTATCTTGAAAGTTCCTTATCAATTTAGTACGTTTTAATATTTGGCTAATACATAACACTATTAGCTGCTCATTCATGCTTTTCAGCTTAAAAAATATAAAAATAAAAATCATTTGTTTTGTGTATGTTATATTAAGTAACACATATGCTATGCAAAATGAAAATGGCAAATAAAAACATATAAATCCACAAGCAGTAGAAAATCAATTCCCGTAAACATTGCATTGTAATATATAACTATTTAATCTCTAGGGGTAGAAAGTGATATTCTATATACAAATTAATGTAGGGTAAATTTTAATGACTTTTAGTATAAATTATACATAAAATATCCTCATTATCCTCGTATTTATTCTGAAAAACATGAATAACAATATGTTATTGCTCTTGAATGTTCATCATAAATCTGTTTCGCATATTCCTTAGTTTTTTATGAGAAATATACGAAACAGATTTTCAATACGATCCCACCACAACCAACTATCGCAAAGACAAATTCCACTGGAATTTCTCTTTGCAGTAGAATTCTTTGCGATGTTTAGATGTTTGCATCTCCACTGGGATATTATTTATTTTTTTAAATTCCTATAATTTTCAGGTTCCATGACCATAGATGCTTGGCTAAAGGGTCTTGCCTTTAGCAAAAAAATTATCCATCGAAATATTTCTTTCGGATTCTTTACATTATGTAACTAAATCTTTTACCATTATAATTTTCTGCATTCAATACTCCCCATTACTTTTCTTCTAAACTTTGTTGGCTTTGACGGTATATACTGAGTGAATCTAGTTCCCTTTATATGGATAATGTTGCTCATCGACTGTCAAACACTCAATTGGTTTGTAAAGTGCTCATAAGTTGGCATTCAAGATTATCCATAAATCGCAGATTGGGAATGCTTTAAGTTCTTTGACATAAATTTCATGAATTTGGTATCATCAAACCGTATAATTCTTAATTCACTCCAAAGCCGGTTAATGCCCGTAGATAGCTATTCAATATAACGTAGGAGAAGTTGAATTCCATATATTCGATTAAGTGTCGGTGTTAGAGTTATTTGCACCTGAAATTAATTAGAATTCTTGAAGAGTTAAATTCTTCAAAATAATAGGAAAAAATAATAATATTTACCAGATTCATCACAGTCTAATACTTCTCAACATCCACTTCTGGGTGTATAATCCTTATTATCATTATCTGAGACAAAATCTTTTCCCAATAACCCGATCACTCAAATGTTAAGCCTTCTCTTCTATCATCAGTTTGTTAAGCTCTTAATTTATAATGAGCAATAACAATTACATGAAATATTATTAGCATTAAATAACTGTCAAAATTTTAAATCAATTTGAATATTCTTTGAAAATTTTACTTTTTCAGTTTATCTTAGAAACAAATTTAGTTACTTGTCTGCACACGGTATAGGGCTACACACTGAAAACCAGCTCAGTCTCCTTTTTCTAAACACACAACCACTTTTTATTAAATGTCCTTCGTTGTCCAAGCTATAAGACTTAGGAATTGACTGGACCCGTATACCCGGAACTCACCAAGAATGTGTTCAAAGATCGTTGGAAAAAGTCCTTCCTATCATAATCCCTTAATCCTTCTTTATTCCATATTATTCCCCTTTTGTTATTCCCAGTAATGTCAATATTTATAATTCATAATTTTTTTCTTTTCTTTACTTTTGAATTTAGTTTGATTTTACTTCTTTATCTGTCATAATTTTTTTTTTTGTTTCTACTATCCTAATTAGTTTTGTTTCTTTAATAATGTCTTACAATTTTCCACATTACAAAAAGCTCTTATTTAATTAGTGTGGTTGATTGGAGGAGATTACTTACGTGGCAATAAGTCTGCCAAATGTTATGTATTATGTGTGTTAAAATTTGAAATAAGTAATTACATTAATAAATATTATTAAAAACGCTTAATGTATTGTCATGACTGAAAATATTAGAAAAGTATAGTGTGATATTGTGATGTTAGAGAGAAATGAATAAAATATGATATCCTGTCTTGATTAAATGCTTTTGCATTCATTCATTACATGATTACTAATTTCAAATCCTATCAGTTTGTCCATTTAAGAAAAAAAAATTGTATACATTATTTATATCCGTAAAGACATTTTTAAACGTCACTCAGAATAATATGGAAATTAATTAATATGTTGGTTATACAATTGAAATGATCGATACAAGTTGGAAATAAGAGCAAAATATGCAAAATTTAAAAGCGCAGTTTGACGAGATTTATTTAATCTATAATTTTGTTGTGTTCTGAATTCTTCCTGATCCCCAAATTCATTTCCAAATTTCTCAGGTATTTCTAAGTGCCTTCCTTATCAGCTTTATTTTCTATATTTTTTGTATTCATGGCAAAAAAAATATTATCTTTATTAATGAAAACTACGTTCAAGTCTGTACAAATCTCTTAAAATTTTATCAAGTCATAAATATTATTTATGGCATGGAAACTATTTATTCGATGGAAATATACTAATTTCATTTTCAATTATTTGATAAAACAAACCAATTAGTTAGAAACAATTTGAAAAGCAAAATATACTTGATAACACATCACCCCTAGACTCGTTAAATTTTATGTTTTTACGTTATATTTATAATGTTGTGGATCATTTATGCTTCATCAATTAAGGTAAGTACTCTCCGTATTTAATGGTAAATACTCTCTGTATTTACCATTTATAAAATCTCTAGCTCTGAAGTAAAATATCTTTAAAGGTTAAGTTAAAATTTACAGACAGCAAGAGTTGAATTATGTAAATGATAGTAGCCGTAGGGGCTGACAATACTGATGTATTCGATACTTTTCAGATAACATTCATTTTACTCTTCGAAAGGAAAATAGCAAACACTCTTTCATTATCAGTAACCCCCCCCTTCCCTCCTAATTAGTTCAAATACTTTCAACCTATGCATGTATACTCTAACTATCATTTTTTGAGACAAAAGCATAAATAACTCTCACATTTTTCTGAGCTGCTGTCAAAAAATTTTCTTGTATTTTAAGATCAATGAAATGAAAAAAAACATAATCAGTGTGTCACACAGGAAAATTTCTTGGTTCTGCACTATTATAATATTAGTAGAAATATACTGATAGACATAAAATTGATGATACCATGCAAGGTAGCACAATATAATGTGTGGTGTTATTACTCTAATATTTTTATTCACCAAAATCATACCGGGCTCGACTAGTTTGCTGGTGAATACAGATTGACTCATAACAACCCAAGCAATTCATATATTTAAACTTCATCTTAATTGGTTACCAGCAAATAGATTGTAATTGTTTGTCAAACAATAGTTTGTCCAAAGGTAAACCACTGAAAACATGACATATAAAAATAATAAAAAACAATTATAAACAAAAACTGACCATGTGTTCAGATATTAAACATGGATATTTACAAATCGTTTAATTACGGGTATTCTAAGAATGACTTTTTTTCATGAATTGTTTTATTATTGATATAGTTTCAAGTAGTATATAAAGTATACTTTGAGTTGATTTTTTATATGCTTTTAAATAAGTTAGTTCCTTTTTTAACACTGATAGTGCCCTCATATCATTTCTAAATATGAATTGAATTTTTGTTAGTATTACATACCTGTCTACTCTTTTAGGGTAAAATAATGAAAAAGTTTTGGGGCCGATATTCTTAGAAAAACCTCATCTTTTGGATAAGAATTTGATTATCAAAATAGAATGAAAAAATGCATTATATTTACAGTAGGTATACAAGTTGAAACATGACATAATTGTTATCTTTTCAATATTTCTTTAACCAGAGTGTGATTGAAGTGTGTCGTAATTTTTTTTGTATTTTATAATTATCAGCAAGTTAAATTTTTCAACACTGACCGAACACAAAATTGTAGTTGATGAATAGTACAGTTTGCATCAGTCAAATTGGCCATATTCGTAATTTTTATCATATTAAATCATCTGTTGCATAAAACACAGTAAATTGAACTTAATCCCCAATCTTTCAAAATATTGTTTAAGTTATTCGCTGTAATATCACCTGCGTCCCAACCTTCTAGTTCTTCACACTTAAATGTTTGCGCTGGGCTTGGACCAAACATATGTAGTAAATAATATCATTTCAAATTGTTGGAGCAACCCCAAAACCTTTATTTTCATTTTATCATAGATTTCAATACAAAATAAATCAATAAAATACTGCCAAACTCTTAAGTTATAACCTGGCAATATTGCCTGTTTTAATCTTTGAAAGCCCACACCTTCGGAAAGCAAAATGCCAGTTTTGTGTTGCAATCATTTCAGCTAATAAGTAATCTATTTCTTTTTGTCTAATATTATTACTTTTGTCCACAATGTCTCAATTTTCTAAAGAATCTACTATTGACAATTGTTTTTAGATCTTGTAAAGGTGTCAGTTGTTAGGGTGTTTGTAGTTTTGTTGATTATTCTTTTCCAATAAAAACAATTCTTCATACTTATTAAGTGTTTTGATTTAAGGTGAAGTTAAAGCGAAATAGTCCCACCGCCTTTTCGTGAAAAGTTTTATCATATTGTTTATACACATTGCTTGGGTTACGGTAACGGAGCTCCATAACTTTCTTAATATATATGTACATTTATACAGTCCCTGGCCAAATTATTAGATGCACACTACATTTTGTGGAATATTTAACTAAACGTAATATTTAACTAACATAATATTTAACTAAAGTAATGTTTTGGTTTCAACTTGCCATTATGCTTTAAAAATAGTAGTTATTAATTACAAAATAGTAGTTATTAATTGACAATTATGATAATATCCATTTTATTACTTATTTTAATTTTTACATGTTGATATATCCACGTTTTGTATCGGATCGCAAACAAATACAAGTATTCTTGATTTGCGTTCGTGTCTGCAAAGTGTGTAGACCTGATTGTTTGTTCCGATAGTAGTTGTTTTACAATTTTTGCCTCATTTAACTACATTTGTATTTATATCAATAGAAATCAGCAGTTTTTCAGCAGAAATCAGCATACTTTCCAAGTATGGGTAAAAAGGAGGACCTTTCATTTGTGTAAAAAAGCTTAAGTCAAAACCCTTCTTTATATTGAAATGTATTCGAAATCTACAATTTCTCAAAATTTAATCTATATGAAACAAACTTACGATTCTTAAAGAAAAAAGTCAATGTAAGCAAACAATTGAGCCCGAAAGGAAAATAAAAAATGCGGATGAAAAGTATATTTTCATCTCTAGGGCAGAAAAATTTTTTAAGAAAATTTCCGTGGAAAACTGACCTGCTACTATAAAACATATCAAATCTACATTGCAAGAAGCTACTATTTTTGTATCTGAGTACAGAGTTTGCATAAAGGACTTAAAGGATCATAAAAATATTTAGATCACAAGGTTCATCGACCTGCTAGAAAGCCTGAATTGATTGCTGCAATGAAAGCAAAATGTCTGAAGTAGACAAAACATTACAATGATCAAGACGTGGGGTGTTGGAGATTGTTAATTTAATATTTTATTTATTATTAGCATTTGGTCAGTATATTCTAGTTATTCTTACAATTTAAGCGTTTATTTAGTTTCTTTTACTGATCTACTTCAGCCATGAATGTGTGTTTGACACAATTTGTTTTAAAAGCTTAAATTGTTCTCTGTCAGCAAGTGTTAAAAACTTTCATCCTGACTGCGTTGTGCAGATCGGGAAACACTTGACAAAAATTATGGTTTGGTCAGTCATAATTGACAAGGGTATTAGAGTAGGAAGGGAAGAGAGGGAAGGAAGTCATAATTGGTATAAGAGTAGGAAGTGTAGAGAGGGAAGCCTCCACATAGCAAAAGGCATCATGAGACAGGACGACAAATAAGTGTTAGAGAATCTTTTTTTTCACAGTCAAGAAGTTCTGAAATGGGGAATCATGTATATTTACACTTGTCTTACTACTCATTCTCAATGTCTTACTACTCATTTAATCATGGAATATTTATGTGACCAAAATATCCCATTGTTGAATTGGCCAGGTAAAAGTCTCCATGTTAATGAAAATATGTGGGGCTGATGAAGAGGGAAGTGACTAAAGAAGTGGTCACAACCAAAACTTTAGTCATCCATGTTTGGAATCATCATCCAAAAATGCAGGAGATTGTATAATCATGCATTAACAGCATGCCGCAAAGGATCAACTCTGTTATAGCTGCAAAAGATGATTTTACGAAATATTAATAAGTAAATAAAATTGGTGTGTTAATATTATTCTTATACTAAAATATGTTTTAGTTATAACAACACTTATTTAATTACGTGCAATAGATATACAAATTTCAATTATTCCAATAAAATATCCCAAGAACATTTTTATACCTCTGTTAATTAGGATTTTGTACGAAACCTACAGCACGTCATATCTTAAATATATAAAAATCTCGTGTCACGATGTATGTCGACAATAAACTACTGAACCGATTTCAATCAAACTTCACATGTACCCGTAATTTGGTCTAACTTTCTGGATAGGATAATTTTTATCTCAATTATTCGCTTATGTTGTGAATATAAACAAATAAAATGTATAAATTAAACGTTTATTAAGCAAGTGTTTATTAACTGTTTAGTTTTATGAAGTTCTCATAGATGGCGGTGTAAGTTGATTCATCGATAAAATTCTTTAACATCGTTTAACATCTAGGTTGCAAATACACCCAATAGATGGCGCTGTGTTCTGTTTTTTAGAATACAAATTCTATTACTTTATTTCACTTGATATTTATTTATGTT
The DNA here is from genome assembly GCA_039881145.1 of Druceiella hillmani. NCBI lineage: Eukaryota > Metazoa > Arthropoda > Insecta > Lepidoptera > Hepialidae > Druceiella > Druceiella hillmani. The sequence goes on from JAYKKI010000036.1 coordinate 22,911,758, forward strand.
AAAGACATAACCGTACTATTTTAATTGTTTGTGACTGATATTTTTATAATTATACTGTGTATTATGTTACAATATTATTACCATTGTTAACAGAAAAATGTTTGTACTACTTTTGTTAGAGAATTATTAAAGTCTTGGCGCCAAATTTTAGTCAAAGTTTCAAGATCTGGCCATCAAATTCTATCGAGTCGCCATCTCTGGTTTGAATGTCCAAAGCTTCGGTATCTCACTCGCTCTCGAGACCCCCTCTGAGCGTAAACAAAGCTCCCTCTCGAACCTTCGAGAGTCACTATTTCAGACAATCGATCAATCAATTGATCTCGAAGCATGCGCACTAGAACGTTCGGGAAATTCAAGGCCCAGGTATAAATACTGGCGCCGAGTGTCACCGTAGTTCAGTTCCTTTTTAAATGAGTAAATTAATACTATCTCCTGGAAAGTGAAAGTCTCAGTAAAATCTCAGTGTAAGTCTCAGTACTAATCTCTGTGTCAGTCTCTATGTAAATATACCTGTGCATTTACCAAGTATATAAACTCTGCAAGTATCAATCAGTGCAAAATCATAACTTTATACACATGTAATTATTTCTTGCTTGCATTTTATTTTATTTCTTTCATGAGTGTAAATTTCGCAGACTTAAATTAATTTTTTAATAATAAATAAAAATAAATAAAGAAATGGAAAAAAAGTAAAAAAAAATAAATGCACTTATAAATAAATTACTTAACTTTCTAAACGTGCATTTTTTTCTTTTTGATTTAATAATATTTTAAAAATTTTCTTTTCAATCATAAAAATTACTAGATTTTTATTTTAATAATTGTTACTTAATCCATTCATTAATTTCGATCTAATTTATTAATTTGTTTCATTTATAAATATTTTCAATTTCAGGATAATGCCGCAGAAAAAATCTAACCTCAACATTACGTGTAGCATAAAGACACGACTCCAGGGTGCTCAGAGAGCTCGAGAATCAGAAGAAGAAACTGCAGCAAGAAATGCAGCTCAACGAATTAGAACATCAAAATTCGTAGACAAGAATCTCAAGAACAGCGTGATAAACGTGTGCAACAAAATGTATTAAGGACAAGAACTGCACGACAATGGAATATAGCCAGATTTAGAGAACTCGAAAGAAAGAGGCAACAAACCAGACGTGCATTAACACGTGCATCATTCTTTCGCCTTGCGTTCGAGTATGAACCAGACATTAATTACTCGGCACATTCTAAGATTACAATTGATGCGATGGATAAAATATGCCAATATTGCCACGCGTTAAAATTCCGAACAACCGGTATGTGTTGTGCATCAGGAAAAGTTGTACTGTCACCTCTTCCTACTCCACCGGAACCTTTGAAATCACTTCTTGCTGGCGAATCAGACGATTCGAAATTATTTTTACGTAAGACACGTAAATTTAATTCTTGCTTTCAAATGACATCTTTTGGTGCAACTAAAATTTGCGATTTAACATCTGATGGACGTAATTTTGAAACGACATTCAAAATCCAAGGCCAAGTGTATCACAAGATTAAGTCACTAATGCCGATGCCTGATGAGGATTCAAAGTTTCTTCAAATTTATTTTATGGGTAGTTATGAGGAACGTGTGACAACTAGGTGCCTGAATAATTTTATAGAAGAAGCAGAAGAAAGAGCAATTGTGGAATCGTTGGAAGTTTTTTTCGAAAATTATAATCAACTTATTGAGTTCTTTAAAAGAGTAACGCCACAATTAATAAGTGACAATTGTCAAATTGTCATCAAAGCCGACAAAGTACCATCAGGGGAACATGCTGGCAGGTTCAACGCGCCAACTGTAGATGAAGTTGCTATTATTATGGTCGGTGATCCATCTAACAACAGAGGCATTAGAATCACACGTCGAGATAGAACTGTTATTGTAATTTCAGATATACATCGTTCGTATAACGCGCTTCAGTATCCTTTGATATTCAGGCAAGGGCAAGATGAATATCACATCAACATCAAACAGCGTGATCCAGCCACTGGTAAGTTTAATAATCAACTTTTTAATTCCATACTTTGTTGATTTGAATTCCTTATTCTCAATATTTCTAATAATTCAGGACTCATCTTTTTTTAGGTAATGAAACAAATAAAAAAGTTAGTTCAATGAACTACTATGCGCACCGATTGATGATTAGATTTAATCAAGATAATTATATCTTTCGATATCGTTAGCTGTACCATCAATACGTTGTGGATATGTAAGCTAAGATCGAAAGTGAACGTTTATGATTCATTAGATTCAATCAGGCTAAATTACGATCAGAGGAATACATCCATTTACGTTTACTTAAACATCAATGATATTGGAACTGTATTTATTTTACCTTCAAGGCAGTCCACGGAATACGCAAGAATATACACAAGATGCGATGACTTACGTGCGTCATTATGGTCAACCTGATTTGTTTATTACATTTACGTGTAACCCAAATTGGGAAGAAATACAAACTTTGTTATTATCAGGCCAACAATCAGTACATCACCATGATATAGTTGCACGTGTATTTAAACAAAAATTTAAATATATGATTGATTTAATCGTTAAATATTCAATTTTTGGTAATACATGTTGCTGGCTGTATTCTATTGAGTGGCAAAAGCGAGGTTTACCTCATGCTCACATTTTGATTTGGCTTGAAAATAAAATTCGGCCAGAAGAAATAGATCAAATAATTAATGCTGAAATTCCGGATTCCTCAACTGACCCAGAGTTGTTTGAGGTTGTTACCAGTCACATGATCCATGGACCATGTGGTACTTTTAACATAACGTCGCCATGCATGGAGAATGGAAAATGTAAGAAACACTTCCCAAAACCATTTACGAATGATACTATTACCGATATCGATGGTTATCCATTGTATCGCTGTAGAGACACTAACCATGGTGGCCGCACATTTTATATGCAAATGTCAAATTCAAAAACAAATGTTTACTAACGTGCATTTTGTTTCTGTCGTATAAGACATGTTTGATTATAGCTTAACATGGGAAGTTCTACTATCGCTTCAAACACTGTAACTCATATTAGTATGCATGAATCTACCAAAGCGTACCAACTAAATGTTACTGGGAGAATCCTTTTAGGATCATATATGCCTTTGTTTTAATGTATGAATCTCAATATGAAAACAAAATTGTGAAAACACTCGTTGTAAGGTTCTGTGGCAATTTGAATGATTTGGCTTTAGTGATATCTATTAACTTCAAATGGCTTGACACAACAAATAGTACAGATGTGTATTATTAAGATTCTAAAAAACATTGTAATCCAATAAAAGAGATTGCTTAATAATTTTTCCCCATGCTATATGACAGCGTGCAACAGAGTACAATGCACCTTATTGTAATATCAGGAGCTATATGCATCGAAACTCACAGCACCAACTGGGTTTGAAATTGAATATTTCATAGTGTTTGAAAAATGTTCATAAGATAGCTTTTATGGTATCAGCATAATCTGTCACAAAAAATTGGGTCATGGACACAGCCGTGTGTTGTACGTGAATACGTCTATGTAACGGGTTATATTTTTTAAATAAAATATTTTTATTTATGTATTTAGGATAAAAGCAAGGAAACAAATAATTATTTTGTTACAATAGGGTATAGGATGACATTATATATCTTTCATAATATTTTTTTATTCCAACACCTTATTATATTCACTGTCACTACTATAAACTAATGTTTTATATGCAATCAATAAATTTTGATGACAGCTGACAATTAAAACTTAAAAAAACATCGTAACTTTTCCGAATCAAAAATTATACTAATTGCAAATCTCGATAAGCAGCAAAATGACCTCAAAATGGTGGCGCTTCCCCCTCCACTACGCACGATGCATCACTGTTCTCGCTTATCGTAATGAATTCTTTGATCCTTTAGCTATCCAGTGGTATAATTTAATTTTTGATGTATATGATAGATTCGAAACTGCAATGCTAAACTGTATCCCCTGATTTTGTTATCATTAGGTTTTTTGGATTGCCCCCGTATAGTAGTAAATTTAAAGATGTATTCACGTCAAAAAGATGTTTATAATAAGGGTCCAAACTTTGATGGAATAAAATGGAACTTTCCACATACCATTTTTGTTTCAAAGTATTCACAACAAAAATGGTAGCCGTATAGATAAAACCTTGTAAAGGTAATAGATATAATTAAATGACTGCAATTGGAACATATTTCTGGAAATAATATTTCAATGTAACTTGCATTAAAAAATATCTGTGCCTACCCTTACCATACTAAAAAATAAATATCAATCTAACACGAAATTTATAAATTTATTTTTATGAAATCACTTTTAAAGCTACTCCTTCTAATAAATATTTTATGTTTTGAACTAAGTGCAGGCTGCGGGCTAATGAATATATTTATTTTAGAGAAATCCCATAGTAATATTGAACTGCTCTATAAGTAATGTCAATATTGGAATCAACAATTATTTGTAATATTAATTCTTATTTTCCTTTTAATTTCTTGGTAAATAGTTGTTGATCTATTTCTATCATTTATTTGCTTCAATTAAAATATTATTTTCTGCAATTAGTTGATACTTAAATGTTAGCCGAGCATCTGTCATGAATTTCACCTGTTCCGTGCCATCTGCATATATTTGTTAATTAGAGCCCAGACTCTAAAGGGGGTTGACTGATTTGCCAAGAATTATTTTTTGGTTTTCTATTATATTTTGGTTTTCTCTTGAAAATATAAGGCGGAAATAACTTGAGGCTTTATGATGAAGAAATTATTTATGTTTCAATAAAAAACATTTCCGATCTTCAATATTTTCTATAATTACGTATTTTTTATATTTTAATATTCATTTAATAAAAAAAATTTAAAAAACACTAAATAATAATTCTAATTAATATTTATTTTGTCAGATTAATACTCATATTGCTCCATGTTGAAAGGACAATAAGAAATGATTTGGGTGGTGTTAGACAAGATTAACACACAGCATCATGTTTCCTAATTTGACACTTCTTCTTTAAATTTTCTTAATGAGTAATTTCAAATAAAATGACAATATGAAGGTATAAATATTTTAAGATATAAAAAATAGAAAAATTTCTATTATAAACTAACAAATCCAATTTCTTACCCTGAAATAATGCATTAATGCTGTTCAGTCATAAAAAACGGGTTATGAAATATTGAGGTTTAATTAACCATAAGTCTAGGTCATCTTGCAATAATATCTTAACAATAATATCAATAATATCTATACCTAAAGAAATTAACCCACACCAACACACACCTGCCGTTCCGTTGCTCTGGAAACATAATTTAAACCACAAGAGGTCCTATGTAGATAAGATCCGAGATTGAGTACAATAAGTTTCAGGAATTTATTATCTAGGAAGTGAAGGTGGTATTCCCTTAGAAGTAGTTTAAAAATTATTTGCCTTCAGATTTCAAATATTTTCAATAAAATTTCAAGTAAATCGAAGAAGAATTTTAGAAAGATGATTTTTTTTTGTTGAAATATTTTTATTAGCTACAAGCAATTAAGTAAAAGATAGCCAGTAAGGAAGTTTCTTGATTACACAGTTACCAGAAGAAATTTAGCACCAAGAATAAATTGTGGTATTTTTTCAATTGCAGGAAAATGTTATTTTCATAAATAATTATTTTTACAAGAGAGTATTCGTTATGTAATGTTAAGATACAGTTAAACATTGCCCATATCTTTATATCCCATTAGTTTTTCTAAAATCAGTCACCTTCTTCTAATAAAATTATTTGATTTCTCTCTATTATTAGTTAATGTTACTGTGATCAAGCTTTGCTATCATTAAAATATTCGTATTTATGTACAATCAACTGTTAAATTAAGATTTTAAATGATTAAATGGAGGAGTTGTTAAATTTATTGTTAAACTTAGCATCTATTTTGTATGAATGCAAAAGGGTTTTATTATTAGCGTCTGAATGGAAAACAAAATTAAAACCAAATTGCATTTTATTTGCTTTAGCATGCCTAATGAAATATATTACCTGATGAAATATAATATGAATATTTGTTTAATGAAATAAACTAACAATTTTTTTCTTTTTCTCATGTGTTTACAAATTTTAATTTTTTTTTCAAAAGTGACGTTTGCTTATTAAAATATTTTACAAAAAGAAAGAAAGTAGCTTAAGTATGTTTTTGATTTTTTTATTGGCTATCTCAATTCACGATGCATTTTCTGCATGCATTTAATTAATTGTAAAATGGATTCAAAGAGCATAATACATTCTAATAATTTTGCAATAAAGATTCAAGTGCGGTTGGGTGAAACACATGCGATTACACGTTTGGTGTAAAGACATAATCCACAAAAATAACTGTGATGTTTGAAAACAAGTAACCAGTTATTAATTACTAAACTAAAAAAAAACTAAAATTATTATGTAACTAACATGCAATAAGTGATTTTTTTTCATTTCAGTTTATTAATGAAAATAAACAATAGTGTAAAAATATTTTTAAATTTTTTTATGAAGATATTTTCAGAAGCGATAGGATAAACAGATAACGTTTCTTTTGAAGGTTTTTAATTAGGCTAATATATATTATCCTTTTGTTAATACCAAATAAGGCTTCGGGAAAGAATATTAACTATTACTGATAACTATTGAATTGATAACTATTTACAATAATTTAACATAATGGTCTGTTATTGCGCTGTGTATGAGTTCTTAGAAAGCAATAAAATCCCTAAGGATAGGAAATGAGTTTGTTTCCTTTTTTTGTTTGATGTATATCATTTTGTTTTGTATTACCAACTTATTTGGTCAGTACCTATAATTTTTTGTCTACAAATAAGTCACTGAGCGGTTTAAAATTACAAACTGTTCTTAAATTTTCACATGAAGCAAATGCAATCAAGTCAAAAGTAAAATGAAGACCATATTTCGGTGTATCACATTTATAAATAGATAAAATTTATTTTTATTCAAGATTTTATTTCATTTCTAGAATACACACTAAGTACCTTTTTTCACTCTCACACAATTAAATGTATAATATAAAATATTTATTGGTATAAATACATTTTTACAATTAGATAATAAAAACGACATGTGCACCAATACAAATTTACTGTGCCAGCGGAGAATCGAGACAGTCATTCTATTGTCACTATTGATTAGAAAGAAAAACAGCTATGATGCTGACGTATAGCATCAATTCTCTCGATTGGCATGATTGCCTGCAATGATCGGTACCGATATGTAGTTGTTATAGTAAATATTCTTTACCTGCACATTGCAGACAGCCCTACATTAGTTTATGCACACACACAAACAGATACAAATAGATGAGAGATGATATTCGCTAGTTTGGAGTGTCGATGGTATGGTTTAGGTGTGTTGTATTATTTTTCTTTCTGTTTATTAGAGAATTGTGAGAATTTCTGAGTTTATATGTTGAAGAATTTGTTTTTTTGTTTGTTATCTTTTAAAATGTATACATAATTTGCTTAGAAACAATAAATATTATAACATGATGGTGTGTCTATGAGCATGCTGGGACAGCAACTGACTCAATGTCATTGTAAGATGTCTTTGTCAAATGCACTTGATCACATGAAAAGGGAAATAATCTGGAACAAATGCAAAAATTAAAAGATGCCACATAGGACAGGTGTCATGGAAAAGATCCAACAGAGAATATGAAATTTATATATTTCATTACTTTTTTAAACAAAAAATTTAAGTCTGCAAACAAGATAAAAGAAGAAGAGACAAACAGACAACAAATTGTGAGTAAACGCAAACCTACATATGTAATTATGAGTTATCTTAATCATATTTATAATTCTACTTTTACATAGTACACAGCGAAATGCATTGCGTGCCAGACAAATAGCCGTGTCCAGCATATGCATTGCCACTAGTTCGCAGGCAATGTACTGGCAGTCATCATCTGGTCCTTTAGTTGGCATTGACATTTCAGAAGGGGATGAGTTGTGAAAAAAATTATTGATTTTAATTGTCTTATTTTCTATTCAAGTATAATGGTTTCAGAAACCTTATTTGTATAATGGTTTCTTTGTTTTCTTTTTTTGGTGGAAACTTATAAATGTATCCCTAAACACTATAAGTTAAATTATTTTGTGGCTATGAACCTCTACACATTGAAAAATTATGATTGGTGTAAAATAATTAACAATAAATACAATTTATTGTCCAATATCTTTCCATAATAACATAAGTGAATTTGAAATTTCACTTTTCAAAAGTTTATTATTTTGGAGTTTATTATTTCCTATTTGCATGTACATCATAATATATTTGATCAGGTGTAAAATAATATTAGTGGTGAGAAATAAAAATAAACACTTTAAAATTTTCCTTGTTCAAATGACAATTTTACTACTTTTCATTCCAACAGCTGTTAAATATTAATACTTCCTTTACATTTTACTATTAACTTTAAAACTCATTAAAAGCTTACTTCCTATTTTTTAAGAATTAGTTTAAAGTCTTAGGAATATAAAACTGTTACATTTGTTACAATGGTGCACAGTCCCTTATAATAAATTATACGTAGCTTGCCCTGAACATTTAGCATATATACATAACAGATTTATAAAAATTTAAATATATTTAAATTGTGCTATTCAAGCGAAAGCCACACTTCTATATATGATTTGTAGATCACATACACAAAGCGAATGTTTCCGGTTGCTGGAATTTTATATAAAACTTGCAAAGTTCACACTCATATTGTATAAAATTACAAAAATTTTTCAAATTAGAAATGGTCCATACAAAATTAAAATTGATTACTTCCGTTTCAAAGCATCAGTTCATATTCCCCAGGCACACAATAGCTCGTTAGATTTTTGGGTATATTCAGATTGAAATAATGCTACTGGATTGTTTCATTCTGAAATTATGAAATATGAAACTTGCATATAAACAATGAATCAATGTGTTGTTATAATGAGCTTGCTGTCTGTTTATTACCTTCCTTTGAAAATAAATTTATAATTTTAATAAATGTCCGGTTTTTAAATATATGTATTATATTTTGTTAGTGAAATACATTTTGGCAGTGAAAAGTTGAGAGTTTTTTTTTCAAAACGATGGAAGTCAGTAAAAAAATTACATTTTACTTTTAGGATATATTACAAATAATTTTTCATGTATTCAACACAAAAGTATTTTGTGCATGTTGCAAATATATTTTTATGTGAATCCAGTTAAATATTCAATTCTTAATATTTAATATTTATAACACTTTCATAACACGAAATGTTACAATTATAATCAATCTGTTAATGTAGTTCAGATAGTTTTCTACTGACACATCAGTAGTTTACTATTTGTATATTATGTAAAATTAACAAGTATTATGTAAATTTTTACCCAAACTCTCTTAATTCATATGAAATCAATGAACAATATATATATGTTTGTCAGTCAAAATGAAAATACAAATTTATATAAAATACTATCACAGTTGTTTCACGTATTATTTATTTGATGCAGTATTCATCAATTATATATACGAGCATGCAAAATTTCAAATAGTCCGCAAATAAAAAAAGTTTTAAAATACAAACAGAGAGGGTGAAACTTTAAGGGTAATTTGACTATAGAAACTAAAAAAGGATTCTCTTAGGAATGATCTTATGCATGCTAGATAGTCAAGGTATCTTCAAGTTTTGAGAGTCAAATTAATTTCCATGTTGCAATTCAATTGAACAGTCTGCACGGTTTGTTTAAAATAAAATCTTGTTGAGCACCAATGAAACTCATACTATGAGGTTCTGTATACATTTAGGCATATACTATAATTTAAGAGTACACGGTTACAGTATAATAAAAAATTATATTTTGTAAATTTACCAGTTTTGAAGTAATTTTCAATACATTTTATGCAGTTTTAAATAATGGAGATGCTGTAAAAGCTATTGAATTGATAATAGTCAGGGAGAAGCGCTCATATTTCACAAGAAGTTTTCAGGAAGTTTATTGTGTGGCATAATAGGTTGATGTTTATAACCATTTTGGAGGTAACAATAAATTGCAATACAAATTTTATTCTCACAAAATAATAAAACTCTAAACATTTGCATATGGAGACACTCAATCCAATTTAAAAAAACATTGAAAGGCAAAAATACGACAAAAAAATATATAATTGATCTTTAAAAAATACAAAACAAAGAATGGAAAATGGCAAAAACATTTAAAAAATAAACTCATTAATCCATTTCTATTTATCTACGCAGACAAAATCACAGATAAAAGATACTATGTTATGTGACTCCCAGATTACATTAAAAGGAAAGCGTTTCATTGAGCAAAAATATTTTATTATAGAGTAAACATTATCAGTTATAGAGTAAACATTTCAACAATTACCTTACTGCACAAACATGCAATCCATAACACATGTCAAAACAAATGACCAAAGTAATTAATCTACTGTAGATTACTTAATGTTATTAATGTTGTTTGCATAATGTTTAATTATTTGAAAGACTCCATATTAATAAGTATATGGATATATTTTTATAAAAGAAAATTAACTCACAAGCAGGTGTGCAATAATCTAAAAATTAAATTTTTATATGCAATTTAAATCGTAACACAGCATGTATGTTATTTCTTATAAATTGGAAATTACTTCCGAGTAATTTAATATCTAAATTGCAACTTTACGTTTCTAGTAGCTGATAAAAATAAACAGGTAATATAAAATACGAATCAATATACATTTAGAAATTGTATCAATACAATTATATATGTAACAATGAGACTTAGCAGAGTAAGCAGCAGAGAAGCGCGTAATTGAAATATCCCAAAAACGTTAAACTGACCCATTTTGCTGACTTCTATTAGATTTTGAATTAGCTTTATCTGTTTATGTACATAAATAGCTGAAAAATTAATGAATAATGTTTATTAAATTATGCAGTTAGTATTATACAATTAAAGAACATAACATAATTGCTTCGCAATTAATATAAGCAGCCAGCAGTAAAATTAACTTAAAAAGTTCGTTTCATAATTCCAATATTTGCTTGAAAAGGTCATACACATGATAAAAATTAAGTTTTAGAGGCCAAATTCGTTAAAAATAATTTTTTTAGAAATGTTTTGAATTTACTGTATCGGCCAACAGATTTCTGTTTTTATAAACTGTTTGATCTAGTAAAATGGACAATGGAAAATTGTTTTTTAGTTTTTAAACTAATCAAGTGAATTACGTAATAAATTCGCACGACAAAGTTTATTTGACAATGAACAAGTTTCCATTTTGCATTTTACTATCTTTTGGCAGTTTTTTGAGAAATCGTTGTTTCCAAGTGATTTAATCAAGAGAGATTTAAGTTTCGTAACAAGAAAACATTGAAACAATGATATTAAATATAAGATAAAACTGTTGCTTTTGGAGAAGCACTGACTGTGAGTGTAGGGACCTATTTCTCAAAATATTGCCTCACTAAAGTATTCAGTAATATTTGTACATCTAAGCATTCAACTTGTGATGTCCAGTCGTACAGTTTGAACTGTAGATCAAGAAATCTTTAAGTGAATGAAATGTCATCCTCTAGAGATAATTAATGTCTTCCTAGATATTTATATTTTGTTTGGCTTAATTTAAGCAATTCTTACAGCTAGAATTAACAAAACTTATGAGCTGGTTTATTTACATATATTGTATATAAGTAAACTTACATATATTGTATACCTTTAATACTTTGTTAAAACTTGTCGCAAAATAGTCTAACAAAAAGATGGAAAAGGACAGAAATAAAAGGATCTCAATGTATAGTATAAGTCATATGTGAGTTAATGAGTGATTGACTAACAGAGTGACTCATTAAAATATTGGAGCTCTTCTGCTAATGATCTGAGAGTTTTTTTCAATTGTGTGAAATAACCAATTGGAATAAAGTAGTAATCAAAATTCTTATGAATAGACCCTCATAGCTTAAAATTGATAGGATAAGACCTTAACATAGATAGGTAATTTAAATGAGAAACCGGTTCTATAACTTCTAATTGCTGTAGGATTCCTATAATACTGAATTGAAACTTGAGAATTATATGAGTAAGCGCTAACTGACGAACATCTATATATTGTCCAACGCAAAGGATATAATCCGGTTAATTTTATGTGGAGAGGTACAAATTCAATAAATTTATGAAATTTATTAATATTATCATTCATTTTATGTTTTTGTTTTATGGACAATATTTGTCACTACATAACCACAGTTATTAACAAAAATTTTAAGGGAAACTCATTGGTCATATTACAAGGTAGTTTCTTTCTTAATAAAAAAATTGTATTAAAATTTATTTGAAAGTAAAATTGACCAACAAAAGTTATCGATACTCAGCAGTTTTTTAAACTGTAAAATATCTAAGGAGAGTACAAAAGATTATTCCAATAACTTCTGTTTCGAATAGTTCAATTTTCCTCTGCACCATCCCATAACATAACGATCTTAAATTTTTATCTGGCAACCATATCATAGTGCTTTAAGAAACAATTCCACTGTCATTAAATCTTTAATCATAATTTAATTATTACTTAACACTGCTTCACATGGAATTAAGAGAAATCAAATTGTTAACATTGATGAAGTTTTTTCATTTTTTCATTATATAGCATGAACTATGCTTTCAAGAAATTTAATATATTTTAATGTCACTTTTTCTCTAAATTTTACTATGACATCTTCAAAATATTTTATTTTCATCTACTAAATTTTATTTTGGTTACTATTAAAATATTTCCTCCCGCAAATGGTACGTATAAGTGACGTCATTTAAATATTTCAAAATTATCAAATTTACATCCATCAGTGTACATCGTCAGCATTTATTTTCTCTTTCAAATTTATCTGCAACTGTGGATCTATCACATTAAGAGCTGTGCCTATGTTATTCTAATACAGTTAAATAATTTTTTTTTAAATTTGTTCCATTTAATTATTAAATCTCCAAAATCACATAATGAAAGTAAAATTTTACGGTTTTTCATGGTGTCTATTAGAGCACCTAAACAAAAAGGCAAAAATAAAACATTCAAAGGAGATTTGGACTAAACACTCACGAATTCGTTTATCAGCTTGAATAATTGCCAAACAGGATTTAGTTTTTTCAATTTGCAGGTAGACAATTTCACATAGGATGCAAATGCTCACAATTTGTATTAATGATGAAGATGACCAAAATACCGCTTCCAAAAAAGAAACTTGCAATCCAGTCTGAAACATGAAACATTTGCATTCATAGATAATGCAATTGTAAAAGATTATCACGTCACTAAAATTTCAAATGTTATGGTGATTATAATCAACAAATCTTAACATTAAAAGAAAAAACAAAACTAGTTCTTAAATATTTTAATGATATGAACGTAACATCAACTAAGTTAAAAAAAATGTAAACGTTTCTCAACATTTACAGGGGAATGAGAAAAAATGTACTTACTTTATATTTCAAGCTACACAAATGCACATAGGCGTTACCCATGGTATATGTGAAAACGCTATACAAAGTGAAGAAAAACTGAAATTTCAATTACCAATTATATATTTTTATATTGCAAGCAATCTAGTAACAAGTATATCTCACATTCCGGTGCTCTATTAGCGCCATTCATAATACAATGAGATACATAATATTATATTCAGAACTAACCTGAATCTGAAATATGTTATTAAAACAGACACAGAGTTCCAAGAAGAAAACAAAGAAATCTGACAAACTGGTAATATCTTTCCCTTTGAGTGGTATGTCAAAGATAAAATTATTATTATTTCTAGAGCTACTACTGAATAATACTTCAGTAGAGACAGAAGTTTGCTTTTTGTTCATGTTTTTAAGAAATTTATTTAGTAGTTGAATTCTTTGAATAATGCTGCAAATCAGCAGTGAGATAAGTGTAAATTCTAAGCCATAAACAATGTCACACACTATCATATACACAAGATATTCATAAAATTGTAATCCCACAGCATTTGTCAAATACAAATATAAACTTAAAGCAATTGTAAAACATAATAACACAAAACTGCTAACGATATAACAACGTTTAGAATCTTTTTTTAAAATAATATTTCTATGATCAGGCTCGAAGAGATCATCAATTGTGTCAAAACGATCAATTAGATTCATAAATCCTTTTTTGGAGCAACAAATTAAATAAATAATAAATGTGACTGCAATAATGTCAGGTAAAGTAGCAATATTAAAATCATTTGAAAATAAAATGATTTGGCAGAACAGTATAAGAAAAATTATGAGAATACAACTATAAATTTTTCGAAATCGGGATAAAAGGTTATTCTCGATGGTAAATTTTCTGCAAATACCGATGACAGACTGAATAAACAGGATAAACCGAAGTGTCTCCACAAAACCTGTAACCTGATTCTTGTTATTGATAATTGTTATTTTGTTAGAAGGCATATTGAAATACCGTGTGTTTCGTTCAACTGTATAGCAGTTTATGTAGGAACTGTTTCTTATAATGTACATAAAGAGAAATGACTTGTGTTTATAAAAGAAATAAGTCAATATACAGTCCATTATCTATAATACAGAATCTAAAACAATTTATCACTTAAATATGTCAAGCAAACGGTAAATACCAAATTATTATGAAAAGACAAATACATAAAATGAAAATACTTTCACAATACAGTATTTATTTAGGTTCTTTATTCATGCTATACTAATATGTTTTATATTCTCTTTTGATGTAATTCAGTTGTGGTGTGGGCACTTTCGTTTCGTATTTGTTTCATGCCAATGGTTTTAATTTTTATTTACTGAATTGCAATAAATATATAATTTGACTACCATACAATGCCCATTTATAGAAAAAAGATACCACGTTTTCCCATTATGTTCTCAAAATTTAAGAGAGGTACGTCTTCGTTTTTCCTTTCAGATACCCTCAAAAATATTTTTGCAACAAAGAATGCCTATATGGTTTGATTCAATGTAATGATGCATTCATGTTAGAAAAAAAAGTTAATAGTTGTTTTGATGGACATTTTGTTTTAATAAGTCGCAAAATTTAAATGTGAATCACTTAAATTTTAATCATCACAAAATTTTAGCAGTGACTTAGCCTGGAAGGATTTTTGTCAAAACAATAGGAATTATTCTTTACCAAATGAGACAATTGTCACACCTCAGAAAGGTAAAGAATATGTTAAGTGTTTTGCCGATTTAACATACCTACTAAAATGTTGTGGTGGTAAATTTTTCTTACCAATTAAAAATTCCAAAGTTCTTTCCACATAATTATGCCATCTCTGGTGTTAAGATATAATTATGTAAGTTCATACTTTGTGTGAAAAGAATGGTATATGGTAATGTGACGCTAATGGTGGAAAGAGAAATCATGATACATAATGCAATTCCGTCACATTATTTAAATAAACTAGACTTGAAGATCAGAGTTTCTGGTATTGTTATAAAGAGACGACGGCATCCTAGTTTGTTTGTACTCTTTATCTTTCTAAGTGGATTGTAAGAATTGTCGTTGTTTGGGCTGATCTGCTTATATTTTGTTTATGTACGTAATAAAGCAAATTTTCCGAAGAAAGGTTTGTTTATTATATAGAGTAATTAAATTGCCAGTTATTTAAGCAGAAACAAAGTAATTATATTATAAGCATTTTGAAAATTACTAAAATAATGGAAACAAATATTAGTAAAAACATATAAAGGACATAGGCACTTGAGAATTAATAAATAAATAAAATTGAATTATAATGCATTGCTAACATTAAATATAGAAGTAATGGTTTTTATAATATCGCTTGTTGACAATTGAGATATGTTCCCTACTTGCTAAAAAATTTGCAATGAACTTATAAACAAACTAGGCATTTTTTTACATCATTTGTTAATCAAACTTGTTAACCCCTCAAGCATGTGTTGCTTGTAAGAAACAGTTGCACTCGCACTGCTCAAACGTATAATATATTTTGGTAAAATGAGATAAGCTTATAGATAATTATTTATCATGAGAAAGAAAACGAAATAACAAATCGAATGGTGACTGACACATTCGCCTATGCTAGACATGAGATGCCTATTGTTAAATTTTTGGCGAGCCAAAAACATGACAATGACATAAATATTTATTAAAATAAGTGATTTTTTTATTTACATTTATATTTAGTTATTGCTTATACTTTTTACAGCAATAATAAAAATTGCACTTCATGAAAACTGTTCCTTTATATGTCTTTTTCTTATGGAGATGGCTTTTTCAATTTATTGATTATCTTTTACATTTACAACTAGGTACATAAATTACAAATGCTTCAACTATGTTTTAAATATTTTCCTCTCTACGCACGTAAAAAAATTCATAAAAATAAAAGTTTTGGAGTTACACAAATTACACTTGTACATTTTATCAACATGGCGCCAGCACCGATGTTACACAAAAGTGACCTCTGTAGTAATCCACTAAAACATTTAAATTTTATTCCCAACCTCCATTTAAAGCCAGATTTGAACCTATTAACTATTTTAAGCGTAGTCACATATCAAGTAAGAAAATAAGAAATTATTATAACAAATGTAATTAATGCACGTAAAACTTTTATAAATATAGATGAAATTCATAAACATTTGCCCGAAATAAGACTAAATTTTTTTATGTAAATTGAAATATGTAAGGAACAACTAGCTTAAGCAAAAGAAAGTGTTAATATTGGCAATACTGACTATCCTTCCATATATTTGTTTGGCGAGGAATGGTTCAGAAAAGAAAGGTTTTCTCCTTTAAGCTAACAACTTGTGATCTATGCATTATTCCTTTGCCAAAATGTTTCAATGCTTGAGTTCACTAAACATTTTATGATATTATATACCCTGCAGTAAAGACAATATTAAATTTGTCCTATTGTCCGTGATTACAATTTTTATCATAAAGAAAATTAATAAATAAGTCTGAAAAGTGTTACCATTATAATAGTTACGTTAACATTAGGAATAGAATGAAATTAATAAGCATATTGTATCAAGAGGAGCGTTTCTACATACTTGAGTAAAAATTGCTAGTGTTTGTCGGGATTGTCTCTTTATTTTTGTCCATTGCTATAGACGTGAGGCCTTGACCATATTTAGTATCTCTGACTATATACCTTTCGCAAGCCTGGTGAAAAAAGTTATTCAAAGTACATGATGGACTCCAGCAGAGAAAATATTTGTTACAATTTTTTCTCATTTTAAAGATTATTTCATTTGTTTTTATGAAAGATTTACTAGACTTATACACAGGTAGAGTAGAAATACTATGTACTCTTAAATATCTATCCATGACTGAGCGCATACGTGACTCTCGTGAAATATATTCCATCCGAATATAACAAGTTTCATTATTTTCATAAACTCCAATAGATTCAGTTGCTTTTACTACTGCTTCATCAACAGCCTGTTTCCCTTAACCACTGGACATAGGCTTCTTCTGGTGGGTATTGTTAAAGACAAGACCTGCAATCGTCATTCTGAACAGATCGATTTGCAATCGTGAGGTCTATTAGACTGTTGTGAGCACTATGAAGGAATGACAATAAAAATTGTCATGTTCTGTCAATATATATATATATATATATATATATATATATATATATACACATATATACATATACATATATACATATACATATATACATATACATGTATATATATAAATATATATATATATATATATATATATATATATATATATATATATATATATATATATATATATTTTTATATACAACAGTTGCCATCAATTTTCCAGCCAATTCCGAGATCTTAAACTTCTTAGGGGAGAGACCGCCCGTTTTGTGCTATTGTATCAACTCTTCCTTAGACTCCAGTTTTATCTCTAGTCACAATTCTCTCCAAAATAAGTATAGGTTTGTCAGCACACAGTTTCCAAAACTTTTTAGACGCTTCGATACATTGTTGCTTTTGTGGTGGCATATGCAAGTAGAATTCTCAAAATTGTTGTATCTGATACACCAACTAATGCACAAAACTGATTGCTTCTTCAGGTGGGTATCTCCCAATACTAGTTTTTCGACTTTTTCAACAATATCCGTGGTGGCCTCAAGCGGCTGTCCTGGATGGGGATTGTGTTTAATCAAGTCTCAACCTTGTTTAAATAAATCATGCCATTTTTAAACCATGGTTGTACCAGGGCAATAATCTCCATAAACAACATGCATCTCACTTATGATGGTTTGAGAAATTTTTCCTTGCTTGGTGAGGAATTTAATCACAGCTTGTAGTTCGATTTGTCCTATGTTTGTAGTTCACTGCCAGATTTACTTCTTTAAGGGATGATTATTCATTAATGGTTAACGTTAGGGACTTGACATTTGACTTATATACTTTAGAGGTGACTTCCTAATTAACAAAGTACCAAGAAAGAATGTATTCCCCACTCTCTTCCCCTTCATTCAGCATACTTTTGGACCTACCCTCATATGTATAGATGGAACATTACAGCTTTTGTGTGTGCATTTGAATATAAATATGGACATGTAACATTTGTTGGCATTTTTAATAATTTTTCCATATGTGTATATCAAGTAAATAATTAAATTTTTGGTTACTACATTTAATATTTGCAGGTAAAATGTTTCACAAATATTTACCATATGCTTAATCCTTCTAGGTCCTGGGGGCTAATTAGCAATTTATGTAGAAGGTCAGGAACAGGTGAAAGGTACACCACCAAAATTTATATTGTTATGAGAATTAGCCCAATCTAATTCTCATAACAATATAAACTACTTGTCATAAAAGTAATTTATCAATTGTGAAAAATTTGTGAAAAATTAATCGAAATAACCTTACACACAAATACATAGCTAAGGAGCTTTATTTACTGTGTTTATTTTGTAATAGTAATCAGTTTATATCTACGTCTAGTCTGTTGTCAGGTGCTGATACCCATTAGCTGACAAGGTTTTTTGATAATATTTAACTTGTTTATGGACAACATGTAATTAGATGGGTGGGGGGAGAGGTTAGCATTAGTTTTATTGCTTCATACATATTACAACATTTTATTTACGTTTATCGTGTTTGATTATCAATATTTTACATAAAGCTGGGACTTTTATATCCGTTTAGGATTCTTTCATTGAACTAATGTGTATAATTCATATCGTTTTTAAATAACATACTGTCTCCAAAAGTAAATAAACTTATTATTTACTTTGCTAACCAACAGCCATAAATAAACAAATCCTATTGACCTTAAAATTCCTGTTTGTGTCATGATTAATCCTTCAGCTATTACCCTGCCTCCAAGGTAAGGTGTGGCATCTGTCAAATATCACACATAATTTAAAATTTAATCCCGTATTTGCTTTTATTTATAAATACTTCAAATATGCTCGTATGGTGCATTAAAGTCAAGAAGTTTGAATCGTATTTCTGTAAAAAAATATAAAATTTTTCTTCTTGAATTCGGAAATTGGACACCGATTTTTTAAAAAGAAGTGAGAATTTTAATGTAATTCCTTAACATTTTCTACCAAGTTTGATGCACACAATTGCTCATGTAAGTTATAGATACGTTCTTTGTTACATTTGTATATACAAACAATTAATTTATGAGAAAATATTTTATATTTAACAACCCTTCTTTTCTACTTGGCTTCCAGAGTCATCAAGATAGCCTTTGGATTAAAGTGGAACTGACAATGGAACAATTAAGTGTGCCTCCTCATATTTACACACATTGAAACCCTACTTCTGTTCAATCTACTTAACTAGAGAGATTCCATATATATTTCCTCTTTAGATTTTAAAATCTTTGTACTCAGCAAATTTAAACAACCAAAGTGTTGAACAAATTGAGGGTAGACACGTAGATAATTTAAGTGATGTTTGCAATTATTGATGTGGAGGTTGTAGACAGAACTAAATAAAGTACAAACATCAAAAATGAATATTATATTTTGTTGCGTGCGTTAAACACTCAATAGATTTCATAAAATGATAAACTAATGGATGTTTACTAAAAAGACATTTAATCAGTGAAATAAGCGTCACTTGTTTCCGAAACACTCAATAAGACACTTGTGCTTGAATTCTGTTAGAACACAAATATTTTATAAGAACCAATATGAGTAATGATTCCTTTGAAAATACGCTTCGGCCAATTTTAGTGTGTCAACAAGTATTTGGCGTTAGCAGGAGAACTGCTTACCGAATTCCCACTAGATTTAAATTGTGGTGTGGAAAGTTGTATAGCTTGTTAATTACGGGAATGTTGGTGGTGCCTTATGTAATATTTTTAGTCATGTATGATGCCATTTGGCCAGTGTTTAGTACAATTCAGACAATACATACTCTGTACATATTGTAGATTGAAATAACTTTTGATAGAAATGAGTTTGAGGAATTGATTTTGGGCATTCAAGAAATTGATTATCTATTCAATTTACACCGTAGAAGAAAGTTTTTGAGACATGACAAATGTCGAAACCTTATAGTTATTGGCCTTCTCATACCGTATCACATTTTTGAAATCACTTTCGAGGTATACGGCGCAGCAAAACATGGTTTACCTGTTTCATTGTATGCTCCGTTCACTACTATTACCATGGTTATTTATAATTTAGAAATAATATTGTTCTGTTTAATATTATATAGTATAACAAAACGTGTGGAAATCTTAAATATTTTCTTAAAATTTAAAAATGTACAAAACATGATCCCACCGTTCGATACCATATTTGGAAGTTCTCAAAACAATCCCAATTCCAACAGTCATTTTTCATTTGCATTGCCTCTAAATGAAAATTCCATTCATTATTTATCTCAATTCTACATTCATTTGTTAGACGTGTGCTACCATTTAAAAAAGGCGTTTGAATTTCAGGTTTGTGCTGAACATTTAAATTGAAGAATTGCACAATGCAAATGAGGAAGATTGTTATGAATTAACCTACAATTTTATTTTTCAGCTATTCATGTCACTCTGTCTAATATTTTCTGGTGCACTCCTCACCCTATATAATTTTCTTGAGGATATAAAATATAATGTAAGTACTGTGAACACATGTATTAACTAATTTAACATGTAGCTTTAAGCTAAACAAAAAATTATAACCCAATCACGAAGCATACAGGATTATGGACAAATAATTTATTATGTAAGCTTATAAATCCACTGAACAATTATCTTTCACACCATTATGGTAGCCTATATTTGATTTA
Source organism: Druceiella hillmani (assembly GCA_039881145.1). Classification (NCBI taxonomy): domain Eukaryota; kingdom Metazoa; phylum Arthropoda; class Insecta; order Lepidoptera; family Hepialidae; genus Druceiella; species Druceiella hillmani. Next base: position 22,933,028 of record JAYKKI010000036.1, read on the forward strand.
CTTCAGAAAACCTAATGTAATTAAATCTAAAGCTTTTTACTGAAAAAATTAATTACTACAATACTTTCATGCATTATTTAAAGGCTTTAAAACAACTTAATCAGAGTTTAGGTAAGTTAAACCATACTCAAAAATAAAATGGTAAAGCAGCAGACTATGAACTAATCACATATTGTATAAGAATTTCGTAATTAAAAATTATATTGTTATAAATACAAAGAGAGATACAGAATGAGCGATTCTAGGTAATGGCAGCTGTAGTTGCAAAATATTTCAGAAATTTCCATTGAAACATAAACTTTGATCCTAAATGAGAAAGATGAATTCAGTTTTTTTCAGAAATTTATTCTGTCTATCGTAAAATCACATTATTGTTTTTTGGCCACACAGTTATTCATAAGTTTTATTATATTTCAGAAATTGGACACATCACTTTGCATTGCTTACATCTTATGGTTATGTCCCTTTGCTGTGTTGTTGGTCACCATGTTTTTCGTTTGTGAGAAAATGTACATGCAAATAGAGACTACCAAAGTTGTTTTGACATCATTGCAAGTCAGTGAAAAATTACGTAAGTGAACTATTTTTTTTCACATGTTCACAAAATATTTTCCTGTCTCTTTCATATTTTTTCAATATAAGTGCTAGAGAACCTGAGTGATATTTTCATTTCTTATGTTTACTGTTTTCCTTGACATATTAGTTAACGATGGTAAGGATCTTTAATTTTATTGATACATTAACCTTTAATGAAACCTAAAAAGCAAACTACACGTATGGCAAATTTAAGCCATTCTCTAGAGGAATCCCTTATAGTCAGCCGCATTGACACATGCGAGAAATATAAGTACAGCAAGAGAGACAAGTTAACTTAGCAAGTAAATGTAAAGGGATCAATTCATAACTTGTTTTAGGCAATGCAATTTCTGCTAACTTCTTAATAAAGGTATGAAGTGTGCGCTTTGTATTAGTGGACACCCTAGTTTTGTGGTGCATACAATAAATAGTTCGTAATAAAATGAAGGTCTTCCTATTTTCAAAAAACAGATTAAACTGAACAGATGACGCAAAATGTGTTGACGTTTGGATTGGAGATATTTAGGTGTGAGAGCATTATAAATGTAATCGATGCTCGAAAAGGTGGCAATGTTTTTCGAGATTGAGGATGAATTGAATAAACAGATTTTAAATTTATTCTTATTTGATAACAAGTTGCTTAGTTACTTTGGTAACAATCATTTCCATTACCTAAAATAGGCAGAAGTAGAGTTTTAAAAATACGTACTTTGGATTAAAGCGGGAAAATTTATGAAGACATTTGAGAGAATGAGTTATAATGAAAATCATATGAATTATTATATTATTACCTGAAGATGTCATGCAAAATGCTAATCAATAAATAAATTGACTTTTTAACGTAAAAATAGAATGGTACGTGATTTTGGATAAAGCAATCATGTTTATATTCAGCGAAAAAAAATTATTTTATCCACATGTAAAAAATGTATTTTATCCCAACTTACTCTGCAGAATGTTCCCATGCTAAGGGCCTAGCCACACAAAAAATTTTAATTTCTTTCACTGTCATTTTACCAAATACATTTTTACTATGGGGAAGAACAAAAGATGATAATATTTAGAGAACAGTCAATATATAAATACGGCTAGAGATAACTTTAAAGATTTGTAAGCTATCATTATTTCGTGCTGACCCAAACAAGAGCAAACTTATCTAACCTATCGTGTTTAGTTAATAACTTGATTAAATACATACATACAGAATGCAATAGCTTGATTAAATACTTACATATGTATTGCAAAATACAATACATACAAAATGCCCTGGACAAAAGAGAATGTTGATTAATATCTGACAGGAGGACCTTATCCATTTGCCATAAAGGGGGCATTCAGTATAACATTATTTAATCAAGACTCTGGTCGGTTCACTCAATTCAGGGTAAATCTTTGTCCAAAGATTATTAAAATCTGTTAAGCAATGAAAAATATTTAAGAATTGCTATACTCAATACTAACTTTATATTTTCGAGAATTTGCTTTTGATGACATTCTCAATTGTGTTCTTTAGAATCCTTACTTTTGAGGATGTCTTTTCAAGTTAAGACATAACAACTATACATTTTACAACTATGTTCACAGTGCACACAATGAAACATGATATTTTTGTTGTGTTGTTTAATTTCTGAAAGCATTATAAGCGTGTTATTGCCACAATTACTCTTACTGATTCTGGACAAAGCTAGTTACCATAACTGGTATGTAATAAATATATACTAGTTTTCCTCTTGTAAACGCTTAAATATTCTGTCCCCTTTTTCTTAGATTTTTTAACAATAAAATATAGTAAACTTACCCTATTTTTATCTTTCAGCATCTAATGTCCGACGTCATATGCAGCTCATTAAAAACTTGATAGAAGCAGGCGAACTGGGTCAATTTACAATTTACCACTCTTTCAAGTTGCGAGCTTCACTGCTGCTTCATTTTTTAGGATTGATCACGAGTTACTCTGTTGTTTTGATTCAATTCTTGAATGTTGATGATATATTTTAAGTTGGAAATCATAATTTGGCTCCTTTATAAACATTTTACACTTTTTAGGGTTAATGTAACTATTGTATATCACTATGGGCACCTTCTTTATTATGTGTGGGCTAATTTTAAATGGTTTGTCATTTATGCATTCATCTAGCCCCCTCCCCCCCAGTTTTTATGCTTGTAAAATTTAGAAACCATAATAATTTGTGTAAATCGTGAGAAAATACATACATTATAAATTATTCTTCTTTATAAAATATACCATTGAACATAAACTGGGTAACATCAAACGAAAGTTTTTTTTAAACTCAAATGTCTAAAGATTCAAACATATAAGAAATGAATTACCAAGTTATTACAAAATTTTTTCTGTTGCATGGTTTTTAAGAAAAATAAATGTCGTTTATTTTAAGATAATTAATATGAATGATATAATGAAAAGTGCAGCATATAGCAACATTACATAGAGTACAGTATACAGCAACATCTACTGGTGTCTGCCAATACATATAAAATTGACAATACAATGCAACACAGTATACTGATTGATGTTATTGCTTTAACATTTTTATCTAGCAAATTTCCTCGCTTGCAAGTGAATACAGGCTGACTTACAATAAGCCGAGCTATTCACATTTTCTAACCTCAAGTTTATTGGACACCAGCTACTTGATTCAAATTTACATATTAGATATAACATTTACAAAAGTTTATTAAAAGCCAAAGTCACACACCACTGAGAGTTTCCGCCTTAACAAAAAATGGGAGATGACGAGAGTAAATCATATAATTTGACTTAATAGAAGAGGTTGATATTTTTCTGAGAAAATTGTTCCCTACTGACTGTATATTATAGTTTTTATACAAGATTCTATTTATTTTGTCCAAAATATAGATGATATGAAATTTTTTATTAGCCAAATTTTTTTTTGTTTATTACCTCTATATTAAAAAACAATAAAGACATTATTTTTCATACTCAGTGTAACTACTCATTTACTCAACAAATTAATTTATGTAGCAGGTTTATGTCAGTCAAACTTCTGTTTGTTTATTGTAATATTGATTATATACAGTAGTGAGTTGGTTAACAATTTAATTTAATTTTTATTGTGTAGACATTTGCAATAACTTTCTACTTACCTACATAGCATAAAATGCTACACCATAAAATATAAATTTCTAAATGCTGTTGCAACAAATTTTGTCTTAAAGAAACTTAAGCTAAATGTGAATAGAACATAAAAATAGTTTATTAATTCACTGAATAAATAAATTTGTTGAATAGATTTAAGTTTGTCATACTTCTGTAAATAATTGTATGTTTATCATAATATTAATAATTTATGTTTGTTGTAAAATAGTGAATCAAAAATTCTAGTTAATGTTTTTAGTGTATATACAATAACAATAACTTTGTATTTACCTACTCCCATGAAGGATAAAATGCTCCACCATAAAATATAAATTTGCAAACTGTGAATGGATTACTTTATCTAATGTCAAGAAATTTGTGATGAGCAAAAAAAAGAAATAAAAAATATTTATTTATTTTTCGTTAAACATGTTTTCGTAAATATACAATTTGTTAATAAATTATTTAACTAGAGGTTTCTCTCACTTTGAATCTTTTATTTATATACCAATTTATTTTAATAATAATATTCAATAGCTCTAAAAAAATCTTCAGCAAATCTATTTTTATACATTAATGCAATCAATTTGGATATTGCTTAACCTATTTTTAACATTAATGCAATCGAAAGAAATGTTGATAATAATTAAACTAAGAGAGAATGGTAACCGAAAAGTTTATATTTTTTTTAACATAAAAAGGAAATAAAAAAGCAAAGTCGATGAAATGAGTTAAGAAGAAAAATCAGTGAAGTTCTGTAATTCATGCGTGATTGATTACTACGAAAATTATAAGATCTGTTTTGGTGACAGCATGTTTGTATCATAAACAAATCTTTTACAAGACACTTTACTTATGGAGACAGTCACAAAGTACATTTGAACTATCTCGTCTGTCTGAAAACTGACACAAAATTGAGAGGGAATTTCAATATGAATCTAAAACGGTAACTGAAAATTAAAATCAATATGTTACTTTTAATACCACAGAGAGAAAATTCACTTTCAGGTACAAGAGTGTTACAAATATAAAAAAAATAATCTCAAATTGTGAACGGTTTATGGACAAGGGCTTAAAATATTTTTTCTTCAAATTTGTCAATACTCTGAAAACACCACAACATTTCAACGTAGTATTACATTTTCCGATAAAAAAGGCTGTGCACTTAATTACTATTCCACATCCATGTTTTAAAATCTTGCGTTGGGTATTCACATTGAATTCATTTTTCTGCTGTTTTAGCCTGATTTGAATTATGAGGTTCAAGAAGGCGATGAAGTGTGAATGAAGTTTATCAAACTAAACTGATATAACTCTATACATTTTTACGATGGCTCTTAGGTAGGTGGTATGGTGTGTCAAATGAATATTCCCATTTACCTCCAGAATGGCTTGACCGATTTAGACACGGTTTTCTGCAAAATATTTGGAACTAATTAGCTATGATTTTTGGATAGTTGTTATGGTGTTAGCTCACCAGGGGGCGCAGCAACATTTTGTTGCACACAAATGTTCCCATTTATCTCGAAAAAGTATAAAATGAAAAGCAAAATTACAAATTTTTAAATAAGCCATAATGGATATAGTCGTTGTCATTGAAAAATAATTAAATCATTTTTCTGGAATCCCCCCCGCCTCCCAACTAAAAGAAAGTAAGACCCTATTAACATAATTACAAACACAAGATAATCCGTTAAGGCTGCCATGTCCTACCAAATTGAATTAAATTTCATGAGTTGTATTGGAGGGAATATTTTAGATACAGAAATCAGTCACATATAACAAAATGCATTTAAACAATATATTTTATTATTTCACAAAATTTATCTAATTTTACACAGCATGAACTCAGTAGAAGACAACAAATATGAGCAAACTTTTAAGATGAAAAAATTATTTTCCTGAATATCAAACGTAGACTTGGTTTCATCAAAATACGTATAGAATGAGTGAATAAAACATGCAATTTTCAATAGCAATACGTATTCCCTTGACTCTAAACACAACATGTGAACTTATAATTCAAAATATTGTTGTGAACTTTGACATCAGATGGCCAGATTTTCCCCTTGCTCTTTTTTATCGAGACTGCTGAATTCCTTAAAAACATTTTTAATACTGGTTTGTGCTTTGATTGAACAATATGAAATGATTCAAAGTGTTCAAAATAAAATACCTAGACAGAGACCTAGTAAAGCTAATAGGTATAAGTAAATATTTAAAACAAAGAGACATTTAGTACACATAAAACAAGTACTGCAGATAAGGTTTAGACACATAAAACAGGTAATAATATATACAGATAAAGTTTACACTCATAAAACAGGTAATAAAATTTTATTACAACTTCCATTATTGCACTAGAAAATATAGCTCAATTTAATATAAAATTCTGAAAATTACTTTTATTAATACAACTTTAAAACTTATTACTTCTAATAAAAGTTTAAAATTTTGAAATAATTGCAGACTGCGAGCTAATCAATATTTTTGCTTACGGAGACTACACTAGTTGTAAGATTTAATAGTAAATAATTATTCCTTTATATTCTTCCTTTCAGTTGCTTGAAAAAAAGATACTCAGTTAGTTCTGTGGATTTTATTCAAAGTAACTACGTTTCCGCCACTTTTATTTGCATGCTACATAATATTTATTTCTTTGGGTTTGTATTTTACAAGATATTCTAGAAAAAAACTTTCATTTATCATCATAAATATCTCTATTTGAAACATGAACATGGTTTGATAAATAACAAATGTATTCATCATGTAAATTTTAAATCTCAGTACAGACCTAATAAATTTTTAACATCTGGAGTGAAAGGTTCAATCAAGCTATTTACCAATCATGGTAACATTATATTTTAGGCAGAAATTAGTGCATATTAATAACACAAGGGCAAAAAATATGTAAATAAATAAAGGTTTTATTTTTCCTTACCTTCTTAGTTTAAATATAAAGTAATTGGAAAACAGAAAGAAAATCTTATAGGAGAAAAAAAATAATAGTTGTTTTATCATTGACCTAGTCACAAAAATTTTCCAACCCATAACTGATAATTTCACCTAAACAGCAGACAAAAATTAAAATAATTACGAAGTGAGGGATCCATATACCTTAATTTTTCCCAAGTATACTAAAAATATTGACGAGCAACTGGAAATTAGCTTTTAGTCAGTAATAAGTACTTAGATACTAATTACATTGGCATTAATATTGGAGTGGTCACCATTAAAGTAATTTGTGTATGGTCGGATAAGATATTAGTTGCTGCTATAGCAGTCTGGCCAGTTGAGTTTGCTTGAAACATATTTCAGATCATTAAAAATGGAAGGAAAAGAAATTCTACCCGATTTAGAAGATGCATTTAAAGCAATTATTTTAGCAGAAGCTGGTTTTGGACTCTGTCGATCTGGTGCAAAAATTCTTAAAAATTTTCCTAAAACGTGGTTGCGAAAAGGAATCAGTATAATACTTGTAACATATACTGTTTTGATGAGTTTATACTCTTTTTCAGAACTTATGCTAGATGGTTCAGGTCCAATACGTTATTTCATAAATATGAATTTCAATTTAGTGACGGCGTTAAGTTTATCTTATCTCACACTTATAGATATTTTTTGGAATAAAAATTTACACTCACAAATATATATGACATTCCATCATATCGACCATGAGATTGAGAGCAGAGCTACGAACCTTATTTTTGTGAAATCTAAAAGATATTCGAATATACTTCTTATAGTAACGTCTGTCATAAATTTATTTTTTTTAACTATCGATTTCTATATAGAAGGACTGGATTACATTTGCAAATATTTATATATTTATATAAATTATTTTCTAATGGACTTGGAACTATCTTATTTAATCATATTACTATTTAATATTCGAAAAAGAATGGAATTTACTAATCAGCATTTCGAGATAATATTTGAGAACTGTAGAAATGGACGTGAAAAATATGTAAGAAGTCATCTGGGACATTTGCAAATGTTGGGAACACATTCCACATCTAATGAAAGAAAAGGAAATTTTGAAGTTTTTCAATTTTATAAAGATTTATCGAAAGTACATCAGTATGTTATTTGTTCCTTTGATGTTCAGATAAGTTTTTTCATTAAATTTATACTAATTCGCAGTATTTTTTAAAATATTTTATAAATAAATATTAAAAGTGTGGTTTCAAAAATGAAAAACCTTTAAACTATGCAGTAGAAATTTAGGAACTTAGAATCATAAGTACAATATTGATTGATTACCGGCGAGATTTACTAGTCTCATTTTCCGTTTTTTATTGTTTTGTAGCCTATATAAATGCTAGTGCCCTGCTAAGTCATTCCATGTCGCATGAATACACGTTTTAAACTTGTTATCTCAAGAATTGATAAAACTTGGTGAATCAAGTGCTCTTATCCAGTTGTGCAAGAAAACATAAAATAAGAAAAAAACATAGGCGGTTATGAGGACTGCTGACAGAAGTGAAAACTTAAAACATTGAAGCAACAGTGGTTTTATAAAGTTTTATAGAATTTTTAATTTTCAAATCTGCAACAAAAATATTATTAAACAGCTAGAAATCTGTTTTACCGCGTTAGTAAGTTAATTCCTAAGTCAATATGGAATACTGACATATTCAGAGGTTAAATATTAAACAATAGAAAACAAATAATACCAATATTTTAAATGCAAAGATTGATACGAATATAGGAAATACTTGAACATAAATGCTTTGTTTTGGTTTTTTATTCTTTTACATAAAAATATTAATACTGTTGTATTGCAAAGTGATTCTACAATTGAAAATTAAAATAATAATAAAACTAAAACACAATTTGAACAATGCACAATATACAGACATTGAACTTTCCACTTAGTCAATTTAACTTTACATGCACAAGATATACACAGCACTAATGTAACTGCTATTACAGCATATCGGTGACTTGAACTCACAAGATTTTACCCATTCAAAAATCATCCAAAAAGCACATCATACAGTCCAATATATGTAATCTGTTGGGGTATATATGTGTATATGTGTACTCGGGCCACTGTGCATGCGCCAGTCTGGTGCTAGAGCTGTAGATGTTATAAATATGCGTCTATATAGACGCATATTAAGTATGCATATACATATATATATATATATATATATATATATATATATATATAAATGTGTGATTTCACTGGTGGCTAAATGAACCATAGACGATATAAACTTAGCCGTGAATAATGCTCACCTCACTTTATTCGCCATTCTTTATTTTAGTAGTGTATTAGACTCAATTCAATTTGGTATTCTGCTATCTTTTTGAATATTAATTTATTGCATTTATTTTAACTTAGCTGAAAACAATTAGCTTGGAACACATGAATTCAGATAGCTAGCGGAAATGTCACATGTTTCGCTTTTTAGAAGTTTCTTTATTTAATGGTAACAATATCTTAACAAATTGCATTGTAAATAAAATTTGTAAACAAATTGCATTGTAAATTATTTTTTAAACATTGCAAATAAGAAAGGCTTGCTATCTCATGCGTAGGCATGAGATAGTGAGTCCTTCTCTTACTGATTTCTCTTTGTATCTATAACAAGAACCACCGGTAGACAATTTGTAATAGTGCTGATATTACTGGTATTATTATTATCAGTACTTTTATGCCTTTGCTATTTCACAATTTTGCTAACTGTTGTCAAGGAAAGTACTTGTGCACGCTGCTTGTTACTCACGAGTGACATGGAATTATTTAGTGATTAGATATGTTATATCATGAGATTCTGCAGCATGGAGCTGTTGTGTTAAGTTTGGTATTACTCAGTGAATATAGAGAAAAGGATGTTCAAAGACGATCAAATTCATAATAAGTAATATTAAGCGTATTTGATGTGCTTGTTTTATTCATTGGTATATTTATTACAGAAAATAGTTTAGAAGTTACCCATAAAGAGCTTGATTGCCGACCTGCCACAGATGAAGTCAAAGGCTTTTTTCACTGTTAATTTTAAATTTACTAATCAACAACTAGTGCTGAAATTGTTGATTCATTGCAATCCAATTGAAATTGCAGTTAACAGTACACAGTGCGGCCAACTGTGAAGTATTGACTAATGTTTATATTATTCTTTACAGATGTTTTTCTTTTTATCTATTTGCATTTTCTCTGTATTAGCGTCTATTAATGACATGTTTGTGGCAATTAAGACCGATGTAAGTACATAACTTTTTTAATTATACTGATGTACCGATAAAATAGTTAAATATTTATGAAGGAAATAATTACACACGCATCACACACTTAGCAATATTGTGTGCAACAAGCAATATTATGAAAATATCATTTTAGTTCACAAGTTATTCTGAATTAGTTCAAATGCACAACAACTTATATCATTCCTGTATCGTGCATTTGAATTCAGATGTTTTTTGTTTTTTTTTGTTTGCATTTGAAATCAAATTTTGTTTTGTTCTCTATATGTAGTACGACACTATTTACACAATCTAGACACTCCTAGGGAAATTACATTGTAACTTACTTTTTGATAGTTTTGTGTTGTAACAATATTCTCATTGTTGTCATATCTGTAAGAGGCTTCTAGAAAAGCCAATAGGTGTTGAGAAATATGAAAATTTAGTCTTTTCCAATGTGTCAAAATTTTATCTCGTTCTTTCATAAAATTGCAAAATTAATTGTCATTTTCTTTCTATAAAGTGTTGATATTAGATTACCCATTTATGATCATTTTAAATATATTTGTAGATTTCTATAATTTTTAATAAATTTTTTTTCAATATAATTTTCAGTTATTTACTTTTTATCAGTACTACATTCCAATGTGGACGTTTTATCAGCTCATTTTACTGATATTGGTCTGTATGTCCAGTGAACAGACTCGAAATGAAGTACAAAATGCTAAATATTTGTTAGTAAAAATCAAGTGTGTTATCTCCAAGGGTGAGTGATATTAAGACTTTTTACCTTATTATTGTTCAGTATTTTTACATAATATTCACTTCATTCATATTATCAATGTGAAGTTTGCTTTTAATTTGGTACAATTGCATATTACTTAAATTGTTTCATAATTTCATTTAAATATCACACCGCAATGCTATATATTTCAAAAATTCATTCTGATGGAATATATAATGTAGTTGTTTATTGATGTGAATATTTGGAGAATATTATCCAAAATATTCTTGTTGTGAGCATGATAAAATTAGCATCTATACATAAAACAAAATTGAATATTTGGCCTGTCTGTACATTTAAGATATTATCATAAATATTTTTTAAAGCTATGTACCTTTAAATGAAAGTAACAGAGCCTAAAAAATATAATTTTTAGAATTTGCCTGTATTTGTGTTTGTCTGTTTGTTTGAAGACACTAACTTAAAAACTATTTGCTCAATTCTGATAGTTTTTTTCAAAAACCTAGAGGTTGACTTGAAATAATATTTAGTTTTTATTATATCGTATATTATTATTCAGTCAGAAGATATGTGAACTTAACAATTTAAGCAAAAGAGAGCCTAGATACTCAGCACACTGTAATTAACCAAATATATAATATATCTATGTACATCAATTGAGTGGTACTAAGTGTACTTTAAATTACACCATGAAATTTTCCACTCAGACAACATGGGTGTGTTCAAAATGAAAGTGTGGAATGGTGCAAAAAGGGTAGGTACTTGAGTAAACAGACAAACACACAAGGATAAACTAATACTAAATACAGACAAACACACGAGGATAGACGTCGTTTTTGTAATAATTTCGAAAATAAGGAATTGTACAAAGCCAGTTTTGAAATGTATGTGTCAAAATTTAGTAAGAATTTCATTTAAAAAATTTTATGATTTAAAAAATCTTTTAAATATATATAGCCTGTTGTACAAAACAAATTTCAATAAGAAATTAATGCAACGTATTATATTTTATTTAAAGCTATTTATATTTTTTTTGAAAGGTCAACGACATCTAGTATCGAACAACCTGAAAATACTAGACTGCAGTGGTATGGGTGACCTGTCTGCTTGCAATTTGTTCACCATCAAGGCATCGCTACTGCTTAGTTTTACTGGTTTACTGACCCAATATACTATTGTGTACATACAGTTATATGAATTAATGTAACAATGGAATTGATAAGTATGTTTGTTTGCAAAAAAGTTAGATTTTATGTAAATCTACATAATATATTACATACAGATGACTCTAATTGTCGGTTTGTTTGAACTTTAAAAATGCTAGTTATATGTTGAAATTATGAATGAATTAGAATTAGATTTTAATAATTAAGGTCAAAAATCGTTGAAATAAATTAGATTTTTTAAATAGTTTCAAAGTATGTAAAACAAATGTTTTTCCATATCCAGTACACTACTTTAACAATAAAATGAAAATGTATGCCACTTACATTAAAACTTGTTTTATTTTTGCGCAAAAGACAAAAAATATTTGTATTAAAAGTATTTACATTAATAAATCTAATTTAGTAACATCAATTTGATTACACATGAAAATTAGCATTTATTTTTGTAGTACAAAGTATAAGTAGTTTGTGCAAAGTATTAAATAAACTCGGTTTATTTTCCAAAATCACTGAATGCGTAATTATACTTGGTTAGAGGAGGCAATAAAGAGAGATTATACGTACTGTAAATAGTATTTTGTTAGAGCAACATACTATATTGTTAGACCAACATTTACAATTCGTACAATATATTGTAATAGATTGTACGTATTGTAAATGTTGCTCTAACAATATAGCCACATAAAAAAATTAAAAAAAAAGAAATTTTATTAAAATGCTGTGTTTAAAAAACTGATTTTATCAATATATAGGTCACTTTAGAAAATGAGGTTAGTTTTTGTTAAAATATGTTTGTAGCATCGTTTCTAATTTCTTAATATTATATTTAAAATACCTGTACCTAAATAAATGTACATAAGTAAGTGTATCATCTTAACTAGATTGCTAATAGACTTAAACTTTTTATTTTAATAAAAAACTAATTAAGATTTCACTAGAAGTCGCAACTAGGTGGCGCTGAATGACTAAAGAAATAGGGAAAAAAATTTGAAGGAATTTTTTTTCTTCCCCAATTATAGTGCCAATTCCGAAGTGAATTTTGGGATAAGTTAAGTACAATCATTTTCATATTTATTACAATATAATTATAAGAAACAGTATATGAGGGATATACTGTTTCTTATAATTATATCTTGATTAGTAATACAAACAATATAGATAATCAAAAACTCTACAAAATTCACATTTCTAAAAAATAAGTAATTATTCATACGTTATACATTATAGCCACAAGCCACTACGACTAGCTGGGGTAAACCACCTCAACCCAGCTAATCGGTAATGGCTGCATGTTTCCACTTTCATCTAAAATATAGATTACATGAATATAAATTACCTTTGGTAAAATGTAATAGGCTTTCACTGGATCAATATCACTTGAAGTAATAACACAAATTATACTCAAAAATCTTTCCGTCTCCTATACTATGAATAATGACCGCAATTAATTGATATTACATCAATTAATTGAAGTCATTATTCGCTTTTGTCTGTACTTCAAAAAGTTCTCCCAATTCAAACCTAAACATATATCTGACAAATTTTTTTCAATCGTCTTTTCATATCTGAACAGCTTCTCAATCAATAAGAATTATTCATATAGAACATATAACGTTGATGGATTCTAGAAATATATTTATGCCACTATATTTCTACTTTACTGCCTACGTCTTCTCGCTTTCAATTCACCTTAAAATCATATTGAATTCTTAATATCCCCTCACTTTTTCATAGTTCCAATTGTATTCTGAATACCAGAATACTCTCCCGATGTCTCAACATGGAATTCTGCGGCAAATTTTTCAGTGTCCATACAATTAGACTGTGGAATTGAGTCGATTCAACTATACATACTACATGTGGCGGCTGGTATAACTACTTTTAAACCTATTGATATATCTACTTCAACATTATCTCGGGTAAATATGATATTAAATTTATTAATTAAATAAGGATGTAAAAATATTTCCTTATAAGTGATTATTGTAGCAACAGGATGCACTAGACTTTGAAGTGTAATAATGAAATAATATTATATTAAAATAAAAAAGGAAAATTTTGCCGAACATATTGATTATAGTAAATAAAATATGCAGTACACTCAATAAAATGCTTAATTGACAGGTAAGCTGTAAAACATTGAAATAAATTAGGAATCAAGCGATTTTTGTTATCATACTTAGTTAATTAATTTCTACTTCAAGTACTTCAGCTTGTAGTTTCTACATTTTTTTCATCTGTTGACTGTATTCAACTGCTGCTGAACTTGTATTTGCGTGATGTAAGTAATTGTGATGTTAGATCTTGAGTGACTTTCTCCATACAATTGTATATTTAATTAAGAATTAATATTTACCAGTAGCACAATAAAGCAAAATGTAGATATTGTACAATATATTATTACTATTCAAACAACATTTCAGCAATTGTGGCCATTAGAAATAATTAGCTTTATTTTATGCCTGACAAGTTGCATAGCTGTCTTATCATTTGTCTGTACCGTCAGTGAGATGTTGGTTCTAGAATTTCGTAAATTGAAAATAACCATCACAAAACTAAGACTTTCACACCAAGTGTGTAAGTATTTATTAACATACCTTCAAGACATTAATTATATAGCGTACCAATAGCACCACCTGGTATCCTTTGTACGCAGATGGTGTTATTAAGGTTCAAATCGACAATTAATATGAACGAAATCTAATTTCCTTACTAATTGAGCAATTTGATCTAACATATGAATGTGTAAATATGTATCGTCTGGCTTTCATTCTTATTCGAACAAAGGAACCATTTGTGCTGACATTTGAGAGAATAGTTTTTTTTCACTTTTTACAATTGTACGAAGACTGCGACTTGTAATTGTTATTTTCCATAAGATATATAGCAATTATTTTTAATTCACCTCTTTCCCAATAATAATAAGATATGACCACATGATAAGTGTCTCATATGATGTTATATAATTTGGAATAAATCAGCTTTCATACAATCTATGACTATATATTTAGGCAATCTAACTGCATAAATCTATTTATAATTAACCATGTGTAGTACAGTGGAAGCTAAACTTATTCTGATTATTGTTAAAATAATATTTATTTTCTAATCACTTATTATTGCGAACCATTCAAACTGGCATTTTGCATACAAATCAAATTGCGATTCATTAACAATTGACTGCATAAATAAAACAGCAATTGTAGCAAAGCACGGTCTGTGTTCTCGTAGATCTCAAAACTAAATATATTGAGGGATGAAATAATTTCAAGTTACATTCTATTCATAATTACCAAAGCTATCTAATGGTTCTGTGGTAAGTTTAAAATGGCCTATTTGTCACTCATTATGAACAAATCAGCCAGCACAGGGGGAATTAGAGTTTGTTGTATATAATATTCTAAGTCAAGATGAGTGGCATAATTTAGTTGCAGCTATATGTAAAATATACAAGGTCAGTAACATAACTACTTGCTTATAAAGCATCAGTTCCACTTACTGTCACATACTCATTAAATGAATAAATCTTTTTAATTTTATCATTAAAAATAAATGAGCAACCTAATATCTGGTTCATGTTAATCAAATATTGACTATAGTGGAAATAAGAGAAAAGTAAAGCGTGCACATTGTAACGTAAATTAGCTTCTCCCTGTAGCATCACTCACATATTATTCTTTCATTTTCGTGATGGATCTTTTCTCCAGTAATAATGTTTTCACCTCAAAGTATCCTTAACTGGGACAAAACTGTTTATTCTAT
The DNA here is from genome assembly GCA_039881145.1 of Druceiella hillmani. Taxonomy (NCBI): domain Eukaryota; kingdom Metazoa; phylum Arthropoda; class Insecta; order Lepidoptera; family Hepialidae; genus Druceiella; species Druceiella hillmani. The sequence goes on from JAYKKI010000036.1 coordinate 22,948,587, forward strand.
AATTTTTTTTTAATTTTAGGAAGAATCACTGCAATATTTTTAACTCTTTGTAAATCAGTTTTAAACCTACGCACTTGAGTAATAGTAATTAAATTTGAAATTTCTCAAGATATTTAAATCGTTTAAGAAACACTTAATGTATATTTTAATCATTGTTTCCGTTAAAATTTATTTCAAATTGGTTTGATAGTTTTTACTTGATTGTCAAACAAACATATAAACAGATACTTATTTTGATTGTTTAAACAAAATAAATATTGCAGTTATGAAATTAAATATACCATATTTTTAAAGTCATTTTGGTGGCAGATTACGCTGGTGCCATTTCCAATTCAACTTATATCATTAGCTTTCTTCCTATTATAATATCCTAAATTGTTATGCCTGTAATGAATTAATATTTTTTAGGTCTAATTGTATTCAATTCTTGGTAATCTCTCGAGTTAAATATTTAGTTTCTGATTTTTCAGTTAGTACTTGCCTCTTTGTTATATAGCTTTGTTAATGCACAATCAATATTCCATATTTTTTCTACTATTTCTCTGTTAATCGCTTTAAAGAATTATAAAATACCATTCAAATTATCATAGAAACAGAAAGCATTAATTTAGTTGTAACATGTAGCTGCGAAGCAAACAACTGACTATAACTAATCTAATAATCATTATGGAACATACGAGGGTGAAACAAATATTAACTGGACTTGTCTTATTGATACTCCATAGGTGGAGTGAGCAACGTGACGTCTTGATATATGTCAGGTGGAGGAGTAAACCGGTTCAGCTCGTCAGAGCAGATTAACTGTTAGTAGCATTATGTCTGAAATGTCTGAACAAGAGGTGCACACATCTGTTGGGCAACGCATTATTATAAGATTTTTGTCACGAAGGGCGTAAACCTGCCGATGTTTTGCATTGACTAACTGCACAGTTCTCTGAAAAAACACTTTCAAGGACCCAAGTCTACAACTGGCACAAACAATTTTCCAATGGCTGAGAGTCAGTGCAAAATGAGATCCGTGCATATAGACCATGGATAAGTATCAGTGAGATGAGTATTCTTGCGATCCGTGAGATGATTAGAGGAGACCACCACCTTACTACATTGTAAATTGTTTCACACATTGGAATATCATATGGGAGTGCCCAATCAATCATTTTTGGGTTATTTGGGTTACCGAAATGTGTCGGTAAGGTGGGTTCCTTGCCTCTTAATGGAAGATCAGAAAGCAAACTGTCTTGCCATGTGTGAAAACTTTTGGCATGATATTGAAGAGAGGGGTATGGTTTATTGAGGCATATTGTAATCTGTAATGAGACATGGGTGTATCATTACATGCCAGAGTCTAAGAAGGATAATATGGAGTGGCAAAAACCTGGACAGGCGGCACCATAGAAAACCAAAACCTATTTTTCTGCTGGGATAGTTCTTTCAATGATTTTTTGTGATTGCAGAGACATATTGCTCGTTGATTTTTTATATGAATGGGGTATAGTTAATGCTGCTTGACGAAGTGAAACTGGCCTATCGACAAAAAAGGCGAGACATGACCATTCGAAGTGCGATTATGCTCATGACAACAGCTGCATTAACCCAAGAAAAATTGGATAAAATTCATTCGAAAACTCTGGAACATCTGCCCTACAGTACCGATCTGTTGCCATGTGTCAACCACATGTTTGGGCTACTCAAATAAGGTCTGGGAGGTCATCACTTTGACGACGATGAAGATGTAGAAATGTTCGTGCGCAATCGGTTACAAACGTGACCAGATTCATTCTTTGATAATGGAATTAATAATGGAATTAACTTAATTCCATCACCTTAATAACGATTCAGTTCGAAAAATGTTTGAATAAAAAAGGAGATTATATATTAAAATGTATTACGAATATTATTTACTGTGCCAATAAATATTCTAAAACAAAAGTTAATATTTGATTTACCCTTATACAATACTTTAAAAAAATGTTCCAAAAAAATTGTACTACAGAAAAATCAAAGCAAATCTGGCTGACTTATGCCAATCCAAATGTTACTAATTGACCCGCATCGCAATTTTAAAAGGCAGCTAGGATTCATTTTCTAGTAGTGAAATGTGGACGAATTTGACTTTTGATCCTTAAAACTGTTTGTGTCAGCATGTATCACTCCTATTGTATCGAATTACACATTGCAAAAATATTAATCAAAGTCTATCTCAAACTATAGTGCAATTCAACATTTCTACACAAAACCTGCACTAGAGGAGTGGGCTTCTGAAAACTTTTGTTATCAAAGAAGGTTTCATCAGAAGTGTTGGCTGTTTTTAAACTCAAACACGTCCATAGAAAAATCCAGGTTTATGGGTGTCATATTTGTTGTGTACATAGAATTTCACATAAGTAGAGTATTTCATTATATACACACATATTTATATATATATATATCTATATATAAATATACATATATATGTGTATATATATATATATATATATATTTATATATATATACATGTATAAATATGTTTATAAGAGCTATATCTAAATTAATTGCAAGGAAGCTTTTTAAAAATGGTAATTAAATAAGCAAATTTGACTATTTGTCTCCTAGTACGCAACTGACTATATCTTTAGTAGCTGATAAAATTAACTCTTCAGCAATATTGATGTATTTCTGGTATTTGTGATTTTTATGTCGTAAGAAAAGATGCATAGAAACAGTCAGAGTTAATGGAAAGGTATTCTTCGTAGAATTTTTGAAGAACCCAATTCTTTTTTTTCAAATAAAAAATCTAAAGGATTATTAATGTATATACTTTGTCTCCAAATGTCTTCGCAGCAGTAATGGCTTAATCAAGCTGTTTGCGAGAACTTCTGGGCATGTTACACATTGTGACTCTGGATATTGAAATCCATCTTCCCATGTAATTTCAATTTTCAGATAGTCTTCATTATATTTCTTGTTTTTGCTGATGAAATTATATTTTTTCTGGTTTCTGCAGAAGTTTTGTTTGAAACTGAACTTTCAGCAGACAAAATTTGCGTAGACAAAGTTTTAACAGTTTGCGGACTGGATGATTATGTTTTAGTATCTGGACATTTTGCTTACAAATATTCATGTTTAGAACTCTTATTTGATGGAATTTACTTGATTACTTTATTTGCTGGCTGCCTGAAATATGTGCCAATTATTCTTTTTTTTTTCACAAACAAGTAAAACAAGGAATGCTTGCATATGTAACAAACACAATTAGTGTGGGCCTGCTGGTGAAAAGAATCGCTGCAACCTCCCTACTGTGTGAACCATGTCGCAGCTCTAAATGTGTGAGTGCGAGTACTACATAAGTAATGGTCTTGTGTTTCATACACACAAGTCAGTCAATCAGCATTTTTTTCTTTGTTCCACTATTAGAGAAAAGGTACCCAGGAAAGAATTTCTTGGGTAAACTCTCTTAAAATGAAACTATTAAAATGTTTTAGAGGGACTATAAAAATGTTTAGGGGAATATAGCCACATATTAATAATTTTTCATTTCATTTTGCGTCTCTTATTATCTTCCTTTTTTTTCATTTAACAAAAAAGAAAAATATTATGGAAGGATATCAAAGAAGGAAAACAAGACAAATCGCGGAAGGGAAGAAAAACAAAATATAAAAGGGAACAAGAAAAGAAAAACAATTGTTATTATCTGCTATAGTTTGCCCAACAAAATATATTTTCTTATATCATACAAGAGTTTGTTTCTAAATTTTTAATGAGAGTATACCATTTTATATGTTTTACAATAGTGAAGTTTGTGTGTTAAAATATTTTCTAAAAAGATGGCGAAGTAGCCAAATCACAGTTTCACAACATGAATTCAAATGATTACAAAATGAATTTAAAATAATGAAATAAAGGATAACGATTCCTAATAGTTTTGCAGTAAAGACTCGAATGTTGTTAAGTGGAAAACATGCAATTATATGTTTAATGAAAAGACATAACTCACAAAAATGACTCGTTACTAATGACTGGTTTTCTAAAGGAACGTCTCTTAACTATTATGCAATAAGTATTTACAATTATTTAAATTTATTAGTAAAAATTAATTTGCAAACATTTTGTTTTCTTAGAAAACTGGAACAAATAGAAATGCAAAAATAAAAAAATTGCAATAAAAGCAATCATGCTTTACAAAAAAAATATAAGTGTATTGTTTACCCAGCAAAGTACGCCCACATGTTGTGCCAGCTCAAACGTATTAGCATTCACATAGACAACGATTAATACAATAAACTGTTTACAAATGAACAGATTTCTAAAAGAACATATATTGTAAAAGTAGCTGTGGCTATTTTCCCAATGGTTAATATTAAATTTGTAAATTATTTATTAGTTTTTTATAAAATAGAAGTTTACATCAAACTATATAAAAAAAGACGAGAGACTAAGAAATGTAAGTAAACGCAAATGTGTTTCTGTCATTACGAGTTACTTTTATCTTATTTGCATAAAAAAATTATTGATCTTAATCATTTTATTTTGGATCCAATAGCCTACATGATCTGACCGGCTATACTAATTTAATTATACCCCATTCAATAATGTTATTTGGACACTTGTTAAATTAAAAACTTGAAACATGTAAGTTTTTATTTAATTACTGCAAAAAATTAGAACAAATACAGATGTTAAATATATCTTTATTTCATCGTTTCTCGAGGTAAATCATTGGAGTAGCACTTGAACACAGTTGGGCAAGGTTTGAATCTTGAAATGAATCCTTAATTTTTTTAAAGAAATTTAATATGAAAGAATTCTTATATAATAGTTTATATTCAGATATCAAATATAGCTGAGGAAAACAAAAATATACATAATTTTTTAATCACTCGAGAAGTGATTGATAACATTGGTTGCATGCGAGTCTTGCTGGCATATAGACATGGCACTCTGTTTGGGTACAGCCGTAACTCTATATACTATAATCTCAATTATTTTGATTGGGTGATGATTTGATCAAAATACACTTTACATGTGAATTTTGTTTTAATTTTAAATTAAACTATTTACTGTATTTTATAACATTGTACATTTTAAATGAAATTAAAGAAAGAGATAGTGCAATTTCTCTTCATGTTATTGGTTTTATTTTGTACTTTTTCTATTTGTGCCGATGAAAAATAAAAGTTTTTCAAGGTTTTACAGTTTGACAAAAAATTATATTCAAAATGTACTTTTGAAACCTAGCATAGGATCATAATGGTTTCTTTGTTTTATCATTTTTGGTATAAAACTTCGAGAATTTTTTGGTATAAACTAAAGAGATCTTAGTTGTATCCTTAAACACTATAAATTCAATTATTTGTGGAGGGTATAAACACCTACAAGATGAAAATTATGATTATTCTCAAAATAATGTAATGATTTATTCTGAAATATCTTTCTAAGTTAATATCATTATAGAGTTTAGAATCATTATTTTCCATAAGTTTATTATTTTGGCCATTACTGATGTACATATGTTATTTTCTGTACTGATGTACATATCTTATTTTCTGTACTGATGTACATATCTTATTTAATATATATTATTAATTCAAGGTAATAATCTCATTACCAGTGAGGAAAAAAAAAGAAATACTTCAAAGTTTTCTTTACATAAATTAAAATTTAAAAAATTACGTGAATACTTCATTATATTACTGTTGCCATTAAGACTTGATAAAGTTGTACCAATTATATAAAGAAATAGCCTAAAGTCCTAGAAATAAAAAACCGCTACTTTAGCTAACCAGTGTTACCATCTTAGCTTCCCATGTTGAGAATAAAAGGGCTTTGGTCTTAGCACAGATGACTTATTATCACAGTAAGGCATTTTTATGTTCTCTCATCCGTTTAACACATTGGAATGTTGTCAAGTTTGTGACAACTTCTTTTTCAATAACTTTTTAAAGAAGTTTTGATGACCAGGTGTCAGCATTTAGATGGACTCAGTAACTCACAGTGCTCCTTCATGTCATATACGTATGTCTTTTGTGCTTTGTAATTTTTTCTGATACCTTATTATGATCACTTGGTTAAATTCCTGGACACTAACCTGGCTGTTTTTTAATGCAACCCAAAAATATTAATTTAATTTTTAGTGAAGGTTCTTAAATAAAAATATATGTAATTATTCCATCATGCATTTGTTGCAAGCAAAGTTTAAACCCAGTTACAGATTATAGATAAGGATCATATTTTTTTAATGGATTTTTGTTGAAGATAATCTGTTCCTCAGGAGTTATATAGTGAAAATTGCTCATGTTGACGAGGTGATATTGCATAATTAATTGTTATAAAGTTTATTTACGAAGAGTACTCCACTCTGGTTCTCAATCAATCTGAACACGGCGGATTTTGCAAATTTAATAAATTTATTATTGGACATAATAATTTGTTTATCATTTGATCATTCATAATTGTAATTTGAATTGATAAATCAAATACGTATGATATCATTTTTCTAACTTAAATAATTCATTGCACGACTCATAATTAACACAACCAAAGTGACCATTAAAATAAAATTAATTATTGCGCTTGTTACGAAACCACAATAGTTTACGCATACACATAGTTAATGTGCACATTAAAAAGAACACTTTTCAAGTTACAATAAATGTTAAATGCAATAAATGTGTCATCTGAGTTTGCAATACTTAAATAGTTTCAAAAGCTTATGCCCTCATATTTTTCTGTTGAGACAAGCATTTAAATAAACATTCACCAGGAGATTCCTGGACGAATCATATGCTCAGCCAGCATCTATGCTCAGTCCGGTGGAATGAAAATGTGCTGTTTCTATGCTTTTTTATAATTTATCATAATGTGAAAGTGCCTTAAATTTATCAAAGCAATTTTTATGAGTCATCAAATCTATAGTTTATAGTGGTGTATTGGTGGTATACATTTTATGATTGAAGATAAAATTACAGTATAGAAAACTGTGGTTACAGCGTACACTCTAGGCGGTGATTAAAATTATGAAATACAACTGATTAATTACAGAAATACAACTAACCTAAATCTGTTTAACAATCGTATTTATATATACTGAAAACAGGCCAGTGAACATATTAACGAGCAACTTATTATCAAAGATAGATTTTAGACATGATTTATAAAGTATGTCTCACATTTTGTTTAACATCATATCTGTTTACAGAAATGGATTTTATACCGATTATGGTTATTGTGGATATTCCAATCCGTATCGAAAATTTATTTAGAGAAACTTAATAATTTTTTCTCTTAATTTAATTTATACTGTTTGACAACACATTATATAAAGAAAAAGGTAACAATGATATATTATAATTATTTTTTATTACATAATTTTACATAATTTATGGAACAATTTGGTTTACATTTTACAGTAAACAAGCTGAAATGGAAATGAGAAACAATAAAAATATGGATATAACATTTAAAGTAAGCATATACGAAACAAGGAGACAAGTAAACAGCACTATATAATTTTTAGCCAAACATTAAAATGTGTAAAATTGATAACAAATTTAATTGTAATTTTTAAGTTAAGACAGATCATCGACATTAATGAATTGAATTAGAACAACAGAATAACTCATAATGAAACCCAGAAAATGGAGCAGCAATGAAGCTCGCAGGTTGAAAGACTTAAATATTTGGAACTGGCTCAGTTTGCCTGCTTCTATCAGGTTTTCAATAAGCTTCATGTGATGTCGTACAACGAATGCTGAAAAAAGCAAACGGTATAACCTCATATTAAGGTAATGTTTTAATGAATCGAAGAAATAGTTTCTCGGTTCCGAGTTTCACATATACTATTAAATGTTGAATAAAAGGGAAACTGGTCCATTTTCAAAAAAAACTAACAATGGTTACCAACTTAGTCCTGAATTAAAATCAGTGCTTATGAAAATATAAAGCTTATGACGCTTTTACGAAAGTATTAACTAAAATAGAATAAATTAAAAATGGTTAAATATTTCATGAAATTACATCCTATTTACAACAAAATTATATTCTGAAGTATTGGTTTATAAATATAGAGATACATGCTTCATAGACGTATATAGACATAAATCAATGTAACAATAAATTATTTTCTCATACGCTAATACTTTATTTGCTGTTATAAACTGGATGATTTCCTAAATTTTAGTGATCAATAGCAGCTGTGAGGAGTGAAAAACAGTCTGACAGATATAATGTAATACATATATAATCATAAATGAGTATGTCATATTAAGTTTTAAGATGAGTTCATTATGTGGGTTAAAGGTAACAGTTCTTTAAGAGCATGATAAATTAACAACAGTCGCCTAATGGGTATCTTGGTCGGTTGAGAGGAGGAATGGATTTAAGGCACACATCAGAGTTACATTCTAACGCAATTGTGTTACGGCTTTTTTTATTTTATAAATATAGATAAGTATAAAGTAAATCATATAATCAGCTGTCGATATATAGTATCTCTGCAGATAACATAGTCTGAGCAGAAAAGTGGACAGGGTTTCAAACTAAATTTTGTAATCGCGCACATTTCAAAAACTCTTGTCGGCCATCTTGTAACTTGGAAGTTTTGTTAGTCCAACTAAATTTAAAAGTGCAAGCCAATCAACATTAATTAAGGTGTTCAACATATTGTATTATATTTGATTATATATATATATACTTCCTAATTCTAAGGGTGAATTTGATGTTTAATTTTATGTTGTTTACCAGATAATTATTTTGTAATTTACTAATAATGTGTTTACAGAGTAATAATTCAATACTTTTGCAATAAAAGTATTAGGTTGGTACTAAAAAAATATACAAAATTCGCTCAAAACATAAAATGTTAACCCGAGCATGAGACGCGATATTCTATTCTTATTATGGGAAAATATGCATTTACTGCAAATTAAATATAGATGAGAGTGGAAAATAAATTGGAAAAATTTAAATGTACCCATTTATTAGAAAATTTGGTCTAGGGTCTCTGCAAAACCCTGTCTTATTTTATGAGCATCAATTGGATTTGGCCACAAAATTTCCTCTACAAAATAGAAAAAATTCAAAAGAAAACAAAGAATTTGAAATGACTTTTTCATTATTAATTATCCTACTGACATATATGACGGAACACGATGTATAGGAACCAAAGCAGTGGTGGGCATAAATACTCTCAGAGTCGCATTGTTAATAAAAACTATAGATCACAACCAAAACCTGGACTGTGTTTCTAGAAATTTTATAGGTTGGATTTAAGAATTGTATCATCATTTAGAATACCCTTTGGCAACAAATTTAATCGTCAGTGATATGTTATATCATTGTGTCCTTGTGTCTCATGTTTGTCTCATATCTTAAAATGTATAAATTATATTCCACCATAGATATTCATCAACTTCTCTCAAAGTGTTCTGTAATATTACTACTTTTTTTTGCAGCTAATTGCTTTCAATCCCATTTTCAATTTCTTTTCTATAATTTCCATTAAAATGTTCTCTGTGTCATCATTATCTTTATTTGATATTTTAAAATAAATAAATTTTAAAAACAAATATATTTTCAAATTTGGTTATTAAAATATAAAAATGCTATAAGGACTTATCGATCATTAAAAATAAAAAAGCAGATAAATCAATTTAAATTCTAGATTTTAGTCGACATGTATAAGTTTCAAGATATATTGTAAAATGTTTATATCTTTACAGTTTAGTAACTTCAATCTGTGGGATGGTTCCTAGATAAAACTGCTAACAATTGGAACTGGAAAATTTCATTGGTCGTTTAGCATTTATAATAAATTACTGCTGCACTGATATGCAGGGTAAGTAATCTTGCAAATAGAATCAATTGATATTTGATTTGTCAGTTCATTCAATTGAAGACAGACATTTTCTCCGCCGATAGCATACATTTTAAATCATTCATAGTTAAATAGTCATTGCGAATCATTTATAGTCACTATGAATTATATATAGTCAGTCTTTTCATAAAATCTCATGTTTTTTTAAAATAAAATCTACCCCCTTCTAAACCAAATCATGTTCTTTAAGTGAACAAAGCCAGTCCTTATGCACTTTACTGATTTTATTAATTATATATAAAAAAATTAAATAATTTTGTTATCTGAGACGGGCTGGTTTATTATTTGTCAACCTAACACTTCTATTATTTTTATAACTACAAAATATATACATGTCTATTCTGGAGGAAAAACAAGTACCTAGTCAAACAGGATTACATCGTTCAAAATGTACATCATTTGAAAATAATTTATCATGAAAAAAGTATTCTCCTTGAATAAGTTAGCCTTTAAAATAAAATGTACCTATTTCAATTATAATACATTTATTAAAGAGTCTAGCCCAACAGGTTTTCAAAAGAGAAAGTTAAAGTTAGAAGAGGCTAAATTACCAGATAGATTTCAGTCAAAGTATTTGATAGAAGGAGAAGCTAGTTGAGAACAAAAAAGTATGAACAAAAATTAAGAAAGAACAAAAGTAAAGAAACTTAACATTAATCAGCAGATTTACAAATAGAACATGAGGAAATTACTATAACCATACGTGATGGGACTTTTGTAACGAAAAGGTTGTCATTAGATTAGTAGATTTAGGCACTATGGAAGATGAAATTAATGGAAACTCATTTTTCTCCATAAAGCAAGAGAGGAAGCCAGTTTTGTAGAACCTACAACAAGATCACATTCCAAGTGTGCCTTCATTTCATTTAACGATGGTGCTAAATTGCCAATGCCCATATTAAATTACGTCCCAATTAAAATCATCAAGCATTACTGTAAAATATGACCGTCAAGAGGGACCTTTTCGTCTTTTGTGAAAGGTTGAGAGGACTTCACAAAGATGGTTCAATACATGTGTGAATGCTCATTATGAGCACTTACTATTTAGTCATATTCATTATTTAAAATATGGAAGAAAAAGTGAATATATTGGAAGAAATATCTGTATATCAGTATCAAGTATACATATTCCCATTTTATGTGGCTTTACATTTTTAATATGTTTAGAATTTTGTAATACTATCTTAGAAGTTAATTGAACTCAGAAATCTTTAGAGATGTCAAAAATTATGTTTGATAGAAAAAAAAACTAAAGGTTCAACATGCTCTTTTAGTTGAAGAAATAAACATTGATTGGTTATCAATGTTGGTACTCAAAAGTGTGATGCAATGGGTATTTATATTGAGAGGGTGGTGGATTAAAATTAAAAAACACATCAGATGACTACTATACAATGCTGCCTTAACATTACAAGTTGAAATAATTTTGATACGTAAATTAATTATTGTAACCAAAAATTATTCAAGTATTGTCAACCCAAATATTGTTACAAAAGTCCTCTGTGATGGAGGAAAGTGTACCACATTTAAAATTGTTCAGTCAAAGTTTGTAATAAAAACTCGAGTCAATTATTTAGAATCCACTACAGAAAATGCATTTATGATGAAACTACTAATGGATTTACAGGTTATGAACAAATGGTGCAAGAATTTAAAATATTTTGTATGAGCCATTAACATGAGTGCATAAGCAGCCTCTTAAAGACAGGGCCCGAGTCACATAGATAGCGCATTGACACCTTTAATATATATTCCTTAATTATAAAATTATTTATCCTCTTGTTTTTCTTTAGCTTTTGAATAAGCTATTTGAAATATGAAATAATTAAAAATTAGATGAAATCAACTGCGACAGAAGGCAAATTAATAAAATTGGCAACTCAATTCAAAGAATAATAATCAAATATACTATTTAATATTGTTTTCTGTACTATCTCCATTTTGCTCTATTTCGATAAATTGGTAAATAGTATATATAAATATTTTTTCTTAAAAACAAGTCATATAATTACACACCCCGTACAATGATTGCTTAATTGATTGATATGCCAGCACTCTTCATCTTCACTAACAAAATGAATTACGTAACCGAGAAATCAGGAGGTGATTTTAAATTAAAGATTTTCTGTAAAATTTGTATGAAATTCTGCCAACATCTCCATTTTTAGGTGCGAACTGAAATGATTTGGGTAATCTATAAAGTAACTGACAGATAGAGCTCGCCTGCATGAGAAGGAAAATAACAAAATTTCTTTACAAATTGCTAGGGTTGGGAGTTAGTCTTGGACAAACTCAGGAGGTATGATATTGGTGTTTGATCATTATTTTAAGGAGGTTATGACATTTCGTACAACGCATATAAAATATATTGTCATTATGACATTAAATGGAGTTTTAAAAAATCTAATGAATGTAAACATTAATCTGTGCAAAGAAATGTAATTAAATTTTAACTATTAATTTCTTCATTAAGCATTCTGTTGTTGCATTGTTGTTAATGATAATATTATATAACACAAAGCATATTGCAAATAGACTTCTATAACCTATATATGGCTTTTATATATATATATATATATATATATATATATATATATATATATGTATATATAAATATATATAAATATATATATATATATATATATATATATATATATATATATATATATATACGTATATATAAATTCCATATAATATAATAATAAATTTATACGGAATGCTCTCTTCATGGCAAATGGAAAATAATATTCTATCAAATACTAAATTTAATTCTTGGTCATCTTCAATGATGATACATATAAAATTGAATATATGAATATGTGAATATGTCATGCATATAAATATCAATATTATATTCTTTAATACATTGATAATTCTGAAATCAACAAAGACAATTATTACAATACACAATCACCACAACATTCACGTTGGAATGAATTAACTACCCAACACAGGAGAGCTCGAACACTCAGTTCATTGCTAGGGGTGTTGGGAGGTTGAAATCCTCGAGTGTTGGAGGTTGTGGTCAGATGACAAAGTTAATAAATTGAAATGCCAACTATCGATCTAAACTCACACATTTACTGAAATACTATTTAATGTAAGTGTAATGAAGTTTCATAGAAATTGAGATAAAAAATTCTTTTGTGTGACTTCACCCGTTATTATCCTGTAGAATTATAACAAAATATATAATCTACGTTGCCTACTTAGCTTTGAGTTAAGTTAATGATAGATTATTGATTATCTATCTATTTATACATGACAATACATTTATTGATAATCTATCCGTCTGTGCTTGGTCAGATTGCTATTGTGCTCTATTTCCACACAAAACTTTAATCCTATATTTATATACATGACCCATTACAATATCAATTTTCAAGTTATCTTATCAGATAAAATAATTATTGGACTCGAAAAAAGCAAGTTGGCCTCTATATGCGAAATATTTAGAGACTAATGTGTAATTTAAAATATTATTCAGACAATAAGTATTTATTTTATATAAACATAGTATTGACATTCAAAAAAGTCAATTGTAAATAAAAATAGTTCACTTACGCAATTCATCGTCGACTTGCATTGACGTTAAATGAGATTTTGTTGTTTCTATCTGCAAGTACATATTCTCACACATGAGACACATTGTCATCAACGATGTAACGTCATGGAAGGGCCGTAACATGCAAATTATGTAAAGTAACATGTCTCCACTCTGAAATATTGTCTTTATTAATGAATGTGGGATAAAAAGAATATTATTTTATATAGAGTTTATATTCAGTCAAAATTGATTTCATAACGTTGTGGGCAATTTTGGACAGACATTTTTCAAGTCTATTGCAGCTTACTGATAAATAATCATTCAAGTGTTTATCTTCCTTTTCTATATTTACAATACTATTATTAATTACAAAATTTCAGCCAAATACATTATGAAAATTAAAATACATCACTTCGTCATATATTAAAGAATTGCTTAATCTATTTGTTTGTAACTTTCAATGATGGAATTCATTATTTCAAAGGATGGTCACAGGCTATAAAACTGTATAATGTTGTCGACACGCATATAGCAATTATTCAACAAATATTCTGCAAGTGACAGAAAAACCACAAACCACCTAAATTATTTATTTTAATTTAGGTAATACCAAAGTAAAAAGTAATACATGGAACTATTGTAGCAATTAATTTTTTCCAAAAAATTTCAGAACAAGATTAGTCATGGTCACAGTTTATAATGGTACTAAATAAAATTAATACAACCTGGTTTACTCACTGCTGGGTGTAAATCTCTTTACACGAATTTATGTTGGGTTCCTTTCATCCATAACAAATTTGTAATAGTTTTGAATAATTGTATATATTAATTGAGAAAACCCACAAAATTGTTTTAAAATGTTTTACTGAGTGTACCATTGCTTTTCCTCAGACGCATATTCTTTATTGTATGGAGAATTTGTTAGTTTATAAAACAAGTTTTAGTCCTAAATCCTGTTTTCCGTATTACCATTATCCTTTTATTTTTATGGCTTTGTAGTTTATTAACCTTTTAATTGCAAGTTAGTCAATATATGTGTTGTTAATACTCACATTATACTTAAAATTTTCAAGATACAAATATATGTTAAATAGAATGCCAGAAAACATCAGAGCGAGTGACATGAATATCTAAAAAATGAAGTTAAAATTAGTTCATAATAATAATTTGTATGATGTTTTTGAAAGTGTTTAGTCAAAGTTAAAATAATATTATGAAGCTTTAAGTAAAACATTCAATACAAACCTGAAATTCAAACATTTTGTTTAAGTAGGGGCATAGGTCTAACAAGCGAATGTAGAATTGAGATAGATGATGAATGGAATTTTCGTTAAGAGGCAATGCAAATGTAAAATGATTGTTTGAATTGGGATTATGTTGTGGACTCCCAAATACAGCATCGACAGATGTGACCATGTTTCCTTCATTTTTACGTTCAAAGAAAACATTCAACATTTCCACACGTTTTATTATACTAAATAAAACCAAACAAAATAGTATTACTTCTAGATCAAAAATAATGACAGCAATAATATTGTGTACAGCATAAATGTATGAAATTGGACCAAATTTTATACTTCCAGCTACAAGATAAATACTGGCATAGAGACTGTAATAGGGTATGAGAAGACCAATAAATATGAGGTTTCTACATTTATCCTTTCTCAACAAATTTCTTCTATGCTCTGACTCGAAAAGATAATCTATTTCTTGAATTTTCAGAATCAACCCTTCAAATACATTTCTGTCAAAAGTTATTTCAATAAAAAATAGATACAGGGCATAAATTATTTGAAGTGCCACGAATCCAATGTAGATGTAGGCTTGAGTTGAAGTCAAATTGCTATGGGTAAATATCAAAATGGCAACAGCAACTGACAGTACGACCAATGTTCCGATTATTAACAAACTGTATAATTTTCGACACCACAATGTACACCTGGTGGGAACTCGGTTAACAGTTTTTCTGTAAACACCAAACACTCGCTGACACACTAAAATAGGCCAAAGCGTATCTTCAATCGATTCTATACTCATGTTGTTTCTAGTGAAATATTTGTATTCAACCTAAGTTCCAGCACGAGTCGTTTATTGAGCGTTCGAGAAACAAGTGACGGTTTGCCCTTTAAATGTCTTTTGAATTAACATCCATTGTTATTTTATCACCTCGTGGAATCTACAGAGTGCTTAATAGGCAACAAAACATGACATTGGTTGTGTTTACCTGGGAAATTTATCAATCTTTCGATCTAGACCTTTTATATTTTACTCACAAAAATATTTGTAAATTCCTTTGAGCTCTTGACAGTGGGAAAATAATGGTAATTGCTTAATGTAAATATTTTAATACTAAATGGTTTTTTATCTTGTGCCATACGTCACATTATAAATTATTATTGTTTTTTGGTATAAATACGGACAAATTACAGACTTACATTTTTTGCTTGTACACCACAAAAAATAATAAAAAAACAAAGGAAATGATTACATAATTAAACCAACACAAAACAGCATCTCCCTAAACAAAATGCTCCACGCATTACCTTTTCAACGGGAACATTCTCTTTATTCAAGCAAATTTTGATATGGCATTTGTACCACAATTTGCAGTTTTTCCAACAACATACAGGTACCTTGCAGCATTAGTGTGGGAAGTGCTCAAATCTTATCTTTCATTATGAGGGGAAATTATTTTCATTTTAATAACTGCATGTGCAAAGGATTTGCAAGTTTTATGACCCCTCTATATAGCCAGTTGACCAATATTAAGCACGGAAGAATTTAAATTTTTAAATTTTTTTAAGAATTTCACAAATATCTATATTTTGTTTTCCTTATAATTTTTTATTTTCCAGGAACTAATTTAACAAATCCATACTTGCCATATGCTGATTATAGTTATTCTCTATTTAGGGACAACCCACCTTTATAAACTTTATGTTTCTTCTCACTCTGACTCATTCAATACAACTTATATTAAGTTTATGTTATGCTTCTATTCCAAATATATTTCAAAACCGGACGTAAACACTCGACGGTACCAAAGTGTAAGCAGTGTATAGCACCATTTATGGCATTTGTTTTGTGCTGCTGTACAATGTTGCAAGTCTTGGTAACAGACTTTTGTTCATCTATCGCTTTCAAACATACCTTGGAATTTTTTTTCTTAGTATTTCCTAACTTTAAGTAAGGGACTGTGTCCTTGGATTCACAATTAACTATTCAATATCTCATTTGAATAAGACTTCCTTCAGCATGATCTGAAATAAGGTTTGACAAATCCACAACATTCAAAGAAAGGGGTTTTCAGTATCTAAACACAAAATAAATTGACTTGCTGGCTGCTAGTATACACTTTCCAAAATAACATTTTTTATTTTTCAAACTAGAAACTCTTTATGAATATCTTTTATTTCTCACCTATACATACAGCACCAAAACAAAACAAATTTTGACCCAGTTTCTCTTACAAAGCATCAAGGTTGCTGTCTAATGCGTTTCTATTGTATTAATGTATTAATTTATTAGTTCCCTCTCCTATGATTAACATTAGATATCACTGCCTGTTTATATTCCAGCACAGTAGGCCAGTAGAGTGAAACATAATGCATTGAATGCAATGCAGGATTAAGTTCTGTTTACATCCTCCCTTTAAAATTCTTGCAAAGGTAAAGTATACACCACAACATGTCGACAGCCGTATGTGTGGTACTACTTCTTAATTTGCCACATTGTGCAAATTTTTTTTGTTGCGCTTCTGGAATTTGTATTATTTTTTTATTAGAATAAAAGTTAACTACCCACCATTACTATATGTTTTAAACTTCAGCTCGGCGCTTTACATTTTCAAGTTTGTTATTGATTTTTTGCTAAAACAAAATCTGTTTTTTTAAATCCCATGTTTTTTTATATAATGTAATAATAATGATATGGAAGGATAAAGGGAAAAACTTTCTTTAGCCTCTGAATTTTTAATAAGGCATATTGAAAGAAATAGGGCTGTAACGTGTGATTTTTAAATTGTATTTATCCATTTGGGAGCCAGAAACAAAAATAAAGCTCTTAAGTGAAAAATAACTTTCGTTAATATTTTCAAAACAAATGAATTCCTCAATGTAATAAACTGTTTTGTACATATCGAATATATTTAGCGTTAATTTTGTAGAAATTCATTATAATTTAATTTTTATTAAAAACTAAATGAAACTATATTAAGTAGTATTATTTCTACTTTATTAAATTCTTTACCACAACCTAGATTTTGTTGTATTACGACATCGTCAGGTGAGCAATTTGTCAAGATAAAGAATTTTTACAAATTGCCCCTCTGAAGATGTTGTCAAACAAGGAAACCTAGGTGGAGTTATAAGAATTAGTAAGAATTTAAATAAAGTAGAAATAATACTACATGTTGTAGATTCATTTAGTTTTCAATAAAAATTTAATTATTCCACACAATCGCAAACATCAATAAAACAAACTATCCAGATGCTCAAAGGTTATGTTTTGCTTCTTAATAAATGAAATAAAATCACAAAGAGATTAAAGATTAAAATGTTCCAAGACCTATTTAAAAGGCATCAAAATAACATTTAATGATCCTCAAACAAAGGTTAAGTCATAAGACAAATCAATTAGGTGCTGCATTACTGCAATTACTTTCTCAATAAACTCTCAAAAGAGGTCTATGGTTATGAATGAAAATTTTATGCTATATTGAGTATTACGAGGGGGCGTTTTTAAGTTTGCGGAATAGAAAAGTAGGTTATTAGTAAAGGTGATTATCGGAATGATAGCTAGTTAAGTAACTCATAATTAGTATAAATATCAAGTTTTATCATAATCAGATCATTAGTCTTTGAACTATCATCGAACAAACAACTCAATCTGGAAGAAAGTCTGAACTATGGACAAAATCAAGTACCACGCCGCCCAAGTTGGTAAGGATACCAAGCAAGGAAAGTCAGTTCAAACCATACTGAAAGAGATGGCATCCATTTACGGGGACTCTTGCCCGGGTAAAACCATGGTTTACAAGTGGCATAGTCTCATTAAACAGGGTAGAGACTCACTTGAAGGCAACCCACGCCCTGGTCGGCCGATCGAAATTACTACTCCGGAAATTATTGAAAAAGTTGAAAAATTAGTTTTGGAAGATGCCAGACTAAAGAAGGAACAGTTTGCAGAAATGGTTGGAGTATCGGATACAATAATCTTTTTTAATTTAAAATTCTCCATGATCATCTTGGCATGATAAATGTCAACGCAAAATGGGTGCCGAGAATACTCACACCGCCTCAAAAACAACGCTGCGTGGAGTGTTCTCGCGTGTTTTTTGACCTCTGTAATGAAGACAGGGATGGACTATTGAGTCGAATTGTTACTGGAGACGAAACTTGGGTTCATCATTATAAACCTGAGTCCAAACAAGACTCAATGCAATGGCACAAAAAAAGCACACCACCACACATGAAGTTTAAGTTGTCACAGTCGGCTGGAAAAATCATGGCGAGAGTCTTTTGGGAAGGGATCCTGTTAACGGATTATAAAGATAAAGGTGTTTTCATAACCGGAGAATACTATGAGTTAATTCTAGAGAGGTTGAAAGAAGCAATCAAGAAAAAAGAAGTGGAAAATTGGCCAAAGGTGTCCTGCTTTTGCACGACAACGCGCCCGTTCACACAAGCCGTATTGTACTGGCTGGCCTGCACAAAGTGGGCTTCGATATTTTGGAACACCACTCCCAGTGATTATTATTTGTTCCCAAACCTTAAAAAAGAACTTTGTGGAAAGAAGTTATGAAGCGATTAAGAAGTGAAGGACGCAGTTTCAGCTTATTTTTCGGGCACAGAGGAAACATTTTTTTATGAAGGTATACATAAGCTAATTGAAATATCTGAAAAAGGTGAATATGTTGAAAAAGAAAAATAATTTTGTGTTGTTATTCTCACTCCTTATCCTCCAATCCGTGAACTTAAAAACGTCCCCTCTTGCATGTGACTTGACACTGGTAGACTGACTATTATAAAACTAGTCACGAACTAGGAAGAAAAGTTCCATAAAAAAGACAACATTGAGGCACTCCAGCTTCTGGACTCCAAAAACCAAAAAAGATGACTCAAGGGATCAAGTTCCTTATGTTAGTGCAGTGAAGTAATATATCCACAAAAACAGAGTGAGTAATCAAATAATAAGCGATATAGCTAATAGAAAACTCTGGACTATTACTAAATAAGGTTTTAGGCTAAGATACCCATATTAAATTAGGTCAGAAACAAATTACTCCTTGTTCAAATTTATAAAAAGATTTTAATAAAAAATTTATTGTTGGTAGTCATGAGACTAGTATATTTACATTTTTAGTAAAAAAAAGTTTTCCTTTTATTTAGTGTCAAATATTATTTGAAATATTTACTTTTTTTATAGTAATATAATTGTAGTGTTTGTAGTAAAATTGGTGACTTAGCCTGTTTTCATATTAGCATAATTTTTGTTTTCAGGTAAAGTTAACGCCAAAAAGACCCGTGTCGTCCTATTGATAAAGAAATAATTCAACTGAGCCATAGATGTCGCAGCCACCATTGTCGCCAAGAAAAAAGAAACTTGTCTTTAAATTAAACAAGTCACAAGAAAAATGAAATAATAAGCAGCAGTACATCAGGATGAAGGGAAAAAATTATAACATTGCAGTCGGTGCTTGAAGAATTTAAAAAATGCAAAAGTTTTCAGGGTCACTTAAATGACCATACTACATCATGCAGTAATGAAACAATGCAATATTTAGTAGATAGGTTAAATATAAAAAAAAATTAAAATAGCCCATTCCAGTGAATACAAAGAAGAGCTTAAAAAATTTGAACTAACTCAGAGAGCGAGGTGACTAATTATATCCGTGAAAAGTTTGATTGTTGTTACTCATATAAACATACTTAGGAAATTATATCCGAGAGTCAATTGCGAACCAGGTTTCACAGTTGAATCATTCAATACAATAAAGGAAATTGCTAAAAAAAGAATCATTTTTTTGCATTAATTTTGATGAAATAACCGTTAGGGAATGTACTGAATTTATGGGCAATACACATCTTGCCATATTATTATAGGCAATGATTTGCATGGAGACGATTTAGCAATTACAAAACAAGTTCTAGTTTGGTTCCTTTCCAGGAAGGAGTTTCACAGCTTCGCAAAGGGCAAATTTATTAAAAATTTGCTTTGATTTACTTATTGTGACTGCATGTCTAGTGATTTCAATTATATTTGACGGAATCTCTCCAAAACTGAAATATATCTACTGGGCTTAAAATTAAATAGCAAACCAAATAATCCATACTTCACAGACAAAGCCAAAAAATATTATATTTTACTCGATCTGTGTCACTTATTAAAACTTGTGAGAAATATGTTTGGTGTCAAAAAAGTTTTAATAGTTGAAAATGGTAGAAAAATATATCTTTATCACGCAATTATACAACACACAAATGAAGGAAGACCTAAAATATTGAGACAAAATTATATTTAGGCATATTAATAATTTCAAACAATTAGTTCCTAAGTCCGTTGCTACAGCCATTCAGTACTGCCATGATTTTCTGAACTAATCACAATTTGGAAATTCAGATGCTATGCAATTAGTTTCCTCGTTAATAACACATTTGCTATTTTAATTTCAGGAAATGTCTTTCCGCTGATTTTAAAAAAATTTTGGGCCCTACTAAAAACAAGTAGTTTTTGACAAAAAACCTTTCAAGCATACAAATATTTTAGAAATTTAAAATTTGCAAATGGTGCTGTTATCATAAACTCTATGTTTGGGTTGGGCTGAGTTCTTAACCCTCAACTGGCCGGGTGGTTTTTTTGTAACATAATGGGCTGGGCGCGGTCACCGTGACCGCATGTACTTAAAGTATAATATTTTTATGATATTATAATAATAATAAATAAATAAAAATACTCAGTGTTACTGATAGTGTTTACTTTTAATTAGGAAAGAAAAATTAACAAAATATAACTTCTATTAATGCTAAATAAAAAAAAAACATTACTCAAACGCCAAAACGAAACAAAATCTCTAAACTTCTGTATAAATTCCTTAAAAAAAAAATTTCAACTAATTTTTTAAAAAAAAAATTGGTTTTGTTGTCTTAAGATCTCATATAATATAGAGAAAATAAAAAAATAACTTAAAAGATATTGTTAATGACAAATTGACAACCGTCAATCATGGTCTTGTTTCGTGACAATTGCGGCATATCTTTTGGCTACATTCGATACATATCGGCTTTCTACAACAAAAACATACATCATAGGTCTTTCGTTTTTTTTTGGGATCACAAGTATAGCATGTTTTTCTAGTTTCCAGCTTTTCTTCTACCTCGGGTATAGGTTCTTCTATGTTTAGTACTCTTCTTATAGCTAAGCGAAGCTGTCGAGTTAGATGTTGATTACTTGCTCGCTTATGTAAATGCGGTTTGACAAGACATAATGCGAGATCTTTCATAAACTGAAGCCTTTTAATCTTATCCTCTCGCACTGAGTTATAAACTATAAATGCAATAGAGCTCGCAATATCCAGCAAACGATAAAAAATTGTCATCGGCCCTCTACGAGTACGTCGGGCAGTGCTATAGTTTGAACATCTTTGATCTAATAAGTCAACCCCATATTTAGTCTCATTATAATACATTCTTACTGTAGGTTTTTTCTTGACATTATCTACTGCCAAATCATGATGCATGCTTGATACGAGTATAACCGACCTATTTTTTTTTTTGGGACATAAGATACTAATGTAAATTCATTTGTGAATCCAAACAAGGAACTTTCTACTTTACGAGTTTTTGATGGTAAAAAATCTTTGGGTATTTCTCTTTGGTTTTTCTTCATTGTGCCAACAAATGTTAGACCTTTTTTCTTCAACTCTTGTACTAACTGTATTGAAGTAAACCAATTATCGGCTGTAATATTACGATTTGAGCCCTCTATTTTTTCTACAAGTCTCAAAACAGATTGGGTCGGTTTTTTTAAGTGTTTGTACTGTTCTGGTAAATCTTTTCCATCAGAATCTTTACCCACATAAATGTAGGCGTTGTGTAAATAACCCGTTTTTGCATCCGTGATACACTGAATTTTCAAGCCATATTTTGCCGGTTTTTTTGGCATATACATTTTAAATTTGCATCTGCCGCGAAATGCAACCAGCATCTCATCAACACAAGCTTCAGTTCCAATTTCGCATACGTCTTGACAATTGCCAATAAAATCATTAAAAATTTCAGAAATTGGCGCTGCGGGATCATTTTCACGTCGTTCTAGCCGAGTTGAAGATTCATCAAAGCGTAATGCTAGTAGAAATATTTTTAGTCTATTTTTCGCCATAATACATTGATAAATACATCGGTCAGTTCCATCCGAGCTATACCAACTTGAAAAATCTGCGTGATTTTCTTTGAACACCACTGAATAATACAATATGCCTAATAATGCTTTTAGTTCAATCATATCTAAATTATAAACGTAACTATTGTCGTCATACTTGTCTCGCATCTTTTCTAAGTGACTGTTGGTATGTGTTATAATTTTTTCAAGAGTACCCTCACGAAAAAAATAATTCCATACATCTTCTACTGTCGATTCTGCTGTAAGGCTGTGTCGAAGACTTTGACGTATTCCTGGTTGTACATCTACTATGTTATGACTTCTTGTTCTACTTCGTGCGGCAGATGGAACAGAAGACCAGCGAAACTTATTTTTGCCGAAATAGTTTTTATCCCTTAGTTGAACTTCCTCGCTATCGGAAATACTTTTACTTGCCTTGCGCTTACGACTCGGTTGAAGACTTGACAAAGGTTGATCATCTTCATCGTTAGATGAGGTAACTTCTTCTTCAGATTCTGAGTGGTGTGACTCATAATTCACGTGATTTGGTTCGATATCCTGATCAATATCACTGCATTCACCATCGCCATCAGAGGCAGGGTCATCATTATCCTCTTGTGTAAGCCACTCTTGTATTTGTTGGTCAAAACGTTCCATTTTGTTAGTAAAATGAAGACTACACCGAGACTACACAATAGGCCGGGTGCGGTCACTGTGACCGCTGCAAAGTTTTAAACAATAAAAACTCAAAACGGAGGGGCAAATACCATCGAATATTGGAAGAGTATAAAATTGACAGTGTTGCACCTACTGGGGTCATGGTGACCGCACCCGGCCTGTTAAGGGTTAATAAACATATCAAGTCTAAAATGTTATACATTCAAAACGTACACTTGCAATTTTTACATATTTATAAACTGTCATAAGACTATTTGGAAACATTTTTAGTGCTGTATGTTCTAGGGGTTGTTTTAATAATAACCCAATTATCAGATAATTTATATCTGCATACAAAAGGTTACTTTGTCATGGAGACTTAAAATTGAGTGAAATTGGAAACCGCTTGGAAATTGAAAAAATTACTTTTCTTTCTGTTATAATTTCTACTGTAAAACATATGAATAGTGCAATATTATATGATATAATTTCAAAGAATATTGATAAGAAATATTGAAAACAAATATGATAATCTAGGTGTTGAATTCCAGACTTCAATTACGTATGGTGAAGACATGTTCCCGGTAATATTGGACAGACTACGTAATTTGTGGTTAAAATATGAAAAATATATACATAGTGAAGTTGTCATTGGTGCAATTACAAATTAGTGAATAATTTTTAAGTCGTAAAGACTTTACCAAACACGGTAAGGCTTTTGGACTTATCGATCAAAAGATATATTTCGTATATGCTTAAAATATAAACAAAATATTCAAGGGGACATTTAAAAAACTGTTTTACTTTGGTAAGACAACTTTAAATAAAAGAGTTTTGGAAATTATACAATTTATTTAATATGTCTATATACATATATCTCTCAATAAAATATGTAATTGAAAATTATTTGACAACAAGGTGTAAAACAACTTTAAAAATGTTGTTAAAGGAAATTTTAAAAAACCATTTTAATTTTATTCTGGTTATTATATATGAAAACATGATTTTTATAATAACTAACAAAAAGATTATTTAATTTAGCCAAGTCCTGGAATCAAGCCCTGAACAAACGCAAATAGGATGAGAAAATTTACAGGATGGGAAAATTTTAAAAGAAAAATTTGTAGAAAATGCCATAACAAAAAAAATTAACGAAGAAAAGTTTGACTTTTCAAGTGTCATAAATATGTGAAAAACGGTATTATATTTCTTTCTAGTAATCTTGCTTATTTATAGTTAATGAAAAACATTGATTTCATTTTTTAAAAAGTTTTTAAAGTATATAAGTTTAAATATTATGTTAATATGTTATACATATTACCTACATTTGTAGGTAAGTATCATTCGAAAAATGCTCTCTTGTCCACACAGATTATGTTAAATACCAATTACATTACGTATAAAATAAATGAAACACTTTTCCATGTACCTGTCATTTTGATGGATGGTTAGCTTTAAATGAGCTAAATGTCCTTTAAAAGGTTAAATTAAGGTTAAATACATTTGAAAGTATTGACAGTTTGTTGAAACTGTTTGATTATATTAGGTAAGAGTTGAACCAGAAATAAATAAGTCTAGGTAGCGACCGATAAATTTATGTAAAATGGATGATTGTTAAATTCGTGAAAACAATGAGACCTTATGAAACAGTATACAAACAAATGTATTGTATATGCAAACTTGTATTAATATACAAAGGACAAAACGTTTCTATAAAGATTTGTTATTAGATTGTTACATTTTTAGTTTAAACCTCTTCAATTTTCAAACTATTTATGAAGTTTCTACAGTATTTATTTTGCTAATTATTCTAGTCATCGTTGTAATAAATAATTTTTGACTCTAGCGTAATGAAATTCATATTAAATATTTATATTCAAAATATCAAACACTTTATATGTGTGAGTATACATTTATCACAGATTACTCTGTATGTTTTCATCGTACTTCACAGTTAAATTTCATCTCAGCTGATACTGACCTCAACTTTTTTATTGTTGCTTACTGATTATTATGATAAATACGATTAAGAGTGAATACGTTATTTAGAAGTCACTCAAATTATACGTGCCGATTTAATGAATTTATTTGAAAGGTGTATAAAAGTGACAATTTAACTTCCAGAAAATGATACAAGTTTCTAATATGCAAGAAGCAATGTATACCTGGAAAATCTATAACTTGAAAATCCTGTTAATATATATTTCGTAAATGAGTTAAATGTTACTCAATAACCTTACTATTGATTGGGTATTATTACCTGACAACAGGCTTCTAGCCGCAGAGATAAATTGATTACTATTAAAATGTAAACACAATAAGTAAAGCTCTTTTGGCTGCCATTAAGCAAAATCTACAAACATTAAGCAATTTCAATACATTTACCACAAATATCGAAGGAATTGATAAATTATCATTATGACAAGTAGGTCATGTTGTTACAAAAATTTAATTATGTTTTATCACACTATGATATTGATTTTTCCCCAATGCGTTATCTACGCATTATGGTAAAATATATTCTTTCATAAATATTGTTGTACGAACATGTCCATTAACAAGAGTTTCAGTTTAAACATTTAAAGAATAACTATTCCTTTTATATTTATACTAACGCTCGTTACTTGCTTGAAAATATTATATGATAAAACACAAAAATCCCAAGATTGTCCCTAAGAAGAATGCTCAGTTATATAGATAGATAATAAATTTTCAAGCATTTTACTATAATTATTGAATGCGTTGCCTTAATAGCAATATCTCTCAAGGCCGAAGTAATCATGTTAGAAAAAATTCAATCTCGTAATATCTTAGAGCCAAAGCAAATTTTAATAGCAGTGTAAACTACTTATCATAAAGATAATTTGTATATTTCCTCAACATTCGGGGATAATTAATCGAAATGATCTTGCACACAAAATACACAAAATGGTTTTATTTACCGTGTTCACTTTGTAATAATAATCAATTTATATCTACGTCTAGAAGTCTGTTGTCAGGTGCTGATACCCATTAAGCAGCGAGGTGGTTTGATAACATTTAACTCGTTTATAGAAAATATGTAATTAGGTGGGAGGAAGGGAGGGAGATTAGCGTTAGGTTTATTGCTTTATGTATATTACAAAATAGTACGGTTTTATTTATATTTTTTGTGTTTGATTATCTAGATTTTACATTATGTTGGGACTTTTACATATGTTTAAAATTCTTTCATTAAACCAGCATGTGCACTTCTAAATAACATATTGCCTGTTAACTTTATTTACTTTGGTAATCAACAGCCATAAATGAACAAAGCCTGTTCACCATAACATTCCGGTTTGTGTCACGGATACTGAACATTAATCCTTTCATGAAACAGTTGCCACATAAGTAATCCTCCAGCACCCATCCCTCATCCAAGGTAAGGTATGGCACATCATATCAAATTTAATCCCATATTTTACGGGCTTACTTGAAATTATATATATGATATAATTTGCATGTGCCCCGAAAGCATTTCTTGTAATATTTATTTATTTTAAGTTGTGCATCTATAGTGATATTTGTCCCGGAGTAGTTATTGCAAAATTTAGTTATTAACGGAACCCAAATTATTTGGACTGGTGCATAAAGATCATTTTCTAATTGTTGTATCCACAGATTTTTATTGTCAAACTGCAAATGTCTCACTAGAAAATTAAATCTTTATCAATCATGGCAGCAGCGTAACAAGTTCTACATAAATTCCATTTGAATGTCTCAACCAATAAGCATCGAGTAGTGATAGAGAGTTGCTGATAGCCCATAAATACCTTTCATGTTGGCTTATGGCGACTTAATAATCAATAAAGATGCTGGTGTTTCCAATGAAGTACGGGAACTTCTTAAAAAATTCTTGGAGGGAAAGTATACATTTTTGGGTAGTTTTACAGGAAAGTGTACATTTTGGTGGGTTTTGACAGATCTTCATAAATGAGAATTAAAGCCTCAATAATTCGTTTAGGTATTGATAGTTTGTCTACAAATGACATAAATCGCTGATGTATCAGCAATGTAATGTCAGTAATGTAGCAATATACGTTACCTAAATATTATCTGCATTATGATGTATAAAATAGCCATAGTAATTTATAAATTAATTAACTTATCAGATAACCCATCTATCCCATCCCTGTGCAAGGTGATGTAAGTCAGTCGTGCAGTTAGTTGTTACACCACACTGAAATATCTACTCAATGGTTATTGACCAATTTCTGCACGTTCAGCCATTTTTGTAACCGATAATGTTTACTTGTGTATTTTTAAATGGTAAAAATACACTTGTGATTGGATATTATCTAAAAAAATATGTATTGAAACGTCATAGATACTTGTAAAGTACTGAAATAATTGAAGTACTGGTGATGGCATAGAAAGTGCAACGGTTCATACAGGAGAGCAGGAGAGTAGAAGAAGCATGCAAACCAATTGTTCACAACTCACATGAACTATCACCGGTGCATTGATTTGTTTATACACACAAATAAGTGTATTTAGATATATATATATATATATATATATATATATATATATATATATATATATATATATATATATATATATATATACATATATAAATATGTATATATGTATATATATATATATATATATATATATAATCTTGTGACTACCTCCCTTGTAGAACATTTTAATATTAATTTCATTATATTTTAGGCATTTTAACCAGGTCACGGAGTATTCACTACTTTACTCTATTAGTAGCTTCCATTTCACCCTTGGAAGGCTTGATGGTTTGTTTCCTGATATTTATGACTACATCAAGTGGGATAATCCACCAAATTTGTACAGAATTAAAAATCTTTATGTTGAATGAATACAAATGCTGTAAAAGAATGTGTTTATTATTCATAAAGGTGATTCTGTGCATCAGACAGAATATATTTGAAGACTATTTATGTGAAAAAAATTAACATTTTTCATTGCATTTTCCCTTACATACTGTACATATATATACATGTGCAAGAAATAATTTATATCATTCATTATTTAAACACGCTTCAAACATTCAAATATAGTACATCGACATGAGTGTATTTAAAATGTGTTTCTGTAAAAAAATATCTTTGTTGAAATCAGAAATTTGACAGGGATTTTTTAAAAAATTGGTGAGAACTTTTACATAATTCCTTAATATTTTCTATTCAGTTAGATGCACAGAATTGCCCATATGAGTGACGGATATATTCTTTGTTACACCTATATGTATAAACAAATATTTCATGAGAAAATATTGCATATTTAAAAATCTTTTTTTTCTAGCTGGCTTCCAGATATATCCAGATAATCTTAGGACTAGAATTTGAACTGTAATTGGAATGATTAAGTGTGCCTCATCATATTTACACACATTGCAACCCTACTTCGGTTCAATCTATTTACCTAGAATAATTACAAAGAAATATTTTTTCGTTTAGTCTTTCTATGATCATGTTATGAAATCGATTTTAAAATCTTTGCACTAAACAAATCTCAACATTCAATGCATCAAATAGATGTTCAAATCATTTAGTGATGATGGACACCTGGATAATTTAATTGGTCTTTGGTATTGATAGGTGGTCTTGCCTAAGCAAGAATGATTAATGGGGAGGATGTAGACAGAACTAAATAAATATCAAACATCAAAAAAATTAATATTATATTGTGTTACTTATATCAAACAATCAATAGATTCCACAAGGTGATAAACTAATGGATGTTTCGTCCAAAGACATGTAATCAGTGAAATAAGCATCACTTGTTTCCAAAACACTCGTACTACAAATCAGTTGGAACACAGACATTAGAAAAGAAACAATATGAGCAACCATTCATTTGAAGATACCCTTTGGCCAATTTTAGTGTATCAGAAATCATTTGGCGTTTTTAGGAAAACTGCTAATCGAGTTCCCTCTAGATTTAAATTTTGGTGTGGAAAGTTGTACAGCTTGTTAATTATGGCAATGTTAATGGTGATATATGTGTCGTTTTTGGTTTTATATAATTACTTCATCTGGTTGGTATTTAGTACACTCCAGATGATTCATGTTCTGTACATATTGTTGATTGAAATAATTTTTGATAAAAATGAGTTTGAAAAATTAATTTTGAGAATTGAAGAAATTGATAATCTATTCAAATTAGAACATAGACGAAATTTTTTGAGTCATGATAAATGGCGAAACCTCATAGTTATTGGCCTTCTCATACCCTATCACATTCTTGAAATCACTTTCGATTCATATGAGGCAACAAAACATGGTCTAAACATTTCATTGTATGCTCCTTTTACTACTATTACTATCATTACTTTTAATTCAGAAATAATATTGTTTTGTTTAATATTGTATAGTATAATGAAACGTGTGGAAATCTTAAATATCTTCTTAAAATTTAACAATGTACAAAACATGGTGACACCTGTTCATGCTATATTTGGGAGTTCTCAACATAATCCCAATTCCAACAATCGTTTTACAATTTCATTGCCTCTAAATGAAAATTCTATTCACCATTTATCACAATTCTATGTTCGTTTACTAGATCTGAGCCACTTTTTGAACAATGTGTTTAAATTTCAGGTTTGTATTGAATGTTTTAATTAAAGTTTTCTGATAACGTTTCAACTAAACTCTTTTAAAAAGGTTTATACAAGTATGATTATAAACTGACCTTTAAATTTATTTTTAGCTCCTCATGTCACTCATTATGATATTTTCTGGCACACTCATTAACACATATGGCTTTCTTGAAGATTTAAAATATAACGTGAGTATTATTAATGCTGACATTAACTAACTTAATATGTAACTACAAGTGTGATAAACTATAAAGTTGTAAACAGAAAACCACAAAAAAACACTAAATTTTTTACACAATGAAGGACATGATTACAATGAAAATTTACAACACAATCAATGAAGCATTTAAATATAGTTTTGTAGGTTTCTTTGATTAAAACATATAATTATTCATTTAAACAAATTTAGAGTTTTTTTATTAATGAAAAAATCCAGGATAAATGGCATTATTGTGAAAAGACCTATAACCAGCAGTGGATAAATTCAGGCTGTTGTCTTTTCATTTTAAGTAACAAAATTATTATTAGATTAATTCTCGATCAATGGGTCGATAATGCATCTAATGTATTTACTTTGCCTTATGTAGTCTCTGATATAATTGTAATTTTAATACCCTTAATATGACTTGTTGGCTCTGTGTCCCAGTACCATTACAAAACATGCATGTGACCTATCTTTATACAATATTTTTCAATGTAAAAATTAATTACAACAATACATTTGTATATCGTGTAAGTACGTCCATAGTAGCTAAATTAGTGTAACCAATTTTAGGTGGATTGTGATTTTTCTGCAACTAGCTCGGTATATTCACTAACTGCAGCATGGCTGTTGATAATATTGTAATGTTATGTAGCTCATGACCATTCCCAGAGACACCAGATTCAATCAGCGAAGTTATAAAAAAATATTCAGTCATTTTCAAATCTATGGTGAAGCGATAGAACGTAATTTACTTAATGTATTTGCTTGGAATATTGTTATTAAAAATTGTGTTGTTCCTTCATTCATTCATAAAGATAATATTTCAGAAATTGGATGTATCTCTTTGCATTATTTACTTATTATGGCCATTACACCACATTGCATTGTTGACGGCCATGTGTCTTCTTTGTGAGAAAATGTATTTGCAAGTAGAGACTACAAAATCTCGTCTGACAGCAATGCAAGTCAATGAAGAATTACGTAAGTAAACAACTTTTCTTTTTTCACATTTACCAATAATTTGTAAATTATATACGGTATTACTTGTAAATTACATAATTTCATCTCCTATATTGAGTCACTTTATCCAATCAACAGTACAATCTGAACTCAGTAACTCCTCGCACTCGTGGGTCCTATTCTGAAATTGGCGGGTCCTTAGCTCACGCGGTAGCCAAATACAGTATTTTCACTTCTTCTCTAAACATGAATTTGTTTTTCTATTGCAGCATAGAGCATGGTTGTAGCTCTACTAAGTAGGGTAAAGTTAACCTGGAAAATCTTCCCTTTTATTTTTTCTTAATTTAATGTATGAGTTCGGCCTGTGTCTGAGGATTATTGAGAAGGTCAAAACCAATATTTGGCTGCATCGTAGAAGAGTACACCTCCACCCATCGTTGGGAATGGAAGTGTAGCCTTAAAGTCCTCTTTGTAAAATTTCAATATTTTGCTTGTTCTTTGCTCACTGCCACTGTCTGTTTTGTTATTGATAGCAAGTGTTTATTCTCCCAGTGCTTTCTTAGCAGTTATTCTGTTTTTATTGCATATTTCTAAGAAATATGAAAATATTAGTTGTTAATGTATCATTATCTATTCATTATTTATCATTAATTAAAAACATAATTATTAGACCCATAAGATACGGAAATAAAAACACTTTTTTTATTTTAAAGAGAATATATGCTGAAAACATTAATTAATGCTGAATTACTTACATTTTTTTTAATTATAAATTCAGTTGAGCTGACGAAACTATCAGGTTACAAGACGGTCAAGATAAACATTTTACATATGTGTTTAAATTGTTGTAAATTTAAAAATGAAACATGATGATGTTAAAGTCAATTTTTAATTTATATAATCAACGCAATTGTTTACAATTATATATTAAATGTGTAATATTTATAAAAATGTGGTTCATTGTTCACAGCAGCTCTCAATGGCTAGAGATTAGGAAGCCAGGCAGTATGTAACAGAGTGTGTAATCCAATATTTTAAAATGAAACAGTTATTACACCATCTTTAAAACTTTGATTACAGCATGATATTTTTATTACAACTTGATATTGCCACAACTACTGTTACTGTTTCTAGACAAACGGGTTATCATTCCTAGTGTTTTCTTTTTTCAGCATCCAATGTGCGACATCACATGAAGCTTATTAAAAACATGATAGAAGCAGGTGAATTGGGGCAGTTCACCATTTTCCAGTTGTTTAAGCTGCGAGCTTCATTTCTACTCCATTTTTTAGGCTTGATCATGAGTTACACTGTTGTTCTGATTCAATTCATTAACATCGGTGATCTGTCTTAGTTTGAAAATTATAATTCAGTTGTTTATCAATTTTAGACAATGGTAAACACATATGTTAAGTAAAATTCGAGATATACTTTCTTTGGTTCCGTTGTTAATATATAAAATATATCCACTGACCTGTTTCCAGCCACATATTGAAAGCGTTCACAATTCCATAAGCATTCATGGTTGTAAGAAAAGTAAAGGTAGACACAGTTAATAAGATATAACAAAATGCAAGTAACAAATTTCCTCAATAAACAAATCTATAATAATAGACAATTCGACTATTTAATCAATGCCTGTACAGTATACACTAGAGAAACAATTCTTTTTACAATAATTTTAGCTTTAGTCATAAAGTATAAAATTTCTCTGAAAAATTATAGTTACATTTTTATTCTGACTGAAAGTATCCAAATAGAAACATACAAACAGTGTCTACGGTAGTGCCTCAATCTCTTGGTTAATGTTTTGGGAGAAACTGGGTAAATTGAATAGAGCATGAACTTTGCCGGCCATCCAAGCGGCACAATCCACCTGAGTACATATAGCATTCCATCTAAGATTCAATACTTTAAACAACTTTTTCTGTAGACTTAAAAAATATTTTGGATGAGCATTCTCGTACTCGTAAAGACTTATTGAAACAAGCCAAGTGTGTGTATGCAAGCAAACTTCAGACTTATCTCGGGTTTCGTCTTGAGCACTTGTTGGATATATGAATGGATGCTCGTGATTGAGTAAGAAACTCTTATCAAATTATTCGCCGTTATGCTCCTCCAAGCATATGAATGGAGTATAAAAACCTGTACTGTAACTACTTAAAAAGTGAGTTTTTAATGTGTGCATTAATTAATTGTTTTGGGTCAATTATTTTGTATTTGTAACAAGAGTGACTATTTATTATTATTTTAATGAGTTGACTTGTATTATTTATAAGTTGTTTAATAAATCATTGAAATTATATAATATAAATTTGCATGCTTTTCATTTAACAAAACCTTTGTACATGTTGTAAAAATATTTTTCACACCATTACTTTATTAGTGACGTTTAAAGTATATACAAGCAGTGATAATCCAC
Source organism: Druceiella hillmani (assembly GCA_039881145.1). Lineage (NCBI taxonomy): Eukaryota > Metazoa > Arthropoda > Insecta > Lepidoptera > Hepialidae > Druceiella > Druceiella hillmani. Next base: position 22,982,207 of record JAYKKI010000036.1, read on the forward strand.
ATTAGTTTCTAAATCTCTGAATCAAGTGGTAAATGGTATTTAAATCAATTTTCATGAAAGGATTAGAGTACATTCTTATTTTACAACTAGGAATGGTCAAATGGTAAAGTACTTATTATGTCAATTAAAGAATTTATTAAATATGTCGACTGCGCCTTGTTGAGATTGGTTGAGAAACATTATAGAGTACTATTTGTGATCTTAGTGTGTCTTATGAAAAGTACACTACTGTGATAATTAGCCACCGGTGCCAAAAACAAAAGCTCTTTTGTTCTCAGCACGGGAAGCTAAGTTGGCAGCACTGCTTAGCTAATGCAATGGTTTTGTGATTTTTAGGATTTTAGACCTTTTATTGAAATATAAAGGAAACATAAATAATTTTTGTATGAAAAATTGCAAAGCTGTCATTTAAACAAAACAATTTTGAAGTGCTTATTTTTATTCCTCACCAATGATAAAGATTTACACCTGTCATTAATCAAATATATCAATATGTGCACACACATGAAAAATGTAAGAAGGTGAAGAAGCCAAAAGGTGAAACTTATGGAAAATAAAAATTGCAAATTCTCTAATTTTATTAAGAGAAAAGGTATAAAACTAAAAATTATTACGTTATTTTAAGCAAGTCATAATTTTTCACATTTGAGCAATTTTAAATCATAAAATAATTTAATTTATAGTACTTCAGGATACATTTTGTAAGATTTTATACTAAAAATGATGTAACAAGAAAACCATTGGCATGTTTTGAATATAATTTTTGTCACATTGTGGAATGTCGTAACAACCTAAAAAAGTTTTATTTTCATCTGCACAAATAAATGAAAGGCAAAATAAAACAAATTATTCGAAAATATCTGGCAATATTTCTCAATTTTTTCAAAGTTTTTCTTAAAACACAATGTATTTTCATGAAAATATCACTAAGCCAAAAAAATTACGTTCGTAGTACACAGGGACACGGCCGTATAACACATACAGTACCAAGTCTATATGCCAGCAGGACTCGCAGGTGACCAACGTAAAGTATACCTCCCCCTCCCATTGAATGATTAAAACTTACATACATTTTTGTATTCCTCAACTGTGTTTAACCTGAGAGTACATTTTTAAGAATTTTCATTTTTTATTTTTGCCTAAAGAAAAAGAAAGATCCATTCGAATATTCAATCTTCATTCTGATGTGAGTCTGGAATTGAGTACTTTATGACTTAATTTGCAAAGCAATGAAATAATACTTAATTTATTGCGACCTTTTTTCCTTATTCTAATTTTCTGTGGTAATGAGGTGAACTGACAAGTTTTAAGCTTAATTTAATTAGAAGTAACCAAACTGCGTGACTATACATTGTGTTGTTAGATTGGTATAGCAAGTCAGATCCTGTGAATTCCTGAATCCAAAATAAGATAATTAAAATCATTAATTTTTTTCACATCTCATCCCGTCCACACTGAAGACACACAATATTAAAGCCACTTAATGGGTCGGATTTTAAACACTAGCACTTTGCCGCCAACTACTAACAATACATATGCTGTACACAATATATTATATCAAACGAAAAAAACATAATCAGTATTCCTCTTCAAATTAGTAAACAAAAAAGAGATAAGGTGTCATTTGTCGATACACATGCTAATGCATGTAAGCTGCATTCCGTGCAGGCATACTTTACACACTTTGATTTACAAATGGATGGTGTTATGCAAAAAGTCTAATCGACGTGAACATCACAAACCATACACCAAACATGGTGGTTTTTATTAAAGGTTTTTTACTTTTGTGTTTAATAAAAAACAAAATATTTGGCCAATTTGTTATACTAATAATTTGAAAATAGAAAAGAACCCGTTTTACATATTAGTCATTATTTCATCGCAAAACACATAATCAGCCATTTTTATGGCTTATGTCTTTTCATGAAATGTATAATTGCAAATTTTCTATTTAATCACACTTGAATTTTTGTTGTAAAACTATTACGAATCATTGCACGTTTTGAATTAATTTTATAATCATTTAAATTCATGGTGAAAAACTAAGTGGCTTAAACTAATTTACCTTGTTTTTACAAAACATTTCAACAAGTCAACCTTGATTTTACAAAAATAAAATTGGTAAACTTTAACGAAAAGTAAAAAAACTCTGATAAAATATTTTTATATGAACAGTAATTTTATATTACTTGTAAATAATAGTTTTTATATAAAGTATAATCTGGTTTTAGTTTATTTTTGGTCTGTATTAAATTATGTTTAGCACTCTGGCACTAAAAGTAGATACATATTGTGTATGATTAAAATATATTCTTATTTCTCTTTAATTTATCACCTGATTGTCAAAATTAAATGTAAATTAAAACAATTTAATCATATGCTAAAGTTTAATAATGTCATTGTTATTATATTTAACTAAAGAAACCGAATTAATTAAAGAGAACTTATTCAATTAAGAAAAAGTAAAAACATTACCAATAAAAAGTAAAAAATTTGTGTATTGGTCAATTTTACCCGAACATAACTTGAGCACTCTTTATTTAAAATAGTTATTAAAAAATATATGACTTCTACTTAAAAATGTTATAAAATGTGCTTGGAGCTCCGTTTCTTTTATAAATTACATAGTCATCAGGGCAATATTTTGATAGATTCATTCCATGAGTATTTAAGTAATAAAATTCTTTCAAGGGTATATTTTCTGTCATTTGTAACTGACAAAAATATTTCTAATGTTCTACATCATTGAACCTGATGACCTTTTTCATATTTATTTGAAATTTTTGAAAAATGAGGCTAAATAAATTCATTTAGTTACTTTTCAGAGCAACTCCATGTCATAGATAAAAAGTTAATCGTGTCCAATGTTATATGTGCATGAGAGATTTATCTATTTAATACTATTTATTTTTTCATTAGTTAAATCATTTGGTGTTAATTAATAATTTGTTTAATAAAACCTTATTAATATTTTAGCTGACAGTAACTTAGATCATATCTTTCCAAAAATCTTTTGAAAAATAATTAAATTTTTGTAAATTTCCCACATATGAAAAATAAAGATCTATAAGAAATGGGCAAGTTATATTTTAAATAAAAATTTTCATATTGTTATACGTTCTGTAAATATTTAGTTTATCATACTTTTCTAGTAAACAATTTTATCAGTTCCATTCAGTCAAGTTTTCAAAAAACTCTATAATACAATTTGTGGTAAAGAACTAAAACAACATCAATATAATTATGCCAGTATTAGAGTAGAATAAATTAATTATATGCATTGCGAAAAAGAACCCGAAAACAAAAAGTTTGGAAGTTGGAAAGAAAGTAAAACAAAGGACTCTGGCAAAAATAGGTTCAGTTTTTAAATCAGAGGAGGTAGAATTGTTCCAATAAATGCCTTACTTTTAACAGCATAGATGACAATACCATAGGATGTCTGAAAACCCGTAGTATACTGAAGACATTTTCAAAAATAATTTTTGAAAAGTGACATTTCATGTAATAATTGTTTTATAAAGATATTGAAACATTTCCATTACGTCTCACAGTCGACAGAGAGTGAGAGAGAGATGACAGAGAATATTTAACCTTATTTAGTTTTTAAATTGGTAATAGGTTTTGATATCACCTATTGCTTGAAATATGACTCCTTTTATTTTCGAATATTTGTAGTGTTTATTTAATAAATTATTTTTGTGTAACAAGACCATAACTGATTATGAATATGACAAAAATGTGGATTATGGAACGACTCTGTCACTCATACACTATGACTTTATTGTTAAATATTGTTTGTTTCCCATACCATCAAGGTGATTAATGTGCTCATGGTTTAAAATCTGTATGAAATAGTCTTATTTTTGTCCGTTGATACACACAAGTTGTCTGTTGGTACTTACAACAGGGCCATGTGTGCAAACAAAAATTGGCCCTCATTTTACAGTATTCATTTGCTGTTATTTAAACAGGGGAAAATTAGTAATATTCTAATCAATCAGATTGAGCCTTTATTGTAAAAAATAAATTTATTTTTGACACCAAAAAAATATGTTGTTTTATATGTTCTCTCAATACTTAATATTAATATTAATAAACGTAATCTCTGCAAAAAATTAAGTCTACTTCTTATAAATTTTTATAAGGTAAATTTTTTTCGAAAAGTATATTTCAATAATTTTATAGTATTTTTCAAAATCAAAAATTTTTGCAATAAATTTTGCAATTCAAACACAAAATCTGTAAAACTACAAAATCCTCACTTTTTGCTTATCAATGATGGGTCTCAGGAAATATATTCCTGCCACCATATTGCTGCCCCACTGTCTACTTCTTCTCGCATTTTTATTTTATCTTATAATATCCTCTCATTTGTTTATGGGTTCGATAGCAATTTAAACATTTATCAGTACATGACTTTGAATTGTTTTCCAAATACCAAGATATTCTCACAATATCTCAACATAGAAAATAATACTGTGATGAGTCTATTTGTGTGCATGCAATACAATTAAAAATGTATTCAATTCATATATACATAGTTGGCCACATGATTACTGTAATTAAGGGGAGTCCCCGAATATCGAACTCTTAAGGTTTTTGAAGAAAACAAAGCATAATAATCATATTTTTAAGACATTTTGAGATACACAATTATTTCAAATAAAATCGACATAGGCAACAACTATTAAAAAAATTTATTCATTAATTTAGTTTTTAGTATGATTGAAGTTTGGCACCGAGTACTGGACATGTATAAATTTTAAGCCCTCTGACTGACTGAACAGTTACAAAAACTTGCTAGTTTTTAAATTTGATGAATTACATAATAATCTTTCATTAATATGGTAAACATTCTAAAACACTTAATTATTATGGACATTCAAAGAAATAAAGAAAATTACATATTTTTTAACCACGAGAAAATAATTATTGGTGTAGTTTTCAAGTTTTAACACTTAATATTTTAAGATACACAGCCATTACAGACTTTCAAATAAATCAACATAAACAATAATTAAGCACAGGATTAATTACAATCTAAGGTAACTTAAACATTTTTACAATAATCACAACACAGAACACAATAATTACAAGACATCAGAACACTCGGGGATATCTGCACTGGCTTCATGAGCCCATTCTTTTTATAGGACCTACACTGGATCCAATTTTCTACAACTACAACATAGTAGTAGTTCTCCAACTGCTTTTCAATTGGTTTAACTTTGGTTTGCTTTATTTTCTATGCCATGTGTCGTCTTATATTTATGACTGCCTTCTTCTTTTATTTTTATTAATTTTCTTCTTCTACTAAACATTCTTTGTATGGCGAATCAGGTAAAATTTAATTCTTTTCAGTTCAATATTTTCTGGTTTATGCTCTTTGACTTATAACCTTTTAGTCTTTGACTTGTTGAATCTTACGTGATTTCAAACAACAAAATAGGCATTGACCAAATAGTGTAAGGAATAATGCTGTCAGTTGCTGGAACTTCTTCCTTAAATATATTTCATGCAACCTCCCTTAAATAGATGTCAAAACTGTGTTATCATTAGCTATGATATTAGTTGCTTTTTATTAATTTGTTGGTTCTTGCTATTAAGAGGAATGTTAAAGATATCACTGGATAAATAATCGAAAGCTGTGAATATGTTTTCACCAAATGGATGAATTTCTCCAGAAATTGCGTACAACATTTTGAAATGCTTCTACTACAAGACCAGCAATGCAATATTCAGTAATTCTAGCGGCAGCATTAGCCCTCATATACATACCACGGCGTTCATTACCAGCATTTTTGAATGATTTCATGAAAGATCAATCTAATAACTTAGTTGTAGTTTATGTGTAGTATGTGGTGGGGTGCTGATCAAATATATGTGATTTTGAAAACATCTACTGGCTGCTGTGCCCATCATGCACCATTCAAATTGGCGATTCCTCCTTCGGTCTATTGAATCTAATAAAATGTGACATCCATTTTAAAAATATTTCATTATTCATCAATCCTTTAGGCTGGGCTACTGCTTTATTTTCTAGTAATGTAGTAATCATTAAAGGGTCATTTAAACTCTGGTGAGGAAAAAAAAATGGGGAAATAAATACGTGCTGCATTAACCTTGTAAATTCTGCAATTCACAAACTTAAATCTGGATGTCTTTTCATACAATCGTCATAAAAATGTTTTCCCTAAATATTTTTCATTGTTAAAGCAATGTGGTAATTTAAGCTTGTCGTCTGACTCATATGCAAGATTTCAAAACTTTTTTCAGACAAAGGCATGCAAAGATTATCTAAACCTTTAACGTGACTTTTCAATAATTGTTCACACTCTTTTGAAAATGTTTTCTTAAATCTTCCCATGACAGGTTTAAACTCAACCCCTTTACCTTGTTTCAATAATGCTACTTTATCAAACAAAGTACTTTTTGGTGCATTGAAACCCTCAGAAGTTTCTTGTATTGTCATCTTCTGATTTAATACATTGTCAATGGCTAATTTTAAATTTGATTAACGCCCAGATACCTTTTCCTCTCCATTACTTCAAACAGTCTGATAAGATAAATAATAGGATATATAAAATTACATAGCATAGGATAATTTCACCATTTATTCAAAATAAAATTGTCCAGTACTAGGGAACTTGAATAGGTTAAAATAAATAATAGGGAATCTTTCATTGACGGAACGTAGGGTAATAATGTAGTAAAGTTTTGATTTCTGTCGGTATATAATGTTTAAACTTTTCAATATCTGTAATTTTCCAATTATTAATAGGTACTATTTCCTTATAAGCTAATTGGGTTTGGTTTGGTAAACAACAAGTAATTTTTACTTTGGAAAAAATTGAAGTTTCTTGAGTTATTTTCAATGTAATATGTCATGATAATTTCGCCGGGTTTTCTCGTATCAAATCCAAATTCATAGTTAGAGCAACTTTTTGGTTTTTATGAATCTCTTTTCCATAACAATGGTTTAGCTTTATTACTTAGATTCTTTAGTTGAGGCCATTTCGTGAAATTAATATTATCTTCTGTTTTTGCTTTTACAACATTAAATTTCCCTTTTTATTTGAGTGTTCTATAAAATCAACATATTGCTGATGACTGAAAATGCGATCATCACATCTAATTTTCTTTTTGACGACTGTAAAATTTCTGCCAAAATAATTGAAGTTGTAACCTTGTATAAGAAAATATATATGGATCATTGTATTTCGTGGAGAAAACAGTGCCATCAAAATCCAGATAACAGTATTGTTCTTGTTCTACCCAAGGTAGCTGTCACAATAAAGGTGAAAACCAGTTATTGAATTTGGAACATACTAATTGAAGTAATTTGTTTAAGGAGGCCGACGCTTTGTTGGGGTTTTTAAGGTTTGCCCTTCATGATAAGAGTAGAACGTTGCCTTATCAGTCCTCATGTTGTATGTGCAAAATTTGTGCACCCAAAGTTGTCTGTAGTAAAATTCTTCTTGCACTGATAAAATTGGTAGATGTTCACACGACGCTTAAGCATTATTAATTCTGCAGTTGCTATTCGTTTATCATTTTCATTTAAGTGGGGATCTTTTACTTTGGCACATAGTTCTTCACACTTACTATAAACGTCAAGTTGTGAATCAAATGATGAATCAAAATTAAAATTAAGATATTTTCAAAAATAATTGACGTGAGGTAAACCTTTTATTTTAGACGTCTTAATAACCTCTTTATATTTTTTAGCATTTCTTACCACTCTTTGTTTTTTTTTTCAAAACATCATTATCGCAATCTGAGACGGAACTCAAATTGCAATCACAATTGTTTACTAGCAACTAGCAATGCAAAAACTGATGCAATATTATTGTTTTGACAAATGAAAAAACAATAGAGACAGAGACATTTTAACTTTTTGAAATTGCATATTTAATTTGTATCTTTATCATTGTCTCAGTTAAAGTTTAATTCAAATGTGTTTGGTTGTTTTTATGTAATGCTTGAACAAATAGAGACACCAAATATTCCTTAGGAAATATGTTAACAACAAGTGTATTTTAAATTTCAACTTGGAGCACAAGGATTTTTTCTAAAATTGTCTTATTTAAATTAATCAAGGATTTGTGGATAGACACACAAACAATTATTTAAATAAATATGCCCCCTGATTCAGAGAGCCACATTCTGTAAGTTGTTTAAAAAATTCCTCAGTTCTAAATTTATAACAGTATAGATATATTCATATGTTTTTTGTTAAAATGTCACTTGTAAAGACTAAGTGACGTCATAAATTTTAATATGTCACAAGTCTATAAAATGTATGGAAATTGACCTTTGAATCTTTTTTTTCTAAACCTTAATTAACAGACAAATACTGTTCCACATAATACTGAATCAAAGAAGGTGCAACTAATTTAGAATTAATCCACGTACATTTTAAATAAATAAACTATTTAAAACCAATCAGTTTTAAAATCCAAAACATCCTGATCTCTTTACATAAATAACCTGTAAAACTTACTTAGATTCATTAAGGGAATGTTATATATCAGACATAAAGTTATATGTATAACAATAATAACAACAACAAAAATTGTATAACAACAACAAAAATAGTTCTGGCTCATGTTGAGTGTAGTATTAAAGTAGAAAAATACAAATAAAAAACAACATCTTGTATTACACAGCAAATATCTTTGCTAATAGCCCACCTGAAACCTAGGTCGTAGTATAGAACTTAAAGAAAGTAGAAATAATACTACATCACATAGTTTCATTTAATTGTGAATAATGAATTTCTACAGAATTAACGCCAAATATATTCAATCAATTATTACATTCTCTTAATGCTGGCAATCAAATCAAACTACACTGTGACATCAGTATTTTTTTATACAAATGGCGAAGAATTAAATTAATGTCATCATTACCATTGTTATATGGAGAATTTTTACATCTGACTTCCTTTTAAGCACAGCCACTATGAAAACATTAAAAAATAAATTGTTCCATGCTTTGTTATTCCCAAAATTTGGTATTGATTTATAAAAATCTAAAGATTCATGAATGGTTTATAAAATGACAGTGTAAGGGGTCATGTATGAAGAAGGAGGTAGGAGTGAAGCTAAACTCTTGTATCAAAACAACATTCCATCATTTCTGCTGCAAGAGTCTACAAATTAGTGTTAAAGAATAAACAGACTGGTTATCAAGAGAAGTATCGTTACATATCATATAGATTATCCATCAATAATGTTGTAATGTTAAGTATTCTGTACAATTCTCCCACTGAGATTACATAATTTGATATAACTTAAGAAAATGTTTATGAACTAGGATTTCCATAAAATTTTGTTTTCATTGTGAAAAGAAAAAAAACAAGAGAGTGTTCTCAATGAACATGCATTTTACAATGTAACAATTGATTGAAATTTTTTTTTGAAAAGCATATCTTATATTAAAATATATTGTAATAAATATGTGAGGTTAGATCAATAATTGGCATTACTATTTTATTAGCTTTAGCACCTGACAACAGCCATGACATTGATGGTTTCCACCACCCCAAAACCCCAGCAATTGAACTAAGGACACGAGTGCCCGCGAGTTGGATACTTTGTTTATCTTCACCTTGACCGTGTGTTGTATTAATGCTCATTGTTGCTTGGTCATAGTTAATGTATTAAACAGTACAATTAAAGTTATTGATTTTTAAACACAACCTATTCACATATGTATATGCAAATGAACAAGCCAAAATTAAATAAAACCTTCAGAAATAGATGGAGCAACTTCTTATTGGATTTATAATATTCATAATTATATAGTGCTTACACTACCAACTACAAAATTGTTTAGACAAATATAATGAGAGATGTTAATGAACAATTGAAATATATAAACAATGCATAACTAAAAAAAGAAAGAATTAAGATTAATATTTGATTGAATATTATTTTCTATTTCCCATGAAGAGGGCATTCTACATAACCTTATTTAATCTTACAAGTTTATATACCTATGTACAAATATATATATATATATATATATATATATATATATATATATATATATATATATATATATGTATATTTGTTTATGTGTATGTATGTATATATGCATATATGGAATTGACAATTTAAATAACAAACTTTTAATTAATAACAAATGTTGTTTCTTTGGTCAGTGTCAGATAGTATAGTACTATTTAAGTTGAACTGTGTAATTATTCTCGTGTGTACTACTAGTACTAAAATAAACAAAGTTTCTTTTCAGAGCAACGCAATTGTTTAATTGAATTTCACGATTTCTAATAAGTTCGAAGAAATTGTCTAATATAATGACAATTCTAGTTAAAATCAAGAAAAATGGAAAGACTACGCTTCAAATTTAAGATGAAAAAGAAGACCAAATAGCAAAGTTAATTGATAACAATCTTATAAAGGAATCTTATGGTTCATTTGCGGCACCGCTTACATTGGCTTTCAAGAAAGAAGACAACAAAAGGTTAAGATTATGTATAGATTTAAGAGATCTAAATAAAATAGTGGTACCTCAAGCCCAACCATTCCCATTGATCTACGACTTAGTGATCAAGAAAAGAAACTCAACATATTTGAGTTTCTTTTCTTGACCAAGTACTGGATTTAGTACTGAATATCAATTCAGAATTCTGGTCAATCAAGTTATAAATTGAAGATAGAAAGAAAACTGCCTTTGTAACACTGCAAGGACATTATCAATGTACATATTTACTTCTTGGTTTGAAGACATCAGCAGCTTTTTTTCAAAAGATACTAGGTAACATTTTATGAAAACACAAGCGTACGGGTTTTGCAGTAAACTACATAGATGATATACTTATATTCTCTAAGGCTTTTCTGAGCACATTAACCATTTAGAACAGTTATTAGAAGCTATGAAAAAGGAGGGTTTTAGACTAAAGTTTACAAAATGAAGAGTTCAGTGAAATATCTAAGTCATATAATATAAAATAATACATTAAGGCTAGTATGTGATAATATAGTTTCAATAAAAGATTTTCCAATACCAAAAACTCAGGAAAATGTAGGACAATTTTTGGGGAAAATTAACTTCTATCATGAGCATATACCAAAAAGTGCAGTAATTTTAGAATCTCTTCATAATTTAATTACAAAAGCCAAAAATTTGTTTGGTCTGCAGATTGTCAAAAATCTTTTGAAGTCATAAAAAAATTATTGTGCTCAGAGCCAATCTTAGAAATATTTGTTCAGAATGTGCCAATAAATATTCATACATAAATATTTATGCATCTTTGGAAGATATTGAGGCAGTATTAAAGCAAGTACAGCCAAATGGAAAAGAAAAACCAGTGGCATACTTTTTAAAAATCAAATCCAATATTAAATGAAATTCAAAAGAAAGAAAAGGCAATTTATTTCCAATGTTTATCTATTAAAGAAGCAATAAGATACTGGCAATACTGGCTAATTGGTAAATTGTTTACAATATATTCAGACCATAAAACTTTAGAAAATTTAAATATTACGTCTAGGACGGATGATGAGTTAGGAGATTCAATATATTACTTTTCACAGTTTGATTTTAAAATAAAATATGTTCCGGGAAAAGAAAATATAGATTCAGATTGTTTAAGCAGGAACCCGGTATTGGAAGCAAATGAAGACGCAGGTGAGCAATTAAAAATTGTTAACATCATAAGATTGGATGACATTATAACAGATCAAGAAAACAATGCAGATATATAAAATAATAAATCAAAATTAATATCGAGACACAATATTTACCATAAAAAGGTTAGAAACATGAAAAAATTATTTTATCAGAAGACTTCAGTAAGAAAATTATTAAAGATATACATGAAAATATGTGTCATATAAGTGTAAAACATATGCAAAACAAAATTAGTCCATTATATACAGCAAGAAATTTAATGATAAATATTAAAAGACATTGTAAAAGTTGTGAGGTATGTATAAAAAATAAAACAAGAGGACAAGATAATTATGGTCTAATGCCACATTAAGGTCCTGCCACGAAACCTTTTGAAATAGTTTTAATAGACACAATTGGAGGTTTGGGAGGCTCACAATCAACAAAAAGATATTTACACCTTTTAGTAGACCTCTTTACACATTATGCTTACATCCTTACCTCAGAAACACAAAGTGCTAATGATTTTATTAAACTCATTAATAACGTAACAGATTCTCATACAATTGGAATATTTCTCACTGATCAATACCTGGGAATTAACTCAAAACATTTTTATATAAAAAATCAATACCAATGGCATTTACTGCAGTAAATGCCCCGTTTTCTAACAGCTTCAATGAAAGTCTGAATCAAACGCTTGTAAACAAAATTAGATGTAAAATAAACGAAAAAAGTAATAAAATGCCATGGACAATCATTGCTCATAACTGCGTAGGTGAATATAATGATACAGAACATACAATTACTGGCTCTTTGTATGTATGTCTCTTTTTTGCCAACTGAACTAAAAAACCACCATTTTGGACGTGCAGTTGTTATGTAACAGTCGTTTGAGTGAATTGATGTGTTTTTGTGAAAATAGACAAAATCCAGTATCGAGCTGTCATTAAATATTTGTTTTTGAAAGGCAATACGCCTAAGCAAATCAAAGATGAGTAGGATTCTGTGTATGGGGACTCTGCACCATCATTTACCACAGTGAAATTTTGGGCAGCTGAATTTAAATGTGGCCGTAAGAGCTTGGAAGACATTGAACGTTCGGGACGTCCAAAAACTGCAACTACCGACGAAAATATCGCTAAAGTTCACCAAATAGTGCTAGATGACCGCCGAATTAAAGTGAGAGAGATAGCAGAGATTATGAACATGTCAAAAGAATGGATTTGTCACATATTAAATGAATATTTAGGCATGAGAAATCTGTCCGCGCGTTGGGTGCTGCGTTTGCTTACGTTAGACCAAAAACGTGTTCGAATGAACATTTCCAACGCTCTGTTGGTACAGTTTAGGCACAATAAATCCGAGGTTTGGCGCCGACTAATTACTGTAGATGAAACTTGGATACACCATTATACGCCCAAAACAAAAATGCAGTCCAAAAAGTGGACTGCAAAGGGAGAACAGGCTCCAAAAAAAGCCAAAACTGTTTTTTCGGCTGGGAAAGTGATGGTGACTATTTTTTGGGATAGCCATGGAGTTATTTTAATCCATTATCTTCAAAAGGATAGGACAGGAGCATACTACGCATCATTACTTGACAAGCTGAAGGCAGAACTTGCGGAAAGATGGCCACATTTGCGGAAAAAGAAAATCCTGTTTCACCAATACAACGCACCGTCTCATACCTCAGCGGTTGCCATGGAAAAAATCCACGAATTACGGTTTGAACTGCTTTGCCATTTGCCTTACTAACCAGATCTAGCTTCAAGCAACTTCTCTTTGTTCCCTCATCTAAAAATTGAGCTCGGAGGACGAAGATTTTCGTCTAATGAAGAGGCAAACCTTCCTGAACCATTATTTTGCCGAGAAAAACGCCGAGTACAATTTGGACGGGTTACAAAGATGGGAGCATTGCTGGGAGAAGTGTGTAGACTTACAAGAAAATTTGTTGAAAAATTAAAAAAAATTTCAGAATAAATATCTTCTATCTTTATTAGGTCGGAAACTTTTCAGACCACCCTTGTACAAAATAAATATTGTTAAAATAATAAGTAATGTTAAGTTAAAATGTAAAGTAGTTTATTAAAAATAAACAGAACATAATACCAACACTTCATTTTTTAACATCTCTGAAAACTATATTTCCAAATTACAAAATAAACAATGGAAAAATATCTTTTTATCATAATAATTTTAAATATCATTCACCAATATATAATCAGAAGTTATAAGTAAAATAATGCATAATCAAAACCTTTATTAAGTAAAATATTGTTCATAATAATATGTAGACCAAAAAAGAAGAAAATTTAGAAACGTAGGTACGAATTGCATATTAATAAAAAGTTAAAGTAATCACATCATTAATAATTACAAAAATTAAACTTATTCACTCGAACGCAAGCCCATTAACTGAACAACTACAATGATATATGATATAACCAGATTGAAAAAACTAGGCAGCAATGATATTCTCAGATCGAAGAGCTGACACACTGTGAAAGTTCCGCCGTTGTCTCGATGCATGATTTCTTCAAGCTTCGCCAATGAATTATCAAGTGAAGGACCTTAAATAATAGGAATATCTTAAACATAAAAAAAAAAAGTTTAAACTATAAAAAAAATAAAGTCTAAATACTCCAAAGTAATAGGTCACTGCCCAAAAATTAGAATTTAGATTCTCTGAAGTCAATGTTTTGGTCCATGCAGTATTTTCTATGTTTCAAAAGCAGACATTTGAAAAATTAAATAAAAGATGCAATTATTGATTAATTTTTGAAAATAATGAAACAATGAATCGAAATGTTGCCATGATGTGGTTTTCACTAATTAACTTTAAAGTTCAATATAATCAATTTGATGACTTATTTACAATAGAAATAATTAGCGTCCATCCAATAGCAGTGACAAAAGCCATTTACTAATTCGGACTTAAATAAGAATATCACTTAGATTAATTTGTCACTGAATCGTGAGAAAACCTTATCTTTTTTTTAAATTCATAAAATAGATAATCAAGATGACCCAATTTCATGCTGATTTCGATATGAGACTCATATTTCAATTAGATAGGCATTAATGCTTAGATACGTGTAAATAAAGGATTTAAATATATTTATATATATATATATATATATATATATATATACAGGTGTATAATTATAAATATTTATATGTATATATATATATATATATGTTTATATATATGTGTGCGTACATACAGGCAAATATAAAGAAATTTCTTAAAATTGGAAAGTATCAAGTTGACTTCTTTGCTGGCCGAAATTAAGTATAACACGAAATATATATGTATAGAATATAAGAAAGTTGATATTATTTATAAGCAAACAAAATTACTGCGATTTTTCTCAGTAAGCCAATATAACCCCTAGTACAGAATGATCTGCACTACTATAGTAGTAACAAGAAAGGTTCAAAAATAAATAATAGCAGTTAGGAGAGTGTCAGAATCAGTTTCTCTCACTGGCTTTATTGCACTGCAGCTTTATTTTGTCCACACTGTGCTACGCATTATTCAAAAGTACATTTTATTCTCTTTATTTTGGTGCCACTATCTATGTGACTTAGAATAATTTTGTTTATGAGGTCTTAACAAGTTTAAGGTTATTTCTTATACACATTTCTTTCAGCCATTGAGATAAGTTTTTCTGTTTTTTATGAAAACAGATTCAGTTGTATAATTTCACCAACAGACATAAGTATTTAAAATAGCTCGGGGTTAGTTTACTAAAATTCTGTACACGTTAAATATAAGTGACTTGTGCCTGCTTTCATTTAGTGTCACGTGGAGCAGCGAGGGTCTGTCGGTTAGGGTTTACACAAAAAGCTAGTATGTAGTGAGTTTATTGCGAAACATGCCACTCCTCTTTTGATTTCATTTTAGTTGAACTCGAATTAAATATTTGGTTTTTTATTTATTTTTAATTGAACAATAGGATCACAAGGATCTATCCATTTAATGATAAATGCATGATAAATGGGAACGATGCTCCATATATTTTTATACAGGCATAAATGTAACACTTAATAATTTCACCTGAACAGGCTGATTTGTTCATAATGAGCATCATTTAAGTCTCCACTGTGATTGTTTTAATTGCTATTCTGTTTATGTAGACAATTGTTTGATTGGTTCATGAGATTAAGTAATTAAAAAATAAATATTATTCTACTGGTCAGAATATTATATTACTGGTCAGAATAAATTTATCTGCCACTGGGGCTATACCTGCTTCAATATAAGTAGATTTATGTAGATAGATTGTCTATATATCTGATGGTAAATTGTATGGTAGCCTATTTATTCAAGATGACATTGAATCATGTCACTTAGGCGCTTATCACTTAAACAAAGTTTTTTGTAGATCTTATCATTAAGTGAAAAGAGATTAAATAAAAAATATATGTTTTGTGGAGAATCATAATAGCAAGTCCCAAGCTTCACAAGACTGACCAGTATTGACAAGTGAAAAGCAACTTCTGTATAAAATCTAAACTCAAATAGTTCAATTGTTTGAAATGCCATCCGCATTTCAATTCCATAAAAAAACAAACCTACACAATTTCACATTCATATGTTAGATAGAATTGCTAGATTTGTAAAAAAATTGAATTCAGTATGAATCAATACCAAATTTGAATCTATATAACACCATTTTCTTCAAATAGTATGAGGTGATGAATGCTAATAATACAATTTAAAATTAATGTTTTGAAGGTAATTAAATAATTACTTACACATTTGAGGCGAAAGTCTCAGTTTTGAAATAATTATTTTCAATTTGCGAAATTCCAGAACCAACATCTCACTGAAGGTGCAGACAACCGTTAGGACAACACCACAAATTATCAGCCATAGAATAAGGGTAATAATTCCCGATGGCCCTAGGTGCTAAAATGTTGTAAAGATAATAGAAAGTCACTCAAAGAAACACAAAATTAATAATTATTATAGACAAATTTGTTATTTTAACAACTTCTATAATATCATTGATACTTACATCGTGTATATACAAGTCCAACACCAGTTGAATAAAATTAATGGATGAAAGAAAAGTCGACACTACAACCTGAAGTACCTGAAATAAAAATTAAGTGATTAAATGAACACAAAAAACTTGCCCAAATATTGCATTTATTTCAAATTGTTCCAATGTACCTGCAATTTAAACATTTTGTTGAGTGTACTGCATATTTCATTTACTATAATTAACATGTTTGGTAAAATCGATATGCACATAGGATTTTCTGAAATATCAAAATGGCTGGTCCCATATAATTCAACCCAATCTGTCACTCTGGGTAATACTAAATGATTTGAATTATTACAAAATATTTCTTGATTCACGCGTCCCAGGTAATCATTTACCGCTTTTAACATTTTTATAACAGTAAATGTAAGTAGACACATTAGAAGCAGTTCCATTCTGTTAGTAAATATACTGAAATATGTAATTAGGGAGAAAATGTTCTGATTTTCAATGCTGTTAATGATAAAAGGTGGTAAGTGACTTGCAAGTATAACAAGTATGCCCAATACCATCATGATTTTTAATTTCTTAAAGCATTTTGTTTTAAACACATTACTGTAATAAACAGAAATGTCATCAAATTGTCGTAAGCAATCAGCAAATAGATTTTTATGCCAAAATATATCAATTGACAAAACAAATATGAGACTGACGACGTTACATATTAGGAAAAGCCACTCTACTATACTGTTTTTAGCATATAAAGAAATACAGTGAGACCATATGCCTTTACCGGTACCCAAGACAACAAGAAAAATTACTATCAAACTGTAAATTTTCCTGAAAATTATTTTTATTAATGTTGTTTCTTGTTCTTCTAACTTAGATGAAAATCGGTTAACACCTATAATTGATTGGAATGCAACCAGGAAATGAATTGATTCCTCTAAACAATAACTCGACATTTTTCACTGAATTGACTGTGTCTTCTACAGAATACCAACTGAAAATGACAACCATCATTGGTAATGTAACCTATAAACAGCTTGGTCTACTTTGGCAAGGTTAACAAGACAATTTGTCTTCCTATATTAAAGTAATTGTTGATTATCGATTTTTTCCGTCTTGTCTGAAAGTATTTCTATTATTAGGCTAGGCCATATATATAAGCTATATCCTTGTAATTTGTGAGTTTTGTGAAGCTCTAAGTTTCCTTTTTGCTTTTATTGTGATTATATTTAGATATTATAGCTAAAGTCAAGTTAGTATATTTGATTTCTATGAATAGCAATCAATTGCAGGTAAAAATCTATTAACCCGTTTATTTATTTAATAAATCTCTTAGTGTATTTATTTCAATATTATGTAAAATAATGTTGTAGTAATTATACCAATAATACAAGTAATTACACTAATTGTAGGATGCAGTACATAAACATGAATCAACTTGATTCTACATCTAACAGCATGCACACTCAAATATTCAGAATAGAATTATGTTCTACGTTGAGACATTAGTAGGATATTTTGGTATCTGTAAAGATGATTCAAAGCCATGTACTGATAAATATTCAAATTGGTATTGAGCCTATGAAGGAATGAGAGGATAATTAAGAGCATCATATAATTATAAGGTGAAATAACAATGCAGGAGAAGTAGCAGTGAGGCAGCAATATGTTGGCAGAAATATATTTCCTGATACCCATCATGTTACATGTTCTTATGAGTCATTCTTATATGTTGAGAATTCATTTCATTTCCTATATAAAGAGTAAGTTGAAGCAGAGTTTGGCAAATACGAGTTTTGGTTTAAATTGGGTCAAATTTTTTATATATTTACACACCTGGAGGGCGTTATTCGTGTTATACATTGTGTGACTACTTCAGGGTGCCATTTTTGCAATTTATTTCAAGTGAAATATTGATCAATGAAAAGATCAATATTTTACTGTAGATGAAAACAGCTATCCAGTATCCACTAGCTGGGGTGTATCAGTTATGTACAACACAGAAACAAAATAATTAACCAACTTTCTGTTGCTTAATCTACTGGTATGAATAGATCAAATGATTTGACAAGAGTCGCCATATAGTTGATAAATGGATAAAATAATGGCGATGGCAGGCGCCAGTCAATAAGATAAATTTCATGGAGTTTTATATTATCTATATTGTCTGTGTTGTTAATCAAAATGAGAAACAATGTACGAGGGACAAATACAATTAATTGCATTTGAATTGTCTGTAAATTAATTTTGAATTGGCACGAAAAAATTTAATTAAAATAATTTCATAAAGTAATATATAGGCATCTAGTTGATTTCTAATAGAAATTTAATTGGAGTTTCACTTAAATATACAATACCTTTTAAAATACACTTGATTTCTTTTTTACTTTGTCTAGTATTAATTGTTGATATGAGACAATCTTCGAAAAAAAAATAGAAAAATGAGCTTAAAGTAGCTTATTTTTAAAATATTGAAATAAAGGGAAAATAAGATTCAGGTCCAATAAAATAGCAAAAAGTAATAATATTCATCAATTGTATAATTGCATTTTTTTTATTCTCCTAAATGACATGGTTGATACAACACATAAAAAATTATATAATGGATTGTAGAAATGTTGGTTTAAAAGAATAATTAATTATGTGCATAGTTTCTTAGAAAATAACAAGAAAATATTTTGAAGTTCTGCTAATTGGTTCTGTTATTCCTTTCTTCATTAAATGCTGAGTTTAGTAACCTTCATATTTTTAATACATTCCTAATTATAAAATATTTCATTACACAATTCCGATGATAAGTTTTTTGCTCAAGTCACCCTTTTTTGTTTTGCAACTAAAAAATTAGTAAGGATTATTTCCATGAATATTATAATGGTGCTTCGGTTGGAAAACAATTTTTAATAGGAAAAAGTATAAAAAATTATTCAAAAGAAAAGAAACATGATCTGATAATAATATTAAACTATTCATTACCTTCCTTGAAACAACATATAGATGGTCTTGGGTGTATTTCAAATTGCGTTAATGATGTATCAAGATGAAAAGCATATTAATTAGGATCTAGACACATAATTTAATGTTTATGCATACTAGGTAATGGGTAATAGCTAGTGTATGATATATAGATACGGGCAACTAGTTTGCCAGGGTCACATTTGTCGAAGAACTTCTTGCAGTAGCAAACCTACTTATTGTTGGCACTATAAAAGCTAACAAGCTGGAGATATTCATTGAAACAAAACCTTAAAAATTTAGTTCTGAATTTGTTTATAAGGTTAACATTGTTTGGTTTATTACTGTCCCAACAAAAAGAAAGTAATTATCGTTAATAATGCACCATATGTAGAACTGGTGAACGTGAAGTTTTAATAAGTGGTGTTTGTTGTTAGTAATGTAGTATATACCTTACCTAAGAAACAATAATTAAGGATGGTTTGTTGTTCATGTTAGACACACGAGAGCTTCCTTAAGATGATAAACTATGGAAAGTTGACCCAAAAGACGATTAATAAGTAAAGTATGTTTCACCTTTCTTTTTTAAATACCCAGTAAAACACTTATGCTTATTTTCAATTGGAACATTAGTATTTTTAAAGAATCAATATGGGTAACATGTCTATGAACAATTTTTGGTAAATTATGTCTATGAACAATTTTTTAAGAAATTATAAATACTGAAATCTTATAATTATTGGCCGTCTTGTAACTTGACATATTCTTTACGCCGTCTTTGATTTTGTGGTTGGAGGAATAAAAGAAGGTCTGAACATTTCATTTATGCTATTTACAGTATTAATTTTTCCATGATTTTATATTCAGAAGTAATTATTTTGTTTGTTATTATTTACTAGAACAAATTGTGTAGAAATTTTAAATGTTTTCCTATAATTTTATAACGAACCAAGCATGGTCACACCTGTTGATGCCTCAACAAAACCCCAATTTCAACAATAAATTCACATTTTTTTTGTTTAAACACAAATTAAATTCATTATGTTACCTTAAAATCATTTGTTAGACCTCTGCCACCATTTAAAGAGGTGTTTCAATTTTAGATTTGTATTAAACATTTAAACAAAAGTATAAAATAATATTTTACTTTGAACAGCCCTTCCAAAAATATTAATAAAATTGTTAGTAGAATTAAATTTTACTTTCATTTTTCAGCCACTCTTTACTCGATCCAATATGCTTTTCTTGACGATTTGAAATATAATTTAAGTACCAGTAACATATATTAACTCATTGAACTTATAGTTTTAAGCAAAAGAAGTTTTATAAATTACAAACCATAAGATAAAACGTCAACACAAGTGTACAGGATTAAGGTTAAATAATTTATTATCTAAGCTCACAGATCTTCCGGATAAAATAAAATGTGTTCATGAAAGGAACTTGAGGACAGTGTAGCATTTAAAAATTATTTGTAGGTTTCTTTACTTATGATATATTCATTTAAAAAAATTTCAACATGTTATTTGGACGAAGGAAACCTTGAACTGCTTGTTAGTTGTCAGTGCTTGTCAGACACTATCAGTAAAAAGATCTCCATCTAGTAATAAGTAAATAGGTTTAGGAAGAAATGAGATTTGTATACATTTTATTACGTGTAACAGAATTATTATTTGTGTTGGTCTAGGAGAACGGCTCTTAATATTTATATACTTTCCTTGCATTTTTACACTTATCATCATGGTATCCAATTTTATATATATCTTTCCCTATATTTTAGAATAGAAAAATTAATTTGTACAATACTTTTGTGTAAGCATTTAAACTCCTGTTCTTGACAGTATCTAGTTATGTGGACTCTAACCATTTCTAGAAATGTTAGATTCCTTCGGTACCATTTTATTAAATAAAAATATATATATATATATATTATAAAAAATATATATACATACAATTTATTAAATAAAAATATATATTGGAATAATTGAAAAAATGTGTTAGGAATCATTTTTTGCATTAATTTTTAGACTAAATCAAGATTTGGACTTTTTGATTGATGATGATCTCTAGAAATATTAAATTGTACAGTCCCTGGCCAAATTATCAGATGCACACAATTTTTTTCAGAATTTTCACATAATTATACGTTTTGTACTTAACTTAAACATATGTTTCATTCTATTGTCATATCCATGTTTTGGTATCGCACCACAAACAAGTACAAATATGCTTCAGTCACATTCCTTCATGCCATGTGTGCGGACGTGTTTTTTGATCTAGTGGTGGTTGTTTTACGATTTTTGGATTATCTGATTATCTGTATGATTATTTTAATTAAAATAAGCTGTTTTTCCGACTGAAAAAATATTTTTTAATTATCCAAATATGGGAAAAAAGAGACATCTTGCTGCGTAAAAAAGCTAAATTTAAAGCTTTTCTTAATACTAAAATGTATTCGACCTGTAAAATTTTATAAAGATTGAATGCATCTGAAGCAAACATATAGCGCAGAGAGAGTGGACCATTTGCAGAAAATAAAAGAATAAATAACAACAAATAAAGAACAAGGTTTATCGAACTGCCAGGAAGCCTTACTTGAGTGCTGGGATGAAAGCAAGACGTCTGAGGTGGGTAACATGTAATAAAGATGTGGAGCTTTAGGAATCGGTACATTAATATTTCGTTTATAATTAACATTTCATCGCTATTTTTTTATTCTTACAATTTAAGCACTCACTTAGTTTCTTTAAAAAATTTGCTTCAGCAACGAAAATATTTTGTGTATAAACTGCAGTGTGTTTGATAATATGGCTAGGGACTGTATTTCAAACCCACGTTGACATTACATTAATACAAATTTTTTATCACATACATATGTTAAAAAAAATCAAATAAAAATATATAAAGGTTAATCTCCACATTTACAATTTCTCGAGGGTATTTTTCCTTTAATAAATTTATTTAATGAAAGTGAGTCTCCAGAACATCAGGTGGATATTTTAGCAACAGCACAATAGATTCGAAGAAAATAACAAGATAACTTTTAACTTTCAATTTACACATCTTCACATATTTTTACTTCATCTGATTATCAAAATTAATACAGAAGTGGATATTTTAAACATAAAATATATCGGCACACTATCGAAAGCAGTGCTGATATATTTCTTTTGAGATGGCATGCAATTGATCCACAGCATTCTGTGCGGTGTCTTCTTTTGACTAAACTCAGCTTCCTTTGAGTAATGTGTTTTTAATATTAGCTGAGTAATAGAGAAAAAGACTTTGTTTGCAAGAACTTATTTTGATTCAGAAAAACGCAATAAACCCTGTAAACAGCATAGCTGCATACCACATACCACCTATATAATATTTGATCATCATCCTTAATAATAATAAATGTCATGCATGTTTAGTAAACCCCAGCAGTATTTCTGCTGGCAAATAAAGTAGATTGAGCAACAAATTATTTTCCTTTTAATTACCTGTCTATATAAATGCAAATATCCGTGAAATTAAATAAAAACAAACATTGTTTTAATTAAATACGAATTTTGGGTGCCAGTGTTGTTAATGCCAAATATGAATAATGTTTCTTCAAATATTATTGATATTTACTATTAACGCTACCGGCACTCAACATTTTTATTTACCTTATTGGCGAAGGGTTTTCTCCTTAACAGTATAGAAAATAAAATCATATATTGTTCTTGTACTATAACTAATTTAATAAAACAATTTTATTCATTATAACGGTTTATAACAAAATTTGTGAATGAATATATTTTACTTTAACTATATAGCTTAATGCTCAACACAAACGGAACAAGTTATAATAGTAGATGTTAAAATTCAAAATTACACAATTGTGCTTAATAAGAACATTTTGTTACATAATAATTAATTTAAAATGTTTAGAATAAAAAATCAACATAATGTGATAAAACCAAATTCAGCTGTCACAACAGTACAGACTATTTCTCATAAGGGTAATTTATCAATTTCCCGAACATTACGGGCATTAATTTTTTAACAATAATCAATTTATTTCTGCTCATTGAAACTTGTTGCCTGGTACTAATACATACTGAATGGTAGGGTAGTTTGCTAATACTAACCTGTTTATGGACAATAACTTTATCCAAAACCCACTCAAGGGTTGGTGTTAATGGTTTGTTTATTGTTTCATGTGTATTACAAACTTATATCATTTACAGAAAATGTGTTTAATGAGTTTGATTATTTAGATTTACATCGAGACTTTCATCTGTCTTACATTCAAATAGCATGTTTAATTCCACTATTAAATAATGCATTGGTACCAAATTTGATTTATCTTGATAATCGTGAGCTATAAATGAACAAATCAATATTAATGTGTGGCAAGGTAAAATTTAGCCGCAGAATGCTATAAAAATGTCCAGAACAAAAAACATTACATGTTTAGTGAATGATCTATGATATAAGTATGTTCACTCATATAAGATAATCAACATTAAAAATTACGAGAAATTGAAGTCAATTTCATTAGACTAGAGTTAAAAATTGTTTCAAAATTATTGTGACCACGGTAATTTGAAAAAAAGAGCTTATAGAAAGTTGTTATATTTTCATAATTGTTCTGTAACTTGTGTGAAGGTGCACATTGCCATGCTACATTAGTTTCTTAATTCATTATGTTAATGATCATCCATTTGACATAAATTAGTTAATTGCTTTCTAGACTTATATATTTTTGGTCTAGCCCTCATCTATTAATAATACAGATTCAACAACAAGCAATGCTTTCAAATAAAGTTAATGATTTAAAATCTACAAATAATAGTTAAAAAGAGACTTTCCGATATTTATATATATGTAACAGTACACTCTGTAATGTATTATCTCTAACAAACTTTCAGTTATTGTTATTATTCGAAGCAGATTGTGAATATATTTTCTTTGTATTATGGTGGAGGATATACAACGTATCGCCTTTCAACAGATTCCGTCAGTCCCCTTTTTAGATTTCCAAAGGCAAATGGCAAAAACAGAAACCTTGCAGTTTCGTCATGTCCGTCCCTCTCACTGCCCATTTCTGTCTATTTTACTTTTGTAATTTCTAATAATAATTACCAAAAATATTAAATTTTGATCCGAGAGTAGAACACAAATATCCCGATCATACTATTGGGGAATATGTGTTTAAACTGTGAGCCTAAATATAGACGGTAATGGTAACTCACTTATGGGTATATAAATGTACGGATTCATTTGAAAGTTTGAGTTCAGGAATTTGCAAAACCCCACTTTTAATAAGCACCTACTGGATTTGTCAATAAAACTTACTTTATAGAAAAAGGACTATGACAGTATGTCAGTTGGCTGGCAATAGATGACTTCAATTGTTCACTCACTCTCTACTACAATTTAATAGAATGAAGGCATGTATGAACAATCAATTTCATTAATTACCAATATAAAACTATAGTTTTACTTGCGGATATTATGGAGACTAATTCAGATAATATTTTGGAAATATCAGTTCATGACCTGTTACAGCCTATTGCGATTAGTATTGACCGTTCTTGTGCCAGCCCCTCCTTGCTATAAGTGTCCATTTAGTTAAACAACACATTGCTCCATTTTTCTTATGCAAATGTTTGTTGAACATTATTTTCAATATTCGGGATTATGCTTAAGTATTAATTTTTTCACAAGTTTCAATTGTACATAAATTTTTAATGAAGATAAAAATATGAATAAAAGCAATTGAGATGCTTTAGATTAATCATACTCTTTATTTGTTATTAATTGAAATAACATGAAGCGGGAACATCTTTAACCTGAATTTTATTGATCTATTTGATTGAACTATCATACCAGCTATTGTATCTTATTGTGTTCCTTTATACGGATCGCCAGTTCCCATGTCAAGTGTTAAGAACATGTGGCCATCGTTTGTTTATTTTGTTGACTAGAATGGCCGTTCGGAACAATGGACGCACTTAAGTAATCTCACACTCGTAATCCAGACAGTTGACAGACAATGATTACGTAAGAAATGAGGAGATTGACAAATTTCAGCAACAATGACATCCTTAAATCAAATAGATGACACACGGTGAAGGTGCCCTTGTCACTCCATCGAACAACTTCTTGAAGTGAGTCAGTTATGTCATTTAAATCTGGACCTTGAAATAGAAAATAAATTAATTATTTGGATTATGAAGTTTTATGAGCAAAAGTTTTAAACACACATGTAAGCAGCATAGTAGAGCAGTGTAACTAGAAGATTGTGTTGAACATTTTGACAACATAACTTTTTTACTTCCACATGCATATTAACGAATCAGCCGTTAACTTTAAAACACATATTGATAACTGTATGTATATTACAGGGCATTTCCTTCTAAAACAACCAAAATTCAGAATTTAAAATCTTACAGAAGAGACAAAAATTCTTTACAAAGAAGTAGACTTATATTTTTATTGTAACCATTCCTAACCAAAAAGTTATTTCGCTCAATGTAGTCAGCAATAGAAGCTTGAATGCAGTTGATTTTAGATGCATAATAAAATTTTATACAGCCATTTTATGTATGAATAAGGTGGAATTAAGTTTTAGCTTATTGTATTTGCTATGATGTGAAGCAGCTATAAATATTCATAAAATGAGAAAAAGTTTTTCACATTTTTGTATCAAATCAAAAAGCTTCACATTCTCAAAAAAAATTGAAAAGAATTCTTAATCAATTCTTTAAAAACTCTAGCATTTCTTCTAAGCAGATTCATGTTAGAATTGCTGCACTGATATTGTGAAAGTTAACATCTTTACACAAAATTTAATAATTTTTAGGACATTTTGAGGCATTAGATGGGAAACTGAGTATTCACCTTTTCTTTGATACGTATATTATTTAATGTAAAAATTAAATTCATCTAACATACTCTTAAACCTGTGTGGGTCTTTCTCCACTTAACATTTAACTTTGGCAAAATGCCAGCAAAAGTACTAGACAAATAATTTCAAAACAAAATCCTAAAGAACATCTTAGATGGACTGTGGTTCATCAGCAACAGTGTCATCTATAAATACGTAGAAACTGACACTGTCAGAGAAACAGTCAGGAAACTAGCCAGGAACTATGGAGAAAAACTTTGACATCACGTGAATGTCGAAGCGCTCCAACTTCAAGATGACTTAAAAGGATCAAGCCCCACATGTTAGTGCTGTGAAGTGACATGTTCACAAAAAGCAGAATACAGTGCAAATAACGTTGCTAATAGAATATTAAAGGCTATCACTGAGGAAGTCTTCAGGCTAAGACATACAAAATAATTAAAATAGGTTAGAAACAAATTACTCATTGTCCAAATACGTGACTAGATTATAATAATCAATTTGAAAAAATCCACCTTTTCTATTTTTTGGAGTTAGCGTGAACCTGAAGAACCCTCGAGTTTACGTATATAGCATGGCATAAAATTAATAAATGGGCCCTCATTCAGATTGACACTGATAATCTAATGGTGAATTGATGCTGATAAAAGAGTACAAGAGAGGAAAGAATGTGTTCATGCTAGTCGAGCTACTTTTAGTGAAAGAAATTATTACTCGCGTTGCTTATGTGACAGCTAACAGGATATGCAAATGAGTACACTACTAGGATAGGTTTAAGATAATATTTTACTGACATGTTAACTGATGAAGAAGGTGCAGTAGCTATTCTACCTGCTTGCGTTTTTCTGTAATTATTGGTAATAATTTGTTTCAATTGTGGTAAATGTATGTGCATCGTTTATTTTATATTTTGACTCTATGTAAAACCGCAGCTTCTATATTGAATTGATATTAGTTTATTCATGTGATAGTTTTAAACAATAAATACTATAAACCTATATTTAAACTAGGACCTCAACTTTGAACATATCTGAACATGTGAATTAGTTAAAATCAAAGATTGATAGACAGTTTTTGTTTTCGGAAATTTACATTAAATTTGTTGTAAAGTTATATACTCACCCATTTCTGGTAAAAGTTTCAGCAAGATAATGTTTGTTTCTAACTCACGAAACTCGAGAACCAAATTTTCACAAACTACGCAGACTGCAGTGAAAGTTACCAGGTAAAATGTGATATGAAGCATAAGAGTTATTATCCAGTCCTGACAAAATATAAAATAAGCATTAAAACATATTAACTGGAAGTATGCATGACATCAAGCAAAGTTACATAACAGCTATGAACAGAATTAACTATTAAAAAAGTGAAAATATTCAATTTAATTAATTATATCACAAATAATGATAAGGGGATACCTCCTAGAATTTTCTGGAATAAATTTTGTTTCAAAAGTCAATAAAAGTTATTTTTTTCCAATTAGCATCATTATCAATTACAGCATGGTAGCATCAAGTCATACCATTTATTAACCAGCTAAAAGCTACTTTGAAAAAAATAAAAGTTTTGTCTTTGAAGTTGACTAGATATTGTCTATCGAGTAATTATGAGGGCAAAGTTAACTATATTGCTTTGGGCATATTGCAGCTATGGTAATTTGGCGTAAATAATTTATGGACTAATGAAAATAACTATTTGTAATAAAATTAGATACGCATAAATAAACACACTCATACATATAAGTATACGAGAAGGAAGCACACATGTACATACAGATTCTTTAACAAATATTTCACAAATTTTAATAAAAAAATATTTTTTTTATTGCTGATTGAACCGGCAGAGAAATACAAAAATAAATTTTTACTTTCAGGCCCGCATTGTAAACATCTAAACAATGATCAAACATCTATTGTTTCTTTATGTGGCTTGGCAATCACTTCTCATTTAACTGTTCCTTTTTGGAAATTTCTTTTTTAAAATTCAGGTACTTGCCAATGTATCAATCTTTCACACTGCATATATTAGCCGCTTGTCTCAGTTAGACAGAGATCTTATAAATATCCATTTGCCCATTTTTATGTAGTACAAATTAAAAAGACAAAAGGACCAGAATTGACAAAGAAATACATTGAAATTTAAAAAATCATTGTTTTTGGCTTGATCATAAAGCTTTGGCTTTAGGGCCACAGCCAACCATGGGGAACTGGGTTCAATTCCCGACAACTTGCCGAGCGAGGCCGGAATGGTGTTCTGATTAATTCTAAGATATAGTATTGTGTATATTAAAATATACAATTAAATAAAAATAATAATAAAATAGTGAATAACTGGATGCATACACTATTTTAAATAACATTCAATATATCACAATAAAAATGCCATTACAACATAT
Organism: Druceiella hillmani; assembly: GCA_039881145.1. Taxonomy (NCBI): domain Eukaryota; kingdom Metazoa; phylum Arthropoda; class Insecta; order Lepidoptera; family Hepialidae; genus Druceiella; species Druceiella hillmani. Next base: position 23,011,077 of record JAYKKI010000036.1, read on the forward strand.
ACATATGGATATATGTATGTAAGTATATATATATATATATATATATATATATATATATATATACATATATATATATATATATATACTTACATGTATATATATATATATATATATATATATATATATATTTATATATATATACTGTATGATGTACTTACCCCTGGTTTGTAAAAGTATATAGCAATCTGAATAGAAAATATGGAAAAAGAGAAAGTTGTGGCCATAAAATGAATCACCTGAAATTGTTAATTATAATCTTCAAAGTTAACCTAAGTTATCAAAACTTAAGAAAAGTTTTTAGATTACTAAAAATTACCTGAAAGTTAAACATTTTATTCAGTTTACTACACAGATTTGAAAGAACTATAATCTTTTGCGGCAGGACAGATAAACACTTTGTATCATGTGTGAGATCGATATAAGTATTTCTTTGAATTGAATTATCAAGTGATAGATTGATGATTAATTTTTTATTCAGTGATAATTGTTGCTTGCAGCGTTTTAAATAAGCGTTAATTGACTTTAACATCTCAGTGAGAATGTACCTTAGTGTACACATTAGAACCATTTCAAGGCTATTTGCCATTGTAGCTAATTGTCCAATCAAAGTTAAAAAATCCATTTGTTTTTCCAAGAAAAATATGTGATGTTCTATAATTGATAAAGTTACAACGAACACAACAGAGAAAGTTGCGATCCCTGTTACTAATTTTACTCTATCAATGCACCAATTTCTGAAATACTTGCTATAATAAGCTGAAAGATCATTGAAAATATTAAGCCACTCAGAGTATGTGTTTTTAAGCCACAAAATATCGAAAGAAAGAAGAAAAAACATAATTGTGAAATTTAAGAAATACACGAACCACATAATTTTATCAGAATGCATCGATGATACAAATTTAGGTGCATTGGAAAAATATACAATAAACAAAAGCAAAATAAGTGTCAAGCTATATATCTTTTTAAGTTTAGTTTTCACCAAATTTCTGTCATTTCTATTAGAAGTTCTATTAATTCCTAGAACTGATTGCACGTTGTGTAGGAATGAAACCGAATTTTCAAAAATATTTGTTTTATTTTCCATGTTGTTATGCCCAATAGATGACTAACAGTAGATGTGTGTTAAGGCAATGAAACAACGGATGAACAGATCATTTAGAACTCATAATGATCATTAAAATTCAATTTCATATTTCATTCCATTTGACATTAAATATTAATGAATGCTTTGTTAATGTTTAGGGAAATATCTGATCAAAATATAGCTAATTGATTTAAATGAAACTATCATGATAATGAAAACAGCAAACCATATAATTTCATGGTAATTGTTTTGAATTTTTTTTTGAAGATCAAAATAACAGTTGACATTTAATCATGTAGAAATAAGTAATATGTTTTAAGTATCAGTATAACGTGCACTATGAGGTTACAAAATATATTTACGTTTATATAAAACAAACATTTTGAGAGTATAGACTATTTCTATTGAACTGTTTATTAATATAAATTATTACTATTTACTATATAAATAAATATATAGTATTGCACTTTCACAAGTGTAAAGAATATCATGAATTTTTTAAACTATCACGCCGTGAACCATTGGATAAGATCTTTCTATAACTTTTATGTAAACTCCAGTAAGGCTGTTTTTAAAAAAATAATCTGGTGTGTTTCTGCATGGAAACAGGACGGGAGGGGAACAGGTTTTGTGTTTTAAATTAGACTTTTGTGAATAGGACAATATTATAATAAAATTGTTTTGATATTCTTATAACTTGACCATTCAATTACTACCAAACACAATGGAAAATAATTTTTTTTAAGAAATTTTTATTCACAACTAAATGAAACCACATGATATAGTATGTGATAATGAATTTCTATAAAATTAACGCTAAATACATTAAATTTTTTCAAATCAAAATCACACCCTCCAAAATCCGACAAAAATAATTTTTTTGTGATATATGTTGCCCGGTGAGTTATCCATCAAATAATAAGTCCATACCCTAAAAGTTATAGAAAAATAGTTAGTTTAGTACTTTTGTAAAATACATCTAAACCTAAATACTTTTGCGGCCTCAACCAAGTTTCCGTAATAAAGGATACATCTGTAGTATCTTCATTCATTATGACATCCAAAGAATATCAGTGAAACTATTGCCATTTGAATTATTTTAGTGCTTTGATTCCACGAGCTGGCAAATATTAACAATCAAATTTCATTGAAACACCTTTTACGAAAGCACATCTTATGATAGCTGTATTTAGTAACAATATTAATGCAGATAGTAATAAAAATCCAAACTCAAAAATTTAGATGATTCTTATGTTTATGTCAGAAAAATTACTGCCAAAAACCATTTTTAAACTAGCAATACATAACTTAATATTTATTTTCGTATAAACAATGAAAAAATGAGTTGAAATCACTGGTAAAAATGTATGTTACTGGTAAATCTAAATGTCTTGTTGTCCCTAAAGATGAACGATTGCTCTTATGTGGTGACGTTAATGGAATTGAGGTTTACAATGAATAAATAGTTCATTATTATTATAATATACGATAAAAGTGTGGGCGTTACAATGAACCTTTTTCACGTCTTCTTAATATTATATTTATTACAGCTATTTGCCTTTTTTTATTAAATTTGTTTCTTTTACTTTATAAACGGACGAAAGCAAACAATTCCTCGCAAACTATAGAGAACTGTTTGAAATGGCCATTTTCAAGCATTTCACAAATATTCTTTCCTCAGTTTTAGGTTTTATATGTTCAGAGATGTACTGAAAAAGAAAAAATATGTATCTCCCTCTCTCTCTTATTTCTGAAACTAAATAATCTAATATTACGAAAGAACAGGATTTTCAGAAGCCTATCCAAAGGTTGTATGAAAGCTATAATGATGATTCTAGATGCAATACGTTCTGAGATATTTATGATAATGTATAAATCCCTGCTATCAAATTTCATTAGATATTATATATTATTGTGCCAGGAAATTTATATCGGTTATGAGTTATAATAATTAGACTTTAACATGAGGTACGGAACTCTCAATGCACAAACTAGACTGTGTGAGGCTATAAATACCTAAAGTATAAATGTATAACTTTAAAAAGAGGAAAATTAAATAATAAAAGCTAAACAGAATAAGCATTATCAGAATACCTTTTTCAACAATATGCCTTGGTCAGCAGCAAGCATCCATTATTAGCTCTGTCTATAGTAAGCATTGGTCATTGTGAGCATGTATTACTTTGTATTCAGAAAGTATAAAAAATCTTTTCTAAATTTTTGAGTATGAGATAATATTTTTGAAGTATGTGTAGCATGCTTATGAAATAAATGAATGATTTGTTTTCAGAGATTGATACTTTCATTAAAATTGATAGTAGATGAAGTAATAAAAATGTTTATGCGGCCAGATTCATCGCAGAATGTTCAGTTATAATGTGGGTGATATTGATAATGAAATGTATAAAAGTATTAATAGTACACAGTTCAATAGTCATGTTGTGATATTAAAAAACAAGGCATGCTAAAAAATAATTAGCAACAATATCAGTACACTAACAAAACTATAAAATGCTTAGGTACAAAAGGTTGATTAACAGATTTTAACGCATGCTACAACCATTGTGACAAGCCAATACTTGCACCGTTATTATGTCATTTAAACTAGAATATTACTAAAATTTCCAGAACCTATCTTATAAAGAAATGATTACAGAGAAGAAATGTATATAACTAATCTAAGCGTTTTTATCATATTTATGTGGCAAAAATCATTTATTAGTAAAATACCACTTTTCCTAACAAAAATTTAAGTTATTGTCAAATATTTTTTGAGGCATCTCAACTCTGTACGGAAAATATCATAATGAAAAAAGGTCATGGTAACCAAATGCAATTACTCTCATAACAATTCTAAGTTATTTATGCAATTCAGGCTGAAAGAGAAGTAATACCATAACATACTTGAAATATTCCAATAGTTTAGAAGAAATGGAAAATGGTGCTAAAAAAGCCATTTTCTATTTATCCATCTTTACGAAGCAGGGTTAGCTTTAAAGGAGCATTTTTGAAGGTTACAATTAAATCAATTACTTTACTTGAAGCTAGTTGTTGAATATGAATTGTTATTATATGAAAATTAGACCAAAAATATACAAACCTAGGCAGCAACCAACTAAGTTATGGGGCATTTCACGTGAAATGGACAGAAAAAAGTGAGATTCTGAAATTTGGGGCCAATTAGTAGATATGAAAGTGAACACATATTTTTTTTATATGATTTTATTTGAAATTAGGATTTTAATATTAAACTTAGCGATTTCTGTCAAAAATTTCTTTTCATTTTTAAAAAAGAAATCAATCTAAACAAAATTTTCTTCATGTGCAAAACCGGAAGAAAATATTTCAAAACAAAATTTTGGAAAATTCTACCAATTTTAAAAAAAAATTTATTTCAAATTATAGCTTAAAGTATAGTTATAATACACTAGAAGTTTGAAAATGGGATCTGGTTTAATTAAGGATATAGGTAAATTAATGTACACACATGTCGCATTCAGTATGATGATAGGCGCTAGTTTATGTCCGCCGATTGGCACAAAAAGAGACATTGTGTAGTATTTTAGTGTTTACTATTAGAATATATTAATATATAGTATTAGTACAGTTAGTATTTAGTATTGATTTTATAAAGAAGTAAAGTAATGTTTGTTTGTTAGTTTCTATATTAGGGTAGGGGTAATCAACCGCAACTACTAAAAACTACTATTATTACAACTACTAAAAACTGCTGTGATAGTGTAATAATAATTAAATTAAATAACATAATAAAAAATCAAAAAGATATTATTTTAAAATTTTAACAATTTTACATTGAGAATCTACTGGAACTGGAACTGTTTTTTTTTACCAGAAGATCTTCCGTTGTTGGAATAGAGGCATGCAACTTTTTAGTTCCTGGAATGGTAATTGCAGAATCAAACCGGGATCGTAAGAACCCATCCATGTAATCGCATTGGTGAAATGATCGATCTACTTGCAGGTAATTGTAGGCTTGCACGCGTCACTAAACATTTGAGGTTTCCCCCAAAACCATCGCATGGCCCCTTTCCATGAGATGTTGCGTGAAAATGTATCGCTGCATTTGTAATGAAATCATCTTTATAATAAAATAAATTAGCAAAATTGAATCTATTTTTAAAATGTTGAGTCACCATAGGCTATATAAATAATTTTTGACATAACTACTGTTTTATCTAAACGGTGTTTGTATAGTATTTTGGGGAATGCGTAAAAAGTGGTTGTATCATGCTTTCAATCATCTGAAATCATAACAATGCTGCAATGTTTCATTTAAATTCCATCTCTGTAATACAAAACCGAAGTCAGGAATGTTGCTTGGTCATTATTCCAATGGAAAGGTTGGGCAGCATCTTGGACAAAAAAACCGTAATTTTTTGCAAAAACCACACTGTACAAGGATTCGTCCTTCATCAATAATCTCCTTAAGATTTAAATAAAGCACCTGTGTCTCTGCAGTGCATGAGGTTTTAGAGTATCCAAGGCATCACATAAGCCATCTACAAAATTAACAGAAAACTGTATTTGAGTAGATATTGTAACTTTTCAAACTGCACGTCTGTCATTTGATTGTTATCGAATATGATCTTCAAATGATCACGAATTCCACTTAAGCCAGGACAAGATTTACAACTCTCATTTGGCGGTGTTTTTGCCGTCATTAAATGACATATCTGTGTTGGATTGGGACACATCGTCTTGCGAAGGCAATCCTTATAAGACAAAAGTTCCGTGGCAGTACCAGCTGTGAGATTTGCTATGTCTCCACCATTCAATATTAGCTTTACATTTTGGTGGTAAGTTACATACCATATGAGTTCCAGGGCCACCAGTGAGGATACATTGTTTGGTTCTTAAAGTAAATAACTTTGAACGTCTGAATATTCCTCCTTGAAGTTCTGACAATGTTCTTTAATGTTGCACATCAGAACTTGTTTCTATATGTGTGTACTTTTCCCATCATCTAATTTAACAGATATAAAATATTTTTTACCAGGCATTATTCGACTAATGAGTCAAAGATAAAAATATTTAACCAAGTTTTCGGTCTCGGATAGTAGTTTACGACCACCACGTGTATTCAGAGACGACAAGATACCAAACTGATCTTCAAGCTGCTTTGCTTTTTTCATTTGTCACTTCCAAACTCTTCTGCAAGTTTATTTTCACTCCATGACTTAGGTGCTGTGGTTAGTATCGTGGTTTTCTTAGAACCAGAAGTATACGGCTCATTGAATTGTTCCTTTAGCTGCTTTAAAATGTCTTCGTCATCTATTGCCGTGTCAGTCTGGGTAGAATTATGTTTAAATTTATCTTTGGGAATGAATGGGGTGTCTTGGGTATTTTGTGAAAGTTCATTCAATATTTGACTGCTTTGCACAATATCTTCATTCGCTACAGGAGGTGTTTCGTTTAAAATTAATTTCCTGCAGGATGTGCACACGTAAACATTTGTTGGACATCCCCATTTTTCTACTAAATACGAAGAAATCTTTCTAAAATCTTTAAACTTTCGATGAACAATCAGGTGAAATGGATTAAAATATTAATCGCTGTACGGAACTCTTATAAATTGTCGAGCACCAGTCACTAAGGGATCAGAGCCACAACTAAAACAATGACGGAAATTCAAAACGGCGTGGCGTCATACTTATATTGCTTTTTAGCATAAGTGTTAAATTCCCTCACAGCTAAGAGATGGCGCTACTAGTCGCGTTTTGTTATTAAAAACATATTTTTTACTTCTTCCTTCTAATATTTCTATTCAAACGTATATTTATCAAGATATTTATATTTTGACTACTACTACCTCTGATTTTGTTAGAGCTTAAATGCACGTAAACAGGATGATGAATGTTAATATCGTCTTGTTTTAACTTCATAATTCGCAAACTGACATAAACTAACGCCTATCAACATACTGAGTGTGACATGTATGTAGATTAATTTACTTATCTCCGTAATTAATGCAGATCCCATTTTCAAACTTTAGGTGTGTTATAACTATACTATAAGCTAAATTTTTATTTAAATAATAACTACCTCTGATTTTGTTCGAGCTTAAATGCACTTAAACAGGATGATAAATGTTAGTATTGTCTTGTTTTAATTTCATAATTTGCAAACTGACCAACATAAACTAACGCCTATCAACATACTGAGTGTGACATGTATGTAGATTAATTTCCCTATCTCCCTAATTAATGCAGATCCTAAAGCTTAACATAAGCTAAATAAACATTTTTTTTTAAAATTGGTCAAATTTTCCAAAATTTTGTTTTGAAATATTTACTTCCGGTTTTGCACATGAAACAAATTGTTTTTCTAAGTTGATTTCTTTTTTAAAAATCACAATAAATTATCTATACAAATCACTAAGTTTAATATTTTATTGTATATATTTAATATTCGAAAAACTACTTCCAAAAAATCCGAATTTCAGTTTAGACTATTCTTTAGATGCCCATAACTTGACAAATAAACATCATGTAAAAAAAATATTACTACAGACCCTCACTTTTTTTTCCCATCCACTTGATGTGACATGCCCCTTTACCCATAGAATCGAGAGAGGTGAATTTTCTAACGTCAATAGTGTTAATATTGTACTTATAGAATATGTCATTTTTGTTCATGAATGAATAAAATATTTCTCTCGCTTTACAATTAACTCCATTACATTAATCTCCATGAAAATGACAAATCTCCAATACGTATTTAATATTTGTCTTAACACCCATAAATCCATTTTTCCACACTCTTAATAAGTTATCAGTTAATTTAAGTTCAGAATATGGTTAATTGATATTTTTCATGTGTTTAGTAAGACCTTGTTATTATATATTTTCCTATAAATACTTCAGGAAGTTTATTTTGATACTATCCTTAAACTTTGTTCACACGGAGACACAATGTTTTCAACTTTAGCTGACAACATGTTGAAGTAAAGTTTATCTGTGTTTATCGTTTACTTACTGCATTCACTATTTAAAAAATATACTTTTAAAAACTTGATAAGAGAGATATAATCCTTGTTCATAATTTGTGTCGGATGAAATTAATTTGATGTATTAAACAAGAACCTTAATTTATCTGACAATACCAAGTTGGCTAAAAATGATAAATAAATTTTCAATGTTTGATTTGTTTTCGACACGATAATTTAAAAATTATCTCATTTGATAAATAAACAGAGAAAAGCAGAACCATCAGGTAGCACAAGTTTAGAAACAATTTCAAAGTCAACCAATTATGATGATTTAAAGATATTACTATTGTAATTAAGATAAGGTAATGTTAGTCATATTGTAATTGAAGAAGAACATAAATCTAGAAGATAATGTGCTGAAGTATGACAATATATATGTGCAAGAAGTTTCAAGTACATTTACATGAAAGTTGTTTCAAAACATTCCATACACTCTAACATATATTCCACGTAGTCTCAAAGTTACATTTAAATCTATTTTTCATTATAATTACTTTGGTATATGTGTTTACAACCAATTGCATAATTTTATTCTTAAACTAAAATTTTTTCAACACTTAATGGAAAGAATATGATAAAAGCAGTTTCCAGTATTTGTAATCCACATTTGATCATCCTCGAAGATCTTCATCATTCTTTTATCGTCTATTTCCATTTCCTACTTTTGCCTGCTATAAACTTTCAAAAAACTTTTCACCTAACACAATCTTAAAAACTTGCTGATTACTATCACACTCATGCCACACGTTCACGTCTGCAACATCAGAGTCCTGGCTCATATAGATTATTTAACGGGTCTTTTCTTCTTCCAAAATGGAATTGCTGTTATTATTTATTGAATTTCCTTGTTCTAATCTGTGTACTTCATTACAATCTGCGTCTTATTAGTTTTGTATAATATAAGATATCATCGAAATTTCCACTCCATGCTTATTGACTAAATTATTGTTAGGTCCAGCCTTTTTTAGAACCAACAATGTTGGCTAAAAAATGTTTCAACATTTTCTCTATCAAAAGACATTGTTGCCATTCACAAACGACTGAATCAAATGAAATGGGAATGATTGCAAAATAGTGCCATGTTGGTGTTAAACAGCAAGAGAATCATGCTAGTCTGACAGTTTGCAATTTACGTGAATTATCGCAGTGTGTAGCTTCTATTTATACATATATATATTTATGTGTGTGTATATACATAAATATATATATATATATATATATATACATACATATATACATATATATATATATAATATATATATATATATATATATATATATATATATATATATATATATATATATATATATGATACAGCACTAAATATAACATATGATTTCCATTTGGAATTCTTTGCCTTTTTCTTCTATTTTTAACTTTATGTAATTTGACTCATATAAAGAAATTTCAGTCTAGGACCTAACTGGAGTATTTATCTTGTAATGCGACCCAGCCTTGAGAACTTCTTGCTGTTAATTTGATTATGCTTAATGCTTTCTAAATGTAAAATTAAATTTAAATTTTGAAAAAATCCGTTTAAATAATTTATACGAACTTCAATGCAAAATGCTGAGATGAAGCCAAAAATTTTAACATTCAAAAGAATGATCCGTTTCCCATTTGCATGTGTTCTTGAAATTTTTATGAAAACTGATGGAAATACTTCCAACTAATAAAATTTATATTGTAATATTTGCAAGAATGCAAAATTTCATTTGAAAATTTTAGCAAAGTCTGAAACAAAGTTTTGCCATTATTATAATACACCAGAGGATAAGCATGGATACATAAGAAAAATATATTGTCTTGTATATCTAAGTTTTTTTATTTCTACTGCAATATATAAACCAATTATGACCCAGCACTGCACACTTCTAGAAAAAATCCATCTGAACAGCATTGAAGATTCGAAGATCTTTATTTTATAAAAATACTATAATTTAATATTTCTGGTTTACTTAAGTTTTTTGAAATATTAATGTAATTTAATAGTTTTAATAAAAATTGCTGAAAATTAAAAATATTTTTAACATACTTTTTAAGTTTTTAAATGACTTAATAAATACAAATGCAATGTTCTGTTATGACTCCATCTGTACAGGACAATGCTCCCTACATAGCGCCATCTACACAAAGCTGTCTACCTAGGTGCTGGTAATCTTTCGAGTCCACCTGATGCTTCTGTATTATGGGTTTCATATAAAATTTTGACTGCTTTTGTTGTATGGTGGTTTATGAAACTTACCCAACCTTATTCTGTGCTTTATTTCTGAGTTATAGCTTAGTTCGATGGGACTCTCAGTTTTGGCTTAAGAGTTATTTGTAAAGGAGCTTCTGCTTGCTGTCTTTATCTGGTGCAAAGTATGCATGGTTATTCGGTTTTTGAAAACAAAAAGCATTAAACATATTTACATTAAATGCCAATTAACAGAAATGGATCGGGAGTTTTGCATGGATGTCAAAAACATCCGCAGATTGGTACCGAGCTTGTAGCTGGTCACACGGACAGGAACGGATGGAAATTTACAGTGGAGAACGAAATGAGACACTCTAAAATGCTATGAGATAACCACAAAGTTTGAAACATTCATGCTTTAAGATTGAAAAATTATTCCAGATGATTCCCATCTTCATAGAACAAGTTCTATGCATATTAAAAAGAGAATTTTTTGGATCTGATTGTCACGGGTGATAAAACCTGGGCGTTCCATTCTGTAGCTCAGACTTAACGATGGGATCAAAATAGGGTATTCTTGGTCAACTTCGTGGCTCCTGGGATTACAATAAATGCTGATAGGTATTATGAATAACAAAAGCCAGATAATTGATTCAAAACCAGAGAAAAGGAATGTCCAGCTAGGGTGTATGGCATCTCAATGATAATGTTCATCGCACGTCACCCTTATGACCTTTCCTCTTCTGCAAGAATTTGGATGGGACATTATCACCCACTCACTTTATAGTCCATACTTGATACCCAATGATTATCACTGGCACCCTATTGAAAGAATATTTAACCAGAACGCTCTAGAACGATGATTTTTAACTAAAAATCTTTTTTCTTGCCGTTTTCCAGACGGATTAAGACAATCTCAGAATGTTGAGAGGGAAATGTATTTTGTAACGATTATATATGCCTTATATGGTTATGGTTAATTTATTCCAAAGAAACATTTCTTCATTCTATTTTTCAAATTACTATTATTAAAATACGTAGAAAAAAAGGCTTTACTTGGCTAAAAACCATGTAATAAACTTTTAAATTTCTTGTGTTATGCTAAATCCAAAGTACAGAATCTCAAATTATACTTTGTTGGTGAATATCTGGGTTGTTTAACTGGTGTTTAGAATTAATAACATGGCGTGTATACCTTACCTAAGCGAGAATGATTAATGGGGAGGGTGCAGACACAACTTTCTCACGTCAAAAAGATAAATATTATATTCTGTAGCTTTTGTTAAGCACACAATAGATTTTACAAGGCTATAAACTAATGGCTGTTTACGTAACAGACATTTAGTCAATAAAATTGCCACTTGTTTTTTAAACTCAGTGGAACACTTTTATCCGAATTCAGTTCAAGAATAGAAATATTTCACAAAAATCAATATGGCCAATGATTCAATTGAGGATGTACTTTGGCCGATTTTATTATACCAGCATGTGTTTGGTGTTTGTCGAAAAACTACTAACCAAGTTTCCACTAGATTTAGATCGTTGTGTGGAAATTTATACAGCTTGATAATAATGGGAACATTGGTTGTGTTGCATGTCATCACTAGCATTTTGAACTTGAGTGTTCAATACATTTATATGCCAATTTTGACCCTTCGGATAATTTATGTGGTGTATTTATTGTCGATTGATATAACTTGTGACAGAAATGTATTTGAAGGATTGATCCGAAGAATTCAAGAAATTGATTATTGTTTCAAATTAAAGTACAGAAGAAATTTTTTGAGACACGATAAATATCGAAACCTCATTGTTATTGCAAATCTTATTCCGTATCACATTTTTCATACTGCTTTAGCTATAAATCTAGCAATAAAACATGATCTAAACATTTTTTTCTCTGTCCTGTCTTTTACAATTACTGCTGTTACTTTTGATTTAGAAATAATGTTGTTTTGTTTGATATTATTTAGTATAACAAAACGTATAGAGGCCTTGAATGTTTTCTTAAAACTTAAAAATTACCAACACATACTTGCATCTGTCGATGACATATTTGGGAGTCCCCAACACAATTCCAATTCAAATAATCAGTTTCCATTTGAATTGCCTTTCCACCAAACTTCCATTCATCATTTATCCCAATTCTATATTCATTTGTTGAACCTTTGTCACCATTTAAACAAGACATTTGAATTTCAGGTTTGCATTGATCATTTAACACTATTCAAATCACATTTTAACATGTACATAAAACTTTAAGAAATGTTAACATAAAGTTTATTGTGAACTAACCTATCATTTTATTTTTTAGTTTCTCACGTCACTCGCTGTAATGTTTTTTAGCACACTTGCTGGCATTTATTCTTTTCTTGAGGATTTAAAATATAATGTAAGTGCTGTTAACACATGTATTAACTAAATTTACATACAGTTTAAGCTAAACACATTTAATAAACTACAAATTTACAAATAGGAAATGGTAACACCATTGTGAAGCATATAGGATTAAGGGTAAATAATTTACAATTAAATGAAACTACGTGATGTAGTATTATTTCTACTATCTTTAATTTCTTTACCACGACCTAGGTTTCATTGTATTACAACATCTTCAGGTGGGATATTAGCCTAATATCCCACCTGAAGATATATAGGCTAATATCCCACCTGAAGATGTTGTAATACAACGAAACCTAGGTCGTGGTAAAGAAATTAAAGATAGTAGAAATAATACTACATCACGTAGTTTCATTTAATTGTGAATAATGAATTTCTACAAAATTAACGCCAAATATATTCAATAGGTAAATAATTTATTATCTAAGCTTACAAATACCACATATAATTACAAATATATTCACTGGGAAAATTTTTCACATATTTAATGGAGCATATAGCAATAATTTTGTTCATTACTTCATGGAAAATTTTAAATACATTTAGTTTTTCCTTTACCCGATATGGGTGACATTGTCATGATGCTTGCAACCAGCAGGCGTTGAATTTTGGCTTTAGGAAAAATAGTCATTTTCTATTTATTTTGTGTGACAAAATGATTATATAACACCCTTCTGACAATTGGGCTTATAATGCACTGATCAACATATAATATTTCATTTGTTTTGTGATTCATAGTGTTGAGGAATACTGTCATTGATATATTTCTCTTTTTTCTTACATTATTATATGATTTTATTTCCATAGCCCTAATATGGTTGGGTGTATATCATTACATTATAAACTTTGATTGTTATTGGTCATGATCTAAAGTTTTTTACAAAACAAACATAAATTACTAAAATACTTGCATGTATTATTTAAATACTCCTAAAACACCTTAATTAGGGTCAATAATTTTATGTGACTTTTATTTTTCTTTAACTTGCCAGTATTTTCACTTCTGCTACGTTCTAGTCGATAACATTTTGGAGTTATGCAGCCCCAAATATATTAGATTCCATTTGTGAAAGTTAGTGTATACAAGTTTAGTCATTTTTGAATATATTATGAACTACATAACATATTGGCTAATAAAAAAACAGATGCAAGAATACAGAGGGCAGCATAGAATGAATGATTGTACGTAAGCTGCAAAAGCAATAGAATAAAAACTGAATTCTAAAATTTAACCCGTCCCACGCAGAATCTCACTATTTTTTTTTTTGTCATATATTTATTCACAAACGGAATATTTCAGAAATTGGTCTCATCAGTTTCGATCGCTTACATATTATGGCCATTTCCCTATGCCGTTTTGATGGTGGCCATGTTTCTCATATGTGAGAAAATGTACTCGCAGATAAAGACTTCAAAACTTCTTCTGACATCAATGCAAGTCCATGAAGAATTATGTAAGTGAACCATTTTGCTTTACGTTCTTTTATAATATTTTTATGTTCCTTTCATATTCTTCCTAGGTCAGTGCTGAAGAGTTTGAGTGATGTTTTCAACGTCACTTTGTTTAGTGACTTTGTTCACATACATTGTTAAGTAGTAACAATGTCAAGATTCATAAATAGAAAATTATTTTACTTATTTAATAATAAAAAGTTAAGTACACAGATAGCAGATTAAATGCTTCAAAAACAATGCTTTTCACAATACGACCTGTGAGAAACGTTGGTGCAGCAAAATTAGGTACATAGATTATTTAAGCAATTCCAGACGACTTTTGGACAAACATACTGAGGATGCACTTTCTACTTTTGTGTTTAGTGGGTTTCATAATTTGGTTTTGAGTATGATAAATGATTTTCTATAAAATGCTGTTCTTTACCAAAGGATTAGCAGGAACTTCTAAACTTTATAAAAAAGTTCAAAACCAAGAGTTTAAAGTGTAATGAAGGGATGGACGATTATTAATATTAATGGTCCAGCCTAATGAAGGGATGAGAGGATTATTAAGGATAATGCTCCGAAATGGTGCTCGGAAATACGGTGAGATTTTTGAGGTTGAAGATGAATTGAAAACATGAATCTTGAAGTTGTGCTTATTTCTTAACAAGTTGCTTGGTTAAATTCAGATAATACACATGTCCATTAGCAAAAATAGGCAGAAGTAAAGTTTTACAGAAAATATGTATTTTGGATTGAAGCGGGAGAACGCTTTGAGAGTGAATCTTGAAGGATATCATATGATTAACTTTATTTACCTGAGGATGTCATGTGAGATATTGATTAAATTGTTAACTTCAGAAGAGAAAGGATATTTGGCTATCTTCCATGAAGAAATATCATTTTACCCACATGTACTCTCTTGTTACTCAGAATAATCCCTTGCTAAAGGTGGAGCAACACAAGAAATTTTTCAAAATTTCATTTTATTTTAAAAAGGAAAAAAAATGATAACATTTATTAAAAAATATATGTTTGGCATACGGAATTCATTAAGTTCAATTCACTTTGTTTGCATTGATTATTGACATTCTTACTTAATAAGCTTTGGCAACTGACCACAGGCATGACATTTAAACGTTTCAACGTAACACCCCTAGCAATTTAATTAAGTATGTAACACCTTTAATCTAATATAAATTTTGTGTTTATTATGTGTATTGTACTAATCCTCTTCGTTTATACGGGTATAGTTAATATACTTAATAATACAATTATAATTTGTAAGGGAAAAAATATTTGATTCGTTGACTTTGTTAATGAATTATATTTATAGATAATGAAATCAGCCATAGAACCAGTTTTTGCCATTAATAAACAAACTGCTTTTGCATGCAAACTTAGAAATGAATCAGCATAACATAATAAGCTTTCGACATCTTCAGAAATACCGAGACAATATCTTGAAGAATTTGTATGTTAGCATTATTTGGTAATACCTAAAAAAATGCAAAATTACCTAATTTATCATAACACAGTTTAAATGGATAATATAAATATCGAATATCCTAGACAAGAGAGAATGCAGTTTATTATCTGTCTTAGTAATATTGCCTACTTGCCATGTTGAAAGTGTTTAGTATAACCTTACTTAATCGCGTTTCAGTTCCGTTTGCTCAATTCAAAGTAAACCTCTGTCGAAACGGTATTATATGGCTGAAATGAGTAATAGCAATAGAAGAAGAGAAATTAAATAAAAAACTTATAATATGTACTCTAATCATATTTTATTTAAAATCTATTATACAATAATAAATGAGACTAATTTGATTTCATATTAAAGTTATATTTTTTGAGGTTCGTTTTTGATGACTTTCTTAGATCTGTTCTTTAGACCCTACACTGTTAAGTATGTCTTATAAGGTTAATACAATAAAAACTACATGTATTAATACTAATATTATAAAGAACTTACAAATTAAAACATAATTGTCAAACATTTACAAGAACAATATTTGTAGCAAAAACTAACGAAACATATTACCTTCATATGAATAAAATACAATATAGATATCTCACGGTGAATACGTTTATTTATCCACATGGAAATTTTTTTCAGAACTCCTTATGTTAAAAGGAAAAAAATAACTTTTGCAATATCTATCATATGTCCATTCATCTGTTTCTTTGACACAGCTGTTTCTTTCAGAAACCGTTTGATTTAGAAACTTTAAAATTGGTCTAGTCATCTAACATATTAACCCACATCTATCTCAGTAGTTTCTACTCAAAAATATTCAAATAATAATTTTAAACGGGCTAAGTAAAATAATTGAAATCAATTGTATTTGTGTAACTTATAAATTATATGGAATACAATAAGGGTTCTGAAAGTGTTTCTAGGATTTATTTTTAATTTAACACGTAATTAAATTATGAGATATCCCCTCACAATAAACATGTTACTACATTTAAGCACTTAAATTATTTAATAATTCCGTATTATAAGCTCATCCTATTCTCTTCTTTCAGCATTTAATGTACAACGTCACATGTAGCTTATTAAAAATATGATAGAAGCAAGTGAACTGGGTCAGCTTACAGTTTTTCACCTGTTCGACCTGCGAGCTTCATTGCTGCTCCACTCTTTAGGATTGCTCACCAGTTATTCTGTTGTTTTGATTCAATTCATGAATGTTGGTGATCTGTTTTAACTTGGCAAAAAAAATTCAGCAGTTTTATCAAGATTTTATACTTTTTAAGGTTTGTCTAATTATTACAAAATACAATTTGGAAGTTCCTCCTTGTATATGTACTGATTTTAAATAGTTTCCATTCCATCCATTCACCACTTTTCACATTGTAAAGTGTAAACCTTATATACTTTAAAAATTGTTTCTCTTTAGAGAACATGTTGCAGAATAGAAATTGGGTAATATTAAAAAAGTTAAAAAAAAATTAATTTTAAAAAATTCTTATCAAATTATCACAGTAATTCAATTTTTCTAAAAACTACTTTTTACCATTTCAACATATTTTTTATGAGAAAGACTAAATTGATGTATATAATTTTTTCAATAAGAAATATTCTCATTTTTAGTATAAGCTTAAATTTTTTCTAAGCTACTATCAAATGAATGTCTTATTGGTTTTAATAAATAAAAACATTATTAATAATATAACGCGCCACAAAATTTGTTGGTTCTAAGCAACCTGTAAAATAAATAAAAAGCATTGGATGAAATACATAACATTTATGACACCACATGATGTAACACAGTGTAATCTGTGGTATTATTATTGTAATAGTTTTACCTATCAAGATCATATTGATACTTGACTCGTTTGCTAGTGAATACAGGTCGGTTTAGAACACGCCGTGCCAATCATCTGTTTAAACCTCAGGTTCATTAGCTACCAGCAACTAGATTAGAATTGCTATATTATAAACGTATTCACAATAGTTTATTAGAAGGAAAGTCAGTCAAACAAACCAGATATGGTGAGAGTGAGTCATTTAATTTGTCTGAATAAAGGAGGTGGACATTTATGAAATATGGAAGATATAAGATTTTTAATAGTCTAGATATTTTTTGGATTAATATTTTTAATGTAAAATAATGCCTAAAGTTACAAATAAGATGTTATATTTTTGGTACCGTATTTGTTATAAAGTGTAACAAAACAAGAATATGATTATTGTATATATGAAGTAAAATCACAGAAAACAAAATGTATATAAAGATGGTCGTGTTGCAACTATGTGTTCATAGTAAAAAATAATTGTAAATGAAAATAGATCCAGGGTTCCCAGACTGAATATCCGCAATATTTACAAATGGGTATTTTAAGAATTATTTTTGCTTGTAAGTTTTTTAGTATTGATATATTTTCAGCAGCATATAAAATATCTTTTGAACTCCTTTCATATCAGTTAAAGTGTGGTTATTAGTGCTTAAAATACCCAAATACTATGCTTGCAATTGTTGCTGGTGCCAAAAGTCTATTTCTCATTTAAGAAGTATACATAATCGCAAAGCTCTTGAATATTCAATAATTAATTGTTCTAATTACATGACATACCTAGTGTAAAAATATTGGAGGCTGATTTTCATACAAATACCATACCATTCTTTTTGGATAAAAATTGGAAAATCAAAACGGGATATAATAATATATGATATTGAGAGCAGATGTGCAAGTTGAATCACAATATCATTGTGACTCGTTATCTCTATATCAGCATTATTTCAGGGAAATGAAAGTAGTTTTAATTTTTAAGCTCACAATGTGATTTTTAAGCTCACGATGTGTCTCAAAAACAAAACAAAATTTCAGTTGTTAGGTATCAAACTGTGTGCCAAAATATCATAACTCAAGAACAATCTACACTTGATTTCAGTTATAAGATGATGAAGGGGCTGCCGATATTAAGTCGTTCTATCTGAAAGTCGTAACACAAGCAATGAAGGAATAATAATAAACAGCATACATTTTTACATGAAAGTGTTTTTTTAAAGAAATATTTCCGAAGTAATATTTTCACAATGATTTTTAAATAAACGTGTAATATTTAACTCTTTCATTTTCTTCTTCTCTAATAACGTACAACGCAGGATCTGTTCAATGTTTATAAGCCCTTCGATATCCAAATCTGTTTGCTTTTAACAAAATAAACAATATCTTTTCAGTTCAGTTAAACCACTCAAGGCATGCTCAATTGTAGGAAGCGTTTTTTCATCTTTTTCTTTATTTTCTTCTAGTTTATAATTTTTCTTGTCTTGTGGTGTAATTGGCAGAATTACACTTTCAATAATTTTACTGTCATTCAGGTTACTAGTAATGACTACTTGATTATCAATATTAACATAAATTTTTCAATCTGCAATGCCAGAAGCCTATAGTGCTAACAGCACATTGTCCAATTCATCATCAGAATCAGAATCTGTTCTTGTAGTAATAAAAAATTTAAAGAACCCCACATGAGAAAAACTTTTTTTTGCTGACGGTTACAATTAATTCCACTGCATTTATTTTCATAAACATGTAGTTATGTATAGCATTATCTATATATAATATTGTGTCAATAGTGTTGTCTCTCTCTTGATGTGTAGATAGTGTTGTCTCTCTCTAGTGTGAGACCATTATGGAACACTTTCTCCCACTTATACCATTTCGTACTTCTACACGCTTATCGCCTTGTAGGTGGTTAAATGTATGTGTCTAAAACCTAGGCAAGAGAACCAAGGGGGGACGCCTTCGTGAGTTTAAAAATCTGTACCTATTCCTATTACCCAAAGATAAATGTAAATGAAAGCTAAGAAGCTTATTGAATGAATCGTTTGTGTTTGGTATCCGGCTAGACCCAGTCGTAGTATCTCCATGGGATTTCTGAGAAATTGGTCACAAATTAATCATTTATACCAGTCACTATACTAGAATATAAATCAATATGCACTTAATTTACTGATACCCTATCAAGAATCCTACCACTTTACAAGAATTAGTAAGAAGCAACTATTTATTATTGCATGAGAGTAAGAGTGGATCTTTTGATGTGTGCCAGCTCCTCGACCTAAGAATACCGTCGCTGCTTAGTATTTTTAATCTTGTTGTTTCATATATTATTGTTATTTTTCAGTTAAAGGCATTTGAATGAATAAATTTAATTTTCATATTCAATAATGGCATTATAAATATAACTCAACTTTTTATATTCACTTGTATTCACTTATTTCACTTGTTTGTATATTCAATTTTTCATAACATAAACAACTTTTGTGAAAAATGATTAACACTAATTAAATTTACAATAATTCCTTCCTTTTTTATCTGGTACTTACCGACATCAGCAAAGATTTAATTTATAAATTTTTAGGTTATATTTTATTTTATTCACAAGTTATATATATTTGTGGATGATTTTAAAAACTATTTTGGTATAATATTTTATCTTTTATTTATGTATTATGTAACCTTCAATTCTAATTAATAAAGATGTGCGAATAGAAGTGATGAAATTTTTATTGAAAAAGTATCGAACTTGTTTTCTAAGCCAAAATGACTTCCTTACCTAAACTGCTTCAATAGAAGAATTTTATCTTTAAAGTTAATTGTAAATATTAAATGAATTTTATACAGAATTTAAGAATTTAATGCTGTGTTTGTATAAATAAAAAAAATTGTGATGACATCTTAAGCATTCAGTCTCAAATAATGATTAAATATCAAACATTCAAAAACACATTCAAAACTATGAGCCATTTTTATTGCAATATTCATTTCAACAAGGTAATTAAAGAATTTAATCTTAAATTTTCAAATTGTCATAAAATTTTTTTTAAGAATTTTGCAAGAACAGATGTATATGACCTTTTACCTCACGTTTTTCGTATTTGCTTCTGCTCAGTTTCAATTGTTTATGCTAATAATTGTTAGGGAATGATTCAGAAATATTTGACAAATGATAAAAATATTAAGAAGTTTTCTATAAAATTTATTTTATTGTTTATCTATTATTATAATATTCATCATATATTTCTTTTGTTATTTTCCTATTACATTGTATTCAAATTATTCTAGGTTGTTTAAAATTAAACCTAATATTTATATACAAATATCTTTTTGCTCCTGTGTTGTCAATATGCACTAGTTAATGTCTGATATATTGTTTGTAGGCAGTGTGACTAAAATTTAATTTTATAAGTTCAAAATTGAATGGGGCTATATGGTTTTAAATTTATATTATTATATTAATCTAACCATGTTTCATTCTTTAATAATTTTATTTACGGTGATAAATAAAAGTATTTTATGTTGGAAGCAACAACCTGACTGGTATTTTAATAAGCTGCAAAGTCTCTGTATGTGCAATCAATTGATAAATAGATTGATTGTAATCTTTTTCATCTGTTGACTACATTAAAATGAAGAAGAAACTGGCTAATACAGTGATAATTTTCCCATGTTCTAAGAGAGATACATTTGAGTACTCCCTTGTTTAGATACTGAAAAGCTAATGCTTCATATGTTGCAGCCATTTCCTTTGAATCCACGCAAAAATCCAAAGCTTCATATGAGGTGAAAAATGTCTAATTAAAATTTGCCTGAAGAATAAGAATAAGTAAAAGCCTCAAAATTCTTGCTCGATGATATGTCTGACTAACATGTTTCATCTGTTTTGTCGTTCAAGTCATCATTGTATCTAATCTTAAATATATTTTATTGTATTCTTGGTTTTTCTTTGGTATTGATTTTTTCTATTTGCATATGCCTTTCTTAACTACGTGTGTTTTTATACCAGTATCATTATAAAAAAATTATGGTACCTAACCTTAGTGCAAAATTTTTATAGAAAAAATTAAGTATTACAATACTTTCGTGCATAATATGAAGACTTTTAAACAGGTAGATTACAGTTATATTATTATATGCTGTATTCCTGTTAATGATGTGCAGTTGTGTAAACTATAATTATATCCAGGAACATCAGATTCCATAGATACATATAAATATATTTAACTGTTCTTCGATGTAAGGTGAAGCAAAAGAGATTATGAAGTTCATATCCTATTCACCAGAAATTTCCAGATTTAAAATAGTTTTGCAAAGATACAGAGGGAGACATAAACACTTGAACAAATGATTATCCATAAGCTCCAAAAGATATGAAAGATATCGGTGTAAAAACATATTAAAATAGATGAATTTAATTAAGACTGGAATTAAACCTGTCCCCCACGAATATAACAAATTTCTATTAGCCTCCAATAAATTACAAAATCTCTATTCCCGTCTATTCAAATTGATGGAAAGTTACATATGACATAACTTTCCTTTATGAACTTATGAAAGAGTTTTTTGTTCCTTTCATATTTTTTCCACGTCAGTGCTATATTTATATATAGTAAATATTTACAAAGAGAACAGTATATTAAATTGCACATCAGTCTGTAAGTACTTTCACTAATTTAAGATGGTTAATAATCTGTTTAAGTTTTGGGGTTATACCATAAATGGAGACTAATTTCTGGGTTTTCAAATTGGCACTAATTGGGCACTAATTATTCTACCTTTTACTTATTACAATTTCTAAAGTGCATGCAATGAAATCAGACTATACTGTGACTTCTAACATTATTTTGTACATCGAAAAGTCAACAGATACAGGAGATAGCTACCAACCAATCGCGTTACTGAATGTGACCTACGAAATTCTCAAGTAAATAATATAGAACCATATTGTGCGAATGGTGGAGAAGCATATATCTTATGAATAGGCAAAATTACGGCAAAGCCATAGTTTTAATGACTAAGTTTTGACATTGATAGCATTTGTAGAAAAAGGCTTTGAGAAAAACTTGAAGTCTTTAGCAGCTTTTTAAACCTAGATTCTGCTTCTGAAACCGCCGAATTTGATTTTCTGCCTGATGAACTGCGAGATTATTGAAGATGCTTTACTAATAGAACTTTCCAGGTGTTCTTTGGTGATGGGGCTAGCAAAGTTAGAGTTCTCCATAATCACCTATCCTAGAGTTTAGTTTTAGTCCTTGCATTAATCACCCTACACATCTACAATTTACCGGATGCCATATCAAGGAAATTTGAATAGGCAGATAACCTGGGACTAATTTTGCCAAGTCACTGTAAAAATTTTAAGTTTTTATTTTTATTCCTAGCCAGTAATAAAATTTTACTCACATGCAATGAAAAACAGTAAGGTAAAGTGACCATAATGATATCAAATTCTGTAATATTATTAATGTGGAAACGTATTAGAAAATAAATTGTCAAATAATTTTGAACATAAACACAATTATTCATCTCTTATGGGGTTTATAACCCACACAAATAATTTAATTTATATTGGTTAGGAATACATTTTTAGATTATTGGTTAGGAATACACTTTTTTATTGTGTGAATCAAGAAATATTTTTTAATAATACAAACTATTTAGTATTACCCAAAGTGGTAGTCAGCAATGAATTAAGTGAGAATGACCACTTTGATGTTTCAAGTAATACTATGTACATATTGCTTTTGGCAAAAATATTGAATACTTTAAATGAAATTTGCAGTATTCGTAACAAAATATTTAATTTATATGTATACTGTAATAAACTGAAATAAATAAGACATTTAGATACGTTTAATTTTTGTACTAATTTAGCAATTTAATTTCTGCTTCAGGTACTTCAGCTTGTAGTTTCAACTTTCCTTTCATCCGTTGACTGTATTCAACTGGTGTTGAACTTGTACATGCGTGATGTAAGTAATAGTAATAATACAGTTATTGTAATTTGGATTATGCGTGTGACAGTAATTAATAGTGTCTTCCTTTGAGTGAGTTTTTCCTTATTAATGTATATTTAATTAAGCCTTACCATTTAAAATGAATACAGGAAGGTAAAATGTGGAATACATATAATACATATGTAAGTTGAGAAAGTATGTAAGTTGCAGCAAAATATTTACTTTCTACCTGAACGAAGTTTATGTTTCAAATGTATTTTTCCAACATTTTTCCTATCAAACTGAGTTCTGTATCACGTGAGCTGCTTCAATAGACCTGTATCTTTAATGTCAATAATGAGTATTTAATGAATTTCATGGAGAGGTTAATAATTGAGTACTGCAGAAGTGTGAATAAAAAAAAATTGATGACAACATCCTTAAGCATTCAGCTTTAGATAATAGTTATATAGACTATAAACTAATACCATGCATTTGTCTTATTAAATTTAGATACTAATTGAATTACTGATTTAGAAATTCGAGATATCTAATACGAGTTAATTTATCATAAAATCAAACTTACAGACTTTTCCTCGCAAACAATATTAAGTGATTAAATAGGAATCTAATAAATACTGTACAAGATGGATGCTGTACCTCATGGAGAAGGAAGTTAATTTGTTTGTGCTAATAAATAGTTAAATGGTCTTCATTTTTCTTAATAAGAGCTCTGAAGTCAAGTAAACATTCAGCAAAAGCAGAAGTACTTTGGTCAGCCAAAATATGAATTACAAAAATTAATTATTTTATATATATATATATATATATAAATATATATATGCATATATATATATATATATTTACATATGTAATGTATGTATTAATAAGCATATGTAGCTATTCTAAAAATAAAAGTGCATACTTTGTGATTTAAAATGAAATCCTTGTTTTATTAATTTAATTTTTAAAATTAATAAAACAAGGATTTAAATATATAATAAATTTTATTTAATTCCAAATTTGTTTTTTTTCTAAAAAAAACTGTATTTGTAGTCATATCAAAAACAAGCTTTAAAATTCAATTCAAAACGATTTCAAAACCAGTTAATTTGTAAATTGTGAATAAAAACCATAAAGGGATAAAAAAATTTACAATAAAAGCCCGACTTTTGTATTAAATATGCAAACTGACTTTGTATACAAAAAGTTGCAAATCTAGATAATAAAAACAACCGTAGAAATGGGAAACCCGTGTCTTAATTGTTTAATAAATGAAAGTACCCACAAAATTACACAATATAACTGTTGTACCACCATGTTAGTAACTAAACAAATAATTGCTCTGAAAGAATACCAACTTCCAGCAAAAAATTAATGGTTGACGAACTTATTATGTGAAAATGTAAGACACTGTCCTTCTTTTTCATCGACTCGCATTTCACATTTCTTAGTAGCAACATAATTACAATGTAGGGGAAGGTAAGACTCTTCCTACAGTTTTTACATTTTATTTTTTCCATTCCAACTATTTCATTAAAAATTTAGCTGATTACATATAGTACTAGTATATTTATCTGAGATTAATATAAAACTTGATAGGTGGTTAAATCTCATATTTAATTCATAAATATTACTTAATCTGAAATTCTTATGAATCTACCCAACATGTTACTTTCATACAGTATCAGGGGTACCTTCAGACGCAATGGGGTAGATTCGTACAAGGGAATAAAACTGCAAACAGTATCCAAATTCTTTTAATAGGCAATAAAATTAAATACATACTCTTCAGGCAACAAAAATAAATGCCTTCTAGTCAAGAAAAACAAAAACTAAATGATCTCTCTTCTAATTATCAAACATTAAATGTCTTTTCATGTAGTTAACAAAAATTTATGACGATTATGCCTTTATAAATTCTACTTAATATAAACATAACTAAAACTAAGAGATCAATCAAATCTTTGGTGTGGATTCGCACTTTAAACAGTTTGCCATCAAATAACGAGATGAGGACTCTATTGAACGTTAAATTTAGACAAATAAACTGAGAGAGTTCTAGAAGTAAAAACTAATGGTGGCTTGGTAGAATCATTTCAACATCAATGATATAAACAGTATGCATATCTTCAACATTTGAGAAAACAAATGTCCATGACAGTCTTGGTTTCTTTCTTAGATAAGAGACCTTAAATTCGGTCTGACTATAGCGACTCATAACCTTTCCTATATAATAAACGACAGATTTTTTCTTTGGGAACTTGACTAAAATAAAAGAATTATCTTTAATGTTGTCTGGTATCACATCAAGTGTCAACTGTCTTGTGACCATTTCAAAATCGTCACAATCAGTTTTATCTTCATGTACTATGGAAGTGAAATATCTTGCAAGTTTATATCATTTTCTGATGCATCACTCTCTAGGTTTTTCTGTTCTCTGTTTCTACTCTTACTCTTTGCTTTTACATTGAAATCCTCTAAAACACGTTTCATTTGCTTGGCCCTAGCTCCTCTTTCCTGTTCTAGTTTCTTCCTTTGTTTTTTTGTGTTTCTCGTCTATTTGTTTTTTTTTCAGGAGTATTAGTATAAATATATGATTTGCCTGGCTGTCTTCCTTTGTTTTGATTTTTATTTCTTACAGCAGTTGGATACAGTCGGATTGTTTCTGGAGTTAAAAAGGTTTTTTCGGTGTTACACTTTAATGGATTGGTGGATTATCTAAAGCTTCTTGTTCACAGATATTTATGTTTGATTTTTGCAATTCACAAGCAGCAATTTAACTCGGTGACTTACATGTTTGGGATTCTTGCGGAACCTCTAAGAAACCCTGTGTCACAGAGAATGAGGCCTGGCAAAAATGAAAAGTCTATACAGTCAGGAAGACAGGATATAGTACAAGGAATATTATCATACAGAAAAGCTGTGGATAAGTATAACTTAAAACTATCTACTTACAAAGATAAGAACAGGACTGACGATGAAGCATCTAGCAACTGTACATTTTTTTCACAATATATAAGTTTCCAAGTTTTTTTTATTGAAAAAGAAAAGAAAGAAAAAAAAAGAAGAAAAAAAATATATTCATATGCGTATGAATGTGCCCCAAATGGTTCTCTCCGAAAGTAGCCCCTTAACTAAATAATGATGAAATAAAATTTCTTTTAATATTAATATGCAAACTAGATAAATTAGTCATTAAAAACATATCTAAGGGATATTTATTACTTATTGAAAAAACACAGTGTAGAAAAATTTAATACATCCATTGAAACAATTGACAAAAACTTTAATGACAAAATTTACTTACATAGTTCAAAAATACAATGTGGTCTGTCAGTTCACTGTCACCAGCGCGAAAGGTGCGAAAGTATAGTGAAAAATGGGGGCTACTCAACTTACACACACATGCAAAGGAAGGTCTATATGTCTATGTTTTGTGTTTTATAAGTACTGTAGGAAGGTACTCCGCGTACGAATGATGGCGGTCTTCCCCTATATGATACCATTTATTTACAGTAATTTTCTTTCAAGTGTTGTAATATAAAACTTCATGTAACTCGTTTTATATAAGAAGTCTTTTAATTAGGCCGTGAGGTGGTATGCTTTACAAATTTTTTTCAATTGTAACTTATTATCTAATTATTCTACATTGAACAAAAATTTTGAAACTTTGGTCGTAACTTTTGACAGTCATAGGAGAAAAAATATATAAAACACGATTAAAATTAAAAACTGTCCTTGTCCAATGAGACCTTGCCAAATGTGACTCTCATAAAATAAATTGTATATGAATGTTATATGCTTGCTATAGCTAATTGACAACTGTAGATAAAAATTTTTGATACCACAAATTACATGCTTTTTCACAGAATACAGTGGGTTCAGAGTACAGTAGGTTCAGATTCAGCTCAATAATCAGGATTAAAACAATGATTCTGTTGAAGGATTCTGATTAACCTAAGTTGCATTAAGATAAATTCTTTGACACATGTCTCCGCTCTCTTTCAACTCCTTCGACTTCCTTAAAAACTTGAACCGAGCATAAACAATGTCACATCTCTCCATCAAATGCTTTCTTCCATCTGGAGTTGTTTTTTACTTTTAACTAAGTTCTTTAAAAATTTTCTGAGTTGAAGTTTTACAACACTGATAACCCCCAATAAGCTCTTTTGATATTTCCAATATTTTGATGACAGAGTAAAATGGTAAAACTATTTGTTTGTTAACATTTTTGTCAAAATAATTTAGACCAGTTACTGGATGACGTCCATTTATTTTTTCATGGGGATAATATAGTACACCATTTGCACACTCCATTTTAATGTTAGCTATCATTCCTAAACTTACACCATACGTCTACAACTTATCTATACAGTGAGTTCTCGCATCTTATTTTTTTTGATAATAAAGCACACTTTTTGATTTACATTAACACCAACAGATTTTATACTGCTCTCAAAAAAAGCTTCCATTTAATAAATTAAATGATAAAAATATAAAATGATGAAAGTAATAAATGATTCCAGTCAGCAAGCCGAGTTAGAAGATAACAGAGTCCATTTACTAGCCAGGTCACAAACAATTTCCATGAATAAGTAAACAACATGCCTGCACTGACTATAACACTATATTTTACTATACAAGACTATGTTCATTATTGACTATATTTTAAAAGAGTATTGTTCTTTTACACCAACAAGACAGTTAAAGAACAAAATGGAAAACATGATATCACTAGGTTTAATTGTCTTGGTTAATTATTAAATAGTAGAAAGCGCGTAAGACACTGACCAGGTGTTCGTTTTATCGATCGCACGTAGCCGACGTGCAAATCAATATATGAAACAGGTTTTATTGCTTCGTATACAAGGAAATTGCAACCATAGTACGGTGCCGTCTTTCAGCTAAAAATATTGGCAAAGAGACCAAATAACAAATTCCATGTTAGGGGATGGTTTTCCCATCGACAATATTAAACTTAAATTTATATTCTAGGAAATATCGAGACACCCACATAAGTTTAATATAATGTAGTAAAGTATTTACTTTGTGTCGAGAAAAGATCGAGATTTTCCGTAAAGTTGAAGATTACAGTCATAGAAAAATAATAAGTACATATATATATATACATATATAAATATTTTCTTTTGTTTTTTTTTTTTTTCTCCAAAAAAATTTAACTTTAACTAATATTTACATTCACACATTTCTTTTTAAAGGTGACTAACTTGAACAGGCACACACATACCATATGTGCACTTATCATTGCGAGTAGACCTCTCTGAGCTAAATTTTATAATTGTGGATGGAACCATTAATTGCAGGAAACATTACAATGACTTTCCCTTTACCTTAACAGGATCTTCGTTTTGTTTTTATGTATTTGAATAGTTGACTGTTTGTAATTATTATTGTTTCAATCCTAAGAATAACATATTAGCTTTGGCTTTACATTAACTCTTTTTACTTTTGTGAATTTGGATAGTTGATGGCATATATAGGTGAGTGTGATAAAAGGTAAATATGGTTATGTCAAGAATAAACCAATCAAGGGAATGCACCACTTAAGACAGCTTTAGATTTTTACATTTACTTTCAGTTCATTATAGAGGAAACCCATGAAAATATAATTTATAAAAAATTGTTGATTGTTACTGGAAATATAAACATGAAAAAGGATAATTTAAAAAAATTAAATCATGACTGTGTGAAAAAATTGAACTGAAAAGTAAAAATGAGGAGTTACAGTGGGCTTGTGATTAAGAATCTAATAGTAGGCTGCTCTCGACTTCAACCGCAACATATTTAATTCTTTTACTGGAGATATATACTCAACACAAAGGCAATTAAATCTTTTAATGAAGTTGGAAAGCTTATTTGAGAATCTTTTTTTTAAATTTCATGGCAGTAATGAACTCCACAAGTAAACATTACTTATTTAAATTATATTTTTATCAATTTACATCATTTGGCCCTTTGTAGCTAGAGAGTTCATGCCATCATCAGGTGAATTAAATCAGGTTCTCTTTCAGGAAAATAAATTGAAATGCTTTTACGCACAAAATATGTAAAAGGATTTTATTTGCTGTGTTCACTTTGTAATAGTAATCAATTTATCTCTGTCGTTTAGAAGGCTGTTGTCAGATGCTAATGGCCGTTAAGTAACAAGGTTGTCTGAAAATATTTAACCTATTTATGGATAATGTAGCAACATACATCATAAAATGTTATAGCAATTGGAAATGATGTTTATTGCATTTCATTACCTACATTTTATATTGACATGGAATTTAGGGTCAATAAGTTCCCACATCAAAAAGATCAATATTATATTTAGTTACCCGTGTTAAGCGCTCAATAGATTCTACAAAGTGATAAACTAATGGATGTTTACACAGAAGACTTTTAATCAACATAGTAAATGTCACTTGTTTTTTGAATACTCAATAAGACACTTGTGTTGAAATTTTGTTGAAATATTTTCCAAGAATTAACATGAACAACGAATCAATTGAAAATACTCTTTTGCCAATTTTAATATATCAGCATGTGTTTGGTGTGTGCAGGAAAACTGCTAACAGAGTTCCCACCACGTTTACATTATGGTGTCGAAAGTTATATAGTTTTTTAATAATAAAAATAATGATTGTGTTGTATGTTGCTTTTAGCATTTTGATCTTAACCAATAGAAGTTTTGTTTCAATCGAAAAATTCACCTTAATAGCATTCAAGACACTTCAGATAATTCATGCTCTGCCTTTATTGTTGCTTGAAATAATATGTGCCAGAAATGTATTTGAAAGTTTGGTTCTGAAGATTGAAAAAATAGATTGCCTTTTCAAATCAGAGCACAGAAAACATTTTTTGAGACTCGATAAATACCGAAATTTCATAGTCATCGGCCTTCTAATACCATATCATATTCTTTATGCCACTTTTGATCTTGTAATTAGAGGAATAACATATGGTCTCTACGTTTTTATTTCTGCTACGTTCAATAACATTGCTTCCATTATTTTTGATTTAGAAATAATATTGTTCTGTTTGATATTATTTAGTATAGCTAAACGTGTCGAAGTGTTGAATATTTTCTTTGACTTTAAAAATAGAGAAAATATGGTCGCGTCTGTCGATGACTTATTTGGGAGTCCACAACATAATAATCATTTTACAATTGCATTGCCTCTAAATGAAAATTCCATTTATAATTTATCTCAATTCTACATTCTTTTGTTAGATCTATGCCATCATCTAAACAAGATGTTTAAATTTCAGGTTTGTATTGAATATGTTAAATAAAGTTTTTTAAAAAATAATAACTTTAATAAAACTTTTAATATATATAAATTCAATAACTTCAAATAAGCATTGTTACTAATTAACATTTTCTTTTTTTTCAGCTTTTCATGTCATTCATTCTGATATTTTCTAGCATACTCAATAACACATATAGTTTCCTTGAACATTTAAAATATAACGTAAGTATTTATAACTCATATATTAGCTTATAATTCATATATTACTTGCGACTACAAGTTTAATAAACTACAAAGGTATAAACAGAAAACGATGACACAATCACAATGAATATAGGGTAAAAACTTATTTTATAAACTTATAAATTCTTCAGGTATTGGAAATACGCTTATGAGGAATTTTTATGATACAGTCCATGAAGCTTTAAATAAATATATTTAAAATTTTTATATAAATGAAAAAACGTAGGATAAATGGGCATAGTGATGTCACAAAGAGAGCTACACCTAGCATTGTTTGAATTCAGATGTTTTTATTTTAGTTAGTAAAGTTATTATTATAAATTTAGAGTTTATCTCATTGAATAAGCTGATGTTGTACCTGGTTGACATATTTTATTTGTTTTTATTGTTCTTTGATTTATTTCTTTTTATTCTTAAATTTTTTTTTTGTATATAATTTACATAACTGTTTTATTATCATACCTTTACATAATTGGTTGTGTCTTACTACCCTTACATAATCTTGAATTGAAGTTTTATAAATAAAATCAGTTACTTCCGTGCACCATTTAAGTACTTCGATTACAACTAAATTAGAGTAATCCGTTCTAAGCAGTTTGTGATTTTTCTACCATTTATATTTTTATTTACTTCTGCATCTCTTTTTACAACATTGTACAGTTATGTAGGTTACCACCGTTACTAGAAATGATAGTTTTCATCAGTGAAAGTCATAAATGAACAGATTCAGTCATTCTTGAATGTATGGTGAAGAATTTAAATCACCCAACATATTTGTATGGAATTTTGGGAAATTTGTAATTAGAAATTGTGTTGCAAAGATAAAAAGGGAGGTAAATACACTCAATTGAATGTTTACCAGTAAGCTGCAGTAGACTTGAAAGACATCCGTCTTTCAATTTTGTCTGCACATAAATTTAGATATATAGAATTGTATTCCTTTTTGTCCCTTATGCATTAATCAAAAAACTATTTCAGAGACGGAACATGTCGCTTTTCACGATGAACATTATATGGCCATTCCACCACTATGTCGCAATGGTAGCCGTGTGTCTCATTTGTGAGAAAATGTACTCGCAGATAAAAACTATGAAATCTCATTTGACATCAATGCAAGTTAATGATGAATTACGTAAGTAAATTGTTTTTATGTCTTTACAACTGACTCTAAGTTCCTTTCATATTTGTGACTCTAAGTTCCTTTCATAATGCTTTTACAAAGAACAAATATGTGTGGCCTTAACTGTATTCCTACACATTATAATTACACACTAGTATATAAATATTTTCTCTAATACAAAATTACAGATAATCTCTTTTGGTACGGGTATATATTGCAGGTGAAGGTAAGCTTCTTAGTTTCAAGTTAAACTAATTATTCTATTTTTTACTTATCAATATTTTCAAACAAGCTCAATGTTATCAGATGGCATTGGGACTTCCAGCATTTTTAAATATACCGAAGGCTAGTAGTGTCCAGGACCATTTGTCCCATTTACCTGCGGTCTTCCTTCTTTGCCCTTCTCTTCCACCAAGCAAGGTTTCGTACTATATTAGCGCTAAGTTGGATTTTGTTCAGTTCTTCTTCAACTGTTGTCAATCAAGTGGTGGTTGGCCTGCTACATCCTCACTTTGTTGTTGCTAAGTTTAAGGTAATTGAATATATTTGGCGTTAATGTAGAAATTCATTATTCAATTCATTAATTATGTAGAAATTCATTAATCACAATTAAATATATGAAACTGCATGATTTAGTATTATTTCTACTTTCTTTAATTTCTTTACCACAACTTAGGTTTTGTTGTATTACAACACCTTCAGGTGGGCAATTAGGAAATATTAACTCTTAGGAACTTCCAACAGCATTTATATATTACACAAAACAATAGCGGAAGCTGGGCTTCTGCAGATTTTCCCACTGCTTATATTAGTGAGTTTGTTGTAGGGGAGCAGTGTAACTTTTATTAAATTTACGGAAGTTATACAATATACAAGTATTTTAGTGACGGTAATAAATTAAATTGATGTTATTCTATGAGGTTATACAATGCAGATATTCCGGTGTATGTAACAAAATTACATGGATATTATTCTCAATAATGTATTTATAAAACAATTTGAAGTGTACTGCAGTATCAATGTTGTGTAACTAAATTATGTCTAGAAGATATTATGTATGGTTGATGATATTGTATTTAGTTGTTCATTGAATATGCTAAATTTATTGTGTCTTTTATGTCTGCTTATCTCTAATGTTTTTAGGATATAGTTTATTGCTTATTGTATTTATTTGTAATATATAGGGTGCATTGTCGGTATGAGGGTGATGGTTAATTTCAATGCGGTGTTTTGCAAAGTGAGATGTATCTGGTTTGTTATTTCGCCAGCTGGCAATGTGTTCTATGTATCTGGTAGTAAAACCTTTTCCTGTTTGATCTGTGTATACGCCATTACAGTCGTTACATTTAAGTTTATAGATACATTGCATGCAGTAACTTTAACACATTGCATGCGGTAACTTTAACACATTGTATACGGTATAAGTATTTATACATTCTATTTTGACAGGCAGTAGAGCGCGGGACACATATTTATACGATTTTTATAGACTAGCGGTAGAATATGGGTAATGTATAAATACATTTGCTTTTATACTTTTCTATTACTCTAAAGATATGTTAACATGTAGATATACAAATTATAAAGGATAAAATTTGGATCTCTAACACATACAATGGTGAATTATGTATGTACTTAATAGGTATTGTATGGGTAGGTATGGGTATAATGGTAATCTATTCAACTGCGGAAAGTCATCTGTTCAAACAATTCTCTTCTTCACCATGCATTCAGTGTGATTGTATCAATTGGAAAGGGGGCACGCTTCACAAAATCTTTGTAGTTTTGATCAAAGTGACATTATTTTGAGAGACATGAACCAATTTGATGATAAAAGTGATGAAGAATTGTATGTTAATCGTTTTATCGGATATTTTGTGTGATAGTGATATCGAAAATCATTCAGAATTGGAAAGTGACAATGATAGCGATAGTGAAAATATCCCCCTACCTACAAATTTTACTCGTCAAACTATATCTTCAAGTCTTGTTTTGACGAACCAGTTCTTAAAGATTTTATGGGTCGTCCTGGAGTTATTTCGAATGCTGCTCCAGAATCTCTGATTGACATGGTTCTGTGGCTCTGATCCATGATGCTCAAAATTCAGCCTCATTTGTATTATTACAAAACGATGTAAATTTAAGAATGCCTTAAAAAATTACAATGTATGGGGTCACGTGAGGAAGCATGTAGGAGTGAAGCTAGTCTTGTGTCAAAATAGAGCAATGCTGGATTATAAATAAGTATGGGCAGACAGTTGATTGATATACATAAAATCCTAAATGCCAAATACCAACAGATAGATTATATTGTTTACTAACATTTGCTCACAACAACCTAATAGGATATTATAAATTTCTATTTGAAATTTACATAATTTTTAATAATTCTAAATGTTTGAATCTTTTGCCTGAATTTTTTTCTACTATAGAAAAGAACAAAAGGGTGTAATGTCTATTAGAGGAAATGTGTTTCATAGCAAAAAAACACCAAAGTTTTTTTTAAATTTCTTGTCTGTAAAAATTGCATTACACTTGTATTGAATAGCTTTTTAGTAAATGTATGAGGTCAGATCAATAAAGGGCATTTCTATTTTATTAGCTTTGGCACCTGCCAACAACTCGTTATATTGAAGGGTCTCTACCTCCTCCCCTAGCAATTGAACTAAGAACTCAACTACTCCTGGGTCGGATACTTATCTCAATCTGATAAAAATGTTATGTCGATTGTATGTTGCATTCAACCTCTTTGTTGATTAGAAAACATTTAACATATTAAATAGTACAATTATTATTTTATAATCATGATTGATCTTTTTACATATGATGTATTAATGTCATGTATCTAAATTTTTCCCGTTAGAAAATGTCCTTCCAATCCTCGTATTGTATATTCAAACTTAGAAAAAAACTAAGAACTAATATTTTTTTTTTTAATTTTTAATTTTGATATCCTCAACGATATCTTAATGAATTTGTACACTTACATTAAATAGTACTTGCCTAAACAATAAAAAAATTGTCTTAACTAATGATAATAAATGCGAAAGAAATAATTGAAGTTTCTAAATATTTGATGAATGAGGAAAAAAGATTTCAATTTAATGTTTGATAAGATTTTACACGTGTTACTTTACATAAACTAATATTTAAATTCAGTCTACTTTTTTAAATTTCTTTTATAATTGTATGAAGATCCATTCAAGAGGCACTGTATTAAATATGATTACCTCTTTAAAATGATGATCAAATACCCAATCCCTACCTTGTAAAGTTTCCCGAGACTATCTCCCTACTTCAGCAATTTTGCTGTTTTTTTCTTGTGTATACAACTTTATGTATTTGGTACTTTTTAGAATACTCAAGTCATTTAAATTCCCATCTGAAAATGAGAAAGTCGACAGAATTCATTGCAAATTACATCGAAACTCTTCACTATCATCTAATGATTTATCAGTTATATAATTCAGTTTATTATTAAAGTCAAAGACTGCTGAAAAATCAATTAAGCAATCATTGTAGGATGTGTCCATACTTATGACTTGTTTTTAAAATAACATTCATGTACACCTTTTTAGTATTCTTTTTTAATTAAACAATGCTTGCAGAACTCTTAGATAATATTTTTTGTAATTTTTCACATTTGTGCTTATTACAGAGCCATATTAACTTCTAAAATAGCATTACAAACTTCTAAATAAAATAAAAATGTAAAGTTTCAATAAATGATTCCCATTTATCTATATATACCATATATACCGCTCGATCAGTGGCTCGAGAGTGGTGTATATATATATATATATATATATATATATATATATATATATATTTATGTATATATATACCACTCTCGAGCCACTGATTGAGCATCTAAATTTATATTTGAGGCACCACACTTTACTTCTGGTATGCTCACTATTTCCCTAACATTTTCATGGATGAGATCAAACCTTAATAAGCACTCCGACACACACCCAACCATCGTTTCAAAATTCATATTGATCTCTTTGTGGTGATATGTCTGACTTCAATACTTAATGATTTTAAGTTGGATAAGATTTGATATTGGCATAGACAAGTTTTTCCCTCTTGAAAACAATTAAAAAGCACTTAAAATTTTCACAGTTTTTTCCTTTTCATTACAACGCTTTGTTACATTGTTAATGTAATACAAAAAATTTGTTACAGTAGCACCTTCATGAGTTATTAGAGCAATATCCTGATATTCTACGTCCATATCTAATTTTTTCTGCTATAATAGTTCTTTTGTTCTTAAATAGGTTTTCCACCTTCAATCATATATTCTGACAGAGATCCAATTAGTAATTTAAACTTTATAGTCTTTGACTTTCTTTTCTGAAAACCACTTTGATAATTTACAATTAACAATAATTAAAAATTTATATTTTATTTACTTTCTGAATGTAGAATAACTCATTATATCTATATGCACATTAGAGTGGGACTATATTCACATTAGAGTTCACAAATTTAATTTGTATTGAATGGCCATTTGCAAAATTGTAAAATAAAATTCATTGTGTGCACATAACTACTATAATTTTATAAAATTTTTTCGACTTAGCCATATTCAATAATTATTTTGTTAAGTTGGCAATCAATTAATTGCCATTTCAGTTCGAAAACATATCTAATTTTTGATATGTTATAAATAAAATCAATCATAAGGGGTAGCTAATAAAGAATTCTTGAAAAATTCTATTGCAAAAAAAAACATTTAATGGAAAGGCTGTCTATAAATTATTTATAGTGACTATTTCATTGTAAATGATTTGATATTAACACTGAATACTTAATGAACAGAAGAATCCTGTAACATAACACAGCTATCTATTACTTGCTTCTAGACTGCAGAGATGAACTTTCTTCCTTGTAAAGTGTACATTTTATTGATAAATTGCGTAAGTTCAATCTTAAAATCAATCAATATTAAGATGGATCCTTAAAATTATTCTGAAACTGATGACAGTAGAAATACGAGAGATTGGGAAAGTAAAGTATATAAGAAAGCACATTCGATGTGATCCAATTGAAAGAGTTTTCATGTCTCATTTTTACTGTGCTGGATGAACTATTTCATGTAAAAAATCACTACCTTAATTTGTAGCAAGTTTAGTGGCAACTTCACTGTTCAAAATAAATATTAACACTTAATGTACTATTAGTGGGATTTAATTTCATTTATTCTCCATCACAAACTTAAAACAGCTTTTCGGCTACTGTCATACTTTTATGTTAACCATTACTGTCATATTTTTATGTTTTACACTCTTTTCTCCAGCTCCTAGCTATTATCGTTTTGCATAAAGTTAACACATATCAACCTTTTTCATGTCTTATAATGAGACAGTTTAGCTAAACATGCAGTGGCTCTACACACATGTGGGCCCTCTTTTGGGATTGAAGAGGTGTTGTGTAGCTGCCTCATGTGGTAGCTAAACAGAATATTTTCATTTCTTCTCCAAAGCATGAAGTTGTTTTTTTAACTTTTGCAATATGGGAGCACAAGAGTAGCTCTGCCAGAAACTTAACCTGGGATCTGTTTCAATGAGGCTTTTGAATTTCTCCTAATTCAAGGCACAAATTCGCCAAGATGAGGATAATCAAAGAGATCGAAATTTTCATTTTTGAACCTATGGAACCAATATTTGACTGTGTAATAGGGGGTTACACCCTCATTCATCATTATGTACACATATGGTTACTTTACTTACTTTCGACCATCGCGTTGGGTTTATTATTTACCAATGAAATATATTAATGTACTGCATATATGATGAAGATGAGAAGTCTACCTATCCATAACAACTGAACTGAAGCAACTCTAGTTCAATTGATCTGATTAATGAGAATTATGAAAATATTTGCGGAATGGTGATATATTTATATAATAAAAATCATTAATTCTCTTGAAACATGATCCATGCTTATATTAAATAACACAACTGACAGTATTTATGCCATTGGTTTTGGTATTATACATTTTGCTTCTGCATTTTTATTCCGACTTCGTTTTTGTGCCACCACATATATGTAATCTGTGGTAATTGTTATAAGAATGTCATTAGATATTCTTCGTGTCACTTCAAATTTTTCCTTTCCCTTTAAAATAAGTTTTGTGGTTAAACTCAATAGATGCTTGCAATAAAGATAGGTTTTTGTACAGACCTGAGCCCAAATTTTCCAATGGAATTAAATACCCCCATCCATTTTCTACATTTTTGTTTACAGTATGTATGCATAATTCCTAATTATATTATTAAAATATTCAGATTTGTGCTCAGTTTAAAACGTTTCATTCTGAACAAATTTTGTATACTGATGTCTTCTTATGACTTCTTCATGAATATATTTAAAATCTGTCTTTGCTTGATTCTAAAAGCAAGAATAGCATTTGGTAAGAATACTTTCTTCTTTTATTGTATATTTAAAAAAAAAACATTGAATTTAGTTCCATTTGATGCAATTTCAAAAATTACTCAGTATTTACATTGTTAAATATTAGTTAACAGCATAATTATCTAAAACAATACATAAAAACAAAAACACATTTCTCTGATACAAATAGAAATACAAAATAAAATATGTTGAAAACATTAATTTGTGCTGAACGACTTACACGTATTTTGTTTATAATTCAGTTGGAATAACAAATTTATTTAAAATGCATTTGGTTATGGTCGACAAAACTATTTAAAATGCATTTGGTTATGGCTTTAAATTAACTTGATTTCATAAAAGTTTACATTTAAACTATTCTTTTTTGCTCAGACTGTTTTATCCTGACCAAGGCACCCAGCAGCCGATTATTGTTCCCTCATTACACTATTGTTCCTCAAGTAAACTTTTCCTGCAATATTAACTGAAATTGAAACTACATAACTTATATATTTATGATTCAATATGTTATATTTATCGAACTGTCTCAATGCACAGCAGCCATCAATCACTAGACATAAGAGAGTCAGGCAATATTTCACAGGAAATATAATATTAGCATTAAGAATATCATTTATTATTATGTTTATATCAACTTGTATACACGCAGTGTGTCTCTGTAGTCAACTTGAAACTACAATTTTTTTGAGTAAAGTGTAATATCATAAACTGTTAAACCAATTTTAATAAACTTTTTTTTTCTTTGTAAAGGCATAGTTAGCTTGGATTTGCCATAATTACTGCTAGGTATTCTGGACTAAGCTGGTTATCATTGCTAAATTATAATCAACGGACATCAGTTTTCTGCTTGTCATCAGCAAATAGAAAACATACTACTCTCATTTTAAGAATTTTGAACCTGTTGTTTGTATTCATTAATAATACTTTACTATGAGCTTATATCAGTTTCTTTTTTTCAGCATCTGCTGTCCGACATTACATGAAGCTTATTAAAAACATGATAGAAGCAGGAGAGCTGGGTGAATTTAGAATTTTCCACTTGTTCAACCTGCGAGCTTCGTTGCTGCTCCATTTTTTGGGATTGATCGTGAATTATTCTGTTGTTTTGATTCAATTCGTTAATGTTGGAGATACGTCTTAACTTAAAAATTATAACTGTGTTTTTAACAATTTTATATAGTTTAATGTTCAGCTAAATATTATATAACATTATTTGATGGTTCCTGATTACTATGAGTCGATCTTTTATTATTCTCGGTTACTCTTTTCGGTGTGTCAAAAACAAAAGCTCTAATTTTTTGTTTTGCATAAGTTATGTAAAATTATTACCTTTGTATGAGTCATGTTGAATAAAGAGTTTAATATTGTTTTTTCTCTACAGTCTTAGTCGGCCAAAATCAAACTAAAGTCGTGTTATGCTTAAATATATAGTTAAAAATTTATTACAAAAATGTGACAAAAGTTTAAATTAATTTTTCTGAGAACTAATTCTTTATAATTTAGATTTAAGTAAATTTTTAAAGAGATAGATTAAGTTAATATACTCTTGTTTCTATACATCTGGTTTCTCCTGTACCCTGTAACTGTTTCTGTTAGAGACTAAATGCCTTACAGTTTAATTAATGTATTCAGGCTGGCTTTTTAAAAGACTCACAACTGAAATATTCAAACCTTAACTTTATTGTTTAATTGCAGCTGGATGGAAATGAATGTTGGCATTACTTGTAAAATTTATATAAGTTTAATAAAGAATAAAGCCATTTGTACTCTTGACAGTTTTTTCATTACCAATAATCTCAGGAGAGTAAATAATTAAGTTTGTCAAAACTTTTTGAAACAGGATTGTAATTTCAAAACGGGAAACTTTCATACCAACTATGGTTTTATATGTACGTATAACAATATAAGTGGTGTAAAATTTATTTCTGTATGAGATCTATCTGACAAGTAATATTTCAGCAAATGTTATAGGTTTACGGGATAAAAAATAAAGTATGTTCACTGGTCTGTTTCCAGCCAGATATTAAAAATGTTTACAATCCTATAAGCATTTGTGATTATAAGAAAAGTTAAAGTAGGCACATTTAACTGAGCACAAGAGGTTACAGGTAGTAATTTTATTCAATAACTAAATTTGTTAAACAGATTTAGGTTGATTAGTTTTTTTGTAATAAACAAATGTATAATAATTGATAATTGACAACAGTATGTTAATCAATTGTTATAATCAACACAAATAGCATGTACTACAACAATTCTCTACACAATAATTAATTACGCTATAGTCCTAAAACCATAACAGGCACCGTCATGAACATAAATTTGTACTGTTGCAAATAATTTGTTTGGTAAATTATGAAAGTACATTTGCATACTTGACCAAACACAAGCGATGAAAAATATATTCCATCAGATTTGTCTCGGGTGCTGGCCAAGCTTGTGATTCCGCATTTGTACAAAACTCTTGGTGAAAGTTTTGCATAGATTCTCATCCGAGCATGTGTGTGAGACCTGTACAGTTGCTAGCCATCAAGGGAACACAAGCTGTCTAATTGACAATGGCCATCCAATCGGTATTCAATATCCTAAACAATATTTTCTATGGAGATGATAGAATTTGTGAATGCACTGTCTAAAGCTAGCTGAACCTGAGTATGTGACCAAACTCCAGACTCGTGTCAGGTTTCGTCTCTAACACCCGCTGAGCATGTTTGTAGTTGTATTTGCGTATAACATTAATTTGCTTATGATGCCACATATTACGTCGAGATGCCGCATAAGCATATGAATGGAGTATACGGTATATAAGGATCTAAGTAGCACTCTTGAAATGAGTCACAGTTAAGTATTTTAATCTAAAACCAAGTATTTGCATTAAAATTGTACTGTAGTTACTTAAAAGTGAGTGTTCCATTGTTTGTTTTTAATAATTGCTTTGTGCTAACTTTTGTGAATTTGTAAAAAAGTGACTATTTATTATGATTAGTTGGCTTGTATTAAGTATATGCTGCATAATAAATCATCAAATTTAAATAATATCATAACATGTAACATTTTGATATTATGTTTTATATAAATTTAATGGTCTATTGTCCCCTTTTAGCTTATGACTTTTTTATATACCAATATTTTTGAAGCAGCATTACTTTATGAGTGACATTCATAACATGCAAGACCAATGATGTACACATAAGCATTTAAATATTTGAACCAAATGATAAATTATTTTGGAACCAATTTTGATAAAAGGATTAAAGTATTATTTTGCTATTGGGAATGGTCAAATTTCTTATGTCCCTTAATCCTTAACCACTTATATATTGCACATTTGTAATGTAAACTCTAATGTATATC
The DNA here is from genome assembly GCA_039881145.1 of Druceiella hillmani. Taxonomy (NCBI): domain Eukaryota; kingdom Metazoa; phylum Arthropoda; class Insecta; order Lepidoptera; family Hepialidae; genus Druceiella; species Druceiella hillmani. The sequence goes on from JAYKKI010000036.1 coordinate 23,052,815, forward strand.
TCCTAGACAGATGGTTATTTTGAACACACTCTAGTTAGTAGACATTTATAGTATTTTTGTTTCTAGGCCGTTAGTCTAGAATTTTTGAGCACAAATTAAATTTTTTGAAAATAACGTTCATGGTTTAGTTATATATCATGATATAGTATTTATTTTTACCTTGAAAACTTAAAAATATTTAATCAAAATAAAAGTAACCTTTCTTCATTTGGTTTAAAAAATCAATTTATCAGTCTATTATGATAACAGCTATGACAATTATTTAAAGTCTACGTCACATCCTAAAATTTAAATGCAAATGAGAGCATTTGTATATAAATAAAGATCTTTTTAATGGCATCTATTATAAGCCAGTTTTATATACTACAAACAATGGTTTTTTACAGCCATAGTGTAGATATGAACATGGTGCATTTGAAACATTAGTTAAACTCTTTTTATTGACTTGAAATTGATCATTTTCAGTTTTTTCTTTTGCACTTAGTATTGCTGCTTGGCCAAGAATAAAAATAGTGAGACCTTTTGGTTTGACAGAAATGTGGACATTAATTATGCTCCTTTCAAGTTGTGGCCTAACTAACCTTTTAGCTATATTTTTCACAACAATTAGTCAGTTTTGTTTGTAGTTTTACAGTATAAAGGCATTAACTGTAGCTATACCTACTGTTCTGTAATACATAAATATTAGCCCACTGTTTTGAAAATCTGGAAGTGTTATATTTAACACAATTTTCATCCAGGGAATCAACACCAGCTTTTGAAGAGTTGTAAAAAGAAATGATCTGTGAAGTATCTTACCGTTTGCCTGTGGTTCCTTGTAACGCATTGTAAGGACTGTGACTACTTGTGACAAACTGTCTCATTTTTTTGACACTTATTATAATATCTTTGGTGAAATTGTACTTAGTCGACTTGACAAAGCAGTTGTTTCTGGAAAACTCTGCAGGAATTCCACTCTTATTTTTTTATCACTTTCCTCCATACCTAAAACCCATTTTTTTCAAAAAGTTCAGTCAGTAATATTTTTGACAGTTGGATACAAATTCTTTAAATATTTTCAATATAGCAGCAGCAATATTAGTCAATTTTCTTTCCTCTTCGTTTCCTCCTCTTATAATTTCACTTTTTGCTGGTATGTTCACACTTTTCATTGGTATTACGATGATATGAGCAGGCGTGCGCTGACTTCTAAGTGGAAGCTCTGTTAACCCTCCCAGGTTCATTTCCCGATCATATAGTAATATCCTCTAGCGGATTCCTGATGTGTCGGAGATTCTTTTTCATGAATGTTCTTTTATACATGAGACTCAAGGAATTAATGAAATCGAATAATTGAAACGCCTCCATGTATTAATCATCAAAGCACCATTATGAATGGATGTTTTGGTCAATAGTAAGGTCTGCATTTTAAAAGTTGTCTTCTTTGAAATAAAAGTAATTTATCTTAGCTTGAACTTAAAGCTAAATTGTTCTAACAGTCCCGATAATTTCAATTCATCACTTTTTAAGCCTGTGCACTCTGCAAACATTGTGGAAGTACAGAGAAATGAATTTTAAATCCACTGAAGGGTATTTAATACACATGATTAGAAGATTAAATCGTAACGTAGATCTGTATAGGAGTTTCTACATAATACTTTAACAACCAGACAAGTAAAAAGATCACTCGGGGAATATTCAAAAAGAAAAAAAAAAAATTTAAAACTTTAATAATCACTCTAATTGAAAGTTTCATCTAAATATTTTCAGTTGTCCTTTTTTGTGTTGTTCTACCAAACAGCCAAGGAAAGAAGCACAAAAATGTTTCAACAGAAATTTTTTTGGCTCATGTTTAACCGAAATAAAGCACCAAAAAAAGTTTTCTAAAATATTAAAAAGACAATTGTAATATAATAGTACCGAGTGTATTTTTTATAAGTTTTTCAGCACATAACTTTAAATAGAATATAGTTTGTTAAATTTTTTCTTCCAACGCAATTTTGAGAAAAATTTAGGTAAAGAGAATTTTATTTTCAAAATTAATTCATGGCACTTAAATCCAACAAATAAATATGCCAGTTTTAGTATCAAAGACTATTTCTTTATTCACTCGCAACAGGCATAAATTAAAACGTCATCATGGTGAATGCAATAACATAATAATATATGTAATAAAATTTATTTTGTTAAGCAAAATGCATTGCTATATAAATAGAAATAAGTATAAAATGTTATTGGATATAAAAAATTATACCCCACTGATGATACGCTTCCATAAAAATCCTCCATCCAATAAATTCATTTTTTAATCTAGAACTGAAAATTAATGTGCAAAAAGAATTATAAGCTTCCTCTGAAACGTAAAAAAAAAGTTTTCAATTAGATTTTAAAAATATGAAGAATTGCACCCTTTCTTGCCTATAATATTACTCTATATGTATTTATTTTATTTATTTAATGCTTACTTATAGGGAGATACAAGAGAGTGATTGTCACTCACCACAGTTACACCCACATATAGTTTCTCATTATCGCCATTGTATGTTTCAATTATGCTAATGTGCAACAAAAAACTGTTCAAATTCAATAATTGCCATCTCACACTACAGAAATATGATATGAACAATGACACTGCATTTTCTTAAATGAAATTGAAAACTAACACTAAGTAAACAACTACTAGATTATTTTGTTATTCTATTTATGTATATACTTATACGCTAGATTTTAAATCACAATAAATCTTATGGAAGTCAAGTGAATATTATGTTAGGTGATATTTATTTTCATCACACATTTGATCTAAAAACAATTTTCGGATATATGATTTTTAATTCACAATTAAATTAATCTACGTTATGTAGTATTGTTTATACTTTCTTTGAGTTCTTTACCACGACCTAGTTTTTGTTGTATTACAACAACTTCACGTTTGTTATTAGCCAATATTACCTAATTTAATTGTGAAAAATGAATTTATTCAAAATTAATGCCAAATATATTCAATATAATTATTTCAATATTTTCTGTTTTTAGCCTGCATTTTTCATCAAAATATACTTTTTCACAAAAGCACCCATCCCTGATCAGCCTCGTTGCTTTGGACCGAACCATGAAATTTTATTTGCTCAATAGAATTAACGCCTGTGACTGCAATGATAGCCGACTTCAAAAACATCCAAAATGGAGGTCAAAGCTATTCGTTAAGCAATTGAATCAAGATTTTCTGGAAGTGACGGCGTCAGTATCGATGCTATTAAACTTACTAAGAATATTGTAGCTCCACCTATAACTAAAAACTTTAATGCTTAATTAGCAATGGATTCATTTGCTTAGAAGAAAAAAGAGTATGTACCATTCCTCTGCCAAAAGTTGAATTTCATAGACATCTAAAGATTAAATAAAGTTAAATAAATATATGTACACATATTTAGTTGATGGTTATCATTTATATTTCCAAAATGACACAAAATAAATTGTCCTTATATGTCATCATTGGGATAATAATTGCATATGTACATTAGTTGCTAGCTTTGCTCGGGACTTCCTTCAAGTTTAGAAAATATTATTAAGTTATTATACTTAATAATACTTATACTTAATGAAGTTCCTGTATAGATATAAAGTACATAACAAACAAATTTATTCAGCCTAATCCTAAACCTTTAAAAATAATTAAATTACAAACATCGACAGTTGATCAAATTTTAAAATTTTTAAAAATTAACCTTAAATTTGATACCTGCAACATCGAAAAATTATATGTGCAAAAAATGACTAATAATGATGTCTGTCCTCACACATATGCCTGCATTCAGATTCCTTTCTGACCATGCTTCCGAACCACTAACTCAGATTTAAAACTAACCACTCAATAAATCAACACATAAGCTATTGTTTGTTTTCCTGTTTACATGTCTATATGGAAATCTTAGGAAGTACTCAACCAATTATGCTGGTATTATCGCAAATATGAATCACATAGTGCTTGAGAAATTTTTACAATCTACATCAATGTACCCGTTCTTAACCCTGCAGCTCCCCTCCCTCACGGGGATATCAATAGTCATCCACTACTCGAATTTCAATGTTTTCCATTTTGGTAAAGTGGGATGTCCTAAATTATTAAACTGGAAAGTATATTGGGTCACCTTAACAGTGGTTGTGTGCTTAAGTCATACGGTGAACTCAGTGATTGTTTGTATCTATTGGCTGAGAATTAACGTCCTCCACTCAACCAAATTTTCAAATTTTCCCGTTTTCGAAAGAAAAATTGGTAATAAATTAAAAATTATTTACCATGTAAAATATCATTTTATGTATTACAATAAAAATGTACAAGTAAAAATTAAGTGGAAGTGCATCCAAAAATACTAGGAATAGCTTACTTGGAAGATATTTTCTAACAATATTTACAATAGCTATTTGAACCATTATTTATAGGAATTTTAATATAAAATTTGTTAACTTAGCTAAATTTGCAACAACGAAATATACCATTGGCATTTCATTCAAATTTAATGAAAAGTAATAATTAGTTTTTCAGCTGTAAGTAAAAATAATTATCAATATTTTTAAATAAAATCAAAAATACTATTGATAGTGATCAGCCCATTAAATGAATAATGGATTTAATTCTGGTTATAATAGACAGTCGTAAATTATGTTTGATGACAGTTCTTTTTATCTGTGGACAACATCATGGTAAGCTGCTTTGAATATAATGTGTATTTGATTTCACATTATATAATTTTAATGGAAGGTTGCAGAATTTAATTCAATACGACGTCTGCACCATAACGGCTATTTAAGTGACTATTAATATTAACAGATTATGAAGACGAAGAAGGGAGGAATTGACCTAGTTCTCACATATTTTACTCATCAAATGATATTCACTGAAACACGTGAGAAGTAGACAATGAACTAGTAGCAGATATTAATTTATATTATTCATTGGTATGTATTACATATTTGTTATTATCATAATCTTCCACTTATTTAATACTCAGATTTTCTTGTACTAGAATAACTATAATTTTAATAAATCAAAACATAGGCATTTGTTTCTCTGTCTGTCTATGTTGATATTATCATAGACGTGGAATTGAGTGAATCATATAGTGCCAGAAAAATTTTTGCAAAGAGGTAACTTCTCATCATCTTCTCAATACAAACACATTCTTTATACAGTACAGTATTATTTACATGAGATATTAATTCTATTTAAGTGTGAGCTGTTTTGGTCAAAGTGGAGTTAAGGTACATTTTTTTAAGCTACTAAATATTATGTTGGGAACAGGCACCATATCCCCTTTTAAAAAATTTCATTTGCCTCCTTTTTAGCATTCTGAATACATGTGACAAAAATGAAACCCTTAGTTTTGTCACGTCTGTACAGACAGAGTACGTCTGTACAGAAGAGACAGCTCTTCATCCCAGTCTGCTATACCTGGAATTATGGAGTACACAAATAATTCATATAGAGATTACAATTAATCTTTCGAGCACGCAAGTCACACAAGGTCAAACCATGTCTGCTAACTCTTATATCACTTATGATAAAATAATTTATAGCTTTGAAATTTGCAGTTTGATTTTAATAACATTTTTAAATTGGACAGAAAAGATACGTAGTTATAAAATACCTGAATTATTTGTACCATAATTAAGTATTGATAAATTTATAATATTGAAATTACTATATTGAATATTTAATAATATTGAAATAGAAATTTCCCATCTTTTTTAGAAAACTTGTTCATAAATAAAAAAATATTTTTAAAAAAAAATCAATAAACTATAAATAAATGTTAGTGCACCCAAAAATACTTACAATAACTTACAAACGCTAGACTAATATTTATAGAAATTATAATATAAAATTATTAAATAATCTAGCTAAACCTGCAACAATGAAATATACCATTGGCATTTCATATCTTAGAGTTCAAATTTAATAGAAATCAATAACTAATTTTTCAGCTATAAATAAAAGTGTTTATCAATATTTTTATAAAGAAACCCAGAATACTATCGATAGTGATCAGTCTGGTAAATGAATAATGGATTTAATTCTAATAGACAGTCATACATTACATTTGAAAATAAGTCTTTTTATCTGCGGACAACCTCACGACCCAACCTTTAGGTTTGAATATACGTTTAGGTTTGAATATAATGTGTATTTATTTGACTTCATATCATGTGAATTTAACGGGAGGTTGTGGACTCTAATTGAATGTAACATCCACACCGTAATGGTTATTTAAGTGACTGTCAATATTGACAGATTATGAAGATAACAAGAGGAGGGATCAACCTAGTTCTCACATATTTTACTCATCAAATGACATTTAATAAAACATGTGAGAAGTAAAAAAACTGATAAAAGGTATTAATTTTTATTATTTATTGGTACGCATTATGTATTGGTGTCATTATGATAATCCTCTAATTTATTTGTACTGGAATATCCTTGTACTAGAATAACTGTAATTTTTATTAATCAAAATATAGGTTTTTATTTATCTGTCTGTTTAAGTATCCCCATTGGAAACTTAGGAAGTACTCAATCGATTATTCTGATATTATCGCAGATGTAGAATTTAATGAATCATATAGTGCTAGAGAAATTTTTACGATTTTCATCAATGTACCCATTCTTAACCTTGCAGCAGTCGTGTGGATGTCGATAGTCATCTGCTCCTCCGATTTCAATATTATTTATTTTGGTAAAGTGGGACCACCTAAATTATTATACTAGAAAGTATGTTGTGTCACTTCAATAGTGGCCGTGTTCTTGAGTCATGTGGTGGAATCAGGAATTGTCTGTATTGGTTGGTGGAGACCTAATGTCCTCCTCTCGACCTATACTACTACGTAAGTAATTTTGAATAATGTGTGTATTTTTTACTGTTATATAAAGAAATAATGATTATTTATTGGATTCATATGTACCTGCCTGTGTATAAATATATATAAATATATTTTTATATATATATATAAATATATCTGGTTTAACAGGTCAGTTACGCTATTTATATCTTCTTCTAAGTACAAGCACATTATTTTAATAGCACAATCTACGAGTTATTATTTTTACTGAAGTGTCAGCTGGCTTCGTCAAAGTGGAGTATAACTATATTTTTTTATTGCTACTAAATACTATGACAAGCGATTTGCATCATATTCCATTTTAATAAATTCCATCTGTCTATTTTTTAGAATTCTACATACAAATGACAAAAATGGGACCCTTATAGTGTCATAACGTCTATTTGTCTCTCTCCTCGTCCTAGTCTGCCACACCTTTACAGTTTCCACAATTTTCACCTGAGTAAATTTTCAAGGAAGTGAATAATTCATATTGAGATCTCAATTAATCCTTCGAGCATGCGAAGTTGCACAAGGTCAAGTTGCGCCTACCAGGTTTTATGTCACTTCAATTAAGTAATGCTCAACTATGAAATTTGTTATTTTTGAAGTGCAATGAAGTTTTTACTTAGACAGAAGAAGAAATGTAGTTACAAAATAGTTAAAACATTTTTACCGCACTCACATATTTACAGGTTCAAAAAATATTAACATAAATGAAAAAAAGTTTCCCGTTTTCATAAAAAAATGCCTATAAATGAAAAAGTATAATATTTATTTTTTTTTATTATAATAAAAATATATAAAAAATAAACAAATATAAATATAAAAAACAAACAACCTCACAAAAACTCTAATTTATCTACCCCTGTTGGTGAGTTATCTCAATTTAGTCCACAGAGTGACGGTTGAATTCTATAGTAGAAAGAGGCACGATGCTATGCTATTTTAACGATGCTATTTTAACTACACCAAATGTAACAACTAAGAAATAGTGGAAAAAATTAAAGGTTCGCAATTATACATTTCGTTTATTTACAAATATTGTACATCAAAAAAACTTATGTACCACTATAAACTAGATAAAATGGTCCTTGCAACAGTTTAAGCTAAACAAACAGTTGTATGGGACATATAATCAATATAACAAATCTAAAACTACTCAGTTTCATATGGTTCACATATTTCATGGCAAGAAAATGGTGCATTATTCGCGTTTGGCAGCAGCGTTCAGTCTAACTGTAGGTTTTACTTCAGATTTTTTACAATTTCGAATTGTATGGAAGTCAAGAAAAAATTTAATTTATTTGATAAAATATGGCAATTCAGTCATTTTTGCTATTTTAATTACGCAGCCAGCCCGTGTGTTTTACAATATAATTGACTTATTTCTAAATCTCATTTTTTGGTTTTCTACACCTTCTAGAAAAATGCACTAAGTTCATTATACACTTGTTGAAATTTTCAGTTAGTTCTTCTACTGGAATCATTATATAATAGTTTTGTTGTGTGTGATTTACATGAGATTCGAGACCCACATCACACTTTATGCAAAATATTGAGGAAGCCCGTCGCACCAGTTTGTTCAATACAGAACACAGTGTGTATTGGCGACGTATATTGCAAATGCCCAGGAGGTGTCCATCTTTGTCCAATTTTGAAAAACAACCCAATGATTATCAAGTTTGCTGTCAATTGCCTCCGGTTCAGTGAATTTAATTTTTGCACCAACTAAGTATTATTTAATTTTAAGGGTGATCAAAAAACTTGCACAATCTGGGAAACTAAAACGCTCTCTACGCAACTCACGAAGTTACCACAACAAAGTGCTCGTCAAAGTTGATCACAGTCTGAAGTTCGTCTCAAATACAGTCTGAAGTACGCACAAAGCGAATTGAAATAAATACCTCTCTTCACTTAACTTTGATCAATTTTGCGAGTAGTGTAATGCAGTTTTAAGAATTAGTGCCCCGCATGTGGCTGCCGATATAATGTGGTTTATACCTTACCTAAGCAATAATTTAAATGGAGTAGGTATAAACAGAGCTTAATCCTGTATTGCATTATGTGTCACAACCTATATGGTGGCCAATTGTGCTAAAATATGAATAGGTAGCCATGTCTAGTTTAATTCATAGGAGAGTGGAACTAATGGGCTCATATATTCATACAATTTTGATGCTTCGTGTGAGAAACTGGTTCAAGATTTGTTTCGTTGTACGGTCTTATGTGTATATGAGAAATTAAAATTCTCAATTTAAATTCTGTTCATGAAGAGTTTCTGGTTTGAAAAAGAAAAGATTTTATTTTAGAAAGTGTACACTAGTTGCATATAAATATGTCTTATTTTTATTTTATATTTAGATACTGAACAGTTCTTTTATTTGAATGTTCCAAATGTGTAACCTCATGCATTGATATTTAACTTTATTTTAGGTCACACTGGAGGAAATATTGCTCCAATGAGATATTGAATAATTCTTAATCGAAGGACACAATCGATTATATAAAATCAGGAAATCCTAAGAAAAAAAAATCCAAGGTACGCCTAAAAGCGAAGTGCTGTCGATAGACGAACAAAAGTATATTACCAAGGCCCGTGACATTCTACTGCAGCATCAAACAAATTCCATAAGTGGGACTACAAGCTGCTTACACTTTGGAACGTTTGTGTATTTATGCCGGGTCTTGAGACATATTTGGAATAGAAGGATCATTTAAATTTAAGATATTCTAGAAGGTGAAAAGACGCTGCAAGAAACTAAAAGGATTTATTAATAAAGGTGGATTATCCCCAGATACAGAATAACTACAATTAGCATATACGGAATTGTTAAATTAATTCTTAATAATTAAACAAGATCGATATTGTGTTTTGTTACCTATAAAGTAATCAATAGATTCCAGGAGGTGATAAATTAGTAATGGATGTTAACTCAAAAGACATTTAAACAGCAAAGTGTCACTTATTCCTTGAAGACTAAATAAAACACTTGTGCTGAAATTCAGTTAGAACACGGATACTTTACAATAATCAATATGATCAACAAATCAATTGAAGATACCCTTTGACCAATTTTAGTGTATCAGCAAGTATTTGGTATTTACAGAAGAACAGTTAACCGAGTTCCAACCGGGTTTATATTATTGTACCGAAAGTTATACAGTTTGTTAATAATGGGAATATTGATTTCACTGCAAGTTGCTGCTGGCACTTTGACTTTTACCAATAGCACTTTGATCTCAACCCATTACTGCATCTTCTTTGCATTTGGAGCACTTCACATGATTCACTCTCTGTATCTATTGTTGATTGAAATAACTTTTGACAGAAATTTATTTGAAGGGTTGATCCTGAAAATTCAAGAAATAGATTATCTTTTCAAATTAGAACACAGAAGGAATTTTTTCAGACAGGATAAATGTCGAAACCTCACAATTATTGGCCTTCTCATAACCTATCATATTCTTTACGCCTGTATTGATTTTGTGGATGGAGGTTTAAAATTTGGCCTGAGGGCTTGCATTTATTCTGTGTACAATATTATTGCTGTTATTATTTTTGATCTAGAAATAATACTCTTCTCTTCAATATTATTTAGTGTAACAAAATGTGTGGAAGTGTTGAATGTTTTCTTTGAATCTAAAAATAGAGGAAACACATTCACATCTGTTGATTCCATATTTGGGAGTCCACAACATAATCCCGATTCAAACAATCATTTTACATTTATATTGCCACTTAACCAAAATTCCGTTTACCATTTATCCCAATTTTACATTCGTTTATTAGACCTGTGCCACCATTTAAAGAAAGCATTTGAATTTCAGGTTTGTATTGAATGTTTTAAAAATTTTAAATAATATTTTAATTTTAGTTAAATACTTTCAAATATGTCAATACGAATTATTAACATGAACAATTTTAACTCCATTTTTCAGCTATTCATGTCACTCACACTCATATTTTTTGGTATTCTCCTTAACACATATTTGTTTCTTGAAGACTTAAAGTATAATGTAAGTATTATTAACACCTATACTAACTAACTTGCGAAATCTAAGATTAAAAAATTACAGTGCCATAAAAATAATCCAATTAAAAACTAGTTTCATAAACTAATAAATTCTTCAAATAATAAAGAATATGCTTAAAAAGAAATTTATGGGGCATTATCGGAGTATTTGGAAACAATTTTGTTGCTTTCTTTAATTAAAATATGTAATTTTTAATGGATGACAGAAATCCAGGATAAATGGGCATAGCAGTATCATAGAGGACTTACATCCAGCAGTGAGTGAACCACTTGTTGGTGAATGGGTTTATAATGTGTCTGGTTGAGACACTTCACCTGTTTTGTTGTTCATATCATCATGGTGTACAGTCCTTTATAAGTTTCTTTTCATCCTTACTTTCTCCTTGTTCTAAATTTACTAAATTTTTCTCTCGCTATAGCTTTAACGTACAAATAACTAGATGTGCCTTGTGTATCAGTACCGTCATCAAATATGACTGCGGCTAACCTTTATCTGAAATTTTTTGGAAAAAATTTATTACTACAACAGTTTCACATATAATTTAATTACATCTGTAATAGCTAAATTAGAGCAATTAGTTTTAGGTGGTTTGTGATTTTTCTACACTTGGTGAATATTTTCCCTAACTGCTGTGTCCTTGGTGATAACATTGTAGTTTTGTTGCTTATGGCTATCCCTAGAAATGTTGGACTTCGTCAAAACAGTGAAAGTAGAAACAAATAAATTCTCAAATATATGATGAAGTGACAGAATTTAATTTACATATCATATTTGTTTGGAATTTTGTGATTAAAAATTGTATTGTAAAGATAGAAAGGGAAGCATAAATGCATGAATGAATATTTATCAGTAAGCAGCAGTAGACTTGAAGAATGTAGGTCAAAACATAACTTTTGCCCATAAAGTAATGAATTCACCTTTGATTGAATATAACTTAGATATATAAAACAGTATAAATCTTTTTTGTTGCAAATTCATAGATAAAGAAAATATTTCAGAGAGATGTGTCATTTTCCATTATTTTTGTATTATGGCCACTCCACCATTTTACATCAATGATAGTTATGTGTCTCGTGTGTGAGAAAATGTACTTGCAGACAGGAAGAACAAAATCTTATTTGACGCCAATGCTAATCGATGACGAATTACGTAAGTGAACAATTTTTATTTATGCATTTACAAATGGCTTTCTTTAATGCCAGAGCTATGCTTATGTAAAATAAATATTCATAGAGTGAATGGTATCATAAATTATAAATTAGTTTATAAGTATTTCCCCTAATTTACAATGATTATTCCCCTATTTTGCAATGGAGACATGCTGCAGATGGAGGCCAACTCCTCTTTTCCGAGTTAAATAATTATTCTATCTGATAAGATACGTTTGAAATTCGCATTGTAACAAGTCACATATAAAGAGTTACAGGAATAAAGTTTTGTGTCGAAATAGAACAATGCAGCATTATAACCAAGTACAAACACAGATTATAGATAAATCTACCGTCATATATAAACAGATAGTTAATCATCAATAATTTATAATTAACTTTTACTCACACCTATGCAGTGAACGTAAACTACATAATTTTTTATAAGTGTACAGAATAATTAGGGGCAGAGTCATACAAAAATGTTTGAATCTTTTGCTTGAATTTTCATTAAATTCTTTGCACTGTTGAAAGAATAAAACAAGATAATGTTTGTTGTAAAATTTGTGTTTCGAATTTTAAAATGTCAACATTGATTTTACTCTTTTTGATGGAAACTGCATTACATTTATATTAAATAACATTGGAGGGGCCTTGAGCCAGCACCCCTAGCAATAGAACTAAGAATTTGTGCCTCGTGGGTTGGGTAGTTAGATAGAATTCTATTTAATTCTATTTAATATACAATTTGATACGGGCATAGGCAAGTTTATAGCATCATTGAATTAAATGAATTCTTCTCTTGTTTTATAGAAAAAAATGGGTTTCCATTTTCTTTCCTCCTCAGAAGTGTCTAAGTTTTCGGCACTTTTTCCCTTTTCCTAACAACTATCTCTTCAATATATATTATGCTATTATAGCAATTCCTCATGTTCTATCTGTAAATCTGTCGTTAAATTTTAATTTACTTTGTTCTTTCTGGTTTGATACCTTTTTTCGAATAGATTCTTCATCTATCAGATATTTTGACAGAGTTCTCACTAATAATGTAAACTCTACAGACTGACTTTCTTGTCTGAAAACCGCTTTCATTGATTTTATTTTTGAAATAGGTTTTGTTGTTAAAAGTATAGCATTTTACATATAAGCATTTCACCACAAATTATTTTCACATGATGTACATTTAAATTATTTGATTAGATACTTGATATATGCTTCATGATAGACATACAGACAGCTGTTTTACTCACTGCCATAACAATTTAAGCAAATAAAGAAAATTAAATTCCGAAATTCACTTTCATAAAATACAAATTCCAATTAATTTTTGTGCTATGAAATGTTTTTATTAACTATATAAAACACAGGTTCAATGAAACGAAAGTGTAAAAATTTGAAGATGGAGCTCTCAAAAAAAAATTTTTTGTGCGAAAAATTAATAATTTAGGTTTTATTTACCTCCTATTTATACAATTTATGTTTTATATAAATTTCGTTGAAACAGTCAACCATCAGGGTACGAAGTGGCCGACAAAGGTGTTTGAAATGTGTGTGGCTTTGAATTGATGAAAATTTAGCTTTAAACTCTATCTTCTTTTTTGCTTAAACCTTGTCCTCTGCAAATATGTACATATACCTATATATATACATACAGCTGACTAAATCATTTACTTTACATTCATCTATATTTACGAAATAAGATTATATGTTAGGGATTATATGTTTATTAATTTTTATCTGTCAAACTGTGCTTCATTCCTCACAGCAGCTATCAGTCACCAGAGTTTAGGGAATCAGGCAATACGTAACGGAAAAATAATACTGGTGTACAAAAATATAATTTATTAAAACATTTATGTTTGTTTTGTATGCAGGCCATGTATATATACCTATATATTCATAAAGCAATATCTGAGAATATAAATTTGTTTGTGAATAGGCTGTAACTTCATAAATGTATTCAACCAATTGTAGTGAGACTTTTGTGAAAGTGTCATAAGGTTGATATTGTCACAACTACTGTTATTGATTCTGGAGAAAACTGACTACCATTGCTAGTTTGTAATGAATGTATACCAGTTTCCCTTTTATTCAACAAATGTTCTGCGATAGTCATGCGACTCTGTCATCAGTTTCTGAAATTCATTAAAAATATCTTGCTATAAGCTTACATTGTTTACTTTTTTCAGCATCCATTGTACAACATCACATGAAACTTATTAAAAACTTGATAGAAGAATGTGAACTTGGTCTGTTCAAAATTTTCCAGTCGTTCAATCTACGAGTTTCATTCCTGCTCCATTTTCTAGGATTGATAACGAGTTACTCTGTTGTTCTGATTCAGTTTATTAATGTTGATGATCTGTTTTAACTTAAAAATTATAATTCAGTTCCTTGAAAATTTTACACAATTTAATGTTTGACTGATCATTATATAATGCTATCTACAAGTTAATAGTATGTACTTACTTTAGATGTTATGTGCATATTTTTATTTTTTCTCATGCACACATTTAATTTGTATATATTGTATATATTAATATGTAAAAATTATACTAAATCACTTGCTTTGCTGTGAGTTGTGTGAAATTATATAATATAAATACAGCTTTTTCTTTGCAGAATGTATTATTGAACAGAAGTTGATTAATATGAAAGGCATGTTAAAACTTAATGCATGTTTAAACAGTTTCATTTGACTAATTAGAAGCCAAAATTTTTTGAATCTTATTAAATAATATTCGTTTCATTTTGTTGCATAGTCTATTTCCCTACGTATTTTGTTGCATAGTCTTTTACTTGAACTTATAGAAAAAATCTAAGTGACCATTTTCTGCACCGGCGTATACTCGTATATATATAAAAGGAAAAATCTAAGCGTAACTAATTATGTGCTTATTTATGTGTAAATTAACTAAGTGTATGTGTAAACTGATATGGATTTGTAACAAGTGAACTACTTATTTTAGTTATTATGATTAGTTGAATTGTATTCAATGTAAGTTGTGTAATAAATCCTTAAAGTTATAAAAAGTAATTTCACATGCATTTGATTTACTCATACCTGTCAAACATATCGGTTTATATAAATTATTCACAGCACTATTTCGTAAGTGACATTTTCTATGTGCATTAACAGTGATGATCTGCATTACTTTATAAATGTGTGTATCAAGTAGTAAATTGTATAAACATTGAAGCGTAAGTTTATTTCATTATTTAGAACACAACTGATGAAATATATATTGAACTGATTGGAAATATATATACAAAACAAAATATATATATATAATATATATATATAATAATATATATATATAAACGAAATATATATATATAACAAAAATTATAACAAAAAGTAAAAACAAGGTCACATCGTATTTATACAGTCCGGAACATCCTCCATATCAGCAAAATAATTGTTATCGTCACTATAATCATTATCACTCAAAATTTGCATTACGCCAAATTGTGAGCGCACTACAATGTCACTCACACTATCAATTTCTTCACAATTTTAAAAACGATCATTTTCACTCAAATTATTTTCCTATTCCGACATTATTATATTTAAAATAAAATTATCTTTTCTTGGATCCTTTTTATATTGTAATTACTAATGATATCATGTAGAAAGAAAAAAAATTAGCGATGCGTGCGAGCAACTTCCCCTACCGCGTGCTAAGTAGGAATTGATTTCGCGAGCACCATCACGCTCGTGGCAAATTTAGTAAGTACGCGCACGAGCACGATGGCGCTTGTCGGCACTCAAACGGATAATATAAATAAGCTAGAGAAATTTCACATTCTTTTAAAATTTTACTGCATGCTGTATACAAGAAAATATACAAATAACTGGCAATTACATATGTACAATTGCATTTGTTCACATTTTGCTGCCCCTTAGTCTCTTTTCTTTTTTTACATCGTTTGACAAAATAGTTGATAAAACTAATATTAATTATTCAGAAAGTAGGCACTATTACTCTTTCCAAGTTAGTGTTTTTTTACAAGATCAAATGCATATGACAAAGATGAGCCGAACTATAATGACAATGAATCACATAACTGAACCTAACATTGCACATTCATAGACGCATCATCATGTTGTAATATTCATTGTTTCCATAATTTGCATATATTTTGAAAGATGAATATACAAAAAGCCTATACAGCAACAGATAAACTACAAAAACACTAATAATACTGTAATAAACAGGAAGAGCAACAATAATATGACAGCTAAACCTAATTTGATAATTACTAAAGAATAATAAATTGTACCTGAAATAACATAGGTACAAAAGAAACAAAAGGAATGTAATCTGTGTGTACATCAATATGTAACAATATGTTGGAAAGGGATAAGTTATAATAAGTCAATGCTTATTACCATGCGCACTATAATATACAAGTATTAAACATATAAGGCCAATTTGAAGATAATAATTCAATGGTAATTTTATGGGACACCTGC
This sequence comes from Druceiella hillmani, assembly GCA_039881145.1. Taxonomy (NCBI): domain Eukaryota; kingdom Metazoa; phylum Arthropoda; class Insecta; order Lepidoptera; family Hepialidae; genus Druceiella; species Druceiella hillmani. The sequence goes on from JAYKKI010000036.1 coordinate 23,069,333, forward strand.
TTTCTATCTGGGAGTTTTCTGATGTTACTCTTTCTGGGTATCAGACGTTTGCGCCGGCAAGTCTGTTCATATGAGAATATTTAATGACATCAGGATAATGATAAGAAGACAATAAAATTGGCCACTAAATTCAACTATGGTTTCCACTATGGATTGTACCTTAAAACTAAATGTTAGATTATCAGTATAGCTTACCTCGGAAACCACATCCTCACCATTGGAAACGACATCCTATATATCTGACATTGCTAAGCTTTTTTCGCGTTGGTTAAAGTGCAGGCGCCTGAAGATGTCCGTGTATTTAATTTCAATCCCAATGATACTAAATCACAAAAATATATGCAACTTATTCTAACAGTTGGCATCAGGTGCCGGCGTACTTTATGCAAATTAATTTAATAGTGGATGGTGTTGTGCAAGAAGTGTAATCTACCTGAATGTCATTTTGAGAAACTACAAGTTGTTGATTCAAACAATTAATTAATGCTTTTTTTATAAAACATGATCGTTTTTACTGCAATTTTTTATTTTTGTATTTCTCTTTTTTCTAGATATATTTTTAATAATAAATAGATATATTTAAAAACACTTATTCCATATGAGTTAAGAGAAGTTGCATCAGATAAGAAGTAACCAATTATAATTGTGTGTCATAAATATTTATGAAACGTGTAATTGTATGTTTTCTACTTAATCACACTCGAGTCTTTGGTGCAAAACTATTAGGAATTATTATGCATTTCTAATCCACTTTTTAATCATTTTAATTGACATTGCGCAATTGAGTTACCTTGACTTGAGTTATTTTGCTTTCTTTTTGCAAAATTTTTAACATGCAAACTTCACAGGTACAAAAAATTACAATTACTCAAAAAATATATTTTTGTGGCAAAAAATATATTAGGCAGACAAAAGCAGTTAATAAAACTTAGTTATTTATTTTTGTCCTGAATTACAACTTGGTTTTCCTTCTGGCATTAATAATAGATTTTTTCAAAACGATTAACATCAAATAAAAAACCTCAAAACGTGAGGAAATGTAATTTTTCCTCCATCATATTTTTCTTGAATTTATTAGAAGAATGTTAATATTTAACATAAATTACAACATTTTAACAACATGCAAGAGCTCTCTATTTTTATCTTAATATTATATCACTAATGACAGAGGAAAGAAGCCTAGAAAATAAGTTTATTAAATTAAGAAATAGAAAGACAATAAGAACCAAAAAAATAAAAAATTTATATTTAGCTGCATTTACATTAGAGTGCTCGTCCATGTATGAGAATTTTTTTTTTCGAGCTACACTATCTTGACAGATATCAAAATTTGCATAATTTTATACAGATTACGAAAAACATACTTTTAAATTTTGTCAATTTTACATATTTATATATCTAAACCATATGCCTAAAATAATAAAAAAATCAAGTTTAAAAGGAATTTTATTATTGAAATTAATGAAATAAAGCACAAGAAAACAAAATAGAACTTACAATCAATGACAAAAGCTTAGAATTTAAACTTCTTTTTGTGTCCAAAATTTGACATTTCTGCTCGAAATTGAAACCTAGTTTTAATGAAGCCATTTTTAGAAGTAGCGTCAGTTACACTTTGTGAGGCCTCTGTTACCAGTTTAAAATATCTTCCTATAGATTGTGTGTGACAAGGCAAGTAAACAATTTGCAAGCTCTTATCTTGTGTCATTATTCGAAGGGCCTCATTAGAAACATGTCGAAGAACTGGCAGTGCTGCAACCTGACACTTGTACCACACAATAATTTTGATGTAACCTCTAGTAGAGAAGTTAATTTTTGGTGATTTAAATATCCTGCGTTTAGTGATACTTCCAGCTTTTCTAGCTTTCATTATTCTTCGCAATGCCCGCTCCTGAATGTGATCTCTATCATCAAACAACATACTGGCAAGTAGGCTTTCTAGGTGCACAAAAAACCAATTTCTTTTGATAACAAAATCCACAATAGATCTCGGATAATTGGGTAAAAATCGAAAGTACACAATCAGTTGAAAAATATATTTGGCTCCATCCTTAAAAGACATCTTTTGCTTCGTTAGGAACCAAATCGGAACGTATTCTTTCGGAGTGTAGACTAAAGTGACACAGATGAATTTACTGCATCTTCTCCCATAAATCAACAGATATTTTCAGGTGTCTCATTCTAGATGTCGACAAAGGTTCTTGTTAATAACAGTGACTTTTCATTTATAGGGAATTCATGCTCTTCATACAATATTCAGTCAATTGCTCCTATTAATAGTGAAGAAAGAATTCAAACAATGATACAATAACCACACAATCATTGTCATTTTATTCTACTTCTATATATGAGCTAACTTCTGTTCTGGTAGAACCTCCGTTATCACTGAATGCAAATTTGATTATTAATAGCGTCGTTCTTAGTTCACCTGGTGACACTATCTCAGAGTATGACGATAGAGATAGAGGTGCAACTTTCTATCCTACATTAATAGATTCGTCCAGTGCTTCGAGTGATAAAAAAGAAACAAATGCTATTTTAAGCTGCATTCAATACAAATTTCAATGATGGTACAATCTCGAAAAGTTTTAGGTACATTCTGATATAGTCCAATGTGTTTTTATAGTCTCCAACTAATAATTGTTTCTATTATTATTTATTACTGAGTCACTTGTTATTATTTTGTAATGAAAAATTTTTTAATAAGACTAATTTTTTAGCTACAAAGTTAAACTGATTATTATTGACTTTTGGGGAAAATGAATTTAGTACTCAGTAAAATTTTTTTTTAAATTTAAATTTTATTTTTTAGACTTTGGCAACAAGCTATGGAGAAGAAGTAATAGTGCTGATTTTCACGTACATGATGATCACAAAGTTAATAATGCTGATTCAGCTGGCACAATATCATATAGGATAAGGAGAAGGATCTCTGTTTTTTTTGTGAGACTGATGTTTTGAATTCTGCTCGACATGTAATGCATAATCACACAATGGAAGCCAAAGTGCAAAAAATTATATCATATCCCAAAAAAAGGTGTACTCGCAAAAAATTTCATGTTGCTTTATATAAGAAAGGTAATCAAATACATGGCTAATATCATGAAATGCATTAAACATATAAAAAAAATAATCTTTATCTATACTTGGATTACTTACCATGTGAAAAACACTTAGGTTTTTATTTAAGGAATAAAAACCTAAGTGGAAAGGAAATTGTGGAATCATAAAAGGACACACCTCCCATAGTTCAAAACTTCAAATAACCACAAAATTCTATTGTTACTTACGTCAATGTAGCCGATATGCAAAAAGTATGGGTGTTTCCCAGATCATCAATGAGACTAGATCACGTCTGCTCAGTATATGCGCATGCATTGAGAAAAATATTTCCTTAGTGTTAATTTGCGAAAGATGTGAGAGCTGGCCAAGCTAGTTATAGAGTTACTAAAACTTAACTAAACCCTTCTATATGGGATTTATCAGATTGTTTCAAGCCTCAACATTATCACTTTATTGTTATTGTAGCCAAAAAGTATCCAGTTATGAAGATAACACAGATTGTTACGGTACTCCAACATATGCTATGAACTAGCACAAGCTTAAAACAATGCTGCAATGTTGCAATTATAACAATATTAAAATCTGGTGGGAGTGTACAAACTAATATAATGGAAGCCGATTTCAAAACACTTATTGAAATCATTGAGTCAAACTGGAAATACAATATTTCAAGTTAAGCATTCAGTGACTTATGGACTTATTTACAAAATTGCACTGTTTTGGAATGGATATTTATATGCTGTTAAATCACTAACACAAATGTAGCGACGCCACTTATTGTGTGTAAAAAATTTATAGTATATTCGCATTATCTTGATTATGGTTAAAGTGAAAATATGTATTCAATATTTGTTTGGTAACCAGTTGTATATATGTTGTATTATTAAAATAACATCGATAAAACAATAACAAATATTAATATTAATACTGTATTAATTCTCATTTAAGCTATTGACCAGGCCAGCTAACTGTAATGGCTGTGATAAAATATGATAAAATCATTGTATTTTAATTTCTATGTGCAGCTATATCAAAGTAGCAATAACTCATGCCTACTAATTAGTGTCTACTATTCTTTTGCCATTTTATACGTGCTTTGGTTAGTCTATTCGGTTTCGGCCTGAACATTAAAAACACAGTTTAAACATACAACCACTAAATATTGAATTATTAGTTCAGTAAGAATTTATGTACAAAAAAGTGAATAATTGAATAGAGTACCAATGATAAATATGACAATTATCGGTCCAGTTATTTTAAGGCCAACCTCTTGTAAACTAACATGTCCCAGAATACAATTATATCCTTTTAATGAATTGTGGCAAACTATCTTATAAACCGACATTGTAATGGCGACAAATAAGACATTTGCTGCTTTCATTTAAGGTTACTGCCTTAAAGCTACTTCTTAACTATCTTTAAAGTAATACTGCATAACATATCGAGTATTAGAAAATATCATTGTACTTTGGTAATTAGCGTTAAATAATAAAACTTACGATAAAATATAATATTGAATATATTTGGCGTTAATATTGTAGAAATGTATTATTCACAATTAAATGAAACTACACGATGTAGTATTATTTCTACTTTCTTTAATTTCTTTACCACGACCTAGGTTTCATTGTATTACAATATCTTCAGGTGGGATATTAGCAAAGATAATATATAAATCTTTGCTAATATCCCACCTGAAGATGTTGTAATACAACGAAACCTAGGTTGTGGTAAAGAAATTAAAGAAAGTAGAAATATTACTACATCACATAGTATCATTTAATTGTGAATAAAATATAATTATAAGCCTTTTGATATCGCCTATTTCTTTTTGAAAAAGATGTTTGGCGGGCCGGGGTATTATATAGGCTACTTTTTATTTAGGGAAATTTCATTATTTTGAGAAAATTCTTATTTCGAACATAAAAATGCACAATGAAGCAACATGATAACGGAGTAACTGACTGACATGATTTTTTAAAACGCTGTGTGCACAATATCAGATAGTAACAGAACCCCTTTAATACCTAATTTGGAGAGAAATATTTAGGGAAGTATTATAAAATCGCAAAGAAAAGGCTTAGTATTTAATTTCCTTTATTCATTCGAGATGCCGCTGCTTGTTTTAATTTCACCCAACAAGTTTTTAATCATAACCATGCGAGTAAAGCTGTCAGTAAAAGTTAGCATTTATAGATATAATAGGATTTTTTATACAAACATTAAGTAAATATGTGTTATTCTGGAATGTTAATTTGAAATCGTTATAAAAAAAACTGGACACGTAACATTTCATTTGTTTTCACATATTCGAAATTCGAATCAAAAGTAAAGACAAATTAACGTTTTTGACACAGAATGAGTTGTAAAAAACGATGTTCATAAAATAAATGTATGAAACCAGTAAAAAGTAATTTGCTGGAATCATAGATGAAGGTTTGATCAATTTTTCCATATCAAAATCAGTTTAGAGTATACTTGGCAAAAAAGAAGATTTTCGTCGTAAACACACCCTACAAAATATATTAGTAATGTTATTGAATTTTATACATTTGAATAAACAATTTCCTTACAAATTTGGGAAATAATTTAAATAATCTATTTGAATCAGCAATGCTGAATATTTTTTAATTTTGTTGAAAAAATTGCTATCGTGTAATTTCAGGAGCCAGAAATTATCCATTTAGATTTGTTACTATGTGTATTTTTAAATTTCAAATTTTTTGTTTAATTTATACAGTCGGAAATGTTAATTTATTTAGTATACATTGGCATCTAATCTTTTTTTAGTGTATGATATTAGTAGATAAATAATGTGTTTTACACAAATTTAACCATCAACTATTTTTCCACTTTTTCTAAGCTATTGCACTTGAAACAGTTTTGAGTATTTCAGGTCCTAAGACCTTATCTCTTTTCTTCCCGAATTGCATACATGATTAACTCACTACAAAGACATAAATCATGACCAGTACGTTCGAATTACATCTACATCAGTTAATTACAGCAAGTACTTATATCAAAGTCATTGATTAAATCTATAAGTTTAGAAAAATATTATCAGTCCTCAGTGTTATAAAATTAATTCACCCATATAACAGTATGAGCATTTTGATGCTTGATTGTATACATTAAATTAATTAGTTTCAACGAAACTTTTATAATTGTGAGCAGCAATAGAAGTGAAGGAAATATTAACTAATAGAGTATAAAATAAAAAATTTAAAGTGTCTATAAAAAATTTTCTTAAATATTTTTTTTATTTTGATGCAAGAATAATATATATATATTTTGAATGAAAATTGCAATAACTCCATCAAAAATAATTTCATATTGTTAATATTTCTCAGAGAAATATATTTACCATATATGTATATATATATACCATATAATCTATATACCATATATGGTATATTAAACTGTTAATTAATATATATTTTTCGTTTGGGCATAGGTAAGTACACCATCTAAACCAGATTGTTAGATAATGATAATGTGAAACAAATTTAATTACTAATTATATGATATTAGAAAAGAAAATGGCGCTGTGTTATTTGCATAATAGCCTTAAATGTAATTTTTTTTTTAAATTAATTCTGTTTTTACTAGAAGTCAACTACATGGCGCTTTAATGCTTTATAGAAATAAGGGAAGTTTTGAATAAAATTATTTCGCTAATCACAGTATCAATTCAAAAGTGGATTAGTTAAGTGAAATTGTTTTTGTATTTATCAATTATGTACAGTTTTTTTCTAATTATATATTGATTAGCAATAAAAACAGTATGGATAATGACAAATTCTACGAAATTCACTTTTCCGAATGGCATTTGCCATTGACGTTATTTTTTTCATTTATCAACTATGTGATATACCTTGTCAAACTATTTGATATATTACTGTTAAATGTACTTTAAATACAAATATAAAATGGGTCAACCAGTAGACCAAATAGCAGCCTTTGAGTTTATATAGTTCACAAATAAATTATTATTATCACTGCCTACTAATCTAGGAATAAACAACATATAATTATTCATCAATTGTACATTAGTACATTATTCATAAATTGTTTATTATAGACACAAGCCATTACAACTAGTTGAGGTGAGCTAATCGTAATGGCTTGTGTGGTAATGACCATTCTTACCTACACTAAAATATAACAGCTTTTTCTCGATCAGAATCTTCACTAGAAGTAATTGATAAAATTACAACTTAAAATACTTGCGTTTTTATGCTGTTAATAATCAAGTAACAGTATAAAAACCTCAAGTAGTTTATAAGTATAAAAACCTCAAGTAGTTTACTTAATATGCTTCTGTCAATATCCCAATAATTCCTTCGAATTGAAACCAAAATTTATTTGACAAATTATGCTTTAATCGTCATTTAATATCTGAACAGCTTCTCAACCTTTAAGGTTGAATAAAAAAATTCATAAAGAGCTTATGGTGTATGCAAAACATATTTAAGTCACCATATTGCTGCTTCTTTGAATACATCTTCTCACTCTCATTTCACCTTATAATCACGTTGCATTCTTAACATCCTCTCATTCCTTCGTAGGTTCAATACTGATTCAAAAATTTATCAGTACATGCTTTTAATTGTTTTCCAAATACCAGAATACTCTCCCAATGTGGTAACATAGAATTCCGTTATAAATCTTTGAGTGCCCATGCGATTAGACTATGGAGTCAAGTAGATTTTACTTTACGTACTGTCTCCAGCAATTGGTATAATTAATTATATACCTGTTGATATATCAACTTCAACATTATCTTGGATAATACTGAAATAAATATACTAACAAATTTATTAAATAAATAATCGGTTAGGATGTAAAAAATATTTTTTCATCAATGGTTATTATAGCAGTAGGATGTTCAGTATCATTAAATTATAGTAATAAAATTTAATTATAGTAGGAGAGAAGAAGAAGAAGAGAGGAAATTTATGGCCTTGCTTTACATATGACGTAGAATAATAATAAAATTACTTTCAGATACTACGAATAATGCAATAATCAATAACAACTTTAATATAGAAACACAAGTTGCCTTGTTTACTTTACCAAAGAAGGTCAACTCATATTATTGACTTAAATATGTTATATTATCGAAGAGAGTATTCATTTTCCATTGGTGTTGAAAAGAAGAAACAGTCAATTCAGTTAAAAATGAAGTGTTTTAGTATAAAGCAATCGATTCATTTCCTAATTGCATTACAATCAATTTTAGGTGTCAACCGATTTTCATATAAATTAGAAAGTCAAACAAAGTTATTTAAAATAATTTCAAAGAAAATTTACAGTTTGATATTAATTTTTCTTATCATACTGGTTACGGGTACAAGCATATCATCTCAACGTTTGTCTTTGTACACTGAAAAAAATATAATAGAGTGGCTTTATGACATAATTAACATTATTAGTTTTCTATTTGTTTTATCGATTGACATATTTTGGCAAAAAAAATTATTTGCTGATTGTTTACAGCAATTGGATGACGTCCTTGTCCATTACAGTAATTTGTTCAAAACGAAATGCATTAAAAAATTAAAAGTCATGACTCTATTGGGCACATTAATTATATCTGCGAGCCATTTAACCTCTTTAGTTTTTAGCAGTCTAGAAAATCAGAGTTTTTTCATCATAATCTTATGTTTTGCGGAATTTGCCAACAAACTGGATCTGCTTCTAATGTGTCTACTTATAATTACCATTATTCAAATGTTAAAAGCGGTAAATAATTACTTGGTTCGTATGGATCTAGAAATATTTCATAATAACACAAACCGTTTAATGTTACCGAGAGTGGCAGTCCGCAGCCGATTAAATGAGAATAACCATTTTGATATTTCAAGGAATCTTCTCTACATACTGATGTTGCCAAACATATTGAATGTAGTAAATAAAATATGCAGTGCGCTCAATAAAATGTTTAATTTACAGGTGAGCTGTAAAACATTTAACTAAATTAGGTATGTAGGAATTTTGTTTTCCTACTTAGTTAATTAATTTCTTCTTCAGGTACTTCAATTTGTAGTTTCTACTTTTCTTTCATCAGTTGGCTGCGTTCAACTGCTGCTGAATTTGTATTTAGATGATGTAAGTAATTGTGATATTACAGAAATTGTTTTAATTTTGAGTCTGTCTATAACAATAATTAATTCTGACCACGTTTGAGAGACTTTCTCTATACAATTTTTTACTTAGTTAAGCATTGATATTTATTCACAACAGAACAAAAGAAAATACAGATTACGTACAAATTATTTCTAGTAATCAAACAATATTTCAGCAAACATGGTCAACATCAACGAGTCGCTTTATTCTATGGTTGACAAGTTCCATTGCTTTCTTATCAGTTGTCTGTACCGTCAGTGAGATGTTGGTTCTAGAATTTCGTAAATTGAGAATAATTATCATGAAACTAAGACTTTCGCCCCAAATAAGTAAGTAGTACCTGCAAGATATTAATTATAAAGCGTATTAATAGAATAACCTGGTCTTGGTATGCATATTGTGTTATTTACGTTGGAATCGGCAAATATTCCATATCAAACCTAATTTCCTTACTAACTTAGCAATTTTATCTAACATATGAAAGGTGCAACGGTTTAACATCTGGTATACAATTCGAACAACTAAATTATTTGAAAAGATATTTTGCCGAACAGTTGTTTTTCACATTTCAATTTCAGTCAGTCTTACAAAGTTTGTAACTTGTGATTGTAAATTTACATGAGAAAAATTATTTTTTTCATCTTTTTCCAATAATGGTAAGATGCAACTACACAAGATTTTGTTCACATAATAAATATCTAATATAAATCATCTGTCTTATAATCTATGACTAGATATTTTAGACAATCTGACTACATAAATCTATTTATAATCAACAAAGTATGTAGTATACTTTGTTGATTATAAATAGAGCAGCTAAACTTATTCTAATTAGCATTAAAATAATATTTACTTTTCAATCACTTATTATTGTGAATAGGTCAAACTAGCATGAACAATTGACTACATAAATATAATGAAAATTATATCAAAGCATAGTCTGTATTCTCGCAAATCTAAAATCTACATGTTTTAAAACATGGAATAATTTTAATTTACATTCTGCTAATATTTACCAAAGTAATTTAATGGTTCTCTGATATGTTTCTGATGGCTTATTTATTGACGTCATTATGAACAATTAGCCAGTCCGGGGAACATTAGTGTGTTGTATCTAGTATTCTAAGTCAAGATATATATGATTTCTCGTGATATATTGTAGCTACAGCTATATGAAAACATACAAAGTGCGTAATGTAACTACTCTCTGATGGACCATCAGTCCTATTTCTTATAACTTACTTATTAAATGATTAATTAATCCCTTGTGACGTTAGCATCTATTTATAACATAAATGAAAAAGTGAATATTTAGTTTATGTGGACAAAATATTGATTACACTGGAAACAAAGGAAGAGTAATGTAATCGCAATAACCATGTTATATTATATATCAGCTTTTCCTGTGGCTTCGTTCACATAAACATTTTTCTATTTCTGTGATAGAGTTTTTCTTCAGCAGTAATGTATTCATGTCAAATTTCCCTTCATCTGAATAAAATAACTTATTGACCGGAATAAAACTATTCTATACCTTAGCCGCTGATTGTTTGACTTGTTTGTTTGAGAAAACCAATAGATCAGTTAGAAAATTAAATATGTAATATATTGAGTATAGTATTAAAGCAAAGAGAACAAGAATGTATATCTGACGATGTATGAAATAAAACAACAATTAAATAAACTTTAAGAGAAAGTGACTGCAAAATTTGCCTAATCACTCTTGAACAATATCGACAGGTAAACTTTTATTTACTGTCGCAGTGGAAATTGTTCCATGCTAAGAGTTATACTTCTTTATTTCTCTGGGAACATTAATTAAGAAATCATAGTCATTTTCCACACGCAAAAATAATATATTCGATAAGAAATGATATATTTTAAGATGAATATTTCAATAATGTGTAGATTACAGCGTAGGAGAAAAACAACAATTAAATAAACCGCAAGAAAAAATCACTACAAAATTTGCCAACAAAAAGTAAAAAAATTGTGACAAATAACATTACAAATAAAAAGTAACACTTCATATTTTTTAAAAAATTAATCAATAATCACACATTAAATGCATTTTCTATATATATATTTCGATTGTCAAACTTGGAAAGAAATGCATAAAAAAAAATTGGCTTTAAAGAATCTAAATGATAATTTCAAAAGAAACCATTAACACTATTTCAGTATATCTGCTCTAATTTAACAACTTTTTATTTTATCATGTTTATGTATAAACAGGGTCTAACAACGAACCTGTCTATTATTCAAACAGGCAACACTCTGCATTAAACTTAATCTAACATTAGTGAACAATTTTGGAAGGATTCAAAATGCGTGCCGATAAGTATTTGTTATTATTATTTAATTTACCTTTAGTTTATGCGGACACGTTTATTTTAGTATCATAATTCATAGACACATTAATTGAGACGTAAACATGCAGACAAATTAACTGCTGTAGACAAAGTACACAAATATTAAAAGAAACAAATGTGAAACACATCAATGTTCAGATGAAAACAAGACCAGTGTTTTGCTTGGCCTGTACTATCAGTTGGGTTTGCAGTAAAATAATTTAGAACCTCTTTCTGTGGCCAGCATTGAATTAGGTCATCCGGAACTACCATTGTCGGTCAAAAAAAGTTTGTGGATTAAAAAAATGTTAATAATTTCCCCTAGTTTCTTAACATTTGCTACTCAATTTGATACAGAGAATCGCATGTGGAAATAATAGAATAATTTTTTTGTTACAACTTGTATATATAAATATATATATATATATATATATATATATATATACATTTATACATATATACTCAACTTGTAAATTTGTTTATTCAAATGTATATTTTTAGTTATACCTAAATGAAATGTATTTATGACTCCATACAAAGTAATATCCAAATTTATTTTTTATGTGTTTAACATTTCTATAACATTTTTTTATTGATTATTTAAGGCCCTTCAAGTGACACTGAATTGGCAAAGCTTGAAGATATCATACGTCCAAGAAACAGTGGCACTTTTGCAGTGTATCAGCTGTTTGACTTAAGAATATCGTTGCTGCCAAATTTTGTTAATCTTGTTGTTACATATATAATTGTAGTTGTTAATGGGCTTGCGTTCCTGAGAATAATTAGAATTTTTATAATTATTTATAACATCATAAATTTAAATTTATAAACTCTTTTGCAAAAAAAATGGGCAGTTATTTCCCATAAACCATATCAGAGTTATTTTATTATTATTTGATGCATTTTATATGGCGATATGATGAGAATATTTTTTTCGTTTTCATACTGGTACATTGCAATTGGCGCGCTTGTTGTCATTCATAAAAAGGACTCACCTCCAACTGCTGTTAATGCGGGTTAGGCATGAGGAATAAGAACCTCTGTTATGTACTTTTGCGTATTAAGTGTGCAATTTTCAATAAAAACTAAGTGGGTACGGTCATATGACTTAATACCAGCCCAAAACTTTACGGAGCCTCCACCGTAAGGGGTGATTTCAAAGCACACTTCTGCGAAGCGTTCTCCAGGTCTTCATAAGACTCGACAATCTCAATCCTCACCACTAATCGATATACGAGCTTCATCGGAGAATAAAACACTATTCCAGTCTTGTTGAATCCATGACAAAAAATTTTGAGTGATTATCAACCTGGCAACTCGATGCTCACGGAGCAATGTAGGGCCCCAAGCTGAGCGATAGCTAAGTATATTGACGGCCTGAAGTCTCCTTCTGACTGTCTATAGGCTTACTTGTGTACCTCTGACGTCATTGAGGTTCTGTTTGAGATCCACGTACGTAACTTGATGATTTCGTAGCGCTTGACTGACTATGAAACGGTCGTCCCGTGGCTCAGTGCACCGTTTTCTTCCAGAACCAGGCCTTCTACTGACTGAGCCCGTTTCTTGGTATCGTTACCAGGTCTTGGACGGTGGAACGGCTCACATTATACTGCTGAGACACATAACATTGGCTACAGCCTTCATCAAGCAACGCAATAATTTTACTATCATCACTTATCATTTTTTCACCCATACTGAGAACAGCAAACAGAAGTGAACTAATGCAGCAAACCGTAGATATAATTAACAAAACTAAAATTTATTTGTTAAAATAAAAAACGTAACAAATGAAAAAGACCTTAATAAGAGTTGGATTTCATTTACCGCCAAAAAATACATTTTTGACAATGAAAGAGAATTTTCATTTAAAAAGATTAATTTAAAATTTAGAATGTTCGTTTTTATGTGCCAGAATACACTATGCCTGCCAGTAATAATTACAATTAATAGAACCTCTTAATAAATAATATTTTGTTACAATATAACAAAATCAAAACCGCCCGTTTTTTATGCAAAAGGGTGTATTAATGTAACTTTATTTCACTCTGTCATGCATTCTATTTTTTGTCACATATATAATTTTTTGTCAATCCCGAATTTGATGTTTTCATTAAATTTAAAATAACTCCTCCTTTTTTAATGTACTCAGTAACAAATACAATCAATATATGGTCATTTCTTAAGTTATATTATAGTTTATTTACAATTTTTCATTATATATATTGCTGGATGATATTTGAAAATATTTTGACACAATATTATATTCTTTGTGTATTACATAACCTCAAACTCCAGTTTATAAACATGTGCGAAGACTGAATGTCTGTGCTGTATTCCATTATTTTGATTTTAGATTATTTTCTAAAATATTCCTTGTCTGTAATTTTAACAATATTTATGTTGTAAATTGTAAATATGCTACTAATTCTAAATTGTAATTATTTCTAGACTTAGTGGGGGATAATAAAAAGGTAAAATTTTATTATTGAAATTTTGTGAAGATAATATTATTTATTATGTCTACACGTTCAGCAAATATTTAAAGTGAGTTTTGGCTCTCGCATTGTATTTATATTATTGTGCTAAATAATTAAAAAAAAAAAGTGTGACATCCACAAATTTGTGCTACTTTTCCAAATTCACACTCATGTAATCGTTTGCATTAATTTGCTAGGCCAATTGTATTTTCAAATACGCTAACAACAAAAGTTGTAAATAGGAGATATTTTTAACTTTTTTGAAGGACAGAAATTTAAAAGTATACAAGCACAGGAATGTATGGAATAGAGGAAAAAATTACGTTCAAACTGAATGAGATTTTTAAGACAAATATATTGATCATTGAATTTCACACAGACATTGTGAATTAAATGCTGTGTTGATGTAAGCAAAAATATAGCAATGACACAGTTTTAAACAGTCACCCTTATATAATAGATATACTAGCTGTATACTAATACCATACATTAGTCTTATCAAATTAAAGCATTTTATTACTAAATTGTTTAATTATTAAATTCATTTATATTCAAAATTGGTTACTATTTTTATTGCAATGTCCTTTCCGACAAGTTTAATTAGAAGAGTTTTCCCATTGTTTATCAATTTTCTTTCAAGAACTTTGCAAAAATGAATAGATATATTTACAAATATACATCTCCTACATCAAGTTGATTCCATATTTGTCTGCTTTCTTATGGTATTCGTTGACGCTGATAATTATTGGAAAATAATTTAATAATAAAAGATAAACCATAAAAAAATCATGAGGTTTCCTAAATTGTAATTTTTTCATTATTTTCTGATGTGTTCCTTAATATGCACTAATTATTTTCTGACATAAAATTGATGTTAGAATATAACTAATGCCAATTGTTAATGGATGACTGATTATTACATAATGTTATAATGATTAGTTCAAAATTTGATAGCATTATATGGATATTTTGTATTCAACTAAGCACTTTTCCTTTTCAGATAAATTTATTTACTATAGTAAATAAAATTATTTTATATTAAAACATTCCACTAAACAAAAACCTGAACTTGCATTATAATAGATACAAATAAAATGGCAGAATCGTAGCTACATTAAATGCGTGAATGCGTTTACAGCTCTATAGTAAGAAAGAATATAAATGATTAGAGAATTATTTATGAAGATATTAAAAGGGTGAATAAAACTTATTAACTAATTTTTGTATCTGATAGCTACTAAAGTTGTTTGAGTTTACTATTGTAACTACCTAATTTATAAATACAAATTAGAATTAGGCAGTTTGTAATTGTTTCAAAATTTTAAATCTATATTAGAACAAGTTTTTTCATGAAAAGAAATTCCCAAAATTCATATTAATTTGAAATATGTTCTTCATATAAGGGACTTAGTACAGATATAGTAATGGAAGTTGCAATAATATATAGTTACCTAAAATATGTTCCAATTGCAGCCATTCATTTATACCTTGTGTACTTATTAGGTCTTTATTTATATAGCTACCATTTTATTTTATACTAGCTATGCCTGCGGCTTCACCATGTGGAATTCTGTTTGTGACTATAAGAGTATCATTAAACAAATAGATCTACAAATTTTTATCACTCACCAATTTAAAAAAAATTATATATATTTTAATACGAAAAAGTTGTGGAATTTTTTAGGGTTTTCTTTATATTTTTTATTTTTAATTGCATAAACTTTTGTTTCTTTATATTTTCGTGTTTTTTGTGCAATTTTTTTATTTTATATTTTTTGGCATTTAATTGCGCATTTTTTTATGTTTTTTTGTGATTTTATATTGAACATTTATTTTTTTGTTATTTTTATTGTGATCTGTAGGTGATATATATATAAATTTATTAGTGGCTTAGAGCTTCTCTGTACACATTTGATGTTGTGTAATTTGATATTTTATGTTGTGTCATTTTTAGTAGTAAAATGTACTGTTTCTCTGAAGTTCCAATTTGTGATAAACCAACATGTAGGTGGCTATAGAAAAATACTCACTTATGTATGGGCCATTTACACTTAGTATATGTTACAGCATGTGTATTTTTCATCATGAAGGATAACTAACTTGCAAGGTTTTAGTTTTTCTGTTCATTTTGTCCTTATGTGTAATTAATTTGTTCTTTTTCCTTTTCAAAGTGTTAGATTAATTTTATTTCCAACAAGGACCTGCATGGTGGCCCGAATTAAAAGACCATCAAATACATCATATTTGATGGTATTTTAATTCAGGCCGATGGTATTGTAATTAATTTATAAAAATAAATATTGTGATAATCCATTCGGGATAAAATTATTTCAAACTTGCTCCAATTTTCAGGTTTTCAATAAATATATATAATGTTGGTTACTAAAATGTTATAGCTTTAATGTGTTATCATACAACTTGTATATAACACAATCATACTGATCATAATAAACATAACACATTTTTGAGCTTATTACTAATCCACAATAGCTAGTGTGAAACAATTAATTATTAAAGGATATTCTAAAACACCGACCCCTTAAGCAGTTACAGGATGAGTTAAATGCAAATATGTAATTTGAGTTAGATGAAAATGTGATAAATAAACGTTGACTCGTTTCAAAGATACCAGTTTTACCCTTGTATTCTTATATTCATCTCCAGCGAGCACTCAGGATGAAAATTGTAATGAGTCTGGAGTTTGTCCAGATACTCATGCTTGACCTGTTTCGGTTAGTCTGGACAGGTATGTGAATGCGCATTCAAAAAATTTCTTAAGTCTGTAGAAAAAGCTACCTAAAATTTCTACAAAGGGAATTGTTTTTATGGTTTACACTATTCAAGTGTTAGTAAAAATTATTGACTGACCTACTGTTGCTAATTATCAATTATTAAAATTTAATTAATTATTGAAATAAAATTTAATTAAATTTATTTTATAAATCCATTTATTACATACCTTTATGACTCGTCTTTGTTACATACAATTAAATATATGCCTATCTTAACTTTTTTGATAAGGAATTGAATTATAATTTTCAAGCTACGACAGATCACCAACATTAATGAATTGAATTAAAACAACAGAGTAACTCATGATCAAGCCTAAAAATTGGAGCAGCAATGAAGCTCGCAGGTTGAAGGCTTGGAAAATCGTGAACTGACCAAGTTCACCTGCCTCTATCATATTTTTAATTAGCTTCATGTAATGTCGCACAATGGATGCTAGAAAAAGAAAATAATGTTAGTCCATTGTAAGGTATTCTCATATTAATCTACGAAACAGATCAAAGAGGTTCCCAATTTGGCAGTACATTTACTATTTAAGTGTAAACAAGAGGGAAATTCATACACTTTATTTATAAACTAGCAATGGTAACCAGTTTTGTCCGGAATTAATAACAGTGGTGTGATGATATCAAGATTATGATGCTTTCACAAAAGTTTTACTAAAATTGGTCCAGTAAATTATGACATACTTACACACAAATTCATATTTTCAAGTATTGGATTGTGAATATGTAAATATATACTTTGTACATATAAATAAACGTAATATCAATTATATTCTTATGTAATATTATTATATTTAATATTACAAACTGCCTGAGTTCCTAATGTGTAGTGATTGATGACAATGAGTGAGACACATTTTCTTAAACATATCATATTAAATGTGTAATCCTAAATGAGTATGTCATCACAATTCAAGATAAGTTATTTATTTTTGAACAGTTTATTAAGAGTGTGATAAAGAAATCATACTCAGATGTAGGCTATTTTGGTTAGTCGAGTGTAGGAATGGATTTCAGGTGCTTATGGGAGCTACACTACTACTATGTTATTGAGTCAAGCCTTATTTTTTATTATGTAAATCTTGATGAGTATAATGCAAATAATTTAATCATCTGTATAATACACGTATAATATTTTTGCAGATGACACAGTCTGAGTAGAACGAAAGATAGATTAGAAGACAACTTTTACAATTTTATATAAATTTTACACCTTGCATGTTTATTTTCAAATATTTTTGTTAGCCATCCTGTGAACAGTAATTTCGCCAATTCAACTGTTTATAAAAAACTGATTTAAATGACGGGGAGTGCATTTTTATTTCCATGTAGTATTTTATATAATAACTACATAGTTCATCATTAATTAAATTATGTAATTTTTATGATGTAATAGTTAGTAATAATCCAATGTTTTTTTAAATTCACAATAAAAGATAGAATAATGACTAAGGAGGCACTAGAAGAATAAACATTTTGTATCAATAATACGATACAAAGGATATTTCACATAACAAGTGATTCATGTTTTTTCAATATAATAAAGTAAACAAACAATCACTACTGAAGATATTGGCTTTACGTGTATTCTTGAAGAAGCTGATAAATGATCCATTTTACTTACACAAAAGTTGTACAAAATATATCATGTTAATACGAGCTTTGGACATGGATTTTCTGGTCATATCTTTAAGAAATATGTATCAATTGCGAGCAAAGATATACAGAATGGTGAGAAACAAGTCAATGTCCTTTAATTGCACCAATTCATTAAATAACTTGGCCTTAGCTCTTTTCACAAAGCCCTGTCTTTTTACAAGCATCTGTTAAATTTTACTACAAATTTTTCTTTAAAGGGAAGGGAAAAAGGGAGGAATTGAAAAACATGAATTATTTCATGTTTTTTTATAATTAATTTCCCCTGATGACATATATGATTCCCCAAGTGACACAAAAATAAACCCTGGTTAAATACATACAAATGCATAGAATCAAAGGTAATGGTGTAAATACAGTCAGTAAGCTTTTTATAAAAACTATAGAAAATTCTCAATATAAGAAAATTTATGGCTTTTATTTAGGAAACAAAGCACCATTTTGGAAATACCTTTTGCAACAAATTTGAAGAGTAATATATATCAATCCAATAAGTCGGCGTTTCCTGAATTTATCTGCCAACAATTTAAACTTGCAACTTGTGATTGGTTATTAAACTCTGTTAAAGGATTACAACCACACTGGGTTCAAGGTGATCCTACACCTTTCAGCGTATAATATTGCATAAAGATTCAATACACATGTGATTTGTCAGTTCATTTAGTGGGAGTCGTCAGATATTTTCTCAGCCAAAGGCACAAAATTTCTTGTTATTCATATTATGCCAAGCTGTAGCTGCTTCACATAAAAAGACTCCTCTTTATCATTATATATCATGCAAGACGTTAACATATAAGGTTGATAAATAATAAAGCTGCCACTTCTTAAGGGCTCCTGGAATGTTGTGTACATAAAGAGCATACAATTCGACATTCTGTATTCTGTATATTCAAACAGGGTAATTTAGATCTCTTCGGTAATCCCCGTCTAGAATAAACTCTCTCATTCTCTCATTAAATTCAGAAAAATTAAAAAACCTTATTGAAACAGATCCCAATTTGAATGTGCCTTATCTGGTAAAGCTACTCTCGTCCTCTTATTTCATTATTTTTTTATTAGTAAATGAAGCTAGTCCTTGTATGTACAACTGAAGATTGTTTTTTTTATTACACATAATGAATAAAACAATCTTGTGAATTTAGATGTCTAGTTTATTAATTGCCAATTTAAGGCTCTTATTAGTTTTATAACTGTAAAATAATTAGTGACGATATCTTTGTGAACAACATTTAATAAAATGATAGCAAACCATGGAGGTAAGGATCTAAGATGTGGGTATACATCCATACTCTACGAGTACAGACTTTGTCAATTTTTGACATAATTTTGTAGGTGTTATGTCACATTTAATTACATTTCACCGTCATTCTAGTTTCTCCTCTGTGAAATATATTTCTTTTTGTGGTGAAAATTAATTATCTTTTAGGAAACGTATGCTACTAAAATATTTAATATAGTTTAATATTTTATATTGAGTATTTTGATATTACAAATTGTTTATTACATTAGTTTCTAGTTACTACTTTTATCTGTATATACAAACATGTGGCAATTATAAACCTGAATGTTGCAGTTTATTCATATTACTGAACATTTGTATTATTTAGATAGCTGAGAACCACTCAGTTCAATGCTTATGTAATATTTTGGCTAGTATTACAATTATTATATACAAGTAAATTAATTTTCAATAAAAATATATGTCAAAGACAATATTTTGGTATTTAATTGTATAATATATTATAAACTAATATATTCAATAATATGGGGAAAACTCGTACCTAGACATTAGAACTTTTAAAATTCTTACAATTGGCTTTGAAAATATTGCATGTTTCATTTAAACTTATTGATTATTTAAAAAGTTGTAGAGGGAAATTTATTATATTGATTAAATAAATGACAACCCAACATAATATTTCAAACTTCGGAAATGGTATCTTACAAAGATCTGAAAATAAAATTTCCTTTAAAAAAACTGTTCAGAAAGTTCAGTAGCAAAAAGGAAAGTTTGTTTTCAGAAATGTTATCAAAAATGGCGCAATAAAATGTTTTTAAAAATTAAATCTATTTACAATTACGTTTTGTTCATTGGTTTCACCGATAACGAAGTTTAATAGATTGGTGGGACGATGGGAGATATCTGAATATTTGAATCAATCACAGTTACAAAAATATTACTTTATTTATCACAGTGGAGTTCAAATAAATTCCCTCCATCTGATATTTAGATGTTTAATTTAAGACTTATAAAATTCCACTTTTTCAAAAATTTAATTGTAATAAGCTTCATTCTTTTTTTAAGACATTAAATTGTCCAAAATACACAAAATACAGATTAGTCTTATGCAATATTTAAAATGGTTAAATACAATATTTAAAGCTGCTCATTTTATCAATAGAATGAGCGATTGGATATTGCCCCAATGAAATTATATACTTACACGCTTACTTCTCATACTTTTGTAAAAATAGGAATATGACCTTATTGATTGAAGAAAGTTGATAAAAATATTCCGCTGGCAAGTTTCCTCACTAAGCGAAATAGATAACCTGCAGCCATAAAGACTTAATTTAATTTGTCATTAATGAAATGAATTTCGTCCAGAACGGAAAAACATTTTGATATCAGTGTTATGACTCTGAAACGATATGTGCGCAAGAAACAAGCTGCCTTAAAAAACAACTATCACGACATAAAATATGGTCTAGATTTCAGACAAGCACTAATTTTTACTCCTATAAAAGAACAAGACATAAAAAACTACCTAGAGAGTTTTTTTGTAAAGCATGTTAGGTGCAGCAAAGAAAACCAGTGCTTAATGGTACCTGGTAACCATGAGAGCCACATTACTTCCGACTCTATTAAATTTGCTAAAGAAAATGGGATCCAACTCCTAACAATACTTTCACACACATCATAAAAATTACAAGAATATTATTTGGCACTTGAAAACTTATTAAAACTCTGCTTATGATGACTGAATGGTATCACATCCTGGATGACCAATGACTATCTACAACAATGCTGAATGTTTCGGAAGAGCTTACCCTACTGCAATGATACCAAGGAACATTCAAAAAAGTTTTGAGATTACTGGAATTTGTCCATTTAACTCAGAAATATTTACAGACGACGAAGTTTTGAGTTCATTTGTGACTGATAGGAAAAAACCCTGACAACAACCTCGTCGAAACAAATCCTGCAACTGCTAACGTGTCTGATGCACCATCTCCGCCTACCTTACCTGAAAATGACGCCGCTGAAACTAATATTACAACTGCTGGCCTATCTGCTGCGGAATCTTCATCTACCTTACCTGAAAATGACCCCACTGCAACAAAGCCTGCAAGTGCTGATGTTTCTGGTGTGCTATCTCCATCTATCTTATCTGAAAATGACCCCACTGAAACAAATCTTACAACTGCTGACGTCTGCTGCGCCATCATTGTCTACCTTACCTGGAAATAATCACACCAAAACGAACATGACTATGATTACTGCTTTTGCCTTAACTATGCCATCTGGATTTAAATTAAAGAGTTTTCAAGATTTGAGGCCCTAGCCAAAAGCATCCCCAAAGAAAATGATATACCTTGTAGTTCTATTGAATCTGAAACCGATGATGACACTGTAGCCAAAATTAAAAATTATGACTGGTTGATGTAAATTTTATATCTCAGAAGGATCTTGTCCACAGGTATATTGGTGAAGCGCATTATGTGAATGGATCTAATCAAATGGTAAAATTTGTAAAAAAAAGTTACTGACAGATTCTTCATATGGCCAGTAAAGGATGACATCAATGAAATAGCCATATACCAAATTGTGAAAAAACTTCCTAAGCCAAAAGTGAAGTCATCTTCAAAGAGGGTTATAAGTTTTGAATTTCCCAAATTTTTACGAAGATTTAATATTGAATAGACACTTTTTGTACTTAACGAGACTGCATTGTTTGTGTTACTAATTATTTAAGAACAAATGATAGAATATAATTAAGTTAGTTGGAGGTAAGGTGAAAACTACCTCAAAACCAAAGATTTAAGATAATTTTAATTTGCTAATTTGATACACTGCGATTTAAATAGAGATTAAATAGTACTAATTATTTTTAAGGGCAAAAGATTCGGATATAATTAAGTTTTATTTTTATTAGGTGTTAAGATAGGAACTAATTTAAATTCGCTAATTTGTCAAATTGTGGTTGGGTCTTAGTCCAATTGTTGAATTTCTGACATGTTTATGTTGAGAGAAATGTCTGACGAAATGAGACTAAGAAGTGATTAAAGCCAATTAATACCTACCAACTAATAATTGAAAACTTTTATTTGTTTGATTTTATCACAAAATAAAGGTTCATCTCAATAAATTTGTTTGTATTTTAACCTACCTTGACTATGAATGCGGGTCAGATCTGGTTAACTAGTTGTATACTAGTCTTCCTCGTTTGTAGCATCAAGTATCCCGTAGTTCAGGGAGATTTGTTCCCCCCAGATCAAGTCATCCACATAGTGAGGAACAAGTCACCCAGAATATGGGACACATGGTACTTTTACAGACCTCACGTTCTTTCTTATTTACCACATGATTTTTCACTGAATGCTAAATGCCTTTTCTAAGCTAATTCCCAGATAATTCTGTAAATTAATTAAAAAAAACTTAAAAACTCTTTCAGCACTTAAATTAATGCTCAAAAACAAAAGGGGGTTCAAGAATCCCTCCTCTCCACTACTGTACATAAGAAATATTTAAATATTTGTTTTGCTTTTACGATTTGCAGCTTTAATATATTCAGAAAACATGGAATTAAAATAAAAAACGAAATATACAAAAGTACTTCAAATTATTGTATTGGCATTTCTTTTAACCAACTTGATACTCTATTGTTTAAATGCTGATATTTTTAATTCCCTCACTTTGTATGACTTTCTATTTCCCTCTACCTATCATACTTCTTAGCGGCGAGTTAGGTTTCCATATGAAATATGTTTGGATCCACTCTCCATATATTCCTTCCTCCATTTAATAAATTTATTTAAAAGTAACTGAGTATCACTTTGCAACTTTGTAAATGTCTGTTCTATATGAAATATACACCCACATAAACTGCAACTCATTCTAACGTAAAAAACTCAAAAAATATAATATACATTTTCAGTAAAAAAAACTAAAATAAAAATTGTTTTCAGAAAAAAAATTGAAAAAAACCAAAGCTGAATATATTACTAACTGGATTTCTGTCAAAATATCTGGTTGAAAGAGAAGAACATTGAAGTTGAAGACAAAACAAAATGGGAATAAAGTAAAAAAATATAAAAGTAAAAATAATTCAAACAAGTGAAAAAGTGATGAAAATTTAGGCACTTTTAGAGGAAAGAAAGTGGAAATTCCATTTTCTTCTACAAAATCAAGAGAGAACATGTTTTCATAAAATTTGAAACAAAAAATGGATTCCGTACATATATATGTTACCACTTAATTCAAGGATGCTGCAATTAGTGAATATATTGGAAGAAATTATTCAAAAATACATATAGATTTCAAAAATTGTATTATGTATTAGCAAAAAAGTTAAAGTTCTGCACCATTGCCATAGATAAGTCTATGAATGTTGGTACTCAAACGTTTCAAGAAAGAGGCATTGATGTTGATAGTGGTACACTAAAATTTAAACAAAACTGTCAGATGACTATCACACAATGCTGCCTTATCATTACAAGTTGAAGTTGGTAGATGGATGTTTTAATATGTAAATCAATTTACCTAAAAAATTATTAATTTCTGTTCAAGCTTTTTGGGGAAGGGTCAAAAGAAGATAAGAAAGATCTTGGACAGCCTTAGAAGATATGAAACTGGTATTTGTTCATTTAATCATAAAACAAATTTTTAAAAAGTCAAATCAATTTAAACGTCAGTTTGTTCAATATAATGTATGTAAATCTATTGTATATACCTTTAAGCATTCTGTTGTATCATTGTAAATGATGATAGCAATTATATAAATATGTGGCAAATAGGCTTCTGGCAACTTCTTTCTGTACATACTTATATGTACACGGTGTCGTGGAATGAGTGTCGGACAAAGAAAAACTTATTTCTTGACTGAAAAATAGTTGATTGTGGTTAACATAAAATTTAAAAAATTGCTTCTTTCAGATAATTGAAAATAAAAATCACAATTATTTGTCATCTGTTGTGTACACACAGTTTACTAATCAAAGGAGAAGTGTAATACAGCACACGATCGTCACCATGTTTATGTTGAAGCAAATTAAGCACCCAACCCGGGAGGGTTTGAGTACTTAGTCCAAAAGCTCGGGAGTGATAAGAGGTTAAAAGCTTTCAATGTCAAGAATGTTTTCAGGTGCCAAATCTAATAAAATAGTACTAGTAATAACCAATAAAACGTCGCATATTTGCTGCTATGCATTTTTTTCAAAAATTAATTAAATGAAAATTATAATTTTTTATTGTTAACCACATTTGTCGCATTGAACATTATCTTGTTTTATATTTTTCTAAAATAGATATTATTTTCATGAAAATTATTTTATTTTGTCTTAATTATACTGTAATCTGTCGGCACACTGAGACAATGAGCGGTAAGTTTGTTGGTTGTTGCTCGGACAAGTTTAGGAGGAAGGCCTATGTCGCAACCCAAATTTAATATTTATGTGCTTTTATTGTAGCATATCTTGGGGAATTTTACATTTTAATTGGCGTTTAGTTCGGGTATTATCCACCAGTTTTTGCACGAGTTTATTCTGGTGGTTTATGATTCTGCCTTTGTATAACATTGTGTGTCTATCAATTTCCTCTCAAACAGTAGGTGTTTGTATACATTGCTTGCATTGTTACAAACCATGGGGCATTTGTAATTATCTGCAACATTTTATTGTGGTATCTTTGAGTTATATCAGTATTATGCTTAGGAAATTTGCATGCCGGAAGAAATTACTAATAATTTCAATTTTTACAGACTATTGTGTAATCTAACTTACCCTCAGCATGCTTATATTTACAGTACATAAAAATATAAAAGTAACGAAAGTATCGACTTGCATTGATGTAAGATGGGATTTTGTAGTCTCTATCTGTAAGTACATCTTCTCAGACACAAGACATAAGGCCACCAATGACACAAAGTAATGCAATGTCCATAAGAAGTGAGCAATGGAAAGAGATACATCCAATTTCTGAAATATTGTCTTTATGAATGAATGTGTGAATTACTTTGGGTAAAATTGTTAACAAAAATGAAAAAAAAACAGCCATAACTCAACAACAATTGGATGTAAATCTTATTATGATGGTGTTGTGGTCGTTCATCCCAAGTTTCTTTCATTCAAAAAGAAGTCTAAATAAGTTTAAATAAATAATGAAATAATTGAAGAAAACTGCAAAATTATTTTTAAACGCTTCATTGACTCTGTCATAAATTTTCTCACGAGCTTATTCCTTATTGTCTAAAGAATTTGCAAGTTTAGAAAAAGCTTAGCCTTCAATCCCGTATTCTGTATGATTGTGTTATCGTTTTATATTTATGGCTATGTAATTTTTGAACTTATGGTTGCGAATTAAGTAAATTATCATATACATAATAGTACTTACATTATATTTCAAATCTTCAAGAAAGCCATACGTGTTAAGAAGTATTCCAGAAAATACCAGAATGAGTGACGTAAGTAACTGTAAAATAATGTTAAAAATTAATTCAAAACACTTTCATTTACGTTTTTCAAAGTGTTTAGTTATAGTTAGAATATTATTATTAATTAAAATATTTTATACAAACCTGAAATTCAAACACCTTGTTCAAATAGTGGCACACATCTAACAAATTAATATAGAACTTCGATAAATTGTAAATGGAATTTTCATTTAGCGGTAATTCAAATGTAAAATGATTGTTGGAAGTGGGACTATGTTGAGGATTCCCGAATATGGCATTGACAAATGTAACTATATTTCTTCTATTTTTAAAGTCAAAGGAAACATTCAAGATTTCCACACGTTTTGTTATGCTATGTAATATCAAACAAAACAATATTATTTCCAAATCAAAAATAACAGTAGCAATATTACTGAACATTGCAAAAATTAAAACGTAGAGACCATGTTTTATTCCTCCAGCTATAAAACTAAAAGTAGCATAAATAATATGAAAGGTTATAAGAAGACCGCAAACTATGAGATTTCGACATTTATCATGTTTCAAAATGTTTCTTCTATGCTCTGGTTTGATGAGATAATCTATTTCTTGAATTTTTACAATCAATTCTTCAAATACATTTCTGTCCCAAGTTATTTCAATCAACAATAAATATAGAACATGAATTGTCTGAAGTGTCCTGAATGCTATCGCCCTATAGACTTCACTGAAGGCCAAAATACAAGAAAGCACATGCAGCACAAAAAATATAACCGTTATTAACAAACTGTATAACTGTCGACGCCACAATGTAAATGTGGTAAGAACTTGGTCAGGAGTTTTTCTGCAAACACCAAACACGTGCTGATACACTAGAATGGGCCAAAGTGTACGTTCAATTGATTCGTTACTCATATTTGATTTTGTAAAATGCTTACGTTGAAACTTAATTCCACCACAAGTATTATATTGTGTACTTGTGAAACAAGTGAAGCTCACTTCACTAATTAAATGTCTCTTGACTTCACATTCATTAGTTTATCACCTTGTTGAATCTAGTGAGTGTTTAACACAAGTAACAAAATGTAATATTAGTCTTTTCGATGTGGTAACTTCATGAAATTCTGTCTACATTCTCTCCATTAATAATTGTTACTACGTTACAATAATTAAATTATCCAGGTGTCCACCATCACTGTATAATATGAACTCTGGTTTGAGGATTTGTATGTTGAAGTTTGCTGTAGTACAAAAATTATAAAATTTTATTTATCACAGATTTTTTAGCAAAATTTTTTAACGTACTGTAGAATAGTGTTATGAAAGTCTAAGCGAAAAAATATTTCTTTCTAGTAAAGCAGATTGAACCGAAATAGGTTATAATGTATATAAACCTAATGTGACTCGCTTGATTGTTTCAAATAAAGTTTTATCTCAAGTTGCATGTTGTTGCATCTACGAGCCACCTGGGAAAAAAAGGGTTTTAAATAAAATATTATTTCTGTTTTTTTTGTTAAAATAATTGGATATACATATTATATATATATATATATATATATATATATATATATATATATATATATATATATATATATATATATATAACATATAACAACAAGGGAAATAAAGGATAGGATATTCAGGGATATTCTGTGCATCAAACTGAGTAGAAAATATCAAGGAATTATTTAAAAATCCTGACTTGTTTTTGAAAAATCACCTTATGAGTTTTAAAAAAAAGAAATTTTGGATTGCATAGCA
Source organism: Druceiella hillmani (assembly GCA_039881145.1). NCBI lineage: Eukaryota > Metazoa > Arthropoda > Insecta > Lepidoptera > Hepialidae > Druceiella > Druceiella hillmani. Next base: position 23,097,217 of record JAYKKI010000036.1, read on the forward strand.
TTTTGGGAAAGATATTTGTAGTTTCCGTGGAGATTGCCCCACAGCTTTAAAATTAAAGTAAAGGAAGAAATGAATCCCCTATGAGACCATTGCAGTGGTGCATGCACCGGGCAAGTAAGAGCAACATTTCTAAAGATATGTAAGTGCAGTGCATTATTTCAACTGATTATGAGCTTGTAACGAGAATTTTTTGCTTGAGTATGTGCATATATATTTGCAATAAATTGTTTTAGTTTATAGGTTTTACCAGGCCTTGGCACAGATGAATGTTAACTGAGTACATCAAAAACTCAGTACTGGGCCCCCAGAGGATGATTCAGCTTGTTTGACCGAGAACTAGGTAGAGGAGGAAAATGTGAAAATCTATGAAAACAACCCATAATCTAAATACTGAAGAATTTTCCACATCCACGTTCCCATTCTTCACCTGAAACGCTAGCATCTGTGTTGATTATGCAGTTACCACAAGTCAACATCAAAGGTGAAAACATAGATTTATGGACAAATAAGGAACAAATGTTTTCTTTTTGAAACCATTAATAGTGATTTTTAGTTGACTTAGGATAAAGCGTTCAAATTATTTTTGAATCCTTTATCCTGATTTTCATTCAAATGATTGAAATTGGTTATGCCGCTGCCATGAGTTGATAAGGATTTGATTGTCATGTAAGATGTTTGCGGTTTGCAGATAAAAATCTGTGGCTGCAACGAATACAGAACAATCTTTATATACCAGTCAGAATAGTTTGGTTTCTGTTGATAGCTCAATGTAGTAATTATTACTCTGAGACAAATATTTCTAAAGATGCACAAATTTATAATAAATATATATTACAAGAGATGCGTTCGAGACAGATGCAAATGTCATATGTACATTTTCAGTAAGCCCGAAAAATATAGAATTTAACTCAAAATGATTTAAGATAATTGACAAATGCCATACCTTAACTTGGATGTGGGACGGGTGCTGGAGGATTACTTGTTGACAAGTATTTTATGAAACAATTAATGTGCAGCATTCATGGCACAAACAGGAATGTTACAGTGAACAGGATTTGCTCATTTATGATTGTTAATTAGCCAGCACGTTATTTAGAAGTGACTTAAATTACACACGTCAGTTTATGAAACAATGATGAATGATGATTAATGTATGAAAGAATTTTAAATGTATATAAAAGTCTCAATATGTTGTAATATCTAAATATTCAAACATAATTTGTGTTAACTATACAATTTTGTAATGTGGTGAAGCAATAAATCAAACGTTCATGTCTCCTCCCTCTCCCTCCCTAATTACATATTTTCCATAAACAAGTTAAATATTGTCAAATAACCTTGCCATATAATGGGCACTAAGCACCTGACAACAGCCTTCTAAACGTAAATATAAATTGATTACGATTACAAAGTGAACACAATAAATAAAACTCCTTGGCAATTACGTGTGTAAGGGCATTTTGATTATTTTCCACAAAAATTGAGATAAGTGATAAATCATCTTTATAATGGCCATGAAAATTAGATTTGGATCTAAGATGTAATGTGTAAAAATCAATGTTCTAAACATTGATTTTTTTTAATGTGCGTGCTATGACTTGAAGAAATATTTATATCACGTGAACCCATTCAATTATTGTAATGAAACTCATGAAAATTTATTACTATTCTACATAACTACATATTCTTTTTAATTAAGGGCAATCATGCGATTTTAGGTTGCATCATCTGCTATTTTGACACAAATAACAAGTTTTAGTATTAACATAAGACAAACAGTTTCAGTTCCTGTTTGTGCCATGAATGCACACTGCATGTATGGAATAACAATCTATTTAGTTACAATGAAATATATTCATGCGTAAGCACTCGAGGCAAACCTATTATTACTAAAGCGATATCCAAAGTGAATGAAAAAAGGTGAACCTAGTTTGTATGCAGGTATGAAGGTTACGACTGTGACACCACGGGTGCAAACATATGTTGACAGAGCACTTTGTATTTTACAATAGAAATTATTCACTAATTTAATTATATGCATGTTATATTAAAATTTATAAAAACATGTATTATCTTTCAACCATGTTAGATCTTTTGGCTATGTTGTTGCGAGGGGTAAATAGTAAATAGTAAATATATATTACTGAAATGACGTGTCCATCATTTTTAAACTGTGCGTTTGTTTCCATGCTTTGTCCATCAGAAACACAAAAAATTGTCATGCTAAATTTTTGCAATGCATACTGTATTATATATGAAATTAATCTATATGTAATGAAGATTATGCTTGTTCCCCTCAATTTATTCATTGTGTTTATTCATCAATTTACATGATGTGCCTATCAATTTATTCGATGTAACTAAATTTAATTCATACTTATTCAATTAAGCCAATAAAGATAGAATTTAAAAAAAATTATGAGAATATTATTATAGGCATTTGTCTTCAATATTTTATTAGCTAAAAATTGATATACATATTACATCTTGCTTATATTTAAAATACAAAAAATAGAGCAAGACATTGGTCTTTCTGAAATGAACTTTAGCTTTCCAGGAATGTCTACATAACTTCTCAAAAAAATGGGGTAGGAAAAGGGGGTAGGAAATCTTTAATGAATCAAACATACACTACACAATATCCCATATTTTAAACCTGTGAAATCCTGTTATCACTAGCAAGGTACAGCCTATCAATATTCCAATTCAAATAATGGAATTGCAAAAGGCGGCTCCGGAGCACTGTTCACACAAAGGGCTTGACAGAAAGGTAGAAATATATTCAATAAATGTCAAAGCCATACAGCAATGAGTGCGAGGAATAGTGCCATCATAGGTGTGCTGCTATAGAAAGAACAAAAGACAGTTTATTTGTTTTATCTCATTATTCACACTAAATGAATTTTACTTGTAATTTTAGGCATATTACATCAAAAAATCTAATTTCATTTTATTATAGGTGATTTAATTGGTTGTAGGTGAATTGAGGGTATGGACCTTCGAGAGAATCAGTGAATTGGGGACCATCATGGGGAGAATCCATGACATGAATTTGGGGCGAAATAATGCTAATGATGATGATTTTTAATGAAAGGATGAATCATTTCTAAACTTGATTTTCAATTAGCTTGTAAAAAGTTGAGAAAACCCTATGTACTGAACGAAAGGTAAGTTTTAATAATGAAGTTTTACAAATTTTACTAGCTTTAAAATATGAAGAACATTATTTGAAATTTGCGTATTATAGTAGAACTATGACATATATGATGACAATGCCTCCAAAGTTGAAAGGCAAAAATATCTGCAACTCCAATATTCTGTTAGCAGTAAATGTGTTTATTCAAATATACTATAGAATTCTATATGTTTAAACTTCTGTCGATGTGCTGCAAATGATAGATTTCTTTAATAACAAATTGTACGAGTATTGTGCTGCTTATGGAAGTTCGAATGATTAATGAAAGTTTGTTATTCTGGAACTTTGTAATTTCTGAATGAATATACATGAAACAAATAGATTATAACCCGACCCATATTACTTTTTATCCTGAAACCTGAAGTAGTTCCTAGGGAGTAGCAATCACCTTTTGTGATGTTCAGTAGATTCCTATTGAAATCCGAGTGTGGTTCCTGTGCGATAAGTATGAAAGTATTCTCCCTCTTTGCAATTCCATCATATTTTTACTACTGGTTGGGATTTGATTTTTAATAAATTGGAACGGAGATAAATTATAACATCGATTCACATATAGGTTACACTATTGTAGTCCATGCGCATCAAGTTGCAGGCAAAAGCTTCTTATTAATAACTGTGTTCAGTCTTAAACCCGAGTAATTATATTTTGTATCTTCAAATGGTCGCTAATGGTAATGGATTTGCATTTTGTAACTTGGCCTATAATTATTCTACTAATTCTTTATTCTCATCCAATCCTAATACTTCTACTAAGTCAAAATTTTCCATAATTTTAGAAAAAGAATGACAAAATGATTATTATCATTTTTGTCTCCACTTAAAATAATACTTTGTGACCGATTTAAAACACTGATTAAAAAATAAATCTTATAGAGTTTAACAGTACTTTTTAACAAATTAATAGTCAGATATGCATGCAGGTGTAAATATTTTGTTTGAATTGGTCGATAACCACAAAAACGAAAAATATTTTATCAATATATTTAATACAGTTTTCTTTCATTTTTCTTGAATGTGTAGTGCTTATGCAGACATCCTCAGATGCAGAAACAAATTTTATAATCATTACATTCGAGGCTGCCAATGACTTGAGAACCCTGTATATATTATGTGATCAAGAAAAATGTGATATATTTGAAATGGGACCTTAAGGGTTTTCCAAAATATCAACAGGTCTATCACGGAGTGTTGTTACATTTCTGAGTGCGCAATTGGACTAGAAAAACTGTCTTTGGTTATATTATTGAAAAATATTAGATGGTATCTTTGTACTACTGCTTTACTGACTGATTATTTTGGGGAACAGTATTAAAGCAGTGGGATTTGATGTCAAAATTGTTGTCCAAATTAGAATTAGATTAGATTATCTGCAGTTAAACTTCATATTTTTGACATTATCAAAGCATTGTCTTAAATAATCCTTAAGAGTCCTGGTAAAGACGAACATATTGAAGCCAAATTGTTATGAACTAAAATGCTAAACTATAAGTTTTCACTTCAACCTGAGATTATGTGTTGTGTTCTGAATGACCATAAGTTTCAGACCAATGTTACAGCAGCGTTATGACATTGATTTGGAAAGGATATATAGAGCTATTGGTGGCATGAAGGACAAAATCAAATAAAAATATTTTGGATTCATTTCATTCCGAAGTTACTAAGACTGCATAAAGTTATTATATTGATCCCCGTTTCCAAAACAAAAGGCAGATAAGAGCCTAAAAGCCCTAGGATGAATTAGCACCGGATCACTGATTTCACTCTCAATCTTTTCAATAACTTAGTGAAAACAATATCCATTCTGTTAGATGTGTTTTGATGGGATGCATGAAGAAGTGTTATGAGTTTAGAGAACTTTCCACTTTAACTTTTTAAAATTCATCATCTAGTGCAGCCTGATCTAAACGAGGAATTGACTGTTCACCAATCATATCATAATAAAATTTGAAGTCTTCGAATGCAATCTTATTATATTCTGGTAACTCCTGTAACCGATGAAGATCGTTCAACAAATTGAATATCAATAAAGAATATCTGGGGAACATGTGGGGCAAGACCCTCTATAATACTTATAATTGACTGTAATAAAAAGCGAGGAGACATAAAATTTGGTTATGAGCGTAGTTATTGCCAACCTCACAAATATTAAGTTGCGACGTAGGTTGTGATTTGTTTTATTTTCGATTTGCCCGGATTTTTATTTTGAACTAAATTTTTATTTAATTGAATGTTCATAATTTTGTATACTTATTAAATCGATGTTGAGTGTGTCTACCTAATAATAAATATACCTGTTGAAAATTAAAAATGTTATTTCAATTTGTTTTCTTTTTATTTCTAGCATTATTATTAAAGTTACTACAGCCTGCATGTGACCTATAAATTAGTTAATTCCATACGTTAGTTAGTGCCAGATTTATTGTTCAAAGAAAGTAAATTGGTTTATTTTAAATTCAAAAATTTCACCATTAGAGAAGGAGGCTATAATTTCTTTTTCACAGCAGGGCCGTTAACCACCTAGCTATGCCACTCTGTTTAGGCAATTGAATAGAAAAATAATGTAAGAAGCACAGCAAGCAGTAAACACAATATTGGGTTACATAAATGTGGAGTAAGAAAGGAAATGATAGAGAAAATTAAACTAAAATTAAAAATATCAAATGATTAGTGTATTTAGTGGAAGTGCACCCAAAAATACTAGGAATAGTTTATGAAAGAAAGATATTTTTTGACAATATTTACAATAAAAATTAAACTTAACATAGGGATAAAAGTGAGTTTGATTTAAATTGATTATTATAATCTTCTCATGACACAATAAAATTAAAATTATCTTGACCTAATATAGCAATTATTTATACCAAAAAAACATAGTTTTTGTTTGTCCATCTATGGATGTGTCTATGTGGAGAACTTAGAAAGAAGTCAATAGATTATTTTGATATTTTCATAGGTGTGTAATTTAATAAACAATATAATTATTTATAAGTACCAGTGAAATTTTTACAACACAACAAAATTGCAGTGATCATGCGGTTGACAATAGCCATCCACTCCTTGAATTCAAATGCTTTTTTTTTTATTGTTGTTGATAAAGTCGGATCATCTAAATTATTAAACTAGAAAGTATATTGTGTCACCTCAATAGTGGCCGTGAGCTTGAGTCATGTGGTGGAATCAGGGATTAACTAACATTCTCCTCTCAACCAACTACATAAGTTTTGAAAAAAATTACTTTTGGTCATTTATGGACTTTGTATAAATGTGTATGTGCATATATATATATATATAAATATATATATATATATATATACACAAACACACACATGCACATATATGATGTTGTGTATGCATGTTCATATTTTCGTGACTTTTATGCACGAATTCTTGTTGCTGTTGACTTTTGACTTTTTCTTTTTAATTTTGTGAACATAAATGCAGTAGTTAGATGATATTTGAACCAAACAAGTAAGATGTTTACTCAATCAACTGGGTGACTGTTGATTTAACAATAAACATTAAACATAACTTACAAAAATTGTATATAAAGAAAATTTAAATTTCACACAATGCTTAATCATATTAACCGCTCAAAAAAATCATGAATTTTTTTTACTTCACAATCAACGGAATCTTCAATAGAATTTGAAATTAAAATTATTTTGGTTAATTTGTGTAAACAATTCAAGAAGTAACGACAGCCATGGAACTCAACTTTATGCATTTCCAAGACGCAATTGGAAGATTTTTTATGTTTAAAGTAGATGTAGATATAGTACACTCATAACAAATTAACTTACATTTTATTATTTAAAACTTTTCAAAGTTTACTTTAAAATATTTTAAATTGTTAATGTGTACGTTATGAATGTTTGGAGTCTATTCAGGGTGTTGTGTGTTTATCTGGTGATGCTAAATATAGAAATGAACTTGCATATTTGTGCTTGTGTACTTTTAACTTTTGCACCTCAATAATAAAAAAGACCCTTACATTGTTTTTGTAATTAATGTTTCACCTTTAAAAGTGGTAAAATATAATCGTTCCAGCAATTTGACACAATTACTTTAATGTTACACATATGTTTACAAAATTATAAAAATACAACAATTTTGCACATCATAATAAAAATTGTGTGAAAGTCTACTAACAATTGCCAAGATGTGTTCAAACACGTATAATATTAACTTCAAGAAACTCCAACAATCAACTATTGTCTTTCTCGTCATCTTCCAGTGCTAAGGCTGAAAATTATTAGAATCAAATTATTGTTCATGTTGTTATGTGAACGAAAACAAAGAAGATATAATTATAATTTCATATATTTTATGAAAAAATTTAATACATGACAAAATGAAATGAAGTTACTGTAATAAAAAGTTAATTTTATAATGTCGTTAATAATTACATAAGTTCCATTTATTTACTCAAACGCAAGCCTATTAATTGAACAATTACAATAATGTATGTAACAACAAAATTGAAAAAACTGGGCGGCAATGATATTCGTAGGTCGAAGAGCCGATACACTGTGAAAGTTCCACTGTTACTTTGATATATAATTTCTTCAAGTTTTGCCAATTCATTATCGATTGATGGACCTTAAATAATAGGCACATGTTAATGATACAAGAAAATGGAATAGGATATTGTACAGAGTTGAAAATTATGGTTGAATTATATACAAATAAAAAATATCCATCCAAATATAAAAGATGTGGATATATCTAATAATATACATACATATAAGAATAATAAAATTTACTGATTTCAATGAAATCTTTATTGTTATACGGCTTACTCTTGATAGCGAGCAATATTTATAAGTCTGCAAATCAAGTCAAATTATTTTCCGATTCTATAAGTTTTAGCATTTAGCATACAAAGCTGGCTACACTCAAATAATATGCAGAGTTAAAAGATCACTTGTTAACTATTTGAATTTATATTGTCTAATTATATTGTCTAATTTATATTGTCAATGTTTTGTTCGTATGGTAGTACTGTGTTTCTAAAGCTGACATTCCAAAAATCTTGATGACATTTTATGCTAGCAGATTAAAGATGAAATTGTTCATTAATTTTTTAAATAATTTCAAATAATATTTGTTATTTCCAATGAGTTCTTTTTTTATAAATCCCTTGATGGGTTTTTCAGTCATTTACTTTAATAACCAATCGAACCACTTTCATGAAATTGCTTAGAGCAAAAATGATTAGTGGTTATACTAGCAATCACAAAACCCATTTACCAATTAATTTTAATTAAAAAGAAATGTCGGTTTGTTTAACTCCTTTGATTCTCGTGGAACTTATATTTTTAGAAAGACATATCAACTTTTATTAATATTATTTTATGCAATTAAATAACAAATCAAAATCAGTTAAATGTAGTAAGAATTTTACTCTCATATCAATGAGATTCTGGCTAAATGTCTTCTTAAGAAGATATACCTTATTTAATTATTTTTTTTATTTACTGTTGGGTGTGCTCATTTATTCACATATATGTATGTATATATGTATATATATATATATATATATATATATATTTTCTTTTTTTTTTTATTTGTACACTTCGTTGTATGTGGTTGTTACATATGGTGGACTTATTGCTATGAGAACAATTTATCACAGCCAACCACAACACCAGACCAGCCCTGCTTGATTAGCAATCGGGAATTGAACACCATGGTGTGCCATGCCATAAAAGGTCTTATGCCTTGTGATCAATCTACCACACCACGGCGATGACATAAAATATAGGTATACATAAAGCAATTTCTTAAATGCGTAATGGCCAAGTTTCTTGGTGTAAGGTAAATATAATATGCAATACTCTAGCACAGAACATAAAAAGTTGCTATTATATTCCAACATATAGACAGTACCTTTAATTGCTCGAACAATTTTATCAGCGAAATAAACATATCTCTTAGCATAGAACAATCTCCACTAGGTGAGCAGTAATAAAAAATATTTATAAATAAATAACATTTCATCTATCAATGTTGGTCAAGACCAGTTAGGAGAATATCGCAATTATTTTCTTATGCGACATATTACATCGTAGTTTTATTTTATACATATCAAGGCACATTTTGTGAAACAGACATTTTATTTCAATTTGTTACTATATTCGCCACACATTGGTATTATTTTATTATTTCGATTATTATAAATTCTAATTTATATTTGATAAGTAACATTCCCTTAAAGAAACAAAATAAATTTTTGGGATTATTTATATAAACAGATCAAGTCTCTCGGATTTCATTAGTGGACAAAGGTATTTTAAATAAATTAGGGTTAGTTTACTAAAAATGTTTGTGGTTAACTATAAATACTTCAGTTAATTATAAAATCTTCCTTGATTTAATATCGTGTGGAACAGCGATTCTCTATCAGATAAAATATAGAAGAAAGAACTATTTAATTCTCCTGTCAAATACACAGTTAAAAGGCAACCTCTACACATTTAAAAACTTCTATCACACAGAGACTCTAGGTTTTATGGAACCTGATCACATACGTGAAATCGAAAAAGATGTTAAAAAAGCCTCAATCATTTAGGTTTATTATTTGCATACATGTCTCATCTATGTTGTTACTTTCTTTATCTGTGACTTACACGTTATATTTTCCTATATGATGTGACTTATACATTAGAAGCTGACAGATTGAGATAAAAACCAATGAATCTGAATGTATGGTTTTAAAACTGGAACTTTTGGAATTAATATTTGTGTGTCTGTCAATTTATTCGAATATCAAACAAAAACTAATTAACCAATATGAATGAAACTTTTGTCAGAACAATCCTTCCTGAAATTTAATATACCCTTATTCCTTGGAATATTTTCTAAGAAAGGTTTTGTCTGTCTGTCTATTTATTTGATAAAAACAACTAAACCACTTTGAATTAAATTTCACCTGACCCCATGATTAAGATTTAAGTGAATATTCAAAGTACTGTTTCCTAAGGTACTTGAAACTTCATGCGCATGGGCTTAGAAGTGATAAATATAAATTATTGAAACTGTTACAGACATTCAGCCAAAATTTAAGCCAAAGTTATAAAACACTCTAATCCTGCGGAGTGTATTTTTGAGATGTAAACGTCATTAAAGGTAAGATATGTTATTTTTATTATGTAGGTAAATTTGAGGATGAAAGCATTATTACTGGAAGAAATATCATCCACAAATATAATACATGTATGTATATATATATATATATATATATATATTATCTGATTTATTTTTATTGAGCATTTTATTATATTCAATACTACATCAAATTATGTCAGGCGCTTAACAAGTAAACGAAACTTGTGTAATTTAATTCTGTTATTTTACGAAAAGAGTTGAAAAAATTTTTTGTTTTGTTTTTTATACAGTCACAATCACAAGTCACAGGCTTCATCTGATTGACGGATATGAAAATTGAAACACAAGTTTTTTACAAAATATAAGCTGATAAATTTCACTTGTTCGAAAGAAGAGTAAATATCAGCCGAAGAACACATATTTCATATTTATATGTTAGATAAAACAACTGAATGTAAAGAAATTAGTTGGGTATGATTAATTAACCAACTCAAAGCTAGACCATTTGCATTTAAATAATACCAGGTGATGATATTAGTACAATATAAAATTAATGTCTTGGAGGTCCATGAATACATACTAACGAACGGTAAAAGTCTCAGTTTTGTGACAATTATTCTGAGTTTGCGAAATTCCAGAACCAACATTTCATTGGAGGTGCAAACAACCCTTAAGACAGCCATGCGAATTGTCAGCCACGCAATTATATCAATCATTTCTTGTGACCATAGTTGCGAAAATATTTTTTGATTGATAGCAATATTTCGTACACATTCAAACTTTTTATTTGTATATATTTATATATCTTTAACAAATACAAGTCACATCAAGCATATACGAGTTCAACACCAGTTGAATACCATGAATGGCTAAAAGAAAAGTTAAAAAGTGGCTAAAAGACACTATGAGATAAAATACCTGCAGTAAAAATCATTTAGATTAGATTAATACGAAAATACATTCTTAAATTATCCTGTTTATTTTCGCTTGTTCCAGTATACCTGCAATTTAAACATTTTATTGAGTGTACTGCATATTTCATTTACTGTAATCAATATGTTTGGCAAAATCGATATGCACATAGGATTACTCGAAACATCAAAATGGCTATTTCCATATAATTCATTCCAGTCTGCCACTCCGGGTAATACGAAATGGTTTATATTGTTACGAAATATTTCTTCATTTATTCGTCTCAAGTAATCGTTCACGGCTTTTAACATTTGAATAATGGTATATGTCAGAAGACACATTAGAAGCAATTCCAAGTTGTTAGTGAATACACCGAAATAAATTATTATGGAGAAAAGACTCAGATTTTTTAGATGAAAAAGGATGAAAGGTGTTAAGTGACTTGTAAATATAACAAACACGCCCAATACAATTATGATTTTCAATTTTTTAAAGCATTTTGTTCTAAAAAGAAATGAAAAATTACTGTAATAAATGAAACTGTCATCAAATCGTCATAAACAAACAGCAAATCAATTTTGTTGGCAAAATATGTCAGTTGATAAAACAAATAAGAAATTGGCAATATTGCTTATTTTAAAAAGCCACTCTAGTACATTTTTTTCACCATACAAAGAGATCCAATGAGACCATGTGCTCAAAACAATGACAAAAATTAATGTCAAGCTGTAAATTTTCTTGAAAATGGATTTTATTAATGTTGCTTGTTCTTCTAATTGATGCGAAATTTGGTTGACACCTAGAATTTACTGAAATACAATTAGAAATTGGATCGATTTCTTTAAATTATGAATCGACATTTTTAATTGAACTGAATGTTTCTTCTACTTAATACCAACACGTAATGAAGACCCTCTTCAACAGAATGTAACCAATTTAAGTAAATGAAACAAGTTGGCCTTCCTTGACTTGAAACAAACATAACCATTTGTCGTCTTCCATTAAAGTAGTTATAGATTATTGATGTTATCCGTCTTGTCCGAAAGTATTTTCAGAACCATTCTAGGTCGTAAGGAAAAGCTATGACCTTGTAATTTGTAAATATTGTGAAGCTCTAATTTTTCTTTTTTGCTTTTAACATAATTAAATCTAAATATCATATTTTAAAGTCAAATAATTGATGTTAGTAGCAATTGGTTTTATATAAAGATTCATCTAACAATTTATTTATTCAATAAATCCGTTGGCATATTTATTTTAGTATTATCGGAGATGATATTGAAATAATTACACCAATAGTTACATAAGTAATTACACTAATCAATGAGCATAGTATTTATACATGAATCAACTTGATTTCTAATCTAACTGCATGCGCATTGAAGAAGACGCATTGAATTTGTAATAGAATTATATTCAAAGTTCAGACATTGGAATTTATTGATAACTTTACAAATCGGTATCAAGCCTATGAAGAAATGACATGATATAAAGAGCGTGATATAATTGTAAAGTAAAATAAAAATGTGAGAAGATGTAGGTAGAGAGGCAGCAAAATGGTTGCAAAAATTTGTCTCCAGAGGCCAATAATTGAGATAATGACCAATATAAAGTGTGGGTTTTGCAGATTTTGGCCAGTTTAAATATTTACAAAAGAGTATTAAATTTATCATTTGAGATATAATTCACCATATACAGGTGCAACTACTTCAGGGCACAATTCCATCAATTACTTCAAGTGAGATATTGCTCGATTAATAGGCATACATACAATATTTCACTATAGAGAAAATGGAACCATTAAACCATTATGAATCAGCTATGTACAATTTAGGAATAACTGGAAATTGTTTACTTCTAGATTAGTATTTTGTGATGATAGTAACTATGTTACTGAACCATGTTAACCAAAATGCTGCTGCTTGGGCTACTGTTTGATTAATGTAAGAGCTGCATTCAAGGTCCTGTTGGTATCAATACGTAAAATAGTTTGACAAGGGTGGCCATGTAGTTGATAAGTGAAGATAATAATGCTAATGGCCGACACCAGTACAAAGGTAAATTTTGTATTGAGTTTGATTATCTATATTATCTGACTAATTAATAAAAATATGACAATAGGAAATAATGTACGAGGGGATAAATGCAATGCAAATTGCGTTCAAATTGTCCAAAAATCCTCTTCTTTGCCACTTTGATTTGAAAAGAAAATTTCATGAAAACTATTTCCTTATTTCTGTAAAGAAACACGGCGCTATTTAGTTTTGACTTTGAGCAGAAATTCAATGATTTTTTTAGTAACATTTAATATTAATTCTGTTATATGAATAAACAAAATCTTCTCCTTATGTAACAATACTCCCTTTGTGTTTAATTTTGTTTTACATTGTCGAGGAATTAAGGAAAAGGATAGAAGATATAATTTAGAAGTCTTATCTACTTTTGGAAACACATAATTTTGCTGAATGAGGAAAAGTAAATATTAATTGACGGATTATTGACATTTTGGTCAATGAATGTACTAAAATATAATATCAAATGTGTCATTTTTCCAAGAAAAATTTATCACAAAGAAAAAATGTTTCCTGGAGATACTGTAAGTACCAGGGCGTACATGTTCAAATGCAATTTTCTTTTACCAATACTTCTGCACTGTACATTGACATGTAATGCAGAATTTCCATTTTTGTTAAACTTAATACTATTTCACACATTTTTGCAGCTTCCACGCACTTTGCCCACAATTATTATCATAATAATATCTACACATCAAACATGTTGAACAAAATTGTACGCTGGTATTTGGAACATATAAAAAATTGTCACAAATCTGAATGAGTATATTGATAGAATACATGAGATCTGCTGTCAATATTTTGAGTTTAAATAAAGCATTATCATCGTGTAAGGAATAGTTTGTGTTATAAAAAATAGGCATATTCAGCTGAAAGTTATAATTTAAAACAAAAAGACTAATGATTTTTGCCCATATATGAAATCTTCTCTCAAAAAGTATGTGGATGTTATAATGAATTACAGTCTACAAACTACCATTCAATTAATATAATGCTACATCAAATACACATTATATTCAAACCTACCATGATGTTTGTGTAGATAATTGTCAATCATACTTTAGGTCAGTGAATTAAGAATCAGAATGAAATCCATTATTAATTTTCCGGATTGACCATTATTGATAATATTCTGAATTACATCGTAAAAATATTGATAGTTATTTTTACTTTAAGCTGGAAAACTAGTTATTGAATGTTAATTTTAATTATACCAAACTGTGACTGATACGAAATGACAATGGCTTATTTCATTGTTTCAGATTTTGCTAAGTTTCTTAATAAATTTTTTTATGATATTAATTTCTATTCACGGTGTGATGGACTTCATGAAAAATATGTGCGAATAATTATTTTAAACATATTATTTAATTTTAATTTAATTTCCTCTTTTACCCCACATTTACGTAACACCAAGTTATGTTTACTGCTTGCTCTGTTTCTTAATTTGTTTTTATTAAATTATTTCAATACCTCTGCGGCCAGAAAGAAATTATCGGAATAAATGTAGTTAGGAGTTATTTAGAAGTGACATAAATTGCACATGCCAGTTTTATGAAAGAATTTAAACAGATATCAAAGTTCCAACATAATGTAAAATCTATATAATCAAACACACTAAAGCTAATTAAAACAGTACTAATTTGTAATGTACGTGAACCAATAAACCTACTACTAACTTCCACCCCACACCCACCAAGTTACTTGTTGTCCATAAACAAGTTAAATATTGTCAAATAACCTTGCCACTTAATGGGTATTAGCACCTGACAACAACCTTCTGGGCGTAGATATAAATTAATTACTGTAACAAAGTTAACACAGTAAATAAAGTCCTTTTAGTTATTTTGCGTGTAAGGTCATTTCAATTCATTTTCCACAAATGTTGAGGAAATTGATAAATTATCTTTATGACAAGTAGTTTATATTAATATAAAAATCAGATTTGGCTCTAACATACTACGAGATTGGCTTTTTTCCAACATGATTACTATGGCTTCCAGAGATATTATTATTAAGGCTACCCATTTAATAATTATAACGAAAGCATGAAAATTTATTACCACATCATATAACTGAACATTCTTCTAGAGGGAAGTCATGCGATTTTGGGTTTTATCGTCTGTTATTTGGAAGCAAATAATGAGCATTAGAATAAACATAAGATGAATAGTTCACAGCGTATATGTGGAATAACAATATACATAGTTATGATAAAATGTATTCACTCATGGAACATTCAAGACAAATTTATTTTTACTAAAGCAACATTCAAAAGGATTGCAAAGAAAGTGAGCCCAGATTTTACGAAACTGTTGAGGTTACAATGTTGTGATACCACATGTGTAAGTATATGTTGATAGAGCACTTCGTATTTCAAAATGGAAATTATTTCATAACTTGATAATATGTTCCTTATATTAATATTTATAGAAATATTTATTATGATTGAACCATATTAACCAAATAGTTTGTTGCTGTGAGACCTAAACAGTAAAAATATATTATTAAAATGAATTGTTACTCGCTAAGCTTTTGTAATAGATATTATAATATATATGGGAATATTCTGTATTTATTGATGATCATGGTTCTCTGAAATAATCAACAATTAATTCAACTTAAATGTATTGAATTCCTGCATATACAAGTACGCTAATAATAATGGTAGTTGAAGAAATTAGTAATGTACATACAATATATATTATTTTGTCTTGCTTGCATTTCGCAAACAAAACAATTATTAGAACCAAATGCCGAGAATGATTTTGGTACTGTGCCTATAATGTAATTACATAGTAAAGGAATATGAAATATGGGATGATGAACTCAATTGCCGTTGCATTTGTCCCTCATGGACTATTTCTCATTGTTCTATTTTAATTTATCCCAAATAATATAGAAAATAAAAAACTTTATCTTTTCCATTGGTGTCTGCCATTGGCATAATTTTTTTCATTTATTGATTATATGGCAACTATTGTTAAGCTATTTGTTGTGTTCATATGCAAGAGATATCTTGAATACATCTCTTAAATTGATGGACCAGTAGACAAAGTAGAAGCATTTTAATTAATATAGTTCATTATTATAACTATTATCATCATAAGACACTAATCTACGAGTAAAAGTCTTCATAAATTGTATATACGTAATTCACACCTCTATAAGCAAATTATGCCCTCGAGTGATCGATATAATACTCTTTTGTAAATATTTAAAAATTCCTCCCTTCATATTCCCCTAACTTTTAAACACTGCAAAATCTACAGTTTATATCGGAAATGCTTCTCAACATATGAGACTCACAGAGAACATATAAGAATGATGGGTCTCAAGGTATACATTTCTGCTACCATATTGTTAATTCACTGCCTAAACCTTGCCGCCTTTTTATTTCACTTTATGAACATATCATACTTTTAATATCCTCTCATTTCTTCACAGGTTCAATACCAATTTAAACATTTATCAGTACATTGTTTTGAATGGTTTCCGAATACCAAAATATCCACCCAATGCTTCAACATAAAATGTAATGGTGTGATTATTTTTTCAGTTTGCGTACAATTAGATTTGGGATGGAGTTGATTCATATATACATGTTGCTCTCAACGATTAGTGTAATTAGTTATATAACTAATGATATAATTACTTCAACATTATCTCCGCTAATACTAAAATAAATATGCCACCAGATTTATTGAATAAATAAAGTAGTAGGTAAATCTTTATCCATAATCAATTGATATTTAAAGCAATTGAATTGCAGGACTTTAAAATATGATATCTAAATTTAAGTTTCATGAAAGCAAAAAGAAAACATAGATCTTCGTGATACAAATTACGAGGTCATAACTTTTACATGTGACCTAGAATAGTACTAAAAATAGTTCCAGACGAGACGGATAAAATCAGTAATGGATAATTCTTTTAATAAAAGAAGATAAATTGTCTTGTTTATTTTGCCAAAGTAGGTCATTTCATTTACCTACCTCAGGTTACCTTGTCAAAGCGGCTCTTCATTTTCTGTTGGTATGGAGTAGAAAGAACAGTCAATTCAGTTAAAAATGTCGTGTTATAGTTTAGAGAAACTGATTAATTTTCTGGTTGCATTACAATCAATTCTAGGTGTCAACCGAATTTCGAATCAATTAGAAGAACAAGCAATGTTATTAAAAATAATTTTCAAGAAGATTTACAGTTTAACATTAATTTTAATAGTTACTTTGGGTACCGGCACTGGCATCTGGTCTCACTGTATCTCTTTGGATGCTGAAAAAAATATAATCGATTGGATTTTACAAATATATAATGTTGTCAATTTCATATTTGTTTTATCGATTGATATATTTTGGCAAAAAAATTTATTTGCTGATTGTTTAAGGCGTTTTGATGACAGTTTCATTTATTACAGTATTTTGTTTCGAACGAAATGCTTTAGGAAATTGAAAATCATGACATTATTGGGTATTTTTATTGTATTTACAAGTCATTTAATGCCTTTCATCGTTTTTTGTCTTGAAAATCTGAGTTATTTCTCCGTAATCATTTGTTTTGCTGCACTTACTAATAGCTTGGAATTGCTGCTAATGTGCATACTCACGTATACCATTATTCAAATGTTAAAAGCCATGAATGGTTACTTGGAACGGATGAATCAAGAAATATTTCCTAACAATACAAACCATTTAGTATTACCTAGAGTAGTAGACTGGAATGAATTATATGGGAATAGCCATTTTGATGTTTCAACTAATCCTAAGTGCATATCGATTCTGCTACACATATTGATTACTGTCAATGAAATATGCAGCATATTCAATAAAATGTTTAAATTGCAGGTACATTTGATTAAGTTGAAATAAATAGTACATTTAAATGTGTTTGTTTCATATTAATTTAATCTAAATGGTTTCTTTTTCAGGTATTTGGGCTTGTAGTGTCGACTTTTCTTTTGTCCCTGAATGTTATTCAACTGGTGTTGCACTTGTATGTGCGAGATGTAAGTAATAGTGATATTATAGATATTGTTGTAATTTCAAAAATTTGTATAACAGGAGTTAATTACAATTTTTTATTTTCGAATTGAAAATTAAATTAAATATTAATATTTAGAAGCAAGTGAAATGTAGAATATGTACAAAATATTGCTACTAATCAAACAACATTTTAGCAACTATGGTCACAAGAAATGATTGGTTTAATTGTATGGCTGACAATTTGCATCGCTGTATTAATAGTTGTCTGCACCTTCAGTGAGAAGTTGATTTTGGAATTTCGTAAACTGAGAATAACCATCACAAAATTTAGACTTTCACCTCAAATGTGTAAGTATTTATTCACGGTCTTTCAAGATGTTAATTTTACTTTGTGCTAATAGCATCAGCTAGTATTATTTAAATGCAAATGGTGTTATCCAGGTTTGAGTTGGCTAATTAATCATACCGAACCCATTTTCTTTACATTCAGTTGTTTTATCTGACATATAAATATGAAACGTGTGTTCGTCTTCCGATGTTTATTCTCTTTCAAACAACTGAATTATTTTAGTTTATGTTTTGTAGAAAAGTGTGTTTCAATTTTTAATATCAGTCAGTCATATGAAGCCTACGACTTGTGATTGTGACTCTCCATAAGAACAAAAAACAAATATTTTTTCACTACTTTTCCAAAAATTATAACATCAAATCAAGTAAGTTTTGTTTATATGGTAATTGTCTAACATAATTTAATATAATTTTGAATACAATTAAATGCTCATGAAAAACAAATCAGCAAAGGAAATTAAGCGTTGCAACTAATATTCTAAGTCTACATGTATTTATTTTTGATTAGCACATTTAGGCTGCAGCTATGTGAAATCATACAAAGTGAGTAACATAGCTACTTGCCTACGGAGCATCAGGGCTATTTATTATTACGTATTCATTACATGAATAAACTCTTATGATTTTATCATCCATTTATATTAAGTTAAATGATATGTTTAAATATCAAGTGAGATTTAATAATCAATCTTTTAATTCGAGACTTCTTTGTCCCATTTTTCGATTTTGCATATGTGAGTAGGTTCCAAATTCCAGAGAATTATTTGTTTGATTGTTTGATACATTAGTTATCCAAACTCTATATATCAGAAGTATTTAAAATGTATGGATATAGTTTTTTATATGTGTTTTTGACACTATTTGTATGTTTCCTTTATTGTAAACCTTAAAGGTCAGACAATTGCTGCTCCACACAATACTAAATCAAAGAAGATACAAGTAATTTATAATTAATCCACATACATTTTTGTATAAACTAACATATGTTCACTAACTAAATCCAATCAATTCGATCTATTTATATAAATTAGCCCAAAAGCTTATTTTGTTTGTGTAAGGAAAAATATGTATCAGACATAAATTTATATTTGTAATAATGTCTTCATCAAAAGATCTAACTTAGTATTTACGAAATATAACTACGATGTAATAAGTTGCAAAGGAAAATAATTGCGATATTATGACGACACCACTCTTTAATAACATAGATAGACAAAATGTTATTTATTTTTTAATATTTTTTATCAATACTGTTCTAGTGGACATTGCTCTACACTAAGTGTTATGTTTCTTTATTTCTTTAGCAAAATTGTTCCTGTGTGTGTGTATACTTCTGACACGGAAAATTATATAATTTTTTTACATTCCGTACATGTGTATTCCATATTATATTTACGTTCACCATCAAGAAAGTCAACCTTTCAGGAAATTCCTTTATATATATCTATATATACGTAAATATCACTTCGTTCTCCATATCTTGACATTAATTTTAGTCTAATGAAGAATAAATGAAGCATAACTTTTAAAAAGATCTTTAGCTAGAATCTATTAATTCAACTATATTTTTCAACTCTGTTCAATATGATACTCCATTTTTTTATAAGATTAACGTGTACTTATTATTTAAGGTCCTTCAATAGATAACGAACTGGCAAAGCTTGAAGAAATTATACTTCAAAGTAACAATGGAACTTTCGCAGTGTGTCGGCTCTTCGACCTACGAATATCATTGCTGCCTAGTTTTTTCAATCTTGTTGTTACATACATTATTGTAATTGTTCAATTAATAGGTTTGCGTTCGAATAAATAAATTGAATTTATATCATTATTAACGATATTATAAATTGAATTTTTTATTAAAGTAACTTCATTTCGTTTCGTTATGTATTAAATTTTTTTCATGACGAATAAGAAATTTATAATTATTTTCTTTTACGTAATAACATGAACCACAATTTCATTTTAATCGTTTTTAGACTTAGCACTGGAAGATGATGAGAAAGATAATAATTCATTGTTGAGTTTTCTAAAAAATAATACTATACATAAATAAGTTTCACACACTATTTTTGTAATAATGTGCAAAGTTATTATATTTTTATAATTTTCCCAAACTTATGTGTAACATTAAACTAATTATTTTTATAAAATTGTTGGAATAATTTCATTTTAAATGTTTCAAAGGTGGAACAGACAATAATAATTTTAAGGTAAGACAATTTTAAAAGGGCTATTAAACTTAATATCACTTCTCATTACCAATATACATAGTTATTCTTAATGGCCAATTTAATTATAAAGAGTTTACTATCAGAATATGGAATTGAAAAAGAAAGTAAATACAGTGACAACATAACCCGTTGAACAAGCTAACATTGACATAATTTAGTTTCAATAAATTAACTTTATTGATTGCAGTGTACAATTAGATGTAAGAAATCGACATTATGTTCCCCGTCAATAAATCATTGTAATAGTTCCCATTGCAATATTTACTACTTATACGATTGTAGGTAAATAGTCACAGATAAATGCAAAATGCAGAGTAATTTCCATTAACAGAAGTGACAAATTATTTGTATTATTACGATACATTATTATTTTTCTTCCTTTAAATAGAAATGTCCAGATAAATGTATTATTTTTTATATTTTTTTGCTAAATTCTACAATATGTTTAATATTTTTGCATTACATTTAAACAAATAGTATTTGGTATTTACTTCATTATTAATTGAAAGACAATTAAGGTAAAATAAAAATCGTGTTTATCTACGAGGCCTTTACAGATGATGCTATCGAAATAAAACCGTGTCTGAATATCTAAACATATGACGTAAAAGAAATACTGAAAAAAGAATAAATATTTGACATATGCCTAATAAATATTAAATATAAAATTTTTCAGATACTTAAATTGGCTACTGCGTGTAATAGAATTTCAGAAGGAACATAATAAATACATAAAACAAAATAATAACAAAATGAACATAAATAATACAAAATCATGACGAAATATGATGTTATTGTCAGCCTCATTATAAAGGATTTATCTAATTTAACTCTATTGCTTTCTTTATCTCATTTGTCCACCTGTTGTCTTTACAGCTCTTTCACAGAGTATTATCGTTACCACAATCATACACATTATCTGTTTATATAAATTTACAGCTACACACTAGCTACAGCTAGTTAGGCTATGTCAACTGGTTATATATATTTATTTCTTTACATTTTGTTTATGTTAAGCAAGGGAAAAAGAATTCCACACCATAAAAATTACTGAGTTAATGTTGTATTTATTTTTCAGGTTTGTTCTCGGGTTTTCCGGGTCAGTTCGATTTTTCAGTTCCATTTATTTTAAAATATTTTACATAAACATTTCTGTTTGCATCTGCTTCTATTTTCTGCATTATATTTTCATTTCAACTGCATTCCATTTATATTTACATTTCTTCCACAAAATCCAAAATTGACTGCCGCAAGCATTTGTTCACTAATAAACTGTTGTGAACAGTTTCTATCATTTTTTTAGCGTACCCTATACCAAAAAAAATTAAATCACCCACATGACTGTCTCTCTGCTACATCTGATTTTCTCAGAAACCTTCCATAATAGAAATTTTCAATCCGTGAATATTAAACCTTATATTCAGTAACTAGCCCTTAATAATATTCCTATGATAATTTCATATGGGGCAAATTGTGTAATCGCAAATTTTATTATCATTTTAAGTATCATGTGCGGTGTGGTTAAAATGGCTAATTGTAATCGCAAAATAAGTAGAGTTTATAGTCTCTCTAGAAGGCTCACTGAAGCAATTAGATTAGATTTGTTTGCGAATAAATTACAATATTTTAACACATGTGCAAGATGTACTGGGCAGTATAATAATTTTTCATTTCAACATATTTGGGGTAGTCGTCAATTAGGGAAATTCATTCAGCAAATTGCTTTAAGCAATGCAAATTTTTTAGATTTTAGAACTTCTAGAATTTTATCTCGTACATACAATGTACAAAACTAAAAAGTAATTACTGCACAATATTAAAATGTCTCGATCTTAGCTAGGCTAACCTTTTATTTTGTCACTGGAGTCTTTCTGCATTGATGAGGTTCACGTGATAACAATATTCATCATTCGGTTAAAAATAGCTTATGTCTCTGTATAAATATAATACTATCCGCATTACAGAAATAGCATCGTACAGAATAAAAATATTATATATTTCAGCGAGAACTTTAAGCCAAATCTTTATAATAGTATCGACAATTTCTTTTCACCACTTTTAAGGCCGTACATCATTAATTTAGACCGCATACTTCCTAAGCATTAATTATTGAGTGTCAATTTTTTAGAACAATTTAAGAAAGAAATTATAGATGATAGACTGTGCCTTAAGTATAATGAAGTGAAAATTTACATGATGCTCGATCAATAGACACACAAAATATTGAAAGGAACAAAAGGTAGCCTCGATTTTAAATTGAATCCAAAGAATAATTTCAGTGAGAGTTTCATTCAAATCGTTCCAGCAGTTCTTACATGACAGTTAAAGAAATGAAAAAACAAGCAAAAATTAATAAAACTTTTTAGATTAAAAACCTTATTCCATTATTTTACCATATTCTGCTAATTTCTTCAAAAATATAATCTATTTACAAACATGCCTCCGTCGGAGTTTTATAATAACATGTTCTATAAATATTAACTATTCCTAATATACTATTTCTATAAAATATTTTCTATTCCTAATATATTTTCTGACTTTATACTCAGATTTACAGCTTCAATTCTTGACCTTGAATTGGAGCCTGGAAACTTCCTTCTCCTACTAACTTCAAATAAAATACTGTATCACTCCATATGAAATTACATAATTCATAAAACTGGTTCGTTTTAAATTTTGCTCAAACTTAGTGAGAATCTTCTTTAGGGTTGCAAAGAAAGAAATCTAGTGTCATTTAATTTTCACACGAGCCAGTCTCCGCTTACCCAAATGTAAACATTTAAATAAGGTAATTTACATGCTTTAATATTTTCAGGTGTTAAATTTTTTTTTTAAACATTTCTACAATTTAAGATCACATTTTAAAGCTGTATGGCAATTCACAATAATTTTGCAGTAAAGATTCGAGTGTGGTTAAATGGAAAACATGTATTACACGTTTCATGAAAAAACATAACCCACAAAAATGGCTGAATACTTCTTTTCCAATGTAATGCTTCTTAATTGATATATAGCGAGTGTTTCAATTTATTTCAATTTATTAGTAAAAATAAACTTGCCAGAATTTTGTTTTATTACAATACTAGAACAGATAGAAATGCAAAAATAACTGTAAAAAACTGTTAATGTTTAATGAAAAAAAATACTAGTGTATTGTTTACGCCAGCAACTTGTAGTATTTCAAAATGATGTTCAGGTGGATTACGCTGTTTTGCATAATACCATCCATTTGTAAATCAATGTGCATAAAGTACATTGGCACTGCTTTAGAAACTAATGTAGACCATCAATGTTAATGTATGTAGTTAAGAATTTCTATGAACCTACAGGTTCATTCATATTCGATGGGTGTCAATAAATAAAATGCGTATGATCTTATTTTCTATAAATTTAATAATTAATTACACAATTTATAATTAATATATTCCAACTGATCATAACAACTACAATAAATAGTTATGATTAACACAAATTAACATAGTTTACGCAAACACATAATTAATGCATTTATTAAAGAACTTACTTTTTAAATAATTACAATACAGATTAAATGCAAATGTGTCATCTGAAAGTACAATAATTAAACTGGGATAGATTTAAAAAGAGCTACTTTAAATCTTATATTCTTATGCTGGGGCAAGCGTCTACATAAATATTCTGGTCAATACTCAGTCTAGTGGAATAAGAATATGCTGTTTACATACTTTTTTTCACCTAATTTAGTGATTATATGCTTTCATAATTTATCAAAGATTTTTTTTGCAAGTTCACAAATTTAAAATTCATTGTGGTGTATTTCACATTATTTGACTGAAACTAAAATTATTCTATAGGGAACTTTGGTTATAGTACATATTTCTGGTGTTGTTTAAAATGATTGAGTAAACAAAAATTATTACTAATTGTCAATATTTATTTGTTGCTTATTATCAATTATTATAAACAAATTAATAACAGAAATGTCATTGACCTAAATCTGTTTAACAAATTTATTTCTTAAGCCAATTCATTACTTGCCTTTTATTTAATGTTTTTTTAATGCTGTGAAGGCTTCTAGGATTGTTACACTTTGAGGATCTGACTGGAAACAGGCCAGTGAACATATTATATTTAGAATCATCATAATTTAAAAGGTGTACCTTTATAAAGCATGTCTCAAATTTTATTTATCATCATATCTGTTCATTGAAATAAATTTTGTACCACTTGTGCTTATTGAGGATATCCCAATTTTTATCCTCCTCTTTATCGTCTATTAAACGAATGCAAATTTTGCATATAATTTCAACGTCAGTTTGTCTAGCTGCTGGTGAAAAATGTAGTTGAGTTTGGAACATTTGAGTCGCAACGTTTATTGTAATCCTGCCTGTATTCATTAGTTAAAATTATAAGATATTTATTCGATAATAGCTTGAAAACAGTTATGGCGTATAAAACACATACTATAAATTATAAATAAGGAAACTCGAGTACAATTATTTAATATATCTCCTTAAAAATATGCTGAAAGATGAAATGGTAAGAGTAGTTTAAAAAAAATAACTTTAATATTTTTGTGGTATTTTGATAAATATTTTGTAACTAGGTATTTAAAGTGCCTTTAGTTTAATAGCAACTATCTTCCATTTTAAAACACATTCTATAAAGAAAAAACAAATAATGATATATTTAAAATATTTTAGAATATATCGTTATACATAATTTATACAAAACAAATCGTTGAGTATAATTTTTATATCATACAAGTGGAAATGAGAATGAGAAACAATAAAATTATGCTTATAATATCTAAAATAAGTACACACTAATCAGAAACAAGTAAGTAGCGTTATATAATTATTACCTGAACTTGTGAAATTTATAATTAATAGATTCATCATTTTTAAGTTAAGACAGACCATCGACATTAATGAATTGAATCATAACAACTGAGTAACTCATGAGCAAGTTCAGAAAGTGGAGCAGCAATGAAGCTCGCAGGTTGAACAGGTGGAAAATTTTTAACTGACCCATTTCACCTGCTTCTATCATGTTTTTAATAAGCTTCATGTGATATCGTATGGTGGATGCTGAAAGAAGTAAATAATAAAAGTTTATAGTAAGATATTGTTATTGAATGTAAGAAACAAATGATAGTGTCTCGACTATGACAGTACATTTACTACTTAGGCGCTGAACATGAGGTTACTCACGAGGAAACATATCTTATACATTCATTACAAACTAGTAATGGTAACCAGCTTTGTCCAGAATCAATAACAGAACTTGTCACAATATCAATCTTTCAACGCTTTCATAAAAGTTTAACTAAAATTTGTTAAATAATGTATGATATTACACTACATTTACAAACAAATTTATGTTCTCAAGTATTGATTTGTGAATTTATAGATATGTACAATCTGCATACAAATAGACATAAATAAATCTAATAGTAATTTTTATTCTTGTGTACTAAATATTATATTTACTTTTACGTATTGCGTGACTTCCTAAACTCTAATGACTGACAGCTGCTGTGAATAACGAAGCACAGTGTAACAAATGTAATGCATTGAACACATAATCATAAAGGGGTATGTCATCAAGTGTTGAGTTTAATTGCGGAGAACACAGACCGAGCACAAAAGAAAATAATGTTTAAAGCAAAATTTTATATCAATTTAAACCGGTAACTGTGCCCATTTCAAATACTTTTTCGGGCGTTTTTTAACCTGGCAGTTATATTAGTCTAATTGATGTTAAATATAAGTACATTTCATTATTCTAAATAATAAAAACATGTTTTTATTATTTGATGGCAAACTTTTTGCAGTAAGAAATACGCGCGAAGAAAAAATATTTTCACTTGGATTGACTGTGCTTCCTCCCGTGCTGTACACTTCAGACCTGACACTCTGCGATTATATTCTGTTTTTTTAAAAAATTTATAGATGTGATCTATCCTAAGACTGAACTTATTCAACTTTTCTGTCAAATGTCTAAATTCTACATGGAGTTTCCTCTCTTCATAGTCTGGTGACAAGTGGCAGATAACTATAACGATTTAACGGAGACCTCTAGTTTGTTTAGTAACTAAGTTTCAATTTCAAATTATTTGTAATTAAGTGACCGTAAGTGATTTATAGCCAATCTTCCTACAAAATCTCATATTTTTTAAAATAAAAACTACCCCCTTCAATTCTAAAAAATGTTCTTTAAGCAAAGAAAACAGTCTTCACTAAATTTTTGGATTCTATTAATTACATCGACAAAATTGAATAATTTTGTAGACTAAGAAGGCAGGCTTATTAATTGCCAACCTAACACTTCTATTACTTTTATAACTGCAAATTAACTACTGAGAATGGCTGTGTCAACAAAATTATGTTAAGTAGTAAGTAGAAAATGTAAAAAATGTAAGAGAAGATAGAGTAGGTAGATAATGTAAATGAAAATCATAAAGATAACAATCAAATAAACATAATTAATTAAGTGATTTTATATTCAGGAGGTGAATAGAATGTTGTCCATTTTTTGTATAAATTGTTTTTTTTAAGGGATCCAAAATCAGCTTTCTACAATCTCACTTCGTTGAAACAACATTTCCTATAATTTGTGAAAAAAAACATTTAATAGAACACCATATTCGTAGGTGGTGAAAGTGTATTTTGGAATTTGTTTTCTTTATTTGGTTAAATTGTTATTCCTTTGTTGTGGCATTGAGTTAAAAATCTTTCTGCATGTTTATTCTGAAAGGAAAACAAGTACCTAATCAAACATGATGTTGTTAAAAACATAATAATTTATAATGAAATAAGTAGTTTGAATGAGATATAATCAGCCGAAATATTTTTCAAAAAGCTACCCAAAGTGGTTTTTAGAAGAGAAAGTCATAGGCTGATGAGGCTAAATTACTGACTAAATCTCTGTCAAAATATTTGGTTGAAGGCGGAGAACCTAGTTCAGAAAAAAATAAAAGTATGAAACCAAAAAAAGCAATATAAATTTAAACAACAGATTTACAGACAGAACATGAGAAAATTGCTATAACCACCCGTAAGGAGACTGCTGTAACTAAGTGTTGTAATAAAAAAGGAAAAGTGACAAAAATTTAGGCACTTCAGACTAAGGAACAAAATGAAAACCCATTTTCTTCTATCAAACATGAGAGGGAGTTGGTTTAGTAGAACTGAAAAAAAAGATTTCATTCTGAATGTGACTCCATTTAATTCAACGATACTGAAAATTTAATTTTGAAATGTATACGTATTCCCATTTTAACTGACTTTATATAATTAATTCACTTAAAATTTTGTAACACTAATTTACATGTAAATATGACTCAAAAATTACTATAGATGTTAAAAATTACATTAGATATCATTAAAACTAAAAGTTCCGCATACACTTAATACAAGAAACAATCATTGTTAAAGATAATATTATACATATTGGTACTGCATGAGGCAATGGTCATTGTTATTGAGAGAGATGATGGATATAAATTTAAAAAGGCAGCAGGTTTTTTTAGCACTGTGCTTCTTGAAAAGTGATATTTTAATTAGACATAAGTAAAATTAGATGGTATCAACTGCAAATGAAAACAAGCTGGTAAAATTAGCAATTCAATCAAAAGGCAGAATATTAGAGAAAACATTATTAGATTTTGACGCCGTAGACAAGTTTGATAATCACGATTTAATTTTTGGTTCAGCTATGTTGTATAATGATTTCATGTACATGTCTATTTTGATAAATTAATAAATATTATATATAAATATTGTTTTCCTAAGAACAAGTCATATGGTTAGACAAACCGTACAATGATTGCTTAATTGATTTGCCAGCACTCTCCATCTTCAATAAAAAACCGAATTAACTGTGTGCGCTTGGCAGTTATATAGCTGACACATGCGCGCACGCACACGTACATAAATACACACACACAAGCGCGCACACACACATACAGACACACGCACACAAGCACACACTCACACACATATGTGCACATATGCGCACACTCACACAAACACACACACACACACATACGGGTATGACTCCGCCCCTAATTACTCTGTAAAGTTATTACAAATTATGTAACCTACATTGGCTATATAGCTGTAAGTAGAAGTTAGTGATAAATTATTGATGATTTACTATCGGTTTGTATATGACAATATATTTATCGATAATCTGTCTGTATGGTCTTGATTATAATGCTGTATTGCTCTATTTCGACATGAAACTTTACTTCTACCCATATGAACACGACTACACAACTGTTTATGAAGTATTTTTTAAGGTTTCTCATCTAATGGAATAATTATTTAACTGGAAAAGGGAACTACGTGATGTGGTATTATTTCTACTTTATTTAAGTTCTTTATCACAACTTGGGTTTCATTTTATGACAACATACTCAGATAAGCAATTGGCAAAGACTTTATTCTTTCTAATCGCCAGCCTGAAGTTGTAATTAATACAAAGAAATCTAAGTGGTGGTAAAGAATTTAAATGAAGTAGAAATAATACTACATCACGTAGTTTCATTTAGTTTTTCATCGTAGTTTAAATTAACGTCAAATATATTTTATATTTCGGAAAAAGATTTTGACGTGCACCTGCAATATATCTCCGAGTCAAAATAGATTAATAATAATTTTTAAGTTAGAGGATATACTTAATGACCGTTGTGTTATTTAAGATAGTGTTCAGTCTTGTAAATATTTATATTATTTAAGCATCGTTCAATAATGACAAGTACTTACAATAAATAATAATTACAATAAATATTTACAAGACTATATTTAAAAAACTTTATAGAAAGTCATTTCTAAATGCTTAAATAAAAATGATTTAATTACATACAGGTATATAAAAAAAAAGTTACGTATAGATATTTAAAAAACATTAAAGAAAGTAATTTCTAAATGCTTAAATAAAAATGATTTACTTATGTAATTCATCATCAACTTGCACTGATGTCAAACGAGAGTTGGTTGTTTCTGTCTGCAAGTACATTTTCTCACACACAAGACACATAGCCACCAATAATGTGATATGGCGGAATGACCATAATATGCGAATGATGTAAAATGACATGACCTCTGTCTGAAATATTGTCTTTATTGATAAATGTAGAACAAAAAAGAATACCATTTTACATATCTAAGTTTATATTCAGTCAAAATTGATTTTATTACTTTAAGGGCAAAATTTGTGTTTGGACAGACGTTTTCATGTCTATTGCTGCTTACTGATAAACATTCATTCAAGTATTTATGTTTCACCTTCTTTCTTTACAAGACAATATTTTTTTACAAAATTTCAAGCAATTTGTTTGTAACTTTCACTGATTGAATCCAATATTTCTAGAGATGATCGTAGGCTAAAAAAACTTTAATTAATTATTTATCTTTAATAATTATCACCAGGGATGCAGCAGTTAGTGAAAATATTCAGCAAGTGATAGAATAATCGCTAACCACCTAAAACTAATTTAGCTATTACAGAATTAATTAAATGATACATGAAATTATTGGTGTAATTAATTTTTTACAAAAAACTTCAGATCAAGGCATAACTAGTTACAAAGGTTAAAAGTAAAGCAATAGAATAATTTTGTAAATTAAAAACAAAAAGAAACTAAGAAAGGGAAGATATATATAGAAGACATATAGTGTCCAATAACATGAAAAACAAAACAAGTGAAGTGTCTCAATCAGACTCATCATCGGCCTATTCACCAAAAGCAAGTCTAAAATAAATAATAACTTTTACGAAAAATACTGAAAATGGATTTATTAACTGCTGAGGGCAAGTCTCTTTGTAATACTATTTTACCCACTCTGGGATTTCTTTCATCAATGAAAAATTCCAAACAGTTTTGAATCATTACATATATTAATTGAAGAAACACACTAAATTGTTTTTAAATACTTCTCTGGTTGTGCCTTAAATTTTCCTCGTTAGCATATTTTTTATTGTCTGAAGAATTTGTAAATTTATAAAACAAGCTTTTATTCCTAAACCCTGTATTCTTTATGACTGTATTATTGTTTTATGTTTATTGCTTTGTTTTTATTAAATTTGTAATTGCAAATTAGTGTTAATATGTGTGTTAGTACTCTCAGCATACTTTAAATCTTCAAGAAATATATATATATATATGTGACATGACATGAGTAGCTGAAAAATAAAATTAAAATGATAACACTACTTTACACGGTTTTTATACCCCAGCCAAATTTGTTAATTTATTGTGTATTTAGGTAAGATTCATTCAGGAAAAATAATAAAAATAATCTGTTACACCTGGTTTTCGAAATATTTATTTACTTGAAAATTGAAAAAATAGGCATACTAGTACAAAATTAAAATTAAAAATGGCTGATTTTCGCCTTTTTTTTTATATTTGCTCGCATCGGTTTCTCTTATAATGGACCAACAGTAATCCTCTAACATGTTTTTGTCCCAAAATCCCTGATGTCGTTCATCGAAAATCTTTAAGTCTCAGTGAAAACGTTCCCCTTGTTTACTCATGCTTCCTAAGTTTTCTGGAAAAAAACTCAGATGCGAGTGGAGAAAATGAATCTTCAAGGACATGTTGACACCCATCTGTTGAAAATTATTCAATAAATCAGCAACAATTTGTTCATAATTTGTCTTAAATGATTTCCAAGCTGCTTTTTCATTAATAGATAAAAGGTTTTCAAACTCAGGATCTTTCATAACTTTACCTATCTGTGGGTCAACAAATATTCCCTCTTTCAGTTTTGCTTCAGTTATGCTTGAAAAGATTGTTTGTAAATATCGGAAAGCCTCACTGTCTTTGTCAAGCCCCTTGACAAAGTTTTTCATAAGTCCCAATTTGATGTGTAAAGGGGGTAGGGTAATATCTTTTGGATCTACTAACGACTCGTGTTTGATGTTCATTTTGCCTGGAATATACTCATTTCGAATAGGCCATTCGTTTGGTGTTGTCGTGATGTCTTGCTCTACTGTCCCACAAACAAAGAAAACAACAGTATTTTATGTAGCCACCTTGCAATCCCAATAATAAACTGATGACTTTGAGATCGCCGCACACTTTCCATTGGTGTTCTTTATACTTTATTAAATTTAATAAAGTGCACATCGTTTCATAGGACTCTTAACAATTCACTGCATGGCCAATTGGTATAGACGGTTTCTTATTTCCGTTGTGTAATAATACCGCTTTTAGGCTATATTTTGAAGAATCGACAAAAAAGCGCCACTCTGTTTTGTCTTACTTTTGGTTCATTACTTTAAAAAGTCCTGGGATGTCAGTGCAATAACAATAGTCACCTTCTCTTTTGAAAAATTCTACGTAAACTTTGCTTCTGTTTCTGTATAACGTAACTTTTGTGTTTAACTTTAATAAATTCCATTGTTGCAAGCGAGAACCAAGAAGTTCTGCTTTAACTAGAATCATTAGAAATCGATTTGACTTCAACATCACTTTCATCGTCACCGCTTGTAAATTTGAACTCGAACTACCGGGACAAACTGGATATGGCAGATCCTTCGAATGTAAAATAGGCTTAGTAACAGATGCAACTTCGGCATACATAATATTCTGTTTATTTTTTGTATTATATCCCGCCGTCTTCGTAACACAAAAGTAACAGTCATTTTCATGGTTACTGGGTTCTCTCCATAGCATTGGTGAACCAAATGGAAGATGTACATTTTCTCTTGATGATCACTGGAGTAAAACGATTCTACAGCTTTTGCAAAACACATGCGGCACCCACTTTTTATCTTGGTTTGCAACAGAAAATCCAAAATAATGAAGATATGCACTCTTTAATGCATCTACAATGGGTCTTCGCTTTTTTGAAAATATAAACTGTCCACAAACGTAGCAAAAACGATCAGAACTGTGTCTACACTGTTTACTTGACATTTTTATTTAATTTAAAACAAAATAGTTGCCGTTTGAAGCGAATTAATGAACATTAAACTGACGTCAACATTGTAGGGTATTTGAAAAAAATAAATTTTTGTAGAAAGAAATTGTGACGTGATAGAACATTTTTGCTGATACTTTTAGGTTTAAGGAAGGTAGTTTAACATATTTACATACATTTCTTTCGGGGTATATAAAATAAATTGAAATTTGTAAAGTAGTTAAACCGTTCAATACAAACCTGAAATTCAAGCATCTTGTTTAAATAGTGAGACAGGTCTAAGAAAAGAATGTAAAATTGAGATAAATGTTGAATTGAATTGTTGCATAGAGGCAATACAAATGGAAAATTATTGTTTGAATTGAGATTATGTTGTGGACTCCCAAATATAGCATCAACAGATGTGACCATGTTTCCTCCATTTTTAGATTGAAAACATTCAACATTTCCACACATTTTGTTGTACTAATATCAAACAGAACAGCTTAATTTCTAGATCAAAAATAATAGCAGAAATAATATTGTACACAGCATAAATGCATGAGTTCAGACCAAATTTTATACCTCCAGCCACAAGATCAATACTGTCATAAAGAATATGACAAGGTATAAGAAAGCCAATAACAATGAGGTTTCGACATTTGTCATGTCTCAAAAAATTCGTTCTATGCTCCGATTTGAAGAGATAATCTATTTCTTGAATTTTCAGAATCAATCCATCAAATATATTTTACCAAAAGCTATTTCAATTGGCAATAGATACAGAACATAAATCATCTGAAATGTCTTGAATGCCATAACGATGTAGTCAAAGGTTGAAAGCAAAATGTTATCAGTAAAGGTAAAAATGCTAGAAGCAACGTACAGTCAATATTCCCATTATTAACAAACTGAATAATTTTCGACACCGTAATATGAACCTGGTGGGAACTCTGTTAACAGTTTTTCTGCAAACGCCAGACACTTGTTGATGCACTAAAACTGGCCAAAGTGTATCTTCAATTGATTCGGTACTCATATTGATTCTTATAAAATATTTTTATTCCAACTGAATTGCTGCACGAGTGTTTGGTTGAGTGTTCAAAGACCAAGTGGCACTTTGTTGGTTAATTGTATTTGTATTAACCACCCATCGTTATATTATCGCCTCGTGGAATCTATTGAGTGCTTAATTGGCAACAAAACATAACATCGATTTTGTTTACCTGGAAAATTTATCAACGCTTCCACCTAGAATATTCTATATTTCAGTCAGAAAAATATTTGTTATTTCATTTGTGTTCTTGATGGTGCAAAAATTATGTAATGACAATATTTTATGACTAAATGATTTTTTTATCACATGGTTATCACTATGTCTCAATAAACATTTTCACTATTTTCTTGTCATCTAGAGGAACAAATTGCACTCTCAATGTTTTTCGTTTGTACACCATAGAAAACTATAAAAAAAATTAAATTAAATTACTGCAAAATTAAACCAACACAAAATAAATCACTCTAAACAAAATCTGCCACTCATTAGATTTTTAAAGTAAATGTTCTTTGTTCAGGCAAATTTGAACTTAGCATTTGTCACAGCATGTGTAGCTTTTCCGTTTGTATATGTTGTGTCTTGCAGCAATAACGTGCCAATCGCCAGACGAGAAAGTGGTCCAATATCTCACCTTTCATAATGAGGGAAATTATTTTCGTTTCAATCTGGTTGTCAGACTCAATAGATGGTCAATGCTTTACTATTTACTCATTCACTGTATATACATAGACTTTTCAACTTTCAATTTGAAATCCATTACCTTTAGGTATTTCTGTATTTCTTTTATCTTCTGACCCTTCCCTATAGCCAGATGACTAATTGTTGATGGCAATATTAAGCCAATAGTAAACATTTTTTGAATTTAATTTTATAAATTTCCTTTCAGTTTTATATTCCTCTAAAAATTAATTTAAGAAGTGCGCACCTGCCATATGTTGGTCATCCTTTTCAATTCAATCAACAAAAACCTATTCAATCCACCTTTGTAAATATCTTCAGTATATTTACGCAGTATAATATTTTAAGTCCAAGTCATCCTTCTATTCCAAATATATTTCAAAACCGGAGGTGGTTTGATACTGTAATAGAATGTTACAAACCTTGGTAACACACTTTTATTCGTCTATTAACCGCACTTTGCTCTTAGGCATAACTTGGCATTTTTTATAGTATTTTCTAATTTTCTTAATTATGTAGATAAGAACTATTCAAAATTTCAATCGAATAGGATTTCCTTCGGCTTGATCTGAAATAAAATTAAATATCAATGCAGTTCTAAATGCAGGAATGACAGACACATCTGGAATATTCAAAGAAAGGGACTTTTCAGTACGTAAACACAAAAAAAGGACAAGACATATTTGATGGCTGTTAGTTTACCTTTTCTAAAATAATTTTTTTTCTTTTTCAAACTAGAATCTCTTTAGTAACAGCTTTTATGGAAATTTAATTTCTCACCTACACATACAACCACACAACAAAACAAACTGTGAACCAGTTTCCCACATGAAAGATCAAGGTTATTACCTATTGAGTTTCTGTCATATTAATATATCTGCATATTGATTCCGCTCTCCCATAATTAAAACTAAATAATTCAGCCTGTTTATATTCTAGCACAGTATGCCACCGTATATGTTATGACTCATAATGCACTGAATGCAATATAGGATTAAGTTCTGTTTTCGGCAAAATAAAATGTTTTTATTTTTTAAATTTCAGGGGTTACTTTGGATATATTTATATTATATATATATATATATATATATATATATATATATATATATATGTATATATACATATATATATATATGTATGTATATATATATATATATGTATATTTATACATATATATATATATTATAAGGCAAATTGCACAAAAATAGGGTTGTAATGTATGATTTTGAGTCTTTGACTTGGAATTCGTTTGGGAGCCAGGAATAAGAAAAAGCTCTGAAGTAAAAACTTATTTTTGGTTTATATTTACTATACAAATGAATTTCTTAATGAAATAAACTGTTTTGGACAATTCAACAAAAACTGGATGGATTATGCCATAATCAAAAACATCCGTGGGACAAACCATATAGCCTCTCCATATTATTTTTTGGTAATTAACAAAACCACATAAAGATTAAAGATGAAAATGCTCCAAGACTTGGTTAAAAGGCATCAAAACACACACACACACAATACAACTGTGAAATGTGTGAACTATATGATATTGAGTAGGTCTAGATTTGTTACGTTGTTTATTTGTACTATAGAACCATTTGTTGAGCCTATGCTGTTGAAAACACCATTCGTCTAGCCTACAGTGGTACATAATTTTTTTGTTGTATGACGTTCGCAAATAAAGAAAATGTGTAATTACAAAACCTTAATTTTTTCCACTATTTCTAAATTATTGCATTTGGTGGTTTTCATACTTACCATAGCATTGCATTTAGTTACAGTGGCCTCTTTCGATTGTTGCATTTAACTGCCATATTTTGCGGACAAATTTGGGATGACTCACCAACAGGTGAAGATGAGTGGGAGTTTTCATTAGGCTGCTTGTTTTATTTACACTTATGTTTATTTATTTTACATACATTTTTAAGCATTTTTTCTTCTTAAAACTGGAAATTTTTTTTTGGATTTAAAAATTCCTTAAAGTCATAAGATGGGTTTAGCAGGCAGGGACAGCGACAGATAGACAGACAGATATGACAACACTATAAGGGATTCATTTTCATGCAGATTATTTGCCATTTATATGCAGAATCCTAAAAAGGACACTGACAAAATCCATTAAGAAAAAATATGATCCCCTGTCATAATAATAATAATACATATCCCCTGTCATAATATTTAGTAGCAACAAAATAAAGTAGTTTTACTCCACTTTGACAACAACAGCTGATACTTCAATAGAAATAATATTTCGTAGATTGTACTGTTCAAAGAATGTGTCCGTATTAAGATGATAAAACAGTATGACTGAAGAGAAGTTAATTTTTTATTTAAAACCGGATGAACCGAGAATATGGAAAAATTTGTTTTTTTTCAATTTAGGGAAAATTCAATTTAATATCAAAGAAGAATATGAAAAATACCTATTAAACCTGCAGTGTCACCACACTTAATGGCAGAATGCCATTGGTTGGCAGCTATTAATCGTCCAGTTTAGGTTAGTTTTATTAAAAAAAAACACTGAAAATTGCATCTGATGTTTGTTGGTAAATCAATAATAATGTAGATGAAATTAAAATATATTTTTGAACAATTAAGTACCAACAACTTAAAATTAATCATTTGGCTAACCTAACCTAACATAACCTGACTATAGCATATATATTCATGAAATCTCAAACACATGTAAATATATATATATATATATATATGTATATATTTATAAATATATATATCTGTATATGTTCATGCATATAAATATACACACACATATGTGCTTTGTAAATAATCATTAATTCTTTATATAAGGTAATATTAGATAATACATACATTATTCAGTAATACAGCACGAAAAGTCAACATGTTTTTTTTTCAAAATTACTTATGTAATCGATCGAACAGATGACATTCGTTCTCCGCCAAGAGATACGGAAAATTATTGAGTCCATCGCATGACACAAGCGCATGGCCACCATACAATATAATTTCTAGTTTATCAATTTAGGAGCTCCCACTTTATTTAGAGATTCGAGAAGTGGATGACTATTGACATTCACGCAAGTGCTATGGGAATACTAAATATTGTAAAAATTTCTCTAGTGCTATGATTTCTCTAGTGCTAATGATTTATTTAATTCCACATCTGCGATGTTAGCATGATTAGTTGCTACTACTTTCCAAGTTTTCCATGTAGAAACACAGGGAGACAAACGAAAGCCTAAGTTTCGATTTATAAAAATTATAATTATTCTGTTATAAGAAATTCCGAGTTTAAAAAGTTGGAGGATTATGATAATGAATTTAAATCGAACTCACTTTTATCTCTATGTGAACTTTAATATGTACCAATAAATAATAAAAAATAATATGTTTACTTCTTGGTTTCTAGTGCTCACATGTTTTACAAGTATGTGAGAACTAGGTCGATCCCCCCTTCCTTATTTTCATAATCAATCAATATTGACAGTCGCTTAAATAACCATTGTGGTGTTGATGTGACAATGAATTATAGTCTACAAACATCCATTAAATTAATGTAATGTGAAGTCAAATAAACATTATTTCAATCCAGCTCGCCCTGATGTTATCAACATATAAAAAGAACTGTTGACAAACATAATTTACGACTGTCTATTATGGATAAAATTATTCTAAATGAGATTGTGTTTTTATACTTTACAAACTGAAAAGCGTTTGATTAATGGGTGCATTAAAGGTAAACTATTTAGAATCTGCACATACTAATGAAAACCCACCAAATAGTATTAAATACATAATGATTACACAAACCTTCAAAAACGTTTATAAAAGAACCAGATTAAAATTCTCCAGTCAAAACAAATCACTGACATTAATAAACTGAATTATAACAACTGAGTAACTTGTGAGCAGTTCTAGAAAGTGGAGTAGCATTGAAGCTCGCAGGTTGAACAATTTGAAAATTGTGAACTGGCCCAGTTCGCCTGCTTCTATCATATTCCTAATTAGTTGCATATGATGACGGACTTCAGATGCTGAAAAAAGAAAATAAAGTAAACTTATAATAAGGTGTTATTTAAAAACAAGTGATAGAATCTCTCAATTGGAATAGCATATTTACTATTTGAGTGAGGAGAAAAGTGGTATATACTCATTATATATCAGTAATTGTAATCAGTTTTCTCCAGAATCAATAAGAGTAGTATTGACAATGACAAGCTTTGGTTGTTTTCAGATATTAAACATAACTTTCAAATTCTTTCACTAAAATTATTGTTGCTAATTTGTTGCATTCCATTGGTTCATTCATTCCATTCATTCATTCATTCCATTCATCTCCAAATATTGCTTATAAATGTAGAGGTCTGTTATAAAAAATATAACAATAAAATATAGGCTAATGTACTAATATTAAATTTCCCATTACGTACTATCTGTTTACTAACCTCGAGTGATAGAATACTGCTGTGAGGAACCAGCAGCAATTGGCAAACATAATGTTTTGTTTGTAATAGGTTTAATAGCTACGAAATATAATTATTACAAAAATGTAGCATGACAAATAAATTTTGACAGCGGGCATCGATATTGAGAGATATGTACTTTCTTTTGATACTTAGATATCACGGGAACGAGACTTAAACGCAACCAAAAGTAATTCAAAAATGACGTCCAGTATAAGAAACCATTTCAAACGAAAAAGGAGTAAGTCTGCTGTGGCAGCAGATCAGATCAATTTGCAATATTTTCTTTTTAAACAAATGAAAAGGGTACACACCCCACATAATGATTGCTTAGAGCACAAAGTGCCTAATTTCTTATTAAAATTTTCTTTTTAAGTGTAAAATTCAGAATATTATTAGCAATAATAGATTACATGTGGAATGAAGTTATTTCTGTGGTACATAAAGTAATAGAAAAAACTTTCTAATGCGAGAGGCAAAATAACAAAATTTCTTAATAAGTTGCTGAGAAGGGAAAGAATCC
The DNA here is from genome assembly GCA_039881145.1 of Druceiella hillmani. Lineage (NCBI taxonomy): Eukaryota > Metazoa > Arthropoda > Insecta > Lepidoptera > Hepialidae > Druceiella > Druceiella hillmani. The sequence goes on from JAYKKI010000036.1 coordinate 23,136,662, forward strand.
TAGACGAACTTAAATAGTATGATGTTGGTTGACAATTACTTGAAGAGATTACTGTATTTAGTACTGCGTGACTAGAATTGTTCTTTATATATTTATAAAGTACATTTAAACATTAGTCTGTACATGGTAACGTAGAATAGTTCACAGTAATAATTACTTCTTTAAGCATTTTATTGCCATATCACATGAATAATAAAAATTTAAGTAGCAAGTAAGCTTCTGTGTATTTATATATATATATATATATATATATATATATATATATATATGCGTGTTTAATGATTTAAATAAGGTTATATATTAATATTAAACTAAATTCTTTCCTTATTTGGTAAGCTAATATTCATATACATCAAAATTTTTCATTTGACATTTGTAATTAAAATTTTTTTGTTGTTTGGTTTTATACACTAACATTATTTAGTAGTTTCCCAACAAATAATGATAGTATGTAAATCCATTGAGACGTCACTTGGTTGTATTTCTGAAGATTTCACAAATTTATTAGGTTTTGAATTTAGTTATTTATTTAGAAAGTTGTTTTCCAATGATTGAAACAGGTTTGTTACATACATAGTATTTATGAATTTGCCATGTATATAAAGGTCAATTATCGTTAAGAGGTATAGAATTATAATTGTGGCTATTATTACATTAACTGTTCTCCAATCAACAAAAAGGATTAATACAACACACAATCAACACAAAGTTTAGTACGGAACGAAACTAGTACCGACCCAGGAGAGATAAGTACTTTGTTCAATTTGTAAAGGTGGTGGGAGGTAAAACCCTTCAATGTCAGGGGTTTGTTGTCAGGAGCCACAGCTAATAAAATATAAATACCAACTATTCACCTGACTTCAGATGTTTACTGCAATGTAATTTATTATGAGAGTAACTCAATTTTTTATAAACAAAAAAGTTAAATTAACTTTGATGATTTTAATATTGTGCAACATATTTACTACAATAAACATTGTCTAATTTTGTCCCAAACATTATCTTGTTTTGATTTTTATTGTAGAAAGTAAAGTCATGAAAATTCAAGCAAAAGATTCAATCATTTTTTTGTAACTCTGGTCCTTTAATACCCTATCCTGCATAAAATATTATTTGATATAATTCTGTAGAATTATATCACATTATATTCTCTGCAGACGTAGCTGTTAACAAAACATAGCAGTATAACATAGTTAATGATGATCTGTCCGTTGAAATATTATATTACTATGGATAATCTGTTTGTCTATACATTCATGCTGCCATATGTAATAGACTTTTACAGCAAAAATTATGGAATGCTGCATTGCTGTATTTCGACACGAGACTACCTACACTCTTACATGCTCCTCCCTACATGGCCCCCGTATTTTGTCATTCTTTAATATGTTCGTTCAACTTATATCTTTCAGTATAAATGTAAACAGATATTAAGTAATAAACGAATAGCATGCGTGAAATATTTTGTTTTCTCAATGAGTTCATGGCAGTTGTGTGAATCAGTAATTGAAGTTCACGTTTGACAATTTTTCATTTAATAGCGGTAATGGTTTAGAATTTTTATTGTTCATCTTAGATATATATAAACATGCTAAAGACACAATGTAGTCTGATTTGATTGCATACTTTTTAGAAGTCGTAAACTTAAAACTGGAAAAATTCCCTCCTCCTGCAGTACGTCCCCATGCTGAGAGAGATTATTATTAAAATTTTTATTTTTAAATATAATAATAGATAGTATTTACAGACTGATTTGTAATTGCAGAAACAGTTCAGTCTGTGTATATTTATTGTACATGTACATAGAACTGACTTTAAAGGTAGTCATACGAAATGTGTAATGGAAAATTATTCACTTACGTAATTCTTCATTCACTTGCATTGTTGTCAAACGAGATTTTGTACTTTCTATCTGCAAGTACATCTTCTCACATATAAGACAAAGGGCCATCAATGATACAATGAGGTGGAATGGCCGTATCATGTAATTTACTGAAATTGATGTTTCTAATCTCTGAAATATTGTTTTTATTAATGAATGTATGACAAAATGCAATGACATTTTGTGACAGGTTTATTTTGAGATTTAATTGAATTGGTCACTATTATTTAATTTTATGTTTGTACCAACAAGTGTTATCTAATAAACATACCCTCGAATATGTATGTCTCACTTTCAAACTTTACAAGCTAATTTTTAAGTACAAAATTCCAAGCAAATACATTATATAAATTAAATTCTGTAACTTTAGCACATATTCGAGAATTAGTGAATCTCTTTGTTTACAATTTTCACTGATGGGATCTGATATTTCTAGTAATGGCCATGGACTAAATAACTCTACAATGTTAGTAACAAGAATACAACATTCTCAACAGGATCAGAATAACCACAAACCAGCTAAAGCTGGTCACTTTATTTTAGATGTTTTAGAAATATTTAATTGATATTTTCTTTAAAAAACTTAGTATCAAAATTTGTCATATTACAGAAACAAAACAATTTTATAAACTGTTCTATTTAATTTTTTAAATATGACAACACTGTTACATAAAATAAAAAGAAAGTAACCTATGTTCACATATTGCGGAGTGTAATTCTTTTCACGATAGTGCTACCATCGTTTTTCTTGTCTTTTTCCACTTATATAAAATTTAAATTTATTTAAAGGAATAATAATGTGCTATAACTGAAGAAACCAAAAAAATTATTTTTAAATGCTCCATTGACTGTGAAGAATTTGTAAAGAATTTGTTACTTTATTACACTAGTTTTTTGGTTACACTTTTGCAATTCATTAAACTTGTGGTTGAAAGTTATGCTAGTTAATATATGAGTTAATAATACTTACATCATATTTGAAATCTTCAAGAAAACTATATGCGTTAAGGAGTATACCAGAAAATATTAGAATGAATGACGTGAGTAGCTGGAAAATAAAGTTAAAGGTTTGTTCATAATTATATATTAATATTTCTGGGAGAGTTTATTAAAAATTAAAACGTTATCACAAAACTTTAATTAAGATTAATAAAAATACAAACCTGAAATTCAAACACTTTGTTTAAATGACAGCATAGATCCAACAAATGAATATAGAACTTAGATAAATGATAAATGGAATTTCCACTCAGAGGCAACGTAAATGTAAAATGATTATTGGAATTAGGATTGTGTTGAGGACTCCCAAATATGGCGTCCACAGATGGGACCAAGTTTTCTCTATTTTCAGATTCAAAAAAAACATTCAATAATTTCACACGTTTTGTTATACTACATAATATCAAACAGAACAATAGTATTTCTAAATCAAACATAATGGAAGATATAACATTGAATGTTACAATAACGTACATGTAGAGGTCATGTCTTATTCCTCCAACTATCAAATCAAAAGAAGCATAAAGAATATGATAGGATATAAGAAGGCTAACAAATATGAGGTTTTGAAATTTATCACGTCTCAACAAATTCCCTCTACACTCCGATTTGAAAAGATAATCTAATTCTTCAAATTTGAGAAGCAATTCTTTAAATACATTTCTGTCGCAAGTTAAATCAATCAGCAGTAAATGAAGAGCATTAATTAATTGAATGGTTCTAAACACTATAAACAGCTTGCGGTCATCGCTTAAGAGCAAAATGCTTGAAACAACATGTAGCACAATCAATGTTCCCATTATTAACAAACTGTATAACTTTTGGCCCCATTTGGGCATTTGGTTAACAGTTTTTTTGCAAACACCAAATACACGCTGATACCATAATATTGGCCAAAGAGTATTTTCAATCGATACATTTACCATATTGACTCAGGTAAAATATTTTTTCACAACTGAATCATGCCAGACGAGTGTTTTATTGAGTGAACAAAGAACAAATGACACATACTTTACTGATTGATTGTCCTTTGTGTTAACATCCATTAGTTTATCGTCTGGTGGAATCTCTTGTGTGTTTAACATGCCAAAAAAAATATAATATTGATCTTTTTGATGTGGGACTTTAATATGTATATATATATATATATATATATATATATATATATATATATGTATATATATATATATATATATATGTATACATGTATATGTGATTTGATGTATTTAAGTCACAAATATATTTGTAAATATCAACTTCCGTCCTATTCCAGTTGCATCGGCGTCACAATATATATTTCGTATATATTTTGTAGATTAACGTGGACTAGACCATGTTTTAAATAGTTACAATTTAGTGGAAATAATTTGAGGTTAGTAAAACAAATCCTAGTTAGTCAACAATAAAACAGTTGTTTAGTGGACACAATTAAACACTGTTTCATTGTGTACCATATAAGCATCAAGCATTGATAATTATTATTATTTTATTCAAACTTAGTGTAGGTAGGTTCAGTTACGTGAAGCGTATTTTCTATGTATTTTTGTAGTTAGAAATTAACCTTTACGTTTGAATTTTATTTTACTTTTAAGATGGCACTGAAGCTTTAAATGGAAAGAAAGGAGATCATTGGCTCTGAACGATGCTTCGAGCTGTTCTATTGCACAGGTAAGGAAAGAGTTTGAGAAAAGCTGAGTGCCAGATACATTATCCTACATTGTTTCAATATATCAAAAAATATAAGAATTTGCTTGGTGCATCTTAACCAAATCAAAGATTTACACCCTGTAGTAAATAAAATGTTTATAGTCGAACAATAAACAGCACGTAAAGAATGTATTGAAGGATGTGCATTAAAATTGTACGGATTATGCCCTAAGGATATTCGCCGTATTGCTTATCAAATTGCAAAAGTAAATTATATCCAATGTCCTGCTAGTTGGGAGAAAGATCAATTTGCAGGCATTGAGTGGCTACGGTCTTATAAATGAAGGCATCCACAATTAACAATAAAGAAGCCTGAAGCATGTAGCACGCTTGTGCGATTGCATTTAATAAGGAGACTGTCAGGTCTTTCTTTGATAATCAGAAAAATGCCATGGATCATCATCCTTCCTTTGGTAATGTTTGTAGAATCTACAACTTAGATGAAACTGCTACTACAACTATTCAAAAACTACAAAAAAGTCATGGCGCCCAAAGACAAGCAAAATATTTGTAAAATAACCAGTGATGAACATAGTAAATTAGAGAATACACGTGCCATTGTATGTGCGTCACAACAAGCATTGTCTCCATCTCTTATTTTCCCAAGGAAACAATTTAAAGATTCTATGATGAATGGCACTCCACCAGGATCTCTTAGACTTGCAGCTCCAACTGGATGGATCTACGCAGAGCTGTTCGTAGAAGTTATTCAGCATTTTATTAAACACACACCATCATGCCTAGAAAACTCAGCTGTTTTAATAAGGGATAACCACAAATCGCATCTCAGTATTGAAGCCTTAAATTTGGCCAAACAAGCTGGAATAACAATGCTTGCACTCCATACTCAGACAAGTGCAAAATGCAGCCAATTTATGTGGGCTTAAAAGCCCCCTTTAAAGGTTATTATAATAGAGCTGTGGATTCATGGCAGATGAGACATCCTGGAAAGCAAACGGCTGTCTACAATGTTGCTGAGTGTAGGTCAGACATACACAAAAGCAATGACCAGTAAATATTGTGTCTTCCTTCAAAAAATACGAAATTTTTCCGTATAATCCAGATATATTTAAAGAAATTGACTTTATGCCATGATTTGTGACTGACACAGAGCAACCAGGGCCATCTCATTCTATAGCTACAGCTCCTGATGCACTTCAACCTGGTGATAATCTGGTTATTCCTTCTTAAGAGGTGGAGTCTGAGAATCCCTTATCTGATATGACACGGGCTGAGAATCCATCAATACTTGAAGCTGACAAACTTCTATTTGGAGAGATTCCTGCAGAAGATATCGAAGCCACACATGGTGCCAAAGATGTCGAAATTCCCAAAAGTAATCCAAACAAATCAGGTTCTACTTTGCTGTATGGCTCCTTCTGCGGAAGAAAGTTGTGCGAGTTCTCCTGGTGTTAAAACTAATTTCAAATTCTTAAGGAATTTATGGCTCCATTGAAGGTTGACCCATGGACTGAAAAGCACAAACCAAGAAAGCGCGGAAAAAGTATGGTGGCAACGGACACACCAGAAAAGAGCGAATAGTTGTTGCTGTTGTCGTATCCACATAAGATGAAGAATATCTCATGTGGAAAAATGGTTGCCAGAGCCTCGAAAGGTTGGACTTCTTCCAGTCCCGCTTCGATGAGGGGCCGGGAATCGAACCAGAGTCCTCGCGGTGTGCGGTCATGCGCTCAACCCAACACACCACGAAGACGACTGGATGGATCTACGCAGAGCTACCGAATAGAAAAAGATAAAAGAAAGAAAATTAACAGAAAACGTATTTATGCAACTAATTTTGCCTGACAAAAGAGGAAAAAGAACCCAAAATGGCTAGGATTGATTTAAAAACGAGAAGTGAGAAAGATGAGGAAGTAGCTAATTCTGATACGAGTGAATTTAATGGAGAACTAGATGAGGATGGGCTACCCTTAATAATAGAACATTTCAAAAAAATTGGCCACTCACCCCAAGAAGGGATTATATGCTTGTTTTACTGGATGCAAAAAAGTGAAAGTCTACTACGTCGCGAAGACCATGGAAGTCTTAAATACTAATAAATTCGGCACTTCGTTCATTAGACTCAAAGTCAAAGACAATTTTACATGCCCTTGGAACCTGACATTTCAGAAATTCCTATGAATGAGACAAAAATGATTCTCCCTCCGCCACAAATAAAGGGATCGTAATTAAAAATCTCAACTTCTGTGATCTCTGCCAATTTTTATATATAGTAATCTGATACTTACTTTTGATTTTATTAATTCTAAGACTGATGATGGAAATGCCTAATTAATTGTAAGTCATTATTTCCTAATTAGAGTTTGAACAATGAGTGCCATAAAGATAGTATATTTTATTTCCAAATAGTTTTTTTAATTTTCTTAATTTGGTGTAAGACGTTATCTTAATCGTTATTACCTATTATAGTCAACTTCACGAGTCTGATTAAAGTGTAACTTGGAATAAAACCTTTTCTGATTGTACTCAAGCATTTCTTATCATTAACCTACTCTATTAATTACACAAAATATGAGATAGGCGATAGGTATTATGTTTCATCATTGAACTTGTTCCATTGTTTCATTTTGTACACCACTGTGGACACCTTTCGTCTTTTTTTTGTTTTTCATTTTTTGTTGATTAATTAAGAAAGCATTTAATGATTGCTGACTAATTAAGAAACACATTAATTGAAAAAAACTATAAATGACATCTGATGCCTGATAAAGTTGCGTACATACTTGTAAAAAATTAGACTTCTCACTGTAAAAACGAAAGGTATATGAAACTTTTAATTTTTAGTGTTTCATTGTTGAACACTTGATCCTACACATAATATTATTAATACAAAACATAAATAAAATCGCCAGGTGCTCTAACGCTTTATGTTTTGAGTTTGGTACAGAACAATAATTTTAAGTTTATATAAGTTTATTAGCAATGTAATATTTCGTTTTTATATATTGTAATAATACCAATATGAAAATCTATATGTGGAAATATATTTAGGAATCACTTGGATCACACACATCATAACATTGGCATATATGAAGGATATGTATGGACTTCTTAATCAAAACAATTTTTTTATTTACAAATTTGGTGGACTTTGATGGGCGTAAACACAAGTAAGGTAAACTATCCAGCCTTCTCAATATTCCATATTACTGCTTAATAGACAAAAAGGAAGTTACGTCAACACCTGTGTAAAATGCATCAAGCATAATTAAATTCACATAAAAAGTTATGAAGGAGAGATTTAGTCACAACATAAATACCTCAGTTAGTTCCTGAATTAAAATTTCAAACCTAATTTATAATCAAAAAGTTTTTCCAGCTGAAAGTAAACAAAATTATTAATGTTTTCACAACACTATTTAGGATGTTATAGATGTTGATCGGTCTGGTAATATGTATTTGATTTGACATTACATTAATTTATTGGATCTTTGTAGCTTCCATTTTATTATTAAATTCACACCATAAGGGTTATTTATCTGACTGTCCATATTGACAGATTACGAAGATAAATAAATAGAGGGTGTTGTTGAAGTCATTTAGTCAGTAAAATATGTGAGAAGTAGGAAACAAAAAAGTAAAAGGTATTACTTTGTATTATATATAAATGTTTTATACTTAATATACAGATAAAAGTAAGTTTGATTTAAAGTAATTATCATGATCCTACATAACAAATGCAAACTTTAATAGCTTTAAAACTGTAATACTCTTATCAACTCTATATATGTTAATTCTTAGTTAACAAAATTAAAACATACACAAACTAATATAACTGTAATTTATGTAAATGTCTCATGGATTTTTTTCACTTTCTTGCGTAACAAACTAGTACTCAAACGATTGTTCTAATTCACATATTTAGAATTTAATGAAATATATAGCTTTTTAGAAATAATAGAGATATATTTATAATCTTCAACAATTAAAATTAAAAATATTAATATTGTGAATGCAGTTCATTAAAATTTACTTAGTTTCTGCACTGTACAGTCATGTAAGAAGTTCTAATGAGTCACATTCGCTGTAAGTAGTTTATTTGTTAGAGTAGTTTCTTAAAGTAGTCTTAAAAAAACTATAAAGTAGTCTTAGACAAAAAAAAATACAAAACAATCACACTGCTTCACACATATATATTTTGTAGAAATTTTCACCATGTTCATGTCTTTGACTTGGAATGTCTTCAAAGTGTGCACAGATTAAATTGAGATCTTAGTACCTAACTGTGACCATTGTTTCTTTTTGAAGCCAATATGATTTTTTACCGAAATTAATGAACATATCATTTCTGCCTTTCTATATATAAAAGTAAATTTTTTTCTTTGTATAAATATACTTTTAAAAACACTAAACGGACCAAAATACCTCTGTCGATTCAAATATATTTCTTTTGAATTTCGTGTGCCATGTGGAAGTCTGACAATTTTCCTTTCATAATTTATTGTTATACGGTTAAGGAGTTACCAGAATCGAATTAAATGCTGTTGACAAATATCCTGACATGAAATAATCTTTTGCATCATAAATATTCCCGATATCTAGTAGCATGCAGTAGGTTCATTATGCACACAGCTAACCATCACCACCCTTTCTTGGGCGTCCCACGGTGTGCAGGTAGTTTTGTTTCGATTATGACTCAGATGTCAAATTAGTTACATGCACCTGGTGTCTTGATGCACAGCTCCCTTCCTTAAACATTTCTGCTGTTTTATATAACAAAGTTCATATTATTCTATGAAATTTTGTTACAAACAATGGCTTATGTTGGTGATGATGGCCTAGCACAAATACTTCTTAAAGAATATTGAGAGGGTGGATCAACACTCAGTAGCCCAGATTCAAAATTTCCAAGTGAAATTTAGCACTCACCTGTGTGTGTGTCCATGCAGGTACGTGAGAAACAAAGAGAAGTGCCAACTTGGCATCGATTCTAAAAATCTCTGGTAGTGACTGGATTTTGATAAAGTTCCAACTAAGTATTCGTATTTTCATTACTTTTCTGGCTATTTACAGTTAAAAACTTTTGTTAAAAAGTAATATTTTTGTTACCAAAAGTTTCTAGCTGCAAAGATAATATGTCAATGTATAAACAATGAAGGATTTTTTTTCATTGCGTTTTATATTATCTGAAACATCTGCAACTGTAGTTTTATCAAAAGACTGTGACCACTTGAAATTCAAATACTTTGTTTTAAGCTTTTTCTTTCTAGTTTTCTCAATATCACGTATTGTTGAAATACTTAATCGATGCTTGTTGGCTAATTTATGACCAAAGTTCAGCATTTTTAGAATACTACGAGTTTTAATTTTTGTTGACAACCGATAATGTGTTATTTAATTAGTTAAGGTATTTTTATGGTTTTACATTTTTTATAATCATACTTGCATGACATGACATATTATTCGTAAGTGGCTAAAATAGTTGCCGTGCGAGTGACTGCAAAGATAGTACAAATGTTTGGGCAATAGTTCAGGGGTAGCAACCCATATGAAGTTGCCAGTGCATAGCTTTGTTTATATTGATATGGTGTATATTACACAATATAAAATAATTTTATATAAATACAACGTTAAACACAGCATGAAATTTTGCTATAATTTATTTCATCTTTTTTTTCAATCTTTCTAAAGGTCTTGCATTCTGATACATTTAAATAAAACCTAATTTAGAACTTAACTGAGGTGTTTACCTTATGATTGTTAAGAACTTTCAAATGTTAATTTTAATTTGATTGGTGCATTTCAACCATATCTGGGTGTGACTTCCTTTTCGTCTACTAAGCAGCAATAAGAATATTTATAATTTGTCTTACTTGTGTTTACACCCACTAAATTCCACCTAATTTCATTTATATTAAAGTAATAGAAAACTTTTGTTGACTTAAAAATGTATAAAAAAAATATATATACATATATTTATATATATATATATATATATATATATATATATATATATATATATATATATGTATATATATATATACATATATAAATATATATATATATATATATATATATATATATATATATATATATGTATAAAATACATTGGGTTGCAATGTGTATTTCATTTCAATGTTTCTAATTAAAAAGGTTCCAAAGAAAGGTACCTAAGCTAAAATTACTAATGGGGAAGGTGTAAACAGAATTGTATAATGTTCAAACATAAAAAAGATCAGTATTACATTTGGTTTGTGTTAAGCATTCAATGGATTCTATAAGGAGATAAACTAATAAATGTTGACTGAAAAAAGATTAAATCAGTAAAATAAGTTGCTCTTTTCATAAACAATCAATATAACGATTGTGCTGGAATTTAATTGAAACGTAAAGACTACAAAAATCAATATGAACAACGAATCAACTGAACGTATACTTTGGCCAATCTTTGTGTATCAGTATGTATTTGGAGTTTGCAGAAAAACTGTTGGCCCGATTCCTACCAGGCTTACATTATGGTTTTGGATATATTACAGCTCATTAATAATGGGAACATTCGTTGTGCTGCATATGGCTTCTAGTATTTTGATCTTAAACAACCAATATGCCTCTATGGCATTCAGGACACTTCAGATAATTCATGTTCTGAATTTAGTGTCCATTGATATAACATGTGACAGAAAAGTATGTGAAGGGTTGGTTTTGAGAATTAAAAAAAATAGATAATCTAACTTGGAAACTAACTTATATTATATATATATATATATATATATATATATATATATACATATATATACATATATATATATATATATATATATATATATATATATATATATATACATATATATACATATATATAAAAAACCAATGTCTCGCAAATATGAAACAGATTTATTTATTGAGCCTTTTAAAACCTCTACAACAAATTCTACTAATACTTAATTGCTGTACTACAGGTTACGTATGAATCTAATAAGAACATTTGGTGCTTTTTCTAGATGACATTTTCTTTAATTGAAAGTAAAATGCCAGTACCTAAAATTTTTTCAGATGTTTCAGAAGCTGAGAAATGTTCACACCGTTTTAAAGCAGTATGTTTCGCAAACTAGGATAAAAATATAAATCTATATAAATGTTTTCAAATAGTTCATGTGATTTATTACTTAACCAAATTAATAATTTCTACATTAAACTTTTCCTGAGCAAATTGTCTGTGACTATTTGACAGATAGAAGTACATATCAACTTAAAAAATGAATTGATGAACATGATAAGATTGCAATATAGTTGTGTTTCACCCAAAACATGAATATATAATTTTCATGATTAATCTCAGTAAGGCAAAAACCGAGTTCAAACTTATATTTACATCTAGACTTTTCTATATAAAGCAATCAAAATGAAAATGCAGCCTGTTTCAATTTATTCATTGGTTTTACTCTTACAATATACATAAGAGATTATTTCACTTTTTTCGCCCATAAATTTGATTGGGAAAAATAAAGTTGAAATGATTGTTGATTCAGCTTGTAGATTTATTGTCTGTACTTATAGATGAAATAATTTAAATAAGACTCATTTAGTTTTAAGGGAAAACATTTATTAATCATGTTCTCTTAAATTTACATCTTAGTCCAAAAAATCTTTTAAAAATAGAAATATTATTAAAATTATAGTGAAATAAAAATTAGCACACTTCCACAAAATTCTTTTTACAAAGTACATCATGTTTAATTTACACTAAAATACTATATGTGATCTGTAACTTATATGAGTTATTAATATCATCATGACAATACACATTTAATTAATTGAAACATTTTGAACATTCTAATGCTTCCATCTGTATGGTATAGTTCAAAGTGAATATTTACTAACTTGAGCTGTTTGAAATTGAAACTTGCCTTATTGATATAATAATTGATTTCGCAATTATGTTACTGCACTAACAATAACTTGAGTTTTTTGCATTTCTGTATGAAAAGTAACAGTTTTCATAAATAGTTTTCATAGTAATGCAAAAAACTCAAGTACTAAATACTAGTAAGAGAATAGAACAAAAACAAATGTGAGCATTGGCCACAGATTCTTATGAGGTCGTAAAAAGTTGTAAAAATTTACATGAATCAAGAAAATAATTTTATATTTTTCGATTGATAACCAAGCCTACTGTTTTAAGTCATAACCAAAAGAAGAAGATAACCAAATATTTGTTGGAAAAGGAAGAACTTTGATAAATATATGTGTATTGAAAAATTTACTTCTAAAACATTTATAAAAAAGCAACCAATAATGTGCTTATTCAAGCAGAAATTGGCATAAAAGTACGATATTTTGTGTGGATACAAGCATAAGAAGATTATTGTATTCAACTATTAGTGTTGGCTTCTACATAAGTTAAATTGAATGTTGGGAATTTTAGTACAAATCTCGGTTCAAAAATTAAAAAAAAGGCAAAGATATAGTATGTTTGTTTCTTCATCCCTAAGTATATAACATACTGAGCAATTGTAGTGGAAATACTAATTGTTCAATGGCTGGTAATTATGTTCACAGGATATTGCAAATTATTTTTAACAGATATTCTGCACAGTTATCTGTAGTTTCTGGTTATGAAGTATGTACAAATAGGAATGCAATAAACATGACACTCTAATTTTTTGAAGAAATTAAAAATCTTTCACTCACAAGAATAGTTACTAAATTCATTGTGTTCCATTTATAATGATTTTGTATAATTTCTTCAAATTATTTCAAATATTAGTTTTAATGAAATAGGACCAATAAAATTGTGGCAGAAAAATTCAGAAAGCCAAGTAGCAGTGAGGTGTCCAGCGTGAAGAGGCGAAGGACGGTGAATTCACCTACTCCATATAATGACAACATGTGACTGAGGTCTTCCATTTTAAACTGGAAACTATCCGCTGAAAAAAGATCTTATTTATAAGACTGCTCGCTAATAAAAGCTACATGTATTACAAAAAGAGGGTCAACTGTGTGTTCAAAAAGAAGAAAAATTTTTGCATGATAATTTTTTTTTGAAAAGAAAAACAATTCACTTTTCTTAGCGGACTGGGTTTTAGTCAGGATATGTAAATATTAATCTAAATTGTGTAATTTTAATAATTTATAGTATTACAAAATAAATCAGTCTGTAAACATTCACAACTAAGTGGACTTCTTATATACTTTCTCCAGTATTTGTGTTATTTATTCTTATTTATTTTGTCTGCGTCAATGTCCAAGTGGTATAAACACTCAAACCGTTATAAAAATTGCACGGGTTCAAAGAATCTCATATCATGATTTCAAAGCTTTAACCCTCATTATTTTAGACACTAACAGATATAAATAATTCAGTTCTATTCAAATCACTCCTTCTTGTGTTGGAGAAACATAGCCAAAACTTAATTTTTTAAAAAAATGAAAATTTTAGTCCATATCAGACCTGACATAATTTTAGTCTAGAACTATCCAAAAACAATTGATATATTTTGGCAAAGAAATCTATTTGCTGATTGCTTACGACAATTTGATGACATTTCTGTTTATTACAGTAAATTGTTTAAAACAAAATGTTTCAAGAAATTAAAAATCATGATGCTATTGGGCATACTTATTATACTTGCAAGTTACTTACCAACTTTTATCGTTAACAGCCTTGAAAACCAGAGCATTTTCTTCATAATTACATATTTCAGTATATTTACTAACAGAATGGAACTATTTCTAATGTGTCTACTTACATTTACTATTATCAAAATGTTAAAAGCGGTAAACGATTACCTGGAACGTATGAATCAAGAAATATTTCGTAATAATGCAAATCATTTAGTATTACCCAGAGTGGCAGACTGGGATGAATTATATGGGACTAGCCATTTTGATATTTCAGAAAATCCTGTTTGCATCTCAATTTTACCAAACATGTTAATTATAGTAAATGAAATATGCAGTACACTCAACAAAATGTTTAAATTGCAGGTACATTGGCACAATTTGAAATAAATGCAATATTTAGGGATGTTTTTTGTGTTGATTTAATCACTTCATTTCTACTTCAGGTACTTCAGCTTGTAGTGTCGACTTTTCTTTCATCTGTTAATGGTATTCAATTAGTTTTGGACTTGTATATGCATGATGTAAGTAACAGTGATATTACAGATATTGTTTAAATGTCAAAACTGTCTATAATAATAATTGTATTTCTTTAAGTGACTCTACTATCTTTACAACTTTTCAGCAACTATGGTCACTAGAAATGATTAAATTTATTCTACGGCTGACAATTAGTGTTGCTGTTTTAACTGTTGTCTGCACCTTCAGTGAGATGTTGGTTATGGAATTTCGCAAACTGAGAATAATCATTACAAAACTGAGACTTTCGCCTCAAATGTGTAAGTATTTATTAATGTACCTTCAAGACGTTAATTTTAAATTATATTAATAGCATACATCACCTCGTATTATTTGAAAATAAATGGTGTTATCTAGGTTCGAATTTGTAAATAATTCATACTGAACCTAATTTCTTTACTAATTTAGAAATTTTATCTCACATATGAATATGAAAATGTCGAAAATTATTTGTAGCATTTGATGAAATTATTTTTCTAGTATTCATTCGCATTTCAAACAATTGAAGTATATGAGTTTAGGTTTCGCACAGAAATTGTCTTTCACTTTTCAATACCAGTCAGTTTTTTGAGCTTTGGGACTTTGCGACTATTATTCTCCATACCAACCCAAAACTTTTTTTTTTTATTTAATCTCTTTCGATAATAATAAGACCTACAAAAAACTTTGTTTAAGTGATAAGAGCCTAAGTGACATGATATCATGTCATTTTGAATAGGTAGGTTACCATATAATCTACCATCAGATATATAGACAATCTATCTGCATAAATCTGTTTATAACAAGCAGGTATAGCTCAGTGGCAGATAAACTTGTTCTGATTAGTACTGAAATAATATTTATTTTTCTATGACTTAATCTCATGAACCAATCAAACAATTGTCTAAAAAAAAAAAAATTAGAAAAAATAAAAAAAAAATTAAAAAATGCCCGTGTACAGCACATAACTGGTATTTGACCTTCTGGTCTTATGATTTAACCCAGTCTGGGAAAAATCCACCCCTTCAAGTCGTCAGCCAGCGAAGAGGTGGCAAAAACCCAGACTCTTGCTTGGCACAACGGGCGGCACCGAGTCCGCCCGCCCAACCACAGCCTAGTTAGGCCTGGCCTAAGGCCCTAATAAATTATGAACAAATCAGCCAGTTCAGGTGAAATTAATAAGTGTTACATCCGTGGCTGTATAAAAATAGACAAAGTGAGTAACATAGCTACACACATATGGAGCATCATCCCTATTTCTTATCACGTATTCACTAAATGCATAAACTCTTGTGGTCCTATTATCCATTTAAAAATAAATAGTAAAACCAAATATTTCATTCGTATTCAACTAAAGTGAAATCCAAAGAGGATTTATAAAAGAAGCTAATATATAGGTAGTTTATTGTTTGCAATATTTTCTTGTAAATATATATTCTCTTGTAAACACGGTACGACAGACACCTGCTGCTCCACGTGACACTAAATCAAAGCAGATACAAGTCACTTATAAATAATGTGTACAGAATTTTACTAAAGTAACCCCAAGCTATTTTGAATACATGTGTCCGCTGGTGAAATCTAAACAACTCAATCTGGTTTGATAAATAAGCAGAAAAAGTTACCTCGATCACTTAAAGGAATGTCGTGTATCAGAAATAACCTTAAAATTACTAAAATCTCATAAGCAAAACTATTTCAAGTCATATTTATTGTGGGACCAAAATAAAGAGAATAAAATATCATTTTCAAAAATGTGTAGCTCAGTGTGGACAAAATAAAACTGCAATGCAATAAAGCCGCAAGACAAACTGACATTAACACTCTCCTAACCACTAACTATTATTTATTTTTAAACCTTTCTTATTACTAATATAGTAGTGTAAATATGTATTAAGGGTTATATTTGCTCACTGAGAAAAATCACAGTAATTTTACTTTCTTATTCAATACATAAATATTTCATGTTATACTTAACTTCGGCCAGCAAAGAAATCAACTTGACCCTTTCAAATATTAAGAAATTCCTTTGCTAGGCATTGATACTTATCTAATCGAAATGAGTTTTATATCAAAATCAGTAATTGAGGGGATTGGGTCATCTTGTTTCTCCTCCGAGTTGACTCCTTCACGCTCCTCTGCCCCGAGCGTACTCAACATATTTTGATTTGTTAGTTAATAATACTATTATTTATAAAGTTATATCAATCTAAAAAAAATGTAGATTTGTCACGATTCAGTGACAAGTTAATCTAACTGATATCTAAGTCCAAATTAGTAAATTGCTTTTGTCACTGCGTCTGGATGGTCTCTGATTATTTCTACTATAAGCAATTCATCAAACTGATTATATTGATCATTAAAGTTAATTAGCGAATACCACATCATGGGATATGTAGAAAAGAAATTGATACATGCAATGTTCGAAGCGGCAAATAACATTTCATATATTTTCAAAAAGTAATTAACGATTGCATTTTTTATTTAATTTTTCGAACGTCAGGTTTTGGAACATAAAAACTACTGCACGAACGACAAGTTGACTTAAGAGAATTTAAATTCTAATTTTTAGACTATGTATTATCACATAGTATTTGAGTATTTAACTAATTTAGTTTAGCCAGGTTTGTACATTAAAGAAAAAAATTGAGAGTATTTTCCGGCAGTCTTATGCATATTGCTCTCCTATCCAAATTGAAATAGTAAGCTGTGTGGCAATAAATGTTTAATTCAAATTGTTCAAATTTATAACGCTTATTAATTTGTATATTTACATATACATACGGCTTGTAGATTTATAGATTTATGTGAATATTTTTTCATTGTACATAATTTAATTGTACTTTTGAGTCTGTGTAAACAAATATTCTCCTCCATTTTTTTTGGGTGATTAACATATTCCTATTATATAAGGTCCTTCACTTGATAATTCATTGGCAAAGCTTGAAGAAATCATTCATCGGGGCAACGGCGGAACTTTCACAGTGTGTCAGCTCTTCGACCTGCGAATATCATTGCTGCCTAGTTTCTTCAATCTTGTTATTACATACATTATTGTAGTTGTTCAGTTAATAGGTTTGAGCTCGAGTGAATAAATTGAATTTTTGTAATTATTAGTGATATGTTTATTTTAACTTTTTATTGATATATTGTAACCACATTTCATTAATTCTTTATTATTCCTGGTTAATTCATACCTATAGTTTTAAACTTTCTCCTTTTTTGATCTACATAATATCATGAACAATATTTCACTCAATAAAGGTTTTCATTATGCATTATTTCACTTATGACTTCTGATTATGTATTGGTGAACGATATTTAAAATTATTTTGATAAAAAATACATTTTTCCATTATTTATTATGTATATTATGATGTTCAAAAGTGAAGTGTTGGTATTATGTTAACATTTATTTTTTAAATTATTTTACTTTTTAAATTTTTTTATTTATAATTTTAAGACTAGCAAACAATAGTTTTGTAGACTAGCAAAATAAAATAAATTGTAAATTATAATCATTTTTACCCTAACAGTAGAAGATAAAGAGAGAGGCAACAGTTTATAGTTGAAGCATTATAAAGACATAATTCTACATGATTAGTCATGTAAAATCAAATGTTAGTAGGTTTTTGTTTTCACACCAAGTTTATAATAAAACGCTATAA
Source organism: Druceiella hillmani (assembly GCA_039881145.1). Taxonomy (NCBI): domain Eukaryota; kingdom Metazoa; phylum Arthropoda; class Insecta; order Lepidoptera; family Hepialidae; genus Druceiella; species Druceiella hillmani. The sequence goes on from JAYKKI010000036.1 coordinate 23,154,998, forward strand.
AAATTAATAAAAAAGTACTTATAATATCCACAAAATTGTCATATTTTTACAGTTTTCCCAAACATATGTATCACATTTAAATAATTGTTTGCGTCAAATTGGTGGAATGAGTGTACTTTAAATACGGAACAGACAAACATTCTAGCTACAAAGATTATGAGAGTTGTCTTTACTTATTGAGGTTTCTGCACCTTGAGATTTAACAAGTGCAAAAATCTTCCTTATTTCATAAGCTGTTTCTATAGAACATTTGTATCTTTAATGTCAGTAGAGAATATTTATTAATTTTATACAGAGATTAAGAATTGAATGCTATATTTGTAGGGAAACTGAAAAAAAAATGTGATTATGACATCTTTAGCGTTCAGCCTCAGACAATAAATATATAAGATTTAGATTAATACTTATTTTCCAATTATTAAATATAATTATATCCAAAATTGAACATTAATTTATTACAAGAATACATCCTTTAGGTAAGTTGAATAACTTGCATGACATGTCCTTTTTAACAAGTCAATTTGACAAAATGGTTTTGAATTTCCAAATGATTCATTAATTTTCTGTCAATAACTTCACAAGGATGCTAGTATATGATCCACAGTAATGATAAAAAGATCATTAGGGTTTTTTACATAGCGAATTGTTTTATTATTTTCCAATTGCATTACAGCAAAAGCTTATTCTAAGTCTGATTAAGATTAAAGCTTTTACTTATATTCCAAGTAGTTATTTCCAATATGTAATATGTCATGATTAGTAGGTAGTCTTGCAAGATATAATTTTGCATTCACAATTTAATTTTTGACCAAATAAAATTATTTACAACAATAAATGTAAGTTTTTTATTTTGAAATACGTCGTATAAAGATACATTTTTACACTGAAATATTCCAGAAAAACAATCATGACAATGAGATTTTAACTGTAGCAAATTAGAGTTGTAGAATCATGTTTACGTTAAATACGTAAATATATTTACAGATCTACATTAACAAGATATATGAATGTCTCAAAAGAAGTAGCCCAATATATATTTACTAAGCAATTAAAAGGTACAATAGGACTTACTCATTTTTGGATCAAATAGTAAAATTACTACTAAAGTAGTAAAAAGAAGTTAGAAATCTCAAGGGTAACAAATTACAAAATCTATCCGTTTTCGCTAGTAAAATTTACCAAGTTACTTTGATAATTTATTTCATATTAGTACTATTTATTTTAAATACAAAATGAACAGAGGCAAGCATGTGTTTTACTTCTTTTTGTGTATACTTTTGTTTTCTTTGTTTTTTCCCTTAGTATCAGATATAATACTTATCTGGCTGGGCGTTTGTGTGAAAAATTTCTATTGGGTTCTTACAAAATTATTTGTAGTATTTGATGAATAGATCAATATTAATTGATTTGAGTAATAATATTAAAGACTGTTTAAACAGTGGCGGCGCTAGGAGTCGGCGACGTCGGCCACCGCCGACGACCTCGCGCCTGAGGGGCCTCGCAGAAAAACTAGTTACCTATTTATTTTCGTTTCGCCAATCATCCTGGCTTAGGTAGCCGACCCCGAACAATTCGGGAAAAAAGCTAAGCAGACGATAATGAATTTTATTATTTAACACGTGCCCGATGGAAGTGAGTACCTAGTAGGTACTTTACGGGTATTCAGAATCGTCTGTCTGGCAACACTATGAAATGAAAGTTTCCCCCTAATGAGCGTTCTCACACACACTGCCCGACACAATATCTGTATTGGGTGAAAATGTTTGTAAGTAATGTGTATGGCATTTATCATTTATTTATTTATTGAATTCATGGGTGCAAGTAAACCCGTGAATGCAATAAATAAATCAGTTATACGTGCAAAAGATCTTAATTTAGCACATATACAAACATAATGTGTGTGTGCTCTTCATTATGAGCGTCCGATACCGATATCGTATTATCGGGAAGTATGAAAACGCTCAATTTCTCGCACGGCGCATGAGACTCTGGAAGGGAAATCCCCGTGTTGTTTAGTTTATTTATCTATATTTCATTTTTCTGTGAGAGTAATTTTCTTCATACGGCAACTCGCAGACTCGCAAGCACAAAGTTTCTTTTTATTGTATTGTAAAGTCAACATCCCGACGTTCAAATGCACAGATCTAGTGGATAAAAGTTTCACGTTATTTGTTATTAATTTCATACCTAATGTTAAGGTAAGTCAACATCAACTTTTTAACGACTTTAACGAAATTATTTCGTCAAAATCAATAGTATATCTTTTATAAGTCGTAAATACTCGTAATATTAACCAAGAAATAGGTTTGATTTTATATTTACCTAGGTAAGTAAAGTACCTACCTACCTACTTATTAAAATATAGGTCATCTATTTCTCCATAGAAACCGAAATAGAAAAGTGAATAGGTACCTACCTACTTATTTTGAAACCTGCGCTAGTGTTTTTTCTCGAGATAATAGAAATATTTCGCCTCTCGATTAATGCCTTCGAGTATGTTTTGTATGCGTCAAAATTCGTAACAATTATTTTTACAGAGTTCTTTTTTAATAGGTACCTACATCTCATGCGGTGTTCCTACAATAAGTACAAAATAATGTGAATGAATAGGTACCTACAACAAATTATTTCACTTCTCCATAGAAAGACCTTGCTTATAACAAGTTGCTCCTGCATTACGTATTTAACAAAATAAGTAGGTAGGTAGGTACCTACTTACCTTCTATTATATATATTTATCCAAATGTATTTATTTATAAGATATATTTATTTATCCAAATGTTTATATTACAATTAGAATCATGCTTACAGTGACGGTCAGCACAGCTTCCGCTGAGAGAAGCTTCTCAAAGTTGAAATTGATAAAAACCTATTTGAGAAGCACGATGAGCCAAGACAGACTATCCGCGTTATCAGTTCTGTCAATCGAAGCTGAAATAGCGGCTAGATTTAACTACGACACAATCCTGAAAAAATTCAGTGAGGCTAAAAGCTGAAAAGTCCGACTATTTTAATTTCTATGTGTGTAATTATTTTGTGTCATCATTTTATTAACAACAAAACTCGTTATACTCACAAATTATTTTATAATTTGGCTCACTTAATTTAACGGTTTTTTTCACTGCGAAGTAAAGAGGCCTTGCGAAATTGATGTTGCCGACGTACACATCTGGTCTAGCGCCGCCACTGCATACGGAATAACACCTTACTCTGTTGTGGCTTGTACCGAGCACCTGTTGGTTCATCCTTGATATGAAACACCCATTTGCAGCCTATTGATTTGATATATTGAGGCTTTCTTGCTAGTCTCTATGTTTTATTAAAGTGATGAAATTCTAGTTCTTGTGTTATCAACATCGTCCAATTCTCAGAGTCAGATGATTTCACTGTTGTATGTGGTGAAACAAATCTTCGTTATAATGTAAGTTTTCTGTGACTGTCTTAGGTTATGTTGGTTTACTTCTTGACTCTATTGTTATGTTGAAAGCTATTGAACCTTCTGTTCTTGTGTTTAATGAATACTTAAAACAGGCCCATATGGAGGCGTGTTTTTTCCGCCATAATCGTCATGCATATCTGTCGACTCTAATGTGTTTTGGGGGCCTTTCAAAAAGCATGATTATTCTGCTCTCGCCTTAGCTCTGTTATATTTACTGTAAATACTTTTTTTTGACGGTGGGTTCCAAGAATACTGGTACTTTTTATAACTGTTCTCGAGTTGGGTAACAAAAATCGGTACCTTTTGAGTCTTCACAGGACCTGACGAAAGTCACCTTCCTTGCTTTGGGGTTCAATTCTTTTTGTTTCACTACTTTCCCTTTACTAATTTTTCTAATATTAGTTAATGTTATATAAACAAAATTTTCTCAACTCAATGGTGAATTATTAATTTTGAAAATAGGGAACAAATCAAGATAGAGGTTGTTCCAAAATTTATTGTAGTGAAAATGTTCGATAAATCAAACGAACAAAATTTAAAGCTGGCATACAACTAAATTATGTGCACACAATATGTTACAAACTGTTATTTTCTGTGGTATGTTTGACATATATTTAAACAAAAAACTAAACTATTACAAATATGGGACTGCAAATCAACAATAGGCAAATATTATCATCTCGTTTCAGCTTCTCTATTACATGCTGAAAGTATTTATAAACCTGTTATTATCAATATATTATATTATAAAGCAGGTAATGTCGATTTTAATAATGGTTACACAGAAGTGTACAGAAACAAGAAGCATAAATATATATATATATATATATATGCTTCTTGTTATATATATATATATATATATATTTGTAAATTAGTACACATCATTATGTCAGATATTTGCAATAACGGAAATATATCCTCACATGACTAAAATTTTGTTCAAAATAATTGTTATATTTAGAAATAATAATATTTTTTATAATGTTTTACACTTTCATTTTTCTTAAGGTATTTTTCAAATTCATTTGAAATTGTTTCTAGTTTTTCCTAAATTATATCGTCATCTACATACTATCACACATTTTGCACCTAATGTTCATTAGCGTGATTTGTTCCATTATGAACAAGTTCAATAAGAAAAGCTTAAAACAGGGATCACCATTCACCAATTAATGACAATTTGCAATTTTGGTGAGTGCACTGTTCATTGTCCTAATTTAATTACTAATGCTCATTATTTTGATAACATAGCTCCTGTTGTATTTACAACAATTAATAATAGAAACAAAATTAAATGAAACTATGAGTATTATTATTAAATGAAACTATGAGTATAAGATGTAGTATTATTTCTACTTTCTTTAATTTCTTTACCACAACAGGTCAATCTTTGCTAATATCCCACCTGAAGATGTTGTAATACAACGAAACCTAGGTCGTGGTAAAGAAATTAAAGAAAGTAGAAATAATACTACATCACGTAGTTTCATTTAATTTTGAATAATGAATTGCTACAAAATTAAAGCCAAATATTTTTTTTAATATTCATTGCTTTCATATGTAAGTTACGACACTTTAACAATTTTACAAATACATTTATAATTCAAAATTCTTTCAGTAATTTTAGTGATAACCCTAATTTAATAAACATTTCTCCTGCTGACAATATATCTAGTCATGTAGCCAAGTTCACTACTCCCCGATAGCAGCATCTGGCTGGCACAAACCAGCTGTCTACTTGCATCAACTAACTTAAGATCTATTTCCTGCAATTCTATTTTCTTTAGTCTAGTTACAATCAAATACATATCTTGCTAACCAGCTAACTATACCAGCACTTTATCTATGGGTCAATATATCAAGGCCTCAGAAAATTAGAGTTTAAAGCATTCTTTTATTGAACCCTATAAAATATTTTATGTTCACTTAGGTATTAACAATTTGCGCTATAATTGAAATGCAGCACACAAATAAAGTTTTATTATCCATTGCATATCTCATAACAAAATATATAACTTCCTTCCTCGGAATAAGTATGAAGTATTTTCATTGTTTCAGAGAGCTACAGAATCATTTTTATTTCTTGCAATCATTTACAAGAGATAACAGTTAACAAATTCCATAAATTTTCCAAATCATACACGAGAATACTCAGGAGGTTCCTAAACCCTTTTGATAAGAGATCTTCACTTGAGACCCATCTAAATTAACCCTAGCCTAATGAATTATAAATACTACCTCAAAAGTTTAGGGCATGTTTACATTTATGAGGAACACCAGCATTTTTGCCAAATTTACTCTGAATTCTGGGAATACATAGTATAATTATTTTCATAAAAAAATAGATTAAATCTTCACCTATAAATCATGTTGAATATTTTTCATTGGTATCATAAAATGGAACAAGTTTAGAGAATTCATTGCAAATCATTATATCTTAATTTGAAATAGGAAAGAAAGCAGTAAAATACTCATTTTCTCTTTTTTATTTTGTATAGAAAACAATTTAAATTGACGCAATGGTAAAATTGAAAAATAAAAATATTTAATCAACGAAAATATAGAAACGAAATTGTACGTTTATAACGGCGGCTAGTTATTCATTATGTGCCAAGATGCACTCGTGTTCAGTTGTATATAATGGCCACTCTGAATAAAAATATCCACGATCTCAGCTACACTATGTAATGATTGACCATTCCTAATTAAGGTAAACACATGAAAATTGAATAATTTATTTAATAATGACTACTAATTTAAACTTTAACAGTTAAATGATGCTTACATAATAGACTATATATATATATATTTATAAATACATATATAAATATATATATATATGTATACATATATATATGTATATATATATATATATATATATATATATATATATATATATATATATATATATATACTCTCATATATGTGTTTGTTTTATAATTACATTATCGACGTAATTAATAATGCTTAGAGTTTGTTAGTTAAAACTAATTCTTCCTATTTATTTTAGACAACCCGCCAAATTGGACATTAAAAAAGCGATTGTGTAAAGGCAGAAAAAATGGACAATTGGCAAGATTGTTAGATATTTATTATTTTATACTTTTGTTAGGGCTCCATACTTCAAAAGGAAAAACAGAACTGTTATAAAATTATCCCGCGTTTGCACATTTGTCTGTTATAGCCATTGTTCTCAGAAACCACTTGCAAAAGTTTAAATTTGTCACAGTAGTAAACATGTTAACCTGCACCACGCAATCACATATTTGAGTTCACTAGTACAGATTACACTCAAATATATTGATACAAAAATTTCCGTGGAGGAAAGTAAAATCTCTGGAAACTTTTTTAAATTATATCTATTCTGTAAGTTATCGTTTGAAACGGTTAGTTGTAAGGTTTTTTCATAATTTTAGGTATTAGAACTTCGGGGACATCCTAAAAAATATGTGTCCCACCCCGACTCAAGGACTACTGAACCTTAAAATTATGGAAAATTGGGATTTTAGAAGCTCACGTTAATACTATAGGAAAAATATAATAAAGATTCTTGTTGTCATAATTTTTTAAATGTACTTACACCATTTTTTTATGCCAATGAAAAAGACTTGTTGACGAGTTTTTATATATTTCTATTTTTCCATTTATATTTTTCTATATTTACACCTTATGATTTTTTATAAAATTTGCTATAAAATGAAATTTGACTGTAAAAGTCAAGTTTTTCAGAATTCATGCAACATAGAAACTTGAAACTGACATAGTAATACATCCTATTAAGCCCTATAATTAGTTTTTTCAAAATATTCACATGGAAATGAAAGGGGGGTAAATAAAAGCCTTAAATTTTCTATATAATATGGATAAAATTTAATTATTTACATTTCACAAGATATTCTAGAAAATATGCAAAAATATGTATTTTACTGAAAATCTCCGAAACTACAGAACCAAAAATAATAAAAAAAGACAGCGTCGCTAAAATCTGATCAGGAGATTACAGAAAAACTATAAAGATTATCCTAGATCTTATACTTTTTGAAATATAAATGATGTTTTAAACAATTAAACAAGATATCCATAATGTGATGAAACATAAATATTTGTAAATAGTTTAATTGAAATACCATGTATTCTTAAGTGTTTGTAACTACCTATGTATGAAAACTCAATGTACGGAGCCTTTGTAGGGCAAGTTTTACTCGCGCTTGACAGGTTTTCAGGCAAATATGTGTGCATGATGTGTGCATGATAATTTTAAACTATTTTTGCCATAGTCAGTCTAGCGTTATATTGAACTTAAATTAATATGTTTAATCTCGCCATCATTCACTTCAATCTCATTATGACTAGTTTCGATTTCATTCCAATAATTTTTTTAAATTGAAAGGTAAAAGAACAGAATATATTAATTATTTATTAGAACGGTTTACAATTATTAGTAGACACAATTATCTGTACGATTGCAGTATATTACACATACGTATTGCAAAAGAATAGAGAATAGGCTTGTATTAAAATTTGACTCTTATTTGCGATACGTGTTGTGAGAACTTTGATTTACACGTAACATGGAAATGTCAGATAAAAGGACATTAACCAAGAAGCTGTTGCTGTAATAGTGTCTATAGGTTATGGTTTAAAACAGTTAAATACAGTTTTATGCCCTGTCGATTATCCACCCATGTCTACGATTGCCTATCTCTTATAATGATACAAAATAGATTCACAAGAAGAAGCAAAATATGCAGAATCCATTGGCAGTGTAAATAAAACGATGTACCAATGATCTTTATAGTAGCGAATAATAAACTGACCTATGGAACCAATTATACTTTTGCCAATATATTACAACTTTAGGTTACCATACTAAAAAGGTTATTTATTTAGGAATAAAAGATACATACTGTCTTACTTGTTCTTGTTCATATAAAAAAGGTATTGAGGCTCCAGAACATTCTTGTTTTAAAAATTATACGGGCCCTTCAACTAAAATAGAGGCAGCCAGTACTGTGAGTGGATTTGAAAAATCTCTTGCTGAAAATGTTCTCATTTATTCACAATTGATTGCAGATGAACACTCAAGCAACTTATTCCACTTTAAGAAATTCTCCTCCTTATAAAAATGTCACCGTAGGTAAAATAGAAAACAAAAACCATCAATTGCGTAATTATTGGAAATTCTTATTTGCAATTGCATTTAACACAGCCAATTTATTGACAACACGGAAGCTCGTCAAGGATAATTACTTGAGAGTGCACTGGGGTGTAAATTTGTCCATATAATATTGGAATAGTAAAAATATACAATTTGTTGAAATATTTGATAATATAAAAAGAGATATTAATAATGGGCCCTATTGCATATCTGGCGATCATTATAACAGTTTATTACAGATTTTTTGCTATCCAGATCATTAAAATTAAGAGATCATTCATTACATTCCATTAGTGTTAAATTTAAAGACGATCAGAATAAAAGTTTGTCATGTCAGGTCCGTACACTTTTATTTATTTATAAACTTTGATGAACAGTTATCTGGCGAACTTATTGCTACATGAACAATCTCTTTCAGTTAACCAGAGTTAGAGTGTAATAAAAACATAATGGGTTAAGCATAAACCTACATATTATAAACAATATGTGAAAGATAAAAAAATGAAAACCTAAAAAAGAGACAAAAAAGATAGACAGAAAACCACACACTACAATAATATTCAAAAGATAAAATAATAGAAACCAAAAAAGAGACCAAAGAAAACAAAAATCTAATTTGATAGGTGTGATGGGGTTTTAGATTTGGATTGAGGTGAAGGATGCGTAATGAAATGAGTTAAAGGAGGTTAGATCTGAAAAGAAATAGAATTTTTAATTTATTGAATTGCAAATAAATTAAATCGCAAATTTATTGAAACTATGACACAAAAATTTTACCAAGCTACATTTAAATTAAAAATTTATGTAAAATTAAGTTTCCAACCTGGTCTGTCTGTTTTCCAGAAACTACTGAACCGATTTAGTTTTTGTTTTCCCACCTAATTAATTCACTTTGTTCTACATTAAGTACGATTCACTTCAATAGATTACTTCAGTAGTTTCTGGAAAACAGACAGACCAGGTTCGAAACTTAATTTTACATAAATTTTTAATTTAAATGTAGCTTGGTAAAATTTTGTGTCATAGTTTCAATAAAATTGCGATTTAATTTATTTGCAATTCAATTAATTAAAAAAATTCTATTTCTTTTCATATCTAAACTCCTTTAATTCATTTCATTACGCATCCTTCGCCTCAATCCAGATCTAAAACCCCGTCACACCTATCAAATTAGATTTTTGTTTTCTTTGGTCTCTTTTTTTGGTTTCTATTATTTTATCTTTTGAATATTATTGTAATGTGTGGTTTTCTGTCTATCTTTTTTGTCTCTTTTTTAGGTTTTCAATATAACTGAATAACAATTTACTGCATGCTTAAAAATTTATTCATTATTTATCACACATGATCAGCAGGGAAAGATACTGCTGTGAAAAAAAAAGTGAGAACAGATTAAGCGCTATATCTATATCACTTTCTTGTACAGCAGTTGTTCATATAAGATGAATGGTCTGTAAAGTGCTTTAATAATGCAATTACACTAGGCTAAAATCATAAAATATTATTATAAAGTATAGAAAAGGACAAACCAATGGGATATAAGAAAGATGAACACGGATTTTAAAATTTCACATTAATATTGAAGGAAAGCAATATTGCGGTAACTAACTATAAAATATGTTTCGAAATAAATAAAGTTATGTGTTTTATCCAACCACTTTATTCCATACTATCGAAAATAATTTCTTTTAACTTAATATATACTTAAGTTTCGTATTGGTACTTCATCAATTCAAATTATTGAAATATTACACATCCTAAACAGAGACCCTTAAAGAGAAAAATGATAACTTTATAAAGACATGTTAAGTAGTTATTGAGTAAAGCACACACTGGTGAACAGACAGACAAAAATGTCAAAAACCATTACAATACTTTAATTTCTTAAACGTCCTATCAATAATAAAATAATGGAAATACTCATGTGCACATGCAAAGAGATAATCTACTATCGCTATTAGAACCTACATTAAATTCTAATATTTAATGAACAATTGTAATTCCATCGAAAGTAAGATTAAATGCTTCATATAAAGCAAAAAATATTTTCATCCAATTTACACATTTTGTTTAACTAAATAGTTTGCTTAGAAAGGATAAACATAATGTGAAGAAATGTCATTACAGCATATTGTTACCGATCATTACATATAAGATACAGACCAAAAATGGGACTAAAAAGTAGTTTTTAAAGTTGCGTGATTCTAATAAATAGAGAAGGACTTTGAGATAGTTCATTCGAGACAAATAAACAATATATAGATAAAAATTAATCTTTCAGTTATCTTTATATACATTTTGTTTCTGATTTCACAGATATCGGTAACCTTCTACAATATAAGAAAAATATGGAAAAGATGACTTTAAATTTTCCAAGAATACATATTTCGTAAAAAAAGACAAATTAGCATAAGTAATTTGAGAAAAGAAATCTTCTATGGCAGCTATTGATTAAGTTGAATCAGCACAAATGCATAACTGATCAATGCGGTTAGGATGCTATAAAACAATGTATAATCCAATTTGACATGGTCATGCGCCGTAAACACTAAAGTCTGATGTTGTACTATGGAGCCAAATTCGTAAAGAGTGCTCGATGCATTGAAGCCTGTAATTTTAAGAACATAAATTTAATTAAAATTATATATATATATATATTATATATTACCTGTATCAAATATAATATTCAGTGGAAAACATTTTAAGCAGTTTTTCTAACTTTTCTGTATACTGGACGAGTCTTTTTGAACTGAAGTTAACCTTTCTTAAAATTTAAACTCGATGCTATTATTTAATCAAACTGTTGTGTACTGTTTTTGATTCAAAAACAGCATACAAAGCAAATCTGTAATATATTTCATATTGATCAGATTGTTTTAATTATAATAGATTTTTGTAAATATACTGTATGCAAAATTATAATGTAGACTTTATCTTTAAATGCTAATTATTAAGTATTGGTGTTACTGATAAAAGAAAATTATAAAATAAAATATTCTATTATAAAATCAAATTAAAATTCACAATTCTGATACTCACCATAGGAATTAATGACACAAGCGCTGTCAATTGTCGATGACAAGTAGAACTTGAGTCTTTGCACAACTACAGCCTCTCTCAAGACCAAAAATAATAATAAAATTCCATGCAAAAAGCGAATGATGTATGATGTCACAATGCTCCATTCATCAAGTATTATGTTCTGTGAAAGTATGAGGTTGATTAATTAAAAGAAGTATTAACTTTGAAAATTTAAAACCTTTTGCGGAGGTTCATGCCAACCCAATGAACTTCACTTTATTGTCTCTTCGTTAGACTAAAATAAAATTTACATTCATGGGATTTGAATAAAAGTGATAAATAAGTTACTAAGATCAACTTTGAATGTATACTCTTGAAATATTAGATAACACTGAAAGTTTTAATGTATTGAAAAGTGTTCGCCTCCGAGCAGCATCAAAACATTAAATTATAATTTTCAAAATACCACTTTTTGATTGAGATATATACACAGTGTCCGGGAATAAATATTGGACAAAGAAAGAAATTATTCCTTGACTGAAAAATATTTTATTGTCTTGAAATCAAATTTAAAAGATGACTTTCATTTTTAGAAAATTGAAAATAATATTCATAGTTATTTATCATCTTGTTCGTTTCCACAATACTCATGCACATTGGTCAGTACCGCTAGAAGGGAACAATCTGTGAACAGTTGCGAAGACATCGCCACTACGGGTAAATACCACATTCCGGGCAAGCATTGGGTATGTTAAAAAGAGTTATGTGTATAATTTTTTTTGCACTCAATAAGAATAAAAGTGTGTTTCATATTTTACTTCAATGAAAATTTATTCCTTTATAGCCAAGGAATGGCATCTTTGTTTGTTCGACATCTATATATATATATATATAAATATGTGTGTGTACGCATATGTATAGGTATATATATATATATATATATGTATATATGTACAAACACACACATAAATCTTGTATGTATATCAATTATGAAGCTATTTTTATTAAGTAATTTTATGAGCAACATGAATATTGTATATTTGTGGCAGAATGAAATCAGCGCATGAGATTTTTAATGCAATGATATTTCATTATTTTTGCTGCAATCTTAGTCTACAAGAATGTTTCTCCACCAATCAAATTGCATTCTACGATGAATACCATTCCCCATATTATTTCCAACCAGTTTGGTTTAACAAAACTCACTTCAATGATGATACTGAAAAGGAGGTTACACAACAATAACAAACAAATTCGCAATGTTATCCGGGTCATGTTAAAAATAGATAAAAGGACTATTGTGAACAAGTACAAACTAATTTGACCTTTCACACATGAGAAGGACGCTCAAAATTATTTATGTGGTATCCCGAAAAGAGCTGTCACCAAAGTATTAAACGAAAGAGGTTTTTCCTAGGTTTTTATGAAACCCTAAAGAAGAAAGTACAAAACATCGAATATTTAATAAAAATAACATCTCAAAATAAAATTTTCATTAATGTTGGTTTAAATTACTTTGAAAGTCATAATAAGTACATTATTTATGGAGAAAACAAAACTGTGGAACTAATGAAATGTTCAAGAATTTGATTACAATTGGTAATCGAGCTGTTGGCGAGATTTTTAAAGGTAGTGTCAAGTAATATCGCTTTGCTATTTGGGGCTTATGCAAAGAATATTTTACTGCAATACCTAGAAAAATATCCGGTGGAACTGTTTGTTTCTATTTTTGGAAGGTTTTAAAACCATATCGTTTAATTTTTCAAGTAAGAGATTTCAATTCAGAATTAACGAATATTAAAATATTATGGTAATATAAATTTTATTTTCAAGAATTTAATTTTTTTTTAAATTTGTTTCAGTAATTATATAATTATAATCTGGGAGATCTTATTTTACTTTTACCGAAGAAATTAACTTTTCTAATTACATTGATTTTTATAAGATTGTTGCTTTATTGATCTGCAGCCTGTATCCTAACAAAATATATTAAAATAAATGTAAATATTTAAAAACATTTAAGACACAAGTTAAGCAAATATCATTGTGAATTATATCATTACCAAAATCTTGTTTAATTATTAGTTTATCATGACATTAATAATATTAATAATTGTTATCTTTGTTTAACAGTATTTTATTGTTCTCATTTAAAATTTGACAATTTTTCTTTTGTTATGGTTAAGAAAAGATAATTTCTGTTATTAATTAAAGATTTAAAGCCTTTGTGTGGTTAAATACTGTTATTGTTATTCACAAATGTAGGATGAACAAATGTTAATTAAAATATATTTTGTCTCTTAATAATGCTAACTATGATTGTTATTTCAAGTTTTTTGAACATTTATGAACAATGATGGAAAATTAGAATGAGTCGTGTGGCGTTATAAATATTTATAATTAACATTTCTATTCATTTTTGTAGTATAGTTACATAGAAGTAAACGCGGTTTTGTCTCTTCCATTATGACATGATTTTCAAATGAGGTAATTTAAAAATATAACACACCTTTTATTTTTTTATCGTTCTTGTTTTTACTCTCTACATTTTTGTATTTACAATCCCAAATTAATACGTTTGTAATAAAAATAATTTCATAATGACATGACTGTTTGTTAGTACAAAATTGAGTATTATAAAGAATTTTTTATTTTGCTGTCCTTACCAGAATTTTGCAATCATTACCCCATTTTTAAAAGTAATTATCTTTGAAATTATAGAGCATATTATAGTGAACATTAAATTATAGAGCATAGTGAACATTTATTTATTTTTCATTCATATTTTAAAAAATCTGAGTTTTATTAAATTTATGAAATAACCCAGTCGGAATATTATATTCATATATTTAGAAAACAAATTAAAATACACGTAAAAATTACTTAAGTGCAGTGCAAATAACAAAAACAAATATTGTTCATGTCAGCTTCCCCAATGTAAATGAAAAATTTCGTAAATTACATGGCTCAGAAATTACTTATGGTTTCTGGATTAAAACATTTGGTGACAAGGGTATATCAGATTGAACTATGTATATTAAATTTAACAAATTTCTTGTTTATGTGTGCTGCTTCCGTAATGAGAAATTTTGCAATTTTGATATTAATTTAAGTAGTATTTTCGGGTGAGCAATGACATTACGTATGTTGCCTAATACAAAAAACCCTGCTAAAGTTCATTTCGCTCTTCACAATAATTTGGTTGATAAACAAACTAAAGCAATAATATAGGCGGCCAGAAGTAGTGAAGAAAAAACTTGCTATCGTTTAGCTCTTATTCAAAGTAGCCAAGTGAAGTAAAATATAAGATTACTTTTTGCTACCTACATTATAAACATCTGTCCAAAACAGACATATGATTTTAATTGTGATTCATTTCAAATAGATACGTAGCTATAAAAACAAACAAAATTATGAAACATGTTGGAAAGTATCTTTCAAAAATTACTAATTTAAAACTAATATTTGGGTACCATATTGTTTTAATAATTTCAACACACTAACAATTAGGAAATGTTATATATATAAAAATTGTTTTAACACACAAAAGTTTGACTTTTTTGTAAGTTTAAAATTCATTTAAATTTAGGATAGGTACATGATTTATTAAAATGATTCTAACCATTCATGATTTAAGTGGGTGACAGATGAAAAATATTGATAAATAAAATTGTCAAAATAAAAAAAATAAAACTACTAATATAATCAACTTCTAAGTAAATCAATTATTTCTAATTAAATTCCATAGACAACAAAAAATCATCTTTCTTTCTGAGTTAAAAACTATGTTACTTTTCATCTTCAACACATTATATATATCATAAGAGTAGTTTTCAGCTTTTCGAACACGGGCCACATACCTTGTAAAATAATCACAATTAACTGAAACCATGAACCTTATAACCATTGGACGTGCCATAGTTGGACAATTAGCTGTGCGCAGGTAAAGTCAGTTGTATATAGGTTACAGTTGCAAATGTATCATGTCACAAAATGCCAAATTGTGCAGAAGTAATACTGGGACATCAAATTTTGAAAAAGATAGCATAACATTTATTTGTGGGTGTATATAACACTTATGTTATATAGTTTATTTTAAAGCATTTATTATTTATAAATTATTCGTAATAAGAGCTGACTGAATCCATGACATCCTAAACTGATATCTAAATCCACATTATAACAATATCATACTATTATAACAATACCACATTATAACAATATATCTAACATTTGTATACTTCATATAAAAGTTTAGGCATCGCATTTGGAAAAGAGACCATTAGAATAATGGTTGTTAACAAAGCATACTTTTAAGAGAGAAAAGATCGTAGCTTAGATAATTATATTAAATTATTATTATTGGTTTTATTATTTGCATACTTTCCCAAAGGACCCAAAAATTATAGTTTTCATTTATTATGTTATTGGCTCATTGATATTTTATTTTAAGTTCACATTGTTTTTATATATACATAATTATATAATGTACTTTTGACATGATGCTGTATTCCTTGTATATCATCCCTGCATAAAACTATGACTATAAATGATGACAATGCATGAGTGATACCAATGTTAAGCTATGACTTTCAGTGACCACATTTTTAAAAATATTTTGGCTGAAGGTCATAGCTTAACATCAAATGACGTATCCATTACTTCACTCCTTAATGTAGACAATATTAAGAACTTTTATCTGTTTAACAACTAAGTTCGATAGCACATTTACATTTAAAGATGCATATTAGAAAATTTACATTTTACTTTAAGCCGATCACATACATTTTCAAATATGTATTTTAGGTAAACATACTCAAGAACTGAATCACTAGAATGTACTAACGATAGTATTAAATACTAATGTACTAGAAAATCATTTCAATTCTGCCTTTTTTCATATTCAGTAGGTGATTTTCTTTACTAGAATTATATTTGTATGACTTAGTTTTGCCTGTACATTGGAGCAATTTTATCTTTGTCAACCCTACAAAATAAGTTCACGCAGTTGATTTGACAATTAATATAAAATAGAAGTAAAAGACGACATTGCGCTCATTCTTATTATTTTGATTGTTCATGCATGTGTTGGTAACTATAAATTTTCTAAAGAATGAATAAAGGATGAAAATTAACCTCTTAAATCTGCTGCTATGTGAAATACCTTCACAGTACAATAGTGGTAATCATGTGTATCTGAAATGGTTGGGCTCAGAAACATTCCTAAAATCCTTTTAAAGTGTTTGTAACAAAGAAATTCTAGAATATTTCAATACGTTCCAAATTAGTTAAAAAATAGATTTCATATTATTTAATTTATTATATTATTTATAAAATCCCACACAAGGCTCAGGGCTAAAAATTTACAATTAAATACAATATTAAAATTATGAACCACAAAAATAGTCATAATGTAAATGTGAGTTGCATCAGGATATATTTTGATAACATTTTTGAGAAAGAAACTATAAAATATTTGATTATATAAAATGAAATGTTCTTTCTGTAAAAACATAAAAATTATAATTAATTTTATAATATTAAATTCGCGATTAGGAAACGAATTAGTGTTCACGTGGAGAAAAACACCCATTAGACAAAAATAAAAATTCGTTCATACATACCGATTTGTCAGAAATATACATTACGATCATGTAGCATAGAAGTGTCAAATGAAGAACCTTGTGGATAATGGATAAAAGCAACTGGAATACAAAATTTTAGGAAATTTGAGAACTCCATGTTTAGTTTTAATATTTACTTAATTAACTAGATATATTTTCAAATAGACAATTTTTTTTCCTACCTCATAAATACATTTGTATATCTAAAAATTAAATATGTATCATTTTTGTATAGATATATAAAAGAAAAAAATATATATTAAGACCATTAAAATTTTTTTACTGACTCGTTTTTAATAAGTTTGAGGACTGAGTAGCTCATGTTTGATTCTTTCTCAAATTAAATCTATTTTGAAAATTATATTATAAAATTGTATGTTTACGTCATCACATTTTTACATATTAATTATATATTTTGGAGATTTATTAAATGCAGTTACATAAATTTTTTAAATCATTTTTTGGAGGTATTTAGTAATATAAAAACCAAGTAGAAGCTGCAGTTTAGCATTTTTACATAATGCAAATTTGTTAAATAAGTAAAAGTATTTAACAGAAACGGATTATGGTTTTGACGGGTATACATTCAAGTACTTAGTAAGTAACGCTCTAAAATTAATGAATCATGGGATTTACAAGTGTAGTTTTCCTCAATACTAATCAATCATAAAATTTATATTTAATGTACAAGAAAATGCCAGATAGCCGAAAGAAAAGTATTTAAGATTTTTATATTTATTCTAAAAATAAGCACATTAACTACAGTATTCATAAAGTAATTGTCGGTCCTTCATCGCTGCTTCATACGTGTGTTGCCCTAAAAATATCCCTGAGTTGAACACACAAAAAATAAAAATATGTTCTTTTTAACGATTACATTATTATAAATTTTACACTAGTTGCTGGTAAATTTTACACATGCAGTTTATCTCGCAAATAAAAGTTTTACTATAACTTGGTCTCTAAGCTGAATCGCAATTTTTACTACGCGAGCACAAAATAATAGAATTGTAAGTTACTTAATGAATATTCGACGAGTGCAATATTAACTTTCATTTTTATCTAAAACTCAAGCAGTGAAGGTCCCAAACAAGTAGATACAATAAATATATATATATGTATATATATATATATATATATATATATATATATATATGTGTGTGTGTGTGTGTGTGTAACTACATGTAGCCAGAATAGTTGGATAGTTATAAAAGATCATAAGTTCTACACGGTACATACAATTAAAAATATTACTAACTTGAAATCCATATATGCTGTTGAATAAACGGCATTGGTTACTCAAGAGCACAAAGCTTGCTCTCAGCTTTTTAAGGTCAGTTGTTATTTGTGCATCAATATCTTCATTGATTCTTGATGCATCTGCGACGTTTTCGTCTTGAACATAAATGTATCCTTCCAATAGTGTTTTAACGTGGCTCAAAATAATATTCAGGCGCATTCTGAATATTCTCAAATTTATAGTGAACTTCCAGTCTTGTACTCGTAATAAGAATTGGATTGCAAAATAGGACAGAAATTTAATAATTAAATGGATGTTGTTTACTTTGTACCTATCTAGGATATCAAAAAATATATTAAAAGCTGAAATGAAGCCAAAAATTTTAATTAACTGATTCAAATCTTTCTTTTCATTCATGTGCATTTGGACGGTTACACCCAATAATTCATCTATTTTCTTATAGGTTTGAAAATATTTACGAACACTTTGATAGCTTTTCGTAGCAGACAAAACAATATTCCAAATAACTATTATAAGTGTCGCAATCATATATATCTCATGAAATTTCTTCGATGTAGGATAATCGTTTAGAAAACGTGTTTTCACTGGTTCAACCACAGTAATTACAAATGAAACTAATATGCAAAGTATTGTTATTGAAGCTCGAATCGTGATACTTTTCACGGTTACTTCATTATTTAATTTTACTATACGGGAAAGCGAACATATGCGAAAAATCCTAACGAAATTTTCCATCACATCATAAGCATCCATTTTTCTTCTGTGACAAGATGTAATACGAAGTTGTACAAAAGCGAAACTGGAGTGTTTCATGTTATTAATTCAGTCGATTTCAATTTTGTTGATATGTATGTTTCCATGGTTTGAATTTTCCATCAATTTAATTGGAATACATGGTCAATTTTTTTACAATTTTAATTATTTCGTTCATCAATTACACATTTGTGATAAAGAGTACTTGGTTACTTATGACAGCATAATTAAAGAAAGACAATATTTGTATTATTATCGGTGATATAATTTTCATTTTTATATTGACTCTTAATATAGCCATGGTGAGAGATCTTTTCCCAACAATTCCTTTTCAAAGCCGTTTAAAAGATTTACTGTTATGAAGATTATAAAACTAAAGTTTTAAAATAATTATCAAGTTCAACCAAAGTCATTGTATTCTTTTACCGACAGCAGACATGACATTGTCAATAATGCTTCTGTCGTTCCATTATTTATTTTAATTTTCTTTAAAGATTGTATGGAAATATTGTCAAATAACATTTAATACATTTATTGCAATAGACTGCAAAATATATTGCTCTTTTTACACAATAAACGCAACGTTTGTATTTCTCCAAGTACTTCTTATTTCTTAATATGATGTGCCTCGCTTCACTTCATTTTTACTTAATAGATCAAATATATGCGTGTATAAAATATAAAGAGAAAGCTGCTTGCGACATTATTCTTCTAATTCTTTTCATTAGTTTAAAATTATGACGCAAAAAGTAAAAAAATTTATTTACTTGCAGTCAACTGCAGTATTTCAGAATAAGATAAAATAATATTTATTGAAAAAAATCATGTATTTTGTGAACAGACTATGTAAATAGCTCATCAAAGTACCTATCCTCCGTAAAACCATTAAGAAACTATATAAAATTTATATCGGACAAATTGGGGGTTTGTACCTTATATTCATCATATAACATGGCAGTCACATGAGAATAGCACTAAATATAACATTTCCATCAATCAATTCGCAACAATATATACCACAATACCATCAAATAGTTTCATAACTTTGTCCGTTAAGGTTGCATTTTACAAAATATTTATCGTAATTATAGTTTGATCGTAAAATATTCGGCATTTCTTTGGGGTAAAGTATTTTAAAGTAATTTTTTACAAGGAGTATTAATAATTTTTTTTACCAAGTTAAATAGCATAATTCTTATTTTTGGAATGTTTTTGAAAAATGATAAGAAATCCTAAGCAACAAATTTTCAATGCCGGTTTCGATACCGCAGAATCATAAAATTTTTAAGCCAACAATTGTCAAAAAGTTTGTTTTCGGTGATTAAAATTTTAATTGAAAAAATATATTCCTTTCAATTTTGTTGTCAATATTTCTAATTACTAGGTCATCTAATTACTGGTCTATTAGTTAAGATTTAGTTGCGTGGCATCTTTATTCTGAAAAAAAATAGTTATTTCGGTAAAAATTTATTATGCCGCAAATGCTCTTAAAAATTATTTGCATATTTGTTACTTTCCTAGACAGGTTGGCTTTTTTTGTGTGCTAAGCTTGCTTTCAATTGAGTATTGATATAACCAGTATATAACATTCAATAATTTATAACCATTTAAAGTCCGTACATTCACAACCAGATATTATTAAACATGATTTTTTCTTAAGTCAATAAGTGCATAAAAAATTTTATCCCAACGGGTGCAAAAATAAGAGTAATCGCATACATAACGGACATAATGTAACTGTAAGGGTTTAGCCGAGATGGTTGTACGCGAGGCTATTGAACTGTGATGAATATTGTAAAACTAGCTAACATTGACCATTCTTCTCATCTTATGTACATATTATGTAGTTTTTATTAGTTTAAGGTCACAATAATAATACTTGGCATGGGTAATAAATGTGTCACATTTGATCGTAATAAAATGTTAGTTGAAAATGGTTTAGAAATTAAAAAAGAAACGAAATGTGCTGTAAAACGACAGAATGTGTTGAGTGTATTATTTGATACAAATCTGGTTGCAGAAAGATATTGATCTAGAACTGTGAGTCTCTAAAAGTAATAACTCGATATCGAATGATGTTGTCATCACCAGTACCAGATAATATACTAATTGTTTTTGTAACAGTACAAACTGTCGATGTGAAACCATAGAACTATAATGCTTAACACATGGTAGATACTGCCATGTTTAAATACACGGATATAAAAGATTTTGAGATAAATACAGATATTAATTCAATGAATGTTTAATTCAACATATAATTGAAATTGATAATATAGATTACAACCAAGATACATGACAATTTATTGGAAGTCCACAGAGACAAAATATAATTTTAATTACCTACAGAACCCATGTTTTAGGGTAAAAAAATATATTTGTCTCCGTGACAATAGCATAGCTATCAAAAGTATTAACCATTCCACATTAGAACATGACCATAGACAAAAACAGAAACCATGTATAAAATGCAAATCATATCAAAAATCCTGTTGTATTTTAAATCCGAGGTCATTTAAATATTGAACCTACTTTCTAGGAAGAAAATAATTGGTTATAAGAGAGAAATCTCTCAAAAGTTTTCATAGGAAATATTGAGATTTATTATTTTAATGTAACTTCTACTGACCTATGACAGATAAAATTTTTGGGAAATACGGCTATCCATTACTTCTAACCTTGAATTCCTCGCAATGCCAACTCCATATCAGTGGGGGTTTTTGACGTATTTTTGGAAACACCATAAAAATACGCATACAAAAATCCAGCTGACTAAGAAACTAACATTACTGAGCTATTATAGAATAAATTGGTTGCATCAATTATTACAGCCGAGTCTTGTATTAAAAATTATTATTCATAAAAATTCAATATTGAGGAAGCGTGTATTGTGAATAAATTAAAATGAAATATTACATGCCATTACTTAAAATATTTGAGCGTTCTAAAAACTGTACTAGATAAACTTAACTGATGACCAAAAATTATGTAAAAATAAGAGGAAGCATGGTTGTATGGTATTTGTACTAATAAGATAACAACAATTAACAATGTCACATACAAATATGAACATGATCTGATGATGAGATCTGGAAATGAAAGATGGAACTCTTCCACAAAAGGCAGTAAATCAATTATGATTCAAGATATTTGCTACGGGTAGGTGATACTTTGCAAAATAATATTCTGATATTGAATAATTATCTATTTATCTGATGATAAGTTCTGGGTATGAACAATGGAATTCCTTAACTGTTGTTAGTAAATCAAATATGATTAAAGATATTTGTTACTAGTTAGTCGTTACTTCACGTCAGGGTTTGATCATGAGTTTTGGTGAACTTTATTCAAGATATTTGTTAGTGGTAGTTGTTACTTTGCAAAATAACTACACCATCGACCATGTCTTGGTCTGATGATACCTTCTAGAAATGAACAATAGAACTCCTTATGGAATGATAGTACATCAAACATATTTCAAGGTATTTGCTACTGGTAGTTTTTAATTTTTAAGATAACTCCACTATCAACTAAGTCAGTGTCTAATGATGAGTTCCGAAAATAAATAATGCAACTCTTTAGTGGATGGCAGAAAATCAATCGTGACTCAATTAATTTGCTGCTGGTTAGTTGTTACTTTAGTTATTACTTGCAAAATCTGATATTGGATTTCGAATATAGAGAACGGATCTCCTCAAGCGGTAGTTGTTATGTGGCAAAATCTTATATTGGACTTCGGATATGGAGAACGGAACTCCTCAAGAGCTAATAACAAACCACTGGTGGCTTCTACTGTCACTTCTATTGTGAGTGTTGTTGTGAGAAGAAATTATCTATGTACTAGCTTTTGCCCATAAATTTTAATAATTATACAATATTCTAAGAAAGAAAATAATTGAAAAATAGTTATAGTGTGGTGATTAATGATCACTGAAATTAAAAAAAAAAGGTACTAAAAAGTAAAAAATAATTAACTCAAAATGGGTGCCTACTTATTTGCAATAAATATTTAGTTACTTTTGAAGTTGGTGCCAGCACCACCGATCAACTTAAACAAACGTAAAATTTTATATTATAAATACACCCTTTATTTCACATTGTGAGCACAGTAGAATTTAAGGATTTCAATTTACATTATATATTAAATTAAATTATTAATTTGTTTATGTTGGTTAACAATCCTGGCATCGACTTCAAAAATAAGTAAGTTAGTTGTTTATTGTGAATAAGTACCTTTTTTTTAAATCGGTTTTTTACAAGATATTTTATGAAAAGCTGTCTTACAGTGGTTCTAATTTTAGGAAAGTGACTTTAATGTTGTTAAGAAACTGTACTTTGGTGCAATGTGTTTCATCATTTTAAAATATTTATTTATAAAAATGTGTTGCTAGATTTTTCCATATTGTTTCTATTGAGTTAATGTTGAGTTTTAAGATATTCTTTGATGATGAATTTGGACAAATAGCCAGCACAACTCATTATGCAAAATAAGTAAAAGAGATAGATCAGTGATGGAGTCATGGTTTATATATCCTCCACCATAGACCACAGGGATTATACAGAAAAGGGACCGACATTACTATAGACAAGATATTTCGACTGCTTCATCTAATGAGCATTTATTAAAATTAGAGATTAAATATTTCTAACACACACACATTTTTTTTTCTGAAATTGTTAACGTGACTTTAAAATATGATCTGACTTACTTTCCACAATATTATAAGACCCATTTAATTTGTTTCTCATAGTCCAATCTACTTTGCACAATTTTTTTTTTTAGTAATGTCCTCAGTATTGGTGTTAAAATTCAATGCTTTGCTTACCTTATACTGCTGTTTAAAATTTCCATTAACATCTGGATGATGTAGGGATTATTGTGCCATTGTTTTACGATTCATTCCTGCTGCCAGCTGGCTAGAGACAACAGCAGCAACAAAATATACTTCTGGGTACTTTTCAGTCTGGTGGGCCATAGTTTCAGGATAAATTTTTGGATTCTGCAGGCTATAGTAGGCCACAGCAGTACTATTTATTTCTGGGTGCTGCTAGCTGTAGCAAGCCACAGTTGATTAAGATAAAGAAGATTCTGTCGTTATTACAATTTTCATAGTTATAAATTATGTGCTCTAAATTGAAAATGGGTCAGTAAAAATTGACGTGAAAAATTTATTTTTCCGACCAATAACTTAGTATTATTTAAAATATTCATTCAAATGAGTGTAATGCTTGTGTATTGGAAAACCCTCATTTCTCTTATTGTACTTTACTTTACCTAAAATAAGAGACTTTCTAAAACCATACCAATATAGCAGCATTTTTGCCATATCAATAATTAGTTTAAATTATTTTGACTGACAAATACTTTTATAATGATAACATTACACTTTAATTCTGTTGCTATGTCCATGTCTTTACGTCAATATCGTCTACAACATCTTGTGGACATTTCACATCAACGTCAATCACAAACAATACCAAAACTGTTGTCATAACGGAAAAACTGGCAAAGGTAAATCCATTCTTTATCTTAACTAAGTATTCTTAAGTAAATATTAATTTTTTCATAAATTATTATTTGAAAATTATTGTGATATATGCAGTCATTTGGCTACACAATGTTAGGTAATGTTTCAAAATATATTACTTCCCCTAACTTTGTCTACCTGTAGGATTGTCGGAATGTTGTAAAATAGCAGAATTTATCAGTAAACAAGCAAATTTGTAAAGCTGATGTCCATAGCTATATTTTTGCAAAAGAAAAATTTTGAAAACAGAATTTTCTGCTATCTGCAAATTTTAAACTTATTTTATTGTTATTATATGCATGAAACCAAGTATTGTTTTATTTTTTCTTAGACATTTTATTGTTTGTTCTTTTATTTTGGAAATACACTTTTCAAAGGTTGTATTTATCATTTGTAATAATTTTTGCTGATCTAATCTAATTTTTTTAAATTTTCACTAATCTAATCTAGCTTCTACCTGCAACAAATATAACAAATCATCAGTATTAAAATATTTTTTTTGAAGAATATTTATGAGAAAATATTTATCAACTGAATGTAATATTATTTTATGAAACTGTTTAATGTTTCATAAATTAAGTAGGTGTAAGTGGAAAAATAAAATTAATTTAACAAATTTCCTTCCTGTTTTTAAGAGTGATATGGGAATATATAATCGAATCAGGAATTTGCCTTTCTTTTTCAAGATTAATTTGTTATTTTACATTATTTCTTTCAGCATTTTATACCATTCCACATACCTTGTGTCAAAATTAAAATAAATCTACTTCCATCGTGACAATTCTTTTTTCTCATGTGCGGCCAATAACATATCGATTCGGCATGTCATTTTTTTGATATGTTCATGAATTTTTTTGACATACTTGAAAGTAATTTAAATATATATAACTTATAATGTTTCCTTTACAAATTAATGTGCCATAATCTTAGAAATATGGAAAATGAACACAAGGGATAAGTCAACCTTTCTGAAATTTTTTAACTTTTTTTTATATCTCTTCAAATGAATGTAAATACAAAAGTTATTTCAACATTTACAAAAGGATAAATTGATAAATTAGATCAATCAATTGGAGAATTACATAATTGCAGCATGTTCTGTTTAGATTCGCTTATTAGCACTGGGGCTAAAGACAGGTTAAATAAAAATATTTCAAATGCCTGATTCAAAGACAGATAATAAATTGGTGCTAATTAAGATAAAAAGTTAGAGTCTAGATTAATAATAAATAGTTTCTCAACAACGTATTAAATTATATTTCTATAAATATATGAAAACTTTGAATTGATTTTGTATAAAAAAAAAACAAAGCCAGGCATTGAATCTGGGGGACGCTTTGGTAGTAAAAAATAAAGGAAAACATTTTTCTTCAAGTTCAAGTTCTAATAGACAATTCGACGGTTAAAACAAACAAAAGAGGCAACTGACTCTTTTGAATTAAACAATCATCATCATCATATTTGGCACGACAGCCCAGGGTGGGCCAAGACCTTCTGTTGGAGATTCTCTCTGGAAGTTCTACTCTTGGCCTGGGTTTTCCAGTTCTTTATCCTGAGAATGTTAAAATCTTCTTCCACTGAATCGATCCATCATAATTTTAGTCTACCTCTTCTACGAGTTGTGAGAGGTTTTGCGATGAAAACTTTATTTACTGGGCTTTCATCTTCCATTCTAGATACATGGGCAGCCCAGTTCATTCTTTTGATTTTGATGTCATTCTTTTGATTTTGATGTTCATTCTTTTGATTTTGATTTTATGACATCAGGCTCACCAAACAACCTATAGATTTTTGAGTTAAGACGTCTTCGCCAAGTTCCATTTTCCTTGACAGCCCCAAAAATTCTCCTCAGAACCCTTTTTTCAAAGGCTGCTATTTTATTCTCTCCAGTTCTAGTCAAAGGCCAGGTTTCTGAACCATATATTAGAACTGGCCTAATAAGAGTTTTATATACTAATAATTTTGTTTTTCTTGTAAGAAAAGATTTAAGGATGGAGCTTAGTCCAAAAAATGATTTATTGGCCAATGATATGCGATTCTGAATTTCAGAGATAGTGTCATTCTTATTGTTAACACAAGATCCAAGGTAAGTAAAGCACTCAACCGTTTCAAATGTGTGTGAGCCAATCTTCAAACGATTATGTGCATTATTTGGTGGAGATTTTTTTGTAGCCATATACTTAGTCTTGGAGTCGTTTATTACCAGACCCATTTGATTTGCAGCTATCTCCAAAAACAGAAATGCCTCTCTCAAGGCTGGTAGGTTTCTAGCAATTATATCAATATCATCAGCGTACGCTAGTATCTGAACTGATTTGTAAAAGATGGTGCCCCTAGTGTTAATGTCTGAATCCCGAATAGCTTTTTCTAATGCAATATTAAAAAGCAGACATGAGAGTGAGTCGCCTTGTCGAACACCATTATTGATACTGAGATCTTCAGAGAGGGCACCATTGAATTTGATTTTACATTTTGTCGTCTCCATAGAACACATTACAAGTCTAATTAACTTGCTCGGAATTTTAATTCATACATTGCATCTTTTAAATGCTTTCTACTAACACTGTCAAATGCTGATTTAAAGTCTAGAAACAAGTGATGAGTATCAATATCATACTCAATTGATTTATCAATAATTTGACGTAAACAAAAAATTGTATCAATAGTAAATTAAATGCATTGAACAATAGCCAACTTTTATTCCTAAATGTTTTTGAATTGAAATTAATTAAATGGGCACTAACAGGCAATCTCACTGTAGGCCCTGGAAAATGTTAATGGCTCGACAAATTTGTGTTTATTAATTTTTATGCTGACTGTTAGACAAGCGGCAGAAGTTATAAAAGGCATACTAAGATTCTGCAATACACCGTGACTCACGGTTACCATCGTAACTTTACACTATCATTAGTGTCAGTACTTTAATATTATGATCTTGGAGTTGCTTAGTACTTTATGGTAGATAAAAATGGTCATCAAAAGCTTTTGTATTGCTTTTTTTCTCTTTTAAATCTTAAAAATCAACACAATAAACCAATTACATGAACTTTTAAATTAAATATGGAAGTTTAAAAAATGAGGAATTTAGTCGAGAAATTCTGAGGTATTTGACCTTTTTAATTAGATAAATTTTATTAAAGAGTGCATATCCAACCCTTGCAAATTATAGTGATTGCGACCAATTTTCCTTATGTTTTAAAAAGGTCTAGTGTGTGTATAAGGTTCCATGGCCAATGACTAATAATTTATAAATATATTTGATGGACATAAATATATTGAATATGGCTGTGAATAAGTGGTGATCGTCAATAAACTTTAGTATATCGATGAATAATCCAACTGTGATAGGATCAAATGGGAGAATTCGGGTTTCATCAGTTATGCTAACTGAAACAATTAAAGATGTTCAGAAAATAAATTTTGAATAATAATGAACTTTTGATAGTATGTGTACTTACTAACGAGAAAAAATTACGAATTGTTTAATTAACTTTTTATATTGCTTACGCACATCAAACCAATACACA
The DNA here is from genome assembly GCA_039881145.1 of Druceiella hillmani. Taxonomy (NCBI): domain Eukaryota; kingdom Metazoa; phylum Arthropoda; class Insecta; order Lepidoptera; family Hepialidae; genus Druceiella; species Druceiella hillmani. The sequence continues at coordinate 23,183,306 of JAYKKI010000036.1, forward strand.
ATGATCTGTCGCATTTGGAGTACTTTACTCATACTAATTAATATGTAAATAAATAATCGTGATACTTTAGTATCGGTCATAAAATAGCAAGAAATATCCGTAGAAGGTAAATACATTTGGAAAGGTTTTATTGCTTCAATACAAGTGATAACATTCAAATAGGATATTCAATTAAAATAAATTGATTTATATCCGGTCTGAAAGTGTTCATTCCAGCAATATGAATTAATTGACTATCCGTAATACATACATTTCCATGAATTTTTTGAAATAATTAATCATAAAGATACTAAATAATTTTCTACTGCACATACATGCCGTAAGTTTTTAGGGTTCTGTACTCGAAAGGTGCCAAAAGTACCCTCTTACTAAGCCTCCCCCATTCACCTATGCATCCATCTGTCTGCCTGTCACAAGGCTCTATCTTTTGAACCATAATAGATAGACGCTAGAAGTTTTCACAGAATATTGTGGTACTATTTTACAGACGTTTTTTGTTCTTGCATCATACATAGGTTTCGAACATAGAATAATTCTATATCATATTAATAGTATTCATAATAACATATAGGTAATTAAGGTAAGTGTGGCAAAAGTAATTAGCCAATTATTTAACACATTTTTATCAATCATGTGTTGCCATGGCATCTATCTTGTTATTTACCAAATAATTAATATTAATATTATTTGGTGATATGGAACCCTTCTTGTGCGAGTCAGACTCGCACGAAAAGAGTTCTGTACCACCAAAAGCAAAACCAAAGCTTATTCTAACTCAACTTAATAATATGTGAAATTTTTTTATATCCATTAAAAGGGGAATATTTTAAGCTTAGAATATTGCTAGTGCAAAATAAGTAGGACTTATGCACAACGGCATTACGATAGAGTTTATACTATATTTAGAATTATTCATGTCATTAAATGTTTATCTTTGTGTACCAGGTTTCACAGCATTTGCATTAGTTGAACCTTTATATTTCTAAGAATATTTTTGACATTTAGTTAAGGTACAGTTACATTAGTGTTTATATACCAATATATTACATTAAAGTGTTTATATGAGCTAAAAAGTTAGTGTTTGAAAAAAATAAATCTATATCTCAGTTTATTGCAAGTGATCATAAGTGACACATGCACCAGCATTGTCGACTGCCCAGCCTACTTAGCAAAAAAGTGGATCATATCAAGATAGAAACTTGCACGATTTAAACTAAAAAAAAATTATCAGTGATCCCTTGGAGATGGTTTTGGTCATCGAATTATTTTCACGTAAAGCATTTCTTAATGAGTATTATGTATTCTTCAGTCATTTGATTAATGGAGTGTGCAAACAAGTCGTAATGACTTTCCATAAATAGATACAATACAGATCGATACAATTTTGTTTGTATGTGTAAGTATCCTTACCTTTCAGCTAGTGCCGCGTAGTAATGTATTCAAGGACTCTGGATGACAAATATAAATTATTTTGAGTTGTTTTCAATGTTCATAATTCATAATTAATTTAAGTTATTTTGAGTGGGGGGTGGGAGCGGGTATCAATCAACTTGTCATTTTGGCAATTAATGTATTTTTCTGTTTTCATACTAAATCAGTCAAGGTAATTTTACAGCCTTCAAGTGATAAATAAGTTGACGGCATTAGGTAATAAATGTGCTAATCGGCTACCTTCTAATCGGCTATTTTCACCATATTTGATAATTATTTCACGGATACTTTCGTTGTTAACCTTGGGGGGATAGTTTGAAATATATTATTCATTAACTTCATAGGCATTATGCAAATTTGGATAGTAACATTAGTTGGCAGACGCGAAAACTCCCTTAAAAGACTCGTCCCTTTTAAAAAGGATTAACGGATCAATACTATCTCTATTTATTCCTTGAAAACACCATGCCCTGTACACATTTTACAAATTTACCCAAATCGCTGAGCATATGGAAAAACATAAAACAAATGGTAATAGAACCACAATGAATAAGACAGAAAATTCATAATAATGAATGAGACGTGAATACATAGGAATTGGAATAAATATCATCTAGTGTACGCCTATCTGTACGCCTCTTACAATACTGCGTTGAATAATGTGATTGCACGAAAGACAAGTAAACTCTATAAGTTAGTTGTGTATGCTCTAGGTAGGTGAAATAAAGTGTGAAATTCTCCTCGCATGAAGCACCTGTGGATATTTATAATTTAAAGCCAATAAAACATTCTAATAATAACAATAAATTTTAAGCTTTTGCTAATTAACATCCACAACTGGTATTGTATATCTAAGTCCACAGGGAAGTGAGATAACAGTAAGATGGGAGAGTCAGTGAGTATGTACCCCAAATAAGAACACACATATGAGGGTTCATAACGTTGCGCATGGACATTTCTAAGCGCTCTTTTCATTTCAGAAATTTGGATGAAATTTTTGCTGCTTGGAAATATTCTAATGACTATTTTCATTAACAGTATTCTCCTTTCACTTCTACGAATTTATATAGTATTATATATGATAACTTTAACGCTATCAAAGTAAACTAAATATGAGTCCACGATAAACACCACTAAAAGAATTGAACCGCTTAAGGAATCCATATTTTTATTATACCATAGCTAAATGGCCAATGTCGTCTTGCAGGAATTTTTTTTAAATATATTTATTTCTCTATATATAAAATATATTCTCTATATACAAAATTTTTAAGGTGTTGAGAACATTTATTTTCAGAAAATTAAAATTGATCACGTTCAATTCATCATGAAAGAACGCGTTTTTTAGATATATTAAATATTGAAAAATGCACCAAATATAGCAATTGAAAAGCACCATGAATTGGATATGTTTTTGTATTTGATTGGTACATTCCTAAATATGGAACAACAGTATTCAAAATTAAAGTAAAAAGTTTGTGTTTGTGGGTAAAATGAAATGATAATTACATAGAAATTCATATATGTATTCCACCAAAATATTGAAATCAAAACTGGTAACCATATTAATGAATTTTAAAAAATTATGAAACATGACAATGGCAACCTATACTCACATATTCCAAATGCCTATCATAGCCATTGTGATACTGATTATTTAATTTTTTTTTAAATGAAACAAATTTTGTATTGATGTGACAAATTTTGTCTTTAATCATATTTTATGTTTGAGTTCAAATGGTATTATAAATGTTTTGTATTACAATATTCATGAACAATTTTTTTTGTACATAAATGAATAGATTAAGTAGTTTCACACGTGAACAGATAACATATAATTGTCCGTTTAAAAACATTGATTTTCTAAATCCAAGCCACAAATATTCATTGTTTGACCTTGTTCTTTATTGGGAATCATTTCAAACACTAGACGTATAAGTACGGAGCTGAGCATATTATAGGTTCTAAAAATTAACTCTACGTAATAGTCGCAGTATTAAACTTACTTATAAAACTCGCATTCACAAAAAGTGTGATCCACTCTAATGATCCACGGTGAAGGAATTCACGAGAAGCAAATGCACGCATTCTAAATTCATAATTCAAGTTCTAGGAACTTGTGTGCCACCTTATAAAGTAAAAACTTAGACAAATATTTTATCCAATACGCTTTTTAAACAAATTTTTATAAAAACATTCAAAGGCAAAACATTTAGAACATTACAATTAAAGTAATTTTTTGGTCAATAATAGTTAATGAACTTCTAGTCTAACAATGATAACAGTAATTATGCAATTAAGAACAACCATCATAATAAATACAAAGCTTATTTTCAGATAACTTATTTTGATATCATTTGTATTCATATAACCACCTCATTAAGATTAAAAAATTCTTGAGCACTATTCAGTTAATAAAATAGGTCCACTGGATATATTTAGGAACTTATTAAGAAAATATGGATATTTACAGTTTTAAATTGCAAAAAGAACTAGAAAAGCAATGAAATGCAGGAAAAAATGTTTGCAACAAAATATAAATATTATAAAGGACTAAACAAGATAACCAAAACTGTTAAGCATTATTGAAAATAATACATTTCAAGGAATAATACGTAAATTCTAGTTAGAAGAATAGGTCAAAATTTTAATTTTACTTAATAATTTGTCACTGATCAAGATAATAGCGTTTATTATATTATCACTTCCGACCTAAAATTTTGTAATTAATTCATTTAACCCAGAAATGACATGTCTTCTGAGTGGTATTTTTGCATGATACCAATGACCATGTCCTAAAGTCAAAAAAGAGTAAATGTCTCTTTTTTCTTTTTGAATTCCACTAGAGTTGGCCAGTTTTAGTTATTAGTGCTCTCTTGTTTTGATGAGATCCCGTGGCAATTGTATTAAACCGTAAACAACTTGTGAGCTTTTTTAATAAATTATTTCTTATGTTTTTTGCAACATCGTCCGGCTTTCTGTTGTTATTTCTATAGTATTTAACCTAGGTGTATGAAAGTTTACAAGCTTACTCTTCATGTGGGATATTCATTAATAAGTTCAAAGTTCCAAATTATAATGGCAAGTTCCTAATTATAATGTGCAAAATATGAAAAACAAAAAATTTTAATTGAAAGGACGGTAATAATATTTTTTACATGTAATCGAGTTTTTTATTTAAATGCTTGAATTAAATGAAAAACAATAAATGTAAATTCCATCTATAATTTTTCATTATTAAGTTTTGTTTGCTAAATAATAAACTTCAACATTACGCGCATTGTGCCTTCCTCACTGAAATAATTTTTCAGTCAACGTTGCGATGTCTCATTCGAAAAGTGTCATTTGCTTCCTTATCGATTTTGATTCTCGATAATTTTATTTGATATATTAATTAAGATATTATTATTTCATATTAATAAAAAAAATAAGTTTTACAAGTTTTAGAGGTTTAACAAGTAAATATATATATATAGTATTAAGACATCACAATGATCCATAATTAGTGGTTTGTAGATAGAATAAAAAGTAAACATTTATTTACGAAATTTCAATTTCACATTCGATGCTTGGATAACGTGGAGTATTAACTAAAGCCCATGCCCTTCACATCAGTTACATGTAGTAGTATAAAAGAAATTTATAGTGTTATATAAAAACACATAAAGTAAAAGAGCTGTGTTACGAAAACAAATTCTTCAGCTTGATTATTATTTTACAACTTTCAGGGTTCCACATCTTATTATATATATATATATATATACATATATATATATATATATACATATATATATATATATATATATATATATATAAACATATATATATATATATATATATATATATATATATATATACACACATACAATATACCAACCAACTAAGGTGTTCGCAGCATGAAATTTTATTTTTTGAAATATTATTTTAAACGAGAATATGAACAACACCAGGCTAGAACCCATTATCATCGGAGACATAATCGAGTATGTACATTGTACCATAAATATACCCAATAAAGTCAAAGGAACCGCTCGAGGTCACATCTTTTTGCTTACAGTTAATCATTTCTCTTTCAGATCGAACTTTTGCAAGGATTTTGTTGTCAGTTCCGTACAAGTAATGATAGACAGGGGGAAGTTCCTCATTTACTTTTCGATGGTGGTACGATGTTGATATCCATTGCTAAAACCTTGCCCATTCCAGTACCTGCGTCGAAAACAGACATTCCACTTTTTGCCTTACCTTTACCATTACCATGTTTTTTCCAGCTCCTGATCTAATATCAGAACCTCCTCTCAAAAAATACTTGTTACCATCGTATTTTTCACCGACAGTACTCTGATCACCGATGTGAATAATTATAATTACTTTTACTTTTAAGCTTCAATAAATTTTTTACCAGTTTTATATATTTTTAATATTCAGTACTTTAAAGGGAAAAAAAGTAAACTTTCAAGATTATTTATGTAAAAATTTTAGATGAAAAATATGATTACTCCAGAAGAATATGTAAAATTCCATATATAGCTGTCTAACAAAACAGTATCAAGTGAAAGCACAGAGGTAGAGAATCTCAAAACCTATTTGGAAGAGACTACACATTAGCTTAACTATACTTATTTATGTTAACTTGGACATTTTAGTTAATTTAGTGGATTATTGAATTATTCAAAGTTTTAATATTTTTATTTGAAACAGAAAATCCTCATATTTCTCCCAGTGTGAGTGAGTCATCATAACTATTTACCGAGGGACAAGGCAGAAATGCAGCACTATTATGGCTTTGCCAGATGTAACTATTATGAGAGAAGATTAAAGTTTTCTAAGGAAATATTGAGTAGTCAAGGGGAAAATTAATTGGTATTAATATTTGGTTTAACCTAATAAACGGCAGCTAATTGAATCTTTTTGAATCTCAGATTGCTTGAACGGGAATACTGTACAAAATTTTTAAGAAATAACTAAACTTCTAGAGGATGTTGATTTGCACATAGGCAGGGACTTGATATACCAAAACGAAGGAGCATCCTGTCACCATACCTTAAACGTAAGAAATAATTTAAGAATAAACAAAAGATCTCCCGGCTTAAATCTAAATGACTTTTCTGCATGGAGATACTGCAAGGAGTTGATGCCCCAAAAAAATTATAGTTTGAAAGAACTGAGACGAACACTGAGAGACATTGAAAAAAAAAACAATTTAAGTAAATACAATGGTATTAGGAAGTCGAAAATAGAATTTTTTTCGGCGATGCTTCTTCGCATCGAACAAAAGAACGAAATTTTTGAAACTATAATTTTTTAAATAAATCTGTTTTGGACAATTTTTGTTTAGTTTTAATTACACACGAAAATTAAATTGTCATTTATGTTAGTTTGATTTCAGTTTTAGGGTGTAACCGCAAAGGTGGCAATGTCAAATTTCTCTATCAAAAGCTGATTAAGTATAAAAATTTTTGAATTAATTTCTGAAAAAAGTTTTCGAAACTTTCTTTTTCAAAATGATGTAGGAAATGAGTTTCAAAATGTGGTATTCAGAATATTTTGTTTTTCTGTTAATTTTTTAAAGAGCGTGTTTCTATTGTACTTCTTCCCATTTATTACAGTAATAAGTATAAGGGCTTTCGGACGTTCGTCGTCATATTTGCTTTTTTGTATTTTTATCTTCTAAAATATAAGCAAATTTTAGAAACAATGTATATGAGATGATATGTCCATGAATGAACAACATTAGGATAAGTCGTTTAACTCAATGCCATTGTATAGAGGGGCTCGTCTTTATCCCATGAATTTGATCATGTAAAAACACCATTAACCTGGAGATCTAGAGTCTAAATGATTAGAACAATAAACTGTTTACAAATAAACAGATCTCACAAAGAACAGGTATTGTAGAAAAGCTGTGGCTATTTTCCGAATGGTTAATATTAAATTTATAAATGATTTATTAGTTTTTTATAAAATGGAAGTTTACATCAAACTATATAAAAAAAGAAGAGAAACTAAGGAACAAAAAGATGTAAGTAAACGCTAATGTGCATATGTAATTATGAGTTATTTTCAATAACAAATTGCAATTCTAAAAATGCAATTCTGCTTGTGTCCGGCACGCAGAGAACAATTTAGTTGGTGTTGAAAGAGTGAAATTAAAAAGAGATAGGGAAATTTCTCTTAATATTATTGGTTTTATTTTAAGCTTCCTCTATTTGTGCTGACGAAAAATAAAACTTTTTCCAGGTGGCTACAGGGTTTTTTACAGTTTGACAAAAAATTGTATTCAAAATGTACTCTTGAAACCTACCATAGCACCTTATGGGTTTTTCGTTTTATCATTTTTAGTATAAAACATTATAAATGTATCCACAAACACAATAATATAAATTATTTTTGGAGGGTATAAATACCTACAAAGTGAAAATTATGATTATTCTCAAAATAATATATTGATTCATTATCAAATATCTTTCCACATTAATACCATTACAGAATTTGGAATCATTATTTTCCATAACTTTACTATATTGGCCATTACGGATTTATATACCTTAAAATATTTGATTAATTCAAGGCATCAAATTTTGATACTAGTGAGGAATAAAAACGAATACTTCAAAATTTTCTTTATATAAATGACAATTTAAGAAATTACATTAACACTTCTTTATATTACTGTTACCATCAAGACTTGATAATGTTGTACCAGTTATATGAAGAAATAGCCTAAGGTCCTAGAAATAAAAAAGAAACCCAACTTTAGTTAACCAGTGCTACCACCTTAGCTTCCAGTGTGAGAATAAAAGGGCTTTCGTCTCAGCACATACAACTTATTATCACAGTAGGGCGTTTTTTTGTTCTGTCATGCATTTAATTCATTGGGATGTTATCATGTTTGTTAAAGAAGTTTCAATGAGCAGTGGTGTCAACATTTAGATGAATTCTGTGACTCACAGAGCTCCTTCATGTCATATAGTATTTCTTTTTTTGTTTTATGAGTTTCTCTGATACCTTATTATGATGATTAAACCCTGGACACTAACTTGGCTGCTTTTTAATTCAACCCAAAAATATTTATTTAATTTTCAGTGAAGGTTCTTAAATAAAAATATATGCAATTAACCAAGTATGCATTTGTTGCAAGCAAAGTTACAGATTATAGATAGTGATCATATTTTTTGAAGGCATATTTTGTTGAAGATAATCTGTTCCTCAGGAGTTACATAGTGAAAATTGCTCATCTTGATGAGGTGATATTGTATAATAATTGTTATAAAGGTTATTTACGAAGAGTACTCCACAATGGTTCTGAACCAGTCCCAACAAAGTGGATTTTGCAAATTTGATAAATTCATTATGGGTTATAATAATTTGTTTATCATTTGATCATTATTAATTGTAAACAAACCTGTGCTCTATATTTTATACAAATTACCAATTTTAATGCATGTAGGGAATGTCATTTACGGAGTAATGCTGTGAATAATTGTTATAAATCAGTTTGTTTGATGGGTATCAATAAATGAAATGCGTATCTTATTTTTTGGATTTATTTTTTATGATTTAAATAATTCAATGTACAACTTATAATTAACACAACCAAACTGACCATTAAAAAAATGAATTATTATGCTTGTTACGAATCCATAATAGTTTGCACATATATATATTTAATGTACACATTAAAGAAAACACTTTTTAAGTAGTTTATTGGTGCATTTTATACTTTATCATTGAAGCTTAAATTACAGTATAGAAAACAGTGGTTACTGTATACTTTTGTGGTGTTAATTAAAATTATTAACTTACCGTTGTTAATAATCAATTAATGCAAACCGAATAATTATAGAAATATAACTGACCTTAATCTGTTTAAGAAATATATTTTTTGGGCAAATTTGAGAATCTGTCTTAAATTTATCAAAGTTAAATTTTAGGCATACTTTATAAAGTATGTCTCACATTTTGTTTAACATCATATCTGTTTACAGAAATAGATTTTCAACCGATAGTGGTTATTGTGGATATTCCAATCCTTATCAAAAATTTATTTAGACAAACTTAATGATTTATTCTCCTAATTTAATTTATACTGTTCGACAACACATTATGTAAAGAAAAAGCTGACAATAATAAATTATAATTATTTTCTACTACATGATTTTACATAATTTATAGAAACCAAATGATTTGGTTTAAATTTTATATAATACAAGCTGAAATGCAAATGAGAAAAAATAAAAATATGCATATAATATTCAAAGTAAGCACATACTAATAGTAAACAAGTAAACAGCACTATGTAATTTCTGGCCAAATATTAAAATGTGTAAAATTGGTAACAAATTTAATTATAATTTTTAAGTTAAAACAGGTTATCGATATTAATGAATTAAATTAGAACAACAGAATAACTCATAATCAAACCCAGAAAATGGAGCAGCAATGAAGCTCTCAGGTTAAAAGACTTAAATATTTTGAACTGGCCCAGGTTGCCTGCTTCTATCATGTTTTTAATAAGCTTCATATGACGTCGTACAATGAATGCTGAAAGAAGCAAATGGTATAAGCTTATATAAAGGTATTGTTTTAATGAATTGAAGCAATAGTTTCTCCATTATGATGTTACGTTTACTATTAAATGTTGGTTAAAGGGAAACTGGTCTATATTCATTAAAAACTAGCAATGGTGACCAGCTTTTACGAAAGTATTAACTAATATAGAATAAATTAAAAATAGTTCATGAAATTACATCCTATTCACAAAAAAATTATTTATTTATTAACTTTTATGTATAGTACATATGGCGGACTTATTGCTACATGAGCAATCTCTTCCGGTTAACCATAACACGAAAAAAATATATTCTGAAGTATTGGTTTATGAATATAGAGATACATGCTTCATACACGTAAATAGACATAAATCAACGTAATAATAAATTATGTTCTCGTACACTAATACTTTATTTCCTGTTACAAACTGGATGATTTCCTAAATTTTAGTAGTCAATAGCGACTGTGAGGAGTGTAATACAGTTTGACATATGTAATGTAATACATATATAATCATAAATATGAATGTCATCAAGTGTTAAGATAAGTTCATTATGTGGAAACAGTTATTTGAGAGTATGATAAATTAACAACAGTCAGCTAATGAGTATTTTGGTCAGTTGAGAGTAGGAATGGATTTAAGGCATACATCAGAGTTACACTCTAAAGTAATTAAGTTATGGCTTTCTTCTCTTTTCTAAATATAGATAAGTATAAAGTAAATCATTTAGGTAACTATTGATATATAGTATCTCTGCAGAGAACATGGTCCGAGCAGAAAAGAGGACTGGGTTTCAAGCTAAATTTTGTAACCGTGCACATGTCAAATACTATTGTCGGCCATCTTGTAACTTGATACTTTTGTCAGTGCAACTAAATTGAAAAGTGTAAGCCAATCAACATTAATTAAGCTGTTCAACATATTTTATTATATTTGATTATTCTTTATTCTAATAGCTGTTCAACATATTTTTTTATATTTGATACTTCCCAATTCTAAGGGTGAATTTGATTTTTAATTTTATGTTGTTTACCAGATAAATATTTTGTAAATTAATAATAATGTATTTACAGAGTAATAATTCAATAATTTTGCAATAAAAGTATTAGGTTGGTACTAAAATATGTATTAGAAAAAGAGAGATTACCTTGAGGCACTGTGAGAATGACCATTCATATCAATAACATGAGACGAAAAGTTATTTTTAGCAAAACTTTTTGAACCCATGTTAAAGATATAAACATAATCAATACTATAGGAAATGGTTTCACGTGTGTTCATGATATAGCCAATACAAAAATAATTTTTCATCTATACATCAAAAAAACAAAAATCATTTTTCACTAGAGCATTAGATGCGGATATTCTGGTCATATTATCGGAAAATATGCATTTACTGCAAATTAAAATATAGATGAGAGTTGAAAATAAATTGCAGGAATTTAAATGTGCCTATTCATTCGAAAATTTGGTCTCGGGTCTCTGCAAAACCCTATCTTACTTTATGAGCATCAATTGGATTTGATTACAAAAATTTCTCTACAAAATAAAAAAAATTCAAAAGAAAACAAAGAATTTTAAATTACTTTTTCATTATTAATTATCCTACATGACATATATGATGGAACATGATATATAGAAACCAAAGCAATGGTATAAATACTCTCAGAATTACAATATTAATGAAACTATAGATCACAATCATGGGCCGTGTTTCTAGAAATTTCATCAATTGTATCATCATTTAGAATACCCTTTGACAACAAATTTTATCGTCAGTTATAAATTATACAATTGTGTCCTTGTGTTTGTCTCGTGTCTTAAAACGTATAAATTATATTATGTGGTTTTTTGTTGTAATTTTGTGGTATGATATTGCACCATAGATATTCATACTTCTCTAGAAGTGTCTGATAGAAATCTAATTGACTGTTCTGTAATATCGCTACTTTTGTTGTAGCTAATTGTTTTTAACCCTATTTTCAATTACTTTTTTATAATTCCCAATAAAATATTCTCTGTGCCATCATTTTCTTTATTTGATATTTTACAATAAATAAATTTTAAAATTAGGTTATTAAAGTTTAAAAATGCTGGAAGCACTTATCAATCATTAAAAATAAAAAAGCAGATAATTCAATTTAAATGCTAAATTATAGTCAACATATTCAGTTTCAAAATATATTTTTGAATTTTTACATACTTTTCAGTTTAGTAACTTCAATCTGTGGGATGGTTCCTAGATACAACACATTTTCTTCGCATAAATTTTAAATCATTCATAGTTAAATAGTCACTGTGAATCATTTATAGTCACTACTAATTATTTATAATCAGTCTTTTCATAAAATCTCATGTTTTTCAAATAAAAGATAAACCAAATTATGTTCTTTAAGTGAAGAAAGCCAGTCCTTATACGATTTAGCAATTTTATTAATTACATATAAAAATTAAAAATAATTTCGTTATCTGAGACGGCTGGTTTATTAGTTGTCAACCTGACACTGCTATTATTTTTTTAAACTAAAAAATATGTGCTTGTCTATTCTGAAGGAAAAACAAGTACCTAGTTAAACAGGATTACATCATTCAAAATGTTCATTTGAAAATATTTATAATGAAAAAAATAGTCACCTTGACTAAGTCAGCCTTTTTTACAATGCTATATTTTTTAAAATAAAATCAAAGGTGGAAGAGAAGAAAGTCAAAGGTGAAAGAGGCTAAATTACTAGCTGGATTTCTGTCAAAATATCTGGTAGAAGGAAGAGAAGCTAGTTGAGAACAAAAAAAGTATGAATAAAAGTTAATTAAGAACAAAAGTGAAGAAACTTAACATTAGGCGGCAGATTTACAGATAGAACATGACGAATTTGCTATAATCAGACGTGATGGAACTGTTCTAATGAAAAAGGAAACCTGGCAAAGATTTAAGCACTCTAGGAGATGAAATTAATTGGAATTCATTTTTCCCCATAAAGCAAGAGAGGAAGCTGGTATTGTAGAATCTATGACAAGATTACAATCCAAGCGATCCTTCATTTCATTCAACGATGGGGATAATTTGCCAATGCCCATATTGAATTATGTCCCAATTAAAATCATCAAGCATTGAAGTAAAATATGAAAGCCAAAGGGGAGCTTTTCTTCCTTTGTAAAAGTTTGAGAGGAGTTTACAAGGATGGTTCCATAGATGTCAGAATGCTCATTATGTTTATCTTACTATTTAGTCACATCCATTATGTAAAATGTGGAAGAAATAGTGAATACATTGGAAGAAATACATATATATCAGAGTTAAGTATACATATTCCCATTTTATGCGGCTTTACATTTTTAATATATTTAGAATTTTGTAACACTATATTAGAAGTAAATTGAACTCAGAAATCCTTAAAGATGTCAAAAATTATGTTTGACATAAAAAAACTAAAGTTTTAACTCTTTTAGTAGAAGAAATAATCATTGATTAGGTTATCAATGTTGGTACTCAAAAGTGTGATGCAATGGGCATTTACATCGGGAGGGTGGCGGATTTAAATTAAAAAAGATACCAGATGCTGCCTTAACATTACACACATTAAAGATTGTTCAGTCAAAGTTTATAATAAAAGCTCCCGTCAATCATTTAGAACCCACTACAGAAAATGTATTTATGATAAAATTACTAATGGATTTACAGGTTAACAACAAATGGTACAAGAATTTAAAATATCTTGCATGAGCCATTAAGATGAGTGCACGTTTTTCATGCAAAAGAGTCTATATATATATATATATATATATATATATATATATATATATATATATATATATACATATATATATATATATATATATATATATATATATATATATATATATATGTACATATATATATATACATATATATAAATATGTGTATATATATATATATTTATATATATATATATATATACCTACATTCTTTATTCATGGCAAATGGACAATAATATTCAATCAAATAATGAATTTAATTCTTGGTCATCCGATATTTACATATATAAATTATTCATTTAATATTCATCATTATAGCTTAGACAATTTTGTTATTGTTGGTTAAGAACTGTATATAGTTAGTATGTTGTGTGTAATTGAAATGTAAAGAGTTTGTTAGGTTCAGGAAAATTTATTTTTCATTTTGCACATAAAATTATGGTCAGAAGATCATTTCCTAATAATGGAAACATGGAATATATGAATATGTCATGTATATAAATATCAATATTATATTATGAAATTAACAAAGGCAATTATTACAATACAAAACCACCACAACATTCACGTTGGAATGAATTAACTACCCAACACAGGAGAGCTCGAACACTCAGTTCAATTGATAGGAGTGCTGGGAGGTTGAAATCCTTGAGTGTTGGAGGTTGTGGTTAGATGTAAATGCTAATAATTTGAAATGCCAATTATCGATCTAATCTCACACATTTGCTTAAATGCTATTTAATGTAAGTGTAATGCAGTTTCATGGAAATTCAGGTAAAAATTCTTTTGTGTGACTCCACCCCTTATTATCTTGTAGCATTATATCAAAATATATAATCTACGTTGCCTAAGTTAATGATAAATTATTGATTATCTATCTATTTATACATGATAATACATATCCGTCTGTGCTTGGTCAGAATGCTATGTACCTCTATTTCCATACAAAACTTTAATCCTATATGATTTTTCATACATAGCCCATTACAAGTTATCTTATTGGATAAAATAATTATTGGACTCGAAAAAGGCAAGTTGGCCTCCATCTGCCAAATATTCAGAGATTAATATGTATTTTAAAATATTATTCAGCCTGTAAGCATTTATTTTATATTAACCTAGCATTGAGATCAGATAAAGCCATTTGTAAATTTGTAAATAAAAATTATTCACTTACGTAAATCTTCATCGACTTGCATTGACGTCAAATGATATTTTGTTGTTTCTATCTGCAAGTACATATTCTCACACATGAGACACATTGTCACCAACGATGTAACGTTGTGGAACGGCAATAACATGCAAATTATATAAAGCAACATGTCTCCTCTCTGAAATATTGTCTTTATTAATGAAAGTGGTATAAAAAGAATATTATTTTATATACGAGTTTATATTCAGTCATAATTGATTTCATAATGTTGTGTGCAATATTTTTTGGACAGACAAATTCAAGTCTATTGCAGCTTACTGATAAATATTCATTCAAGTGTTTATCTTCCTTTTCCAAATTTACAATACTATTATTAATTACAAAATTTCAGCCAAATACATTATATAAGTTAAAATCTATCACTTCATCATATATTAAAGAATTACTTAATCTATTTGTTTGTAACTTTCAATGATGGAATCCAAAGTTTCTAAGGATGGTCACAGGCTACAAAACTTTATGTTATCGACATAGATATAGCAATTAGTCAAAAAATATCCAGCAAGTGACAAAAAAGCCACAAATCGCCTACATTAATTATTTTAATTTAGGTAATACCAAAGTGATTACCAAAGTAAAAAGTAATACATGAAACTATTGTAGTAATTAATTTTTTCCAAAAAATTCAGAACAAGATTAGGCATAGTCACATTTAATAATGGTACTGGTGCAGAAGGTACAACTATTTATGTTAGAGGTAGAGCAGTAGAATAATCTCTTAAATTAGAAACGAAGAGAAAGTAAGAATGAAAATAAATATATAAAAGACCATATGCCACGATGATATGAACAGCAACACAGGTGACGTGTCCCAACCAGACTCGTCATCAGCCCATTCACCAAGAGCGAGTGTAATAATAATAATTTTAAATAAAATTAATAATAAAATTAATTAACTGCTGAGTGTAAATCTCTTTGCAGGGGTTTCTTTCATCCATAAACAAATTTGTAATAGTTTTGAGTAATTGTATATATTAATTGAGAAAACCCACAAAATTGTTTTTAAATGTTTTACTGAGCATACCATAAACTTTCCTCATAAGCATATTCTTTATTGTATGGAGAATTTGTTAGTTTATTAAACAAGTTTTTAGTTCTAAATCCTGTTTTCTGTATGACCATTATCGTTTTATTTTTATAGCTTTGTAGTTTATTAACCTTTTAATTGCAAGTTAGTCACCTTATGTGTTGATAATACTCACATTATATTTTAAATTTTCAAGAAATGTATATATGCTAAAGAGAATGCCAAAAAACATCAGAGTGAATGACATGAATATCTGAAAAATAAAGTTAAAATTAGTTCATAATAGTAATTTGTATGGTATTTTTGAAAGTGTTTAGTCAAAGTTAAAATATTATTATAAAGCTTTAAGTAAAACATTCAATACAAACCTGAAATTGAAACATTTTGTTTAAGTAGGGGCATAGGTCTAACAAGCGAACATAGAATTGAGATAGATGATGAATGGAATTTTTGTTTAGAGGCAATGCAAATGTAAAATGATTGTTTGAATTGGGATTATGTTGCGGACTCCCAAATACAGCATCGACAGATGTGACCATGTTTCCTTCATTTTTGCGTTCAAAGAAAATATTCAACATTTCCACACGTTTTATTATACTAAATAATATCAAACAGAATAGTATTATTTCTAGATCAAAAATAATGATAGCAATAATATTGTATACAGCATAAATGTATGAGTTTGGACCAAATTTTATACTTCCGCCCACAAGAATAATACTGGCATAGAGAATATAATAGGGTATGAGAAAGCCAATAACTATGAGGTTTCTAAATTTATCCTTTCTCAACAAATTTCTTCTATGATCTGATTCGAAAAGATAATCTACTTCTTGAATTTTCAGAATCAACCCTTCAAATTCATTTCTGTCAAAAATTATTTCAATCAAAAATAGATACAGGGCATGAATTATGTGAAGTGCCACAAATCCAAAGTAGATGTAGGCATGAGTTGAAGTCAAATTGCTATTGGTAAATGTCAAAATGGCAATAGCAACTGGCAGTACGATCAATGTTCCGATTATTAACAAATTGTATAATTTTCCACACCACATTGTACACCTGGTGGGAACTCGGTTAACAGTTTTTCTGCAAACACCAAACACTCGCTGATACACTAAAATAGGCCAAAGTGTATCTTCAATCGATTCTCTACTCATATTGTTTTTGTGAAATATTTGAGTTCTAACTAAATTCCAGCACGAGTATCTTAATGAGTGTTTGAGAAACAAGTGACGCTTTGCTCTTTAAATGTCTTTTGAATTAGTATCCATTATTATTTTATCACCTCGTGGAATCTATAGAGTGCTTAATAGGCAACAAAACATGACATTGATTGTGTTTACCGTGGATATTTATCAATCTTTCGATCTAGAAATTTTTGTATTTTACTCACAGAAATATTTGTAAATTCCTTTGAGCTCTTGACAGTGAGAAAATAATGATAATTACCTAATGTAAATATTTTAAAACTAGCTGGTTTTTTATCTTGTGCCGTACGTCACATTATAAATTAACATTGGTTTTTTGTCATAAATAGGGACAAATTACACACTTAATTGTTTTTGTTTGTACACCACAGAAAATAATAAAAAAACAAATTACATAAATTCACATATGTCAATATTTTGTTTTCCTTATAATTTTATATTTTCCAAGAACTAATATAATGAATCCACACTTGCCATATGCTGATTGTAGTTATTCTCTATTTGGAGAATATCCATCGTCATAAACTTTATGTTTCTACTTACCCTAACTCATCCATTATAACTTATCTTAAGGCTAAGTTATGCTTCTATTCCCAATATGTTTCAAAACTGGATGAAAACGCTCGATGGCACCAAAGTGTAAGCAGTGTATAATACCACTTATGGCATTTGTTTGGTGCTGTAGTAGAACATTGCAAGTCTTGGTAACAGACTTTTGTTAGTCTACCGCTTTCAGGCATATTTTGACATTTTTTTTCTCAGTATTTCCTAATTTTATGTAAGCGGCTGTGTCCTTAGATTCACAATTATGTGGCTAAGAACTATTTAATATCTCATTTGATCAAGACTTCCTTCAATATGATCGGACATAAAGTTAAATATTGACACATCTGCAACATTCAAAGAAACGGGCTATCAGTAGTTAAACACAAAAAAAATTTACTTGCTGGCTGCTAGTATATACTTTCCAAAATAATTTTTTTCTTTTCCAACTAGAAACTGTTTATGAACGTCTTTTATTTCCTCATTCCATATACAGCACCACAACAAAACAAATTTTGAACGAGTTTCTCACACAAAGCATCAAGGTTGCTACGTAATGCGTTTCTATTGTATTAATGTCTCAGGTTATTACTTCATTCTCCTATGATCAAAAGCTATATTTCACTGCCTATTTATATTCATATAAATTGTAACACATGATACATTTAATGCAATGTAGGATTAAGTTCTGTTTACACCCTCCCAATTAAAATCCTTGTATAGGTCAAGTATACACCACAACATGTCGACAGCCATATGTGTGGTACTACTTCTCAATTTGCCACATTGTGCAAATTTTTTCTGTTGCGCTTCTGGAATTTGTATTATTTTTTTATTTGAATAAAAGTTTAATGAAGATGATAATATTAAGACGATAGAAAAGAAACGAATGTTTCAAAATCAACTTAAATTACCAACTATTCACCATTACTACATGTTTTAAACTTTCGCTCAGGGATATACATTTTCATGTTTGTTATGGATTGTTTGGCAAAATAAAA
The DNA here is from genome assembly GCA_039881145.1 of Druceiella hillmani. Taxonomy (NCBI): domain Eukaryota; kingdom Metazoa; phylum Arthropoda; class Insecta; order Lepidoptera; family Hepialidae; genus Druceiella; species Druceiella hillmani. The sequence goes on from JAYKKI010000036.1 coordinate 23,202,015, forward strand.
ATGTGTTTTTTTAATCCCAAGTTTTTTTAAATATAATATAATAATAAAGAGAAAAACTTTCTTTGGCCTCTGAACTTTTTAGTAAGGCAAATTGAATGAAATAGGGCTATAATATATAATTTTTGAATTGTCTTTATCCATTTTGGAGCCGAAAATGAAAACAAACCTCTTAAGTTAAAAATAACTTCTATTAATATTTTCAATACAAAAGAATTCCTCAATGAAATAAAGTATTTTGTACATATTGAATATATTTGGCATTAATTTTGTAGAAATTCATTATAATGTAATTTTCAATGAAAACTAAATGAAACTATGTGATGTAATATTATCTCTACTTTATTTAAATTTTTTACCAGGACCTAGGTTTTGGTTGTATGACGACATCTTCAGGTGGGTTATTTGTAAAGATAAAGAATTTTTACAAATTGCCCACCTGAAGATGTTGTCATTCAACTAAACCTAGGTCTTGGTAAAGAATATAATTAAAGTAAAAATAATGCTACATCAAGTAGTTTCATTTAGTTTTGAATAAAAAGTAAATTATTTTGTACATTTCAGTAAAATTGTGTGGATTATTCCACTTATTCACAAACATCAGCAAAACAAACTATCCAGACTCTCAAATGTTATATTTTGCTGCTTAATGAATGAAATAAAACCAAACAGAGAATAAAGATTAAAATGCTCCAAGACCTATTTAAAAGGTATCAAAATAACCTTTAATGGTCTTCAAATAAAGGTTTACTCATGAGACACATCAATTAGGTGCTGCGTTACCTTAATTAGCTTCTCTATAAGAATTTCTCAAAACGGGTCTCCGGTTTTGAATGAACATTTTATGCCGTATTGAATATTACCTTCATATAAAATGATTATGTACAAATGTGAAAAAATCCAACCCTTTCTTAAATAATGGCCATCAAAGTAATGAAAATTTCCAATTTGTCATCATAAAATCACTTAAACACATTTATTAAATTAAACTGCTATTACTGTCAGAAAAATAAAATTTTCACACCTAACAGAATGATGATTCGCAAAGTGTTAATATCAAATGTTATCCATAATTTTCATTACAGGCATGACTCGTCACATTACTTTGAATAGGAAAAACTAGAAAATGTGAATTTAACCAAAAAAAATATTTTTCAAATTAGCCAAAATTTTGATCGAACCGCAAAAATTTGGTATCAAATGGAATCTAGCACAAGGAAGTAATTTTTTCCAAAAATATTTCTAGAAAAATTACCAAAAGCATTACTAAAAAAATTATTGTTTTTGGCATTCCATAATTTGTATCAACATTTCTCTGGTTTTTTCATTTAATGTGCCTATATACACTTTTATTTAATAAACAAGAATTTAATATTTACTCGGGTAAATATGTCAATTTGAATTTAACAAATTATTTTGGGTATATTTACAATATTTTAATAAATTATAGTTCTAAGGTTCATCTATTTGTGTTTGGTTATAACTTCTGGCATAAGAGTTTCATTGTCATAGAGTGACTAAATATTTCTAGTTTCCAGCAACTCCATGAGGAATTGTAAGATTTCTAGTTAGATGATTTGTATCTGTTGAATTGTGGCAATCAAATATAAGCCGTATGGCTTGATTAATTTTGATCACACAGTCGCAGCTACTTCTGTTGGAAATTATCAAAAAAACAATCAGTGGAACATCTTTTTAGTTACATTGATTAATGATTTTCAACAATAAATATTTAAACACATCGATTAGTACTTTCTGCAACTCTGTTTTTAATATTATTTAATAGTACTAAATTAATTTACCTTAATGAAGTCACTTACAGTAAAAAAATATTCAAGTGCCATTGCCCATTATTCAAATATCCCAATATCTTTTAAAGTAAGGCAATATATCAAATCCATAGGAATAAACAGAATCTAGTAATATGTAGAAAATTTTAAAACAAAAACAAAATCAACGAGCATATCGCATGCGCTCTACTGAAATATAATGGAGATATCGAACTTTTAGGTAATTATTTGCATTTTTATTGCAAACCAAACAATTGATATGAAAACTCAAAACGACTGAAATGGCTGACTACTTAAAAGAACCATCTACCAAGGTGCAGTGTCATGTAATGTGTTAGCTACTAGTATTTTTGATTAGTTACAAGACAGTAATATTAATTAAAGTAATTTTTTGTCAATTTAGATATAGCCCTTGACACCTTCACATTTTCAATTTTGAATCTGTAATGAATGTTTCAAGTTGTGCACAGAGCAGTATTAGAAGAACATTGAAGTAACAATTCATTATTTGATTACACATTAAAATGGGTCAAAGTGGCGTATCATTTCGTGCTCAATTTATAATGATAATTATCTAGTATCTCAACACCTTTATCGCTGATGTAGATTTTTTATGTAGATGTTTTTAAAATGATATTTTAAATTTAATTTTTAAAATGATGATTGTTTAACTGAACTGTGACGTGAAGAACAATTAAGATGATCATTCGCTGGTGTCGTCTGAAACAACACAAGCAAATGAGTATTTTTAAGATGATGATCCAATGTCGTAACAGTACTAACCAGACTGTACTATGTAATTTAGTTGAATGTCTCCAGTAAATAAATTGTTTTTAGTTACAGTTTACTCTATTAGTAGCCATAAGCCTTCCTCTAAATTGATATCGACTAGAACTTTTCAAGGTATAGACCTTTATACTCAATATTTACTTTTGTTTAAAAAATTACCTCATGACAATGGAAGTGTGATAAGCTCCATCATTCATTAGTAAAACAAAATGTGGCCAATTGTGTATGCTATTTTCCTCCAATATGGAATATGTACTTTCTTTTCCATCTCTATTATTGGAGAAGATTCTGAGCCATATATTTATCTATAGCAAAGTTAATAAGTTAGCACGGTTTTACTTTACCTTAAATTCTCAATGAAAGATGATGCGGTGGATCATTGAACAAGATTGGATGAAGATGGATACCTCCTGGTCATTTGCAAGATACGTGCAGTGTTTGGCAATGAAACCACCAATGCAACCAGTGAACATTTTGCATAAAGTGTGATGTTAGGACTTTGTCTTGCCTGCAACATAGAGTACCAAAACAAACTTGACCTATGCATAAGGTATTAATGTGTTTTATTACGTTCCATTCTTATATGAATTGATATGAATCGCACATAACAAAACCGTATTGTATAGATTCCAATGGCGAAACTAACCAAAAATTTCAGCACATATGTAACTAATTCAATGCATTTTTTTGGAAAGTGTAAAAAATGTAAAAGTGAAGTTTATAAAGAAATTGATTATACTGTAACCCGCTCTTTCCATGAAAATAGCAAAAATAACTGAATTGCCCTATTTTATCAAACCGGTTATATTTTTATATTGACTTCCAAGCAAATTAAAATTGTCAAATGTAAATAATGCACCATTTGTTGTTATATTGTTTATTTGTACTATACAATTGTTTGTTCAGCTCATAATGTTGGAAATGCAGTTTTACCTAATTTAAAGTGATATATAATTTTTTTTTTGGTTTAAGACATATGCAAATAAACAAAATGAGTAATTGCGAGACTTTAATTTTTTCCACTATTTCTAAATTATTGCATTTGGTGGTTTTCTTAGTTACATACAAAGCATTACATTTGGTTATAAGAGCCTCTTTCTAGTGTTACGTTCAACTGCCATATTTTTTGTACTAATTTGCGATATTCTCCAATAGGGGTAGATAAGTTGGAGTTTTCATTACATTCTTTTTTTTTATATTTACATTAATTTTTTGTCATTTTTATAGTAATACCAAAAATTATATCCTATGAATACTTTTTCATTTATAAGCATTTTTTCTTACAAAAACGAGAAACTTTTTTCTATGTATTTAAATTTTTTTTAAACTCATAAATACATAAGTGTAGTACAAATATTTCAAGAATTTTGTATTACATTTCTTCTCTGCCTCAGTAAAAAAACAGCAAATTTCAGAGTAAAGCATTATTTAACGGAAGTGACAACAGTTGACACATGCGGTTTGACTTTGTGTGACCTCCCATGATCAAAGGATTAAATGAGGTCTCCATATGAAATGTTTACTTGCTTGAACATTTCATGTACATGGGTCTAAACTGTATAAACTACAACGGGGCAACAGACAGGGATGGAGAGACATACAAAAAGACATGACGAAATTAGACGGGATTCATTTATGCCCTTCGTATACAGAATCCTGAAAAGGAGACAGATGTAATTTATTAAACAGGAATATGATGCCTCTTCCTATTATAATATTTAGTAGTTACAAAAAACACTTGGCAATAACAGCACATACTTCATTAAAAATAATATCTCATCGACTGTACCGTATCAAGAATGTGTTGGTATTTAGAAGACGCTATAAACAGCATAACTGATTAGAAGTTGGATCTTTATTTAAAACCAGGTAAACTGGAAACAGAGAATGTTTTTATTTCTTCAGGAAATATTTTATTTCTTTCAGCTTAGTTCAAATTTAATTAATTTCCAAAGAAGAAGGTAAATAATATCTATTAAACCCACAATGTAATCGGTTCTAATTATATAGAAGCCATTAGTCATCCAGTTTAGGTTATGGTTTCACGAAAAAAAAAATTGGAAATTGCATTTAATGTTTATTGTTAAATCAACAGTAAAGTCTAGTCAGAAAATAACACAACATAAATGAATTTGAAACATATTTTCAAACAACCAAGGATTGACAACTTAGACTTACTTATTTGGCTTCAGAGATAACCCAACTATAGCTATTATAATCATGAAATCTAAAAACTAATGTCAAAGGTCAACAACATGAATTTTGGTCTAAGAAATCATGAACATACATATAGATACATGTATGTATGTATATATGTATATACATATATATATATATATATATATATATATGTATATATATATACATATACACACACATGTCTATATGAATCTCATAAATAATCCTTAGTTTTTATAGAAGATTATAGTATAGAATACATATATTATTCTCTAATACAATTGAAAACTGAAGAGTAATTTTTTCAAGATTACTTATGTAGTTGGTCGAGCGGGGGACATTAGTTCTTCACCAAGAGATACAGACAGTTCCTGACAAGCATACGGCCGCTATCAAGGTGATAATAATATGCTGTTTAAAATATAATCCTGTTTTATAATTTAGGTGGTCCCACTTTACCAAAATATAAAATATTACAATTCGAGGAGTGGATGACTATTGATATTCAAGGCCAATTCAGAATGGATAGGTTATAGATAGTAAAAATTTATCTAGCACTATATGATTCATGAAATTTTACATCTGCTATAAACTCAACTTAATCATTTGAGTACTTCCTAAATTTTCCAAGTGGATATATAGGCAAACGCCTATGCTTTGATTTATAAAAATTAAAGCTACAGTAAAAGAAAAGTACAAATAAAGTTAGAAAAAAGAAATAAAATTACAAATAAGATAATGATTTTAAATCAAACTCATTCTAATAATTATGGTAAGTTTGATAGATACCAATAAATTATAAAAACTAATATCTTTAACTTGTTCGTTTTCTATTTCTCACATGTTTTACAAATGTCATTTGATGAGTAAAATACGTGAAAACTAGGTCAATCTCTCCCTTCCCTATCTTCATAATCTGTCAATATTAACAGTCATTTAAATAACCATTACGGTATTAATGTCATATTGAATTAGAGTCCACAACCTTCCTTTAAAATAATATAATGTGAATTCAAATATACATTAGGTTCAAACCAGCTTACCATGATGTTGTCTGCAGATAAAATGAACTGTTAATAAAGCTAATTTATGATTGTCTATTATGGGCCAGAATTAAATCCATTATTAATTTACAAGACTGATCAGCATCGATAGTATTTTGGATTTTAACATTAAAATTTTGATAATTATATTTACTTACAGCTGAGAAACTATTTATTGATCTTCATTCAATTTGAATGATAATTTCAATTGTACTTAACTCTACCAGATATGAAATGCCAATGGTAATTTTCGTTGTTGCAGGTTTAGCTAAGTTTATTAACAAATTTTTTATTACTATTCCTATGAATACTAGCTTAAATATCTACTACAAATACTGTTAAAAAATGTTTTTTATTCGTATACTATTCCAAGTATTTTTATATAATTTTTAAACATTTTTATCATGATACAAAAAATTTTATTTTACAGACACTTTTTAATTCATAAAAAACTTTTTTTTACAAAACGGGAAAATACTTTTTCATAAATTTCAATATCTTTTAAACTCAGAAATATATAAGTAAGAAGATATTTTGTAACTACACACTATCTTTTCTAAGTAAAAATTTCATTACAACAGAATAGCAAATTTTGGAGTTGTGCATTTGTTTTCGGAAGTGACAAAAAAGCTGGAAAGTGCCCTTTGACCTTTTGTGACCTCACATGCTCAAAGGATTAATTGAGGTCTCTATAGGAAGTATTAACTTGAAAATTTAATTTATATTTGCCCAACAATGTAGACACTACAAGGGTGCAGCAGACAGGGATGAGGAGAAAGACTGATAGAGATGACGAAATAATAAGGGTGTAATTTTTGCCATTTGTAAACGAAATCCTGAAAAAGAGACAGACGGAATCCATTAAAAGGGGATATGGTTTTTATCACCAACATAATATATTTTAGCAACAAAAAAATATAGCTTTATTCTGTATAGGAGTACAGCATATCTTCGATTGAATCTCCATCTTGTTTGAAGAGATTATGTCACTTATAAATCTTTGATTTAAAGCTGGCTCGTTACTGGAATATGCCACAAAAAGAAAAGAGTGTTGTTAGAGGTCAACAGGCATATCAACACCCAAACAATGATAAATCTTATTGTAACGGGATTACCAGATTACATAATGGATAAAATAGATAAAGAAACCATAAAATCAACTACAAGCTTTTACAATGAAATTGGAAAGCATGAACATATAGCGAACAAAAAGAATTTCAGTAAGAATAAAAAAATACAGATGATTGTAAAGGAAAGACTGATGAAATAAAACCATGCAAGACTTGTGAAAATTTAAATAAAGGTTATTCGCTTTCATCCTGTAGAAAAATGCTGGTTCACACAGAAAGAAGATTACCGGAAAAAAAAGGCCATGTAGTAATGCCATGAACAATTCAGTGATTCATGTTGAACTAAAAAATAATGATAAAAAAAACTAATAATAACAGCATTAATTAAAGTCAAACTATTATTGAATGGACAGTTAGAGACATTTGGGATATATGATTCAGGTTCAAATGTTTCTGTAATTAATTCGAAATTAATAAATAAGACTGAAAGTAAAAGTCAAGGGGAGGCTGATTCAAAAAAATTATAATTTAATCACAATTAATGATGTTAAAAAGGCAAATGGTTTGATAACTATTAAAATAAACATTTTGGATATAGAAGAAAAAAACCGATGTTTATATCATTGAATGAGAAGAATTCAAATACTATTTTCTAATTGAACTGGATATCATAAAACAATTTAAACTTGTTCCACATGAAAATTTGAAAATCGTTCAAAAAAGAGAAGAAATTAAAATAGAAGAAGAGATTGATCCTATGAATAATGATGACGATAAAAAAAATACTCCTAAAGAGGTGATGAATGAAACAAATCAATGTTCAATAAATTTTATTGAACATATAAAGGAAGGAGATTTCAAAATAAATATAAGTAACTTAAATACCCAACAAAACTCAGAAATATATAAACTAATTGACACTTACATATCAATTTTGCAAAAGACAAATATGACATTGGCGCAATCAAAGAACATGAAACATGTATTTATCTACTCATGAACAAATATTGTAGTAAAAAGCTTTACAGATTGAAGACAAAAAAAAGGCAGAAGAACAAATAGCAAAGTTAATTAACAAAAATCTTATAGAGGAATCTTATAGTCTATTTGCGGCACCTGTTACTTTCACTTTCGAGAAAGAATAGAACAAAAGGTCAAGATTATGTGTAGACTTCAGAGATCTAAATAAAATTGTTGTACCTCAAGCTCAACCATTCCCATTGATTGAAGACCTAGTGATCAAGACAAGAAACTCAACATATTTTACAACAATGGATATAAATTAAGCATTCTGGTCAATCCCTCTATGAATTGAAGATAGGAAGAAAACTCCCTTTGTAACACTGGAAGGACATTATCAATGGACATATTTACGTTTTGATTTAAATACATCACCAGATATTTTTCTTAGGATACTATGTAACATTTTATGAAAACACAAGCTTACAGATTTTGCAGTAAACTATATAGATGATATACTTATATTCTCTAAGATTTTTCTGAGTACATTAACCATTTAACACAATTATTAGAAGCTATATAAAGGGGGGGTTTTAGACTAAATTTACAAAATGTACATTTGCTTTAGATTCAGTGAAATAATACAGCATAATACATAGTACAGCCAGTATGGGTTAATTTAGTTTCAATAAAAGATTTTCCAATACCAAAAACTCAAAAAAATCTAGGACAATTTTTGGGGAAAATTAACTTCTATCGTGAGTACATACCAAAAAGTGCGGTAATTTTCAAATATCTTCATAATTTACTTAAAAAAAAACAAACATTTCTTTGGTCTGCAGATTAGCAAAAATCTTCTGAAGTCATAAAAAAGTTATTGTGCTCACAGCCAATCTTAAAAATATTTGATTAGAATTTGCAAATGAATATTCATATAGATGCATCTTTGAAAGGTTTTGGAGCAGTATTAAAGCAAATACAGACAATTGGAAAAGAAAAACCAGTGGCATATTTTTCAAAAAAGTTAAATCAAATTCTAAAGAAAACAAAAGCAATTTATTTAGAATGTTTATCTATTAAAGAAGCAATAAGATACTGGCAATACTGGCTAATAGATACATCGTTTAAAGTATATTCGGATCATAAACCATTAGAAAATTTAAATATTAAGTCTAGGACTGATGATGAGTTAGGAGATTTAATATATCAGTATGATTTTGAAATAAATCGCAGTATCATTTTGAAATAAATTACGCTTCAGGAAGAGAAAATATAGAGGCAGATTATTTGAGTAGGAACCTATTTGAAGTTAACGAGGGCGCAGATGAGCTATAAAAAATTGTTGACATGATAATATTGGATGACATAATTACAGATCAAGAAAATAATGTAAAAGTCCAAAATAATAAATCCAAATTAATGCCAAGACACAATGTTTACTATAAAAGGGTTAGAAAAAATTAAAGAATTATTTTATCGGAAGACTTTAGTAAGAAACTTATTAAAGATATATATGAAAATATGAATCATATAGGTGTAAAACAAATGCACAACAAAATTAGTCCATTATATAAAGCAAGAAATTTAACGATATATATTAAGACATTGTAAAAGTTGTGAGATATGTATAAAAAATAAAACAAGAGGCCAAGATAAGTATAGTCTAATGTCACATTTAGGTCGTGCCACAAAACCTTTTGAAATAGTCTCAATAGACAAAATTGGAAGTTTTGGAGGCACACGATCAACAAAGAGATATTTACATGTTTTAGTAGATCACTTTACACGATATGCTTACATTCTTACCTCAAAAACCCAAATTGCTAATAATTTTGTTAAACTAATCAATAACGTAACAGATTCTGATACAATTGGAATACTTCTCACTGGTCAATACCCGGGAATTAAATCAAAACATTTTTATGTAAAATATCAATACCAATGGTATTTACTGCAGTAAATGCCTCATTTTCTAATGACTTAAATTAAAGAATAAATCAAAAGCTTGTAAATAAAATTAGATGTAAAATAAACAAAAAAATTAATAAAATGGCATGGACGACAATTGCTCTTAACTGCGTAGGTGAATATAATAATACAGAACATGCAATTACTGACTTTGCACCAAAATACCTATTGGATGGTACAGATGTTTCTTTTTTGCCAACTGAACTAAAAAAATATAAATGAGGAGGTGAATGGATCAGAGATAGGAAAATGGCTTTTGAAAATTGAATGAAATCAATTCTACTATATACTATATATATCTACAATAAACAAATATTTTATAAAAACAGAACTCAATAAATTTAAATACAGGGGATACGGTATATGTAGAGAATGGGAACAAAGTAAACAGAAATAAATTAGATGAGCTGAAGATTAATTGTAGGTCATAATGATATTATGTATACCAAGAATCGAGCAATAAATTTAAACTCATTGTGGAAAGAAAATAATATTAAAAGTAATTACAAAAAAAAAATGTTCATTGAAAGTGCCTTGTGAATATAAAAAACTTGAGAAAATTAAATGGTAATGCCTTCTCTGCAGTAGAATAATTAATGTAAGATTAACATATTGGGGTAGTCTCAGTCAGCAGCCCAGCGCTAACTTTAATTATCATTTTAATTTACCCATCTACTGACTGAGTCTACCACAGAACCAAGAAAATGAGCTGCGTATACGGGACTCGGTTCGTCAATGACCAATGAGTAAATAAATATATATGTTGTGTGACCTTATAGTGTAAGATCATAAACATATAGTCGTTTCCTTCAAATCAAATACACATTAAATAATTTTATTGTTGTTTGTAAAAAGACTGTAGTTAATATTCTGAAAGAGATTGTAAGCAATTATATTTATGGTTGTGTATTCATATGATATTAGGTACTCGTTATTTCACAGTGTTATTGATAAAAAAAAATAAAACTATTTTCCTAGAAAAAATAAAAAAAAGAAAAAACACAAATAAGACTTAGCAAATATTTAGTTTAGTTTAATATAATATTGTAAAATTTAGGTTTAACTTTAATTACTTTAGTGTAAAAGTGAATATTTCGGTGAAAATTTTCTCCCCTGGGAGGATGATGTAAAGAAACTATATTTAATTAATTGGTGTAGCGCTCATCTGTCGGTAAACAATACTTATGTACTGTGGAGTATACCTATGTACTGTGGAGTATATACGCTGTGAGTAATGAAGGCTAACTCAGTCAGCAAAGCAAATTATTTTTGGATCACAGAACTCATATTGTTATTCAGATTTTTTTAGTTATATTATAAGAATTGTATAAGAAGGAATTGACAATTTAAATGATAAACTTTAAATGTTGTTTCTTTGTGTTCAAATAGTATATACTATTTAAGTTAAATTGTGTAATTATTATCATGTGTACTACTTGTACTAAAATAAACAAACTTTGTTTTCAGAGCAATGCAAATTAATTAATTTTGTTATTCCTAATAAGTTCGAAGAAACTGTCTTATATATATATATATATATATATATATATATATATATATATATATATATATATATATATATATATATATTGAAACATCCATACACACATACATTTTTACATATCTTAGTATTCAGTTAACTCAAAAAAATGTTAATTCTAACCAATATTTGCATACATGCATTAAAGGTGTCTATTTATAAAAATAAAATCAATTAATTTTCATCATCATTATTGCTGTAAATGTGTTGCGGTGTTAAGGAATAATTTGCCTATTAGTTGGACACAACAACTCACCTCTATACCAATGCGATACATCCAAGCCCCTTTAATTAATTTAATGTGAAAAGAAACTGTAAAGCACTTACAATAGACATAAACAGGATTTTGATTTGTTAATAGATGAACTTAGATAGGATTCCATTTCATCAATTAATTGCGAATAGGTAAATAATGTCAACTTTAACATATTACAGTAACTGTGCAACTGATAACTCTTTTTAATAAATTTGTGTCTTGTAAACATTCTGGTGATTATTTATATCTTCCTGGCATATTTACTTTCTAATGGTTTCAGAATTCTGAAAACTAACGAAATACTCCTCAACTATGCCACGCATATGTTGAGTGGGCATTTAAATGCAATGACAAAAATAAGTTTCATATCAATAGTGCTACTGACAAAATTAAAATTCTTTATGGACATTAGTAGCTCAGAATATTGCTTTATTGTTTTATAATAATTATTTGACAAGTAAATACATTTCTGAATACATTGCTTCTAGATATGTGATTCAATTATTTCTTATACGGGGATTAAATAAAAAAATATTAATTTGTCTTTAGTTTCAGAGTAGAGAAAGTTTTTCAAATTCATTGCATTTATTATTGTTTAATATTAAATAAAATGTGGAAATGACAAATGATGTTTAAAAATAAATGTGAAAAAATTAAATTAAGCACAAAAGAGTTTGAATTTTATTTCACATGTACGAAACATGCATACCTAATTTTTTTCTATTAAATGTATGTTGGCTACCAATTTTAATACATGTGTAACACTGATATATTATCCCAAATAATTTGGACTATATAATGTTAAAATAAGATCAAATATTACCTGCAATAGTTATATTTATGATATAAAAAAATATATACTGCAAAACCTATTGAGTAGAGAATTACAAAAATACTTAAGTATCTAGATATTTACTAAAAGACAGAAAGTTAAAACAATAAATATAGAGTAAATACATAATAAAGGATCTGTTGAGAATCTCTATGTATGCAATGATTATTACAGACCCAAATGATGCTTTGAAAATTATAGTGAGATCAAAAAGTAATAAATATTTGTCAATAAATACCTGCAGCTCGATCAGCTGGTGGCGCATAAATCCAGAAGTGAGAGTGAGGCAGTGATGCGTAGCATGCACTGCGAGGTGGAGGGGAAGGCATGTTAGAGAGTGAGTAACCTGTACGGTCGCACACTTGTGTTTGCGAGTGAACCTCTCTGAATGCCGTTTTATTATTATGGATAGAACTTTTAATTCCAGGTAATATTATAATGATCCTGGTTTTGCTTATATGATTTTGAAAAGTCAATGGTTTAAAATTATTATTATCTCTAGTCTAGGAAAAATATATTATCTTTGGTTTCATATTAACACAATTCTTCTTTTTACTACTGCCAACAAAAAGAAACAAATTTCAGTCTCACGAAATAAATCAAGGAAATTAAATTAAGACAACTTTGGATTTTTATATTTACTTTCATTCTATTATAAAAGAAAGCCAGAAAAATTTGTCTTATAAATTATTGATTGTTACTGGAAGGATAAACATAAAACATAAACAATTTGAGAAACTAAAACCACGAAAAAATTAAACTGAAAAGGAAAACCAGGGTTTACAGTGGACTTGTGATTAAGAATCAAATAATTGGTCACATTCAACTTTCCACCACAATATATTGTATTCACAACAGAGATATTTAAGTTCTTTAATGAAAATAACTTATGAAAACTAGAGTATATAGTTATTATTGAAATAAATAACATGATAAAAATCTACTTTAACATTTTTGAAATTAGATAATCACTGATAAAAAAGTTTGCCATTTCTTGTACTTAAATATTTAACATTATTTAAGTACAAGAAGCCTATTTATTGAATCAGTTGACAGTTTTATGACAATTTCAAATGCTCAATTTTTTTTGTCACAAAATTAGTGAACTTTGCTACATTAACAGACACATTTATAATGATCTTAACTACAGGCTTGACTCCTCAAATTAGACGATATTCTTGTGACATTTAAAAGTGAAATGTTTGGGTTTGAATAGTTTCTGGAAGAATTAAACATTCCTTTTACATTAAATTTACTTTATGTTTTGGTCCGTGAATATTATTTAAAAATTCATATTTCATTAATATGCTTAAACATATCGCTTCGTTCATACTTAAGTTTTGAAAATTATAATTATCTTGTATCTCAGTGACTCTCTTGCAGATGCTGTAAATTGTTAAATATTTATGATTTATTATTAAAATGATGATATCTTAATAGAACTGGCGAGGCAAGGAAGGATTAGGTTCAGACACAATACAAGCAAATGATATTATAATCCGATGAGATGAAGAGTATCTAGATTTTACAATGCAACTATGTCGTACATCACAAGTTAAATAAATTGTTTTCAGTTTTTATTCTGCTAGTGTCTATAAGCTTTCCTCTCTAGATCATTCTGCTCAAAATTTACTTTATTTCAAAATGATCTCATTTGCATGACAGGTAATGAAAGTTTAGTAAGGTTCTTTCTTCTTTAATAAAACAAACATAATCTCTTTGACCTTTTATTTTTGCTGTATTCCTTCAAACTCCCGCTTCTCTCTCTATTGATCATTATTATAAACAATCAGTAAGAACCTACAAAAATATTATAAATAATTTTGTAAGTAAGTAAATAATTTTCTAATAATAGAAAATTGTCACATGAACGTCCAGCCACATAAGTATCATATCTGATACTAAGGGAAGAAAATAGAAGTATAAACAAAAATACCCAGAAAAAGAAGCAAAACACACGCCTGCTCATTTTGTACTAAAGATAAAAAGTACTAATATGAAATAAATTATCGAAGGAACCAGGTAAATTGTACTAGGGAAAAAGCAGATACATTTTATAATTTGTTACCTTTGAAAGTTCTAATCGTAACATTAAAATACATTTATAGTAATTTTACTATTGGATTCAAAAACTAGTCATCAAGTATTTTTCTACTTTTTAATTGCATAGTAATTACATACTGGGCTAGTTCTCGAGTGACATTAACATACTTTATTAATATAGAACTGTAAATATATTCATGTATTTAATGTAAATATGATTCAGCAACTTTAATTGGCTACAATTAAAATCTCATTGTCTTATTTATTTTTATGACATATTTCGATATAAAAAATTTATATTTATAATTGTAAATAATTTTATTTGCAAAAACATTAAATTTTGAACATGCAAAATTACATCTTTGATCAGACTACCTACTAATCAAAATATATGTTAGAAAATAACTACGTGGTATTTAAATAAAGTCTTTATCTCAATCGAAATTTGAAAATGCTTTACTGTAATGTAATTGGAAAATAAAACAATTCACAATGTAAAACACCCTAATGATCTTTTATCATTACTGTGAACCGTAAACTATAGTCTTTGTGAATTATATTATATGTTAGAAAATAACTACTTGGTATTTAAATAAAGTCTTAATCTCAATCGAAATTTGAATATGCTTTACTGTCATGTAATTGGAAAATAAAACAATTGACAATGTAAAACACCCTAATGATTTTTATCATTACTGTGAACCGTAAACTATTATAGTCTTTGTGAATTATATTATATGTTAGAAAATAACTACTTGGTATTTAAATAAAAGTCTTAATTTCAATCGAAATTAGAATAAGCTTTACTGTAATGTAATTAGAAAATAAAACAATTCACAATGTAAAAAACTGTAATGATCTTTTATCATTACTGTGAACCGTAAACTATAGTCTTTGTGAATTATATTATATGTTAGAAAATAACTACTTGGTATTTAAATAAAAGTCTTAATCTCAATCGAAATTAGAATAAGCTTTACTGTAATGTAATTGGAAAATAAAACAATTCACAATGTAAAAAACTCTAATGATCTTTTATCATTATTGTGAACCATACACTAGACTGTCTTTGTGAAGTTGTTGAGAGAAAATAAATGAATAATTTGGAAATTCAAAACCATTTTGTCAAATAGACTTGTTAAAAAGAACAATTTATGCAAGTTATTCAACTTATATGATGTATTCTTGAATTAAATTCATGTTCAACTTTGAACGTAATCGTATTTAATAATTAGAAAATAAGTATTAATCTAAAACTTGTAAATTCATTATCTGAGGCTGAATGCTCAAGACGTTGTAATCATATTTTTTTAAAGCATTCAATTCTTAATCTCTATAAGAAATTAATTAAATATTCGCTATTGACGTTGCAGAAACCTCCAAAAATAAAGACAACAAATAAAATCTTTGTGGCTAGTATGTTTTTTCTGTTTCGTATTTAAAGTACTCTCATTCTATGAATTTGATGCAAACAATTATTTAAATGTGACACGTAAATTTGGGATGATGTTAAAAATATAACAATTTTGTGAATATCACATAAATTTTTTTATTAATTTTATAGCATTTTTTTGTAAACATGGTGTGTAGACAGAAACCTACTAACATTTGCTTTTACATGTTTAATCATGTATAATTTTGTCTTTATTAAGCTTCAACAAACTGTTGCCTTTCTTTTTATCTTCTACTCTAAGCCTAAAAACGATTATAATATTGTTCAAATAATAAATAACGAAAAGTCAAAAAGTCAAGTTTTTAAAAAACAAGCGGAACATAGTACCAATACTTCACTTTGAACATCTCAAACAACTATATTTCGAGATTACATAATAAACAATGGAAAATTATATTTTTATCAAAATAATTTTAAATATCATGAATATATAATCAGAAATTATAAGTAAAATAATCCATAATCAAAACCTTTATTAAGAGAAATATCGTTCGTAATAATAAGTAGATCAAAAAAGAAGAAAATTTATAAATATAGGTATGAATTAACCGGGAACATTAAGAAATTAATGAAATAAGGTTACATGAATAAAAAAGTTAAAGTAATCACATCACAAATAATTATAAAAATTCAAATTATTCACTCGAACGCAAGCCTATTAACTGAACAACTACAATAATATATGTAACAACAAGATTGAAAAAACTAGGCAGCAATGATACTCGCAGGTCGAAGAGCTGACACACTGTGAAAGTTCCACCGTTGCCCTGATGCATGATTTCTTCAAGCTTCGCCAATGAATTATCAAGTGAAGGACCTTAAATAATAGGAATATATTAAACATCGTAAAAAAATAGAGTAGTATATTTGTTTATACATACTCGAAGATACAATTAAATTAAGTAAAACGAAAAAATATCCTTATAAATCTATAAATCTACAAGCCGTATGTATATGTAAATGTACAAATTAATAAGCATTATAAATTTGAACAATTTCAATGAAACATTTATTGCCACACAGCTTACTATTTCAATTTGAATAGGAGAGCAATATGCATAAGACTGCAGAAAAATAGTCAGACTGCATTCAAGTCAGACTATTTTCCTCAAACTTTGCTGTTTAATATACAAAGCTGGCTAAATTAAAATAGATAAATACTCAAACGATACGAATAGTTAATAGGTCACTTACCAAAAATTAGAATACAGATTCTCTAAAGTCAATGTTTTCTTCGCGCAGTAGTTTTTATGTCTCAAAAGCTGATATTTGAAAAATTAAATAAAAGATGTAAATTGTTGATTAATTTTGGAAAATATACGAAATATTATTTTTTGTTTCTAATGTTGAATGTAATCATTTATTTTCTATAAACCCCATTATGTGGTTTTCACTAATTAACTTTAATGTTCAATATAATTAATTTGATAAATTGTTTACAGTAGAAACAATTAGAGACTATCCAGCCACAGTGACAAAAGCAATTTACTAATTTGGATTTAAATAAGAATATCACTTAGATTAACTCGTCACGGAATTGTGACAAAACTGTTCTTTAGATTTATAAAATTTTATAAATAATAGTTAATTAATAACTAATAAATCAAAATGTTGACTGTGCTCGAGGCAGAGATGTACAAAGAAGTCATCTCAGAAGAGAACCAAGATGATTCAATCGCCTGGTCATTTCGATATGAGACTCATATATCAATCAATGCCTAGATAGGTATAAATAAAGGACACACATACACACAGACACACACACACACACACACACACATATATATATATATATATACATATACATGTATATATATATATATATATATATATATATATGTATATATATATATATATATGTTTATATATGTGTGTGTGTGTGTGTATGTATGTACACACAGGCAACCGCAAAGGAATTTCTTAAAATTGGAAAGGTTCAAGTTGACTTATTTGCTGGCCGAAGTTAAGTATACCATGAAATATTTACATATAGGATATAAAAAAGTTAATATTATTTTCAAAAGTAAACAAAATTAGTGCGACTTCTCCCAATAAGCAAATATAACCCTTAGTACGGAGCAATCTACACTACAATAGCAGTAATAAGAAAGGTTCAAAAATAAATAATAGCAGTTAGGAGAGTGTCACAGTCAGTTCCTCTCACGGCTTTATTGCACTGCAGCTTTATTTTGTACACACTGAGCTACACATTTTTGAAACGGACATTTTATTCTCTTTATTTTGGTATTACAATCTGTATGACTTAGAATAGTTTTGTTTATGAGATTTTAGTAATTTTAAGGTTATGTCTGACACACAACATTCCTTTAAGCAATCGAGATAAGTTTTTCTGTTTATTTATCAAACCAGATTGAGTTGTTTAATTTCACCAGCGGGCATGAGTATTTAAAACAGCTCAGGGTTAGTTTACTAAAATTCTATATAGGTTATATATAAGTGACTTATATCTGCTTTGATTTAGTGTCACGTGGAGCAGTGAGGGTCTGTCGTGCAGTGTTTAAAAGAAAAGCTAGTATAAAGTGAGTTTATTGCTCAACATATTACTTTTCTTTTGATTTGATTTTAGTTGAACACATTGGTTTTAACATTTATTTTTAAATGGACAATGTGATCACAAGAGTTTATGCATTTACTGAATATGTGTTAATTAATAGGGATGATGCTCTATAAGCGAGTAGCTATGTTACTCACTTTGTACATTTTTATACAGCCATGGATGTAACGCTTATTGATTTCACCTGAACTGGCTGATTTGTTCATAATGAGGATCATTTAAGTCCCCAATGTGATTTTTTTTATTGCTATTCTCTTTATGTAGGCAATTGTTTGATTGGTTCATGAGATTAAGTCATAGAAAAATAAATATTATTTCAGTAATAATCAGAACAAGTTTATCTACCACTGGGGATATACCTGCTTGTTATAAACAGATTTATGCAGATAGATTGTTTTTATTTTTGATGGAAGCTTACCTATTCAAAATGACATCAAATCATGTCACATAGGTGCTTATCACTTAAACAAAGTTTTTTGTTTGTTTGGTTGCATCATCAAAAAAGAGATTAAATAAAAAATATGTTTTATGGAGAATCATAAGCGTAAGTCCCTAGCTTCATGAGACTGACCGGTATTGAAAAGCGAAAGACAAATTCTGTGCATAAACTAAACTCAAATAGTTCAATTGTTTGAAGTGCAGATGAATACGAGAAGAAAAACATATACATCCATTTTCACATTCATATGTTAGACAAAATTACTAAATTAGTAAAGAAATGAAGTTCAGTATGAATCATTTACAAATTTGAACCTATATAACACCATTTTCATTTAAACACTATGAGGTGATGAATGCTTATAATACAACTTAAAATTAATGTTTTGAATGTAATTAATGTGTAAGTAAATACTTACACATTTGAGGCGATAGTCTCAGTTTTGTTATAATTATTTTTAGTTTGCGAAATTCCAGAACCAACATCTCACTGAAGGTGCAGACAACGGTTAGGACAGCAACACAAATTATCAGCCATAAAATAAGATTAATCATTCCTAGTGACCATAGTTGCTAAAATGTTGTAAAGATAGTAGAAAGTCACTCAAAGAAACACAAAATTAATTATTATTATAGACAGATTTGATTTTTCAACTGTTACTTACATCATGCATATATAATTCGAACACCAGTTGAATAAAATTAATGGACAAAAGAAAAGTCGACATTACAAGCTGAAGTATCTGGAATAGAAATTAAGTGATTAAATGGACACAAAAACATCCCCAAATATTGTATTTATTTCAAATTATTCCAATGTACCTGCAATTTAAACATTTTGTTGAGTGTACTGCATATTTTATTTACTATAATTAGCATGTTTGGTAAAATCAATATGCACACAGGATTTTCCGAAATATCAAAATGGCTAGTCCCATATAATTCATCCCAGTCTGCTACTCTGGGTAATACTAAATGATTTTCATTATTATGAAATATTTCTTGGTTCAAACGTCCCAGGTAATCATTTACTGCTTTTAACATTTTGATAATTGTAAATGTAAGTAGACACATTAGAAATAGTTCCATTCTGTTAGTAAATACACCGAAATATGCAATTATGGAGAAAATGCTCTGCCTTTCAAGGCTGTTAACGATGAAAGGCGGTAAGTGACTTGCAAGTATAATAAATGTGCCCAATACCGTAATGATTTTTAATTTCTTAAAGCATTTTGTTTTAAACAATTTACTGTAATAAACAGAAATGTCATCAAATTGTCGTAAGCAGTCAGCAAATAGATTTTTTTGCCAAAATATATCAATTGACAAAACTAATATTAAAGTGATGACGTTACATATTTGGAAAAGCCACTTCATTATATTGTTTCCAATGTGGTGAGACCATATGGCTGTGCTGGTACCCAAGATAACGAGAAAAATTACTATCAAACTGTAAATTTTCTTGAAAATGGTTTTTATTAATATTATTTCTTCTTCTAAGTTATTTGAAAATCGGTTGACTCCTAGAATAGACTGCAATGCAACTAGAAAGTGGATTGACTCTTTTAAACTATAACACGACATTTTTCACTGAATCCACTGTTTCTTCTACTAAATACCAACAGAAAATGACAACAATCATGAGTAATGTAACCTATTTATATAAATGAAATGGCTTGGTCTACTTTAGCCAGGTAAACAAGACAATTTGTCGTCCTATATTAAAGTAATTATCTACTATTGATTTTTTCCGTCTCGTCTGAAAGTATTTCTATTATTAGTCTAGGTCATATGTAAAAGGTTATGACCTTGTAATTTGTGAGTATTGTGAAGCTCTAAGTCTCCTTTTTGTTTTTGTCATAATTATATTTACATATTCTTGCTTAAAGTGAAGCTAGTATATTAGATTTCTGTAAATAGCCATCAATTGTAGGTAAACATTTATTAACCTGCTTATTTATTTAATAAATCTCTTAGTATATTTATATTAGTAATATGCAAAATAAAGTCGAAGTAATTTTACCAATAATACAAGTGATTACACTAATTGTCGGGTGCAGTATATATAAATGAATTGACTTGATTCCACATCTAATAGCATGCACACTTAAATATTCACAACGGAATTATGTTCTATGTTGAGACATCAGGAGGACAATTCAAAGCCACATGCTGATAAATGTTTAAATTAATATCAAACCTGTGAAGGAATGAGGCGATAGTTAAGAGAACAATATAATCACAAGGTGAAATAAGAATGCAGAAGAAGGAGAAGGTGGAGTAGCAATATGTTGGCAGAAATATATTTCCTGTTACCCATCATCTTACTTGGTCTATATGAGTCATTCTTATACGTTGAGAAGCATTTCCGATTTAAAGAGTAAGTTGAAGCAGAGTTTGGGGAGTTTTGGTTAAAATTGGGTGAAATTTTTGTATATTTACACATCAATTACTGGAGGGCGTTATTCGTATTATACATTGTGTGACTACTTCAGAGTGCAATTTTATTCAATTTAATTTCATGTGCGATATTGATCAATGAAAAGATCAATATTTTACTGAAATGATAGTAGATGAAAACAGAATCACCAATCCATTATCCACTAGCTGGGGTATATCAGTTATGTACAATTTATGAATAACTAGAATTTTGCTCCTCCGAACCTAGAACAAAATAATTAACTAAAATTCTGCTGCTTAGTCTATTGGTCGATCAATTGAAGATCTGCATTCCTTGTATCTAGTGGTATGAATAGATCAAATGATTTGACCTGTATGTGGCGACCACATACAGGTAGTTGATAAATTAATAAAATAATGGTGATGGCAGAACAATAATGGAAGTTTTATAGAGTTTTAGATTATCAATATTGTCTGTATTGTTAATGAAAATTTGATAATAATAATTGCATTTGAATTATCACGAAAAAATTTTGAATTGGCACGAAGAAATTTCACTAAAATGAATTCCTTATTTCTATGAAGTAATACATAGCCATATAGTTGATTTTTATTAGAAATGTATTTAGTTTTTCACTTAAATAAACGATTCCTTTTAAAATACACTTGGTTTCTTTTTTACTTTGTATAGTGTTAAGTGTTGATTTGAGAAACTCTTAAAAAAAAATAGCAAAATGATCTTAAAATGACTTATTTTTCAAATAAAGGGGAAATAAGATAAGATCTAATAAAAGTGAAAAATCTCCAATTGGTAATTGAATTTTTTTGGTTGGTACAACACATAAAAAATTATATAAAGGATTGTAGAAATGTTGGTTTAAAAGAAAATTTAATTATATATAGGGTTTCTTAGAAAATAGCAAGAAAATATTCTTAAGTTCTGCTAATTCTGTATAAATATTTTTTAAATGGTTATTTAAAGTTAAAATATTATTTTGATACCTTTGTTTAAATGTCCAATACAAATCTGAAATTTGAACACCTTCTTTAAATGGTGGCAGAAGTCAAGCAAACTAATGTAAAGTGGAGATATATAACGAATAGAATTTTCGTTTAGATGCAAAGCAAATGTAAAATGATTGTTTTAATTGAGATTTTGTTGAGACCTTGACAGGTGTGACCATGTTTTGTTCATTATTAAATTATAAAAAAACATTCAAAGCTTCCACAAGATTTGCTCTACTAAATAATACGAAACAAAACAATTATTGTTTATTAAAAAATAATGGAAGCCATAATGTTATAAATAGCATAAATGAACATGTTCAAACCTTCTTTTATTCTTCCCACCACAAAGTCACAAAGAATATAACAGGTTATAAGAAGGCCAATAAATACAAGCTTTCAACATTTATTGTTTCTCAAAAAATAGCTTATATGCGTAATCTGTTACCCATATTAATTCTTGGAAAATGTTTTTTTATAATTTAATAATGAACAAAACGTGGTCACACCTGTTAAGGTCTCAACAAAATCCCAATTAAAACAATTGTTTTACATTTGTGTTACATCTAAACGAAAATTCAATTCGTTATATATCTCCACTTTACATTAGTGTGCTTGATTTCTGCCACCATTTAAACGAGGTGTTTCAATTTCACATTTGTATTGGACATTTAAACAAAGGTATCAAAATAATATTTTAACTTTAAATAACCATTTCTAAAATATTTATACAAATATTATTTAGGTCTAACTTATAATTTTATTTTTCAGCTACTTACATAACTAAGTCCTCATGCTTTTATTAAGAATTTGAAATATAATTTATGGATTATTAAGATCTAAAATCTTAGCTTAACTTATATTTTAAAAATAGTTATGTAAAAAAGCTGTCAGTCAAGCATGCAGTCCTTTCACTATATTAGTAATCATTAATAGATATGTGATAGCTTACAGTTCCATCGTGTTTATTTCATGAATAGACAGATATCTCTAACAAGACCTATAAGGGTCAATTTCATTTTGAGTGTAAATTTGTTCAAAAATGTTTTGATGTTTATATCGGGTAGCAGGTGAAGAAAGAAGTCTTGATATATAAGCTGGCACGCTCAAAAGTGCACACTTTGTTAAAAAATGGCAAAAAAAAATGGTGCCCACGTTTATGATAATTCATATTGTGTCATTTGCTGTGCCCTGTATGTGACTGTGCTTCATGTTTGTGCAATGTGTCATGTAATAAAAGAAAAAAATATTTAAATTCTCATGGCTTATTTAAGGAAAACAAATTAAATATTCAAAAATACACTTCTACAATATTTTCCTCTAGGTAAATATTCATTTTCTTATTCTGTTCTATATGAGATCTAATGTTCTCTTATCAAAATTAACACTTGAATTGCATCACATTCTGTTTAATTTTCCTTATCAACTAATTAGAAAATAATTTAGCCTTAGATAATCACAAAATTTTAAAAATATATCAGAATTTTCTTCCTTTTGAGGAAATTTTTATTTAAAACTTAAATCTAAACTGTTAAAGTCAAAATTAAATACTTGACCCAGCAAAGTTATTTGTACCGCCATTGACAATACTTGTCCCATGAAACGCAATGGTCCTTTTTTCCTTCGAACCTGACTAATATCCAAAATCCTTCCTTAGTTTTATTGAGGTTATTTTCATTGCACTATCTCTTCTCAGCAATATGATTCTCTTCTGGTTCAAGCAACCTTTTCCCGTGTGATTTTTTATATCCTTTATTTCCTTTACTAGGTCTCAAAACATCTCTCCACGCCTTATCAAATGTGATAGGATTCTGATACAGATTTTCCATACCAATTTCATGATTGATTACCATTATTACATCCACAGCAATATCATTATTTTCTACCACATACAATATACTAGCAATATGTTCAGCCTCATCTGTGTGTGGTGAATTTCCAGATCCATCAATCATTGAAATTCATATATTTGAAAAAGTCCTTTTTGATAGAATATTGAGTATAAATTGCTGTCAGTGGACTAAGTCGACAAGAGAGTTCTCTCAAGTATATTCCATGTGGACTTACGTGGCTCCATGAAATTTAGTGAATTTTTTGTGGTCTGGCAATGGTTTTCAAAGATTTCAGGACTTGATTGTCTGCTTCATTTACATTTTTTCTCTGATGGTATTATTGTGGTGTTTGTATTCAGCATAAGCTTTAAGACAAATGTTTCCCCATCTGGTATATCTTGGCCAAGAGCTACCTATCGATAGGCAGTTCTCTTGAGAGCTACCAATACCATCGGAAGCACTTTTACCATGTCTGAAAAATTCAGAGTACGGACGTGGTAAGAATCTTATTTTGCCTTAATGACACCTAAGTGATTTTCTAGATAATGTGTGATATTACTTTTATTCTCATATGTAGAGCTTAGACCATCACTTCTTGTATACAATGTGTTAATTTTAGCGTTGTAGTTGCAGCATAGTAATATACTAACTTCTTCGAATGGGCATAAATTGCTCCCACATCATGGCGTAGATAATCATAAACTGAACCAAAAGGATTAATCTTGATTGGAGCATTGAACAGCCATATGCAAGGCAGCTGCAGCTTGTACCCAAAGTAAGCTGATTGTGGCTCAGTGGAATATTTGCATGAATAATTTTTCGAGAGGTCCATGAGAAATACTGCTTCTGTCAGTCTCAAATAACTTTTTATTCTGATCAATGACATATATTGGTGTGAAATATTTTAAGTGTGTATCAGATACTTGGGAAGCAAATCAGAGAACCTTTTCACTAGCCCTCTCTTGAAATATTCAATATCTTCTTGACAGTACGAGTAAAAACTTTTTTTTGACCTTAATCAGATGAGTTGCTTTCTTAGTAAACTATTGTTTGTGTGAAATACTTTATCTTGGAATTTCTGTGTTTTGGCACTTTTTGGGGAGAATGCTTTTCTCGCCTTACATTTGAAGGTGTATTTACTACAAGTAACTTTTGTAAATATTTCAGCTTTTGTCTTGTAAGTAATCATTTTCGGCTGCTTGAGTATTTCTACTATTATTTTAAATTATCGCAAAAATGCAAAGACCTCTCTGCAATTTTTGGATGCACTATCAAAATGAATTGTATCTTGTAAATATCATGTAACTGAATATTTTATTAGATTCATTGTTGAATTTTTTATGTAAAAATCTTAATGAATAACGAAGATACCGTATTTGTTTCTTTTTTCCATCAAGTTTAATAGTCCTTTTTGCCAGGACATAATTTGCTATTTGTGTATTATTCTAAAATTCTTTTTACGTTTATTTTCAAATTCTGGTGCTGCCTTAAAACTATTTTATCGTTAGTACTTGTTGATGCATTAAAATGATCTTTTGAAAGATTCACTAGTTCTGGTAAATTGCAATCCTTTTTATTTCTTGTATGATTTTTTTTTGTTTCTGTGTTATAATTTTTTGGGTACTTTTATTTTTCTTTCCTACCTTCTGTCTATTATTTTTTGTCTCCTAACAGTACTGCGTGAGCTTTTGTTTTTTTTATTCTCTCCACTTATTTTTGTATATTTGTATCTAAAAATTCTTTGTTGTCTAGGTGTTAATGTTGAGAATTTCCTTGTCTTCCTTTCTTTTGTGTCTTTGCTTGTTTTTTTAGTTTTGGGTATTTCATATTTCACAGGGTCTTCCTCAATATGTTTGCACCTTCTTCTTTCAGCATCTCTTTTTTTTTATATTATTGTTTTATACCTACATTTAACAAACAATCACTAACGTAGATGACATAAAAAAACATAACCTAAAAACGTAACAAGTTCACTATGTTATTAAAATGGGGTAATTTGATTATCATACTAAGTGTTCCACCAAAAATCTAGATTAATATTATACATCATTTCTCTCTAATCATGAGCACGCTGTAGAAGCAATGCTTTACAAAATTAACAGCTGAACAAAAAATAATTTGTGTTATCTTTCAGCAAAATGGTGAACTGTTGCCAACAATTAAAAATTTAAATTTAAAAAAGTTCCTTGGAAAAACAAATATGACCACATTTTTTATTACCCAAATAAATCATCATGTTGTCCAGTAAGTAAAATTATATTTTAATCATAACATTCATATTTATAGAAGAATATATTATTAGAGATGGGGATAGTAGAAATAGCAACTTTCAAAAAGTCAACTTTAAAGAAATAAAAAATAAAAAAAAGAAAGAAATTTATATTAAAGTAAAAAACAATTACATTACTCTAAAATAGTATAACTATATTTAAATAATGTTAATAAATTAAAATATTAAAAATATCAAATATATAATTAGAAATATTAATTACTTTTGTGGTATGTTTTTTTTCACCGAAGTTCCGATCGTGAGACTTTCATTTAAAAGTCTGACTTGGATCATTTTGTTTTAGTAGCCAAAAATAGTCTGCCATCATTCTTTTATTCCACCTTCCCTGATAGCGTCATTCTATCTCTTTCAAATCCTGATAAAATCTTTTGCCCTACTCTTCACTTACAGCTCCCAAGTTTTCAGGAAAGTAGTCCAAGTGCAAATTAAGGAAGTGAAGTTTAATGCTCACTGAACATTCCAATTTTCTTCACCGTTTCCTCATAATTTTAACTTTTGTGGTTTTCCAGAAAATTGTTCACTACTTTCTTAAAAAAATTCCAGTCTTATTCAATTTCACTTAATTTTTCATTGAAAATTGTGTCTCTCATAAATTTTTTATGTCCGGGCCAACGAAAATACCGTCTTTTACTTTAACTTCAGATAGAAATTGAAATATTTAATGTAGATATTTAAAACTTTCTCCTTCTTTATTCAACGCCTTCTCAATTTATTTCGTTATTCCCAGTTTCACGTGTAAAGTGGGTAGCAAAACTTTTCCCGGTAGACTAAATTTTCTCTCACAACATTTTTGGTTCCAAGAACTAGTTCAGTTCGCCATTCTTCCTTTGTCCAATATTGTCTTCTATCTGAACTATGCAAGGGTATTTTGTGTAGCCACCTTGTTGGCAAAACAGCATACTGTTGCGATACCAAAAAAATGAGATGCCAGGAGCAAGCATATTCTTTTCCGATAGTCTTGATCTCAGTAGTCACCTGCATCTTTTGGCAAGCTTAGATCTCTAGTTTAGTTGTTCAATTCTGACTGTGAAATAACTGTGTTCCATTTGCACTTGGTTTAAATTGAGCTTTAGTTTGAGATGCCTCTTTGACATCACTGCTCATGTCTTCAATTGGCACTGATTCTAAATATGGCTGTGCAACGTTCGGGTCATGATGCACTATGTGTGTTATCAATTGAACAGTTGGATATACCAAGTCCTTTTTTGTTTTAGAATTGCAGCCTGTAGTCTTGCAAGAGCTTAAATAACAGTTTCGGTGTGATTCTGAGATTCTTTCCATAACCTAGGTGATTGTAAATCAATGGTATTTTTCTGCAGTTTGACCACTTTCAAAATTCACGAATGCATGTCTCACAAACTTTATGTGGGACCCACTGTTTGTCTTGGTTAGCGATTGTTAGGCTGAGATACGCGTTATAAATGTTACTTATGAAGTCGGTGATGTTATGCTGATGTTTTGTCAGCATAAACTGCCCACCAATTTAACAAAAATTGTCCAGTGAGGTTAAACATTTTTGGGATGACATCATTTGTGTCAGCATTACGAATTGCACAGAAATACTGATTTTGTAAAACAAGGATGTTGCTATTTATATCAAAATCTATTAATCTACCCTCATCAACTCTCTTCTAAAGATTTAAGTTAATTACGCTTAGATGAGGCTAAAGACCTCAAAAAATTACTTAAAAGTCCACCTTTTTTCCAATAGTAAGGGTATGCTACTTAATTAATTATGTTATATTTAACTATTCATAGTTTCTATTGTGTCTACTGCAACCATTCAGTGTGTTTTTGTTCAATTAGAAACAATTAAAATAAAATATCAATTCATGACTAGGTAGGCCTGGGTACTTTAGCAAAAAAAAAACTATGGTAAATAACTAAACATCATGACATATTGACATTTTTTTAGCATTTCACCACTAATCAGTGCCCCAAAATCTATCAAAATTAGTCATCAAATCTGAAGGTGGAAACCATTGTATACCTGTGAATTATTTATGATTGAATGTCCATAATATTGAGTAAACCTAACATATTTTGTGCAACAAAATTTATAAATTTGTACATTCTAATAAACTCTTAATACAGGCAGCCATTTTTTTCCCAAATATGACACATAAAAATAGTCGAATAGATTCAACCATTCTACACATGTAAGTAACTGGAATTTTGTACAGAGGTCATATGACAGAAATACCAGAATTGCTTCAGCATTACCAGTACCTAGGTAGACTATTTGTAAATGGCCCTGTGTAGGGAGCATTATCATCCACAGATAGTGTTATAGCAGAACATTGAATTCATGTTCATTAAATAAATTATAAAACTATTGAAAAACCAGTTCAATTTCATAAATTCTTATTAAAACAATTAAATAATATTAACATAGAAAAAAACATGATGATATCTAAAATTTTGCAATTATTGTATTTGACTAAAATATAATTCATTTCATAAATATATCTATAAAACAGAAAAAAAAAGTGTTTGAACAAAGCTATCTATTTTTCTTACAAATGATATATATATGGATGTCATTGTGTATCCTTTCGTGTAGGTACTCTACTAATAAAAGAAATTGATTTTGGTAAAACTTTCAATTAAGTTTTGTATTTTTTCAATTATTATAACATTTATTTTATTAAAAATATTTAGAAGAAAATTGTATATAAATACAGAAAATTTTATAAAAAAACACTTTGATAATGTGAACAATCAAATCCTGATATTTAACTTTGGGTTAAGTACAGATACGCCATTTTCAAAGCCATTGCCTCTAGTTGATATTCAATGTTAGCCACCAACACCAATATGTGTTGGGTCACAAAACACCAATCTTCATAAGTTTCATGTCCTTTTAACTTTGGAATACTGGGTATATAATCTGTGTTGTTATTATTACACAAAAAAATCAGTAACTTTTGCTATTTACTCAATTAATTTGGGATTGAGCCCTTAACCTAACAATATAAGCATGGTTGACAGCAATGAACGACAAGGTTGTATATTTGACAAGTACTCGTGTTACACGGTAGAGTCAATCTTATGTTAATTTTGGTACTATATTAAAATTACATTTTCAACAAATTTAAAAATGACCAAATTCACTGAATTTTTATTGAAAACACTATGGTCAAAAGCTCAAATGTCAACCACATTGCAAGATAAAGTGTTTTGCTGTTTATGAAAAGTGTTACCAGTGTTAATAAATTACCTGCGTCACGGTTCATAACTGGTGCACTTACCTTACAGCTAGATGATTGCACTTGGATAAAAAACTTTATTGCGATATCTGCATTTGAAAATTATGGTGGTTTGTAGGGTTTTGCGGTGAACCATGAAACCCTTATAATTTCATCATGTCCCTTTGTCCGACCTTTGTTAAAGTTGCTTCATATAAAGACTAATTTCTCTCTTCACTTTTTGAAAATATTTCATAAACTATGGCAGTTTAAACTAATTTTTAATTTAATAAATATGTCTCCGAAAATTACAAAAGAGATGTTATTGAAATCTAAATAACTTTTAGGTACACGAAATAAATACATGGAAAGAAATTGTTACAATGAAACTAATTCTGTTTTAATTTTGCAATATACTTTGTTGAATTTGGTATAAAATTCCGAAGAGATTTAAAAGATACGTAAGGAAAATGATTATTTGGTACTCATTACCACAGTACTCTCTATAAACTGGAAGCACTAATATTTATTTTAAAAATTGTATCTTCCATTTGCACACATTTTAACCTCTGACATATATACAGAATAAGAAGATATTATTAAAGTAATTATAAATTACAGGTCTATCTGTGGTGCATTTTTTGTGAATTAAAAGTCAAATTCTTTTTCATTATCATTTTATTTATAACTTATCATCTTTATTGGCCTATTTGGGTATGTGGAAATTCAAAGTATGTAAATGGAATGAAATGTTGGGTATATTTGTATATATATATATATATATATAAGAAATGTTCACTAATATGGAGTACTAATAAATTTTCATGTGTTTCATTATAATTATTGAGTGGATTGCCATCATAAACATTTTTCTCAAAGCCGTAGCATACACATAAAAAAAACAATGCTCTAATGTATTAGATCCAAATCTCCTTTTAATAGCCGACATAAAGATAATTTATCAATTTCCTCAATATTTGTGGAAAATGAATAGAAATGTCCTTACACAAAATAGCCAAGGAGTTTTATTTATTGCTTTCATATAGTAATAGTATAAAATTTATATCTGCGTACAGAAGTCTGTTACCAGGTGCTAATAGGCATTAGTTTCCAAAGTTATTTAATAATATTTAACATGTTTACAGAAAATACACAATAGGGCTATGGGACATATTAACGTTTGATTTATTGCTTCACATACATTACGAAAATGCATACTAAGTAGAAATTATGTTTATTGTGTTTGGCTATTTACATTTTACATTAACTTGTCTACAAGTAATTCTCCAGCACATATCCCTCCTCCACCGTAAGGTATGGCATCTATAAAATATATAATTTCAAGTTAAGTCCCATACTTTGCAGACTTACTGGGAATGTACGTATGAAATTTGTATCTGCCTTGAAAGCATCTATGGTAATATTCAACTATTGTAAATTTATGTTTCTATAGTAATATTTGTCGCAGAGTAGTTATTATGACATTGAGTTATCAACAGAGCCCAAACTATTCTGATTGACGCATAAAGATTATTCTGCAATTGTTGTAGCCACAGATTTTTATCTGCAAACTGCAAACATCTAAAACGAAATCATTTTATTCTACCAATGGCAGCGACATAATCAGTTCCACAAAGATGTAAATTGAATATTTCGTCTGAAATCAAATAAAAACCACTACCAGTGATTTTAACAAAGAAACATTTGTCCCTTAGTGATAGCTAATAAATATCTGTTTTTATCTTAGATGATGGTCTGTTGCAACTTAATGCAATCGGTAGCATCTATGTAATCAACATAGATGTTACCGATTCAGGTGAAGGATGCGAATGGGAATTTTGTCTGTCTTCTTCAGTGTTAAATGATGCATTGTTTTCGTTGCTTTTCACATTTTCCTCCTCTACAAAGTTCTCGATCACATTACCCAGTAGTCATCTTCTGGGAGTCCAGTATTGAGTTCTTGATGTATTCAGTTTACGTTCTTCTGGACAGAGGCATGGTCAAAATCTATGAACGAAAACAATTTTTTGCAAAAATATATCCACACACTCAAGGAAAAAACTCACGTCATAGCTTAAAATTAGTTGAAATAATGCGCTACACTTACATATCTCTAAAAATGTTACTCTTACTGGCCCGGTGCATGCAACACTGCAATGGTCTCATCTGAGACTAATTTAGCTAGAAGTGAAAAATTTTTTGCATGCATCATTCATAAGAGACAGCAGCATTACGTTGTGATACCTGTTGAATCGGTGGAGGTTAGCTTTCTAGAGTTAATGGTGTTATTGAGTTATTGGGTAATGGTGTAAAAACAAGGACAACATTGTTTTTACAGGCTGAAAGATTTTATTTTTGTTAATGAAACTTAAATAATTCCTTTTATATTCATTTTAAAATTATGGGCAAATCTTCAAAAAACTACATACCTTCCTTAAAACGCCAAGCCATCCAAAATGAACTTTTGTTGAAAAACTTGTAAATTCCTTTCTTCCTACAATTTCAGTAGTGATTTATTCAAAATGAAGTGAAAATTTTTATACAATTCCTTGACAGTTTCTATGGAGTTTGATGCACAAAATCGCCCTTATGAGTGTTAAATATGTTCATTGTTACCCTTCGTGTCAATTATATACAAATATTTTAATAGGAATTATATTTTACTTAAGAACCTTTTTTCCCCAGCTGGCATCAAGATAATTGTACAACTTGAGATGGAATGGTATTTGAAGCAATGAAGCGTGCCACGTCAGATTTATATACATTGCAACTTACTTTGGTTCAATCTGCTTAACTAAAAAGATTTTAAAGAAACTATACTATTCTGCGATATTAAAAAAAAAAGCTTTATTTTGCTAAAAAATTTGCAATAAAGAAATTTTAAAATCTTAGTGTTATAGCAAACTTCAATATACAAATCTTTAAATCGATGTTCAAATTATATAGTGATGGTGGACACCTGGATAATTTAATTGATGTTTGATGTTTACTTTACATTAGTAACAATTATTCATAAGAATTTAATTTATTCCCCACATCAAAAAGACTAATATTACGTTGCTTGCATACGTTGCTACGTTGCTTGTTGCTTGCATTAAGCACTCAATAGATTTCCAAAGGCGATAAGCTAAATTAATCAGTAAAGTGAACTTCACTTGTTTTAGAAGTGGACAATATAACACTCGTGCTGGAATTTGCTTTCGACACAAACATTTTACAAGAATCACTATGAGTAACGAATCAATTGAAGATGCACTTCGGCCAATTTTAGTGTATGAGCACTTGTTTGGTGTATGCAGAAAAAGTGCTAACCAAGTTCTCACCATATTTACATCGTGGCGTCGAAAGTTATACAGTTTGTTAATAGTGGGAATATTACTTGTGCTGCACATTGTTTCTAGCATTTTGGTCTTCAGCCACGTCTATAGGGTGATAGAGTTCAAGACACTTTACACAATTCACATACTGTATATATTGTTGATTGAAATAACTTGGGACAAAAATGTATTTGAAGAATTTATTATAAGAATTCAAGAATTAGATTATCTCATCAAACCAGAGCACAGAAGAAATATTTTAAAACAAGATAAATGTCGAAACCTCATAGTTCTCTGTATTCTTGTAACCCTTCATGTTGTTTATGCTGCTTTTGATCTTATTGCTGGAGAAATAAAACACGGTCTCTACGTTTCTATTTTTTCTGTGTTCAATATCATTGCTACCATTATTTTTGATTTGGAAATAATACTGTTTTGATTGATATTAATTAGCATAATAAAACGTGTGGAAATGTTAAACGTTTCCTTTGACTTTAAAAATAGAGGAAACACGGTTACATCCGTTGACGCCATATTTGGGAGTCCAGAACATAATTCCAACTCCAACAATAATTTTACATTTGTATTGCCGCTAAATGAAAATTCCATTTATCATTTTTCCAAATTCTATATTAATTTGTTAGACCTGTGTCACTATTTGAACAAGATGTTTGAATTTCAGGTTTGTATAGAACATTTTAATTAATAATAGCATTCAAACTATAAATTAACACTATCAAGAACGTTAATAAAATTATATTTGTGAATTAAACTTTAACTTTATTTTTCAGCTACTTATGTCACTAATTCTGATATTTTCTAGCATACTTCTCAACACATATGTTTTCCTTGAATATTTAAAATATAATGTAAGTACTATTGATGTATAACATATTAACTAACTTAATTTTCAACCACAAGCTGAATAAAATAGAAAGCCATAAACATAAAATGATAACACAATCATAAAGAATCCAGGATTACAGACTTAAACCTTTTTCTGAACTTGCAAATTCTTCAAGCAATGAAGAATAAGTTCATGAGAAAAACTTATGACACAGTTAATGAAGCATTTAAAAACAATTTTGCAGGTTCCTTCAATTATCTAATTATTGATTTCAACTTATATAAACTTTTTGTAAATGAAAGAACAGGATAAACAACCAAAACACCATCATGACTAGAATTACACCCAGTAGTTGGCACACCCAGTAATGGGTGTGCCTTGTGCACTAGTATTGTTATTAAGTACACTATGGCTAAACTTGATCTAAAAATGTTTACAGGAGAAATTAATTACAGGATCAATTCAATATTTGTATTTCATTTAAATACTTTTATAATAAGTAAATTAGAGTGAACAAGTTACAGGCAGTTTCTAATATTTCTGTGAGTTGTTCTTTATTTTCATCAACTGTTGCATGCAAATTTAATTTACATAATGTATTTGCTTGCAATTTATAATTAAAAATTGTGTTGCAATCGTAGAAAGAGAGGCATGAACCTATGTATCAATTAGCTGCAGTAGATTAGAAAGATGTTCGTCCAAACATAAACTTTGCCTTTAAGTAAATAATTGTTATGAATTCAATTTTATGCAAATATAAACCCACACCTCAAGGAATCACATTGTTTTCTTTTTCTGATATTTATTCATAAAGACAAACAATATTTCAGAAATTGGTTGTATCTCTTTCCATCGTTCACGTCTTATGGCCATTACATTTCATTGTGTCGTTGGTGGTCGTGTGCCTTGTATGTGAGAAAATGTACTTGCAGATAGAGACTACAAAGTCTCATTTGACGTTAATGCATGTCAATGAAGAATTATGTAAGTGAACAATTTTTATTTAGACATTTACAAATGACTTTTGTCTAATTAGAAATTACTAATGTCTCCTTAACTCGCCCCAGCAATTGAACTAAGTACTCAACCCCTCCCAGGTTGGGTCCTTAATTTGCTTTAACATAAATATTTTAATAATTTCTACATTGTATTACTCCTCTTCATTGGTTAGAAACTGTTAATATATTAAATTGTACAATTGTAATTTTATAACCATTAGTAACCAATTTAATTATACATTTTATATATATATATATATATATATATATATATATATATATATATATATATATATGCATGTGCATATGCATATATACGTAGAAATATACACAGAAACAAGTTACCGGAAGCCTATTTGCTATCTATTTTATATAATCTGCTATCATTATCAACAATGGTGCAACAACGGAATGCTCAAAGATATCTACATTGGATTTACATATATAATATTGTACAAATTGATTCAAATTTTTGGAAATTTTTTTATGATTAAATGAACAAATACCAATTCCATACTTTCCAATGCTATCAAAGATTAATCCCCTCCCCGAACAAACTTGTACAAAAATTAAAAAATGCTGATGAAATTTACATTACTTTACTTTATTCCTGTTATTTTTTTGATTTCAACTAGGTTGTTCTCTTTCAACCAGGTATTTTGACAAAGATCCAGCTATTTAGCCTATCAAGGGATTTAGCCTACTCAACCTTTGCTTAATTATTTCTGAAAATATTTCTTTCTGAAAACTTTCTTCTCTGGAAACAATTTGGATTAGTTTTCTTCCCTGAAAATGTATATTTTATTTCCATTGTAATTAGTTGCAGTTTAAGGGTGTATATTTCATACAGAACAAACATTTGCATAGTTGTAAAGTGATGCTCAATTATTTTCAAATAAGTTTACTATATGGAGGAAGAAATCTACAGAGAGGGTATCCAAACACATTTCGCATGGAAACCTAACTCATCGCTACGACGTATGATGGGGAGAGGGCAAATACCAAGTCGTGTGAAAGAATTTATAATATCAGAATTTAAACATATAGTGTCAAGTTGAATAAGAAAGGGGTCAAATAAGAAAGGGGTAATTTGGGCTACTTGTACTATATTCTGTTTTTTATTTCAATTCAATGTTTTTTTAATACTTTATCAGGACAAATTGTAAAAAAATCAAATATTTACTTATTATAAATACTTCTTATCTACAGTACCTATCTTAAGAACAAAAGCAGTCACGCTCTTTTTGAATTCAAAATGTTTACGTAGTTTCAAATATTACGTGACTTGCTAAAATTGTCACGATTTTTCTTAAATAATTATATCTTGTTTTGTCCATTAAAAATTGTTTTGCTTGCCGAAAACTTATCATACAATTTTACATACAATTTAATTCTTTGTGATCTCAGGTATTCTATATCATTTAGTGATGTAACTTGATAGGGTAATAATTTTATTGGCTTTCGTCAATAAATAAGCTCCATTCAAGTATGAGAAGTAAACGTGTAAGTATATAATTTCATTGGGGAAATATCCAATCAGCCATCCTAACTATTGAAACAATGAACTGATTTAAATTTTAATTATTGATTTAAATATTACAGAAGAATAACCTGCATTTTGTTTCATTTGGACGTTTTAATGTCTTAAAGAAGGACTGATGCTCATTACAATTACATTGTTTACACACGAGCACTTTAGAGCCAGTTAATTAAGTGGATTAAAAAATATCTGTGTCAGATGAAGGGGTTTTATTTAAACTCCACTATGATAAAGTAATATTATTATAACAGTCATTGATTCAAATATCTCCCTTCTCCCTACTACTCTGTTAAACTTCCCCATCTGTTAAACCAATGAATAAAATATATTTGTGAACAACTAATTTTTGAAAAAATTTTATTGCCCCCTTTCTTAGGGCATTGATACTATCAATATTATAATTCAAACATTCCCTTTTTGCTCCTGAGCTCTCGGAACAATTATTCTTTTCAAAGAAATTTATTTTTAGATGATCTTTCAAAGATACCATTTCCAAAGGTATGTTACGTTGGGTTGAGTCTTTAGTGTAATCAAAGTTTCTCCCTACAGCTTTTCAAATAATCGATAATTTAAAAAAAAATATCCAATGTTTTCAAAGCCTTTTTTAGAGTTCTAATATTTAGGTACGAGCTTTCCCCATATTACATGGAGTTAATAACTCTCTTGAAATTAATAAGTCATACAGATGCTATTTAATATAAGCATTATAATATTATTATAACAACCATACAAATTATTATAACAATCACGCAAATAAAAGTGCTAAGAAAATGTAATGTTATAAAGAAACTTGAAAAATATGGAAGTATCAATGTAATCAATACAATAGAAAAATGATTAACTCCAATGGAGTGTTTACTTCAGCGGAGTAAAAAAGAAATTTAAAAATTCACGATTACGAAAAAATAAAAGCATTTATAGCATCGTAGGTATTATTAGATATTCAATTAATATTTTGTGTATGAAATAATTTACATATCATTAAATACCAAAACATTGTCCTTAAGGTATATTTCCATTGAAAATTTAATTCACTCATGTATAATAATGCCAGGCAACATTTTATATTAACATTGAACTGTGTAGTTTTCAGTTATCTAAATATTGCTATAAAAAATTATTCAGTCCTGTGAATAAGTTGTGACGTTTAAGATTGTAATTGTCATGTGATTTTATATAAAGATAAATGATACGGGAATTAATGTAATAAACAATTATCAGTATTGAAATACTCAATATGGAATATTAAACTATATCTTATATTTTAGTTTAAAATTATCAATGTGGTGGATGTCATTTAATATATCATTAATTTTAAATGGTAATAACTAAATATATATTTACAACGGTAATCACTAAATAAAAACTATATATATATACTTCAAAACGAAATAAAAGTAGATTTATTTATAACATTTTTCTAAGTTCACTTTTCTCTATGGTTTTTTCACTTTTTGATAGAACTGTGACTATTTTGCCACAAAAATAAATATAATTCACAGTGGAGGAGCTTGACTGATGTCAAAATGTAACTAGATACGACGTGTGTTAACTTACAAAATTTTGTCAAATACTGACAGTGTGTACACACAAAGTATGGATATACACCCACTCCTTAGATTCTTACCTCCATGGTTTACTATCACTTAATCAGTTGTTCACAATGATATTGTCGTCATTAGTTATTTTGCAGTTATAAAACTAATAAAAGCCTCAGATTGGCAACTAATAAATCAGCCATCCCAGTTCACAAGATTGTTAAATTCGTTATGTGTTATAAATAAAAAAAATCCTCAGCTGTGCAATGACTAGCTTCATTTACTAATAAAAAAATTTATGAAATTAGAGCACAGGAGTAGCTTTACCAGATAACTCACATTGAAATTGGGATCTGTTTCAATAAGGTTTTTTAATTATTCTTAATTTAATGAGAGAGTTTGTCCTAGATGGGCATTACCGAAGATATCAAAATTTCCTTGTTTGAATATTTGAAAACACTTTTGCTGTATTATTGAACTTTCATCCTTTGTTGTGCTTGTATTGCGTTTACTAGCTTTCCACTCTAAATGGAATTCATGAGGCAAGAGCCTTTAAGTTCTCTTCATAAAATTTTTATATTTTATTTTTTCCTCTTTCATTGAAACTCAGTCGCAAAGTGAACAGAATTTCGAATGCCATTCTCTTTATGTACCCTACCAGGAAAGTCTCAGAAGTTTCTATAAGATTCCAGAAGTCACTAAAAAGTGGTGGGTTTATTAGTTACCAACTTTATGTGATGACAATGAGGTGTCTACTAATATGAAGCAGCTGTAGCTTGGCATAATCTGAATAATGAGAAATTTTGTGCTATCGGTTGTGAAAATATTTGACCACTCCCACTGAGTGAACTGACAAATCACAAGTATAATGATTCTTTTTGCATTAAGGTGTAGGATCATCTTGAAAGCAGTGTAGCTGTATTCCATTAATGCAGTTTAATAACCAATAACAAGTCTCTAGTTTGAACTGTTGGCAGTTATATTCAGGAATCCCCGATATATTGAATTGATATATATATATATATATATATATATATATATATATATGTATATATATATATATATATATATATTGCTTATAAAATTTGTTGCAGAAGGTGATTCCAAGATGACACAAAGTCTCTTGAATGAAAGCCATGAATTTTCTTAAAATGCAGTCTTTTATCTAAAGACTGTATTGCTATTGTTTTTCTCTGTCTTTCTCAGAATATTCTACATTTTTTTTAAAAAATTTCCTGACTGTATTGCTGTTACTTTTCTCTGAAGACTGTGTTGCTATTGCTTTTCTCTGTCTTCCTGCCAATTTTCTATATTTTTTATAAAAAATTTCCTGCCTTTATGCCATTGCTTTTGATTCCATTCATTGTGTATATGTGCATATTTTTATCTATGCTTTACTTTTGTGTTACCTGGGGAAACATCTATGTCATCGGAGGAAATTAGTTATGAAAAAACATGAAATAATTCAGGTTTTTCAATTAATTTCTACTTTGTCGCTTCCTTTTAAAGTAAATTTTGCTTCCTTTTAAAGAAAAAGACAAAGAGCCAAAGACAAATTATTAAATAAATTGGTGCAGCTAAATGCCTCCTACACATTTTTCACCGTTCCCTAAGTCATTACTCCCAATACATACATATCTCTCAAAAATGTAATCAGAACATGTTACATTTTCAACAGCTTTTGTTAATACGAAAAATGGATCATTTATCAGCTTCTCCATAAATATACCTAAAACCAATATCTTTGGCAGTAGTTACGTTTGCTTACTAAAAACTCTAAAAAGAATGAATCACCTGTTATTCGAAATGTCTTTTTGTCTCCTATCATTCATATAAAATGTATATTTTGCCAGTGGCTCCTTAGCAATTACTCTGTCATTTATTCTGTATTTAAAAAAAACATTGGATTATTGCAGCAACAAAATTCATTAAAATTCAACAACAAAATCATTTAAATACTACATAAAAATAAAAATGCACTTTTACTTGTATAAATCAGTCTTTTATGTATCAGTTAGATTGCCGAAGGTACCAGGTTACAAGGTTGGCTGAAAAAATATTTGAAAAGTGCGTAGTTGCGGTTTCATATTTACATACAATTGTAAAGTCTTCTAATCTATCCCCTTTTCTGCTCAAACTGTATCATCTGCAAAAATATTATATATGTACAGTTGACTAAATTATTTGCATTATACTTATCGAGATCTGCATAATAAAAGATAAGCTTTAACCCCAATCACATTAGTGTGTAGCTCTAATGAGCACCTGAAATTCATCCCTACATTTGACTAACCAAGATGTCCATCAGCCGACTATGGTTTCTTTCTCATACTCATAATGAACTATGTGTACAAATGTAATTTATCTCAAATCTAGATGACATACTTATTTTTGATTACACATTTAACCTTTAACCAATATATCTCACATATCCTGTCGAATTAATAATCGTGAATATTTTTTCATTCGAGTTTTGTATCAACTCGTTTGCACGTCCTTCAGAACTGTGCTACCACTCGTGTTTGCTTCAGGTAAGTAAAAAACTACCGCCGTAGGTCTGACAGGCCACTGTTTTTTTTAATTGCGTATTTTTTATTGTTATAATTAAAAATAGCTCTTAATGATTCCAATATCGAGTGGTGGTTGGAACAAGATCTGTCAGACGACA
Organism: Druceiella hillmani; assembly: GCA_039881145.1. Classification (NCBI taxonomy): domain Eukaryota; kingdom Metazoa; phylum Arthropoda; class Insecta; order Lepidoptera; family Hepialidae; genus Druceiella; species Druceiella hillmani. Next base: position 23,242,570 of record JAYKKI010000036.1, read on the forward strand.
AAAACATACTGAATGGCGAGTGCAGCGATGTGGAGTCTGATGTTGGGATAGATCATGTATTGGAAGAAAGTTGTGCCTCTGATTCCGAACATAAATAGCCAACTGCAGTGTGCAATGAACAAAATTCTTCCTCCCACAATGATTTTTCTTCTATTGTAAGTGGAGATCAAGAGTGTTCGTCTGATGTGCCTTTATCTGAAATTAGATCGAAACTGAGAAATAAGAATTATTTTGGAAAGAATTGCTTTCATTGGTCATCTGCCTCACCGTTTTTACAACTGAGAACTTTTCATGATAATATAATGTAGGAAAGAAAAGGTATAAATTGGATATGTTGGACTAAGCTAAAATCTTTATCTTCAGCGGTTCAAGAAACCTACTCAAGCTATAATGTGTCTCACCCTTCAATTGAAGGATCTAACAAAATCAAAACAACTGACAACTTGTATACTTCTCTTGAGTTACTAGAGACATTAACAAAGAAACAGCTGACAGTGTGGGAACCTTGAGAAAAAATCAAAAAGAAATTCCCCAAGAATTCATGCCAGCTCGTCATCGAAAAAGATTGATTTACTGGTTTTTGGATTAAATAAAGATTTCACTAAATCATCAAATATGCCAAAACAGAATAAAGCAGTCATCACAGTATAGCTAAGCATCACATGCCAAATGTCAATGAAATTAACATGAAACTAATATTGTTTTATAACCAAAACAAAATTGGAGTGGTTCTACTTGACCAAAGATCATTGTATTCGTAGCTGGCCCTTGGCAATATTCTACCTACTAGTTGAGCTTTCTGCCTTAAGTTGCTACGTCGTAAGCCTATCTGTCCAGCCCCAAGGATAAGAGATTGAAAGCTGGTTCAAATTTATGGAAAAACTAGCTGAACAGCTGACGAGGCCGCATATAGAATGTTGTGAAACCAATATAAAATTGCAATGTGATATATGAATTGGTATTCAATGCATGCTCCATAGAAACGAAACCACTCTAGCAGCACTTCCATGTAGCAGCAGTGCTGAAGAAAGTTTAGCAGCTTGTAAAAACTGTTCAACTTGTACATACACAAAGAAACGCAAAACACAATACATGTGTTTCAAATGTAAAGTACTAATTTGCCTTGAATGCTCAAACAACCTGTGTTTTGCTGTCATGAAAAACTGTAAATTGAGAGCCCGCAACTTCCTTTAATTTGTGATTTTAATGAGAATTTTATTTGTTTTCCACATTAATTTTATACTGAAATTTTTGAAAAATATGTAAAAACGGTCTTATTCTGTATGATAATTTTTATGAATCTTATTTTCCAAATATGTTAGTTTATAAGGTTTTGCAATTATTAGCAATTAAACAAAAAAGAATGTTGATTTTTATGTGCAATTTTTTTCTAATGAAGTGTTTAGTATTTTTCGAAACAGATTTTTAATTAACAAAAAACTTTTCTTTACTAATTCTTATAATCGTGAATTATTTTAACCTGGGGTTCTACAGACATATGACAGGTGGTTGTGTGTGAAGAATATGTGGTAAGTAGTTAAGGGTTAATACATTATGTTTATGAAACTGTGACTCACATGTTGTCTTCAATGATTGGATATAAGGAAGTCAGGCAGTGTGTAACAGGAAATATAAAAATAGTACATAAGAATATAATTTATATTACATTTATTTATATCTATTTTTATGCACACAGTATACATTATATATTTTTGAAAATGGAAATTTGTATGTAAGTAGGCTGTCTAGTCATAAATTACAGGATCTATTTTAGTAAAACTTTGGTGAAAGCTTGATATTGTCACAACCACTGTTATTGATTCCTGACAAAACTGCTTAACATTGCTAGTTTGTAATGAATATATACAAGTTTCCCTCTTGTCAACACTTAAATAGTAAATGTATTACGATATTTGAGAGACTCTGTGATCTGTTTCTTAGATTTATTAACAATACCTTACTATGAGCTTGCATTATTTTCTTTTTCAGCATCCACTGTACGACATTATATGAAGCTTATTAAAAATATAATGGAGGCAGGTGAATTAGGTCAGTTCACGATTTTCCAAGCCTTCAACTTGCGAGCTTCATTGCTGCTCCAATTTCTAGGACTGATCATGGGTTACTCTGTTGTTCTAATTCAATTCATCAATGTTGGTGACCGGTCTTAGGTTGAAAATTATAATTTAATTCATTGTAAATTTTTCACATTGTAATGTTTGGTTAATTTTCACATTTTAGGTTGTAAAGTCTAACAATTTTTATCACTTGTCAAGCATAGATTATGTTAAATGATATCTAAATTACGTAGAATAAAAATGGGAAATAAAAACATATAAAACCGTAAGCAGTATAAAATCTATTTCTGTAAATATACATATTTGCATAAACTTTCTAAATAGAAAGTAAAACATGTTCACTGACCTGTTTCTAGTCACACATTAAAAGTACCTACAACCCTCTAAAACTCATAATTTAAAAAAAAATTAAGATAGATACACTTTATTGTATTCAACAAAAGACGAGTCATAAATGATTTAATAAAATGATATATTAAATAGATTTTGGTCAATCTTATTTCAATAATTCATAAACCTTCAATAATTGATTAATTATGTAGACATTGTTGCGAAAATTTTTTTAATAAAATATGAAGACACATTCATACACTCACCGAAACTAGCAAAACACAAGCATAAGAATGTCTGCATTCTATCAGATAGGTCACAAACATTAAATCACATGATCACTGAGCATATGATTTCATGTTCATGTTCATATGTGTGCATGAAACCCTCATACAATATTTCTCCGAGATAATCATCTGAGCCTAGGAATGGGATGTAAGAATATAAGTATAACATACAAGTGGTGTTCTCGGAATAAATCAAAGTTTAAGTGTTACCTTTGCATTTGACTCAAATTACACATTTGCATTTAACCCATACTGTAACTACTTAGGGAATCTGTGTATTAGTTTGTGCATTAACCAATTGTTTTGTGTTAATTATTGTGAATATGTAACAGATTGACAATTTATTATGTTTGTTTTGATCACTTGCCTTGTATTAAATACAAGTTGTACTATAAAACATTAAAATTTAAGATTGCATGCTTTTTATTGACCATACCCAGCAAAACAAATTGGTGTATAAAATTTGTTTTGTGACATTACTTGAATGACATTCAAAATAAGCTCTAGCTATAGTATCTGAATATCTGAATCAAGTGGTAAATTTTACTATAAACAGATTTTTTGAAAAGGATTAGAGAGCAATATTATTTTCCAGTTAGGCGTGATAAATGGTAAACAAAGTGTTATGTTAGCCTTATCGGGAGTGATTGAGATATATTGTGGAGTACTCTTTCAAACTAATCCTGGTGACCATTAATTAGGTAATCTAACCTTTTGAAGATTCTGTATAGTATGGAACTCCTGTAACTGTCAATAAAAAAAATACTTTCAATAAAAATATGATCTGTGTACACGACACAACCAGCTTTAAACTTCATCTGCTATAAATGCATAGTAGATTAATTTCATACATTTTTAGTCTAGAGTGCTCACTCAAAATCAAATGAATATGGTTGGGTTGAATTCAAAAATAGACCAGGTAGTGTCCAGAAATTTAAGTTTAGATAAGTCATTATAATCAGGTACACGGAATATAACAAAGTGCAACACAAGCAATTTACAATACAGAAACTATCTAAAAAGTTCTTGGAAAGGTGACAGTAACAAACCTAGACATTGTAATGGATTGAACTCAAGATGGGAAAATATTTACCTTCTTGTTATAATTTGCCACCCACGCCGAAAACAAAATCACTTTGTAATTAGCACCGAGAAGCTAAGCCGGTAGCACTGGTTAGCTTATGTAGCAGTTTTATATTCCTAGAACCTTAAACTATTTCTGGTAATAAACGGTACATAAGTTCTAATGCGTCTCAAAGGTTAAAGTATAATATAAAGGAAGTATTAATATTTTGCAGTTCCAATCCATATTTCATCCGTATTAAAATTTAACTCTGTATTATTTAAGGAAAATTTTGAAATTTTTATTTTTATCTATCACCACTAAAAAATGTTACACCTTGCATTGACCAAATATCTTCTGATATACGCACACATAAAAAATACTATATTCAAATTCTGTAATGTTATAATGGAAAGATATTGATTATGTTGACAACAATTATAATTAACTTGTAGAGGTTTATAGCTCCCCAAAATAATATAACTTATAGTGTTACATTTACAAGTTTTATAACAAATAAAATAAAATTAAGACATTATTGTCACATGCTACGTTTCTAATGTGTGTATTGAATGTGATTTTATGTCAAATTTCAAAAACTCGTAATCATCTAAAAAGAAATTTATTTTTCCTCAGCTTGAATAGAGAAAGCACAAAAAAAACAAATAATGTAAACAAACTTTTAAAAGAGGATGGGCATCTCAGTCTATGTGACCAATAAGAACAAGCATATGTCATCAGATAGGTTTTTCCATGTCCTAAAACTTTTATTATGGCTGGAAGTCCCAAATCATTGTGGGAAAAAGTCATCACTACTTAAAAGCAGCATGAGTTAAAGGACCGGGGAAGTGTTTGCAGACGAGCCATTGCTAGTCACCTGCTTCACAGTCGTTATTTTGAGTTTTTCCATTTGAAAAGGAGTTGTATGTTGTGTTTTAACAAATGTGCCAAGATTTGGTTGTTTACTTAAGTGTAATAATGTATTAATATGTTTAAAAAGCATTATTTATTAAAATTTTTCTCCCACAATGATTAGAGATTTTTCATCACAGAAGACGTTGTAGAATTTCAAAATGTTTCCGATGAGACATTACCCATTGTTATCGGTTTCTAAGCTGGGGTCCATACATTTCTCCTCATCCTTCTTTGGGTTGAAATGTGCAATATTAAAAATATAATAGGATTTAAATTAGAAAAGATAGTGTATCCCACACACAGTGCCACATATACACATTAGCATTCGCACATGACCAACTTTGCTATATAATTGACCAAAATGTTACGTACATTTTTATTCCCCTCATCATAGTTTTACATCAGTATTTAGGCTAAAGAACTGTTTTATTTTTGTCTATAAAAAAGAAAAAGCCATTTCGAGATTCATTTGAGTTTTGAAACTGGCACTTTATTATTGCGGTGATGATTAATTTCAAGTACCGACGAAATAAACTTTTCCTCTATTCTGATTAAATGTTGTCAAACATAATTTTACGTAGTGTTGTGAAATTTTGTATAGCAAGCCAAATTCTATGGATTTCTGAAACCAAATTAAGACAAATAAAATCAATAATTTTTTTTACATCTCATCCCCTTTTCTAAAGACACTATATTAACACCAACTAAAGGGTCAGACATTGAATGCCAGTACATTACCTGCCAACTAGTGGTAATGCATATGCTGTACACAACCATTCACCTAGCATGCAATACATTTTGCTGAGTGCTACATATAAGTAGAATTATAAATATGATAAAAATAACATGTAATTATATGTCAGTTTGCATTTACTCACAACTTATTATCCATTGTTCTCTTCTTCTTTTATGTTATTTGCCGACTTCATCTTTATAAAAAAAATAATAAAATATGTCAATTTAACATTTATGGTTTAAGAAATAGGCACTGCACCACTTAAAATACTGTTCTATGTGAGATCCTTTCATTTCCAAACTGTATGTTCTCATAACTTTCGGCTCACCTACACTCTTCCCAGGTTATTTGTGTTTTTATCTGATCAAGTGTGAGCCACATTACAACAAAAGACAAGACGAGCTGCATTACAAAAGCATTGAGTCACTTGCTGACCCAAGCATTGCACATTCATAGACACATCATCATGTTGTAACCTTTATTGTTACTGTTATTTGCAAGGATTTTTATATGTAGCAAAGAAAAAACAAATACAACAGATCAACTATGAAAATGCTAATAATACTCTAATGAATGGGAAGAATAACAATACGGTCACACCTAACATTTTAAATACTAACTTAAAGTTGATATATTATACCCTAATTAATAACCTACAAAACAAATCAAACAAATGTAATCTGTGTATCCTAGTCCAGTTCAGATGTAGTATGCACACATTGATTTACAAATAGACGGTAATACAGAAACGAGCATAATCTAAGTGAACAAAATTTGAAGAAGCTGCAAATCGCTGGTGCAATTTATACGCTATCCTTTATTTTAAAGTGAAAAACATTTTATTGTATGTTAATTATATAAATTTTAGCGGGGACTTATGAAAACAAATAACCAATCAATTTTGTGGGTTATGTTGTCAAACCAAACATGTAATTGTACATTTTTCACTTAACCGCACTTGAATCTTTATTGCAAAACTATTAGGAATCATTATGCATTTTAAATCCATTTCGTAATCAATTAAATATATGTTGTAAAATGCATTGCGACTTGAAATAATCAATAATAAAAATCAAAAACATTCTTAAGCTATTTTGTCTTCTTTTTGAAAAATATTTTAATAAGCAACTAACAACTTTTGAATAAAAAATTAATATTGGTAAGCTCTTACGATAAATTTAAAAAAAAATACTCTAAGGTAGTATAGACAAAATATACTTCTTTAGACTAAAGCAAATAAAATAAAATTTGGTTTTTGATTTATTTTTGTACCCTATTACATTTTGTTTTCTATCCCAGCACTAATAATAACACCATTTTATATATGTTAGTCATATGCAAAAGGTGTTAATACCATTTGCATAATCAATAAAAAACCCATTAATGTTGAAAATTAAAGGAGTTCTCCATTTAATTTCTTTATAGTTTATCACCTGATTGTTAAAACAAGTTTATAAAACCTGATGAAATATAAAAAGGAAGATATGGGCAATATTTAACTGTATCTAAACATTACACAATGAACTCTCTTTCATTAAAATAAATATTTATGGAAATAACATTTACCTGCAATTGACAAAATACCACAATTTATTCTTGGTGCTCAATGTCTCCTATCAACTGTGCAGTCATTGGGATAGTTTGATTTAATGAGTATTTAGTCACGAGATTTCTTTCCCGACTATCTTTTAATTTATTGGTTGTAGCTGGTCAAAATATTTCAACAAAAAAAATCATCATTCTTAAATTCTTCTTCGACTTATTTAAAATTTGTTGAAAATATGTGAAATTTGAGGGCAAATAAATTTGAAGTGGCTTCTTAGGGCATATCTCCCTTCACTATCTATATTATAGATTCCTGAAACAGATTGTCCTAATCTTGGATCTTACTCATATATAAATTCTTTTATAGTTTAAATTCTGTTTGCGGGGCAACAGAATGGTAAATGGTTTTTAGTGTGAGTTAATTTCTTTAGGTATATTATCGAAGTTTAGTTACTATGGCAAGATGACCTAGGCTTATATAAGTACTATGTTTAATTTAATCTCAACATTTTTTTAACCTATTTTTATGACAGGAATCACATTGCAAGTTAATTAAAATATTTTAGAACTTAATGCATTATTTTTTTTCATTTAAAATCATTAAATCTAGCATAGTTTGAAAAGTATTAAAATCTGACATAATTTGCATGACATATCATTTATAGATCAAACTATATTTTATATAATGTGGCAAAAATACCAGACCATATCGAAGAATTTCTTTCAACTGATCTATATTTGGACAATACTTTACTCGTAAGACTGACTTCAACAATTATGAATAAATTTATGATAATCGTACAATGTGTACATTTCTTCTCAAGCTTACAATTAAAATCAGAATGCCTTCATTTCTGTCTCAATTCAATAAAGCAACATCATTGCAGTTAATTTTTCAATTCCCACTTAGTTGATTAAGCAACCGTTTCACAAAAATCTTTATTTTATCGATTCGTTATTTTGAGTTTTTTTGTTGTTTATCGGTTCGTCATTTCATGGAGCTCAACAAACAAAAATTATTAGATAGAAGTCACAACTGAGTCAGAGGGAAAAGTTCATTTGAAAAATCTGTACCCCAAAATGGTTTAAAAACCAGGAAAATTAACAAGAGTAATTAATAAAGTATTAATTGGTAATTTTAAACACGGAAATAAGTTTTTAAATCAATTGTGAGAAAAATTGTATAAAAACCTGAATAAGTGATTTAAAAATTTTTCAATAAAAATAAAAAATTATTTTTTTCACTTTGCCCTTTTACATGAATTTAAACAAAATTAGGTTTTTTTCAGGTTTATAGATTTTATAATAATGGCTGTTTGAAATTAATCATAAGGAAAGGGTTTTGAAAAGAAAATATAATGCTATGAAGCAAGAAACAGAGATTTTGGTTCAATTACATAAAAATGTTAATCTAGAAGAAGATATTGATGTTGCCAGAATTACATCTTTGAGGCTTCTTGTAACTTAATATAATGTATAAATTAAATGGATAAATACACATACAGTATAACAGATTTTCAACTGCGAACATTGTCTGAATCGTAACACCGGCAAAAATACTATTGTCATTCAAGTAAAATTTCAGTTTTGTGTAGACCAGTATCTTTCTACATTATGAGCATCACATTCTGTAGTACATCATATTCTGTACCCATTACACACTTTTTGCCTAGCGAGTGGATGTAAGGCGAAGTTCAAAATTCTATAATCCGCTTGACATATTTAAAGTTGTTTATCTATAGAGGTTTGATAAAAAAGGCTACACAAAGTATAATAATCTACTAGTCGACATGTTCCTATCAACATAGTTACAAGTTTTTCTGATTATCCCCTCAGTTATTATAACCTATTGAACCAGAGATACAACTTGTTTTGCACGTCTTGCCACGTAGTACACTTCTTGACACTAACTTGATTGCTTTTATTGTTTAATTTTGATTATTTAGCTTGAATATACCACAAAACATTAACTATATCCTGAGAGTGTCACCAATTTTCCTTTAAAACATACTTAGATATTACATAAATATTTAACACAATGCCACTATTAACAATTGAACCCAAACCTATGTCAACCCTGTGATACAAACAAACATCATTTGCATACAAAGCTCACATCAGTATGACACTTATGATCATTTCACTGCACTGCTGAATCATTCCTATTTGATATTGGCACTGAAAACATCGAGAGATTGGTGATCAACCTAACATGGTGACCATAAGGAACTTTGGTGCATAAAACAGTTCACTTTTGTTTAGACAATGAAATAATGAAATTGTTTATACTGATAGCTATGCAGTTTTCTCTCTCTAACATGTTAAGTTTAAAACGTGGAAATGTGTTTTCTTTCTTTTTTTTTCGAATTTAATAAGCTGAATAACCATAATCAGATGTTTTTCAATATTTGATGTTTGGATGGCTGATTCTCCATCGATATTCAAAGCCATTTTTAAATTTACACATTACACTTTAGTGCCTTTTGTCAAGATTTAATATCTGCCATCTTTTAAGACGTGCAATTTGTTCATTTGTCTTTAACAAATCTTGGGCCAGATTAATTGCGTAGCATCGAAGTCTTTCTTTGCATTTTATGCAACGGTTATTTATTTCCTCCTTGATGGTTGGTATACCTACATATTCATGTATCTCAGTATTACGAGCATACCATGGTGCACTAAACAGCATTATTAAGATATTATTTTGAAACCGTTGTAAAATCTCTAGGTTTGAGTTGCTAGCCGAGCCCCACAATTCCAAGCCATAAGTCCAGATGGGCTTTATAATGCATTTGTAAATAAGCAGTTTATTAGTTAGTGAGAGCATAGATTGTCGACCTATGAGCCAGTACAGTTTTTGACTGTGTATATTTACTTCTTGTCTCTTTACTTTTATGTGGTTTGCCCATGTTAGTCTCCTATTTAAATGGAAGCCTAGATATTTAGCACTGGCTCTACATAGTAACTCTTGATTATCCATAGTAACAGGATTGCAATGTCCTTTACGCAAAGTAAATGTCATTTGAGTTGATTTAATGGCATTGCATTTGATTCTCCATCTCTTTAACCATTGATTGACACTGTCAAACTATATTTGTAATTTAGCTGATGCTTTGTTGGGATCTTTATCACAGGAGAGACAAGCTGTGTCATCTGCATATGTTGCAGTCATTACTTCCTGGGTCACTGGTAAATCAGATGTATATATTGAGTAAAGAATTGGACCGAGTTCAGAACCTTGTGGTACAGATGCTCGGATATTATATATTTTAGAAGATTCTTCATCAAAGCTTGCGGTTCTGTAAATATGACTTCAACACCATGTACAACGAGTTAGGGAGAAGAATCCTTAGTTTGTACAGGAGCCCTTTATGCCAAACTTTGTCAACCGCCTGCTGGATATCTAGGAACACAGCAGAGCAATATTCTCCTCTCTCTAAAGATTGTCCCAGTGCACCTGTTCTATGGTTGAATGCTGCGACCTAAATCTGAACTGATGGCCGGAGATTACATGTTCAGTGTTAAGAACTGGCTTTAGTCTAGTCAGAAGTATTTTCTCAAAAACTTTGGAGATGATAGGTAACAGACTAATTGGTCTGTATGAGTTAGGTTCAGTTAGTGGCTTGCCAGGTTTTGCTAACATACGTATGACAGATATCTTCCATAGTTTTGGATAGTATTAGAGTCTCTTGATTGCATTGAAGAGCATAGTGAGGAAAACTATTCCCTTTTGTGGTAGATGTTTCAAAATTTCTGCTGTAATGAGATCAAACCCAGGAGCTTTCTTGTTTGGTAGTTTCCTTATTATTTTGGCTACTTCTTTTGGAGTAGTTAGCTTTAATGGTGGAGACAACTGTTGATTACTGCTCATTACTCTTTCAATCTCACTATCAAATTCATCATAACTAGCCTCATTTGGGCTGAACACATCTTTAAGATACTCAGCGAACAGTTCAGCTTTTCCGCTAGGCGTTTTAACCCAGATACCAGAGGATTTTCTTAATGGAGGAACTTGTGGTTGTGGTCTTTTGAATTCCTTAGTGATTTTCCAAAGAGTGTATTTCTCATGTTAGGTTGCTGATAATTTTGACAGTCTTTGTATTATTGACAGTCTTTGTATATGATTTATTTTTTGTTTGACCAACATTTCTCTTAGTTCTCTTGCTGCCTTGTACCATAACATTCTATCATCCTTTAGTCTACTCAGTTGCCATTGACGTCTTAGTTTTCTTTTTTCCTCTAGCTTTTTACGTAGTTTTAAAGGTATGTTACATTTTGTAGGAACATTCTGGCTAGATGGAGTAGCACGCCAGGCAGATTCCAGTATTAAGTTTGTGATGAGAAATGTAGTGGAAATGTGACTTGGTGTTAAGTTGATGAATGTACTTGTGTCATTTCAAAGCTTTGTCAACTATAGTTGATGACCACTGTAAAAGGGTTAAACTAAAATAATGATTGGTTTCCTGCACTTGATCCCGCAATACTCCCCAAGTTTTAATCGGCATTTAATCTGTTAATGGACACGAAGTATATAATTATCCTACAATTGTAATATAAAACAATAACTAACTTCAGACTTTTCTTCAGACTGTCAGACTTTTCACTCTACTGGAAGTGTTGCAGTGTATAGTCTGACACTAAGGTAATGAATAGATAGCAACAATTAGTAGTAGTGTATTTTTTATTTAAATTATTTGTCAATATTCTGTAACATAGCAAATATTACTATTTTATTAAATTAATAAAACTGTTTATTAATTTTTTTTTAATCTGACATAATTTCCCAATAAAATTTACAAATCAACAACCGCTCATTGTGACATCTGCAAAACACTTCAATGAAATACAATTGGTGAGTTCAAGCCCTTTCATGTTTTTGACATTAAATTTTATTACTCCTAACTTATCTCTTGGAAATCAACACTCACAATAGCATAGGGTTGTTGCGAATTTTCTACAAGGAATATTTCATCATATCATACACATATTTAAACTAATATTATTTATTTATGTTATGAGCATGCATTATTAAATGTTGCTAAGGAGTAAAATTATTTAATTTAAATGAAAACCTGTTTTTCACTTACATTTAAATCTAAGGAAATATTAATTACAAAATAAACAATTTAATTATAATGAGTTGAAAAAATGTTTTCTTAAACTGTCTTTTTTTTAAACATTCTTCTTATCAACACCATGTTTAAAAATATTTGTCAGTTGAAAAAAATAATAACCATTTTATAAAATTATATGTCTCTATTCTATTTTCACTCATCAGCAACTGAGATGGGATGCGTTATTTAAAGTTAATTCCTCTCCTACTTTTTAATCCTCAGTGTACATTTGACATCATCAAATCAACCATCAACTTCCCTTCACGCACAAAAATTCTTCCATATTTCATTTTTTTGGAAGTCATCCTGAAGCGGTAATCATGAAATTTTTCTTTTTAACCCTTAACAGGCCGGGTGCGGTCACCATGACCCCAGTAGGTGCAACACTGTCAATTTTATACTCTTCCAATATTCGATGGTATTTGCCCCTCCTGGTACCTTCGCAACTCAGGCGATTAGAACGAGGCCCGGCTTAGTAATAGTCGCACGCGTCTTTTGTTTTGAGTTTTTATTGTTTAAAAGTTTGCAGCGGTCACAGTGACCGCACCCGGCCTATTGTGTAGTCTCGGTGTAGTCTTCATTTTACTAACAAAATGGAACGTTTTGACCAACAAATACAAGAGTGGCTTACACAAGAGGATAATGATGACCCTGCCTCTGATGGCGATGGTGAATGCAGTGATATTGATCAGGATATCGAACCAAATCACGTGATTTATGAGTCACACCACTCAGAATCTGAAGAAGAAGTTACCTCATCTAACGATGAAGATGATCAACCTTTGTCAAGTCTTCAACCGAGTCGTAAGCGCAAGGCAAGTAAAAGTATTTCCGATAGCGAGGAAGTTCAACTAAGGGATAAAAACTATTTCGGCAAAAATAAGTTTCGCTGGTCTTCTGTTCCATCTGCCGCCCGAAGTAGAACAAGAAGTCATAACATAGTAGGTACAACCAGGAATACGTCAAAGTCTTCGACACAGCCTTACAGCAGAATCGACAGTAGAAGATGTATGGAATTATTTTTTTCGTTGAAAAAATTATAACACATACCAACAGTCACTTAGAAAAGATGCGAGATAAGTATGACAAGAATAGTTACGTTTATAATTTAGATATGATTGAACATAAAGCATTATTAGGCATATTGTATTATTCAGCGGTGTTCAAAGAAAATCACGCAGATTTTTCAAGTTGGTATAGCTCGGATGGAACTGGCCGATGTATTTATCAATGTATTATGGCGAAAAATAGACTGAAAATACTTCTACTAGCATTACGCTTTGATGAATCTTCAACTCGGCTAGAACGACGTGAAAATGATCCCGCAGCGCCAATTTCTGAAATTTTTAATGATTTTATTGGCAATTGTCAAGACGTATGCGAAATTGGAACTGAAGCTTGTGTTGATGAGATGCTGGTTGCATTTCGCGGCAGATGCAAATTTAAAATGTATATGCCAAAAAAACCGGCAAAATATGGCTTGAAAATTCAGTGTATCACGGATGCAAAAACGGGTTATTTACACAACGCCTACATTTATGTGGGTAAAGATTCTGATGGAAAAGATTTACCAGAACAGTACAAACACTTAAAAAAACCGACCCAATCTGTTTTGAGACTTGTAGAAAAAATAGAGGGCTCAAATCGTAATATTACAGCCGATAATTGGTTTACTTCAATACGGTTAGTACAAGAGTTGAAGAAAAAAGGTCTAACATTTGTTGGCACAATGAAGAAAAACCAAAGAGAAGTACCCAAAGATTTTTTACCATCAAAAACTCGTAAAGTAGAAAGTTCCTTGTTTGGATTCACAAATGAATTTACATTAGCATCTTATGTCCCAAAAAAAAATAGGTCGGTTATACTCGTATCAAGCATGCATCACGATTTAGCAGTAGATAATGTCAAGAAAAAACCTACAGTAATAATGTATTATAATGAGACTAAATATGGGGTTGACTTATTAGATCAAAGATGTTCAAACTATAGCACTGCCCGACGTACTCGTAGATGGCCGATGACAATTTTTTATCGTTTGCTGGATATTGCGAGCTCTAATGCATTTATAGTTTATAACTCAGTGCGAGAGGATAAGATTAAAAGGCTTCAGTTTATGAAAGATCTCGCATTATGTCTTGTCAAACCGCATTTACATAGGCGAGCAAGTAATCAACATCTGACTCGACAGCTTCGCTTAGCTATAAGAAGAGTACTAAACATAGAAGAACCTATACCCGAGGTAGAAAAAAAGCTGGAAACTAGAAAAACATGCTATACTTGTGATCCCAAAAAAAAACGAAAGACCTATCATGTATGTTTTTGTTGTAGAAAGCCGATATGTATCGAATGTAGCCAAAAGATGTGCAGCGATTGTCGCGAAACAAGACCATGATTGACGGTTGTCAATTTGTCATTAACAATATCTTTTAAGTCAATTTTTTATTTTCTCTATATTATATGATCTCTTAAGACAACAAAACCAAATTTTTTTTCCAAAAATTAGTTAAGATTTTTTTTTTAAGGAATTTATACAGAAGTTTAGAGATTTTGTTTCGTTTTGGCGTTTGAGTAATGTTTTTTTTTTATTTAGCATTAATAGAAGTTATATTTTGTTAATTTTTCTTTCCTTATTAAAAGTAAACACTATCAGTAACACTGAGTATTTTTATTTATTTATTATTAGGATAATATCACAAAAATATTATACTTTAAGTACATGCGGTCACGGTGACCGCGCCCGGCCAGTTATGTTACAAAAAAACCACCCGGCCAGTTGAGGGTTAATAAACTAAAACACATTTCATGTTTTTCAAATTGTTTCTTTATTTAGCTTTAACTACAATGTATAAAAATAAGTTTCACAAATCACCAGTTCACAATTAACTAGAACTACAAATACTTTATAAGCTAATAATTATAATTTAATAAGAAATCCCACATCAAATTAAATTATATATTAACATAGACAATATCTTAAGAGATAGATAAAAATATTAGCTAAATATAAAAATTACAAATATTTTGGTAAGATTAACATTTCGTGGATTGTATCAGGTTCAATTCAAATACTCAGATTTTTTATTTTTTTTAAACATTTGGTATACAAGTAAGCAGCCAAGACCAAAGTTTAGGATATAGTCGAACTACTTTTTTTTCGAACTAATTTTGTTTAAGGATAAATTAAGACATTTACTGAAACCCACACATTATATATTATTTATTAATCATATCAAAGTGATTTAAGAAATACTTGTACTCATTTAAATATAGAGTATCTATCATATATATAAATCTACAATTTAATTTACATCTGGTTCATATGTTCTTTTTTTTATGAAACATTTCAAAAGACATTTTGACTCTTACATAGAGGCCTTGAAAGTAAAATAATCAATTAAATTGATAAGACTAAAATTTTCACACAGTTTTATAAATATCAACACTGACAATCTTTCAATTTAGAATGATATCAATAACACTAGAGTTCACACCAATAATTCATAATGAAATATTTTCAAAAAACTTCTAAGCAGAAATACTTACATTTATTTTAAATTTGGCTTACCCTAATGTAGCACTTTTGAGATATTTAATAATATGGTGAAGCCACAGAACCCTATTTTGATTATTTTGAATAATTTAAACATAAAATAATTGGAAAACAGAAAGAATATCTCACAACAGAAGTAAATAATATGGTTGTTTTGTCATTGACCTAGTTATAAACATTTTCCGACAATTAATCAATTAAGGGCTACGTGACCATAACTGTTAATTTCAACTAAACAGCAGACAAAAATGAAAACAATTACGATGTGTGAGATCCATATACCATAATTTTTCCGAAGTTTGCTAAAAATATTGACAAGCAATTTAAAAATTCAAGATTCAATTCCCTTGAACTAGCTTTTATTCAATAATAAGTGATATGAATTACACAACTTACGTGACGTATTTTTGGAATAAAATTAGTGTCCAACTTTAAACGTGACCATATTTTGCAACAAAAAGAATTATTTAAATTTATTAAGACTACTGCGCAGTATTTAATATACAATTTGTATACCCATTATTGTAGGATGTATGCTTAACACAGCGTTAAAGTCGTAATCTCTGTATGAAATTCATTGAATATTCACTATTTACTTTAAACATATAATTCTATGATATAAGGAAGCTTATCTTTTAAGAAAGTCAGGTTAGCTCATTAAACAAGTTTGTTGTATTTTTAGCTAAAGGTAACAAAGCTTTACATTGGATGTGATTTATTTTGCTGAAGTTTACTTTTTTATTTTTATATATTTCAGGTTTCTATACATCAAAAATGAACAAGTATTCTTGTAGCAATTGATGTTAGTACTTTTGTCTATTCTATTTTTAAAGTATTTAAAATACAATCAGCCTACTAATTTTACTTACTTGCTTATTTCTTTCGAAACATAAATTTGAAAACATTTTATTTTTATAATTATGCACATGTAATGAACCATTTTTGAATATTGGAACACAAAATATAAACATTGTGTGAAAACCAAAACTCATTTATATTGCTATTATAGATTCTAAACACATATAATATCCTTACAAAACTTTGAAAGTAAGCCTTTCCTTTATCTCCTATTGCTAAAGTTAAGAAACCATTTTCATTTATAATTAATTTTATTTTTAAATATACAAAATGATAATTCTTTAAATTATAAATAAGTAAACTTTAGAAACAAAGCCAATATAAAAACTAAATAACATAATACAGCACTGATGCGTAATATATTTATTTTAATTTGTTCCTAAAATGTGAAAATCAGTAACTTCGAGAAAATATTTATATTTTGAAAAAAATCTAATAAATGATGATATAAAATAAAGCTGCATTAATAAAAAATTTAATTTATATTATGATATACAATTACAAAAATTCAATTTATTCACTCACGCATGCCTTTTAACTGAAAAACTACAATAATATATGTTAGAACAAGATTGAAGAAATTAGGCAGTAACGATATTCGCAGGTCGAAGAGATGACACACTGTGAAAGTTCCACCATTGCTTTGATGTATGATTTCCTCAAGATTGGCCAATTTAATATCAATTGAAGACCCTTAAATAATAGGAAAAGGTTAATCAAACAAAAAAAAAGTCGGTGTCGAAAAGTACATACAGATTATTAATAAATATCCATATTATTATATAAATCTACAAATTGTGGGTTTATGTAAAAATACATATTAACAAGCACAATAAATTTGAGTTGTGCATTTGACCGAATTCAATGGAGCCGTTATTGTTACACAGTTCACTCTTTCAATTTGAATAAGGGAGTGGTATGCATAAGACTTATGAGTATGCTTTCTGTAGTTCCTGGTGTATAAAATAGATCACTTTCTGTAAAATAACATTTACTTCCTCTAAACTTAACGTTTCATTCGTGCAAAAGTGTTTGTGTACGAAAATTTGACAATGGGAAAATATATGTCAATAATGCATCCTTTTATCCTAACCGGGGTTTGTGTTAGCACATTAAAGATGAATAAATATTTATTGATTTTGAAATAATTGTGTAATAGTGTTTCTTGTAACAATATTTGAACAATTTAAATTATTATAATAACCAATATATAATTCCCTGAAATTGCAGTGAGGTTTTCACAAATTAACTTTAATAACTAGTATAATGAGGAATGTAATTTGGACAAAATGAAAAAAATGGTTCGTTTAACTTGTTTGTTTCTTGATTATATTTTTATAATTTTTCATATAAAAAAGATTAATCTCGTTACGTTAATAATATATTATTTGATTCAATAACAATTCAAAATCGGTTAAATGTAGTAATGGTTTTGCACCCGATTACTATTAACCCCACGAAAGCACAGGCTATTTCATGTAATAGTGATCAGCGCCATCTTAACCATATTATTTATAACTCCAAAAGTATCACTTTCATTATAATGAAATTTTTTATATAGGCACAAAAGAAATGCAGTTACAAAACATTTGAAATATTTATATGTTATATATGTAGTTATGAGTGAAAAAAATAATGAACCAGACGAAAAAAATTCGCTATTACCGTAAGAAAAAAGACCTTTTTAATCTAAAATATTTCCAGATGTGATTCAATTTTTGTTATTACAATAAAAAAGTATAAACAATATTCACACATGGACAAAAAAGAATCACCTAAGAAAAATTTGAGTTGTTGAGTTTTTACCTCACAAGAAACTTTTACTGAAATAATTGTTGCAATTTAAATTAAATTTAGGCTACCTTTGCACTTCTAAAAAATTTCCTAAGAAATGTTTTGTCTGTGTGTCTATTTGTTTGACCATTATGTTATGTACTGCGAAAAAAGGAAATATATGGAAATGAATCCACGGTGACAAGGTGTAACAGTATATTTATTGCAACACATATCGCTCTCCTTGAGTTTTCATTGTAGTCGGGCATAAATTTAATACTTGTAATATTTGGTCAATTCAATTGTCAATACTTGGTTTTTGGCTTATTTTTAAATGGACTATAGAATCTCGAGAGTTTGCTCATTTAATGATATAAATAGGTGTGGTAATAAAAATGACTGGTGCTTCATAAGCAAGTAGCTATTTTACTCGCTTTCTATATAGTTAAATTGGTACAATGAAAATGCATCACTAAATGCGGAAATAAATATATTTATGTTCAATTGTTGAAAATTGCAGGATTACTTTTGCAAAAATGTCAGTTTGATTTGTTCACAATAATAAGAAATTTAATACTTATTATTATTTTAGTACCAATCAGAATAAGCTTAGCTGCTATTGGGTTATACCTGGTTAATTAAAAACATATTCGAAAACAAAATACGACACGAAAACAAAAACAGTTAAAGATGGTCTCGTGGCTGATACATTAAAAATTACGTTAAATCTGTTAGACTATCATATTTGACTCTTATCATGTGAACAAAGTCTTGCACGTTCTAATGTTATAATTTTCGAAAAGAAATTTAAAAAAAAATATTTGTATTGTATTTTATGGAATATTACAAGACTTAGGCTTCACAAGATTGACCAATATTAAAAAATGAAAGACAACTTCTTTGAAAAATCTAGGACAAAATAATTTAGTTGTTGGAAATGCAAATGATTACCCGAGGAAAAACATGCATATTTTCATATTTATATTTTAGTAAAAATTGTTAAATTGTAAAAGAAATTATGTTTGGTATGAACGATTTCCTGATTCAAACTCAGATAACACCATTTGGATTAAAATAATAGTTAAATTAATGATTTGATGCTATTAGTGTAATATAAAATTATAGTATAATATATAACACTAGTATGACATATAATAAAAATACTTACACATTTGAGGCGAAAGTCTCAGTTTTGTGATGATCACTCTCAATTTACGAAATTCCATAACCAACATCTCACTGAAGATGCAGATAATCATGAAGTCAGCAACATTAATTGCTAGCCATTGAAAAATCCTAATTATTTCTATTGACCTTAATTGCTAAAATGTTGTTTGATTAATAGTAACATATTGTACATATTCTATATTTTCTTTGTATTAAAATTGTAATGCTTAATTAAATATATATTTGTAAAAAGAGTTTAAATAAATCAATGTTGTGGATCCTTCTGAAATTACAACAATATCTATAATATCATTATTACTTACGTCACGCATATACAAGTCCAACACCAACGCAATAGCGTTAACAGACCGAACAAAAGTGCATACTACAAGCAGTAGTACCTGAAATTAATTGACAGCATTAATACAAAAAATAAATATTCTTAATTATTCTTGTTATTTCATCTTGTTCCAGTGTACCTGAAATTTAAACATTTGATTGATTGTACTGCATATTTCAGTTGCTGTAGTCAACATATTTGGTAAAATTGGTATGAACATAGGATTATTTGAAACATCAAAATGGCTATTCCCATATACTTCATTCCCGTCTGTCACTCTGGGTAACACAATAAGGTTTGTATTACTATGAAATATTTCCTTATTCATACGACCCAGATAATCATTTATCGCTTTTAATATTTGAATAATGGTATTTGTAAGTAGACACATCAGAAACAGTTCCAATCTGTTAGCAAATACACTAAAATGTATTATTATGGAGAAAAGATCTACATTTTCAAAACTTCTAATGATGAAAGATGTTAACTGGCTTGCAAATATAATAAATATGCCCAATGGTGTCATGATTTTGAATTTTTTAAAACAGTCCCTTCTGAACAAAATACTATAACAACTGAAAATGTCACCAAATTGTTGTAAACAACCAGCAAATAAGTTTTTTTGCCAAATTACATCAATTGATAGAACAAATATGAAATTCACAACAACACATATTTGGTAAATCCATTCTATTATACTTTTTTCAGCATGCAAAGAGATACTGTGGGACCATATGCTTGTAGCAGTGCACAAAATAACGAGAAAAATTATTGTCAAACTGTATGTTTTCTTAAAAATTATTTTAATTAATTTAGCATGTTTTAAAAATCGGTTGACGCCTAAAATTGACTGTAATAAAACTAGTAATTGGATCGATTCCTCTAAACTATGATGTGTCATTTTTAACAGAATCGGCTCTTTTTCCTACTCTTTACCAACAGAAAATGGAGACCCCCCCTTTCGATAATGTAACCTATTGAGGTAAATGAAATGACTTGGTCTACTTTGGAAAGTAAGCAAGATAATTTGTCTTCCCATAATAAAATTACTAGTTATTGATGTTATCTGTCTCGTTACTTTGTGAGTATTATGACAAAAATAGCCTTTTTTTTATCAAGATCGAATTTGGACAATACATTCTAAAGCCAAAGTATATTAGTGTAGTTAATCTTATAAATAGCAATTGATCATACATGAAAATTCACAGGCTGAATTATATATTTGATAAATCCCTTTATTTCAATCTATTTATTTCAGTATTATCCAAGATAATGCTGAAGCAATTATATCCATATTATAGCTTTATAAGTAATTACACTTATAGCTGGGCTCAGTACCTTTAATTAAGTCATCTCGATTTTAAAGTTTATTTGTATAGACATTGAAAGATTCACCGCATATTTATTTTCTAGGTTTATATATTGGGTGGATATTTTGGTCTTTGAAAAACGCTACAAAGTCATGTGCTGATTAATGTTTAATTCAGTATCAAAACTACGATGGAATGAGAGCACATTAAGCTGAAATAAAAAAAAAATGAAAAATATAGACAGTGAGGCAGAAAAATATTTCTTAGGCTCATCATTCTCGTATGTTCTTTATGAGTCATTGCCATATGTTGTGAAACTGTCCATATATAAGAAGTATGTTGAAGCAAAATTTTGCGAATGTAAGTTTTGATTCAAGTTAAGAGAAATTTTCAAGTAATCACAACAGTACTGAATCAATTAATTGATGACATTACTCGCAGTGTAATGGATGCAACTATTTCAAGGTACAATTGCATGAATCATTTCAAGTTAGATGTTGATTGATGAAAAAGTTAATGTATTTCAATACAAATGAAAATAGGATCACCAAGCCATTGCCGACTAGCTGGATTGATTAACCTGTGTAAAATTTGTGAATAGCTATAAATTGTTTTCTCGTAGATTAGTAATTTGTGATAATATTCGTGAACTATATTAACCAAAGTGCTTCTTTTTGGTCTACTGGTCGATCAATTTAATATCTGAATCTATTGATATTAATAGATCAAATAATGTGATAAAAGTTGCACCATAGTAGGTAAATTAACAAAATAACACTGATGTTCAACATCAATTTCTGATAATTATCGATATTGAATGCTTTTTTAAAGGAAAATATAATAATTAGAAACAGCATACGTGGGGCAAATATATCAGCAATTTCATTTAAGTTCTTTAAACATCCACTTTTAAATTGGCATTTTATTTTGTAAGATAATTTCATGAAAATAATTTTCTTATATTTAAAATATGTGCTTACGTATATATATATATATATATATATATATACATATATATATATATATATATATATATATACATATATATATATATATATATATACACACAAACTCTTCAGGTGAAACTTTCACAAGGTATATTTCCAGAAAATTCACATAAAAATAACAGAAAGAAACATTATTTAGAGGTACCGTACCTACAAACTTTATTAACTTTAAATAATTTTGTATGATTTTTATTATTTATTTCCTGCACACCCATGGAGGCGTAAATTAAATAAAAGAAATGCTATTGCTCCAAAAACTTGATAGTGGGCATATTTGTACAGGTTGAAATATTTGATCTGGTTAAGGAAGAAGGCATCGGATAATGAAATATATACCAGTTTTCGTTTAAAGAGTAATGTGAATGTTGTCCTAAAAGTATTGAATATGTCAGTATTGCTAGCACCTGCGGTTACTACAATTTATATAAATAAACTTTTGCCATCTGTAAATGCTCTCCACTTTATTGACGAAGCATAAATTTTTTAGTATTTTTTCAGTATTTACTATAATCAATGGTAGTACAACAATTAAAATATAGAAATGATTGACCTTATTTGATTTAACAGTCCCCAAGCTACCTGGAATCTTTAAATGTAATACTTTTTATGATATTTTTCCTCTTATTATTATACTTGATTTCCAGAGTAATGAATAGTTTAAATTTGATATTTGCTTTCATTTTCCCATAAAGCATTGAACGAATTCACTACGCCAAAAAGCGCATTCTACTTCTTCATTTGCTTTAAATGATTAACCACTACAATGTTGAAAGTAGACGTCATTTAATCAAAGTTATTCCAATCAGAGTTCGCAATCTAATAAATAGAACTTGTAACATTTCATTAACTTTAGGAATTCATTTAAGCAAAATCTAAACTAGCTTATAAGGAGATAAACCCTAACAAGCCATTTGGGTGAAGGAAGGAACTATTTAGGATTAAATTTGATCATTGTAGTTAAGTAAGTTAATAGACGTCTGTATGTCACACATGGTTGCACTTATTGTATTCCGACCATTTTGATTTAAAATATTGAGGTCACTAAAAATTAAGGAGGGGTATATTAAAACATCAGACCTCTGGTGACATATTTTAATTCAGAATAAGAAGTTTTCTCCATGCACAGTATAAATCATCTATTCCAGTTAAGGAGAAGTTTACCGAGCAGCTATTCAGCCAGCAGAGGATCTTATAAATATTTTGTGAGACAAATATCTCAATATAAGAAGCTAATGATTCTAGACTTGTTATTTATTGATCGTTACTTATTAAAGTAAAATCGAGTGGTTCGAAAAGTCTACACTTTAATGGTTCAATTATGTCTTGCTGATAAAATTAGCGTAAATGTAACATTGTAAAAGGAAATGAGTGCTGGGAAAGTCTGAGAGTCTATCTAAGTCTATCTATGCTGATTGGGAAACAAGAGTAATCTTCAATCTTTGCTAATATCCCACCTGAAGATGTTGTAATACAACGAAACCTAGGTCGTGGTAAAGAAATTAAAGAAAGCAGAAATAATACTACATCACGTAGTTTCATTTAAGTGTGAATAATGAATTTCTACAAAATTAACGCCAAATATATTCAAAAGTTTAAAATAATAAAAGTATTGCATATAAACTCTCGTGCAACTGTGACATTGACCACTCCTCACAGACTTGTATCATTTGAATGCGTTCACCAAAAATCAACAAAAATCCAATATAATAATTATTTTAATGCAATTTTGGAAATTAATTAAGTTGATTTTAGACAAGTGCACTCAATATCATTTAGCTGTTAGGGCTAATACAGCCATTTCATTCAGTCTTACAATATTTGATCTTTGAGATGGAATCGAATCTAGATATTTCAGTTTTGCAGCCAGTTTTGCAATATCTTCACTCTCAATCTTTTGGTGTACACAATTTTGATGCCACATTAGTGATATCACATACATAATTTATATAAAGGGCTGAACCGTTTGATTGGATCTTTATTTATTTATAAATATTGTGGCAGTATTTGATTTGATTGAACAATTGAAATAAAAGTCTATGTACAATTACAGATCTTTATAATTTGATTGTTTAATAATAAAAAAAAATCCAATGTTATGTGTTTAAGTCTTAGCAAAGTCATCTTTATTAAATGTTTCCCTAAACAGCACAGCATGCCTATAGTATCGTTTACCAAATGGCCACGAATATTGCAGGTTGAGTAACGTGCAGCAATAAAGATCCCTTCGTCTGCATCGCTGTTGGTTTATTAAGATTTAAAGGCTTTAGATAAGATTTAAAAATTTGCTCATTCAACCCCATAAATATAATTATAAACCAGGAGAAAACAAGATACATATTTTCCTTAAAAAACTTCCAACCAAGATTATTTTAGGCACATACACTTTTGATACGGTTCTGGGTTTTAAATACTTGGAACCTGAAAATAATAGTCAAAATATATTATTGTCAGAAATTATAAACAGAATTGTTGCTGCTAATAGAGCTTTCTATGGACTGAAAAATATTCTCAGGTCACAATTTATTTTTCAGAAAACAAAATTATTGATGTACAAATCCCTTATTAGACCTGTTTTCATCTATGGCTCTGAAACAGAGACATTGACAAAATCAGATGAGGCCCATTTTGATATATTTGTATGAAACATTTTAAGATCAATTCTCGGAGGCATATAGGAAAATGATGTTTGAAGGAAGAGATGCAACTCAATAATATATAAAGTTTCAAGACATCATAAAATTGATTAAATTTAGTAGATTAAATTTGGCTCCTTATGTTGTTTGAATGGAGGATTCAATCCCCCTCGAAAGGATCTTTATGGCTAAGCCACATGGACAGAGAAGAAGAGAAAGAACTAAGATAAGACGGGAATATGTGTTGGAGAAGATTTTGGGGCACTGGTGGTCCGTAGCTGGAGATCAGTTGCCATACAGAGGGCTGTACGGAAATTGCTTCGAAGGAAAGCCTTGGCGCGCCCTGGATTGTCGAGCTACTGATGATGATGACATCACTCACTCTTATATTTTCTGGTTTACTCCTTAACACATAGTTTTCATGACCAATTAAAATATGATCTAAGTATTATGAACATATATAGTAATTAAGTTAGTTATACTTAGATTACATAAACTTGCAATTATAAGTTAAATATATTATAAAGTTGTAAATAAAAAACAGTAATACAGTTTTAAAAAACGTGTGCACTGTAACGTTTTTTAATAAACTTACAAATTCTTCCAACAATAAAGAATATGCTTATAATGAAAATTTATAACACAGTCGATGAAGCATTTATAATTGTAGGTTTTTTTTATTCCAATAAATAATTATTCATTTCAAAACATTTAGACTTGTTTATGAAGGAATGAAACCCAGGATAAACAAGCGTGGCAGTACCATGAAAGACCTACTTTTTATTTTATATAACACAATTATTATTTGACTTGGTCTCTGTAGATGGGTTGATCAGCCATCTGGTTGAGAAGTTCTACCTGTTTTGTTGTTCAGGTCATTGTGATGTATATATAGTTTTTGATATATTTCTTTCAATTTTTACTTTTTCTTTGTATTTAACTTAAACATTTTTTTTAATATTTTTGCCCTGACCTAACTGGTACACCATATGCATCAGTACTAATATAAAATAAAATTATGGCTAACATTGATACAAAATTTTTTATAAAAACACTAAATATGTTCAAATTTTATTGCATCATTTAAATACTTCCATAACAGCAAAACTAATCAGTTTTAGACGGTTTGTGATTATTCTGCGACTCGCTCTGTGTTTTGAGTTCTGCATTCTTCTTTATAACATTGTATAGTTACAATATCCACGTCCGTCCCTAGAAATGTTAAATTCCACTAATGAAAGTTACAAATGATCCGATTTGATTATTCTCAAATATACAGGGAATCAACTGAATTCAATTTACATAACGTAATTGCTTTGAATTTTTCAATAAATACTAGTTTTGTAAAAATAAAAAGGGAAGCATAAAAACTCTACTCTATGTTTAATAGTAAGCTGCAATAGACTTAAAATAAATTCTCCAAAAAGAAAATCCTTTTAGTAAATAAATTTAACGAAGTCAATGTGACTGAAAAAAAAAACTTGTGAATTACGTGTTCTTATTTTTAAACATTCATTCATAAAGACAATATTTCAGCTGTATCTCTTTCCATCATTAACATATTATGGCCATTACACCACACTGTGTCTTTGATAGCATTGTTTCTTGTGCACGAGAAGATGTACTTATAGTTAGGGATGGTAAAATATCATGTCACGGCAAAGCCGGTCAATAAGAAATTTCGTCAGTGTGCAAATATCACTCCCAATAAAAAATAAAAAATAATCTATTTCGGTTATTATGGGCCGCAAATGGAGGCCAACCTCAAGGTTTTGAGTTAAACTAATTATTCTAGATTTGTCTTGTCAAAATTTCTAAAATATATACAATCAAATCGCATTGCACTGATACTTCTAAAGTTACGTCACTTTTATTTCATAGTTATAAGTTGCAGATGAATACAAATTAATAAATTTTTTTGTTAATAATATGTACAACGTTAATTATATTTTAATTACACAATAAATAATTATTAAATAAATGAAAGAATATAAGGGTTTCGTTACTGCAAGGACAAGTAGGCGAATTTAATAAAACAAATGTGTCAAAATAGAAAATGAGTGAATTGGCAAATTATTTTAATAAAAATGTTGTATTGTAGGTATTAATTATGCTTGTTAAGTCTACATGAGCCATCCATTATCAATTTCAGAATATATTCAAACCCAATGTCTCCACCGACACGCAAATCACATGTCTCTTGTTTCTTTTTACAATATTATGTCTGTTGCATTGAGGGGGCGTAGGACCGCCTTGAAGTTTATTCAGCTGTAAATCATAGTCTGAGTTAAATAATGTAGCACAAGTTCAGGCAGTTATATTCAATGGCCGCCAGCCATACGGAATTGTTGTGAATTGCTCTTGAAATTTATTGCCGAAATAAAGCCATGAATTATCTTGAAACTCAGTGTGTGATTTATAGTTGTATTAAATAATATAACTCTGACAGTGTTTACGCCACTGGATTTCATTGTGTACATCTTGTTTGCATCTTTTTGTCTCAGCTTAATTTTTTAAGTCTCATTTATGTCATTTGAATTAATTAATTATGGAAAAGTTATTTGATATTCTTCGTCAGATTTAAAATTTTTCCTTCCCGTCCAAAGAAAGTTTTGGGGTCAAATGCAGTCAATGCTTATAAAAAAGATAGGGTTGTGCAAAGACCTGAACTCAAAATTTTCAAAATAATCGGTGCAATTAAATATTGCATATTTGCATATTTTCCGTACATATTTCCTAATATATGAGCAGAATATTTCTGTCTAACGCTTAAATTAACACATCACAATTTGAGTTGATATTTCATGGGTGAAAAATACTTTGTGTATCAGCTTCTTCATGAGTACACCTGAAAGCAGTACCTCCAGTATTGTTTATGTTTATTTCCTTAACTTTATCCAAAAAGCATGAATCATCTGTTGCTGAAAATATCTTATTGTTTCTTATTATTGATACTAAGTGTTTATTTTCACAGTACCTTTTACATTTTTTAAAAATTATTGCATTGCTACTCAGAAACGTATCATTAACATTTACATTATTAATTCACAATATAATATAATATATAATAACTGTCTAATACACAATATAAAAAAAATAAATGCATATATATATATATATGGCTTTGAATTAATATAAAATTCAGGTTGCAATTAGATAATGTAAAAGTCAATATTTAACACTAGAATGGGAAATTTGTTTTGACTTATGATAAAGGAAAAAAATGATCACATGTTGTTTATTATAAAAACATTAATTATAGTACTTAACTATTTATGCAGTCTAAAATGATAAACATTATTAATTATTTTTAACCCTTATATTATTAATAATAAAACACAATCTGGCATTTAATATTCATTTTGGAATATAATAAATCAATTAAATCTTTGCAAGTCATTATAATTTTCCATGTAACTTCTAAGTTATAAACAAAATTATTTAAATCTTTCCAAAATATTGAAAATTATTTAAAGGAATTTTGTTATATTTTTTGGTCACCACCATAGAGACCAACAAATATAACAACATTTTTTTGAATAATATTCAATATTACCGCCATAGATAAAAATACGAGTTTTATACTGCAAAAGTTGTAGTACTTTAATAAATTCTCGAGGATGAGCTTCTCTACCTTGCTGTTTGTTAATTTAGCAATTGTAAAAGTGAAATAATAGCTATAAAATTAAATGACATAAACAAATACAAATGCAATCCTTTATATTGTGTGACTAAATGATTTATTACTCTTTAATGAAGCGAGAATGAAGCGCGGTCTAGATGTGCTAAACAGTTCATCGTACCGATCTGCTTTCATACTATACTTTGGAGGGCAGTATATGGCAGATACGTTAAATGTTACATATCTATTTTTTACTGAAATAGTTGCTGCTTGTATGTGGGCTTTTCTGAATTGTGGCTGTTCATGATGTGTGATACTAAATTTTACTACCACAGCTGCTCCATGTGCGGTACCATCAGGATAGTTGGTCGCATAAATATTGTAATTACATATTCTAACTCTATTATTCTCAGTAAGGTGAGACTCGGACACGGAATAAGATGTCAATGTTGTGTGTATGCAAGAGGACTTCTACCTCCCCAAGTTTGGGGATATCCCGTCCAGGTTCCACGTAGCTATCTTGAGGAATACCATTAAGACATTTTGGCTACTAATGTTGTTATGAGGTTGATTATGCTTGTTTGAGTAGCATCTCTCCTATTATTCTAGTTGGTGTCGGAGTCTCTGTATTACTGGTTGGTATTTAAAACGTCGGCATATCTTGCTTTCCTTTTGGTCTAGGTTAGGTTTTGTATTATTAATAGGTGGGTGTTGAGGTTGTAACAATGGCTGTATCATTGATAGTGTCCCTAGTTCACCACCTGATTGATGGTATCAGTCACCTGATTGATAGTGTCCCTGGTTTAAAGGTGTGATTGTTGCTTCATTTCTGGTGACAGTATTTCTCTGTAAACCTCACATCCCCTAAAGTCGGCAGGGTGAGCATCAAAGTAGAGGGCGCATTTTGAAGGAATATTTCTATCAACCTTTGGACATTCTGATGTGGTGTGTGCTTCAGCACATTTCGTACAGCGATAGGGTCTCATGGAGTAATTTCTTGAGTGGTCATATGTCAGCAATATGACCACCATCTTTGGCATTGGGCTATAGTTTTACGTTTTCGCAGTTCTTCTATAGTGACCATTTGTCGATTTATATGTTTTACGTTCTTCACCGTTTTATTATTGGCACTTGATTGAATTGTCGCAAAGAAAGTAGAAGTTTGTTTCTTTTGAGGTCTATACTTGGCGTCTATTATTTCTCCAATCACTGTGTTTCCTGTCTCTTGTATTGCGCTAATAGGTATTGAGTGGTAAAGGTTCTTTATTACACCTCTATATGGTCCTTTGTCCTATCTATTAAATGTGTGATCAATTAATCCTTTTGCCCTAATGGCTTCGATTGCTGTTTTGTAGACGTCTATATTGGCACAGTTAATACGCAGTTGGTTTTTATTTATAATTTTATACGTAAAGTCACTTCTGTTGACAATACTTTCCAATAGCTTGGTAAGTTTCGTGAGGTTTTCTTCATGAGGTGACGCAGAGGATTATTAGTGGTGGTTTAGGAATCAATTTAGGAGCTTCTTTTTCTACATCATCTTCCTTATCAACAGGAAGCTAGCTAAATTTGTGGGTAACTCAAATTCTATCCGGAGATAGTGAGGATGGTTTCTTCCTTTTGGCATTTCTAGGTTTAGGTGCTCTCTATCACGTAGGAGGATTGACAGTTTCCTTATCCAGGTCCATGCACATTGTGTTTGAGTTCTGTAAGCTATTGGTCTGACTTGGGATGTTAGCTTCTGCCATGAAGCTGAGAGATGCACTATGTGGTCTAGCCAGAAATAGACCAGGATGAAATGCTTACTGTACTAGCTTTCTATTGCTTTCTTTATGATCAAAAATTAAATTTCGTGTATAGTCTTCTAAAGGTTCCTACATTTGTGATAAAGAAACAGTTATGTCCATGGAAATATCATATCATTTTATCTATCTGTTTTTCTTAATATATGTTATATCTGACATGGATTGCCATATTTTGGAAAAAGATGTTATTAAATTAATTAATCTTTCTTATTGATTAAACTGAAAAGCTTTTTTAGTGAATATAAAAGCGGGAGATGATTTTTGCTGACAAAACTGAGACATAAAATCATAGTTACTGTGCACATATAGTAATTATGATTTTATTTCATTTATTTGATTACACGTTTATAATTTATTTCGAATTATTGTATTTTATCCTGTGAACATCCTGCTGTCGAGTCTATTGCTCTATTAATGCATTGTTGAAATTTGAAACTTCATATAATGTTATTAACGTACTTGTTACTTGTGTATGGTGAAAGGCCTATAAGGGACAAAGGGCACATTAGATGTTATCAGTATGGAAGTCTTTATTTCATTATTTATTCAGTAAAACAACTGTGTGTGACCATTTAGTGTACAGATACACCTCTGTTACAGGTTGGTAATATTATAGGCATATGGTTTTGTCTATATAAGTACATTTTAACAAACTTATAATATGAAGTATAATGTCATTGTTGTCAAGTATCACAAGTATCAGCACTATTTGTTCACCAATTTTTTTTCCTCCAAAGTATTTTATAGTTCATGATTATTCTTTTTATAGCCCCATGCCGCAAAGGAATCAGAATTAATATAATTTAAGATTATAAATTCATTGTTTGTCTATCTGTTCATGTGTTACAGCATTTTTCTTTCAGAAATTTTCTTTAAATTAAGTTTAAAACATTATTGTAAGTATTTACCTTTTCTACATGATATAATAATGAAGAAATTATAATAAAATTTTTAGTTGTCTTAGCCTGTCTTTCACAAAATATAATGTTTGTTTTCAGGTAAAGTTGTTGCTAAAAAGACCAGTGCCATATTATATACACATGTATATATATGTATATATATATATATATATATATATATATATATATATATATATATATGCTATTGTTGTGAAAGAAGCTTATTTTTAAATGTAATAGTTAAAAGGAGAATTGAAATATAAGCAGCAGAACATCACGAACTTAACGGCTAAATCGAAGAAAATGAAGACAAAAATGTTAACGCCACAATCAGTACTTGAAACATTTTAAAAATGTCCAGGTTTTCAGGATAACTTAAACGAACTGATCACATCATGCAGTAATGATGCGTTGCAATTTTTATTAGAGTAAATGAAAAACAAATTGGAAAAATAGCCCATCCTGTTGAATACATTGAAGAGATTAGAAAATTTGCACGAACTCTCCTTTTCCATAAACCAAGGTGTTGTAATTATATCCATGAAACATTTGATCTTTGTTTACCTCGTGTTACCATACTTAGGAAATTATATCAGAGAGTAAATTGCAAACTGGGTTTTACAGCCGAGTCATTCGATACAATAAAGGAAATAAATAAAAAAAAAGAATTAGTTGTTAGTATCACTTTTCATGAAATGAGCTATAGGATATATACTGAATTTGTTGTTAAAACATATTTTGGCTATAATAATAATCAAGTTCTAGTTTTAGGTTGTGGCTGTGAGTTGCTTGTTTCTTTCCAGGAAGAAGTTTTGCAGTTTCACAGAAGGCAAACTTATTGGAAATTTGACTTGGTTTGCTTAATGAGACTGCATGTGTAGTAATTTCAATTACATTTGACGGAATTTTTTCAAATCTTAACCTGTCCAGTTTACTTGGTGCAAATTGATCTGTGTGCTTGATCTGTGTCATTTGTTAAAACTTGTGAGAAATATGTTCGGTGTCGAAAAAGTTTTAATGGTTGAAAATTGTAGAAAAATTTAATTTATCTCTATTACGCAATTACACAATATTCAAATGAAGGAAGGTCCGAAATTGACGAACAAAATTAAATTTAAGCTATTAATTATTTCAAACAGACAATGAAAGTGATGCTAGCAGCGCAAGTACTTTCAAAGCCTATTCCAATAGCCATTCAGTATTGCCATGAGTTGGTGAATTTATCATAATTTGAGAATTTGGAAGCCACTGTGCTATATATTACCCTCGTTAATAACATATTTGCTATTTTTAGTTCCAGGAACTTTCTTTCTTCTGGATTTAAAAACTTTGTGCTCAACTAATGAATGAGAAATCTCGACAAAACTGATGAAGCAAACAAATATTTTAGTAATTTAAAATTTGATGATGGTACTGCCTTCATGACCTCTACGAGACATTTAGGTTTAGCTAAATTCCTAATAAACATAATAAGTCTAAAATATTTATAAGTAGACTGCATTCAAAAAGGCAACTTGCAATTTTTACCTTTTTATAAATTATCACAAGACCGTTTGGAAACTTTTAGTTGTACATTCTACAGGTGGTTTTAATAATAACTCAATTTTCAGACCATTTATATCTACATACAAAAAGTTACTTTATCATTCAGATTTAAAATTGAGTGAAAGTGGGAACTGCTTGGAAATTGAAAAATTTACTATTCTTTCCGGTGTAGTTTCCAATGCAAGATACATATGAAATATTGTATGATAAAATTTTAGAGAAATTTCGATTAAGGGAGAATTTTCTAAATGACAATCCAGGTAATATTGAAGATGCATCCTCAGTATTATTAGACAGACTACCTAACACTTCTGAGACTTATCACAATTTATTAAGTTGGTTGTCGAATATATGAGTGGATTTGTGGTTAAAAAAGAAAAAAAATTATACATATTGAAGTTTGTATAAATTCCTTAGTGCAATCATGGACTAATGAGTCTTTTAGAAGTCATAAAGATTTCACCAAACATGGTAAAGGTTTTTCGAATTATGCATCAAAAATGTATTTGGTATATTTTTAAAATGCAAATGTTATTTCAGGGAATATTTAAAAATTACTTTTAATTTTAATAAGACGACTTTTAATAAAATAGTTTTAGAAATTATATAATTTATTTAAACTAACAATTTTTTTCATAGTTTAATTATTCTTATCAGCAGGACCCTCTAAACCCGGCGTCATTGTTGCTGGGTATCTAATACCCGACGCATTTTAAAACGGTCATAACTTTAAAACAAAATGCGCGCGTAAATTGTCCGTTACAGTAGCTGCGGTTGTTGACCTCTTTTCGCGTATTCACTTGTCTATTTAGTGTTGCTGCGGCGACGACGGAGTTTACACGTGTATAAAGAGCGCGCGGGTAAGTTATACCCGGCCACAATGGCTATGTAACATTTATATAGACAGTTTGTTTGTTGTTTTTTATTGTTTATTGATAAATTGCATATCATTTTTCACAGTTTTATGAACCATGTCTTATGAAAAGGAACAAAATCGACTCCTAGCCTTGTTTGAACAAGCTAACGTTAGTGACAATGAACAGTGCAGCTCAGACGATGAGGGTGAAATCGACCATCTTTCAGAGCGAAGTCAAGGCAGTGATACGGAACAAGAATGCAGTGATGATGAGCAAGAAGCAATTGTTTCAATAAGTAACCAGCAGTTTTATATTGGTAAAGACAATTCCACCAAATGGTCTTCGCAACCACCTCGGACCAACATTCGCACAAAGTTAGAAAACATAATATTACAAAAACCTGGGGTAAAGCTTATTGCGCAAAATGATAAGACTGAATTAGAGTGTTGGAGACGCTTTATAACTAATAATATGCTGGAACAAATACTTCGTCATACTAATTCTAAGATTAAACAGAGACAATTGTCTAACAATAAACAATCGCTTCAGTATTTATTGAAAGAGACCACTATAGACGAACTATTAGCTTTGTTGGGCTTGTTATACTTAGCCGGACTAAATCGTTCTAATTGCCAAAATTTGAATGACTTGTGGAGAACCGATGGTACTGGTGTGGAAATTTTTAGTACTGCTATCTCTTTGCAGCGTTTTTACTTTTTACAAAGCTGTTTGAGTTTTGATGATGCAGCAATTAGATATATTTTTGACGATTTTGTCTCGAACTGTAAAAATGCTTATACTCCCAATAAGTATCTTACAATCGACGAAAAGCTGGAAGCATTTTGCGGCAGGTGTTCATTTCGTCAATATATCCCGAATAAACCTGCAAAATATGGCATTAAAATTTATGCTTTGGTTGATGCAAAAAACTTTTATACTGTCAACCTTGAAATTTATCCCGGTAAGCAGCCTGATGGGCCATTTTTGCAAAGCAATAAAGCTTTCAATGTTGTAGACAGATTAGTGCAGCCTACCTCTAAAAGTAATAGAAATATTACATTTGACAACTGGTTCACGAGCGTTCCACTGATAACACATTTGCAACAAAATCATAAACTAACATCTACAGGTACATTACGTAAAAACAAAAAAGAAATCCCACCAAACTTTATAACCACGCAAAGAAAAGAAGTATACAGCACTCAGTTTGCATTCCAAAAAGATATGACGCTTATTTCCTACATGCCTAAACGGTCTAAAGTGGTGCTGGTATTGTCTTCCCTTCATCATGACCAAAACATTGATCCTGCTAGTGGTAAAAAAAGAAAACCAGAGATAATCACATTCTATAATTCTACGAAAGCTGGCGTCGATGTGGTTGATGAGCTCTGTGCTACCTATGATGTATCTCGAAACTCTAAACGCTGGCCAATGACAGTATTTTATGCGGTCATGAATGTAGCTGCAATAAATAGCGTGATTATTTTTCGTGAGAATAATAACTCAAAAACAAACCGACGTGATTTCCTTAGAAAACTTGGTCAATCAATGGTTGAAGGTCATCTTCGCGTGAGAAAAAATATGGAGAACTTACCGAGAGGCTTACGTAAATGTATTCACGAACAAGTTGGTGAAGTTATGACCTACCCTCCGAATAAAACTTCAAAAACATACAGGAGATGCAAACACTGTCCTTCTGCCAAAGACAAAAAAACTAGGCATAACTGCAATAAGTGTAACAAGCCTATTTGTATGCATCACATTATTCCATTATGCCAAAGTTGCGTTGATCTCAATATCGAATAAGTCAGTATGTTAGTAATAAATAAGCTTTGTTATATATAGTTCCTGATTTCATGTTTATGTACTAAAGAAAATTTTATGTTCTGTTTCTAAATGTTAATTATTTTTTTATTTTTGAACATATTTTTAAGTTACGTTCTAAAAAAATGATCTCAGAATAAGAAGATCTAATTTGATGATAATTTGCTCATTTTATGATAAATAAATGTTAAATTTTTATGAATAATGTTTATAATTACCTATTTCCCTAATATAGAAAACTAATATTGACATAAGCTTGATTCAGTGTACAATAATGCACATGGGTACAACTTACCCGGCCACAAAGGCTAAATTCTGTTTAGTAGCCACAATGACGCCGGGTTTATAGTTACATATATACATTAACAAACTTACTTGGCCCATTTTTATTTGTCATTTTTATAAATAACATAGTGACTGCTTCAGATGCTGTAAACTGCTTATGATCTTAAGATATTTTTAAAATCAAAGAAAATACCGATTGCATTCACTTATACGAATATCTTAATATGCTTAATGCGTACTCCGGTACCAACAAAATACACTTAAGTAACAGTGAGTGAATATCGAGTACTTCCTCCAAAAATAAGATGATCCGTTCCCATCTCTATTGATGGTATTTCATTGGAGATTTTTCATGGTATACATGATCTTTGGGTTTTAAATCTAAATTACACTTTAACACTCACATTGAGCAAATTGTGAGCGGGCCTATGCATTGCTAGGCTTCTTGTTGAGGAGTGACAAACCCTTCAGGGAGATGAGAATGTATTGTATACTTTCCACAACTCTTGTTCGATCTCAACTTGAGTATGCGGTTGCAATCTGGAATCCTTACTATGCTACTTATTCTGATGTGATTGAGTGAGTACGAAGGCGATATACATGCATTGTAATACTGTTTTAATAAGCAAAAAACCAACTGTGCAGACAAAATTTGCTGTTTAAATAGAGCACACTACACAAAAAGTGCGATCAAATGGGTGCAACTGTATATATAATATATGTCATGTTACAATTGTTCCCGCAGCTCATAAATAATTACATAAGTGCTGTTCAAATAAAAAGCAGTGCAAAGAGATTAATTTTTAATGCCTATTTTGATACAACCATGTTTTATATTTATTTAGAAAACATTGTGAATGAATCAGAGGTGTCTAAATATCTGTAATGAAGGATAAAATCAATCAATGATATTTTACCTACTAATGAACTTCCCCATAAATAAAACCCAAAGCGCAATGAGGCATCCCATAACAGGACCAAATACTTCCATAGTACTTTCATTGTGAAAAGATATTTCTTTTACATTCTGAGAATAAAATTCAGTGGAGTTGATATTTAATGACTTACATAATAAAATGTATTTTTCAACTGTTTCACACGATATTAATTTCGACGTATAAAGTTTTTGTATCATATGAACTTAGATTCTTTATATACAGCGTAAAATAAGTAGTTACTGATTCATTGAAAGTCCTAACTGACTTTTTTCATATAAAATTGCATACAAATGCTAACATGCTTGGTAATGCAGTCAAGGCAATGTTTTTCAAGAGTCGCAAAACATGATGACTTACTAGGCAAACAGAAATAGGCCACAGTACGATAATTCCCAGCATGATAAAAATTATCGGACGAACTATTCACAAGTTATTAATTATTTTATGAAATTTAATGAATTATATGTCTTGAGAATTGCATGTGAAAATTGTATCTAAAAATCTTATAGATTCATTGTTGTATGATATTGGGTAAGTGATTATTTGTAATACAAAATAAATAGCGTTCACCTTCAAACGTTACAGACTAAAGTTGGTAAAAAACATTACTGTAAGGTACTTGAGTTGGAATGGTAAAGTATAAGTTTCTCAAGTGTTGAAGTTGAACTAAATAATTAATATAACAAAACGTTAAATTGTAATTAATAGGTAGTCAATGAAAAAATTATCATTACGTGGCATTGTCCTATGTTTATAGCACCATATGTAATAAGGGAAAGTGCAATTTCAAAATCAACATGGCATCTGTCTATCTGGTTCAAACTAAATTGTGACAGATGGCTCCAAACTGTAAAGGCTCACAATGTCAAGTTAATAATAAAGTAGCTAACACACACCACAAATACAGACTACGAAAGGGTTAGTGCAATTTTAAATACATTATCGAGGTTATTAACCTCCAGTTCAAAAAAGTAATTACTCTTTATGGTATGAAGGCAATTAAAAGAAAACAGTAATGGAATATGAAACAAGAAAATTTACTGGAAATAGTTTTGTCTGATTCTGGTGTCATTTCTAGATGTGTATCTACAATTTAGATGATACTTTATATGGATCATTTCTCATTACTGTATTGTATTTCATCTCAGTCAGCTGCCTAATTTTTTTTGTTGCTGCACCCGCTATTACATGCTACAAAACTTACGGGGAGAAGTCAAAAGTATGCGTAATATAATGGAAGGAGGGTAAAGAACAGTGTAATTCTTTTTTAAATATATTCCTCCCTAACTCTAATACATTTTTTAAATCTTTCAATTAACTAGGTTATAACCTCGGAAAAGAATGTTTTATCTTTCACTTCAAAATAGGTTGAAATTGCAGATAAGACTCTCCACTGTCAATAAGTTTCTTCCCACAAAGCTCCTTTTCACTTAAGGAAATAAACAAAGCGGGAGTTTCAACATTTGGAAGCCACAATTGGGAAGAGCAGTTATTGCAACATGGCTCTTTTGTACAAAAGTGTTATGATGCGGAAGCAACACACCTTTCACCAATTTTCCTCACTTTCTTCCTTCACAATTTCTCTTGATTACTCCAACAGACCATCGTAGTACTTCCCCTTTATTTAAACCCTCTCATATTTTATTCAATTTTCCAGATACCCTATATTTATAAAAAAACAGTTGTTTTGCTCTCTGCTTGTGACACCTTGAACGTTTTAAGAGGCAGATTGCTTTTCATCCCGCTGCGTAGATTCCTGTTTTGATTCAGGCTCGTAATTATGAACCCATTTCTTGTTACAATTTGATTGAAAAGTTTATCCTTGCCATCTCTGCAAAGGTCCAAAAACTCACTTGAATACTCTACATGCTATTGTTTTTATTGGATTGTGTTGTGGGTTTGTGCATCCCTCTTACGCTAATTTTTAACATGCCAAAATAGTCATGGTGGAGAATATACAGAATAGTTTTAAAAGGCTCAAAATAGACTCTAACCAATTTTCTAAGCTGGTTTTTTTTTAAATGGACCTCTTCTGATATAGTTACATCAAATTTTTCAACAACGTCTGAGCATGTTCACCCTGGAGGTGTTGATGGTAAGTCATCTTCTGCCTTAGAGATTATAAAACTCGAAAATTGTAGTTTTACTAAGACAAGAGTCGCTGTAAACTGATGACAAATAATTTGAAGTTTCTTGCTTCGTGAGAAACTTGATGGATATTTAATGCCTTCTTCTGGATTTAATAACTTGATTGATAATGTCTTCCAATTTAAGAATGTAATTACTCTACAACTTAATTTATAAACATATACATATATATATATATATATATATATATATATATATATATATATATATATATATTCGTAATAAGTCCTTAATTAGAACCTACACAAGCAAGTACCCCCTCCATTCCTATAAACTTTTTGACTCCTGCATGTATTTCAATTAGAAAACCTGCAACTTGCAACAACGAAAGATTCATTGAAATCATTGCATCGATTTTTTTTATTTTTATCTTCCGCAAACTAAAGTGAAAAAATATTTAAAAACAAATTGAATAGTAAAATTATTAAATTCGTTCATTAATGGACTTCACAACAGAAAAATTAATAATGAATGTCAAGTAACTTATTAATAGAAGTACATGCCTATTTAATAGATACAAACCGATCAATAAATATTTTGCTACTGAAAGAAGGCAGACGCAATTATTTGCTGTTCAGTATAAGTCAAACATGGTGAACAATGTGATGGAAACCAAAGAATCTCTGAATGATTCTTTGCAATTTCTTCATTCGATTCAATCTGCTTTGGGTTTATGTAGAATAAATTCAAAACGACTGCAAAAACCTCCATTGTGCGACTGGCTCAAAAGGATTTACAGCATATTTTGTTCAATATACTTAATTTACGGAATATGGAAATCAAAAGAATCTAAGACGCTATATATAACCATAGAAAAATGGCTGGCGATTACATTTTGTTTGTATGTCCAAATGATAGATGTTTTATGACAGAAAGAATATCATTTTAAAATTATGAATTACTTTAATAGTATTGACAATAATTTTGACATTGGACAAACAAAAGCCATTCTGTATAAAACAAAAATATACAGCTTCATTGCTTTCGGAGCCTGTTTAATAATAAACGTTGCAAGCCCTTGCCTTCATTATTACCATGAAAATATTGAATTATTTGGCATGATATTTAAAATAATTTTTTGTGTGCTAATTGATTTGGAAATTGTTTACATTGTTATAATTATACAAGGCATCTCGAAGAGATTGAAAATCATTAATAATTATTTAAACAACATTCTCCATCAGTGCAATGTAAACCATTGTCAGTCATTAGCAAGTATGGAATTAAGACAAACCTTATCAGTCATAATGCCAATGGAATCTACAGAAGAAATACATTCAGTTGACTTTGAAAAATTATCGAATTTCTATAATATATTGATCGACTTGTGTCACTGCTTGAATCAAGGATTCGGTATTCAGGTAACAATCTTGTCCTGCTGTGACCTATTTTATAATTTGGACTTTTTATATTTGACTTAATTCATTTCAGATATTATTGTACTTCACGTGTACTTTCATGGAAATTTTAAATTCAATTCACTGTATACTGACTTACATAAAGTATAATGTAAGTATTTGTAATCACTATTGTTACTGAATATGAAGTAGCTAATTATCATTTCGATTGACTTATCTCATTGGCTGCTAGTTCCTTACGAGTGTATAATATTTATTTATAGGTTGATGATCCGACTAAATGGTTTATAGAACTAATGTACCCAGTTCCTTCTTGCATTCCTATTATTTTCATTTGCATTGTTACAGAGAAAATAATTGTGGAAATACAAAGAACTAAATTTACTTTGGCCAAAATACAGTTTTCTAATTCTGTTGGTAAGTAAATTATTGAACATATTTTAAATGGTAAAGAGAAATTAAAGTGTCAAATAAACGTTTAATCTTACATTGAATTAATTTTGAAACTGCACTACCAATAACTGAAATAAGATTTTGTTTTCCTCCTCAGAAAATCGCCAGAAGTTAACAGATATTTATAATCTGTTGGAAGAAAGTCAAATAGACAAATTTACGGCATTCGGTCACTTCAGGCTGAATGCCTCATTGATATTGAGTTTTGCTAGTCTGACCATAACGTATGTAATAGTATTATTGCAGTTTGAAAATTTACTATAATCTGGTAGTTAGAAAATACCCAGTAAAAATAATTTTTTTTTACTTTGAGTGCCAAAACGTTATAAATATGGAGTAAAATTTGTTTGTGTCAAAGTTGATATCATTTTAGCGTACAATGCCTGTTTCTTCTTCTAATGTGACTTTTCGCTGTTAACACATAATTTTGTCCTTCAGCCAAATGGAAAAGATGTGAGGAGAAATAGGCGTAGAAATAAAAATTTTCAGTTCAAACCTAATATTTCTGAAAAGTTTATTCGCATTTTGTATCACACACATAATTTATATGAAAATTTAAAATATTTATTTGAACTAAATTATATTATTATACTTTCATTCGTGTTACACATTGAATTCACGGAGAAGTTTCCAATTTCAGACACGAGTATGAATTGATTCACATAATGAAGTCGGTTTTTTTAATCAAATGCAAGTATTTGTTGTGTGTATATGCATTTTTTATTTGCGTGTTCTGTATTTTTAAGAGAGTAAATCTAAGGTAATATTATAAAACAAATTCATTTAATGTAATGCAAATTATATGTAAATTCAATAACTATGTTTGATAAATTTAAAACTAATTAAAACATTAATTGTTCACCATTATTCATTTTTAATTGTAAATGGGGTATAAAAAATTTATTTGACGTTACCACGGAGTACATAAGCGATTGACTATAAGTTTGAGTACATGTGTATTGAGATTGCAAATTATTTACAAATTTGTTTTGCCCAATTTGTTTTTTATGATTCTTATTAGTTTAAAAAGTGTCTATAACAATTCCCCCTTCATAGTCTGATTGGTAGTAAACAAGGACATTTGGAATCTATCAGTCATTGCCGAATTCAAACATCACAACCATGTTCTTACTATAAGTATATTTAATTTTATCTTATTGGAATTGTAAATGATTACATCGCTTGGGATTTGTGGCATATGATCCCTCACATTTTAACAACAGTTCAATTACTGTTACTGCTAATGATTCCAGATATTTAAAGAAATAATGTACAAGGGTACATGTAAAGATCAGTAAAGGAACATAAGTGCGACAAAGATAAGTTTGTCATTTCATCAATATATTTAAGCAAAACACTTCAAGCTTCACACATGCATTTATAAAAATTTCCAAATAGAAATGTCTGTACTGTAACATAAAAAGTATAGTTGTATTACAAGAATTAATTTTTTAAGATTTTGTTTGTATTATTTCATCTCTAACGAACTTAAAAACTAGAACCCTTCATATGTCATAGATACATTTAATTACCTTCGTCTTTACCAAAGGTAATGATGATCAGGGTGTATAAAATTTACAGTTATTAGGTATTTTATACTCAGCTCAGCCCCATGATGGCCACTCTGTACCTTAAATTGTGCCGCCCTTTACCTAAAAATATGTAAATATTTTTATGTAAATTTAAATATTTTAAGCTAAAAGATATTATAATAATAAATATTTAGCCTAATTTTTTATAAACATGTAAATAACAATTAAAGAAAAAGCAGAAATCTTTAACACTTTTTCTTTTCAGCTTAATGATAAAAGTTGTTAGACAATGTAATCCATTGGTAGGAGCCATTCATAAATTAACATTGTTCAATCTGTTCAACTTGCGTAAATCTACCCTGTTTAACTTCAATAGTGTAAACACAACTGAAGTTATCATAGTGTAGTCGTTTTCATACTTCCTTTAGGTAAAAAGAAACATATGTTAGGTTTTTAGGAATATGTATTGTGCCCATGTGTGAATTTTGATGAAGCTTCGTAAAAGTACAGAATGGATTTGCATTCAACTAATTTGGGCATTTTCATTGGTCTCTATCTAGACATAAGACAACTTAAACTATTTAGTACTTCATCTAGAATGTTGGCAGAAAAAATTGTTAGGTTGCAAATATGAAAGATTTACTCTGAGCAGTTACAGATTTCAATGTAATTC
Organism: Druceiella hillmani; assembly: GCA_039881145.1. Lineage (NCBI taxonomy): Eukaryota > Metazoa > Arthropoda > Insecta > Lepidoptera > Hepialidae > Druceiella > Druceiella hillmani. Next base: position 23,285,215 of record JAYKKI010000036.1, read on the forward strand.
TCCCGTAACTTTGTTTAGAGGTCTAGTTTAAATAAATTCATGGAAAACGTTATGCAAAATGAATTACCAATTTTTATATCAACATTTATTGTTCAATGCGGTCACCAATGTATTTAATTAAAGCATAAAACTTATATCAAATAAATGTTTTTTATTTTGTGAATTATGAAATGAAAACAAGAATAAATACGTTGTGAAAAAAAAAATATTTATTCAGACAAGCAGTTGCTTTAAGGGCATATTGACAAAATAGCACAACTCAAAAACTAGTTTCAAATTCACTAATATATGCGTAGTGACCCTGCTTGATGATATGCAACAAGTTTAAAATCCATACACAGTAACTTGAATACTTACGTTATATTGTAATTAAAACTTGAAGTAAAGGTTTTGTTTATTTTGTTATATTAAAATTACAGCGATATAATAATAATAAATAATAGTATTATTCCAGTTTTTATTTGGAATTTATCCATTCACCAGGCCAGCTAACCAGAATGGTTATTTAAAATTATTTCATCTTCCACATACAACTTTATGGATGATTAGTGTGTACTATTCTTTTGCCTTTTGACATGCAGTTTGGTCGGTCTAATTGGTTTATATGTCAATTTAAAAAAAACTGCTTAAAAATATAACCACAGTATGTAATATTTTTATATGAATAAAAATTTAAATACAAAAAGTGACTTCTTTAATACTGTCTGAAACTGCTGACATGCTTGCTTAAATGAAATAAAGTTATTTTCATAGAAGTTAAGTTCACAATATCATCAATAATATAATTATGCAATTCTACTTATTCCTTTGAAAGCAAGCCCATTAATTGAACAATTACAATAATATATGTAACAACAAGATTGAAAAAACTAGGCAGCAATGATATTTGTAGTTCAAAGAGCTGAAACACTGCGAAAGTTCCGTGGTTACTTCGATGTATGATTTCTTCAAGATTTTCTAGTTTTTTATCAAGAGAACAATCTGAAATAATAGAAATATGTTAATCATACAAAAAAATGGAATAGAATAATGATTTGTACAAAGTTGAAAAGTATAGTTGAATTATGTGCAATCAAAAAATATTCATATTAATACATAAATTTACAAGATTTGTGTATATATATGTAGATATATGTAAACATAGGAATGATAAATTTGACCAATTTCAGTGAAAACTTTATTACACAGCTTATTCTTTGGAGAGAAACAATAAAGCTAGAAGTCAAAACAGACTATTTTCTAATTCAACGATTAGAATTTAGATTGTCTAAAGGCGAAGTTTTGTTCGTACGGCAGTTATTGTGTTCCCTGAGTTGACATTCTAAATATAATGATAATGGTTTATGTAAGCAGACTAAAGATGCAATTGTTGATTCATTTTAAAAAAATATGAAAAATTATTTCGTATGTTAATGATTTCTAGTTTATAAACCCCATAATGTAGTTTTCATTAATTTACAAACAGTATAAGTCGTTTTATGAACTAACTTGAAGCAAAAATGAGCAGTGATCATTCTGATACAATGACAAAAGCTATCTACTAATTTAATTATATAAAATTATCAGTTTGTTTAATTTGATTTCTCCTCGATCATGTAAAAACAATATTTTTTTTAAAAAGATCCATCTAATTTTATAAAATTATTCAATTAATTAAGTAATTAATTAAAATCTATTAAATACAGTGAAGTTTTTGATCACAAATTGTTAATAGATTTTTGCTAAAAGAATGTGCTTGTCTTTTCAAAAAGTTACACATCATTTAATTAATATTATTTATTTACTGTCGAGTGTGCGCAGGTCAGAGGTGGGTGAAGAATTCAATTAGAAAGAAAAAGAGATGAGTCGACCCTTTGATTGATTGTGAAATGAGTCTCATGTTTAATTAGATAAACATTACAATGTCAAGTTATGGGTAATGCAAGGATATATGTGTTCATGTAGGTACATATAAAGAAATTTCTTAAAAGTGAAGCTGACTTCCTTGTCAGCCAAAGTAAAATATAATTTGAAATAATTATAAACAGAATATAAAAGCCAATATTATTTTCCAACGTATAACAGGTAACTGCAATTACTTTGCGAGAGATATATAATTCTTGGCATGAAACAATCACCACTAGAACAGTATTAACAAAAAAGGTTAAAAAATAAACAACATTGAATCCATCAATGTTATTAAAGAGCAGTTAGGCGAATGTAGTAATTATTTTCTCTAGCATACTAAGCTACATTCATTACATACTAAGCTAAATTTTTGGAAATAGATATTTTATTAGTTTTGTTTTTTTTATATTGATTTTAAATTTATCTATACTTGATTTTAAATTTATGTTTGATACATAATGTTTTTTCGGCTTATTTATTTACACAAATTGATTTCATTAGGGGATTTGGATTCATTTGGATTTCATTAGGGGATATTTCTATTTAAGTAGACTCCAGTTAATTTATTAAAAATGTGTATGGTTTAATCGTAAATTATCTGTATTATCTATGGTTTAGTATCGTGCGGAACTGTGATTTGTCTGTCATTTAAGGTTTATAAAAGGAGAAATGTAAGAATAGTGTAAAAACATATTTGAAAGGCATCAAATGTGAATGACTCGTGTGTCAAACAATCAAACAAGCAATTCTCTATGATTGTTACTGGAAAGCAATTCACTTACGTGAAATCGGAAAATGTGATTTAAGTAGTTATTCTCAATTCAAAAACTTGGTTTTTAAAACTAATTTGATTTTTAAACATCTGATATGTTTATGCAATATGTTTTTCTGTCTGCCATTTTATTTGAGTATCACACAAAAACCACAAGATTAATTTGAATGAAATTTTTGTCAGAATAATCCTAGCAGTTCAAAAATGGAAATTTAAGACACCCTTGTTCCTATAAAATATATCCTAAGGAAGGTTTCGTGTCTATTTGTTTGAGCACTACATAAAAACGACCAAATCAATTTGAATTAATCGTTCACAGAGACAATAATAAAGATGCACATTAATTTTTAAAGTGCTGCTTTCTGATGCTTCCTAACGTAACTTGAAATTTTTTAATAAATTTAAAGCTCAAATGCCAGCACAGGCTTAGAACTAATAAATAGAAATTGTTGAGAATATTATAGACATTCTGTCTAAAATATAAGATAAATTTATCCCGGTGAATGGTACTTTTGAGGTGCAGACATCATTAAAGCTAAAATATAAATGGTTTTTATTATACAAGTAAATTGGGGTGAAAAGATTATTACCGGGGAAAATCTCCACAAGAAATACATATGAACAAAGCCACATTGAGAAGCTAGAATATCATGCATTCGTCGCAAAACATATTACTCTCTTTTTCTTTCCAGGTATAGTTGGACATAAACTAAATATCTGGTTTTTTCATTAATTTTTAAACGGGCATGATCACAAGAATTTATTCATATAATGAATACATAGTAATAAATAGGAGTGATGCTCAATAAGCAAGTAGATACGTGACTCACTTTTTAAATTTTAGATATAACACAGAATATTAGACTAACACTGGGTAAAACAGCTAAATTAGTAAAAAAATTAGGTTCGGTATGATTAATTTGAAAATTCAAACTAATTTACTTCCATCAAAATAATACTAGGTACAAAATCGAATAATTACACATTTGAGAAGAAAATCTTAGTTTTGTGATGATTATTCTGTTTACGAAATTCCAGGACCAACATCTCATTGAAAGTAGAGACAATCATTAAGTCAGCAATGGAAATTGTCAGGCAAAGAATAAAGCCAATAATTTCTTGTGACCATAGTTGCTAAAATGTTTGATCAGTAGCAGTATCTAATACAAGGTCTACGTTTTCATCGTTTCGAAATATTTAACACTTACGTTAATATAGAATTGTATGGAAGCAGAGAGCTAAATTTAATTACTGTTATAGACACTTTCCAAATTATAACTATATCTATAATATCACTATTACTTACATCACGCATATACAAGTCCAACACTATTTCAATACAGTTAATGGACGAAAGAAAATTCAACACTACAAGCAAAAGTGCCTGAAGTAGAAAAAATGTAATATCTTAAAATGACCTGTTTATTTAAATGTTTCCAATGTACCCGAAATTTAAATATTTTATAGAGTGAACTGCATATTTAATTTACTATAATCAATAAGTTTGGCAAAATCGATATGAATATAGGATTACTCGAAACATCAAAATGGCTATTCCCATATAATTCATTCCAGTCTACCACTCTAGGTAATACTAATTTGTTTGTGTTGTTATGAAAAATTTCTTGATTCATACGTCTCAAGTAATTGTTTATTGCTTTTAACATTTAAGTAATAGTATATGTAAATAGACACATTAGGAGCAGTTCCAATCTGTTAGTAAAAATATTGACATAAATAATTATGAAGAAACGACCCAGATTTTCATGACTGTCAATGACCAAAGGTAATTAACTTGTAAATATAATAAATATGCCCAATAGTATCACGATTTTCAATTTTTAAAGTGTTTTGTGTTAAACAAAATACTGTAATAAACTGAAATGTCATCAAATCGTCGTAAACAATCAACAAATTAATTATTTTGCCAACGTGTGTCAACTGACAAAACAAATATAAAATTGATAACACTACATATTTGCAGAAAGCATCTTAGTATATTTCTTTGAGCATACAAAGACATTTGGTGATACTTTATGCCCGTACTGGTACCCAAAATAATGAGAAAAATTAATGTCAAACTATGAATTTTCTTGTAAATCATTTTTATTGATGTTGTTTGCTGTAATTGATGCGAAATTCGGTTGACACATAAAATATGTAATGTAACTAGAAAGTTAATCAAGTTCTTTAAACTATAACACGACATGTTTAACTGAATTGACTGTTTCTTCTACTTAATTCGAACAGAAAATGAAAACCCTCTTCGATATTTTAACATATTTAATTAAATGAAATGGCTCGGTCTACTTTGAAAAAATGAACAAAACAATTTGTCCTCCTTTATTAAAGTAGTTATTGATTACTGATTTTATCCGTTTTGTCTGAATGTATTTTTAAAAATATTTTTTAGGCCGTATGTAAAAGCTATGACCTTGTGATTTGTGAGTATTGTGATGTTCTAGGTCTTCTTTTTTGCTTTTAAGATATTAAATTTAGATATCATATTTAAGATCAAGCTACTTCATTTCTCCAAATAGCAATTGATTATAAAGATGTACCTAATGGTTTACTTGTTCGATAAATCCGTTAGCATATTTATTTCAATATTATCGGAGATAATATTGAACTAATTATATCAACAGTTATTTAAATAATTACACTAATCATTGGGCGCAGTATGTATACATGAATTGATTCCACTCCTAATCTAACTGCATGCACACTGAGAGATTTATCACAGAATTATATTGCATGTTGAGACATCGGGAGGATATTAAAGTATTTGGAAAACAAATAAAAGTCATGTGTTAGTAACTGTTTTTAGAAGAAATGAACAATTATTAAAAGCACGATGCAATAATAAGGTTAAATGAAAATGCGAGGGAGCCAGGGATACAGTAGCCAGGGAGCAGCAATATGGTGGCAGAAATATACTTCCTGAGACTCATCATTGAGACGCATTTTCAATATAAAGTGTAGGTTTTACAGTTTTCCAGAGTATGATGAATATGCGTTTGGCATTGAATTGGGAGGTATTATTGAAATATTTACAAAAGAATAATACATTAACCACTTGATTGCACAATTTATCCTGTACAGGTGCGACTATTTCAGGTCACAATTCCATTAAGTTAGATGTTGCTTGAATAATAAGGTATATACGTAATATTTCCCTATAGATAAAAGTGGAACCATTAAACCATTGTAAACCAGCTGGGGTAAATCAGCTATGTCCAATTTATAAATTACCAGAAATTTTTTACTCGTAGACTAGTGTCTTGTGGTAATAATAGCGATATTGAAGAACTACATATTAACCAAAATGCTACCATTTGGTCTACTGGTCGATCAACTTGAGAGTTGCATTTGAGGTATCTATTGGTATGAATACATCAAATACTTCGACAAGAGTTCCTATATAGTCGATGAATGAAGAAAATAAAACTGAAGGCCACCAGTCGAAGAGATAAATTTTGTAGTCTTTGATTATCTATACCGTCTGTATAGCTAATGAAAATACAACAATAAAAAATAGTGTGCGAGGAACAAATGCAACTTTTGAATTGCACTTTGATTTGTGAAGAAAATTTCATGAAAATTATTTCCTTATAGAAATGACCCAGAATCATTTAGTTGGCTTCTAGTAGAAATTTAATTGCTTTTCCAATAAAATTTAATTTTCATTCTACTGTGCAATTTACACAGCATCATTTCTTAATGTAACAACACCTAATTAGCGCTTAATTTTGTTTTACGTTATCGAGGAATAAAGGAAAAAAGTAAAAAGAAGAATTAGGACAAGCCACCTATACTTGCAAAAATCTAACTTTGCCAAACGAGAAAAAATAAATGTTAATTGATAAATTAGTGTGATTTTGTTCAATGAATGCACTAAAATATAATTTCAAATATGTCATTTCTCCAAGAACAATTTAACAAAATGAAATTGTAATGCTTCATGAAGGTGTCTTTATAATGGCATATATGTTCAAATGCAGTTTTCTTTTGCCAGTGCTCCCCCTACACATTTACATCTAATTATATAAAACTTGAAACCGTTTCGTGCACATTTGTAACTTCTGCACGCTTTAAACACAATTATTATAGTAATAATATTATACATCCAACATAATTTGCTAAACTGTATGCTGGTTAAGGTTAAGTTTTGAGTTAAGCATTAAACTATCTGCCCTCAATATTCTGTGTTTAGATAAAGTGTTATAATTTATGGAATAGTTAGTGTTAAAAAAAATAGGTACATTCAGTTGAAAGTTATAACTTAAGATAGTTGTCATGTTATAGTTAAATCCAAAAGCAAAGTTTAATACTAGATAATAAGAGAAATTTTCCTAATAACTTCTAATAATCAGCTGCTCAATGTTACTTTATCAATTTCGTAGCACATAACATCTTATTAATTTCATTAAATGTAATAAAATAATTGAGATTTATATATATATATATATATATATATATATATATATATATATATGTATATATAATCCTATAGAAAACCTCTGAAAACTGTTCAAGAGGGAGGTAAACATAAAAAATATTGCCAAAAAGTAGGCTCATAAACATTTTGATAGATGTGTGGTATGAGAGCCAAAAGCCAAAATATTGAGGGAAATGGTATAAAGTGCATAGAAAAGTTGGTGTGGCAAAATAATACTTAATTTATGTATATTTAGTAAAAAATTTAAATAAAATTAGAAGTGATACGCTTAGCAAATAAATATTAAAATAATTTTTATAAAAAGGAAAAATTTTTTAACCCAAAAAAAAATTTCTTTTGGTGGTACATATAACATATAACATTTCATTTGGTGGTACATGTACATATAACTACGTGCTAAATAATTTACTAGAAATTTACGCAAAATTGACAAAATGAATCGTAACGATAATGTAAGTTGTCGTTAATCCTAAGAAGCTGAGTAGTAAAGATACGTGTAAATCGTACAAATGGAACACTGTCAATTGACCCATCTTGATCTACTGGAGAAGATCCTGCGCGATCTCTAGCTGTCTCCTACTTTCAGCTGCTGCAAAAATTACAGAGTATTTATAAACCTAAGCATACTTATTCACTCACTGACTGACTGTTATAAACCTCGACGAGCTGTTGATAAATAATGAACACATTTTTATAATAACTGCACTAACCCTAGAGTGCTCGCACTATGAGTATTTTGCCATCCGTGTCAAAAAATTCATGTTATTTTGTAAATAATGCATTTGTGAAGGTCAGCCATTCTATTTGCTTTCTCCCCCGTATCTCACTTCCTTGTTTTAGAAATTAGAAGAAATTTAGTGTGAGGGTGACATCATAAGCAACTGTTGTTGTCGGTGTGTTACATTTAGCTGCAAATGACTCACTGCGTGACTGGTCACGTAAGTAAAATTAATGTGCCTGATTTTTTACTCTAGTTGAAATATAATTAGTTTCCGCCGTGTATGATGTTATTTTGAAGTAAATATCATAATAATATTGATATTTAGTTTGTTTCCATTAATTATTGAGCATTTTTTAAAATGTTTGTTTTGCTTACTTTATTTTACATCGGTTAGCAATGCATCAACTATACAGAATGAATAAACAATGTACATATATAGAAGCGATGGAAAAAGTGAACATATTGATCATAATACTGACACAGAACAATCAGTGGCAGAATCTGACAAAGATATGCCATCAACCTCTCGAGTATCGTCTGTGATAGCCACTGCACCTTCCCAGAAGTCATCTCGATGTGGTTGCGAACATTTCGACATGGTTGCGGACATCTTGACGTGGATGGAGCCACAGTATTTCAAAGACTATCTCGCCATCGATCACGGTCGCCGACTAGATTTCGTACATGATCATCAAGTGATGAACCTCTGGCTTGATTAATTGACTCACAAAGAACCACTGCAGCTGCTACAATTGAATCAAGTTCAAAGCGACAACCTACAAGAGTTTCTATGCATGAAGGAAGAGATGGAACTAAGTAGCTAGTACATCTTCCTTAAGATTTAATATACGAGCTAGGCAAGAAAATCTTGTCATCAATTCCCCTGAAGTGCAAAGCGAAGATGCTAAAAATTCTGAAACACCAGTCTGAGACATCGTGCTGTTCACGAATATAAACATACATGCACGTAATGATAAGTTCTCGGGGGAATGAGATACTAAAGAAACCGACTTGACTGAGATGGAAGAGCTAGTTTTGCTTTTATTTATGGCTGGGGTGAAAAAAAATGCTTCACCTAAACATTCATGAAATGTGGGTTTATGATGGGACTACGCCTGATATATTTAGAGCAACCATGTCAAAGACAAGATTCTGTTTTCTGCCAAGAAATATTTCTTTTGACAATGTACAAACCAGAACATAACGCGCAAAACTGATTATATTGCAGCAATGAGGAATACATTTGAATTTTGTTACTAATTGTCAGGCACATTACCAGATTGGAGTTAATGGTACAATTGTCGAGAGTCATTTAGAAGTTTATACACACCAAATAAATCTGCAAAATATGGCATGAAAATATATACTCTTGTTGATTCAGAATCAGCAATTTACAGTTTATGTTTTGTTCTACCCTTTCCTTATCCTAAAAATAATCAAAAGTATGTGTGGCAAAATGCTCCACGTATGACCAATCATGTTACACGGAAAGGGGCAACTAGTCTAGGGTTAAAGATAGTGCGTTCCTTGATTTTGTAATAAACGTTATCCATTGATCATTTATCAGGTTAAAAAAGTATAAATTTCAGGAGAAATATCAGATAATTGATGATGGATTTCACTAAATATCCGCTTGAATACATTTAATAATTATTGATATTTGTTTTAAGAACTTGCCATACCGATCATCAGTTACAATTTCAACAAAACATGACTTAATTTTTTTCTACCTGCACATACCACAATATTTCATTATGCATTTCTAAATTTTTACAGACCTGAAAGCAAACAATATTAATTTAATATTAAAATCTTAGTATACGAATGAAGCCAAAATTAAATGGCTTTCCTTCCTGGCTTATTTGTATATTTTAGAAAATATTTTCACTTTATATTTTATACATTCAAGGACCCATTGAATACATATCAATGTTTTAACAAATACGTAAATATCTGAAAAAATACTTAATTGTTTAGTTACAAATTGTAAATAAATATACAAAATTTTTATATACAAAATTCAAAATGTCATGTGACTTACTTAAAATTCAAACATGTGATTCAGAAACTGGCCTAAATCATTATTTTCACAAATAAATCTGATAAATGGAAGATTATTTTTTCTTTAAGAGGCAAACTACAAAAATCATAACTTATATTATGTTGTGAATTAGAGTTCGTAAAATAAGTATGGTCATTGTAAATGAGGGTACAAAATAAAAATATCTCAAAATGAAAATGCATAATATTCACAAGATTTTGGAAAAAATATATAGGTATTGCTTTGCTTCTGTGCTCTGCTTAAAATAACAAAAATGATAAATACTACGTAAGACATAATATAGAAAAATTGTAATTATTATAATGATATTTCTAAGTTTATCATATTTGAACAAATTATGTAGATGAGGCATATCAAATTGTTCATCTACTTCGTTAATTCAATGTGTTATATTTCTGTACATGTTCGTATTCTACAATATATCTTAACCTATCATGTATATTGCAAAACCACTTTTAGTAATATTGAATATCAATAGTAACTTCCGGTTATTAAAGGATGTTATGTTAAAAAACAATGCAATTGTAAAGCAATACAAATTCTGAAATAACAGTATATTTTGGCTCTTAATGAAATTTGAAAATGTTTCCCAGTATGGAAGAAAAAATTGCAAAAGGAAACATGCCAGAGGGTCTCTTTGAAATTAACATTTTTAGTTTTTAAATCGATTACTCTGTTTGAACGCATTGCTAATTTTATAATGCAGTTATTAAATGAGAGTTGAGGTAAGAATATACAAGTCTGGGCAGCAACCAACTAATATATATGAAATTAATTATAATAATACATCCTTAGCAACCAGTTTACAAGCAAATGTAGTGCCCTTGTATAAATATATGAAAGACAAAGCCTTTACATCAATGGCTATTATTACATTGTAACAACTTCTATTTTCAGCGCCTTTCGACATAATGATTTATTTTTCGATTAGTACCTTTGTGACTCTAGTCTAATAGAATTAACAATGATCATTTAAAATTTTATTGACAATCACGTTATATGAGAAAACATACAATTATGACAGATTATTTATTAAGTGCGTGATGGTTTTGTTCAGCATATTCTTATTGCACTTTCTAATTCGATTTCATCTTCAATTATATTCGTTTAGATAATGTTTAGTTATGGCTGTTATTTGACAAGATGAATAAAATTAGGAGCTCACATGTTAACTGGAAATAAACTAAATTAAACAAGCTATTATAATGAGAGAATTTTAAGGGAATGAAAGTCCTTATTAATTCAAACTCTTAATAATAATGTTTCTGGAAAATAACATAAACTTAAAATAAACATAAAGCAATAATTCTATCTCTAAATCTTCTTCCTTTCTCCTCATCTGGTTGTCATCGCTTCACTTTCATGTTGGTATACAGATATAGTTGCCTTATTATCAAACAAAATGTCGTTACTTAATTAATTTGAGCACTTGACAACAGACTTCTCACACAATTACAAAGTGACCTCAATAATAAAGCCCTCCTGACTACATTGTTTGTGAGGGCATTTCAATTTATTTTCCATATATGTCGACGATATTGACAAATCATCTTTGTGATAAGTATTTTTATTCATGAAATTAAAATTTACCTTCGACACATTATCCTACTGAATTATTTTTATAGACTGTATGTTGTGGCCTTGAGATATATTTAATAATAAAAATTCCCTCCATGGTAACACATTCGTCTTTTATAAAAAAATACCAAAAAATAATTGCAACTCAATCTAATTTGATGGTCTCATCATAAAGAGCAATCACGTGATTGTGAAATTGATATTCTGCTGTTGTGATCAGCGTAATGAGTTTTAATAAGACCATTAGATAAAATAGTTCACATCCCACTGGGGTTTTATTCTGGACCATTTCATGACTAAATGGTCGTAACAAAGAATGAGAAGAGAAGTCGATATAATGGGCTTTTTACTGACTCATGTCAGAGTTGGGTGAAGAACTCAACTCTAAGACGAAAGTACTTTTTGGTTGATTTTGATATGTGACTTAAATTTTATTTAGATAAACATTAATGTCAGGATATGGATAATAGAGGTATATATATATACATGTATATGTATACATATATATATGTATATATATATAAACATATATATATATATATATATATATATATATAGATATATATATATATATATATATATATGTGTATATATATATATATATATATATATATATATATATATATATATATGTATTATTAAGAAGCAGATTGACTCAGGTTGACTTCCTTGTTGGCCAAAGTTAAATAAGATATTAGATTCTAAAATATAGGAAATAACTGCAATTTGTGGAATAAGTTTACCAGAGAAATAAACAGATGCTACCATTAGCATAGAACAATCGCCACTAGGACAGTATTAACAAAAATGGTTCAAAAATAAATAAAGAATGTCACAATTATTTCCTTCTTAATTTTATTTTGTACATACTAAGCTATGTTTTTTGAAATGGACATTTTATTCTCTTGATTTTAATACTATACTCGACGTGAGTTGGAATCATTTTATTAGTTTGATTAATATAAATTAAAATTTATGTCTATTATATAATATTAGCTGAAAGAAATTATTTTTTGGCTTATTCATTTAAAGAGATCAAGTTTGTTTGAATTTTATTAGGGGTCATTTTATAGTGTATTCTAAATAGAACGGAAGTAGTTTATTAAAAATTTGTGTGGATTATTCATAAATTACTTGTATGATCTTGATTTAGTATCATGTGGAGCAGCCATTTTCTGTCATTTAAGATTTAAAAGAAAGAAAATGTGAGAGTAGTGTCAAAACTACATTTAAAACACTATCTCAGGACATTTTAGAGACTTCAAGCATATGAAATTTTGATGACTCGTGTATTAAATAATCAAACAAATATTCCTCTGGGACTATTATATGGAACACGGTAACATATGTCAAATCAGAAAATGTAGAAAAAGTACTAGCACCAATTCAAAAAACTCAATTTTAAAATATTACTTGATTTTTAAACACATTGGTGTTTGTCTGTGTAAATTTATTCGAGCATCATGTAAAACAACAGGTTCAATTTGAAAGAGACCTTCTTAGATTAATCTTAGCAATTCCAATTGAAACTTAATATACCAGTTTCCCTTTGTAATATTTCCAAAATACTCAAGGAACCATGGTTGCAAAAGAGTTGTTTGATGATTATTGAACATTGGAATTGAAATATCAATATTTAATTAAATACACAATTGTAAGGAGGCAGAAAACTAATATGAATTCAGGTTCAGGAATCATTATTACTTATATCACGCTTATATAAGTCCAACACCATTTGAAAACATTTAATGTACGAAAGAAAAATCGACACTACTAGGTGAAACGCCTAAAGCAGAAATAATTGAGATTAAATTAATACAAAAAAAGAATATTTTTAAATTACCATATTTATATCAATTTATTCTAATGTATCTGCAATTAAAATATTTTATTGAGTGTACTGCACATTTCATTAACTGTAATCAATAAGTTTGGCAAAATCGATATGCACATAGGATTACTTGAAACATCAAAATAGCTATTCCCATATAATTCATTCCAGTCTGCGGGTCCGGGTAATATTAAATAATTTGTATTATTGCAAAATATTTCTAGATTCATACGTCCTAAATAATTGTTCACTGCTTTTAAAATTTGAGTAACAGTATATGTAAGTAAACACATTAGAATCAGTTCCACTCTGTTAGTAAACACACCAAAATAAATGATTAAGGAGAAAGTCGCAGATTTTCAAGATTTTTGAAAGCGATGAAAGCCAATAAGTGACTTGCTAATAAATATATTAAGTATTCCTTATAGTGTCATGATTTTTAATTTATAAAATCATTTTGTTCTTATCGAAATACTGTAATAAACGAAAATGTCATCTAATTGTTGAAACAATTAGGAAATAAATTTCTTTGCTAGAATATGTCAACTTATAAAACAAATATGAAATTGATGATGTTACTTATTTGCAGAAGCCATTTTGTTATATTTTTTCAGCATACAAAGAGATTTAGAGACCGTATGCACATAGCAGTACCCAAAATAATCAGAAAAATTAATGTCAAACTGTAAATTTTCTTGAAAAATTTTTTTATTGATGTTGCTAGTTCTCGTAATTGATTTTTAATTGAGTTGATTGTTTCCTCTACTTAATACTAATAGAAAATGAAAACCCTCTTCGATATTGAAACCTATTTAGTTAAATGAAATGACTTGGTCTACTCTGGCAAAATGAACAAAGCAATTTGTCTTCCTTTATTAAAGTATTGATTACTGATTTTATCTGTTTTGTATGAAAGTATCTTTAATAATATTCTAGGTCTTATGTATGGCCTTGAAATTTGTGAGTCTTGTGAAGCTTTAGGTTTTCCTTTTTGCTTTTATCATAATTAAATTTGTATATCATGTTTTAAATCTACTATAGATAAAAATTTACTTACTTGTTTATTTATTCAATAAATCTGTCGACATATTTAATTTAATATTAACAGTGGAAATATTGAAGTTGTTATAACTATAGTTATATAAATAATTATGTTAATCATTTGCCGCAGTATGTATTTATGAATTGATTCCATTTCTAATCTAATTGCATACACACTGAGAAAATAACCACAGGATTATGTTGTATGTTGAGACATTGGGAGGATATTTTGGTATTTAGAAAACAATTCAGTCATGTGCTTATAAATGTTTAAATTGGTGTCAAACCTATGAAAGAATGAGATGATGTGATTGTAATGTGAAACAAAAATGAGAGAAGACGTAGATAGTAGGGCAGCAATATGATGCCAAGAATATATTTCCTGGGACACGTCATTGAGAAACATTTCCAATATAAGATGTAGCTTTTTGCAGTTTTCTAGAGTATGGCGAATATGAGTTTTTCATCGAATTTGTATTTCTGAAATATTGACAAAAAAGTATTCCATAAATAACTTGCGGGTATAATTCGTTATATACAGGAGTGGCTATTTCAGGATGCAGTTTTATCAATTGCTTCAAATTAGATATTGCTCAATTAATATATGAACAACATGTAGCATATATACAATATTTCACTGTAGAAGAAAATCAGCTACATACAATTCATTAATAACTAGACATTTTTTACTCTTAGATTAGTATTTTATGATAATAGTGACTATGCTATTAAACTATATATCAAACAAAATGCTGCTGCTTACTCTACTAGTCGATCAACTTAAGAGCTATATTCAAGGTGCTAATTGGTGTGTATATATAATATTTACAGAATAACATGACGAGTGTTGTCATACAGTTGATAAATTAAGAAAATAATGATCGCCAGTCAGAAAGGTAAATTTTGTAAAGTTTTTGATTATCCATATTATTTGTATATTATTAATAAAATATAACAAAAATAAATAGTTTACGAGAGACAAATGGAACTATGGTTGCGTTTGAATGGTCTGCATATTAATTTTTGAAGTGACCCTTTTATTTGGGAAGAAAATTTCATGAAAATAATTTCCTTGATTCTGTGAAGTGACACAGCCCATACATAGAAAATATACACACACACACACACACATATATGTATACACACACACACACACACACACATACACACACATATATATATATAAAAATGTGATATAATCCATTTTCATTAACTTTAATACTATTTCCCCTACTTTTACTACTTCTACACACTTTGCAGACAATTTTTATCTTAATAATATTTACACATCGTATAAATTGTATACTAACATGGAGCATATATAAAATTGTAACAAAACAATATGAATATATTGATAGTATGAATGAGATAAGCTTTGAACTATCTGCCCTTGATATTTTGTGTTTAAATAAAGTGTCATCGTCCTGTGAGGAATAGTTAGTGTTGTAAGAAATAGGCACGTTCTGCTGAAAGTCATGACTTAAATTAAAAAAAAAAATAATTTTCGCTAATTAAAATAAGTATTGATTTTCAATATATCTAATCTAACCTTCTTTAAAAGGTCAGTATAACACACACCTTAACATATCTCAATAAAACATATCATCTATATAAAAACTACTCAGAATCATAAAAAAAACACAAGTATAAATTTGTTGTTTCACATCAGGAGGCATATTGACAATGACGTGATCTGTGCGATATCTGCGTCAACATTTAGGGTGCTTGACATTGCATGATAGTATTTTTCATCAATAATTAAACAGAAACAAGTATAACTATTTGCTTTGAATTTAGTATAAATAGCCAATATACTAAAAAAATCCAAAAACATTAAGAGGACATAATTCTCCAGCAAGTGTCATTGCTCATTTATGCCACTTTTCACAGGTTTCTCTAAATAGAATGGCTGTAATCATATTTTGGAATGTAATTCTACTGAATTTCGGTGAATGTAAGTGACATTAATCGGCATTAAGATTAGTCCGGCCACAATACACAGTCTTACTTTGTGTCATATAATGAAACCGTTGTAAACTGTCACGGAAATATCCATAACTTTCATTTTATATTTTAGTATATTTTCATCCAATACATCATATATATATATTGCAAGTGCAAAAACACTTCTAGACTCTACTCCCTATTAACAGTGTGTTGTCTACAATATATATATATCACTCTCTGCTTGAATTTGTGTAAGCAATACTCAATAATGCAAGAACTTAGTTAAATGCAGAACTTGATTTTTTAATCCTCCATTTGAAGCTGGGAAATTAAAAATAGCTGAAATCTGCTAAGATTAAAAAAAAATTATTTTTATTATATTAATGTAAACAAAACTGTGATAAAAAATATAATGATCAAGTGCCACTATGTGTGATAAACATCATTTATTACATCGTAATTTTGTAATAAGCAAGGTAATTACTAGCAATAATCAATTAAATAATCTCAGTACCTTTAATACATATTAATTAAAATATAGTTTTGTGGTCACAACTCAATGTCTAGGTTAGAATAAATTTATGGCATAAATAGGCTGACGAAACAATTGAAGGCAGTGAGAATAAAGTAATAAAAATATTTTTGGCAATTTTACAACAAAACAATTGCTTTTTTTCTTATGGCTGCCGTTTATCTGGTTATCCAAACTTAAGTGAGTGTACGTAATGAATCTGTTAGAGATGGTTTTCAATTTTACAATAGATATTTATAGCTTATTTATACAAATTATAATGTATTACTATTTCACTATGTTTCTTAAAAAATTAAGAAACATAGTTAAACTTGCAACAACGAAATATACCATTCGCATTTCATATCTAGTACAGTAAAGTATGATTGAAATTATTCAATTTTAATGAAGATTAATAACTAGTTTTCCAGCTGCGATTAAAAATATTTATCAAAATGTTTATAATAAAATCCAGGATACTACTATTGATGCTGATCAATCTGGTAAATGAACAATGGATTTATTTCTGAGTTGTAAATTATATTTGACAGCTGTTCTTTTTTCTCCAGACTTTATCATGGTAAGCCGATTTGAACATCAAGTTTATTTGACTTCATAATATATGAATTAAATGGTAGTTTGTAGACTCTAATTCAATATTACATCCAGACCGTAATGTTTATTTAAGTGACTGTTAATATTGAGAGATTAGGAAGATAATTCTCAGATATTTTACTCATTACAATGACATTTGGTAAAATATATGAGAAGTAGAAAACCAACAAGTAAAATATATTACTTTTTGGT
The DNA here is from genome assembly GCA_039881145.1 of Druceiella hillmani. Lineage (NCBI taxonomy): Eukaryota > Metazoa > Arthropoda > Insecta > Lepidoptera > Hepialidae > Druceiella > Druceiella hillmani. Next base: position 23,302,831 of record JAYKKI010000036.1, read on the forward strand.
ACGTATTAAATTTCACATGGAGGTAAAAGTGAGCTTGATATAAAATCATCACTGTAATTCTCTAACTTTTTTGTACTTGGATTTTCTTGTATGAGATTAACTATAATTTCAATAAGTCAAAACATAGGGTTTTGTCTGTCTGTCTACATATCTACATGGAAAACTTAGGAAATACTCATCCGATTATGATGATATAATCACATATGTGGAATTTACTGAATCTTATAGAACTAAAGAAATTTACAGTCTACATCATTGTGCATTGGTTTTTAATCTTGTAGCAGTCATGTGGGTGTTAATAATCGACCACTCCTTGAATTTCAATATTGTTAATTTCGGTAAAGCGGGACCACCCAAATTATTAGACTATATTTTATTATCTTGATTGTGGTCATGTGCTTGAGTCAGGTGGTGGACGCGATCAGTCTGGTAAATGAATAATGGTTTTAATTCTAATCCATAATAGACAGTCGTGTATTATGTTTGACAACAGACTTTATTATCTGTGGACACAATCATGGTAAGTGGGTTTGGCATAATATATATTTGACTTTTCATCTTATTAATTTATGGAAGGTCATAGTCTCTAATTCAATATAAAATTAGAGACTATCGCCTTCCATAAATTTAAGTGGCTATTAATATTGACAGATTTTGAAGATAAGGATGGAAGGGCACAACCTAGTTCTTGCATATTTTACTCATCAAAAGGCATTTGATAAAACACATGACAATTAGAAATCGAGCTAGTAAAAGGTATTACTTTATATTATTTATTGGTATGTATTACGTATTGATATCATTGTAATAAACCTTTAACTTTTGTGTATTATAATTTTCTGGTACTAGGATAAGTATAATATTTATAAATTGAAATATAAGTGTTTGTGTGTCTTTCTGTCCACTTATGTACACTGGAAACTTAGGAAATTCCCAACCAGTTATGGTGATGTTGTATTTGTGGAATTTAACGAAACATATAGCGCTAGAAACATTTTTACAATTTACGTCAATGTGCCCATTATTACACCTGAAATAGTTGTGTGGGATATAATAGTCATCCACTCCTCAAATTTCAATAATATACATTTTCTTAAGCGGTACCACCTAAATGATTAAACGAGTATACATATATATATATATAAGTATATGTATATGAATATATATAAAATAACTAAAACACCACACAACTACTTTATGCAAAATATTGAAAGAACTGTCGCTCCGGTGGTTTTGATGCTAAACACCACACATATGTACGGCGGTGTTTGGCATCGAAACCACGGCGAATGACAGAAAAATATTGGGCAAAGATGAACCTTCACGGCATTTGCAAGGTACACGTTCATGAAAATACTGTAAATAAACTCGATAGAATTTGTTAATCTGGAATTCGTAATCCAGTAATTAAGTAAATATTAAATTCTTGTTTATTAAATAAAAGTATAAAGCAAAAGTGTAAAGTTAAATGAAAAAATCAGAGACACGTAGATAGGAAGCAAGGTAAAGTAACTATAATTATTTAATAATACTTTTTGGCATTTTTACCAGGAAAATTTTGGAAAAAGAGGTTCCATTAAAGTTTCATCTAGATGAGATTTCTTTGTTACCAAATTTTGACAGTTTGACCAAAAAATAATTTTTTTTAGAAAGTAGTTTTTCCTAGCCAAAATATTGTGGAAAGTGACACCTGTACTGAAAAATAACGAAAATATTGTGATATCAACACTTTTCCTGTTTTACTTCTCTAAAAGTAGTAGTAGTATTTGATAAAGAATGAAAAGAATCAGCCCTGTGGAAATGTGTTGTAAGAGAAATACTGTCTGTGCACATATATATTTATATACATATATGTGTATATATTTATATATCCCCATTTCTGAAAATTAATAATTTTACATGTACGTACTGTTCAATATAGCACAAAATTTTCATTCAAAACCATTGATGCATTTAAAGAAATTCTTATTTAGTTCCTAACTGAGGTATTTGCTTTATGGCTCAACCTTTGAGAACTAACAAATATTATTTTAGTGCTTTTAATCTGGTCTTTGAGCATTCTCATGTACCAAAGACGTGTTTGGTTTTGTTTAATTTATTAAGCCGCAAAAAATAATTTTGGAGAGGCTGGATAGTTTGTCTTACTGATATTTGTGCTTAAATGTGTAATCCACACAATTTTCATTAAGAAATTCATGTGTATAGAAATTTCTAACATAAATATTATTTTACTTAAAAACTTATTTCTTATTCTTGGCTCCCAAATGGATAAAGACAAGGACAAAATTACACATTATAACCCTATTTCGGTTCAATTTGCCTTACTAAAACTCTGAGTTCGCAGAAAATGTTTTCTTAAATCTTTAATATCATTATTATTACTATGTCTATAAATAAATACCTTTCGGTATTTCATAAATGAACATTTTGGGTTGTGAAAAATCTTTAATAACTAGCATTTAAAGTCTTCATAACACACCAAACTTGAAATTGCAAGAGCTTTAACTAAAGTTTAAAATGTGTCGTAATAGTGGACACCGGGAAATTTTGATTGATATTGCAGGAGTGAAAATGTAAATTTTTTACTAGGTATTATTTAATTTTTGTGAAGAAAAATAAATATTACAAAAGGCAGGAGTGTTTGAAAAACTTCCACAACCTGGCAAACTAAGAATTAGTGCCCCGCATGTGGCTGCCGATATAGTGTGGTGTATACCTTACCTAAGCAAGAATTTTAATGAAGTAGGTGTAAACAGAACTTAACCCTGTATTGCATTCAGTGCATTATGTGTCACAACCCATATGGTGGCCAACTGGGCTAAAATATGAACAGGTAGCCATATTTAGGTTTAATCATAGGAGAGTGGAACTAGGCTGATATCTAAATACAACACATTAAATAGTAACTTTGATACTTCTTCTGAGAAACTGGTTTACAATTTGTTTTAATGTGTGGTCTTATATAAGAAATTAAAATTCTGTAAAAGCTGTTCAAAATAGTTCCTGGTTTATTGTTCATAAACAGTTTCATAAAAGAAAAGATTTTATTTTAGAAAGTGTACACTAGCACAGCAAATATGTCTTGTTTTTTTGTCTTTAGGTACTGAACAGTCCTTTTCTTTGAATGTTCCAAATGTATAATTCCATGCATTGATATTTAATTTTATTTTAGGTCACGTTGAAGGAAGTCTTGTTCCAATGAGATATTGAATAGTTCTTATCTTCATAATTAGGAATTCAAGGACAAAATTACTTATATAAAATCAGGAAATCCTAAGAAAAAAGAATGCCAAGGTACACTTTGGGTCAATTGAGTATTCATGTCCGGTCTTGAAACATATTTGGAATAGAAGGACTAGACTTAAGTTATTCTAGTTAGTTATTCAGGGTGCGAAGATACTGGTAGAAACAAGAGATTTAATAATGAAGCTGGATTATCACCAGATAGAGAATAACATTAATCAGCATATGGCAAGTGAGAATTGGTTAAATTAATTCCTGGGAAATATAAAATAAATATTCATGAAATATATGATAATTTATATGTTCCTATATGATAATTTATAACGTGACGTATATGGCACATGATAAAAACAAACAATTTAATACTTAGGTTAGATATTTTTTAATATTTTTCCACAGTCAAGAGCACAAATAAAATTACAAATATATTTGTGACCAAAAGTAAAAAGTCCTAGATTGAAGGGTTAACAAAGTTCCCACGTAAACAAGATTGATATTGTGTTTCGTTACCTATAAAGTAATCAATAGGTTCCAGCAGGTGATAAATTAGTAATGGATGTTAACTCGAAACACATTTAAAAAGCAAAGTGTCACTTGTTTCTTGAAGACTCAATACAACAATTGTGCTGAAATTCAGTTGGAACACAAATATTATAAATAATCAATATGGTCAATGAATCAATTGAAGATACAGTTTGGCCAATTTTAGTGTATCAGCAAGTATTTGGCATTTGCAGAAGAACTGTTAACCGAGTTCCTACCAGGTTTATATTATTGTGTCGAAAGTTATACAGTTTTTTAATAATGGGAATATTGATTTTACTGCAAGTTGCTGCTGGCACTTTGACTTTTACCAATAACACTTTGATCTCAACCCATTACTGCATCTTCCTTGCATTCGAGGCACTTCTCATGATTCACTCTCTGTATCTATCCTTGATTGAAATAACTTTTGACAGAAATGTATTTGAAGGGTTGATTCTAAAAATTCAAGAAATAGATTACCTTTTCAAATTAGAACACAGAAGGAATTTTTTGAGACAGGATAAATGTCGAAACCTCATAATTATCGGCCTCCTCATACCCTATCATATTCTTTACGCCTGTATTAATTTTATAGGTGGAGGTACAAAATTTGGCCTAAGTACTTGCATTTATTCTGTGTACAATATTATTGCTGTTATTATTTTTGATCTAGAAATAATACTCTTCTCTTCGATATTATTTAGTGTAACTAAACGTGTGGAAATGTTGAATGTTTTCTTTGAATCTAAGAATAGAAGAAACACATTCACATCTTTTGATGCTATATTTGGGAGTCCACAACATAATCCCAATTCAAACAATCATTTTACATTTATATTGCCGCTCAACCAAAATTCCGTTTACCATTTATCCCAATTCTACATTCGTTTATTAGACCTGTGCCAATGTTTAAAGAAAGTCTTTGAATTTCAGGTTTGTATTGAATGTTTCTTACTTAAGTTAAATACTTTCACATATGTCAACATAAATTATTAACATGAACAAACTTTTTATTTCATTTTTCAGTTATTCATGTCACTAACTTTGATATTTTCTGGTATTCTCCTTAACACATATTTATTTCTTGAAGATTTAAAGTATAATGTAAGTATTATTAACAACTATTTTACGAAGTTGCGAATTCCGAGATTAAAAAATTGCAAAGCCATAAAAATTATACAATAATACTGCCATAAAAATACAAGGTTTACAATTAAAAAAATGTTTCATAAACTAATAAATTGTTCAAATAGTAAAGAATGTGCTTATGAAGAAATTTATTGCACATTTTCTGAGTATTTAGAAACAATTTTGTAGCTTTGTTTAATTAAAATATGTAAATCTTTATGGATGAGAGAAATTCAGGATAAACAGGTATAAGTAGTATCATGAAGGACTTGCATCCAGCAGTGAATAAACCACTTGTTGAATGGATTCATAATGTGTCTGCTTGAGACACTTCACCTGTTTTGTTCTTATCATCATGGAATATAGCCAAGGGCGGATACAGAATTTTTTATGGGGGGCACAATCAAGTTGGCAATGAGTGTCAGTTGAAGTAAGTTAACGGGAAAACACTCGTGCCGATCGCTCGCTCGCAGACACGCGTGGAACTCAAAACTGTAGACTACATATGTAGTAGCTATGAGTACCAGTCCCAGTATTATTTATTCTATAATTTCGCTCACGAAAACGCACTTTCAGCGTTAAAAAAATATTTGTAGGAAATTTTTACGTATATTGTTTTGTAACTTGCAAGAACTAAACAAAATAAATAGATTATTCTGGAACTTTGGGGGGGGGGTGGCAGTTGCCCCCGTGCCCCTATCCCGCCACCCACTTGAATCCACCTATGAATATAGCCCTTTATATATTTCTTTTCATCCTTACTTTCTCTTTGTTTTAAATTCTTTCTTATTACAAAATTTTTCTATTGCTGTACCTCTAACGTATGAATAACTAGTTGTGCCTTGTGTATCAGTACCATCATAACATATGATTGTGTTTAATCTTGATCTGAAATTTTTTGGAAACAATTTATTAATACAATGATTTCACATATAATTTAATTACATCTGCAACAGCTAAATTAGAGTAATTAGGTTTAGGTGGTTTGTGATTTTTCTACACTTGCTGAATATTTTCCCTAACTGCTGTATCACTGGTGATAACATTGTAGAGTTTTGTTGCTTACTACCCTCTCTAGAATATTGAACTCCATCAAAACAGTGAAAGTACAAACAAATAAATTAAGTCATTCTCAGGTATATGATGAAGCGAATTTAATTTACATATCATATTTGTTTGGAATTTTGTGATTAAAATTGTATTGTAAAGATAGAAAGGAAAGCTTGAAAAATGCTTGACAGAATATTTATCAGTATGCAGCAGTAGACTTGAGAAATGTCCATCAAAACATAACTTTTGCCCATAAAGTAATGAATTCGCCTTTGACTGAATATAACTTAGATATATAAAATAGTATTAATCTTTTTTGTTGGAAATTCATAGATAAAGAAAATATTTCAGAGAGATGTGTCATTTTCCATTATTTTCGTATTATGGCCACTCCACCATGTTATGTCATTGATAGTTATGTGTCTCGTGTGTGAGAAAATCTACTTGGAGATAGGAAGAACAAAATCTTGTCTGACGCCAATGCTAATCGATGATGAATTATGTAAGTAAACAATTTTTATTTACGCGTTTACAAATGGCTTTCTTTAATGCTAGTGCTATGCTCATGTAAAATAAATATTTACAGAGTGAATGGTATCATAAATTATACATCAGTTTATAAATATTTCCTCTAATTTAAAATGATTATTTACCTATTTTGGAATGGAGACAGGCTGCAGATGGAAGCCAACTCCTCTTTTCAGAGTTGAATAATTATTCTATCTGATAAGGTGCCTTTGAAATTCTCATTGTAACGAGTCACATATAAAGAGTTACAGGAGTAAAGTTTTGTGTCGAAATAGGACAATACAGCATTATAACCAAGTACAAACAGACAGGTTATAGATAAATATATTGTTATATATAAACAGATAGATAATCATCAATAATTTATAACTAAGTTTTACACACAACATTTTAGTAAATGTGTGAGGTTAGATCAATAGTTGGCATTCCAACATGCCTAGCAATAGAACTAAGAATTTGAGCCTCGTGGGTTGGGTAGTATTCATTCCAATGTGAATTCTAAGTAGTATACAACTTAGTACAATTGAAACGAATAAAGAAAATTAAATTCCAAAATTCACTTTCATAAAATACAAATTCCAATTGATTTTTGTGTGCTATGAAATATTTTTATTAATTATATAAAAAACAGGTTCAATGAAACAAAAGTTTAAAAATCTGAATGCGGGGCTCTCAAAAAATATGTTTTGTGGGAAAAAATTAACAACTTATATTTTATTTACCTCCCGAATATATATAAAATGACTTTACCGAATATCATTCTTTGGTTGTTATCTCTTTTATTTTCACATCAGTTTACTAAAATTTTATCAGATTTTGGTGACACAGTCAACTACCAGGGTATGAGGTGCCCGGCAAAGGTGTTTGCAATGTGTGTGGTTACGGCGTTAAATTGTTGAAAATTTTGCTTGGAACTCCTTCTTCTATTTTGCTTAAACTTTGTCCTCTGCAAAGATAATATTTATGTACAGCTGATTAACTCATTCACTTTATGTTCATCCATATTTACGAAACAAAATTATATGTTAAGGATTAGATGTTTACTAATTTTTATCTGTCAAACTGTGCTTCACTCCTTACAGCAGCTATCAGTCACCAGAGTTTAGGGAATCAGGCAATACATAACGGAAAAATACTACTAGTGCACGAAAATATAATTTAATATAATATTTATTTTTTTTAATTATATGTAGGCTCTGTATATATACCTATATATTCATAAAACAATATTTGAGAATATAAATTTGTTTGTAAATAGGCTGTAACTTCATAAATTGATTTAACCAATTTTAGTAAGACTTTTGTGAAAGTGTTCTCTGTTATCAGTTTCTGAGATTCATTAACTATACCTTACTGTAAGCTTACATTATTTACTTTTTTCAGCCTCCATTGTACGACATCATGTGAAACTTATTGAAAACTTGATAGAAGAATGTGAATTTGGTCAATTCAAAATTTTCCAGTCATTCAACCTGAGAGCTTCATTCCTGCTCCATTTCCTAGGATTGATCATGAGTTACTCTGTTGTTCTGATTCAATTCATTAATGTTGATAATCTGTTTTAACTTGAAAATTATAATTCAGTTCCTTGTTAATTTTATACAATTTAATGTTTACTAGTCGTTATTTTTTATTGATTTCATAATAGTATGTACTTTCTTTTGATGTTATGTACATATTATTATTTTTTCTCATTCACACGTTTAGCTTGTATATATATTATGTATTAATACATAAAAGTTACACTAAATCACTTACTTTGCATAAGTTATGTAAAATTATATAATATTAATACAGCTTTTTATTCGCAGAATGTATTGTTGAATAATTGATAAATGTGAAATTAAAGGCATGTTAAAACTTGAAAATCTGTTTAAACATTTTCAGTTGCCTAATTACAAGCCAAAAGTTTTTGACTCTTAGCAAATAATATTCATTTTATTTTGTTATATAAAATCTATTTCCCTACGCTTTTACTTGAACTTATGGAAAAAATCGCAAGTGCTCATTTTTTGCACAAGAGTGTACATATATAAAAATTTAAATACTTAACTAACTAAAAAACTAAATGTAACTAATTAAGTGCTTTTTAATTTGTACATTAACTAAGTGTATGTGTAAACCAATATGGATTTGTAACAAGCGTAACTATTTATTTTACTTACTACGATTAATTGAATTGTATTAATTATAAATTGTGTAATAAATAATTAAAGTTATAAAAAGTAACACTACCTGCATTTAATTTACTGACACCCATCAAACATATCGGTTTATGTAAATTATTCACAGAGTTATTTCATAAGTGACATACCTTATGTGCATTTGCATTGATGGTTTGCATTAGTTTCCAAATGTTTGTATCAAGTAGTAAATTGTATAAACAATGAAGCATAGGTTTATTTCATTCAATTCAGATTCATCATCATTTCAATTCAGAACACAACTGATGAAATGAAAAACAAAAATTTCATCTGCAACGAATGCACGGTGGATTAATTACATACATTATTACTCAAGAACCCTCATTAAAAGACAAATAAATAAGTTTGGGTTGAATTCAAAAACAGACAAGGTGGTGTCCTGAGATTTAGCCAAGTCATTATGATAAGGTTTTAAAGAACATCACAAAGCACAAAAGATCCAAGTACACAACAAGAGGGACACTGTGAGTTCAGAAGCCATCTAAATGCAGACACCTTGACTTCAAAACTTCTTAAAAGAAATTCTTGGAAACAGTAACAAATCGCCTAACATCATAAAATTAAAACCCTTTTGTTCACGGCACGGGAAGTTAAAGTGACATTTGTTGTCTAATTGTTACCTAATTTTGCATTCCTAGTGTATTAGACTAATTCTGTATATAAATGGTACAACTTTTACTAGTTTTCATGTATATTATACAACTTTAACCAGGTCTTTACTTAAATAAACAATAAAGTGTTATTTTTCTGCAGTATTTTAAATGAAAAGTATTTAATTTTATCGCTGGTCGGTGATAATACTGCGACACTTTGAATTTTATTTTCTATTAAACTGTAAAACTTTGTAGCAACCTGGAAAATAAATTTTGATTTCATCAACACAAATAGAGAAAACAAAATAAAACCAATAATATAATAATTTCACATTTTTTTTCAATTTACTGCATACTGTATACAAGTAAACATACAGATAACTTGCAGTTACATATGTACATTTTCATTTGTTCACATTTCACTATCACTTAGTCTCTCTTCTTTTTTTACATCGTTTGATGATATCTTCTGTTTTATAAAAAGAAAACTAAGAAAATATTTGATATAATTAATATTAATCACCCAGTAAATAGACAAAAATGATGCCTAAACCTAATTTGATAATTACTAAAGAATAATAAATTATACCTGAAATAACATAGACACAAAAGAAACTAAAGGAATGTAATCTGTGTGTACGTCAATACGCAACAATATGTTGGGAAGAGCTAAGTTATAATAAGTCGATGCACATTACCATGTGCACTATAATATATGAGTATTAAACATATAAGGCCAATTTTAAGATAATAATTCAATGGTAATTTTATGAGGTGTCTGCTTTGTTTCTGGTAGTTTTCTGATTGTTACTCTTTCTGGATATCATTTTGCGCCAGTGCAAGTTTGTTTGTATAAGAATAATTAATATCATCAGGATAATGATAAGAAGGCGATAAAATTGGTTTCCACTATGGATTTTACCTGTTAAAACTAAATGTTAGATTATTAGTATAGTTTACCTCCATTGGAAACGATATCCTTTATATCTGACATATGATGTTACTATATACGAGAGGAATGAACTTAGTCCCAACAATGCCTTAATTGGCATTGGTTTCTCATATTGCCAAGCTTTCTTTGTTTTGGCTAAAGTAGAGGCGCTTAAGAATGTCCATCTATTTAATTTCGATCCCAATGATATTAAGACACAAAAATATATGTGACTTATTATAACAGTTGGTACCAGGCGCCAGCGTACTTTATGCAAATTGGTTTATAAGTAGATGGTGTTGTGCAAAAAGTGTCATTTACCTGAACGCCATTTTGAGAAACTACAAGTCGCTGGTACAAACAATTAATTAATGCTTTTTTTATAAAACATGAACGTTTTCAACTGCAATTTTTTATTTTTATGTTTCCCTTTGTTCGAGAATTGTCAAAAAACAGAATGTTGGTAGATTTATTTTTACTAATAAATATAAATAATTAAAAACACTTATTGCGTATGAGTTAAGAGAAGTAATTGACGTTGCGCAATTCAGCGACTAGACTTACTTTGCCTTCTTTTTGCAAAATATTTTAACATGCAAATTTCACCGGTACAAAAAATTACAATTCGTAAAGTCTTATGAAAATTTAAAAACAAACTCATGTATTATATAAAAAAATTATTTTGTCAGGCAGGTTAGGTATTTGACAAAAATAAATCAGTCAGTCATATTGATTTTCAAAAAGCCATGAATTTTCTACCTTGTAAATTAAAATTGAACCGAGATGTACGTATATATTGAAGTAAAATAGCTGAAAGTAATTATGAAGTGATACTTATTAAATTTTCTGTTTTCTATCATTTTCAACATTATAGCTTACAGTTGTAGTGATAGTTGAAATATAAAACTATTCACAGTATTTCATTCCTAGGTATTTCTGTATGCAAAACTTGAGGTTGATTTGTATTTTTGAATACTATGAGAAATACAATATAATAAAACACAATAAACAAATTCTCACTTTTAACTATTATTAGTAAAGTTTGATTTGGTTTACTTCCATTCAGTTATTAAACAGTAAAGAATTCATAAATGATATTATTTGAAAAAATTTATCAAATTTATACAATATTTTCACATTAATAAATCACCAATGAGTTTCAATAACTACATATAATTTGAACATTTGAATATCATCTTGTCATAATACCACATCGGAGTATTCAGTATACATATTTGTATTCAATAATGTAATAAAATGATTACCAATCATCAGTGGTTGTTTATTAATAACTAATTACATTATGTTTATGCTCATAGAATTTTTGTATCTCCCACTTGGAAGACCCCTTTCGTTCGCAGAGAGGAGAAATGAAATCAAACAGAAAGTGCTAAGCGATGTTTTGCTGAATATTCATAGCGATATAATACTTCCTTGGGTCTGTAAGTGTCACTGTGTGACTGTTTTTTAGGAAGTTCACATCATCAGTGTTCATGTCATTAGCCTTCTGAAATATATTGACATGACGACCATACGGACTGACAGGCAATCTGTTTTTAATTGAATTGACTTGAGGCAGAAACACCTTTAAAAAATTGGTAATGACAATTTAATATATCTGTGAACTTCTCAAGCCATAATATAGATATGTAATTTGTATATATGATAAAAAAATGAAACGTAGAATCATATTTTTTCTCATACCAACTCAAATTTTATACGTCGCACTTATTTATTTAGTATATGAAGTATTACTGTCTTTGTTTTAAAATTAACATTGTCCACTTTTACAATGCTCACTTTGATAAAAATGCATATTTATGTATCTGCAAATGACTTTCTAAATGTGCACTACATGCTAAATATTTAGACCAGGGGTTCTCAAACATTACACTACTCATTTGAAATAAAGATCAGTCGCATATCATTGACTACACCAATAAGTTTCCCAAATTGAGGGGAAGGAAATGTATTGTAAAAACATTTATATTAAAACATGTATATTGTTGTATTTGTTTATTATTATGTCTGTTCATGTACTACCTTTAAAACATCTGTCTACTGTCAGTGGTACACGCACCACAGTTTGAGAAATAGGCTGTACATTGTACCAGTTTTTATTTAATTTATGATTATTGAGATGTTTGAAGTAAAGATATATTTTGTTTTTAAATTTTTGGACTGATTAGATTTCAAAAACAATAATTCAATATATGCTACTTCTACAGCTAAATTTCCAATTCTTTAAAAACCTAGGGGAACATTGGACTCATTGCTTTTGATTCGTTATTTTTTGGTGTAGAACCTTATAAATTTATTTTACTGTAAGTACAATTATTATTTTTATTTTTTATAAGTACAACTATTATTATTACTATAAGTACAATTATTTGTATAAATAAAAATGACTCTTGAAAATTTTCCTTCTTCAGATGACACATTCCTACAATTTTTTGTACAAAAAACTGCAAAATGGTAATACTTCTTTTATATTTTGACTGTTACCTCGAGACTTAATAGAACTTATGTATAATTTGTTTCCAGAAATAGGCTAAGCACCTTGAAATACAAAACTGCTACATTATATAACAATTGTTACACTTTAGTTTTCCATGTCAAGAATAAAAGGGTTTTTGTTCTTGGCACAAGTAGCTAATTATCAAAAGTTAGGTACTTCTTGTTTTATCATGTATTAATTCCATTGCCCTGTTTTTGGATTGGCTCCTGTTTGCCTGTCAAGAATTTCTTTCAAAAAGTTTTGATGATCAGGTCTCAGCATTTAGACTCATAGTTCCGTCAATGCATTGTGTACGTGTGTGTTCTGTGCTATATGATGTTTTGTAATAACGACATACAGAGTGATACTCGAGGTTTCTCCGTGAAATATGATCCATAATGAGGAGATCGATAGGCGAACTAAGGTCATCGACAGTTTGTGGAATTAGCAGGTTGAAGCAGCAATGGACAGCTAATATAGGGAGCAGGAACAATAACCATTGGCGAAGAAAGGTTCTCAAACGGTGACCATGTACCAGACAATGCAAGGTGGTGCAGCTCATCACTAGATGAAAAGTTGACCTGGTAAAGGTCAATGGCAACTGTTGGATGTTAACAGCAGCATCTATGATGATGTCAAAATGACACAACTAAAAATCTTTGAATAATCTAAGGCATATTTATTGGACACAGTTAGCATTTTTAAGTAAAAATGTAAGTGATTAATCCACCACATACTTGATGTTGATGCAGTTTAAACCTAGCTGCAGGTCTTAGACATCATATTTTTTGAAAGCAGCTTTTATTAAGGCTAAGACATACCTCGGAAACAATACAGTGAAAATTTAATTACTGGTCATTTTAAAAATGTAAGATTAAATTACCAATTTTTTTCTGGATAAGTTGCAAATGGCTTCTCCACAATGGTTCTCAACCAGTCCCAACAAAGCGGTACATTTGCAAAAATAAATTCTTTGAAGGATATAATGATATGTTTTGCATTTGATTATTCCGTAAAATACTGTAAAATAATTCTGTACTCTTCCACTTGATCACACATTTAGAAACTAATGTAGATTACCATTAATGGTGCATGCTTTGAGAATCACTTTTAAGTAAAGCTGAGAATAATTTTTATACATCAATACTTTAAATGGGCATCTATGAATGGCCTTACATGTTAAAATTTTAATGATTTATTGTATAACTTATAATTAATACACGCCAAATAATCATATTGACTATAATAAATAGTCACACTTGTCACAAATCAACAATAGTTTACACAAAACAATTAATTGTTTCTATATGTGAATGTGTCGTTATAAATTATCAAAGAAATTTTTTGCAAGAGTCTAGAAATTTATATATTATGCGGTTGCATTTTATGCTTTATGATCACAGCTAAAATTAATGTATGCAGAAATATTACTATAGTATACTTTGAATAAATTTTTTGACTTACTATTGTGCATTAACATTTATAATAGACTTATTGTTTATAGAAACACTATCGACTAAAATCTGATTGATAAATTTATTTATAGAGTAAAATGACTCATCTATTCTTACATTCAATAAGCTGTGCCAACCTTAATGTTTCTTAAAATCGTGAATGCTTATAAGGATACCAAAATGTTTGATATGTGGCTGGAAAAAAACCAATGAAAACTTTATATTTTTATTCAGGAAGTTTATAAGTGCGTTTAAAATTTTACTTTTCATTATATCTACTTGCAAAGATAAATTTTATACCACTTGTGGTTTCATATATTTCTGTTTTCCATTTTGATGATTCATCCCTTTACAAAATTTATTTGGTCCAATTTAATGATTTTCTCCCCTAATCTTAATGTAAAACTCTCACTGCTGTATGGCTTTCTCTTATATTAAACTAATGTAAATTTTGCATGAACTGAAAATATCTATTTCTATTTAGCTGTTGGTAAACAATGGAATTGTCATTTGAATATTTGTATCGCAAGGTTTGTTATAGGAAAGATTGTATTCATTAGTCAAAGAGTAAGGCATTTGTCAATAACTTTAACTCTTTTCAATAACTTAGAAAGAGTTGACGAGAAAACTAAAAACTAAAAATATTGAAACTCGAGAGCTTTAATTTAGTACACTTCTTTTAAATTGTATTGAATTCTAAGTGATAAGAAATTAGTTTTCAGAAAAACAAATTTAACTTTTCGTGGCATTTTGGTACAAAATTTTTCAAATAGGCATTTGATATTAATCAATTTCCATTATACAATTTGCAAAATAACAAAAAACAACATGTTTAAGGTATACACTTTTGCATAATTTATGCAAAACAATTTATTATGGTTTTTATATTTTACAAATTGGGAAGTACTAATGATAATTTTTTAAAATTCGGATATATTCATAAGAAATTAGCATAAGAATTATATAATAATTTACCAAACGTCACTATGTGCCAAATTGATGAGGAACTAAATTTAAATTTTCAAGTTAGGATAGATCACTGACTTTAATGAATTGAATCAGAACAACAGAGTAACTCATGATCAAACCTAGAAAATAGAGCAGCAATGAAGCTCGCAAGTTAAAGGCACTGAAAACCACAAATTGGCCCAATTGATCTGCTTCTATCATGATAATTGTTATATATATTGTTATATTGTCCATACTGATAATTGTTTGTTTTAAATCCCTCAACAACGCCTTACTCAAAAAAAATTTTGATGGTAAATGAACCACCTATGACAGTTCATAGGCCAATTTTTTAATTCCAAGTCATATCAATTTTATGCAGATGCTGTCCACTCCCTGCCAGTACTTTGGAGAGATGGAGTACAAAATGATGGTTACAACCATGTGGATGATTAATTAACTGTACATTGGAAATATCATAAAAAGTTATAACATTAATGGCCACTCATTACTTATTAGCCAACCCAATATATTATTATTATATTTGCTGATGAGTAATTAACATTTTATGATGAGTAATTAACATTTTATGAAAACGTGTAATTTTTGTTGATAAGAAATATATATAATAATACAGTTTCTAAGTGCGAAAGTCCTATTTGGCTTGTTGGCCTTTTAAAAAAGATGTAAACATTGCTTTCTTTAAATCATTAATTCGATGAATAGATACAAGTATTTCTATATTTACATTTTATGTGTTCTTATAAAAGTTCCTCAATTATGTGGTAGCATTATGTGTTTACAAATGTTGAATAAATCAATATATGTTTAGGAATTGTATCATTACTATAACATAGGTAGAAATAAGACTCAGTAATCTGAGCAGTGTAGACATGCGCAATTCAAACATTTGGAATACCGTGAATTGGCCAAGTTTACTGGTTTCTATAAAATCTTGTAATACTGTCAATTGGCTATGAACGTGAAATGCTGCAAATGAAAAAATGTATTGATAATATTATCGTGTAGAAATTTATGATACATCAATTTCATTTTTTGTCAGGATTAATTGAACCTTGTGTTTCGTGAGTAGGAATAAATAAAACGAAGCAATTTGTTTCTGTGCGTGGTGTTAATATATGCACTTATTAAAAAAGCACCAGCTTTCAGAGACATCTTTTAATGAGACATCTTTTATGCTTCTATTGACTGCAAATCACTTTTTTATGGAAAATGATAAATATGTTGCAGAGAGCCCAATATTCATGAATCAAGAATGGTAGAATTAGGGCTTCCATAAATATTACCAAGTACAAAGGGAAGAAGAAAAGTGACTCAAGAATTGTTTACGAATGTTAATTGTTACATATCTTCTTTTAATGGCCAATGAATGTGGATATTGATGTTTTTAATATGTTAGAGATGGTAGAAGTCATGGGGTCTATTATGGCTTTGCTGACATTAATGTTAATATAATCACCACAATAGATTTAAACTTTATTAGGAACAAATATAACCCAGGAATTTTTTTCACAAATTTAAAAAATACAATAACCTAAATAGAGTTCATAATCGCAGATATGAAACCAAATTTACCCTGTTTTTTTGGAAGTGGTAGATTTATTACACCACAATTTTAATCGCTAAAGTGAATCCCTGTGAAGTTATGGTGGTTATACTTATAGTTTCCTGTAAAAGTTATCGGAACTTTTACAGTTAAAATTAATGTATGAAATAATTAAATAAAATTACTAAAGAAGGATACACTTGCAGGATAAGTTCATGAGTAACTATATGTCAATACACAGCGGCGCACATAGACAAAGAGATATTTTAAAATACATGAACAGAAATTTGTTTTTATTATTTAGTGGAAAATATACACAAAAACTTAATTATATATTAAGTAACACAGGCTCAACATTTTTAAAGTAGCTGTTCGCTGAAATATAATCGGAAACCAAATGAATAATGGTTGGAGAGAGAAATTTGTAATGGAAAATAATTATAAAAATATTCAGGAAACATGTGAGATCAATTTAAAAAAAATTATAGAATGACGGGGGAAATTATAGAATGACGGGGGCAAACTAATCATGTGACAAAACGGGATATGAGATAAAAAATAAAAATTTGAGAAAAATGTTTGCATTGTGAAAACTATTAAAACTGCACGATAATATTTATGACAGTGAAAGAAACTTTAATTTAATTGACGCACCTCTCTCAAGAAGTAGACAAAAATAAACTTTTGAAATAAATAAAAATAACATGAAATATTCTACATCAAAAATAACTCACCTGAATTTTAAATATTTCATTGAAACATTTCCAGATTTCCATAAAGCAAATGAAGAAATCAGCCAAACTGGTAATGCATTTTCCTTTAAGAGGTGTGTTAAATTTATATTCAATGCCCTCGTCAGTTCTGTTGTGTTGAGGACTTCCAAAAATGTCATCAATCATGGGAGAATCATTTGTTCTCTTTGTGTCTTCAAGCAACATATTCAGAAGGTGAATCCTTCGATGAATGCTAGTGATAACTAAACAAAAAAGCAATATTTCTAAGTCGTAAGTAAATGTAGATACGATTGTTAGCATCAAATGTTTAAGCATCTGTAATCCAATTGCTTTTGTTGAAAATATGTTTAGAATTATTGTACCGATGCAATACAATATGAATAAACTCATAGCAATACTGTTGCATTTACTGTCTTTGTGTAAAATTTCTTTTCGATAAACTACATCATAAAGTCCATCGATCTTATCAACGATCAAGATCGATAAACAGTTTGTCATTTCTTGTACATTAGTCATATTAATGATGTGTTTGACGGATAAGATTACAGATAATGTACATACAAGTAGACGAGACAAATATATAGTTACATTTGTATTAATTTACATTACATATATTAATTTGATTTTCTTCCATTTCTTTTGGCATTTTTTAGAAGTCGCCACAAAATATATTAAAATTTAAATTATTATGGGAAAATTAAAATAGAGCACATAAACAAGCTTTATACTTTTGAAATGAAGAATATGAATGAAATTTCAGTTTCGAAAAACACATTTCAAGTAATAGGTTAAATGAAAACGAAAATGTCATATTCAATATTTTTATATTTCACTGAAGCATGTACATGCCGAACTACGAAATTATAGAAACTGGGAGGACAGACAGGTGGAGGGTAGATGGACAAGCGGATTATAAAGGGTGTATGCACAAGCAATCTTGCTCAGGTGAGATTCACTTCCTGTTGAAGTAATTTCAAACTGTAATAGTTCAGCTAAAAATAAACATAGCACCGTTAACATCTTGTTGTTGTTTAAAGAGTAAATTTGAAATTTTCTGCCAGTATCATTCCAACATTCATGACCGCCGAACGTTGTGGACTGATTATGGATTCAGTTTGTGCCCTTAAATGGGATCATATCACAATGATTAATTATCTGTAATTTAGTATTACAAGAAGTGTTGATATAATTGCAAAACAGTTAAAACATTAAACGATTATATGATTCAAAACAAATATTCAGTTAAATAATTCAGATCAATTAAATGATTAGAAATAAAAATGTTATTTCATTTCCCTGTACTTTATGTGGTTGAGGTGTCGTGAAAGTAATTGTGGAAGCTTGCAAAATCGAAATTACTGTTTTTTTTCTGAATTCCAGTTCCATCTTTTTTTAACAGTATTTTGTACAGATTATTAACATTTTATGAAATTAGCAAAATAAGATATTTGTGAAACTTTTGTTTTGTTGACAATTTAAAACTGAATAGTGTAACACTTGAATAGTTTAAAACTTACAAGAGTACCATGAGACCAAAACATCTTGACTGATAGAGTAATACGAACCTGAACATACGAGGCGTATTTTTAAAGTAAGTACCGTTTTTAAATTACGCCGCTGCAGCGCTGCGGTCGCCGTTTAGCGCATGCGTGTCGTGTAGCTACATCTGCTGGTAAGCCACAGACGCCATTACGGAACCATCCGATCGAGTCTACATCTGTTTGCGTGATTTTAAAATGCCTCCACCTATTGAGAATCCCGCCGACTGTGAAGTGCGTGCTGTAATACGGTTTCTCTGTGCTCAAGGCTTCAAATCAGTTGACATTCATCACCAAATCAGTGAAGTGTATGGTGAAAACATTATGAGTGATGGAATGGTGCGGAAATGGGTTAGGGTCTTTAAAGATGGCCGTACAAATATTCATGATGAGGAACGAAGTGGGAGACCTTCAGTCATTACTGATGAACTGATTCAAAAAGTGGACTGTAAAGTGAAAGAGAACAGACGATTCACGACTTCGTCCTTAGCTGAAAAGTTTCCTGCTGTCTCCAGAAGTGTTTTTTATGAAATTGTGTCTGAACGTTTAATTATCGGAAATTGTGTTCATGCTGGGTGCCAAAAATGTTGACTGATGAGCACAAAACCAAAAGATTGGGCAGTGCATTGAGTTTTCTCGAACGATACAGTAACGAGGGGGATGATTTTCTAAGCCATATTGTCACAGGCGATGAAACATGGGTAGCCTACGTTACACCGGAATCAAAGCAGCAATCAATGGAGTGGCGGCATTCATTATCCCCTAGGAAAGTGAAATTCAAACAAACAATTTCTGCTCAGAAAATCATGTACACTGTGTTTTGGGACAGAAAGGGTGTGTTGCTGGTTGATTTTTTGACTCGCGGCGACACGATCAATGCAGCAGCGTACTGTGCGACTTTACAAAAACTGCGCCGCGCAATTCAAAACAAAAGGCGTGGCATGCTGAGTGCAGGTATCGTTTTGCTCCACGATAATGCCCGTCCACACACAGCAAATCGAACACAAGACCTTATCATTTCTTTTGGCTGGGAACAATTGGACCACCCTCCATACAGTCCCGATCTAGCACCGAGCGACTACCATTTGTTTATGCACTTGAAGAAGCATCTGGCGGGGTAGCGCCATTCCGATGATGACAAAGTGAAAACGACTGTGAAGCAGTGGTTGTCTAATCAGGCGGCAATCTTCTTTGGCGATGGCATACAAAAGCTGGTCCCAAGATACGATAAATGCCTCAATAGTAATGGGAATCATGTAGAAATGTAGAGTAAAGTATGGCCTTTCAAGTGAATAAATTATTTTTGGAAAAAATTTAATTGTTGTTTTTTTATGTCAAAACGGTACTTACTTTAAAAACACGCCTCGTACTTCTAGTGAAGAAGTTGAAATGGATTTTTCCACATATTAGTTTGACTTTATATGTTTTGTATTTTATGTATTTCGTGCGTATATTATTTTACGTAGATTTAACGTAAAATGAGTAGGAATTTCAAGGCGGATTACATGTGCTTTAAAAATACTTGGAAATATTTCCCGACGTCGGTAATTATTACCATTGTACAAATTGTTCATATTTTCCGATAAGTTTTAATGAATAATTTCCCTTAAATATGTAACGAACTATTTCAAAGGTATTGGAAACAGTTATACTTTTATAAGGAAAAATTTTCAAAATGGATTTTTCTCGCAAATTCTCTAAGGTGCATCAAAGGCTGATTTTGTATTGCAAAAAAAAATATTGTCATACTACTACTTGTACTAGATATGAATAAATATTAAAATTTTCAATTATTCAAATAGTAGCAAGTGGTAATTACCACATCTACATTATTATTTAACAATACAATATATAACAATACAAGATTATGCTAAACCATCCATTATAATGTATACTCATTAACATATCCAGTAGTAATTTCTTTGGCTAATAGCACCTTAACAAGCATAGATGCACTCTTTGCTCTGTTGTCCCCTTTGGTTAGCATTGACAAACTACTAAACTGCCAGTATACACACAAAACGAACCATACCTGGTGGATGAATTTTGATTTGCAATTTCTTTTGAAATTGATCATAAATCAATAAAATAAAATATACCAGGTTTTTTCGTAGAATTAAAAATAATTGATATGCTTAAATAGAAATTATTTTCGTACATGTGTGTTTTTTGTATTTTATGTAAAAATATTAACATTCCAAGGAAAAACATAATACCTTGAATATATTTTTGATTCGACAACATGTAAAAGATGTAGAATTCCTACAGATTTATACTTCCATACACGATCACCGTAATTATCATTAATTTGTTCTGTCATAAAAGTTATAACAGCAATGACAATATTAATAGAATAATAAAAATTTACTTCTAACATTCCTTGCTAAGAGCTTAGTCTCTCCTGTCAAATTTTAATAATATGATTTTGCTCATTTTTCATCAAGAGACCATGTATACAAAAAATAAACATACGAGTATTAATTTTCTTATAAATATATATATATATATATATATATATATATATATATATATATAATAAATATATATATATATATATATATATTTATATATATTTATATATTTTTATATATATATATATATATATATATATGTATATATACTCTTCCTCCTTGTGTTGTGTTTCCCATTCTTGAGGGCTGTGAACTCCCTGACTCGAAGTCAATTTTGCACACACAATATCTCTCTATCTCTTCGGATCCTTCACGGCGTGGAGTGCCTCATGTAAGTTTGTGCCCAACACCGCATCTATTTGGTCAACTAATCTAGCTGGGCTCCGCCCCTTAGTTGTTTGCCATCCACCTTGCTGGCAATTATCAGCGGCTCCAGGCTATGTCCATTCTTCCGTGCGATGTGTCCAAAGAATACCACGATCCTTTGCAAGCAGATAGTGGAAAGCTTGGTCTTGATGTTAACCTCATGAAGAATGGACTTATTTGTATGGAACGCAATCCTTGGAATCTGAAACATCTTCCTCCAGCATCACGTTTCGAAAATATCATTGTGGTCATGTTCGGACTTTTTTATCGTCCATGTTTGCGAGCCATAACTAAAGATGGAGAACACCAAAGAGCTCTCAAGTGAAATCTTCGTCTTCCGTGATATGTCCTTGAATTTTAATCATCATTCTCAATTCATAATTTTAATCAAGTGTAATCAGAGAGCCTTGTTTGTCTGCAATTATGTCTGGATCGTTGCTTAGAGATTTTGTCTACAGTCTTGTGCATCAGTTTTTTTAGGTGGTATATATGCATTATATATATATATATATATATATATACATTTGTTCACATGTTTGTGTTGATGCTATAAAGGAGTACCAATTTGAGATAATGAAAAAGTATTTTTCGATATCTAATTGATTTAAAGTGTGTCTTATCAGTAAAATCGCATAAGACGCTATAATCAATATGTCCCCCTCCCCGTGCACGTTTTCCTTTTAATTTATATTATTCACAAACTTTCTTCATAAGAATAATAAATTACCTTGTGATTTAAAATTTCATGGGCATCATCTCCTGGTGTCTTATATATTCGTTGCATCTCAACTATGTGGATTGCAAAACTGAGTTTGTTTACGTACATGTGTGTGTGTGTTTATATGCAAATTCTAAAATTTCAATGGTAAATTTATTTAACATGTTTATGCGTGTCTTGCTTTATGAGTACAAACTGATGCTATATTTCTCACATTGTGGACTTAAGCTAAAGTAGATAAAACCAAAAAGTCCTTTTAAAACTAAATGGTTGGTAACATTGATCAAGACTTTTTACTTTTTGTGTCTCATTTGGAAATATGTATATTATTTGTGTACTTTTTGTTGGTTTAGAAACTTAAAATTTAAACTGAATCTAAGTCTTTATATATATTAGATGAAAAGATGAAACCTTCTTTGTTACATTTACAGGAAAGTGTTTATTTTCTTGTTTGAATTTTACAAAATCCAAAATGAAAAAGACAAGTGGGGGGATGTTGCAAGATGGAGTGCAAGATGCTGTCATTCTACGCTGAATGCGTTGGCAAAGAGAGAGGTGCGTGACCTTGAGGTAATGGAAGTAGAAACTGGCATTAATAAGTTATAGATACAAATACAATTAAGGAAACCTATTTCACGCAAGTGTCGACATGGTCCTGGTGAGTTTTTTGCAAATACTTGAGATGACTGTGTATCTTTTACGTCTTACTCAAATACTTGATTGTTAGTGAAATGGCCTTATTTACTTCTTTATATTTTATAACGCTTTTAACATTTATGGTAAGCTACTGTTCTATGATGTCTTGGAACGAAGGTGAAAATCACTATATACCATAGAGGTAGGTAGTTCGAAAAGATCTTAATCAAAAAATGACATTCAATATAAAAGACCGTTAGTCCGACCTGTATATATACTATTCCTTGAAAAAATATTAGTATATAAAATCTGTAAAAATATTATTTCTTGAAACAAATCACATGCTGGTATGTGAATAAAAATAACAAAATTTCTCAATAAGTTGTTGGGGAGGGGGATTGTCTTGGACGGTCTTAGAAGGTTGGCATTTATTGATCACTATGAAGTGATTATGGATGTCTAGAATTATATATAAATGTCTAGAATTGATGTCTAGAATTATAAATAAATACATTTAGTAATGGATGTCTAGAATTGATCTTTATATGTTTATAAAATAAAATTTCAAAAAGTCAAATGAATTTAAACATTAGTCTATGCCAAGTAATGTACATTAACTGGCAATAGTAATTACTATTACCGCATCATCAACAGCGCATCAAATTTTTCATCATGGTTGAAGACAGGATAGAAATATACATAGCAAATAAGCTTCTGTATAAAAGTATGTACATATATGTATATATATATATATATATATATATATATATATATATATATATATAAAGCAATAAATAAAATACGAATAAAATAATTATATGGAACGTGCTGTTCATGCAAATAGACAATAATATTTCATCAAGCATTAAGCTGAATTCTCTTTGTTCCTGGTAATGTACTATTCACATATTTCAATATAAATAATGTTACTATATAAATCCATTGCGGAGTCATTTAGTATATTTCTGAAGAAATCAGAAATTTATCAGGTTTCGAATTATTTCTTTTCTTGTTTGCCTATAATTTGACAGTCAGAAAATTGTTTTTCAAAGATGTCATTTATAAAAATATCTACAATTGTTGAAAGTTGTAGAATAATAATTATGCTTTTATTATGTTAACTGTTTTCCAATCAACTAAAAGGATTAATACAACACTCAATCAACTCAAAGTTTAGTATGGAATTAATTTAGTACCAACCCAGGAGAGATGAGTACTTAGTTTGATTAGTAACGGAGGAGGAGGGAGGTTGAAACCCTTCAATGTCGGGGCTGTTGTCAGGTGTGGAAGCTAATAAAATATGAATGCCAATTATCGATCTAACCTCACACATTGACTGCAATACAATTTATTATAAAAGTTGTGTAGTTTTTATGAACAAAAAAGTTTAATTAACCGTCATGATTTCTATTTTGCGCAATACATTCCCTGTCTGTCTATGCATACTGCCTTACATAATAGACTTATACAGCAAAAATGATGGAATGCTGCGTTACTTTATTTTGCTTTACTTTATATGCTTTTCCTATATGATCTCTTACTTTGTCATTTTTTAAGGCATTCTTTCATCTCATATCTTCATTTTTATAAATAGAGCTTAAAATTGGGCATTGCATAGCACATAAGGAATTTTTTTTCTCTCTATGATTTCAAGCTAGTTGTGTGAAAATTGAATCATTAAATGAAGGTCACATGTAGAATTTGATTTTAATTTTTCATCTTTGATATATATATATATATATATATATATATAAACATGCTAGAGTCACAATATAGTCAGGGTTGTTTGCATATTTTTACAAATTGTAAAAAGTTAAATGTTGTATACATAGTTAAACTCGAAACTTAAAAATTTGCCTCCATCTGCACTATGTCCCCATGCCGAAAGAGATGTAAATGATGACACAGTTCAGTGAGTACATATTTATTGCATACAAACATATCACTCATGTTAAAGAAGATAATTGTAATGCATAAAGAAAGATTGTTCACTTGCAAATACATCTTCTCACATACAAGACACATGGCCACCGATGACACAATGTGTTGGAATGGCCATACTATGTACTGGATTGAAAGTAATGTGTTCAGTCTTTGGAATATTCATTTTATTAATGAAATTATAGCAAGAAATAATGAAATTCCTTGAGAGGCAGGTTTATATTGAGACATAATTGAATTCATCACTTTTAATTAAGTTTACATTTGGATGGACATTTTTAAAAACAACTTTTTTACTGGTACAAAAAACCCAAGCGGTGATATTACATAAAGAAAATAATTTAAAAAAAATGGTTTTTATGTGTCAACCAGATGCAACCTCAGCTCATTCGCCTGGAGCGAGTCTAATAATAATTTTGTGACATAAAATAGAAAGAAAGTAACCTATGTTCACATGTTGCGGGCTGTGGGTATTTTCATGACAGCAAGAAAAATTAATAGAGCTCATTTTTCTTGCCTTTTTTCATCCATATTAAGTTAAATATGTTTAAACGAATAACTATATATTATAATTGAAGAAACCATAGAAATGATTTTTAAATGCTTCTTTAATTTTGTCATTGCCATGTAAATACATTCTTTATTGTGAGAAGAATTTGTTAGTTCATAAAACAAGTCTTCAGTCTTATTGAATTACTACTTAAAGTAATATTGAATTACTCTAGTAGTAACGGTTTAGTACGAAACATCAGTAAATTTCAGTCTAATTTTTTGATTTCATGTATCATGATTCATTTTAGTTCCATGGCGATATTTGTATTCTTTCTTGATATGGAGCTTCAAGTCTATTTATGCATTTAATTTAACTGCGATTCCACCACTTTTATTTGTATCCAATATAATATTCACTTCTTTGTGCTTTTATTTTATGATCTATTCCAATACAGAAAACCTTTATTTATCTGGTTAGATAAATATAATTGTGTGAATTTTATTCTCCATAAAGACCTTATACATTTTGAACAGGTGAAATTAAAGGTTTAATCAAACTACTGGAACTTATTATATATTAGAAAACAGTTAGTGTGTATTAATAACACAAGAGCAAAAATATACATACAATGTGAATTTGACAGTTCGTCATTACATGAAGTCTCGTATACTATAAGGTATTTTTCAACCGTATGCCAAAAATCAATTAAAAAATTCAGTAATTTGGTCACCAGAAGAATTTTAAATAATTTGTCATTTCAAACACAATGTAATTGCATCGAGGATTCGCTAGGCCATACGTAAATGACCGAGGATTCGCTAGGCCATATGTTGACACCTTCCTATAAAGTTATTTTATTTCTTAATTACATGCCAATATTCAAGTAATTCTAATCCCTTTGTCATAATAAGAATCATAATTGATGTGGAAACTGACATTCACTTCTCATCTGTTGCTATGAAAGGCTCATAATTCGTCCATCACTACGTGGTGAAACAATGAAAAATTCCAGGCTCTCAGGAGCTTGGTAACCAGTATGCTAAATGTACGTCACGTAAAAAACACAACTTGCTGTCATCATGCTCTGTTTCAATTTACTTATATTGTTTCGTTGTTTTACGTTTTCATCATTTGTAGCATACTGTGATATTGACAGAGCACAAAACACAGTTTAATTGTGAATGTCTTATTTTAATTATTTTTGTTTATGAATGTGTATAATAAGATGAGTAATGTGGAATAAGTGAACTGTGTTTTTTTTCACTCTAAGTAGATAACCATTAAAAAGGAAGTATTCATAATGCTTCGTACAAATTTCCCTTCATACACTGACATGGATTTATGGAGAATGTCAAGGAAATATGGCTCATACAGGAAAATGTCGATAGAGATATGAAAACAGATTTGTATGTCCTTTGAACTCCCTCTTTGCAACAACACGTGATCACAACTGAATCATTTGATTTAATTGTGATCACGTGTTGTTGCAATTAGCGAAGGTCAGTAATAAACATTGCACATGGTGTTTGCATTTTGTTTATGTTAAAATGCTCTTTAATTAGTCTGAAATTTTTTTTTATACTTGACGTAATTGTTTATTTTATTGACAACTAATACTGATTGGGTTTTCATTTTATGTGGAATAATCAAATCTACATTGTATATATAAAACTTTTTAATAATTCTCGGCTTAAAATAGCAATACAAAAAATCACATGATCATTTAGTCTTGTTTAAATAAATTTTCCAAAAATTAATCAGTTAAGAGCTATCTGCTCCTAAATGACGTTTATAACTAAATAGCAGGCAAATAAGAAAATAATATTAACATATGATATTATATAACTTTGTTTTCGTAGTTTATGAAAAAAATATTGAGCAATTTTAAAATTCAACATGATTCCTTTGAATTGGCTTCTATTAAATATTATTATTAATAAGCCACTTGTATGTCCATTATCTTAGGTGGAATGCTTAATACAGCATTCAAGGTTTAGCCTATGTACAAACTTCATTAAATATTCACTATTGAAATTAAACATAAAATTCTTCTAGAGAACCATTGTTGATGTTATACAAATATGATATTTTGTCACTAATTATATTTTTATGTTTACATATCAGGTTTCTGACTTCAAAAAGGAATAAATATACTTCCCAAAATTCTTGTCATCAAGTTTATCTATTCAGTCTTTGAAATATTTAAAATACAAATAGTATAGCAAATTCATATAAATGATTATTTTAATGTGAGACATTATTTGGAAAAATTGTAAAAATGTTCAATTTCGTAGATGTAGCGAACATTTTTTTTAAATTGTGTGTTACAATAATATAAACAATGCATGAAACCCAAAAGTTGCTTATGATGTATGTGCTGTTCTAAGCACATACAAATATTTTCAAAGTTTTGAAAGTAAGCCTTTCTGATTATCTCCTGTTGCTAAGGTTATTAATAATTATAATTTATGATTAATTTTATCTACACTTTACACAACATGGGTATCTAAATTTACAAATAATGAAACATTAATAAAATAAACCAGTAAACATTTAAATTAATGGAACACAGCACTGACCTATCACCTCTAAACATCTTTGACAATTATAGTTTGAGGTTACATAATATATAAAAACCAAAATATTATTGAACATTCACATATATGTACAGAAAAATTATAAATAAAATAATTTATAACTAAATATTATCAATTAAAGTACTGTTATTACGTAGATTAAAAAAAGGTGAAATATCTATCAAAGAGAAGTCAAAACAGATATTTTATTAACGGCTTTTTCAATTAGATTTATTCCTTTATAGTGTTTTTATTTAATTTCCTCCTGAGTAAATATGTGTTACTCAGTAACTTCAAGAAATTGTTTTGGTGTGAAAAAAAATTTAATACATAATATAATGAAATAAAATTACATAAAGAAGTAATTAAATTTTTAGTATTTTTTTACAATAATAAAAATTTGATTTATTCACTTGAACACAAGCTTATTAATTGAACAACTACAATAATGTACGTAAAAGCAAGATTGAAAAAGCTGGGTAGCACCGATATTCGCAGGTCAAAGAGCTGACACACTGTGAAAGTTCCATCATTGCTTCGTTGTATGATT
Source organism: Druceiella hillmani (assembly GCA_039881145.1). Classification (NCBI taxonomy): domain Eukaryota; kingdom Metazoa; phylum Arthropoda; class Insecta; order Lepidoptera; family Hepialidae; genus Druceiella; species Druceiella hillmani. The sequence continues at coordinate 23,331,462 of JAYKKI010000036.1, forward strand.
TCCTCAAGGCTTGCCAATTCATGATTGAGTAAAGGGCCTTAAATAATAGGAATATTTTAATTAAACAAAAAAGTGAAGTAGGTTCATATGGAGTCGAAAGTACAATTTGGTTATAGAAATATCCATCAAAATATTCATATTATTATTTTTTTTTTAAATTTACATGTTGTGTGTTTATATAAATATATATGTACACAAGCACAATAAATTGGAGTTGTCATTTGGTCAATTTCAATAGAATTATCATTGTTACACAGCTCACTATTTCACTTTGAACAGGGGAGCAATATGCATAATACTGCAAATTCAGTCAAACCGTTTTCGTTGATTTTTGCTATTTAACATATGAAGCTGACTAAACTACAGTAAATACCATAAAAAAGCCACCGTAAAAAAGTATAATAAACATTTTGGCTCCAAAACAGTTTTACTGGAATTATCGTTGCAATTCCAATTGAACGGTGGTAAAATATGTCAGTTGGGAATAAATATATGTAAACTTAGAATATTAGATAAATACTTGTTAACTTTCCCTTCATTGGCTAATGTGGTCATAATGAGCGCCAAGTAAGCCTTCAGAATCTTCCTACAGATCTGTTAAATGGCGTCGGTGAATATTTATAGGGTAACATAAGATAATTTTTACCCTTCTAGTTTATAGATCGATGGTAATATGGACCATACCTTGTTGTAGTTGCTTATCTATTTGTGGAGCCAAATGTTGAAGAATTACGGGGTTATTTTACATTAAAAATATATGTCTGTTTTGTTCACGATAATAAGTAATTGTATAAAAATTTTGATTAAAAAACCATAATAATCCTTGATTAAAAATCAATTTATCCAACTAGATTTTCTAAATATATATTTGTAGATCATATCGTAGCTGAGACATTCATAATTACATTTAATCTTGTTAGATTCTTAACCTTATGGGGTCTGGTTTTATGATTTTTCAAAAAGAAATTAGAATAAAATTTGTTTTATGTTTTTATGGAATTTCAGATTCATAAGTCCAAGGCTTCACAAGACTGACCTATATCAAGAAATAGAAGACTTTCCTGCAAAACCTAAGGTAAAATATTTCAGTTGCTTGAAATGAAAATGAAAATCAGAAGAAAAACACTATGAAAATGTTTTTACATTTATAATTTATATAAAATTGCTAAATTAGTAAAGAACTTAATTTGTGTATGAATAATTTGTTGATTTAAACTTAGATAACCCCAATTGCACGCCAATAATGCTAGTAAAATTAACAAGGTGATGTAATTAGTATGATGAAAAGTGAAAGTGCACATTAACTACACCACATCACCACGATGTGGTGTGGTTAATGTGATGGAAGGTGATGGTACATAGCTAAATACTTATACATTTGAGGGGAAAGTCCCAGTTTTGCAATGACTATTCTCAGTTTACGAAACTCTAGAACCAACATCTCACTTAAGATGCAGACAACCATTAAGACAGCAACACAAATCGTCAGCCATAGAAAAAATTTAATCATTTCTTGTGACCATATTTGCTAAAATATTTTTTGAATAGTAGCAATATCTCATACACATTCTACATTTCTTTGTATTGAAATGTTAATGCTTAATTTATAATACATTTGTAAGGAGAGCAGGAACTTAAAATTAATTATAGTTATAGATACTTTATAAATTACAACAGTTATTTAGTATATTATCTATTAAGTAATTATCTATATCACTATTACTTACACCATGTATATACAAGTCCAACATCAGATGAATAGTGATAACAGATGTAAGAAAAGTCTACGCTACAAACTGAAGTACCTGAAGAAGAAATTAAATGACTAAATTAATATAAAAAGACCTTTCTAATTAAACTATTTCAACTTGTTCCAGTGTACCTGTAATTTGAACATTTTATTTAGTGTACTGCATATTTCATTCGCTATAATTAACACATTTTGTAAGATCGGTATCCACGATTTCCAGAAATATCAAAATGGCTATTCTTCTGTAATTCATTCCAGTCTGGCACTCTGGGTAATACTAAATGGTTTGTATTACTAAGAAATATTTCTTGATTCATATGTCCTAAGTAATCGTTTACTGCTTTTAAGATCTGAATAATGGTATATGTAAGAAGACACATTAGAAAAAGTTCCAATCTATTAGTAAATAAACTTAAATGCACGATTATGGAGAATGGATTTTCCATACTTCTAATGATGAAACATGTTAAGTAACTTGAAAATATAATAAATACACCCAGTGGTGTCATGATTCTTAATTTTTTAAAACAATTTGTTCGAAACGAAATACTGTAATAACTGAAAATGTCATCAAGTTGGCGTAAACAATCAGCAAATAAATTTTTTTGCCAAAATACATCAATTGAGAGAATAGATACGAAGCTGATGACATTACATATTTGGAAAAGCCACTCTACTATACTTCTTTCAGCATACGAAGAGATGCGGTGAGACCATATGTCTGTGCAGGCGCCCAAAATAACAAGAAAAATTAATGTCAAGCTGTAAATTTTCCTTAAATTGATTTTAAGCAGTGTTGCTAGTTCTAGTTTACGCAAAAACCGATTAACATCTAGAATTGACTGTAATGCAGTTAGAAAGTGGATTGAGTCCTCTAAACAATGATGCGTCATTTTTAACAGAATTGACTGTTTCTTCTACTCAATACCAACAGCAAATGAAGACACTCTGCGATAATGTAACCTATTCAGGTAAAAAAAAGGTCTTGGCCTACTTTGGAAAATAAACAAGACAATTTGTCTTCCCATGTGAAAGTAATTACTGATTATTGATTTTACCCGTCTCGTCTGAAAGTATTTTTAACATTGTTCTACGTATATAACATATGGTCTGTAAAAGCAATGACCTTGTAGTTTTGTAGTTTATGAATATTGTAAGGCTCTAAATAAACTTTTTTGCTTTTATCGTGATTAAATTTAAAGATTGTATTTATAGCCACGGCAGTATATTCAATCACCATAAATAGCAATCGATTGTAGGTAAAAACTGAACTGATGGTTTATTTACTTACAAAATCTGTTAGGATATTTATTTAGTATTATCTAAGGTAATGTCGAAGTAATTTTACCAATAGTAGTAGGTAATTACACTAATCGCTGGCCTCAGTACGCATGATTAAATCAACTCAATTATGCAGTTTAATTACATTGACACTGAAAGAATCACTAAACAATTATTTTCTCAGTTTAGGTATGGGGAGGATATTTTGGTATCTGGGAAATTATAAATGTCTTATTCAGTATCAATCCTAAGATGGAATGAGAGCACATTAAGAATGCAATATAATTATGAGGTTAAATAAAAAAGGTAGGAAAATGTAGGTAGTGAAGTAGAAATATATTTTGTGAGGCACATCATTGTTGTATGTTCTTTATTGGCCACCGCTATATGTTAAGAAACTGTCGATACAAAAAGTAGGTTAAAGCTGTTTTTAATATGAGTTATGTTTCAAACTGGGTGGAATTCTTGAGTATTTACAATCCCATTAAATCATATAATTGGTACCATTATTTGCAGTGTAACGGATGCAACTACTTCAGGGTGCAATTCCATTGATCACTCAAGTGAGATGTTAATCAATTAAAAGGCTAATGTATTTCAGTATAGTTGAAAATAGAATCGCCAAGCCATTATCGACTAGCTTGGATGATTTAGCTATATACAATTTGTGAATAATTACGAATGGTTCACTAGTAGATTAGTAGTTTGTGATGATATTAGTGAATTACATTAACCAAAATGCTGTTTTTTGGTCTACCGGTTGATCAATTTAAGATGTGCATTTAACACATCTATCAATAATAATAGATCAAATAACTTGACAAAAGTTGCACATAATCGATAAATCTACAAAATTCCACCAATGTCCAGCACTTGTCGGATAAGTGAATTCTGTAATTTTTGTTATTGTCTGTTGTGTTAAAGAAAACGCGATAATAAATAAAACGCGATAGAAATAGCGTAAGTGGGACAAATACATAAGTAATGGCATTTAAGTTCTTCGAACATCCATTTTTAAATATTTTACATTTTGCAAAATATCTTCAAAAAATTATATTTTGTATTTCTGCAAAATGATGCTCATATTGTCTAGGACTTTTCAGTATTTGTTCTTTATTAGCTATAAATTTGGCCAATAAAACTGGGGCATTATTCATTTTTACTGTGTGAATTTCATAATGCTTGTTGGTAAAATAATGGTGTAATAGTGGTATTTATAACATTATTTATGGTGAAAATATGACTAATTTAATGTTTTGATTATATACATAGTTTAATAGAATTGTGGGTATAATACAATGAGTCTTGTAAATAGTTGTGAAGTGATCGAATATATATTTGCACCACCCACATTTTAACTGTCAAATTCCATTATTTATAAACATTCTTAGTAAAATTATATACACTCTCTCCTTTGAAATGAAATGAAGTAAAGTTATATACTATGTAAGAAATAATTTATTGTTACTCATATATTTTACAAGAGTAACAATAATTTATTTCATACATAACTCTGTAGGTATAAATACTTGTTATATAGACATGAGTTATAAATACTTATGCATGTATATATATTTGACTTGAGACTTTTCTAGTAAGTAACATCAATTTTAACACTTTATTTTGAAGATTCTAGGGGGTTTCTTTAAATTTTTTTCAATATATACAAATAAATAGATGTCATTTATATTGTTATCAATTGCATCAAATATTCAAAAATATTTATATTTTATAACTCTATTGAGCGCACATTACCTGCATAACCACTGTCTACTAAGCACCTGACTTCCACACGCCAAAGTGTTTTGAGAATCTGTAATGTCACAAGGGACGTTTTTAATCAAAATCATCTAACAAAATATAAAATAGTGTTTATTTTGTAATATTTAAAATTGTATATAATATACCATTCAATACCATTTGCATTTTTAATTTTCAAATTAATTAAAATTATTTCTAATAACAAACAAAGTTTTTCATTTAATTAAGTGGATAAAGTAGTGTAATTGCTTGCACACAAGGGTGTTGAGTGTTATAGTTATGACGCAATACACACCCTGCTTGAAAAAGAATATATATTGAAATAAAGTATAAGTTTTCATTATTTTTTTCTAAATTTTTTAGTAATACGTCTCGTGCAGAGATCCTGAGTTTGTAATTTCAATTGAGTTTAGAGTGTTATGCCAAACTACTACGAATATTGCAGACTAAATAACATGCAGTAGAGAAGGTTCATCGATCATGGTGTGCATACACCAAATCCAAGATCATCTGCCAAGTTTTTATATATCATGGATGTATATATATATAGATATTTATATTCATTACATACTAAATACATGTATATTACTATGTACATATATTGACACATATATGTAATGGTACATTCATATGTTTACACACACACATATATATATATATATATATATACATGTATATATATATGTATATATATATAAAGCATATATAACAAATTAATTTTTTATATTTTGGTAATTGTTGGTTATTTAATTTAGGGTTATACTGTAAGGTATGTAAATAACAAAATGCTACCTGGCGTTGCGTAGCTTATTTAATGAAATTAAAATTAAATGTTATTGTAATAACAATAAAGTTTTTATTAGAAGTCGAAGTGGCACTGTATCATTTTGCAGAAATAAGTATATTATTTTCATGAAATTATTTTACATAATGTAGTGGTAATTTAAAAATTTATGTTCGAAGAACTTGAATACCATTACTGATGTATTTGTCCCACGTACGCTATTTCTAATTATTGTGTTTCCATTAATACAACAGACAACAACAAAAACTACAGAATTCACCTATCTGACTAGTGCTGGTTATTGGTGGTTTTGTCAAGATATTTGATCTATTAATATTGATAGATGCGATGAATGCACATCTTAAATTGATCAACCGGTAGACCAAAAAGCGGTATTTTGGTTAATGTAATTCACTAATATCATCACAAATGATCTACAAGTGAAAAATTCATGATTCGTGAAAATCTACGAGTGAACAATTTGTGATTATTCACAAATTGTATGTAGGTGAATCACTCCAGCTAGTCGATAATCATTTACCGATTCTATTTACACCTATACTGAAATACATTAGCCTTTTAATTGATTAATATCTCAGTTGAAGTGATCAATGAAATTGTACCCTGAAGTAGTTGCATCCGTTACACTGCAAATAAAGGCAAAATTAATTGACTTACTACTTTTGTAAATACTCGAGAATTTCTCCCAGTTTGAAACATAACTCAAATTTGCAACACGGCTTTAACCTACTTTTTATATCTGGACAGTTTCTCAACATATAGCGATGACTAATAAAGAACACACAACAATGATAGGCCTCAGGAAATATGTTTCTGCTTCACTACCTAGATTCTCTCATCTTTTTTATTTCACCTCATAATTAATCCTCAAAATGTTCTCCCAATATCTAAACCGAAAAAATTATTGTGCATTGGTTCTTCCAGTGTCTATGTAAACTTTATCATTGAGTTAATTTAATTACATGCGCTGAGCCCAGCGATAACTGTAATTACCTATAAAACTATTATGTATATATATATATATATATATATATATATATATATGTGTGTGTGTGTGTGTGTATATAATTATATAATTACTTCAACATTATCTTGGATAATACTAAAAAAATATACTAATAGATTTTTTTAAATAAATAAACCACCAGGTCAGTTATTGCATAAAATCGATTGCTGTTTGTGGCAGTTGAATATACTACCATGACCTTAAAATATAATTTTCAAATTTAATCATTATAAAAGCAAAAAAGTATGTTTAAAGTTTTACAATACTCCTATATTACAAGGTCCTTGCTTTTACAGACCATAGGTTACGGACCTAAAACAATGATAAAAATAGTTTCAGATGAGACGGTAAAATCAATAATCAGTCATATGGGAAGACAAATTGTCTTATTTACTTTACAAAGTAGACCAAGGTATTTAATGGCAGGGTGTTTTCATTTGTTGTTGGTATTGAGTAGAAGAAACAGTCAATACTGTTAAAAATGACGCATCACTGTTTACAAGAATCAATCCACTTTCTATTTGCATTGCAGTCAATTTTAGGTGTTAACCGATTTTCCCGTAAACCACAACAACATCACATAAAATTAATTACAGGAAAATTTATAGTTTGACATTAATTTTTCTCATTATTTTGGGCACTGGTACGGGAATATGGTCTCACCGTATGACTTTGTATGCTGAAAAAACTATAGTAGAGTGGCTTTCCCAAATATGTAACGTCATCAGTTTCTTATCTGTTCTCTTAATTGACATATTTTGGCAAAAAAATTTATTTGCCAATTGTCTATATCAATTTGATGAACAAATTGTTTTAAAAAATAAAAAATCATGACAAAATTGGGAATATTTATTATATTTGCAAGTCACTTAACATCTTTCATCATTACAAGTCTTGAAAATCCAAGTCTTTTCTCCATAATCATGCTCTTCAGTGTATTTAATAACAGACTAGAACTTTTTCTAATGTGTCTTCTTAAATATACCATCATTCAAATCTTAAAAGCAGTGAACGATTACTTAGGACGTATGAATCAAGAAATATTTCCTAATAATACAAACCATTTGGTATTGCCTAGAGTGCCACACTGGAATGAATTATATGGGAATAGAGATTTCAATGTTTGTGGAAATCCTATGTGCATATCAATCTTACCAAACATATTAATTATAGTAATAAAATATGCAGTACACTCAATAAAATGTTTAAATTTTAGGTACACTGGAACAATTTGAAATAAATATTATAATCAGGAACGTTTTTTCGCATCAATTTAGTCATTTAATTTCTACCTCAGGTCCACGTTACCAGTATCCGTTACCAGTATTCATCTGATTTTGGACTTCTATATACATGATGTAAGTAATAGTGATATTATATATAATTATTGTTGTAATTTTGAAAATGGTAATTAATTGTATCTTTCTACTTTACTTACAATTAGTATAATAAATTAGGCATTAACATCTCATTATAAAAAAATATAGAATATATGAGATGTTGCTTCTAATCAAAAAAATATTTCAGCAATTATGGTCACTAGGAATGATTAAATTTATTCTATGGCTGACAATTTGTATTCTTAATAGTTGTCTGCACCTTTTTTATTCAACTAGGTGTATAGTCTGGTAGCAGAAAGACTTATTCTGATTAGTACTAAAATAATATTTATTATTCAATTACTTTTAATTGTTAACCAATCAAACTAATATATATTTTTAATATGATATATTCCTACTATATTCTATCTGCACAAATAGCATAACAATTACAGCAAGGTATGGTTCATATTCCCATAGATCTAAAAACTAAACAGTTAAAAATTATTTCAAGCTACGCTTTATAAATAATAATATCTATGTTTAAATATTATAATGAGCAATTTAATGGTTCTTTAGAAAGATTCTGAAGGCTTATTTAGCGCTCATTATGACCACGTCAGCCATTGCAGGGGAAATTAATAAGTATTTATTTAATATTCTAAGTATACATATATTTATTCCCGAGTCACGGATTTCTAGTTGCAGCTATGTAAAAATATACAATACAAGTTACGTAGCTACTCAATTATGGAGCACCAGTCTTAATTACAGGTCTATTTATATCCTTAAATGAACAAACACTTGTGATCCTATCGTCCATTTAAAAATAAATGGAATACCACATATTCAGTTTATGTTCGATTACAATGGAAACAAAAGGAGAGTAATATGTATTGCAATAAATATACTATAGCACCTTTACCCCATGGATTCGTTCACATAGTTTCCAATTTTGCCTTAGAGATTTTCTCCAATTATAATTTTTTCATCCACAAATTTACCTTCAAAATAAAGACAAATTATACCTTAGCTTTGCTGATGTCTGCATCTCATAACTATCCTTCAATGGGATAAAATTGTTGTATATTTAAGCTTCAACTTTAGACAGAATGTCTGTAATAGTCTTGACAACTTCTATTTAACAGTTTTTGTTCCCGTGTGTGAATGCTAATAAGTGAACTTCAAATTTTTTTAAGAAATTTCAAGTACCTTAGGAAACCTTAGAGAATAGCACTTTAAATATTAATTTGTTTTTTAATCATTGTCTCAGTGAAAATTTTATTCTAATTAATTTGATAGCTTTTAAATAAATTTTTAATAAATAATTAAACAGATAGATGAAAAATTTCTTAGGAAATATTTTAAAGGGACAGAGATAGTCTAAGTTTCAATTTGAACTGCAATGATCATTATGGTAAAATTTTTTTCAGCTGTTTACCTATTGTTTATACTTTTCTATGGTAGCAACAAAAATTGCATTTTATAAAGACTTTTCCTTTATAAGTCTTTTTTCTTACGGAGATTTTCAATTTTCTTCATCTTATTCGTTATTTTTTACACTCATAACTTTCTATCTAACGTACAAATAACTTGAATATCTCGCAGCTACATTCCTTGTCTACCCACGTAAACAATTTCATTACAATGACCAATACTTTCATAGTAATACATTATTTTATCACAATCACGCACGTAGATGTTATGTAAAAGTGGCCTACACATTCAAGACGTTAAATTTGTAAGAAATATCCCTATTACATTTAACAGATTGCAAATTGTTACTTAATTAAATGATATGATATCCAATTTGCCTTTAAAATAATTTTGACATAATCTAGGAACAAATAAGCTAAAGGAGCTGATTTTTTCATCTCATTTAAATTACTTTGGATATTTTACCTTTTATTAAAGTTATTTTATTAATTTAAATTGCAATATTATTTATATCACAGATAAAAAATATTTCAAAATTTTTTAAAAACTTATATGCTTATTTAAACCATAGTTAATGTGTAAGAATGTATTTTCCAGATATATTTTTTCATTGTCTACTGCACAAATCACATTGCCTTTGAGAAGTTTAAGTCTAATTTATAGAAAGTAATCTATTAATATTCTAATCCAATGATAATATTTACTGTAGTTTAGCCAGCTTCATATGTCAAGTGGCAATTGAATACAATTTTACTTAATTTTATTATTATATATATTGCTCCCCTATTCAAATTGAAAGAGTAAGCCGAGTATCAATGATAATTCCATTGAATTCGGTCAAATGACAACTAAAATTTATTTTACTTGTGTACATGGATACTTACATGAACACACATCATGTAAATTTGTATAGTAATATAGATATTTTATATGGATATTATTATATGAATACTTTAAATATTTCAACTGTACTTTTTGACTTCGTACAAACCTATTTAAATTTTTTGCTTGGTTAAAATATTCCTATTATTTAAGGCCCATTACTCGATAAAGAATTGGCAAGCCTTGAGGAAATCATACAACGAAGCAATAATGGAACTTTCACAGTGTGTCAGCTCTTTGACCTGTGAATGTCGTTAGTACCCAGTTTTTTCAATCTTGCTGTTACGTACATTATTGTAGTTGTTCAATTAATAAGGTTGCATTCAAGTGAATATATTGAATTTTTATAATTGTAAATCATACTATAAATTAAATTTTTTATTTATGTAATTTTATTTCATTACATTACATGTTAAATTTTTTTCATACATAAATAATTTCTTGAAGTTACTAAGTTTCACATATTTATTTAGGAGGAAATTAAAAAAATACATTAAAGGAATATGTAAAATAGACAAAACTGTTAATAAAATATCTATCTTGATTTCTTTTTGATAGATAAACTATAATTGTCAAAGATATTTGAAGGTGAAAGGTCAGTGTTGCGTTCCATTAATTTAAAATGTTTACTGGTTTATTTTCTAAATTTTTCATAATTTATGAATAGTTAGTATAGTTAGTTATATAAAGTAAATACAAAATTAAACATAAATTATAATTATTTTTAATCTTAGCAATAGGAGGCAAACAGAAAGGCTTATTTTCGAAGCTTTGTAAATATATACGTGCTTAGAACATGTAATAGCATTATAAGCAAGTTTTAGCTTTCATACATTGTTTATATTATTCTAATATGTAGTTGAATAAAATATTCTCTACATATACAAAATTGAATAAGTTTACAATTTTTCGACATAATGTCTCAAATTAAAATAATAATTTATATCAATTTGCTATATTATTCGTATTTTAAAGGCGGAATAGACAAAACAATGCAAACATTTTTGTTTTTTGAGGTAGAGAAACCTGAAAATATATAAACAATTATAATTAGCAACAAAATAAATTACATTCAACCTGAACAAAACATTTGCTTTAAAAGCATCGAACTTGTTTAATTATCTGAACTGATTTTTCTTATCACATAGGCTGCTTCTCTAGAAGAATTGTGTGTTTAATGTCAATAGTGAATATTTAATGAAGTTTATACATAGACTAAACCTTGAATGCTATATTAAGCATTCAGCTTTAGATAATACACATACAAGTTGATCATTAATAATGGGCAGTAGCCGCAGTCAATTTAAGTAATTGTTTACTGTCAAAATCGGACACTAATTTTATGACAAGAACTCATCACAAAAGTTATATTACTCATATTACTTATTATTTACTACAAGCTAATTCAAAGGAATCATGTTAAATTTTCAAACTGTTGATCAATATTTTTTTCATAAATTTTACAAAAACAAAGTTATATAAACTCATACCTTAATATTATTTTCATATTTTCCCTCTGTTTAGTTAAAAATGTCAGTTAAGAACGCATAGCACTTAACTGATAATTTTTAGAAAATTTTTTGAAACAAGACATAACGATAATATGATTTTTTGTATTGCTATTCTAAGCTGAGAATGATTAAAAAGTTTTATTTATACAAAGTAGATTTGACCATGTCAGATTAAATGAAATTCCAGTCAGTATTAGTTGTCATAAATATGTTAAGAATTAAATAAATAGTTGCGCTAAGAATAAAAAAAAATTTTTCAAACAAATTTAATAGCATTTTAACATAAACGAAATGCACATAGCACGTGCAATTTTTGTTACAGCCTTAACAAATGCCAACGACACGTGATAACAATAGAATCAAATGATTAGATCAATAACAATCAGTGCAGGTCCAATAATCGTTCCCCACAGGCTACTGATATTTCTTTGGTGCTACTCCTTCTTGAGGGATTATAGATATATTTCCTTGTATTATTTGGACAGCCTGAATAAAGGTGAGGGAGTTCGAAGGACATACATGCCTGTTTTCATATCTCTCTCGATATGTTCCTGTTTGAACCAAGTTTCCTCGACATTCTCCCTAAATCCATGTCACCGTATTCTAAAGCTATGAATTTAAAAGACTAATAAATATTACTGGAACAAACCATTCAGGCCAGCATTGGAAATTAAGATGAGTTTGTTTGGGCAATGTTTTCGTTACATATCTATAATCAATGAAATAAGCTTGAGTGGTCATAAAATGGATACTGATTTCTTTCTAGTAATTCTGATTTCTTCCTAGTATAGTTAACTGATAGCTTCAAATTAAGGCAAAATTTTTAAATTATAACTTATTTTAAATTATATAATTTATTTAAATTTTTAAATTATATAATTTATTTAAATTCACACACAAATATTTTTTACACATCTTTAAAAGTGAGATCAATTTTGTTTCCATTAACTATTACAATACAGGTTTCGATAGAGATTTGTTAATTTCGGTGAGAATTTCTTGCGCTGTTAGGCGTCTACTCCACTTGCTGGTAACAATGATGAAATTGTCCTCAATACAAGTTCTTGATCGTCCTGAACGTGGATGACCTTGATCACTGCTTGTTTCCTTGTGCCGAATAATTGTGCGATGAATAATTATTCGGCACAAGGAAACAACGTCTTTGATATTAAAGTTGTGTGGCAATTGCACACTCGGATTTGTTTCGTTAGATAAAACCACCATAGCAGATCACATTTCAGAGCTAATTTCACGAACTTTCTCATTTCAATGACTTCCTGACTGTAGAAACAATAAGTGCAGACTCAGTAGAACTGTTTGTGAATAACTTTATAAAAACACAAGTAATCCAAAGGAAAAATCTACTGTAGGAAGCTTAAACAACCATATATTTTGGTTAATGCAAAATAAAAGCAAAATAATTAGTAATAAGGTCATAAAATATATTGATGACTCTACCCACCTGACTGTCTCGCGGAGATCTTTGATGTTTTGAAATAAGACAGGTTTATTGATCTTTACTCAAGAAATACACAAAAGACAGACAGTTTGAATATGATATTTCTTAGTGATAACAGAACGCAGAGGTGTGCAGACTTGTATTTTATTACCTACAACCTTAGTGTATTTAGAGACAATGTAAGTATTTTCAAGTGGTCTCAAATTTTGGCCGGCAGTGCATATGTATATATATATATATATATATATATATATATATATATATATATATATATATATACACATATATATTTATATATATGTATATATATACACACACACACACACACACACACACACACACACACACATATATATATATATATATATATATATATATATATATATATATATATATATCAAAAAGATCAACATTATATTTTTTTTGTCATGTTAAGTAAGCACTTAAGAGATTCCACAAGATGATAAACTAATGAATGCTAACTTAGAGGACACTTAATCGGTAAAGTACTCGGTGTCACGGTGTCACTTGTTCATTGATCACTCAATAAAATACTCGTCTGCCACGATTCAGTTAAGAAAAAATTATACAAGAGTCAATATGGTAAACGAATCTACTGAAAATATCCTTTGGCCAATTTTAAAGTATCAGCGTGTGTTTGGTGTTTGTAAGAAAACTGCTAACCAAATTCCCACTAGGTTTACATTATGGGGCCAAAAATTATACAGCTTGTTTATAATGGGAATATTGATTGTGCTACATGTTGCTTCAAGCATTTTGATTTTAAGTGAAAGATGCCTGCTAATAGTGTTTATGACACTACAGATAATTCAAGCTCTTCATTTATTGCTGATTGATTTAATTTGTGGCAGAAATGTATTTGAAGAATTGATTCTCAAAATGGAAGAAATAGATTACCTTTTCAAATTGGAGCATAGAAGAAATTTGTTGAGACACGATCAATTTCGAAATCTCACAGTTATTGGTCTTCTTATACCCTATCATATTCTTTATGCTGTCTTTGATTTTATGTCTGGAAATATAACATTTGGACTCTACATGTACATTATTGCTACATTCAATATTATTGCTTCTATTATGTTTGACTTAGAAATAATATTGTTTTGCTTGATACTATTAAGTATTATAAAACGTGTGGAAATACTGAATGTTATCTTTGAATTAAAAAACTTGGTTCCATCTGTTGATGCCATTTTTGGGAGTCCTCAACACAATCCCAATTCCAATAGTCATTTTACTTTTATGTTGCCTCTTAGTGGAAATTCTATTTATCATTTATCTCAGTTCTATATTCACTTGTTAGATCTGTGCCGTCATTTAAACAAAGTGTTTGAATTTCAGGTTTGTATTGAACATTTTGACTAAGGTTTTGTAAAAATATTTTACCTTTTAATAAACAGTTTCAGAAATCTGAATATATTATTATGAATTAACCTCAAACTTTATTTTGCAGCTACTTATGTCACTCACTCTAATATTTTCTGGTATACTCCTTAACACATATAGTTTTCTTCAAGATTTCAAATATGATGTAAGTATTATTAACTCATATATTAACTAACACGACTTGCAATCACATGTTTGTATCAGAAAAACTATAATGTAATTACAAGAATATAGGATTGAGGGTTAAAGACTGGTGTAATTAACTTAAAACTTCTTCCCACAATAAACAACGTACTTATGAGCAAAATGATGATACAATCAATGAGTATTTCAAAATGCATTTAAAATTCAGTTATGGTATATAATTATTCCTTCTTTTTAATTTCAATTGTTTTAAGTGACGATACACGAGAAAAATAAGTACTATCATTAAAAGACTTACAGCCCGCAATGTGTGAACATAGGTCACTTTCTTATTATTTTATGTATATTTGAAAAATATATAGAATGATCTGAAAGACTATTTGTTTCCGCCATATAGCAAATTTTGATCTACAATTTTTTAAAGATGAAGTTAATTATTACAATAATTTTGTGCATCAATTAAATACATCTACAACATCTATTTTAAAATAACCAGTTTTAGTTGGTTTGTGGTTTTTCTGATCTTCTTGATAACATTGTGTCCCTGTAGACTGCATGGTAGAGTTATGTAGTCCATGCTCATCCCTAGTAATATTAGATGCCATTAGTGAAAATTATAAACAGATTCAGTCATTCTCGTATGTATGGTGGAGTAACAGAATTTATTTTACATAATGCATTTGCTTGGAACTTTGTATTTAAAAATTTGTTTGCAAAGATAGAATAGGAGGCATAGAGACTCCATTGAATGTTTATCAGATGACACTCGTCCATACAAACATAAACTTCAATAATAGTGACCACTTTAATTATATTTGAATTAAATCTCAAAATAAACCTATCCCTCATAGAATTTGACTGTTATTTGTCATACATGCATTCATAAAAAAAATATTTCAGCGATTAGAAACATCACTTTCCATCAGTTTCATAATATGGCCATTCCACCACATCGTGTCATTGGTGGCCGTGTGTCTTATATGTGAGAAGATGTACTTGCAGATAGAAAGTACAAAATCTCGTTTGACAGCAATGCAAGTCGAAGAAGAATTATGTAAGTGAAAAATGTTTCATTACACATTACGAACGACTTTCTTTAATGTCAGTATCATATTATTAAACAAATTATACAACACTCCACTTTTTACAAGTTTAAAAACGTATGCAATAAAATTGCACTGCATTGTGTCTTTAGCTTGTTAATTTACATCTAGAAAAATTTAAATTCTAAACCGTTACTGCTATTAAATGAAAAATGTTCATATGTGAACTTCAATTAATAATTCACACAACTGCATTGAAATCATTGAGAAAACAAAATATTTCCCACAGGCTGTTCAATTCTGATTTAATATCTATTTATATTGATACAAAAAGATATAAGTTTAAAGAATGCATTAAAAAATGACGAAATAAGGGGGTCATGTAGGGAGGAGCATGTAAGAGAGTAGGTAGTCTCGTGTCAAAATATAGTAATGCAGCATTCCATCATTTTTGCTGTAAAAGCCAATTACATAAGGCAGCATGAATTTATAGACGGAGAGGTTATCCATAGTAATATCAGAGTATTTCAACAGATAGATCATCATCAACTATATTAAATTGTTAACTTTTGTTAACAGCTACGTCCACAGAGAATATAATTCGATATAATTCTACAGAATTATATCAAATAATATTCTATGCAGGAAGGGGTATTAAGGGGCGAAAGTCACAGAAAAATGCTTGATTCTTTTGTTTGAATTTATTGACATTACTTTCTATAACAAAAAACAAAACAAGACAATGTTTGGAACAAAACACGACAATGTTTATTGCAGAAAATGTGTTGTGCAATATAAAGTCATCGAAGTTAATTTAACTTTTTTGTTTATGAGCTTTTTTTTTTCTTATAATAAATTACATCGTAGTAAATGTGTGAGGTTAGTTTGATAGGTGGCGCTCATACTTTAATAGCTTTAGCCCCTGACAACAGTCTGTGACATTGAAGGGTTTCAACCTCCCAATAACCTTACCAATTGAACTAAGTACTCAGCTCTCCTGTGTCGGTACTAAATTCATTCAGTACTAAACTTTATGTTGATTGTGTGTTGTATTAATACTTTTTGTTGATTAGAGAACAGTTCATATAATAAACACTACAATTATAATTCTATACCTCTTAACAACTATTGACAAATTCATGTATGTTAAGTATGTAACAAACCTGTTTCAATCATTGGAACATAACTTTTTGAAGAAATAACTAAATTCAAAACATAATAAATTATTGAAATTTTCAGAAATGTAACTAAGTGACGACTCAATGAATTTATACACTAACATTATTTCACAGGGAACTACTAATAATGTCAGTATATAAAAACAAACAATAACAAAATTGTAATAACAAATGTTAAACGGATAATTTTGATATACATGAATATTAGCTTATTAAATAAAGAAAGAATTAAACCTAATATTAATATTTAACCTTATTTAACTCATTAAATATGTATACGCAAATACATTTATATACATATATATATATATATATATATATATATATATATATATATATATATATATATATATATATGTGTATATATATATATATATACATATATATATAAACAAACAATATTCCAAATTTTACACTTGAAAAGAAAATTTTAATGAGAAATTAAGCACTTTGTGCTCTAAGCAATCTTTGTGGGGGATGTGCACCCTTATGATGTATAAAAAAAAAATTTTTGCAAATGGATGTAGTGGCAGACTTACTTCTTTTTGGTTTGGAATGGTTTCTTATACTAGACGTTTTTTTTTAAATACTTTTTGATGCATTTAATACTTGTTTCCGTTATCTGTAAGTATCAAAATAATGTACATTACATTGTAAAGGGAGTTTTTACTAATACTAGATTTTTTCAGACCTGAAACCCCTGAAGTCATATAGATGAGACGCAGCTTACTCCATTTTATTTGAGCCTCTGTTTTGCTAAATTTATCAAAAGGGTCAATCTACTGTTTTCTGTAATTTTATCTGTATTTATCAGGTTTCCTAAATTTATTAGCTTGTCTTCTCTGATCTCATATAATTTCTAATTTATTTAATGTCAAATAGCCTCTTTCACATGATGAGAAAAAATTATCTATCAATAATTTCATCATAAACATTAGTACAGTTTATTCAAAATCATTAAATGGCACTTCTGTTGTAAACTTAGACTGAAGAATCTTAAATATGTTTACAATTTAGACGATAATCAACTGGTTGGTGTATTATATATCTCAATATCCCATTGTCAAAATTTATCTGTCATGCTACATTTTTGTAATAATTATATTTTGTAGCTATTATAGGTATGGTATATGACTTTCTACCTATTGCAAAAAAAACATTATGTTTGCCAATTGCTGTTGGTACCTCACAGCAGTTTTATATCACTCGAGGTTAGGAAACAGACTGTACATAATGGGAAATTTAATATTAGTACATTAGCCCATATTTTATTGTACTTTTAACAACAGATCTCTACATTTATAAGCAATATCTGGAGATGTAAATTTTTTTTGGATGCAGTGTAATGTAATATATTAATTACAATAATTTTAGAGAAAGAATTTGGAAAGTTATGTTTAATATCTGAAAACAACCTAAGCTTGTCATTTTAACTAATAATCTTATTGATTCTGGAGAAAACTGGTTACAATTACTGGTATATAATGAGTATATTTCTCCCCATAAACACACAAATAAATATTCCGATTGAGAAATTCTATCACTTGTTTTATAATGAGACCTTATAATAAGCTTACTTTATTTCCTTTTTTCAGCATCTGAAGTCCGTCATCATATGCAACTAATTAGGAATATGATAGAGGCAGGGGAACTGGGTCAGTTCACAGTTTTCAAATTGTTCAACCTGAGAGCTTCGATGCTACTGCACTTTCTAGAACTGGTCATGAGTTACTCGGTTGTTATAATTCAGTTTATTAATGTCAGTGATCTCTTTTGACTTGAGAAATATAATCCGGTGCCGTTATAAATGTATTTGAAGGTTTGTGTAATCATTATGTATTTAATACAATTTGCTGGTCCTTATTGGTATGTGCAGATTTTAAATAGTTTGCCATTAATTCATCCATCCATCGAATGCCTTTCAGTTTGTAAAGTATAAAAACACAATCTCATTTAAAATAACTGTTGGTATTATTTATTTACCCTTATGTTACATAATATTATTGGTTATTTCTCAGTGAAAACACATATATGAAAGTAAAAAGCATTACAATTAGAAATGCACAAACTACCATATTTGTAACCCTTAAAAAATGATGTCCTGGCTATCGAGCAGAGTATCGTTATTATATCACGGGTACTTAAATAATCTTGTAAATTTATGATTATTTACTTGGAAAAAATCTTCTAAACATTTTTATTATAGCTAAGACACCTCTTAGATAATAGCAATTAATTTGAAGAGTATTGAATTTATGTAATCAATTTGTCTATTTACAAATCATATTAAATATATTTTAACTTTTGATTTACAGTTTCTGATATTTGCAAACATCTTATCTCAATACTAAATTTGACAAAAGCCAGCAAGTTAGATAAGTTCACTGTGCCCTTTATGTTCGCATTTTGTCTTTTTGTACTTCTTAGCTTTCTAGCATTATCTGCTACGTATTTGATTATAACAATACAATTTGTAATTATCACAATTTCCTTGTTTCTGAAAATGAGAAGAGATAAAATTAAAATATCTCTGACAATGTTGTATCAACATCAGAATATTCATACAGACCCTTCTTCTGCTCTTAGTATATTTGTGATGTATTTGTGTATGTTTTGACTTCAAATTCATTTTTAAATATTTTTTTAGGCGGCATAATAACTAATTAAGGTAATAACCTGCCTATGTATATTGAGGTACTCTGTTACAGTATGTTAATATCATAGACACTTTTTTATATTAGATTAATTGTGTTTTTGTATTTTATTTGTAAAGGATAATGTATCCATATTTACACAAATTAAACAAGTGATTAATTTTAACTTTCATTGAGGCCTGTAAGCAGAACCATTAATATATTTGTCTGCTCTATGAAACGAGATGCTACATATTAATAACAGAAATATTTTAAATATTGCTTCTTATTTCTGTTCCATTAATATTCACGTACATTTAACTTACATTTAACGTACATATAATTTTACTCATTTATTGAAATAAAAAAAATCTTTTTTAGGTAACCATTTTAGATTAATAGCAAAAGTTGGTCTTAGGAAAATTTATATGGTTTTATGAAAACTTTACTTAAACACCTCATAGGCTTAAAAGTGTTAAATTTTAGAGTGAAAAAAGCATTCAAATGAGAAAGACGAAAGCAATATTTCCTGCTACAGCAATTGAATCATGAAAGGTTGGCCTTTTATAACAATTCTTGTTATCATTTATGGAGAATTATTTCTGATGCTAATTAAAATAATTTTATCAAAAATAGAAATATATTCAAAAACAAAAACTGAGCAGATTTCTGTGCAAAACCCAAGACTTATAATTAGGTCTGCTTCTCATATATATGGTACTATTTAGATTCTTCATTTATAAACTCAAACTGTCGCTGGGCCTTAAAGAATAGCACCATCTCATGAGGTGATTATTGAGAGTTATGTAACTAAATTTGGTAATTTATGCATGCAAAACAAAATACAGTTTAATCTTAAAGAACGAAACAGAGTTGATAAGAATAGAGTGACCATGGCTTTAACCTCTGAAAATATTTTGTGGTTAAAACTATGGACCAATGAAGTATTTTGGAGAGAAAAGTCACACAACAAAGTTTTGAATGTATCAGTAGAATACAATTATAATTTAATCTCTACGATGAATTAAATTTTTTCAAAGGAATCAGCTATAATTAAATTATATAGGCACTTTTATTGCATTTCTATTGAATTTTAAATTGCAACAAAATTCTCAATGGTTATTTTTGTCGACAGTAAACTGAGTCCTTGTTTTAGTCAATAAAGTATCTCTGTTTTATAATATTGTAAACTACAAATATTTTAATAATAAAATTAAGATGCTATTAAAATAATTAGTCCTAAAATAGAAAAACTATTATTCAGAAGATTAAAAACATTTTTAATCACGCATATCAATGATTTAGAAGTAAATTCTAAAATTATTCTCTCATAAATAGATCTCATGTAAATTATTAATATTTGAAATAATAACTAGTGTGGTTGGTCTGGCTAGATGTCTGCAATAAAGAAATGAAATCAAAATTCATGAGTAACACTTTGCGTGCTATTCATGAGTTTGCATGTTTGTTCTACACATATATAAGTATAATATTCATTCATTCCACACAACAGTTCAGAATAAATCGTGAGTGATATGGTCAATAATTGACTAGCCAATCTTAGTTTTTTCACATTCTATTGAGCAGTGCTACTAATTGAAAACACAGAGTGTTAAATCACTTTTGTTTAATTTTTAATAAAAAAATCATTTACAATTAAATGAAACTACGTGCTGTAGTATTATTTCTACTATGTAGTATTATTTATTCTAACTTTAAGTTCTTTACCGCGACCTAGGATTTGTTGTATTACATCTTCAGGTGGGCTATAAGTAAAGATCTTTGCTAATAGCCCACCTGAAGATGTTGTAGGTTGTGGTAAAGGAAGTAGAAATATATAAATATATATATCACATAGTTTCATTTAATTATGAATATTGAATTTCTACAAAATTAACACCAAATATATTAAACAAATTTTAAAAATCCTTCATTGCATTGCCATAAAGCTAATTTACTTACGACATACAAGAGACAGCAGAAAGGAAAGGCCTTTTAAAATCAAGTTTTCCCATATATTTAAATTTTAATTGAGTCACAAGAAGATGAACAGAATTCCAATTTTAATGTTATTTGTTGAAGTTGCAATTCTTACTAGATCATATTTTATTAAATTCAGATATTGCAACATGATCTCAGTCTTATCAATTACAGTCAGCTTGACAATTTTTTAAAAATGCTTAATTTCAATACGCATTACTGATGTATTTTAAAATGTAAAACTATTATATGATTAAGATGTAGTTATGGAAAAAGAGTTTAATTTCAATTATTGAATTCAACGACAGGTGGAGTTGTGTAAAAAATGTGGTCTGCGGTTGCCGAAAGATATAAAATTAGTAATTATTTTAGCTTTTTATCCGATTGTATCCTCCACATCATACTTTTGTGATTAATAATCTTTAAAAGTTTTTTGTAAAATCTTTTGAATAAGGGTAAATTTTCTAGATATGTTTATTTGGAAACTGTATGTTTAGAATTATACGCATTCCAACGCTTGTTTAACTCAAAAAAAAATAATATAATTCACAATTGATGTTGATTCTCTAATATTAAATATAAATCTATCTGTCATATATTACGTAATCAAGCTCTGCAATTTAATCATATGTGACACTGTCAAGCTCTGCATTAGATTCTCTTCTTTGAGCACATAGTCAATATATATTCATCCTCTATTACACAATCAAGCTCTGCCATTAGTTTTATTTGAGCATATCATCTACATACATTTTTACCAGCTACGGAGCTAACTAATGGAATTGATTCACATAGAAGTTTTATGCAATTGCTTGATTTGAAATTAGTGTTTTCACACCATTAACCGCTGTAATAACACTATTTCCTCCGCCATATAATTTTTACCAATATGTTTTTTCTTGGGTATCTTCATTTGCACACTTTCTTTAAATTCTACATACTTTTTCCTTGTTTTAATTTTTTTTGATAATTAGGTAAATGGTAAAATTTACAAGTTTCAAGTTTTTAATATAACTAAAAGTACCCAAATAACATAATACTCAAGGCGTCATTTAATTGGTATAGCAAGCCGGATGCTACAAGTTACTGAAACACAGCTAAAATCAATAATTTTTTTCTTGTCTCGTCTCTTTCTTGTGATTCATATTATTAATGCTAACTGAGGGATCAATTATATGTTGAAGTCCAAACGCTGGCTGCCAACTAAAATTAATTTTTATCCCATTTATAACTCTACTCTACATGTGCCATACAGCAAAATGTGCCATGGGCCTAGTGAGCGCCGCTTACGGTGGCAATGTGTATACGCCATAAACGGTACTCACCAACAGTGTATACACCGTAAGTAGCACTCACTAGGCCCGTGACATATTATTTATTTACATTTAAATGTATATATATATATATATATATATATATATATATATACATATATATATATTTACATTTACTCTCTATTCATTGTCTATTCTACAACAGCTTCTATTTCACAACTTCCACAGAAAACTATTTTTTGTGGGAACTATTCATTTCCAAACAGTTTAGTCTGTTAAAAATTCAGATGCTTGCACTTGTTGACGACAAAGACAAGCCGCACTATTACCTCATTGAGTTACATGGTTAACTCCACATTCAGAGATATGTTGTAGAATTGATTGTTTCTGTAATTTGCACACATTCTTAAAGGGTAGCTGTGAAAAATAAAGGTGAAGTAGTGTGAAAATGCAATAAAACAAATACAAAGAAAGATAAAATCTTATAACACTTATAATAACATGAGAAGTAATATATTATACTTGAATTAAAAATGTACAAAATAAAAGGGATAAACGTAATCTGTTTATATCCTTCTATACATCGATATGGGAGATTATTCTCGAAGATAAGTTATAATTTGAACAGAATTGAATCAATCGCAAGATTGATGATCTTTGGTAAGAGTATAATCAATGATAATATAATTTTAAGAAGATACAAGTCACCAGAGTAAACTGACAAATAAATTGAAGTTAAAAAAACCCTCATTGGATATTTGTATACAGACATATTACTATTTTATCCAAAATGAAACAACTGGTAATTTTTAGAGTTACTTTTTTCTATTAAACGTGTTTTCGCACATTTTATATATGTAACGACTTATACGTACTTGAGCCTAATTGTGTTAAAAGTCATCTTGAATTAAAAATGAAAAACAGAATTAAGCCATTTGCCCACTTTTTGCAAAATATTTTAAAATGCAAAGCTTAGTTTTGAAAAATTAAAATTGGTATATTTTTATGAAAGATGTGAAATGAAATGAACCAAAACAATTTTGTTAGGCAGGCTAAAGCAAACATCATGAAATCTCATTTTTAATTATTTTTGGACTGTATTACATTGGTACTAATAATATATACTTTTTAAACATGATGAAAACAAATAAAAACCTGGTAATCTGGGGAAAATGTAACACTTCTTTGATTATATTATTTCTCTTTAATTATTTTATCAACTTATTTATCACATTTATTTTAAGTCCATAAGACCAAATTTATAGTAATGGACTTATTGCTACAAGAACCAATCCCTCACAGCAAACCACAGTGAATTGAGTGAGAAAAATAAGTACTGTGGTAGACAATACACTTATGGTCTACCCCAGTGCTTACTGTATACTACAGTTGATCACGTGTTTACGGCCACAAAACATATATTGGACCAATCGCCATATGGCTACAACAGACTTACTAGTTTAAGCTTTTTCATTAAAATGTCAAAGTTCACAGAATGGAATGGAAGACCATTACGCTCTTACCAGACTTCGGGAAGTTGCTTGAGTGATTATTTGATGTAACTCTCTCATTCGTCGGAGTCAGAGGTTCCACTCCGAAGTGTCCACATCGGACACGATTTTAGCACCTTGTTTTGAGTCGACACGTGCCCAGAAAAATATGTTCTTGGAGTTTTCTGGGACATCTCTGTAGCGTTTCACATGCCTGGTAATCAGCCATTTTGTCCATGCTAGAGTTCCAGGGAGGACTTATGCCAATTTTGCGGGAGTGATATGTTTGAAGGTATGCTTGTAGTCGGAGGAGGGAACCAAACAGTATAAGAGAATCGGGTCTCCCTTGGCAGGTTTCATGACTGGGGTATTAAGACCAAGCTCAACATTGCCCTTCCAAATTCCGAGGCTGTCCCCTTTAAGGGCAGGTTGGCAAGAGAGCCATCTATGGTGATGGCTGGAGCCAGGATTGGTATTATTTGATGCATGGCGGAGCTTTTTGCCACAGGTGCGGCACATCAGTGGGTGGGACCGAGTAGCCATTCACACCATGGCCAGCCTTACCGATGCCGGCTGGGGGCTGAATAGCTCTACTCTCAAACTAATATATAGGGTAATATACCTCAATATATTGGCCTATGCGCCATCGGTTTGGGCTTCGTGGTACATCGGGGTCCAGCAAGTTAGGAGGGTTGAGCTGAGATTGCAGCGAGCACTGTTGTTGGCGTATACAACCTGCTCAACAGCAAGGAAATGTAATGTTTAATCTAGAAGTATTACTAATTAATGGTTAATCTAGAAGTATAATGGCGGTGATAGTGCAATATGAATGATGGGAGTAAGACTTAAAATTTAACAAAAATTATAACTTTTCGTCAGTAAAACAAATATCTCTAATTTTATCTTTATAATATTCACTTAATAAAGAATTGATTGATCCGAAAATACGAAACTCGGTGGAATTGCGATCACTCAATTATCATGTGAAAACTGTTTTGATAGATAACTAATAACTGAAGAATTTTTGTATGTTCTCTGAAAGGTTCTTATTATATTTTCTTTGTAATCTTATATGGATGATTAATTATATTTTATTATTCATCATGATGTTTATAGATTAGACGTAACTTTCACATGAATTATTCTTTTTTTTTGACTATCTTTTTTATTCCGTTATACATATAAGGAAAAGAAAAAAATTAAAACTGAATTCATAATTAACCTTCCTATACTTGCGCGTTGGTCTGTGAGACCGACAAAACACATTTTCGTAAATATTTTTATACAGGTAAATCCTGTGAAATCGAGTTCCTTGATAGCTGCTGGATTTATGGCTAACTTCATTTTAGTGCACGCCGCACGTTCGGGCGAAACGCACGTGTTGTAGCATTCGGCGCCAATCGGTCCATGAGAACAACGCGAGCATAGGTGCAACTTTTTGTGTAAGTGTTATATAATATATTTAATGCATTTATATATTTTTTACAGACTTTGAATACTTTATGAAGTACGTATAGTAAAATGTATGTATGTATGTTGTTTTATATTATATTTTGACCAATTTATCATACTTTTTTAGGTTATCTTTCATATAAAAATGGACGCTGATCAAATCAGATTGTTGCTGGCTGAATCTAGTTCTGGTTCTAGTTATGAAGACGAAAATGACAGTGAGGTGGAAGACCACATGGAGGTACAAGAAGAGACGTACGACACCGAGCAAGACGATGACAATAACGAGATATCTGAGGAAGTCATTTTTCCTGTGATTTTTACTTGGGAAAAGATGGACAGACAAGGTGGAATAAATCTCCTGCCTCAAACCCAACTAGGCGACGTGCTATAAACATAGTCACTCAACTACCAGTTGTTAGAGGAGAAGCTAGAAATTTGAAGGAACCAGGTCTTGTATCCTATGTACCGAAAAAAGGCAAAAATGTCCTTCTCGTATCCAGCATGCACGATGATACCCAGATCAATGAAGAAACAGGTAAACCGGAAATTATAAAGGACTACAATAGAACCAAAGGTGGAATTGATACCGTGGACAAAATGTGTGAGACTTACAATGTTGCACGTGGGACAAATAGATGGCCAATGGTGATATTTTACAGTTTGATACATGTAGCGGATATAAATACGTTTATAATATACTTGCACAACAACCCTACCAAGAAAATTAGCCGTAGGATCTTTCTCGAAGCCTTAGCATATGATCTGATCAATCCGCAACTTAAATGACGGGCTCTCATGACATCCTTACCGAGAACCATAAGGAACAGGCTCGCCGAAATATGTAAAGTAGATGGACCCAAGTCTTTAGCAACATCTAACAATAATAAAGTTGGTCGTTGTGGATACTGCTCATCAAAAAAAAACCGCAAAACACGTTACAACTGTGCCACCTGCAAAAAATACTTTTGTTTGGAACATGCTATAAACGTATGCCCTGATTGTTATGGTGAGGCTTAAAACTAAGCCAAACATAGATAAATATGTTCTTTGATATGTTTATTATTATTATTCAGAAGTTTATTTTGTTTTTAAAAAGAAGTTCAGATTTTAATTTTGTTTTCCTAGTACTTAAGAAAAAAATTTCAAATTCGAAGACTGATTTGTGATAGAGTATAAGTCAGTAAAATAATTAATAAATTAAGTATTATTCATACTTTTTTGTTTCATTACATCCTAAACTTTAAAATAATAGTAATAGTATTTGGGCTTCTTAGTAAAAAAAATATGTTGTAGGGGTAAAAACTATCGGTCTGTGACACCGTGCATGAGTATAGGTGTTACACCGTGCGTGAGTATAGGTGTCGGTTAGCAAGTGTGTAAGAGATTTCAATACAAATTATACATCATTATTTTAACTATTTTATACGGGAATGATTAGAACCATGTGCCACTAAGAAAATGTGGAAAAATTTAAAAGATTGCATTCAAAGGGTAACGACACTTTTAAATATCAACATTGAGGAGTGCACTTATTAATCTATAATAAATTTTCTTTGTAGGAGCCACACCATATCGCCAGTACACAGGCAGCATTGCAGAAATTAAGTGCCAATCACCTAGCTTCAATTTGCACGCAGATGAAATTTAAGTTTTACCAACACGATTGTGTCAAAATTAAATTCAGTAGAAGACATCAGTGGTTTACTCAATATGAGGTCAGTTTTGCATCCCTGGCCACGGCTCGCTGGTATTAATAAAGTAAAATATTAATTTATTGCGAAATATGATCAGTTCTAGAAAAGTCACTTGGAATCATATTTATGGAAATTTTATCCAAACAGTTTACTATCATAATTAGTACCTTCTTATCCTTCTAGATTAATGACTATGAATAGATTATTCATTGTGTTCCATTAGAGTTTAACATTTCGAAAGTGAGAAACTAAAGATAATCAGTATTAAAATTTATCATGACCTGATTGCAACACTTCCCAACTTTATATTTATTTCTTCTTACTTATATTTGCAAAATGAAAAAGAAACAATTCATGATTATTTCTTTAACCAAAGTGACCACTAAATGAAAAGTATTTATTGCAACAAACAAACTCAAATAAAAAACAAAACCTTTTGAAGGTACTGTTTTTGTGGATAATTTAATTTCAATTAGACATTTTCACATTTCATCAGGAAAGTCATTGTGGGAAATTGATGCAACCTTTACTCATTCGAGCGTGGGACGTCACATCTTTAGTTTTTATCTTTAGTAATTTGTATGTTTCGTGACTTTTAATAATTAGAGTGTGATCTCATATTTTTGTTCATGCATTTAAACAATGCTTTTTCTGTTTTCTTAATTTGCCTCATATATGGTATGGTTAATATGTATTTTCACGGGGATTACCAAAAGGCAGGTTCCTTTGAGGTTTCTTAGGGCTCATGGTACGAGAGATTTTCTTATCCTTTTGTCTTTTATGTCATTGGTGACTGATGATTGGTGATGATGGTGACTGCTTCCAAAAACCGGCTTAGGAAGATAAAATCATTATACATAGCCTTTCTGGTTAGTTGTCCTGATCAATGGATGAAATCTTTATTAGAACTAGAATAATACTAATATTTGTTATAGTTGTATCATGGTAATTTGAATAATACAAGATAAATAAAACTGGTTACCAAACAAACACAAAACACATATTTTTACTTCAGTTATAATGTATGCGATCAAGATGATGTACGTAGGTTATAAATTTATTTCATACCAATAATGATGTCGCTACATGTGTATTAGTTATTTTATGACTGGTAAATATATATTCTTGATTTATAATGAAATATATATTGCAGATTTGTTACTAGTTTGAAAAAGGTAGGTATTTGCAAAGGCAGGTAGCCATCCATCTAAATTTTCCCTTTTTACTTTTTAACATTACAATTTTCCCTTTTTACTTTTATAACATAAAACAAAATTAACCATTAAACAAGTGTCGTTACATTAGAAGACGGTGCTGTGTTAGATACATAATAGTCTTACAACTGATATTAATGAAAAAACAATTAAATTTCTACTAGAAAGTAATTAGATAATGCTGGTCCCTTTACAGAAATAAGGTATTTATTTTCATAAAATTATCTTCCCAAATAAAAGTGCCAATTCAAACGCAATTGTTGTTGCAACTGTCTTGCGTACACTATTTCTCACGGTTGCATTTTAATGAACTATACAGATAACGTAAATAATCAAAAATTTTATAAAATATTCCTTTTTGATTGATGTCTGTCATCAGCATTATTTTTTCAATTGTAGACTATATGGCAACCCTCATCAAGTTATTCAATGTTGTCATATCAATAGATGCCTTAAATGCAGCTCTTATGTTGATCAACCAGGAGACCAAGCAGCAGTATTTTAGTTAATATATGGTTCAACAATATAGCTATTATTATCACAAAATACTGATCTAGGAGTAAAAAATTTCTAGTCATTTATAAATTGTACATTTTTGTACACAAATTGTCCAGCAAGTTGATAATAGTCCAGCAAGTTCATGATAATTCCATTTTCTTCTACAGTGAAACATTGTATATATATAGAATATTTTGTTTATATGCTAATTGCGCCACAATTATGTGAAGCAATTGATGGAATTGCACCCAAAAGTAGTCGCACCTTTATATGGCAAATTATGGCCTCAAGTAATAGATGTGATACTTTTTTGTATTTCAAAAATACCAATTCAATGCAAAACTCAAATTCGCAACACACTGGAAAGCTACAAAAACCTACACTTTATATTGGAGATGCTTATTACTGATGGTTCTCAAGAAATATGTTTCTGACACCATATTGCTACACCACTACCTTTATCTTCTCGCATTTTTATTTATACTTATAATCATATGATGCTCGTAATATAGGTTCATTCCTTACAGGTTTGATACCAATTTAATTATTTATGAGCACATGACTTTGAATTGTTTCCCAAATATCAAAATATCCTCCTATGTCTCCTATCTCTCAAGATGAAACACAATCCTGTGATTAATCTCTCAGTGTGCATGCAATTAGATTAGAAATGGAGTCAATCCATATATACCCACTGATCCAAATGATTAACATAATTACATAAATAATTGGCGGTATAATTACTTCAACATTATCTCCAATAATACTAAAATAAATATGGTACAGATGTATTGAATAAACCTTTATCTATAATAATTTGCTATTTAGAGCAATGAAATAGAATGACTTTAAAATATGATAGCTACATATAATTATGTAAAAAATAAAAAAGAAAATCTGGAACGTAACAATACTCACAAATTACAAGGTCATAGCTTTTACATGTGACCTAGAATAGTATTGAAAATACTTTCAGACAAAAAGGATAAAATCAGTATTCAATAACTGCTTTAACAAAGGAAGACAAATTGTTCGGTTCATTTTGCCAAAGTAGACTAAGTCATTTCATTTAACTAAATAGGTCACAGTAACACTGAGTGTTTTCATTTTCTATTGGTATTAGGTAGAAGAAACAGTCAATTCAGTTAAAAATGTTGTGTTATAGTTTGGAGGAATCCATCCACTTTCTAGTTGCATTACAGTCAGTTCTAGGTGTCAATCGGATTTCAGATCAAAAACAAGCAATATCAATAAAAATAATTTTGAAGAAAATTTA
This sequence comes from Druceiella hillmani, assembly GCA_039881145.1. NCBI lineage: Eukaryota > Metazoa > Arthropoda > Insecta > Lepidoptera > Hepialidae > Druceiella > Druceiella hillmani. Next base: position 23,361,959 of record JAYKKI010000036.1, read on the forward strand.
CAGTTTGGCGCTAATTTTTATCATCATTTTGGGTACCAGTACGGGCATAGATTGGAATGAAAGAAATATATTAGATTGGCTTCTGCAAATATCTAACGTTATCAATTTCATATTTGTTTTATTAATTGACATATGTTGGCAAAAAAATTTATTTGCTGATTGTTTGCGGCGATTTAATGACATTTCCGTTTATTACAGCATTTTATTTAAAACAAAATGCTTTAAAAATTTAAAAATCGTGTCGCTATTGGGCGTATTTATTATATTTACAAGTCAATTAGTGCCTTTCACCATTGTCAGTCTAGAAAATCTGGGTGTTTCCTTCATAATTATTTATTTTGGTGTACTTACTAACAGACTGGAACTGCTTCTAATGTGTCTGTTAACATATACTATTGCTCAAATGTTAAAAGCCATAAACGATTACTTGAGCCGTTTGAATCAAGAAATATTTCATAACAATACATATCATTTAGTATTACCCAGAGTGGCAGACTGGAATGAGTTATATGGAAATAGCCACTTTGATGTTTCAAGTAATCCCATGTGCATATCGATTTTACCAAACATGTTGCTTATTGTAAATGAAATATGCAGTACACTCAATAAAATGTTTAAATTGCAGGTACAATGGAATAAATTGAAATAAATAAGATATTTTAGGATACGTTTTTCTTATTAATTTAATCTAAATAATTTCTGCTTCAGGCACTTCAACTTGTAATGTCGACTTTCCTTTCGTCCATTAACTGTATTCAAATAGTATTGGAATTATATATGCGTGATGTAAGTAGTAGTTATATTATAGATATTGTTATAATTTTGAAAGTGTCTATAAAAGTAATTAATTTTAGCTCTCTGATTCCTTACAATTGTATATTTATTTAAGTGTTGACATTTCAAAGCCTAGAAAAAGTGGACAATGTACAAGATAGTGCTACTAATCATACAACATTTTAGCAACTATCGTCACAAGAAATGATTGGCTTAAGTCTGTGGCTGACAATTTCTATTGCTGACTTAATGATTGCCTGTACTTACAATGAGATGTTAGTTCTGAAATTTCACAAACTGAGAATAATCATTACAAAACTGAGACTTTCACCTCAAATGTGTAAGTATTTATTTATGCAACTAGTATTACTTGAATGCAAATAGTGTTATTTAGGCAAATTATTCATACAGAACCTAATATTTTTACCAATTTATTTATTTCATCTAGCGATAGTCTATCTAATATTCTAAGTATATACGCATTTAATTCCAAGTGTACAAAATGAATCACGAATCAGAAAATGTACAAAGTGAGTCACGTATCTACTTGCTTATGGAGCGTCAGTACTATTTATTACTACGTGCTCATTAAATGAGAAAAATCCTTAAAATAAATGAAATGACCACATATTTAGTTTATGTCCAACTATTACTGGAAAGAAAAGGAGAAAAATATGAATTTTCTCTGGTAATAACATTTTTAAATTTACTTGCCTAGTAAAAACAGCTTATATCTTTACTTTAATGATTTTAGCATTTCAAAAATATCCTTCACCGGGATAAAAGTATTGTATACTTTAGCTAGAACTTTAGGCTAAATGTCTATAATAGACGCGACAACTTCTATTTTTCAGTTCTGAGCCTGTGCTGAAAACTGACTTTTAAATTTCAAGTATGTTACGATACATTGTAAAGCGGGATTTTAAATATCAATTTGCATCTTTATCATTGTTTAAATGAACATTAAAGTCAGATTAATTTGTTAGTTTTTATGTAGTACTCAAACAAATAGACACAAAAGCTTTCTAAGGAAATATTTTAGAGGAACAAATATCTTAAATTTTTATTGGGACTGACAGGATTATTCTGACAAAAATTTCATTCAAGTTAATCGTGTGGTTTTTGTGTGATACTTGAACAAATTGACTGACAGACGGACGAATCAATATGTTTAAAAATCAAGTTAGATTTCAAAATCAAGTTTTTAAATTACTTATCTCACATTGTTCGATTTCTCATAAGTGACCAGGTTCCCTGTAACAATCGTATAGAATTGTTTGTTCGATTGTTTGATACACTTACATACAGTCTTCAAACGTAATGCCTTTTAAATATGTTTTTGACACTGTTCTTATATTTTCCCTTTTGTAAACCTTAAATGACATATGAATCACTGCTTTGCGCTGTTCTAAATCAAAGAACATACAAATAATTTATGATTGATTGATTTTACATATTTTTAATATAGTAATTACAGTCTTCTTAAAATACATATGTCCCCTAATAAAATTGAAATAACTCAATCTGTACAAATAAGCCTAAAAACTTTTTTTTTAAAACGTTGTATATCAGACATAAATTTAAAATCTAGTGAATAAAAATAAAGATAACGAAATGTTTATTTCAAAAAATGTAGCTTAGTATGTTTTTAATGTAGCTTAGTGTGCAAGAGAAAATAATTGTTACATTCACCTAACTGCTCTTTAATGGCATTGGCAGATGAAATGTTATTTCTTTTTTAATCTTTTGTATTCTAGAGATGATTGCTTAATGGCAAAAGTTATATTTGTTTATTTGTTTGACAAAATCGTTAGAGTAATTGCAGTTACTTCTTATACGTTAGAAAATAATATCAACTCTTTGTATTCTGTTCATAATTATTTCAAATTATATTTTGCTATAGCCCACAAGGAAGTCAGCGTAGCTCATTCCATTTTTCAGAAATTCCTTTACGTGTCATATATACGCGTACATATATTCCTCTGTTATCCATATCCTGGTATTATAATTTTTATCTAATTAATACACGAGACTTGTAATACAATCAACCAAAGAGGTTACTCATCTCTTTTGTATTTGAGTTGAGTTCTTCGCCCACCACTGACCTGAATACACTCGGTAGTAATTAAATAATATTAATTAAATAAGTTATAGCTTTTTGAAAAGACAAGCACATTTTTTGGAAAGAATCATTTAACAGTTTGTGATCAAAGCTTTACTATATTTAATAGATTTTGATTCATTACTTAATTAAATTAAATAATTTAATGAATTTAAATGGACCATTATCAAAAAACATGGATATTACAAAATTGAGGAATAAATAAGTTAAACAAAATTATATTTTTATGTAATTAAATAAGTAAATTGCTTTTGTCATGGCATCACGAAAATCATTGACAATTTTTGCTCTAAGTGAATTCATCAAACCTGTTTTACTGTTTGTAAATTAATAAAAACTTGGGGGTAATTTATATTATATATATTAGGAAGGGATTTATAAAAGAGAAATAATTAAAATATAATAAATTAGAAATAATATTTCACTTTTTTTTTTAAATAAATCAGCAATTGCATCTCTCATCTGCTTGTACAAACCTTCATCACGATTTTTAGAATGCCAGTTTTTGGAACACAGAATCTACACCATGAACAAAATATTGATTTTAGGCAATCTAAATTCTAATGGTTGAATTGGAAAATATTCTGTCTTGCATTTCAGCCTCATGTATATCGCTTCCCTCCAAAGAATAAGCTGTGTCATAAAGTTTTCACTGAAATTGGTCAAATTTATCATGCTTATGTATATGTGTATATACATTCTTGTGAATTTGTGTATTAATACGGATATTTTTCGATTGTATATAATTCAAGTATACATTTTCACTCTATACAAATCAATATCTTACTCCATTTTTTTTGTTTGATTAATATATTCCAACTGTTTAAGGTCCTTCTCTTGATAAAGAACTAGAAAAGCTAGAAGAAATCATACATCGAAGTAACAACGGAACTTTCTCAGTGTTTCAACTCTTCGACTTACGAATATCATTGCTGCCTAGCTTTTTCAATTTTGTTGCTACATATATTATTGTGATTGTTCAATTAATGGGCTTGCGTTCAAAGGAATAAGTAGAATTTTCATAATTATATTATTAAAGATATTTTAAATTTAACTTTTATGAAAGTAACTTCATTTCATTTCCTTATATATTAAATTTTGTTTCACGACATATATGAAATTTATAGTTACATATTTCATTCTTCTTTCTTTAACTACACAACACAATAATTTAATTCATAACTTTTTAGAACAGGTGATATTTTGGTAATAAGTTCAATTGTATATCGGTAGACGATATTTAAATGAATTTGATAAAAAAATATTATATTCTTTGATGGTTTATCATGTAACATAGTTATTAAAGATGGTCGAGAGTGATGCATCTGTATTAAGTTTAATAAATTTTTTAAATTAGTATATTTTATATCTTTTCTTTATTTATAAATTTAACATTAATTGTTTTGTAGAATATAAATATAAAATTAATTCTTAATTATAAAAGATTTTAGTCTTTGCACTGGAAGTTAGTGGAAAACACACTAATTCATTGTTGAAATTTCTTAAAGACCATATTAAGCATGTTTAAACACGTAATAACAAATGTTAAGAAGTAAGTTTTAACACTATTTTTATAATAAGTTCAAAATTGTTTTGTTATTATGATATTCCCGAACTTGTGTGCAAAATTAAATTAACCCTTTGCATACAATTACTGGAATGATAATATTTGAAAACTTTTAAAGACAGAATAGACAAATATACTAACAACAAAAATTATAAAGGTTTTTTATGCTTTGAGGTGCAAAATGCAAAAATACACAAGCACAAAATGTAAATAGCAACGAAATTAATTACATTCAAACTAAATGAAGTTTTGAAATAAAAATATATCGAACATGTTTAATAAGTCAAACTGACTTCCATATGATATAAGCTTCTTCATTAGAACAATTGTATCTTTAATGTCAATATTGAATATTAACTTAATTTCATACTGAGATTAAGAATTGAATGCATTGTTTGCATGAGTCTGAAAAAAGTACTGACAATAACATCTTAAGCGTCCAACCTTAGTCAATTTATTTACTTATTTTTGAATTATTTAATATCATTGAGTTCATAGTTGTAAATTAATTTTTTGCAAGAATATATATATATATATATATATATATATATATATATATATATATGTATATATATATTATATGATAACTTATGCATTAACATATTATATGATATACTATGATAACTTGTATGATGTAATCTTTTCAATAAGATAATTCAATGAAAAGGTTTGAATTTCTAAATATTTCATCAAATCTCTTTCAAGAATTTTGCAAGAATGAAGGAATATGATCCATTACACCGTAGTAATGAGAAAAATCCATGGTAATGAGAAAAAGATCATAAGGTTTTTCTATTGCGATATATTTTATTATTTTCCAATTACATTACATTAAAGCTTACTTTAAGGCAGAAAAAAATAAAAGCTTTCATTTAAATATATTTTTATGCTCATATCTTGTTAATATGCACCAGTCATTTTCCACCATGTAATGTTATTTTTATTAGTAGGTACTTTACTTAAAGATTTAATCTTATTCATTCAAAATTGGATAGGACTACATCAAGGTTTTAAGTTTACATCATTGCATATATTTAATTGTGTTTCTTTTTAAAATAAAATTATTTGTGATGACAAATAAAAGTTTATTATATTGTAATACATGATAAAATAAAAAATTGAAGAAGAGGATATTTTAATTGAAGCAAATAAAAGTGATGGAATCACAGCTACATGAAATGCATAAATACATTAATAGTTATGTGTTTAGAAAGAATGTGAATGTCTCGAAAGAAACAGCTCAGTATACATTTTAAAAGAAATTAAAAGGATGAATAAGATTTAAAGAATAATTTTTTCTTCCAATAACAGCATTACTCCTAAAGTGGTTTGATTACACTAAAATAAAAATATTCATTAGCCCGCAGTCTGCAATTGTTTTAAAATTGAATACACTTGTTAGAATCAATAAAGTTTAAAAGTAATTTCATGAAAATATATTTAGAAATTTCATATTAAATTCAAATATATTCTTTAGGATAGTAATAGAACTTCCATAAAATATTGTTATTACAAATACGTTCGAATTCCTGTCACATAATTTTAACCATTACTTTTATAAGGTCTCATCCACATAGCCTAAAATGTTGTGTTGTTTTGTTAAAAATTCTGGCCTGTAATAATATCTTTTTGGGGATAAATTTATGTGATAATGCCATAAAGGCTACCTTATGAAAATTTACTAATTTTTTAAAAGATACATCATTTTCACTTCCGAAGCCCATCCGGTTTCCACACAGAGTTTTGATGAGTCTGAATATAACTCCTACTACATGTGCAGAGGTATCTATTTGTCTCGTTAAGACATTCAAAGTTAGTGGATATCATTGAAGCAAAATCACTCAGATTGGCACAGAACACTACCTGCCTTCACTGTTTTGTTTTCATATCTAGATTCAAACTTTACAACAAATGCATACACAACCCTAAGAGAGTCTCTTGCTTTTCCAAATAAAATTTATCTGGGTACTTTGGTAATTTCATTCGAAATGATACCACTCTAGAGTATTTTAAGCAATACGTAGAAGGGCATCCCGCACTAAGCAACCAACATGTATATTTTACATGCTTGTGCGAATAGCCATGTGTATGATCACTTTCTCCTTCCCTTCCTTAACTCCTTATAAACATTTTTATAATATTTGATAAACGAAGGAATAGGCATATTTGACAACATCGAAAATACACCACAATTTGGGGTCATCCTTTTAGATTATAATGTAAATAAAGAGCAATATGCTGCTCTTTGTTTTCGAAAGAATAAGTTTATATTTTATAAAAAAACACATAAAGAAATCACAATATTTTTTCAAAATTTAATCAGCTTTGCAAAGGCCCTGTTATTAGTTAAAAGTCATATAATATCACAGGCGAAAAAACGCAATCATACCAAAATTGAATGTTCTTATTCTTTTGGTTTATAGGCATTGATATCAATAATAATATTTAAAACACAAATATTACTTATATAAAAATAATATTCACACATAAAAACATTGGAGTGAGCTATAATGCTGTCTGGATCTCTTCAGGCTAACTGCAGCCACTTTTTTCATCTTTTAGGATACATTGGCACTGAAACAAACACTTTGTGTGGACTTTTTATAGACGTATTTGTACATTGTAGCGCAACGCACCATTTATACACCATTTTATATAATAATCACATTCAACGGGCAGTACTCTTTATGTTTACATAGTGTGTGACGTCACGCTAGCTGCCGTTACAGAAATTGCGTTTTTAGCACGAGTTTGAAAATTCAAATAATAAAGTGATTTATATAAAAATTATCCTGGAAATATAAATGTAGCGTGCCTATAATTCAAAATACAATAACTTAAAAAATCTAGTCAAATGCCTATTTACATACTCAAAAATTTCACTATCATTCAGGTTACTAGTGGTGCTTATTTGATTGTCAATATTAACATAAGTGTCCCAATCTGCAATGCTCGTTTTGTCTGCAGATATTGTAGCCAGTTATGCCAATGGTGTATTGTCCAATTCATCATCAGAATCGTAATCAATTGTAGTTATCCACATATAATATTCCGTCAATAGTGACTTCTCTCTCTTGAGTGTGAGACCATTATCGTATACTTTCTCCCAATTATGCCATTTGGTACTTTTACACTCTTATTGCCTTGAAGGTGGTGAAACGCATACATCTAAATCCTGCACAAACAAACCTGGAGGGTGATTTATGTGAATTTAGAAATCTGTACTTATTGCCACTGCGAAATCCTTAGAAATAAAAATAAATATAAATTAAGAAGGAAATTGAATGAACCTTGTATTTTGCTGTCAACTCAACCTGGTTTTAATATTTGCTTGCAATTCTTAAGAACATAGTCATAAATTAGTCAGTCAAATCAGTTGCTACTTCAGGAGTCATCTTTATATCCGAATTTGGTATAGTTGAAAACAATTGTATGAAATTGTACTCAAATTGAAACACAAAAATTATATGTGGTAATAACCAGAAGGCCATGAGAAAATAGGTTAATAAAACTGGAATCAACTGTATGTATAATATATGAATATTGTACACTGAGTAATGACCATTGAAGAATATTTAGAAAGCCAATAAGCAATGTGCAAAGAGAAATATGTAAACCTTGCCAAAATCTTTCTACCCAGCTCTGAATTTTACCATTGGAATTAACGAAGAGACCTTTATTCAATTTTTAAAAATACTTTTTAGCCGGTGGGCATTTACATTTAATTTTTGTGATCTTTACTATCAAAACTGTCTTTTTCCTTCTCATTTGCACAACAAACCCACCACAATTTTAATTTGAATGTAGGTAACCAAAAGTGTCATAAAATCTGTTTTTGTAAACAATATAACAATAAGTAAAATTTGAAGCACGCATCGCCAATCCGGAGCAAAGAAAAATAAAATATTTTCCTTTGCTTGTTGCGAGACAGTAGTCAAGAGCACTTAAAATCCTGTAATAATTTATTAATGTAAGAAAATTCAAAGTGTACTTACAAGTGTTAATTGGATATAACACAAGACTAGTTATAAATTTACTCAATAAATAATTTTATTAAATTTTAATATAATAGTTTCATTAACTAAGTCAGTCCTAATTTTGTGATTAATAAATTTGTAATATTCATAAATAACAATATTAAGTCACTCAACTATTCCAATTAAGTTTAAAGTGTATACTGTAACAATAGCTTTGTAATGAACATTAAAGCATAAAAGATACTACCATAAAGTATAAATATTTTCGCTAAAAATATTTTACAAAAATTAAAAAATGAGTATTCAAAATTAACTAAGGGCAAATAGTGAAAGAAAATAAATTATAGTGAAAGAAAAAAAAGTTTTTCAGCTTTAATTCGTAATAGACAACATGTGATATAACATAAAGTGTATATGAAATATCGGAAGTCTTTATTATGCTAATGTTTTCATGAGGTTTGAGCAGTTCAACATAGTTCCCATTGTTAATTGAATGTATATAAAAAAACTAATTAGAAATTTGAAAATTCTTCATTCTTTGTTAAAGAAATTTGGCTTTAAAAAGAGCCATACTGATAAATGTGTATATATTGGAAATGTAAACAACAATAGAGTGTATTTATTGTTATATGTAGATGATGGCCTCTTAACCCTGGATTACTAACCTTCGTCGATTCAACGACGCGTCACTAAAAAAATCGCGATAACTTTTGCGCGTGCGACCGTGCGGTTTTCTAATTTAAGCTAATCTTAGTCGACATGTTGCCCTCGCGATGGACAGTAGTGCTTTGTGCGTAGGGGGGCCATACGCGCCGTTCCAGCAACCATGGCTCGTCGCATCGACGAAGGTTAGTAGTAACGTAACTTTTTATACTTTTTATTTAAGTAAAAATTACCTTCTTTTATCTTTTCTTTAGTAATAACGGTGTCTATTATTATTATTTTTTTAGATACAATTCGTGCGCTATTATTAGAAGGCCAAAGCAAGGAGGAAAATTCATCAGGGAGTGAGCCTGAAGACCATATTGAGGCTGATCCCGCGTATGAATCGGAGGGTGATGATGAAGTTTCTACTGTGATTGAAGAGCAACTTCCAGATCAAGATTATCAGGCAAGTAGTGATACATCTTCACTGCGTTCCATTGAAGACGCGACACCTAGCACTTCAGCAGATCCTAGCGATTTGATTATAAGACCATCACGTAACATTCTTCGTGGGAAAGATAAGCACAAATGTTCATCACGAAAGCCAAGGTCACAAAGCAGAAGACCTTCAAGGAACATAGTTCATATAAGACCTGGACCTGTACGTTCTTGCAAAAATCTTTTAGATCCACTTCAATGCTCTTCATGTTTCATTACCGATAATATGATTGATTTAATTGTAACCCACACCAATGCAGAGATAGCAATAAAATCTCAAAAATATAAAACATTGAAATCCACTCAGAGACCAACCGATGCTAATGAAATTAGAGCTCTCATTGGCATTCTCACATTATCTGCAGCAATGAAAGATAATCATTTACCACCTAGAGAGTTGTTTGATATCACATTTTGTGGAAATCGATATCGCAGTACAATGCCTTGTGAAAGGTTTGATTTGCTAATAAACTGCCTAAGATTTGACGATAAGTCTACGCGTCAAGAACGGAGGTTAACCGATGTGTTCGCTCCCTTTCGAGATATTTGGGATCTTTTCATAGCTAAGTGTCAAGAGAACTAAAACCTGGATGCTACCTTACATTGATGAACAGTTGTTAGGTTTCAGAGGCAGATGTCCCTTTCGTATATATATACCGAATAAACCAAATAAATATGGTATCAAAATTGTGATGATTGTAGATAATTCCACAAAGTATATGGTGGATGCAGAGCCTTATCTAGGTTCTGTTACTAAAACAGATGGAGTACCACTTAGTAAATATTTTGTAAAAAAATTGACACATACTATTCATGGTACGAATAGAAATATCACAATGGACAATTGGTTCACTTTGGTGCCACTAGCCAAAGGTTTATTTTTTATTAGCATTACTTTCCTACAAAGCAAAACCCCAAAAAGTTGTATTTCTACTATCAACATGTGACGAAGAGGGAACCATTAATGTAAATACTAAAAAGCCCACAATGGTTGAATTTTACAATCAAACCAAAGGAGGGCTAGATACTTTGGACCAAATGTGTTCCATTGCCTCTTGCAATCGAAAAGCACGATGCTGGCGTTGTGCAACTTTTATGGTATGCTCAATATTGCATTTATAAATAGTTACATGCATTTATAAATTGTTATTATAAATAGTCATTTATGTAACAAACACTATAGAGGCTAAGAAAAAACCTTTATCGAGGTGTGAATATCTAAAAGCTCTGCATCACAAGCTGATCGAACCACACATGCAAAAAAGATTGCTTATACCAACTCTACAAACTAGTCTGCGGGACTCAATTACATAAATTTTAAACATGCCAGGAAGTAGTAATGAGGGTGTTATAAATGAGACTGAGCAAAGTAATGCAGCTGATGTCCCCCCACAGCAAAATAAAAGAAAAACATGTGCCATATGTCCCTCCAAAAAGCGAAGCATGACTAAAAGTAGGTGCACTAAGTGCAATAAATCGTTGTGTGGGGAACACAAACTTGATGTGTGTCACAAATGTATTAGTAACTAAACCATTACCAAAATTTTATTTTTAATTCATTTTTCAGATATTATTTCTGTTTTTATAGTATATTTCGAACAATTTAACGCTATATATAATATGTACGATTTTTTTAAAAATTTATGAAAAAGTTGATTATGCATGTAAACTATGATCTCATTATGATGACTGTTTGAATAAAAAATATGTTAAAGTATATATTATAATCTCTAAATATGTAGGTTAATACTTATTATTTAAAATAAAAACATAAATATAAATATTTTTTTTAATTAAACCCCTAAAACCCATTCCATTAAACGTCGAAAAATAAGGTTAGTAATCTAGGGTTAAGCAGGTCCTGCTTTTACTATTGTAAGATTTTGTGTTGTTCATAATTTTTGCATTTTACATTTTTATTCAATTATAAAGAGTGGCATTAAATAGTACTGAAAGGATAAAATACTTAACAGATATTGATAAATCAAAAGCGTATTAATTTGTATTGTATTAATATGTTAATTTAATAAAAACAACTTATATTTAATATGCATCAACTCTTCATAATAACTGGAATAAATAGTCACACTTATTAAAATAAACAAAAGTTTACACAAAACCGTTAATGCACACATCAAAATATTAATTTAAAAGTAGTTACAGTACATGTTAATAGTAAACGTCGTGAGTTTTTTTTTTTAAATATTAATATTTTAAAGTGACTCATTTGATATTAGCCAGCTTCCATTCAAAAGCAAATTCCATAAAGAGAAACAATTTTCAAAGTATGGCAGTTTACACAACTCAGGCAAAACTAATAATTATTTTTATTATACTTTGCAAGGTGAAAAGCTTTGAATAGATGGATGCACTAATGAAAAAGTATTTAAAATCAACACACACATAATAAGGAATCTGCAAATAATGTTTTGTCATAATTGGTCAAACCCTAAGAAGTGTAAAATTTATATAAAGTAAATTTGGCAAATTATTATATCCAAGTTAAAACAGATCACCAACATTCATGAATTGAATCAGAACAACAGCGTAACTCATGAGCAATCCTAAAGAACTGAGCAGCATTGCAGCTCGCATATTGAATGAGTGGCAAATTGTAAATTTTCCCAGTTCAGATGCTTCTATCATATTTTTAATAAGCTGCATGTGATGCCGGACATTAGACGCTGAAAGAAGAGAATAGAATAAGTTTACAATAGGGAAAATTTACCAAGTAGGTTATAGAATCTCTCATTCAGGGCAGTGTGTTTACTGTTTATGTGTTTACAAGAGAAAACTGGTATATGTTTATAACATGGTGGCAATGCTTTCAGAAGTTAAAGAGTACTCTTCAAATGTTTTGCTAAAATTTTAATAAATAGGTTTATACTTTTAAATATTGTTCTATAAATGTAGAGATCTACATTATGTGTAGGTAATATATGTAAATAAATGTAGCAATAAATAATATACTTATATGCTAATTTTTTATTTCCTCTTAAATACCCCCTACATTCTAAAATTGAGTGTTTGATAACTATTGTACAGAACCAGCCGTGGTTTGATGAACACAATGTGCTTTTATAATAGGTTTAGTTCCTATATAGTCATATAAAATAAAATTATCTGCACAATATGAAAATAAATTATTTGGTTGGTTTCAATGAACTTGAATATTTGAGCTACTTGTTTACATGTATAGCATTATTATTATAGTGAGCACAAGTATATCATCATTAAAGTTTTATTAATAAGAAAGACATGCATTATTAATTTGTATTTGTGTTTTATTAAGTTGTATTTATTAATATGTTAATTTATTAAAAACAACTTATATTTAATATCCATTAACTGTTCATAATAACTGGAATAAATAGTCACACTTGTTAAAATAAACAAAAGTTTACACAAAACCATTATAGCTTTTTTTAAAATATTAATATTTTAAAGTGACTCATTTGATACTAGCCAGCTTCCATTCATTTTTAAAGTATGTCAGTTTACACAATTCAGGCAAAACTAATAATTATTTTTATTATACTTTGCAAAGGCGAAAAGCGGTGAGTGGATGGATGCACAAATGAGAAATTAATTAAAATCAATACACACATAATAAGGAATCTGCAAATAATGTTATGTCATAATTGGACAAACCAATTTTTAATAAGCTGCACGTCATAAAAAAACCAAAGGACGGGTCTGGACACGGCACATTTTTAGGCTATAAAAAGCAAGAAAAATAAATTTTCTCTTTACAAATATCTAATTCCTTTCTAATAAATAGACAATTTGTTCTTAAATGTAACATTTCATGACATAGGTATATTTTATTATAATTTAATTACCTGCAAAGTAAAGTGTTTTGACGTGTTTTTAGCATTTGTCACACTTTTTCATATAAAACCTCATTATTATGAAAATAAATATATATTATTGGTGTATGTTATTATATGCTTGACATAAATAAAATAATTTCATGTTAGTGTTTTTGATGAGCACTTTTATGGAAAATAATGTCATTCGTGAGTTTTGTGAATGTACCAATAATAGAATTCTATATGTTCTTCGAAATTCTTCCAACTGATTCCTCAATATAAAAAATGCTAAAAATCATGTTTTCATTTGTTATAACTTTTCCCACATTATGTAGATAAAACTTTGTTGGAGAAATTAAATTTGTTGGAGAAATTAATGAGAGAGAAAACCTACAAGTAGGACTCTCACTACGTAGGTTCTAGGCACTAGGATTTTAGGTACATGCAAACTTCAAGGGTATGTGATATTTACAAAATATTTCAAATATTAATGTAATTTCTAACTACGTATATACCTATATTGCGTAGTATGTTCCACAAGTATAAAAATTTGGAGAATTTCTTGAAAACTATGAAATTTAAAATCATCATTACAGTTTTCATCAGTTATTTCAAGGTATATGTTCTTGCAAAACTTTGGAATCCCGTTTTTGCAAACTAGTTGCTCTTTCAATTGGCATCCCAAATGATACACAAAATAAGAAAAAAATTTGAATATCATATTTGCCCTGTGTAAAACTACCATGATAATATTTTTTAATGTTACTTATTGAGATACATATGAATTGATATGTTGTATCACTATGCCAATTTTAAAGTTTCTAAGTCATACAGTTTCTGAAAAAAAAACAAGTATGTCAAACGGACAGGTGTCAGTAACTTTTACACGATAGATCTAGAGAAATAAAGTGACACATTCACCATAAGATGCCTGTAGTGTATTGTGTTCTTTCGAAGATTTTACATTTTAATAATTCACACCGTAAACATTGTTCTTGTAATTGTTTTTTGGCTTTGGAATTATGTTTTAATTTGATTCGAAGTTCTTTGTAATATAAATATTAAAACATGTAGTCAATATTCTATTAATCTGATTAGACGTGCCTACCTATATATAGGCCAAGGAACAGAATCGATAATGTCATTAGAAGCAAACCTCCAAAAATATAACGTTAGTGTTGACTATAATGGTCTCATATATCATTATACAATAGATTTAAAATGAAATATATTTACATTATATATAATGTGTGCGTTTGCTTTAATTCCTCATATTGGTATTCCTCATATCAGCCATAAAATAATGTTTTGACAGAAGTTTACCCTATATCGTATAAAGGGACCAGAATCGTGAATAAGTAAGCTTGTACTAAATAACCACTTCATGGCAAGTAGGTAATGTTACTCTGTCAGATATTGAACTGCTTCCTCTCACGTCTATTGCATTCAATATTTATATATTTACATTATTCATTTAACTGTGTTATGTTGGGTCAGGAAATTTCGTAATTAATTAGGTAAGTACCAAATAATGCTATCATATAGTTTGTTTGAGACCTTGCTTACTGTATTTTTAAAGATATTCAATGTTTATTATGTTACGCTAATTTATTTTTAAGTTTGCATATATAAGGAAGGTCAGCAGTTTATTTCTGAATGGCAAAAATAGATTCTATGGCCAAGTCGATGGTGAGTAGACGACACACATAATCAACACAAACATTTTTATTGGATTGAAGCG
Organism: Druceiella hillmani; assembly: GCA_039881145.1. Taxonomy (NCBI): domain Eukaryota; kingdom Metazoa; phylum Arthropoda; class Insecta; order Lepidoptera; family Hepialidae; genus Druceiella; species Druceiella hillmani. Next base: position 23,377,095 of record JAYKKI010000036.1, read on the forward strand.
TTGCACACTTAGCTTATTACTAGGGGTGCTATTAGGTTCAAATGCTTCAATGTAAGAGCCTGTTGTCAGGTGCCAAAGCTGATTAAGTAAGAAAGCCAGTTATCGATTTAACCTCGCACATTTATTACAATGCAATTTAATAAAAATGTTTCCAAAAGTAAACAAAATTGATGGCAGTTTGATGATTCTACATTCCAAAACATATTTTCTATAGTAAACATTATTATGTTTTATTCTCTTTTATGAGAGAATTAAATTTTGTAAAAATTCCATAAAAATAATTAAAAAATGTAATGTGGTCGCGCCCTTAGCACGGGATCATTTCGGAGTAACTTAAGGTTACATATAGATAAAATAATTTTCCTTCAACGAAAATATTCACAATTGCTTTACCACAACTAGTCAGATGAGGCCATTCTATACTTTTCTCTTCTGATGTTAAAAAACTTGACCTACTGATTGATTTGTAAATACAAATGTCAAAAGTGCATCCTCAGTGACTTTGTTTGAGAGTTGTTTGGAATTATATTAATTTAAATAATGTGTGGGTATGATTTTATTGCACTAATGTACAAGCAATCGTTACTGCAGCATTAACTTTGCAATCTGTTCACTTAGCTTGTCAAGCTTCAGTAAAGGTTGATATATAAATAAAATTATTAAATAAGTTAAATAATTTTCCATTAACGCACCTCGTCATTATTAAATACTATATCAATAAAGTCACTAAACAAAGTAACATTGAAATCCTCTTCAGTACTGACCTAGAAAGAATTGGAAAGAAACATAAAAAAAATTTGAATGCAATGTAAAGTAAAATGGTTCACTTACATAATTCTTCATGGACTCTCACTGACGTCAGAAGTAGTTTGGACGTCTCTATTTGTAAATACATTTTCTCACAAATGAGACACATGGCCACCAACAAAACAGCATAAGGAAATGGCCATAAAACGTAAGCGATGGAAAGTGATGAGTCCAATTTCTGAAATATTGTCTTTGTAAATAAATATATGACGAAAAGGAAAATAATGAGATTCTATGGGGGACAGGTTACACTTTTGAAAAAAACTGAATTCTCCTTTATTCACTCTATTTATTATAATTTTCTATTTCCAAGCTGACATGTTACATAATTCATAGTCCGCTGGTTCTTAATATATTGGAAAATGGCTAAACTTGTATGTAGTAATTTTCACTGATGGAATCAATATTTGTGAGGCAGTAAGTGAAAATACTGGCAACTTAAAGAAAAATAAAAAACCATGTAAAATTTGAACTCCAATTAAGTTGTTTTAGAAGTATTCAAATAATGTATGCAAGTATTTTAGAAAATTATTTTTCTGTTTTGGTAAATAAGTAACAATCATAGTTTATAATGATAATTGAAGACAAAACGCAACCAGTGATGTTAAGGTTTTGGGAAATGAAATCATATTATAAGTTTAAAAAACAGAAAAATGAAGATAAATATTATAAGAGACTGAATTCCACAATGTTATAGCTAAAAAAACAAGTGAAATATCATATGTTTTTCAAATGCATTGCTAGCTCAATCGCTAGGAGAGCGTCAAATCATATTTTTGTTACTTTATTTTTTATAAAACAAAAGCAACTGTTTGCGTGTTTGTTTTATATACGAAGAAAGTAACTGTTCTTTCTAAACCCAAATTCATAAACCACTGATTGCAGGCATTTTCATGATAGCATCACGCTTGTCGGTCGTAGACTTGTCCCACCCATTTCTCCCATCCGTTTCTCCCATTCGTAAAGGAAAGTCTAAATGTAGTCAAATTAGAAGTGAAGAAACCAACAAAATTGTTGTTTTATGCTTCATTGACTACATGATAAGTTTGCACAGTAAGTATGTTCGTCTGTAAATTTGTAGTTTATTAAATGTGTTTAGCTTAAAACTGTTAATTGATTTAGCTAATATATGTGTTAATAAAACTTACATCATATTTTAAATCTTCAAGAACAGAGTAAATGCTAAAAAGTGTGCCACAAAACATTACAGCGAGTGACATGAGGAGCTAAAATATAAAAGGTTAGTTCAAATTAAACTGTGTTGTAACATGTTTGAAAGTATTGTTTACCTGCTATTTTAACTTTTAAATTTAAATGATTAGTGCAAACCTGTAATTCAAATATCTTGTTTAAATAGTGACACAAGTCCAACAAATGAACGTAGAATTGGGATAAATAATGAACGGAATTTTCCTTTAGAGGTAATGCAAATGTAAAATGGTAACTAGAATCGGGATTATGCTGAAGACTCCCAAACATGTATTCAACATTTGACATCATGTTTTGCTTATTTTTTAATTTTAAGAAAACATTCAATATTTCCACACGTTTTGTTAGACTAAACAATATCAAACAAAACAATATTATTTCTAAATCGAAAATTATTGTAGTTGTGATAACAAACAGAGTAGAGGAGAAAATATCTAGATCAAGTTTTGTTGCTCTGTATACAGCTAAAGTGGTATGAAGAATATGATAGGGAATAAGAAGGCCAATAACTATGAGGTTTCGACACTTATCGTGTCTCAAAAGATGTTTTCTATGTCCTAATTTGAAAAGATTATCCATTTCTTGAATTTTCAGAATCAACCCTTTAAATTTATTTCTGTCACAACTTATATCAATCAATAATAAATACAGAGCATGAATTATTCGAAGTGTACTGTATGCTATAATGGTGAACTGATCGCTTAAGAAAAGAATGCCATTAGCAGCATGCACCACAATCAATGTTACCATTATTAACAAGCTATAAAACTTTCCACCCCATGATATAAATCTGATGGGAATATGATTGACAGTTTTCCGACAAACACCACACATATGCTGGTATATTAGAATTGGCCAAAGTGTATCTTCAATTGAATCGGCCATATTGATTTTTGTAAAATATTTTTGTTCTGCAACTTAATTCTAGCACGAGTGTTATACTGAGTGTTTAAGCACTAACTGACATTTACTGTATGGATTAAATATCTGTTGACTAAACATTCATTAGTTTATGGCCTTGTAAAATCTATTGTGTGCTTAACAAAAGCAACAGAACGTAATATTGATCTTCTTGGTATGAGTAAATTGTATCTGCGCCCTCACCGTTAATAATTCTTGCCTAGCTTAGGTATAATCATATTATCGATACCAAATATCAATTAAAAAATACATTATTGCATAGTTTTAATTTTCACTTTGATTTTTGTACTTTGAATTTGGTATAATACAAGGATTTTAGGAGTTTATCACAGGTTTTTTAAACAAGTAACGTTTACTTTTTTTCTACATTTGCAATAATAGTGATACAAAAGACAAAACGAAGAAATATTTTTAGAATCTTTTTAGTTAGAAAAATTGCACCAAAGTTGTGCTGTGATATCTGTAAATTTGATGTACTAGTTTAATTATTAGATTCCACAATTTCATTTCAAGGTTCTGAGATTATCTTGACTTGTTTAAAACTCGACGAGAAAGGTTTTTAGGTAAAAAATTTTTTTTTTAAATAAGTTTGTCAAATGAAACAAAATTCTCTTGAGAGAGGATGAGATGTATTGCTTTTACTATCGACTTTTTGCATCTGATGAGCATATGAAGAAACAATTTATTTCTGGTTTTATATTAAATTGAAAAATTTCCCAGCATTGGTTTTTCATTAATATTTTTAATTACACTATGAATATTATGGATTTTATTTTATGGATGGAGAAAATCACACATTGTTAAATTACACAGAAGATTTGATGTAAGAAAACAAAGGAAATCTTTCAGAATCAATAAAGTAATAGAAATATTTTAGGAACATTTTTGATTCAGGCCCAGATGAAAGTCAAAGTGTCAAATAGTACACAGTTGAGTTACAAGAATATTTTTTAGATTTATTTTATTTATTATAAAAAACTACACCTGATATTAAAATGGTTTTGAAAAACTTGGGACTGCGATAATGCCACTTCAATATCTAATGCAATTGCAATTGAACAGAAAATCTGCGAGATTGATCCTAAAGTCTTGTTATTCCTGTGTAAATTGGAACTCTCTAAATTTTTGCAAAGTAAATTGTTTTATATACCTTGGAGAGATTAAATTGTCCCCTTTCGGTCTCCATCTATACTTTCATAAGTGTTTACGAAATTTAGAAATTAAGGGCTAGTGACAACAATGTTTATATATAATGTATGTGTATATTTTTTGTCATTGGGTTAACAAAAAATATTTATGTTTTGAAATGTCCTTATCATTTCTTCACTATAAAATAATTTTTGTGAAGAGAGCGTGTGGGTAACTTAAATTGTAAATAGAATATCACTTTATACACTTGGAGATTAAATAATTAATTATTACAATGCAATTCTGTAGGCGTATTATTTCTTATGTATGGGTACCCGGGCACTCCGGGTATTGATCAATTTTTTTTTTTTTTTTTCGTATTACAATCTGTCCAAGAGACATTCAGCAATATTTGTGTCAATATTATAGGTTTTGCAAGGTAAACATCCTATGACATTTCCTTAATTAATTTAATATAAGTCCTGTGGTACTCTTCTTTTCAGTCTCCGAACACTTGGGAATATGTCATCCATAAGATGGTGTGCCAGTTCATTTGGGTGTATCTGTAGTCTCTCTTTGTAAGTTTTAATGGTGTCTCTTATTACTTCCTTCACAGATTTTATACCAAGGTCGTGGTGAAGTCTCTCGTTTGTGACATACCATGGTGCATCAACTATCATTCTTAATATTTTTGATTGGAATCTTTGTAAGACTTCCATGTTTGAGTTCGCAGTTGTGCCCCACAGCTGTATGCCGTATGTCCATATTGGCTTTATATATTAGGAGTTTATTTTCCATTGACAGTGGACTGTTTTTATTAATTAACCAGTACAGCTTGCGTACTTGTTGACCCATTGCAAGGCGTTTAGTAAAAATGTGTTTCCTCCATGTTAAACGACGGTCTAGATACATTCCAAGGTATTTGGCCTCTTCTGCTTGTGGGATCGGTATACCATTTAGTGTTACAGGCGGGCACGTTTGTCTTCAGGTAGTAAATGTGACTTGAACAGATTTGGCTTCGTTCGCCTTAATGCGCCAGTCTTTTAGCCAATTTGTTATTTTGTCTAAGCTGGCCTGCAGTTTGTAAGATACCCGATTTGGTGTATCGTCAGAAGCCATAATAGCTGTATCGTCTGCAAATGTCCCCATAACAACATCATCTGATATTGGTAAATCTGCTGTGTACAGAAGGTACAGAGTAGGTCCCATTATACTTCCTTGCGGCACTCCTGCTAGGATTTCTTTCAACTCTGTTGTTGCTTCTCCTTGGCTGACAAAGAAGTGTCTACCAATCAGATACGATCTAATAAAGTTGTAGAGTCTTATTGGCAATGTCATTTTTATTTTATATAACAGGCCGTCATGCCAAACTTGATCAAACGCCTGGGATATGTCAAGGAATGAGGCTGTGCAGTAACCTTTCTGTTCAAATGTTTTGGCGATTCCCTCAACTAGCCTGTGAATTTGCTCGATTGTACTGTGGTGTCTTCTAAAGCCGAACTGATGGTCAGGTATCAATTTGGACTTTTTGATTATAGGATTAAGCCTCTTCAGGAACAAGATCTCCATGACTTTGGAGAGAATTGGAAGTAAACTAATTGGTGTATATGACTTAGCTTCTTGCGGACTTTTACCTGGCTTAGGAATCATGATAATTTTTGCCACTTTTCCATTGTGGTGGCACAAATTCTCTGGCATTAATGGCATTATACAACTGTGTTAGGACTCTAATACCGTCATCAGACAATTCTCTTAAAACAGTCGCTGTTATGAGGTTGTAGCCTGGTGCTTTCCCTACGTCTAGTTTTTTGATTGCTGATTTTATTTCGGCTTTGTTGAATTTTTCAATTGGTGGCTCTAGTTGGTGTATTGTATCTAGAAATTCGCAGACCATTTCAATTTTTGTGGAACCGACATCTGGATTGGGCTTGAAAACTTCTTGTAGATGTTCCATAAATACTTGAGCTTTCTCTGCATCGTTAGTGGCCCAAGAGTTATTTGCCTTGGGAAGGGGTGGCTGGTGACTTATAGGACGTTTGAGATATTTGGTTGCTTTCCACAGTGAGTAATCAGTCGAGGGTTTACTATCCAGCTCTTGTAAATACGTCGTAAGGCTTTGGTTACGGTCATCACCTAGCAGTTGTTTAAGTTGTACCGTCAATTTGTTATATTTTGTTTTATCACTGGATATCTTGTGGTCTGCCATTTTTTTCTAGCCTTACGCTTCTCAGCCAATAGTTCCCTGATAGTTAGAGAACAATGAAGACCGTCGTTAGTGGTGGGAGGAGGCTGAGGTGTAGCTTCCCATGCAGCCTGTTGGATACTATTGGTAATGTATTCCACTGCCTGTGTGATGTCCTCGTCCGACTCTAAAGGTATCGTTGTGTTAATGGAGTTTGTAATTAATTCCCTGAAGTAATTCCAATTTGTTCTACGGGTATGAAGTCTGCACGGTTTTTCCCTTCTAAGAATTGTACGACTTAATTTTATCTCAACAGGTGAGTGATCAGAAGAGAGATCTGTACGGGAATTGCAGCTAAAATATACGCTGTTGATACCTTTAGTGACACAGAAGTCTATTAAATCTGGTTTCTTCTTTGTGTCAGTAGGCCAGTATGTTGGCTCACCAGTAGAAACGACTCCAAGATGCAATTTTTTAATAGTCAATAATAATTGCCGTCCCTTAGGTGAGATTATCCGAGAACCCCAGTGCGTGTGTTTAGCATTAAAGTCACCACCTGCGACGAATCTTGGCCCCAATGTTGCAAAGTACTCCTCATAGTCCTCTTGTTTTATGTTATGTTTAGGGGGACTGTATTGATCAAGTGAGTATTCAATTTTAGCTCTTAAGTTTATTTATTTTATTGAAAATTTAAATATCATAACTTATACAGATCGACATCAGTTGATTCAAATAATGGGGGTCTGAAAGGATTAGATGATTTTTTATTAAATACACAACATATGTAAGTAAGAACATGCAAAAGGGTCTTAATATCAGCATGGAATGCTAGTGAACTTATTTCATCTTTTATACATGAAACCTATATAAAGTATGTTTTAACATTTACTTATCATCATGTCTGTTTACGGGAATTGATTTTCTAGTGCTTGTGGATTTATATATTTTTATTTGCCATTTTCATTATGCATAGCATATGCGTTACTTAATATAACATACACAAAACAAATGATTTTTATTTTTATATTTTTCAAGCTGAAAAGCATGAATGAGAATTTAATAAATAAACACATTCTAATGAGGAAGCAGCTAATATTGTTATGGAATAATTAGCCAAATATTAAAATGTATGAATTTGATATGGAACTTTCAAGATACAATTTTCAAGTCAGATCAGATCACCAATATTATGGAACTGAATCAGAAGCACAGTGTAACTTGTGACCAATTCTAAAAAATGTAGCAAGAATGGAGCTCGCAGGTTGAATGCCCGAAAAATCGTGAAATGACCCAGTTCACCTGCCTCCATCATATTTTAATAAGCTTCACGTGATGTCGGACACGGAATGCGGGAAAAAGAAAATAATGTAAAGTTATGGTAAGTTATTGTAAATATACCTATGAAACAGAGTATACAGATGGAGGCTCTCAATTAAGTTAGTATGTTCAATATTTAGATGTTGACAAGAGGAAAACTGGTATGTATTCGTTATAAACTAGCAGAGGTGACGAGATTTGCCCAAAATCAATAACTGTAGCTGTGACAATATCAAGCTTATGAGCTTTTGCAAAAGTTTACTAAACTCTGTTAAAAAATTTATGATATTACACCCTGCTGAGAAACAAATTTATATTTTCTAATATTGTTTAATGAATATAGACAATATATAGGGTTAAGAAAGAATATATAGGGTTATGATATAAGAAGAAATAAAAAAATGTAAAAATGAATTACATTTCTATATATTAAAATTATATTTATGTCCTGCTACATACTGTCTGAATTTATAAGCTCTAGAAATTAATACTTACTCAAAATTTTATAAATGTATTCTTGTTAGTAAAATTTGATAATGTGTCACATAAATGAGTCTAAGTAAAAAGAGAATAGACTAAGGGTCATCTGTTAACTTATTGAGTTTCAAGTTCACATTTCAAATACTTTTGTCGGTCATCTGGTAATCTCATAGTTTCGTCAGTACAAGTGAATTTATAACTAACGAAAATGAACTAACAGCACCATACAGCTAATTATTGAAAATAATTGACAAGGTCACAGTCAAACTTCCGATAAATCAAAGCAATGTCTTTTACATAAATATTTTCAAAATCTTTTACATGACAATGCTTAATCCAACCTAGCAGAAGTGATGGGTGAAAAATATTTTCAATTAGATGGACTATGCTTCCTCATCTACCTGCATTGTGCAGATCAGTTGGAGTCTAAATATCACCAAATTGAAAGATGCAGTCCATCTTGATACTGAACTTACCCAATCTTTTAATCAGAAGTCTGAAGAATTCTGCAATAAAAGAATTTTATCGAGATCTTCTGTTTATTTTAGACTTCAAACGTTCTGTAACGAAGTAGTCACTATCAATGATTTATTCTGTAATGAAGTAATCACTATCAAATATTTATTTATTTACTAAAAAGCATTTACACCTTTTTATGAAAAACTACCTATTTCATAAAAAAATATTTTATTTTTTAGGCGAATGAAACTAGCTCTTATAAAATTGAAGATTAATTTCGTTAATTACAATCATACACAAAATCACATAATTTTAAGAAGTGATAGCGGTTTTATTATTGATGAAACTGAGATTTTATTAATTTCATAATTGTAAAATAAATAGTAAAAGGATTTTCTAAAATGTTAGCAAACTTATGTGAAAATCATTAAACTTTACATCATGACTGCAGATGTTTGACAAAAATTATAAGAATAAATTTCAGCACCCTCTCATATAAATCGAGATAATGAATAAAGTCAATTCTTATGTGTTCAGGAAGGAAATGGAATGTAAATTGCTCATTTTTTGAATTATTTTTTTAGGGTCCACATGCAGGTTTATAAAATTTTATTTAATTGAACAAATATTTCATAAAATTTAGAAAACAATTTTAATAGCTGTAAAATGTCCAACACAATTTGTATGTTGTGACAGTGTATTTTGGATTTTGTCACAATGACTTCAAATCCCGTCTTGTGTATGTATTCTGAAGGAAAAAGATACCTAATAAAATTGACATTTAAATAAATTGACATCATTCTAAATGTACATCATTTGAAAATAATTTATAGTGATATAGTTACCATGAAGGATTTATACAAGTCTTTTCATCTTGATTAAAATTATCTATTTTAAATATAAAACACATTTTTTCAGTAAAGAATGAGAGTTCAAATCGTTTCCGGAAAGAAATTTTAAAAAAATAAAGGCCAAGGAGGCTAAATTACTACCTATGTCTTTGTCAAAATATCTTCTTGAAGGATATCCTCCTAGTAAAGGGCCAAAAGTAACAATTCCGAGAGAACATTAAAATTAAACTGTAGAGCTACATTGATAGTAAATGAAGAAATCGCTATACTGATCCTTGAAGGTATTTCCGTATTGCTGTATCTAAGTATTGTGATGAAAAGGAAAAAAAAATTAAGTGCTATTGAGAAAGAAAATGCAAACCCGTGTTCTTTTATAAATTCAAGAGCACGAGGAATTTCTACAAAGCCTAATACAAGATTTCATTCCGAGCATGCCTCCATTAATTCTGTATTTAAATCTACAATGCTACAAACATGCCTATACCTGTATTATATCATAAAACCAAACTTAAAATTCAATAACCAAAAAATAATCTTCATCAAAAAATCGAACTTGAATTTACAAAGCATTGAAATGAGTATGTCAACTTAAAGTGGGAACTTTTATATTTTTGCAAGATGTTGAAAGGAGTTTAAAAAGATGGTCGGATACATGCCAGAGTTAATGTAACATACACACAAGTTACAGGTGTGACTAACCAATAATTATTTAGGTAAATCTCTGGCAGAAAATGTGGGAGAATAATGGATATATTGGAAGAGATGTGTGGTTCTTCAAATAAAAATTTGAATGCTCCATTGGCTGTGAACCCACCCATTCCCTTGTCTTGAGGCTTTGTATTTGTAATTTATTGTATTAAGATAATGTAATTTTTGAATGAATGCTCTCTTCATGACAAACAGGCAGTAATATTCGGTCAAATATTAAACAGAATTCTTTTTTTATCTTTGTCATCCAATATTTTCCTTTTCTGGAATTAATCATTAAACATTTATCATCATATGTCAAATGATTTCAGTGTTGCTTATGAGTAAAGACTAATTAATGTGTGTACATAAATCCATAGATATGTAGCTGGGTGTGTTTCTAAAAATGTCAACAGTTTATTAGTTTTTTGCTTATTGATTTCTTAGTTTGCATATTAGTCGATAATTTGAAGGTCAGTTTCCAATGTTGGAAAAAGGCTTATACGCATTGTCATGTCCATAAAAATATGAGATATAAAATTATAGTTGTAGTATTTGATATTTTAACTGTTCTCTTATCAACAATGAGAATTAATAAAACACACAATCAACACAAAGTTTAGGTGGAAATAAATTAAGTGCTCAACCCAGGAGGGATTGAGTAATTAGCTTTAGTGTTAGCTGCCAAAGCTAATAAAATAGAAATGCCGATTATCAATCTGACCTCACACATTTGTACTACATTGCGATACATTTTGATGATTATTGCAAAACACAAACAAAACAGGCGAAAACAGAAGATTCTGTGGAGTTACATAATATTATAAGGTCTATACAGGCAAAGTTGACAGCAAAAGTTAGCAATACAATACTAACGATAATATCTGAATGTGACAGTATATCTATCAATAAATTGTCTGTCTATATTTTCATACTCTCTTATGTAATTATGGACTCTTACAGCAGAAATGATGGAATACTTCTTCATACATGATCCCATACATTGTCATTTCTTAAGATATTCTCGAATCTTAGATTTTTATTTGATATGGGGCTAAATTGCTGACATTGTAAAGCAAGGATGAAATATTTTGTTTTCTTTTTGATTTTACAGTAGCTTTATGGAAATGAAGTCATTAAACAAAGTGCACGTACAACAATTCTTCACGAAATAACGGCAACAATTATAGAATTTTAATTCATTTTCTTTGGTATACAAAACATGTAGAAGTCATATTGTAGTCTGTTTAATTATAAGCGTTTTAGAAATTGTAATAATTAGCTTAACTTGACACAGAGAAGATAAAGTACTGTGTAATTTAAGATAAAATCAGTCTGTACATACTTATTATATTTAAATATATAACTGACATTAAAGAAATATAAAAAAAACTTAGAAGTCATTTGTAAATGCGTAAAGAAAAACTTTTTACTTACTTAATTCTTCATTAATTTGCAACAATGTTAAAGGGTATTTTGCAGTCACTATCTGCAAATACATTTTCTCACATAAACAACACATGGCCACCAACGGCACGATACAGTGTAATAGCCATAATATGTGAGTAATTCAAATAGATGCTTCCACTTTCTGAAATATTGCCTCAGTTAATGAAAGTGTGAGCAAAAAAACTGAATAATTATTCTAAACTAGAGAGACAGACTTATTTTCAATCAAATTTAAATTCATCTGATTTATTTACTAAAGGACAAAGTTTATGTTTGGATGGGCATCTGTCAAGTGTTCTTGTAAGCATAAGTTAGTTAATATATGCATTAATAATACTTACATTATATTTGAAATCTTCGAGAAAAATATCAGCATTAAGGAGTATGCTAGAAAATATCAGAGTGAGTGATGTGAGTAGCTGAAAAATAAAGTTAAAGGTCATTTCATAAAAATATTGGTATCAACATTTTTGGAAATGTTTGTTAAAAATTTAAATGAAAATATTCAGAACAAACCTGAAATTCAAACACCTTGTTAAAATAGTGGCACAGGTCTAGCAAATTAATATAGAATTGGCATAAATAATGAATGGAGTTTTCGTTGAGAGGCAATGCAAATGTAAAGTGGTTGTTGGAATTGAGGTCAAGCTGAGGTCTTCCAAATATGTCATTGACAGGTGTAATCATATTTTCTCTACTTTTAAATTCAAAGAAAACATTCAACTTTTCCACACGTTTCGTTATACTGCACAATATGAAACAGAACATCATTATTTCTAAATCAAAAATAATGTTAGCAATAATATTGAAAGTGGCAAAAAAGCAAATGATGAGACCATATTTTATTCCTCCAGCCACAACCTCAAAAGCAGCATAAGTAATATGATAGGGTAGAAGAAGGCCAATAACTATTAGGTTTCGATATTTATCATGTCTCAAGAAATTTTTTTTATGCTTTAATTTGAATAAGTTATTCATATCATGAATTCTTGAAATCAATTCTTCAAACACATTTCTCTCACAAGTTATTTCGATCAACAATAAATAGAGAACATGAATCATCTGAAGGGTCCTGAATGCTATCGCTCTGTAGTAATTGTTTAAGAACAAAACACTAGAAGCAACATGCAGCGTCATCATTATTCCCATTATTAATATACTGTATAGCTTTCGGCACCATGATGTAAACCTAGAGGGAACTCGGTTAACAGTTTTTCGGCAAATGCCAAACACATGCTGGTACATCAAAACTGGCCAAAAGGTATCTTCAGTTGATTCGTTGGCCATGTTGATTCTTGTAAAATATTTGTGTTCCAAGGGAATTGCGACACGAGTATTTTATTGAACATTCAAGAAACGAGTGACATTTACTGATTAAATGTCTTTTGAGTTAACATTCATTAGTTTATCGCCTTGTGAAATCTATTGAGCACTTAACATAAACAACAGAAATTATAGTATTGATTTTTTGATTCGGGAACGTTTTTAAGTTCAGTCTACATCCTCCTCATTAATAATTCTTGTTTACGTAAGGTACAATCCATGATATCAATACCAAATATTAATTAAACAATTCCGGTGCCCATTATCATTAAATATTTTGAACTATATTCCAGAATTTAATACTAATTGAGAGTGGGAACAGCAATTTGAACAATTTCCTTGCAGCCCCGACACTTTTGAAACCTTATTTTAGGGATTAGCTTCTTATATTAAACTTACAAATGGTAACAAAGAACGTGTCTGTTATTTATACAAGTGAGGTACATGAACATTTTCTACACTTTCTAAAAAACATCACAATCTGGTTATCAACAAGAAGACATTTAAATTTTTACAGAAACACACTTCAGAAATATGCACAGTTTCATGCACCGAATAACCTGTATGAATAATAGACATGTGTTTGTTACAGTGTTTATTTTTCTTAATGAAAAAACTGTTTTGTTTAGTCCAATATAAATTAGGTGGACTATTAATATCGGAATAAGCATCAAACAACCTATCCAACCTCCCGATATCTTTTATTACTACTTAAAGGACTAAACAAAAGCCGCTCATAGATTTAAGATGCTAATATGGCAAGATCTAGTAATGATGCACCAAATGTCAAAATAACATTAAAAAGTCCTCAGGAGAGGTTGATGGAGTCACAATATAAAGATTTTCATTAAATGAATCATATTGCAAAAAGTTTAAAAAGATCGAAGAAAAATGTGAAGAAGTGCTGTATGTTCTAGGGGTTGTTTTAATAATAGCCCAATTATCAGATAATTTATATATGCTTACAAAAGGTTACTTTGTCATGCAGACTTAAAATTGAGTGAAATTGGAAACCGCTTGGAAATTGAAAAAATTACTTTTCTTTCTGTTATAATTTCCACTGTAAAACATATGAATAGTGCAATATTATATGATATAATATCAAAGAAATATTGATTAAGCAATATTTTTGTAAATGATAATCTAGGTGTTGAATTACAGACTTCAATTACATATGGTGAAGACATGTTCTCGGTAATATTGGACAGACTATGTAAATTGTGGTTAAAATATGAAAATTATATACATAGTGAAGTTTTCATTGGTGCAGTTACAAATTAGTGAATCATTTTTAAGTCGTAAAGATTTTACCAAACACGGTAAGGGCTTTTGAACTTATCGATCAAAAGATATATTTCGTATATGCTTAAAATCTAAACAATATTCAAGGGGACATTTAAAAAACTGTTTTACTTTGGTAAGACAACCTTTTTTAATTATACAATTTATTTAATGTGTCTATATACATATACCTCTTAATAAAATATGTAATTGAAAATTATTTGACAACAAGGTTAAGATGTAAAACAACTTTAAAAATGTTGTTAAAGGAAATTTTAAAAAACCATTTTAATTTTATTCAGGTTATTTTATATAAAAACATATGATTTTTATAATAACTAACAAAAGGATTATTTAATTTAGCTAAGTCCTGGAATCAAGGCCTGAACAAACGCAAATAGGATGAGAAAATTTACAGGATGGGAAAACCTTAAAAGAAAAATTTGTAGCAAATGCCATAACAAAAAAAATTAACGAAGAAAAGTTTGACTTTTCAAGTGTCATAAATATGTGAAAAACGGTATTATATTTCTTTCTAGTAATCTTGCTTATTTATAGTTAATGAAAAACATTGATTTAATTTTTTTAAAAGTTTTAAAAGTATATAAGTTTAAATATTATGTTAATATATTATACATATTACCTACATATGTAGGTAATTATCATTAGAAAAATGCTCTCTTGTCCACACAGATTATGTGAAATACCAATTACATTACGTATAAAATAAATGAAACACTTTTTTCCATGTACCTGTCATTTTGATGGGTGGTTAGCTTTAAATGGGCTAAATGTCCTTTTAAAGGTTAAATTAAGGTTAAATACATTTGAAAGTATTGACAGTTTGTTGAAACTGTTTGATTATATTAGGTAAGAGTTGAACCAAAAATAAACAAGTCTAGGTAGCGACCGATAAATTTATGTGAAATGGATGATAATTAAATTCGTGAAAATAATGAGACCTTAGGAAACAGTATACAAACAAATGTATTGTATATGCAAACTTGTATTAATATAAAAAGGACAAAACGTTTCTATAAAGATTTGTTATGAGATTGTTACATTTCTGAGTTTTAACCTCTTCAATTTTCAAATTTTTTATGAAGTTTCTACAGTATTTATTTTACTAATTATTCTAGTCATCATAGTAATAAAATAATTGTTGACTCCAGCCTAATTGCCTAAAGATAATGCTACATTCTGAGCTACTAATGTCTGTAATGAAATTAGATTTTGTCTGTACCAGAGTTAACATCAAACTTATTTTTGTAATAACATTTCAATTTCCTCTCAAAATATGTATAGCGTGGTCGAATAGCATTCTGTTCTTTCTCGATGCACTGAAATGAGGTCACCTTCTCGAAAGTAACTATGCCAGGAAAATATAAATTAGGACCAGAGTGTATATAAAAAACAAATTTATAAAAAGTTCTGTCGGTTGCAAGGTACAACACAATAATATTTGTTTTGTCTATTGTTATATTTTGGCAAAAAAATTTATTTGTTGATTGTTTACCGCAATTTGATGACATTTATTTCTGTTTAGTACAGTATCTTGTTTAAAAAAAGGTCAAAATCACAATGCTATTGGTCATATTCATTATATTTGCAAGTCATTTAATGTCTTTTGTTATTACCTGTTTAGGAAAACTCAATTGCTTCTACATAATCTTATATTCTGGTGAAGTTACTAACAGATTGGATCTGCTTCTAACGAGTCTGTTTATAATTATTATCACTGAAATGCTACAAGCAGCAAACAATTACTCGGAATGTATGAATCAAGAAGTATTTCATAATAATACAAACCATTTAATATCACCAGGGATGGTCGTTAATGAGAGTAACCATTTTGATGTTTCAAGGAATCCTATGTATATATTGGTTTTGCCAAATGTAATGAACATAGTAAATGAAATATGCAGTATACTCACCAAAATATTTAATTTACATGTGTATTGTAAATCGTTGAAATAATTGAGATCTTTATAAATGCCTTGTTTTCTTTGAAATTCTTTGTTTTGGAATTAATGAAGCGATTTAATTTTTACTTCAGGTACTTCAGCTTGTAGCTTCAACTTTTCTTTCGGCTGTTGACTGTCTTGAACTAGTGTTGCACTGTTATTTACACAATGTAAGTAATATTATTATGATTATTGTGATCTTGATTCTGTCTATGACAGTAATTAATAGTGTCTTCCTTAGAGGGATTTTCTCATTATAATTGTACCTATATTTAATTAAGTATTGACAGTTAAAATCAACACAGCAAAATAAAATATAGAATACATACAGAATATTGTCACTAATCAAATATTTCAGCAACTATGATCACTGGGAATGAGTAACTTTATTCTGTGGCAGACAACTTGTGTTGCTGCCTTATTAGTTGTCTGTACCTTCAGCGATATGTTAGTTCTGGAATTTTGTTATATGAAAGTAATCATCACAAAACTAAGGTTTTCGCGTAAGTATTTATTTAAGTAACTTCAACACATTCGTTTTATATTGTACAAAATGTATCACTATAGACTAAAAGTAAAACTACAATGTAAAACACCGCAAGAGGAAACAACTGCAACGTTCGCCTAACCGCTCTTCAATAACATTTGATAGATAAATTGTTGATAATTGTTTAATTTTCCTCATTACCACAGTCGCAGTGGAAATTGCTTCATGCTAGTGGTTTTACTTGTTCTCCGACAACATTAGTTGGGAAACTACAATTATTTTCTTCAGTTTTTGCATACATTGAAGATAGCGTGTGTAGTAATCTAAATATAGTTAAGAATAAAATTGAACAGTTCAATATTTATTTAGACAGACACTGATGATAGCATTGAGCCACAAAGAGATTTTAAAAGTTTAGGCCCTATTTGACGAATTCACATTAGACAAGTGATGTTACATCTTCACCAGTAATTTTTTGTAATTATTCCCTACTTGTGAGCTATTCTACAAAAAACCTTTCATCTCTGAGATTAGCAAAAAGAATCATTTGATTATTGAATTATGATATTAATCTCGCTTTTCTCACGTATTTCATTTCAAATCGAAGATAATCAATTTACGTTAGATGGTGCATTTAAATTATACCTCAATATTTACTACTCTCCGAGAGAAGCATTTCTTCACTCCCTAGTCTTTAATAAAAGAAGTTGTTAGTAAACATTAACAACAGTATACTAAACATTTCTTGAGTACTTTTGCTGTAATTTATCTTCTTTCTTATGGTCCATGAGCATACTGACGACAAATGCTTAGATCTAAAGATGCTATACTAACTGATACATGACACTCGTATTAGTGATTCATTTCATTCTTTCATCAGGTTGAGTTCTTCGCGTACTTTGATCTGAATTAACTCAATGCATTTTGATTTGTTAGTTAATTAAATGAAATAAAATTAATAAAAGTGGACATACTTCAAAAGAGTATAGTTTTCACATGACAGAAGAATAAATAAGTAAAAAGTTTTTTTATTTACATCCAATTTAGTAAATAGCTTTTGCCATTATTTAGATTGAAAATAAACAACTTCAGTATGATTGCTGTTAATTTTACCTTAAGCAAATTAATCAAACTGGTTATCCTGTTTATTAACCTTAATTAAAGAAAATCTCTTGATATTAGAAATTTATAAAAGAGTAATTGTGCCAAATATCGTTACAAATGACAAATAATGTTTCACATTTTTAAAAAATTAACCAACAATTTCACATCTTTAATCTGCTTACATGGTCAAGATGAAAGCATTTTCCGTATATATTTTTTAATTGTCAACTTTTGGAAACTACTGTGTGAAAAAAATATTAACATTATATAGGCAGACGGTTCATTTCAAAAGTGACACTGCATATTATTTTTGTGTTTTTGCTATAGCTTAGAAACTTTTGGTCGTAAAATGGCCAATTGAAGAGAAAGAGTTGAAGTAGCCTAATTTGATTTGCAATCTTATGTGTATCGCTCCACCATTCAAATTGAAAGAGTAAGCTGATTAATAATGTTTTATTGACATCTATCAGATGAAAACTAATTTATTTTGTTTATGTATGTGTATACTTACATATAAACACAACAATCCAATTTATATTTTAATATAAATGTTTTTTAATTGCACATAAATCAACTGTATTTTTAATTCCATACAAAAAAATAACCAACACAAGTTTTTGTACGATTAACAATCCACTTATTTAAGGTCCTTCACTTGATGGTTAATAGGTGATGCTTGAAGAAATCATTCATCGAAGTAATGGTGGAACTTTTTCAGTGTGCCGACTCTTAGACCTAAGAACATCGTTGCTGCCTAGTTTTTTTTAAAACTGTTGTTGAATATATTATTGTAATTATTCAGTTAATGGGCGCAAGCCCATTAAGTTCGAGCGAATAAGTTGATTCACAATCAAATGAAACTATGTGATGAAGTATTATTTCTACTTTCCTTAAGTTCTTTACCACAACCTATTTCAACATCTTCAGGTGGGCTATTAGCAAAGATTCTTGCATATAGCCCACCTGCAGATGTTGTAATACAACGAAACCTAGGTCGTCGTAAAGAACTTAAAGAAAGTAGAAATAATAACTACATCACATATTTTCATTTAATTGTGAATAATAAATTTCTACAAAATTAACGCCAAATATATTCAATACTTGAATAAGTTGAATTTATAGTAATTATTAATGATGTTACAAATTAACTTTACTTCATTTCTTTAACTTTGTAACTTTATTTTACTTTGTTATATGTTTAATGTTTTCATAACGTAAATAATTTTTTGTGAAAACTCTGGTTTACGTCTTCCTGAAATTTCAGTAATTTCTCTTTATTTTACATTACCAATAATTTAATTGGTTAACTTTTAGACTACATATTATTTTATTTATGAGTTTATATAGTCAATATTGATGGATTATATTTAAAACTATTTTAACACAGTATTATAATCTTCAATTGTTTATTACGTAACCTCAAACCCTAGTTAGTAGTGATGTTTGAAATTGAAGTGTCGGTGTTGCGTTCCACTATTTTTATAATAGTTAATTTTATAAACTCTTCCTTGTCTACAGACAAAACTACATAACATCTACATTACTACAACTAAATCTACAAAACAACTTGTCTACAGACATTTCGACAAAAGTTTTTTTGTAGATTTAGCATTAGCAGTAGATAACAATAATAAAAAAGCAATAGTTTATTGTCAAAGTTTCGTTAAGATAATATTGTCACATTCAGTTGCCTAAACTAACATGTTGCATTCAAATTACTAGACTGATTATACTTGAAATGTTTTGAAGACAGAATAGACAAATACATTAAAACCAAAGTTATAAATGGCCTTTCTTCTATTTTCAGGTACAGAAACTTAAAAATATATATGCACAAGCACGTAAGTTATGGTAAAAAAAATCAAACGAAGTTTTTATTTCAAATTATATTTAAAATCAACATGTTTTATAAACCAATCTGACTTTTTTATTACGTGATCTGCTCTAATAGAAGAATTGTATCTTTAATGTCAATAGCTTACTGAATTTTGTACAGAAATAAAGAATTTTATGCTGTATTTGTATTAATCAAAAAAGGAAAATAATAATGATAACAAATGTCTTGAGCATTTAGCCTCAAGTAATATACGTATAAGCTTTACACTAATAACGTGCATTTGTCTTAATAAATTAAAATTTTTTTATTCTTAAACATGTTTTCGTTCAAAATTGTACACAATTTTTGTTGCAATGGTCTTTCTAACAAACTAATTAGAGGAAATGGTTTTGAATTTTCAAACTGCTCATCAATTTTTTTTTAAGAACTTTACAAAAATGTATAGATATTATCCCTTCCATCAAGTTGTTCCCATATTTATATGCTGCTCAGTTGCAATCGTTTACGCTGATAATTGTTAGAAAATTATTTGAAAATATAAGATAAAAGATAAGAAAATTATAATGTTTTCCATATTGCAATATTTTTTTTACATTTTCCCATTACATTGTATTTAGGCTGAGGATGTTCGAGATTAAGTATTTTATTTATATTATAAGTGTACACTAGTTACTTTCTGATATAATGTTAACATTGCGTATTGACCACTGCTTACTAATTAATCTTTCATCTAATGTTATCATGATTAGTAGGCAGTTCAGCTAAAGTTTTATTTCATATGTTCGAAATTTAATAGGACTCGACGGAAGCTCTAAATTTATATTATTGTTTTCGTCAACATTGTTTTGTTTTCAAATAATTTCATTAACGGTCATATATAAAAGTATTTTATATAAGAATATGTTACAAAATAAAAACGTGAATTTGTATTTTAATAAATTCAAATAAGTGTGGCGGAATCACGGGTATATAAAATGTGTTATTACGTTTACAACAAATATATTACTCTACGCTAATAAATAATATGAATATCTTCAGAGACTAACTTAATATTTGTTAACAAATAAATTAAAAGGAAGAATAGAACATGCTAATTTTTACATTCAATAATGCCATTACTACTAATATTTGAAACTCAATATGGTAAAAATATTTATAAGCTCAAAGCAGTAAATGTTTTCAAATTGAAAACATTTATATATTAATAATAAAGTTTCATAGTTATCTCATGAAAACTAATGTACAAATTTTTTATTAATTAAGATATAGTAATTGAATTTGTAATAATATATTTTTATCTAAAATACGATCCAATTATTTATTTATACCTACCACATTTACTAGGTCTTTATCTATCTAGCTATATATATATAGCATTTTATTTTGAGGATTTTAATATAACGCTATTCCCTGAAGATATGAACAGAGTTCCGTTCCATCAAAATACTGGCCTATATTGCCAATCTCGTTTTGGTGAGAGATTGTGTTGGTGGCCATAAAGGCTACCTAATGAAAATTCACAAATTTTTCCATAATAGATCATGTTCAATTGTGCTCATATCATTGTCTGTTTGTTTACATCTATACATTAAGGTCGTACTGTAATGAATTAATATTTACTCAGGACCAATTTTATTAAATTTTTGATATTCTTTTGACTTAAACATCCAAGTTTTGATTCTTAATTCAGTTGATAGTTGCCTCTTTTTTCATGAAACTTTATTGCCATGCATTGTTGCTAAAATAAATGTTTACAAGATGTGATTGTTTGGAGAAAGGAGACTGAAAATAATTTCTTAATACGTAAAAGTACAATCTCAGGTTTATTTCAGTAGTGTAAAGCTATACAATTTATAGATACAAACCATCAAACTAAAAATTCTAACAACTCATGATACAATTGCTAGAAATTATAAATGCTTACAAACTTGATGACGATGAAACTCTTCCTGCAGAAGTTATGACTAAACCCAAATGGAAAGGTCTTTCACATAACAATCTATTAAAATACTGCAAATATATCCAAGATAATATGTTTAATTCAAATTGAACACTTTTATCCAAGAAAATATTAAATTCTGATTATAGCATATATAGCATTGTTAAATTATGGAGTGTATATAAAAGATAGGAATTAAAGGTAATAAAGGTAATAAAGAAGCCAGTTTGGCTTATTGAACATGTTCGATATATTTGAAATAAGATATTTAATTCAGCTTGAATGTAATCAATTTCACTGCTACCCTACATATTTGCACCTCAAAAGTAAAAAGGACCCTTGTATTGTTTTTGTTATTAATGTTCCATCTTTAAAAGTTGTAAAATAAAATCATTCCAGTAATTTGACACAATTATTTTAATGATATACATGGGTTTGGGATAATTATAAAAATACAACAATTTCACATATTATAACAAAAATAGAGTGAAAGTCAAAAGTTACTTATTTGCATTCACTATTACGTGTTTAAACATGTGTAATATTAACTTCAAAAAGCTCCAACAATCAACTATTGTCTTTCTCGTCATCTTTTAGTGTTAAGCCTAAAAATGATTAAAATTAAGTTATTGTCCATGTCATTATGTAAATGAAAAAAAAAACACATAATTACAAATTTCGTATATGTTATGATAAAATTTAACACATAACAAAATGAAATTAATTTACTGTAATTAAAAATTAATTTACAATATTGTTAATAATTACACAACTAATTCCACTTATTTACTTGAACGCAAGCCTATTAATTGAACAATTACAATAATATATGTAATAACAAGATTGAAAAAACCAGGCAGCAATGATATTCGTAGATCGAAGAGCCGACACACTGTGAAAGTTCCATTGTTACTTCGATGTACAATTTCTTCAAGCTTTTCCAACTCATTATCGATTGAAGGACCTTAAATAATAGGCACATGTTCATGCATCATACCAAAAAATGCAGTAAGATATTGATTTGTACAGAGTTGAAAATTATAGCAATTAAAAAACATCCACATTAATATATAAATAAACGAGATGTGTGTATATATGTAAATATGTGTGTAAGTAACACATAAGCATGATAAATTTGGCTAACTTCAATAAAACCTTTATTGTTATCTGGCTTACACTTGGTCGGGCAGCAATATTTATAAGACTGGAAATGAAGTCAGACCATTTTCCGATCTGATAAATTTTGGCATTTATCATACAAAGCTGGGCTACACTTGAATAATGTGTAGAGTTGATAAATCACTTCCAAAAGTTGACATTCGAAAAATCTTGATGACTGTTTATGCTAGCAGATTAAAGACGTAATTGTTGATTGATTTTTAAAAAAAATTTCAAAAAATATTTGTTACTTGTAATGGATTTCACTTTTATAAATCCTTCGACGCTTAAAGAAAAAATGATCAGTGATTATACTAATGCAATGACTAATTTACTCGATATTATATAAAAGTGTCAATTTGCATAACTTATTTGTTTCTCGTCAAAATTATATTTTTAGAAAGATTTATCTAATTTTATTAATATTAATCTATTTAATTAGATAACAAATCAAAATTTGTTAAACGTAGCAAGGATTTTGCTCATACTATTAAGAGATTCTGGCTAAAGGTCTTCGTGACAAGATATACCATATTTAATTAATGTTATTTATTTAATGTTGAGTGTGCTCATTTAAGTTGGGCAAAGAACTCAACTTGGAGAGGAAGGAACTCTCTGCTTGATTTTGATACTGGTGTCATGTTTTAAGTAGACAAATGTATGCCTCGCAATCCATCTAACACACCCTGGCAATGACAAAATATACAGGGGTGCATAAAAAAATTTCTTAAACATGCAATAGCCAATACTCTAGCAAAGAACATAAAAAATTATTTTCCAACAAATAGCAAGTGGCTGCAATTACTTAAACAATTTTACCAGACAAATAAACAGATATATCTCTTAACATAGAGCAATCTCCACCAGGACAGCGGAAATAAAAAATGTTCTTAAATAAATAACATTGTATTTATCAATGTTATTGACGAGCGGTTAGAAGAATGTCGCAACTATTTTCTTATGTGACTTATTACATTGTAGTTTTATTTTATACATATCAAGCTACATTTTTTGAAACAGACATTTTATTTAATTTTATTACTATATTTGACATATGTTAGAATTATTTTATTATTTTGATTATAAATTGAAATTTATGTCTTATACATAATATTCCTTTAACCGAACAAAATACATTTTTGGAATTATTTATAAAAACAGATCGATTCATTTTGCTTTTATTAGCGGGCAAAGATATTTTAAATAAATTAGCTTTAGTTTACTAAAATGTTTATGGGTTAATTATAAATTAGTTCCATCTTCCTTTATGTAATATCATGTGGAACAGCAGTTGTCTGTCAGTTAAAATTAAGAAGAGAGAAAATAATAATATCAAAAACACATTTAAAGGGCTATTTCTATACATTTAAAAGACCACTGACACACAGAGTTTAGATGACTCGTGTATCAAATAATCGAACAAATATTCCTCTAGGGTTGTTTTATCGAACCTGCTCACATATATGAAATTGAAAAAGATGATAAAAGCTTCAACCATTTAGATTCATTGTTTGCGCGTACATCTCGTCTAAGTTGTCATTTTATTTACAATAAATTTATGATGTGACTTACACGTTAGCAGCTGACGAATTGATATACAAATGTATGAATCTGTCTGTACTGTTATAAAACTGGAATAAAGGCATCTTTTAAACAAGATTTTTACGAATTATGTTCTTTCAAGAAAAAAGCATTTCTTAAAATTAATATTTCTGTCTGTCAATTTATTTGAATATAAAAAAAATACTACTGAAACTATTTGAATGGAACTTTTGTCAGAAAAATTATTCCCTGAAATTTAAAATACCCTTATTCCTTTAAAATATTTTGTAAGAAAGGTTTTGTCTGTCTGTCTACTTATTTAACAAAAACCACTAAACTAATTTGAATTAAACTTTTTGCTGATACCATGATTAAAATAAAAATGAATATTTTAATATTGTTTCCTAAGGCACTTGAAACTTTATACACGAGGGCTTAGAACTGATAAATATAAATTGTCGAGACTGTTAAGGACAACCAGCCTAAATTTCAAGCTAAAGTTATAAGACACTTTTATCCCAGGGAAGAGTATTTTTGAAATGTAGACATCATTAAAACTAAGATGTAAGTTATTTTTGTTATGAAGGTAAATTTGAGGATGAAAGCATTATTACTGGGGAAAACATCATCCACAAACATAATAAATGTATTTAAACGAAGCCGCAGGGCAAAGCTAGAATGCCGTCCATATAAAGGTAAACATTTTTCTCTCCTTTTTTTCCAGTGACAGTTGGACATACACGAAATATCAAGTTTTTTTCATAGAGCAGCCTAAATGTGTCGCTCGGAAATAAATTTTGTCTTGTGTTCTTAGTCACAATCACAAGTCACAGGCTTTGTATGATTGACTGATATTGAAAATTGAAACAGAAATTCTCTACAAAACATAAGCTAAAATAATTTGGTTGTTTGAAAGGAGAATGAATATCAGAAGAAGAACACACGTTTCTCATTTGTATGTTAGATAAAACAACTGAATATTAAGAAATTAGTTTGCTATGATTAATTGGTCATCTCAAACCTAGATAACACTATTTACATATAAACAATATGATACATTAGCACAATACAAAATTAATGTCTTGAAAGTTCATGAATATGTACTTACACATTTGTGGCGAAAGTCTCAGTTTTGTGATGTTTACTCTCAGTTTGCGAAATTCCAGAACCAACATTTCATTGAAGGTGCAAACAACCATCAAGACAGCAACACAAATTGTCAGCCACACCATTAAGGCAATCATTTTTTGTGACCATAGTTGCTAAAATATTATTTGATTAGTAGCAATATTTTGCACACATTCTAACTTTTTATTTGCCTTTAAATGGTAATGCTTAATTAAATATACAGTTGCATAGAAAGTAGGAAGTTAAAATTAATTCATGTTATAGACACATTCAAAATTACAACAATATTTCTAAGATCACTATTACTTACATCAAGCATATACAAGTCCAACACCAGTTGAATACCGTTAATGGACAAAAGAAAAGCTGACACAGTAAGATAAAATACCTGAAATAGAAATCATTTAGATTAGATTATTACGGAAATACATTCTTAAATTATCCTATTTATTTCAACATAATCCATTGTACCTGCAATTTAAACATTTTATTGAGTATACTGCATATTTCATTTACTATAATCAATATGTTTGGCAAAATCGATATGCACATAGGATTGCTTGAAACATCAAAATGGCTATTCCCATATAATTCATTCCAGTCTGCCACTCTGGGTAATACTAAATGGTTCGTATTATTACAAAATATTTCTTGATTTATTCGTCCCAAGTAATCGTTCACTGCTTTTAACATTTGAGTAATGGTATATGTCAGAAGACACATTAGAAGCAATTCCAAGGTGTTAGTGAATACACCGAAATAAATTATTATGGAGAAAAGACTCAGATTTTTTAGATGGAAATGGATGAAAGGCATTAAGTGACTTGTAAATATAATAAACATGCTCAATAGAGTCATGATTTTTAATTTTTTAAAGCATTTCATTCTAAACAAAATACTGTAATAAATGGAAATATCATTGAATCGTCGCAAACAATCAGCAAATAAATTTTTTTGCCAAAATAAATCAATTGATAAAACAAATAAGAAATTGACAAGGTTGCATATTGCAAGGAGGCACTCTATTATATTTTTTTCACCATACAAAACAATCCAATGAGACCATGCACCCAAAATAACGAGAAAAATTAATGTCAAGCTGTAAATTTTCTTGAAAATGGTTTTTATTAATGTTGCTTGTTCTTCTAATTGATGTGAAATTCGGTTGACACCTAGAACTGACTGTAATACAACTAGAAATTGGATTGATTTCTCTAAACTATGAAACGACATTTTTAACTTAATTGACTGTTTCTTCTTCTTAATACCGACAGAAAATGAAGACCCTCTTCAACAGAATGTAACCTATTTAAGTAAATGAAATGAGTTGGCCTCCCCTGAAACAAACAAGACCATTTGTCGTCTTCTATTAAAGTAGTTATAGATTATTGATTTTATCCATCTTGTCCAAAAGTAGTTTTAGTTTTAGTTTTTAGTATTCTAGGTCATAAGTAAAAGCTATGACCTTGTAATTTGTGAGTATTGTGAAGCTCTAATTTTTCCTTTTTGCTTTTATCATAATTAAATTTAAATATCATATTTTAAAGTCAAGTCATTGTTGTTAGTAACAATTGATTTTATATAAAGATTCAAATAACGGTCTATTTATTCAATAAATCTGTTGGCATATTTATATTAGTATTATCGAAGACGATAATGAAATAATTACACCAATAATTACATAAGTAATTACATTAATTATTCAGCGTGAGCATGACATGAATCGACTTGATTCCTAATCTAACTGCATGCGCATTGAAAGATTGGTAACATAATTATATTCCATGTTGAGACATTGGGATATATATTTGCTAAATGAAGAAAAATAAATAATAACTGATGAATTATTGAGATGTTGGTCAATGAATGCACTAAAATATAATATCAATTGTGTCATTTCTCCAAGAAAAATTTATCACAAAGAAAAAGTGTTTCCTGGAAACACTAAAGTATCAGGATGTACATGTTCAAATGCAAGTTTCTTTTACCAATACTTCTTCACTATACATTGATTCACATGTAATGCAGAATTTCCATTTTTCTTAAACTTAATACCATTTCACACACTTTTGCAACTTCCCCATGCTTTGCCCACAATTATTATCATAATAAAATCCACATATCGAACATGTTGAGGCAAACTGTACGCTGGTATTTGGAACTTATAAAAAATTGTAACAAATCTGGACGAGTATATTGATAGAATACATGAGATCTGCTCTCAATATTTTGTGTATAAATAAAATATTATCATCGTGTAAGGAACAGTTAGTGTTATAAAAATATACACAACTGAAAGTTGTAATTTAAAACACAAAGACTAATGATTTTTGCCCATGTTTGAAATCTTCTCTCAAAAAGTATGTGGATGTTATAATGAATTACAGTCTACAAATTTCCATTAAATTAATTTAATGTTACATCAAATACACATTATATTCAAACCTATCATGATGTTTTTGTAGATAATTATTAACAATAATTTAGGTCAATTAATTACGAAGCAGAATGAAAACCATTATTAATTTCCCGGACTGACCATTATTGATAATATTCTGAATTTTATCCTATAAATATAGATAGTTACTTTCAGCGGAAAAACTAGTTATTGAATATTAATTTTAATTGTACTAAACTATGCCAGATACGTAATCATAATGGATTATTTCATTATTTCAGGTTTTGCTAAGTTTCTTAATACATTTTTTTACGATCTTAATTTCTGTTTACGGTGTGGTGAACTTCATTAATAATATATGCGAATAATTCTTTCGGACATATTATTTAATTTTAGTTTCATTTCCTCTTTTACCCCACATTTATGTAACATCATGTTATGTTTACTGCTTACTCTGTTTCTTAATTTTTTTTATTAAATTATTTCAATAGCTCTAATGCCAAAAAGAAATTATCGGAACAAATGTAGTTAAGAGTTATTCAGAAGTAACTTAAATTGCACATGCCAGTTTTATGAAAGAATTTAAACAGATATAAAAGTCCAAACATAATGTAAAATTTAGATAATCAAACACACTAAACGTAATTAAAACAGTCCTATTTTGTAATGTATGTGAAGCAATACACTAAACGCTAACCTCCACCCCACTCACCCACCAAGGTACATGTTGTCCATAAACAAGTTGAATAATTATCAAATAACCTTGCCACCTAATGGGTATTAGCACCTGGCAACTGACTTCTAGACGCAGATATAAATTGATTACTATTACAAAGGGTAAATAAATCCCTTTTAGTTATGTTGCATGTAAGGTCATTTCAATTCATTTTCCACAAATGTTGAGGAAATTGATTAATTATCTTTATGACAAATAGTTTACATTATTATAAAAATCAGATTTGGCTCTAATATATTACGAGATTGACTTTTTTTAACATGGTTATTATGGCTTCCAGAAATATTTTTATTAATGCTACTCATTTAATAATTATAATGAACACGTGAAAATTTATTACCACTCCATATAATTCTTCTTGAGGGAAGTCATGCGATTTTGAAGCCAATAACGAGCATTAGCACAAACATAAGATGAATAGTTCACAGCATATATATGGAATAACAATCTACATGGTTATGAAAAAATGTATTCATCCTTGGAACACTCAAGATCAATTTATTTTTACTAAAGCAACATTTAAAAGGACTGGAAAGAAAGTGAGCCCAGATTTTACGAAACTATTGAGGTTACAACTTTGTGTTACCTTATTTGTAAGTATATGTTGATTTATAGCACTTCGTATTTCAAAATGGAAATTATTTCATAACTTAATAATATGTTCCTTATATTAATATTTATAGAAATGTTTATATTTGAATCATATTGACCATTTAGTTTATTGCTGTGAGATCTAAACAGTAAAAATATATTATTAAAATGAATTGTTACTCGCTAAGCTTTTGTAATAGATATTGTATTATATATGGGAATATTCTGTATTTATTGATGATCATGCTTCTCTGAAATAACCAACAATTAATTCAACTTACATGTATTGAATTCCTGCATATACAAGTACGCTAATAATAATGGTAGTTAAAGAAATTAGTAATATACATACAACATATATTATTTTGTCTTGTTTGCTTTTCGCATACAAAACAATTATTAAAACCAAATGCCGAGAATGATTTTGGTACTGTGCCTATATTGTAATTACATAGTTAAGGAATGTGAAATATGGGATTATGAAAGATAAGGAAGAACATATACGGGAAGAACATCATACACTTTCTAACTCGAACCATTATGATTGAAAAATTATGGCAATCATATATTTTATCTTGTGAGTTGACTGTATTTTAATCAATCAAGCGATCATAATGTAATGTGCTGCTAAATGTTATAACAGTTCTATTGGAAATTTTGTGGGCCCCATCATTTATTAAATAATTTGGAGACGGGCTTCCTGTTTCTGTAGTTGTTTTTAGATTTGTAACTTGTTTTATACAAAGACAAGTTGCACATTTTGTATATGAGCCACCTCCTTGTTAATTTAATATAGGTTTATCTAAAGAAAACTAGAATATTTCCTATAAAATAGAATATTTTTAAAATGAAAACTTGGAACACATTCTTTACTATACAACCTGATATTACAAAAATTTTGTTATAGAACATTTTACAGTTGCATTAAAAACTAATTTTACAATTATATTCAGTAATTTACAGGATTTGATTTTAACACGCAGATTTGCCGCAGATAGGCCTTTATAATTGTTTTTACCCCAAAACATATTATTATATATTTTTATATATATATATATATATGTATTATGTATGTTTCTGGGAGAATGCGATTTGTAAAAAAATATTAGTTCCTCCAATTTTTAGAGAGTACTGTGATAATATATAATGAAATAGAAATGTTTCTGCCTTTTTTTAATTTTATTTTCATAAAATTAGACCATTTCTTTGCAATCTTATACCAAATTTAATAAAGTAAGGTGTAAAATCAAAACAAAATTAGTTTCCCTATAACTACTTTTTTTACGTTTTAAAATATTTATTTATGTAATATTTCTTTTTTAAATTTCATTTAGATTTATTTTTTAAATGAAAAATTCATTTTGTATCTGTCATAGTTTATGAAATATTATTATAAAATCGAACGAGAAATTGGGCTTTCCAAAATTTAATCATATTATGAAGCAACTGCTTGCAAAATTTAATGGCATTGGTCTAAAACTGCAGAAATTTTAAGTCTGTGATGGACACAAATGAAGTTATGAGGTTACCTCACTGTTAAACCCTATAGACTATCATAAAGGTCATATACAGATTTCATAATAAAGTCTCTGTCCAAGTCTAATAATCCAGCTGTACTTGGCTTGGTGTAAACAGATTAGCTGAAATATAGGAATATACAGTTATATGTGTATATTTTCCTGCATAAGTTGAGTATATTTGAAACGTGTTGCTGTAAAATATTTTAAATTGTTCATCATCGGAATGACCAACTTGGCAGTAATTTCTTCAGAAACGGTTGAGAATTGTCATACAGTTAATTAACATTTTCGATTCAGTTTTATTCACATAATCACCTGTATGGTGGAGATTCACAGTTGTAAGGAAGAACATGTTTGTTATCTATAGGGTGATCCTAAGTATATTTGAAGGGAGTTTCTCTAAAAATATGAGAGTTTTTTATATTTGAAATCGCAACTGTAACAGTGAATGTTCTAGCAGAATTCACTATTAAACACTGAACCCAAAGTTCGAAAGCAAAAGCTATATACAAATGATGTAAATTTAGGACAAACATCACTCTTCAAAGTTTTACCACTTTGTATAATGTTGTTTAATGTCATTATCAAAATTGGGAAACCCTTCAATCTCCTTATCAATTATTGGAAGTCCTGTTTGTTGAAAAATTTTACTCTTCCCCAATCTGTCTGCAACAGGTAGTTTTCTTTATGGTACTTTCTCCTTTTCTTCACTAAACATGAATCTATTCCTAAACCAGGTTTGTTTACTTTGCCTAGGACTAGACAAAGTATACAAAAAACTGCCAAAGTGCAGTCGAATTTACGCATTTAATGTTTAATGTATATTCCACAGAAACTATCAAGAAATCATCACATCATCAATATCTGTGATTTCTTTTCGATATTTTTGGAGTAATGTGTACAGTTACTATATTATATATCCCTTAATAGAATGAAAGAGAATACTTTCGCAACAATAATTTGTCGTAACGTGTATGTTTGTTCTGGTACTAAAATTGGATTTGGTGACTACTCCTAAATTTGCAGGTTTTTGTAAAATATCATTAAAATGTTGGTGAATTAAAAATTAGTATTAAAAAAATATTATGTCGCTTCAAAAATAATCCAGTTATAGATTTTGAAATTAAATGGTTTGAACAGAATAGAAATATCTCCCTGACTGATTCAGTCTCATAGAATACAAGAAATAACTTCACATGTTTCACTATAAATAATGTCACAATTCCCTATTACCGTCCTTGTCTAAACTTAATTGCCCTTATACGACTCAGTCAATTCACAAGATTTGTCAACAATTTTTCCGCTTCTCGTCACTTTGTACATTGAAATTATGCTATATGATACAAAAAAAGTTATTGAAATACCCTATTGCATGCAATTTCAAATAATTACAAAAATCTGTTCACATATTTTGGTCTCTGGCAGGTAGATACTTGATACAATAGAGACAATTACGATGTGGTGAAAAGGAACAACAGCTTAGAGCAGTATCTGTACTGGAGCAATATTCGGGAGCTTGTTTGCTTCAAATGTGTTTGCTTAATTTCATTCTTGTATTCAGTTTTATTAGATGAACTGTGGAAAGGAGAGAGATCGAAATCAGTTTTAGAAGTGAAATCATATATGATCTAGATGTCTTGGTTGTGATCCATTCACATATTTCAGTCTCTGGCAGGTTGATTGTTGATACAATAGAGACAATTACAATGTGGTGAAAAGATATTGGAGCAATACTCTGTATTGGAGCAATATTCGGGAGTTTGTTTGCTTCAGATGCTTGTGCTTTACTTTATTCTTGTATGCAATTTTGTTAGATGAACTGAGGGAAGGAGAGAGATCGAAATCAATTTCATGTTTAATTTATCAAAGACGAATCAAAACGGAGGGATAAATATCACCAACATAGATTTTGTTCTCTGAATTTCAATATTATAATATATAAGAGGTTTTACATAACTTGAATTACGCTGGCTCTGTATACATAATTGAACTAAGAGTGTCAGTTGATGAAACAAATGTTTTTTGCCCTTGTACAAGTGCGCACTGTAAAAACAGCAAACATACTACAACTTTCATTGTTTGTGTTAAACATATTTAAACTACTATCGCTTTTAACAGAAATGTGTTCTTATTCTATATCTTAAAGCAAATATTTTCAATTGATAACTAATTTTTTTAGTATCAGTACTAAATGGTGCTATGCATATTTTTAATCATACTATCGGTTTCTTAATCAAGGTCTATTTAAAAACTTGTTTTTACGTATACGCTTTCGTCTTATGCTTTATTTTTTAATTTGTTTTGTTGCTTGGTTTTTGTTTTCTTTAGTTATTAACCTCATTTCCATTCGATATTTGACTTTTTGATTTACATTTTCATTTTGAATTATCAGTTGGATTTTTAACCAGATTTTAAATCGCTGGGTTTATTATGTATTTATTTTTATAGTATCTTTAAGAAGTTTCAACTTAATAATGGCCATTTATCATTTTCACAAATTTTAAACCCCCATTTCGTCTCCAGAGGGGTTGATTTCAACTTTTAAAAACTGTAAACATGTGTTTCATTACTCATTTATAGATTACTGTTAGGAAATTTCCATTTCCATTACAAATTTTAAGCCTTTATTTCCCTCGTACAGTGTGTTGGTTTCCAAAAAACATAAACCTGTTTTCGATTATTTATTTATATATTACTTTCATGAGGCTTTCATTTAATAGAACCATTTTACAACTGTAGTCCATTACAAAATTGAGCCTGTATATAGTACCTTTAAGTGTAGATAATTTTAATTACTTAATTTTACAATACGTACATAACCTCCGAATCACATACAGTATAAGAAGGTAATATAAAAAAATTATTAACTAGAGGTCTATCCATGGCGCAATTTCTGCTTGTTTAGTCAAATTTATTTTTTGTGCGTATATGAGCTCTGAAACTTAAAAAATGACCAGTTCATTCATTAATTGTCAATTAGTAAACCAGTAGTTAATAACTACGAATATATGAGATAAAAGTATTAAATCATATTTTCTACTGAATGCACTGAGATATTCAATAGAAAATACTGTTTGCTAAAGCTTGGTTATTGAAGAAGAGGGTGGCTCTGAGCATTATTGATAGAAATTATGTTTTTTATTTCCTGTAAAATTACCCGATGACTGATGTTTATTGTACATATTGTGACATAATTGATGTATTTTATATCATAATTTCATCTATGTTAATAGAATAAAAATTTAATTTTTTTAAGCATTTGCAGTACATATCAGCCATTATATCTATCAGTCAAATTCAACCATTTTGTCTTTCCCACCTTCAAATAGATAAAAACACCAAGTTTTGCATGTAACTATGTTTTTAGTGAGTATTGCTCACACAATCAAACAGAGTGTTACATGTCGTAGATGGCACACACTATGTTTATAGGAAGTAGATGCTAGAAGTACTTTGGCACTTGCAACATGTACTGGATGAAAATGTCCAAAAAAATTGAGTGAAAATTAAGCATATTTATAAGTAGGTTCAATTATATAACAAAAAACAAGACTCAATATCACTACTGGATTAGTTTTAACAGCTAAACAATGTTATACATTATCACCGCCACTCCATAAAATTACATTCCAAAATATGACTACAATCACTCTGTGAGACAAATCTCTGAGAAGTGGCTTAAGTGAGTTATTTTTAGAATTGCTTTCCATTTATTGTGTTTACTTTTCTAACACGCAGGCTATTTACATCAACTTCAATATAAGTGATTGCACCCGATACTATTTAAATATTTGATAAAATTACTATTGTGTGATTTCGAGGGCCGAAGTGTGGATGCAGATATCGCACATATGGTGCCATTGTCAATATTAAACGAAATGTCACGAAGTACAGATAAACAGAACGTCTAAATCAACAGGTACAGATGAACAGAACGTCTTAAAAAAAGGTAAGTGTCATGAATTACAACAATTGTCTAAGAAAAATTAGGTGAATTAGTATTGTTAGCATCTGTAAAGCAAATCACTTCTATAAAATTGTACTCTACATTGAACGTGGAACTACATTGAGTGTGGAAGTATATACATTAAGAATTTTCTTTAAGTTTTTCAGTGTTAGTAAAATTATAAATTGAAAAGTGATAATTGAAAGCATTTAAAAATTGCTTACTCTTTTAATGTCTTTTTCAGTTTGTAAGACCAGAATATATGTTTTATTGAGGGACATTACCTTAAAATATTGAGGGCAAATAGTTTAAAACTAATCTCATTCACACTATCAATATATTCGTATAGTTTTGTTATAATTTTTTATAAGCTCCATGCCAGCATACAGTTTGGCTCGTCATGTCGAATATGTAAATGTTATTAACGATAATAATTTCCTGCAAAGTGTGCAGAAGTAGCAAAATTATGCGAAATGGTATTAAGTTTAATAAAAATGGACTTTTTATATTAAATATGAATTGATATAAATACATGTAGAAGTACTGGCAAAAGAAAATTGCATTTGAATATACAGCCAGTGTCTTCATGAAACATTGTATCGTTTCAATAAATTTTTTTTCATTTAATATTACATATAATTTATTTATTTATACTTTAACGTACCTATATATACATACATTTGGTGGATTTATTGCTACAAGCGCAATCTCTTCCAGTCAACCACATTGATTAAATATAAACGTTTTGTGGTGTGGATGACTGTTAAAGACATTAAAAAATAAAAAGAAACTTACAACATGATAAATAACAACAAACGTCATAGCACATAAATAAGGAAAACTAAGCTACATATGAATAATACATAACAAAAAAATTGGTTAATTATAAATCTCGACATGGTTGGGAACAAGGAAAATGGGGAACAAAATGGAATTAGGAACGGTGGGACACAGGGATTATGAGACAATCTTTCAACACATTTAAGGAGGGTAAGTTCCTGGTATCTGGATCTAGTCGATTCCAAAGTCTTATAGCTTGGACAGTGAAGGACTTTTCATAAAAGGTGGTTGCATGTTTCGGAAAAAGAAGACTGAGCTGATTTTCAGAGCATAGCCCTATAACATGTGTGTGGACAAGTAACAAAATCTGCTTCTTAGATACGTTGGATAAGAAGCATTATTCAAAATATTATAGAGAAATGTAAGAATGTGAAGATTGCGCCGATTATGGACTTCCCTTCTTTTAAGTTGTGCTCTGAATTATTGAATCATCATGTATCTCTGAATGATCACGTATCTCTGAATTGAGATTTTTTTCAACCAAAAACAAGACACACATTTTGTAGGCGTTATAATTTTCTAAGGCAATACACAGCAAGATCTGGATAGTATACATCTCCGTAGGCAAGCAGTGGCAGTAAGAGTGTTTGATAGAGGTGAGCTTTGGTTTGAACATCACGAAAATTTTGAAACCAATATCATTTACTTAAGGCTGCCAGTTTAGATTTTGATGGATCAGTAGACCCACGTCTTTAACAGTTGATGTAAATGGAATTAATGTGTCATTTAACGTTAGATACGGCAGATCTGATAGCTTAATTTTAGAAAACAGTTTGGCTACCAATTATGATAGCTTGAAACTTAATTGGATTTACTAACAGACTCATTTTATGAACCCACTGACCGATTGAAGCGAGGTCTTCATTAAGGATATTCATAACCGTTGCTATGGAGTTTACATCACATTTGTAAAACATCAGCGTTAAAATGATAATAACTCTGTACATTCCCA
The DNA here is from genome assembly GCA_039881145.1 of Druceiella hillmani. NCBI lineage: Eukaryota > Metazoa > Arthropoda > Insecta > Lepidoptera > Hepialidae > Druceiella > Druceiella hillmani. The sequence continues at coordinate 23,413,331 of JAYKKI010000036.1, forward strand.
ACAATCCCATCAATGAATAATGAAAAGAGAAGAGGAGAAAAACACCTTGAGGCACACCAGCTGATAAATCTGTCCATTCAAAGAATGCATCTGAAGACTTCACAGATTGCTGATGTCTATATAGATATTAGCTAAACCATTCTAATGAGTGTTGAGATATATTAAGATAAGTTAGCAAAATATTAAAGTCAACAGAATTGAATGCACTGCCAAAGTCAAGGAGTACAAGTATTGTGAGTTGAGTGTTATTCATGGTTTAATGTATTTCATCTGTAATTTTCACCAAGTCTTTTGAAGTACTATGGCCAGTTTTGAAACCAGATTGAAGTGGATTTAGATATTTTCAAATGTTAAGATATCATACAAGTTGGGCATGAACCATATGTTCTAAGACTTTCGATAGAAGTGGTAGTATGGAAATGGGTCAAAAGCTTTGAGCATGTATAGGCGACAATGTTTTTAGTAAGGGTATTATATACGCTTTCTTCCATTCAGAAGGGAAAGTGACAGTTTTCACAAATGTGTTAAATATGTCAGTAATAACAGGGGTTACAGTATCTAATATAAGCTTAAGGGCTTGAATACTTAGGTCATGGCATCCCATAGAATTGGTTTTTATCGCCAGAAGATTGATTTTAACTTCCGAATCACAGGTATTATTAAATGTTAATGCGTGGTTAAAAAGAAACATTTTTGATTACTGGTTAACCAAACCTCACTAATTTATAAATTAATTTGTAATTTTCCTTGTTTTCTTTTTTAATTTTTTCCTTCATTCCTGGATAATATAAAATAAAATTAACCACAAGTCGAGTGTGGCTACATAAGAAGATGGTGCTGTGTTATAAGCATAATAGAATTAAAATTGAATTTAATTAAAAAAATAACTAAATTTCCACTAAAAGCCAACTACATCTAGTTAGCGCTGTGTCACGTTATGGAGATAAGGAAATTATTTTAATGAAATTTTCTTATCAAATTAACCGTTTAAGTGCTGACAAGCGCCATCGTGCTAATGCCGTACTAACTAAATTTGCCATGAGCGCGATGGTGCTCGCAAAATCAGTTGCTGTTTAGCACATGGTAGGGGAGGTCGATCGCACGCATCGCTAAATTTTTATCTTTCTACGTGTTACATAAAGTTTAAATTATAATATTATTAGTAATTACAATATAAAAAGAAACCAGGAAAAGAAAATTTTTAACCCATAATGTCGGAATACGAAAATAATTCAAGTGAAAATGATCGTTTTTCAAGTTGTGAAGAAAGTGATATTGGGAGTGACATAGTGGTGCGCTCACAATTTGGCGTAATGCAAATTTTGAGTGATAGTGATAATAGTGACGATAATAATTATTTTGCTGATACAGAAGATGTACCAGACTGCGAAAATACGATGTGAACTTGATTTCAGTTTTTGTTATAATTTTTGTTCACAATATGTATTTCCATAATTTTCTTTTGTATTTTATTATCCTTATACAAGTTTTTATTAAGAAAACACCGAAAAAATTATTAAAATTGGATAATTTTTGGAAGAGTTACAATTTCATCAATCGACACAAGGGTAAATGACATCAAAAACAAAAGATTTCTTTGGCATTTTTAATTACATATGAGTAAAAAACCACAGCACTAAAACGGTTAAAGTACCAATTCAAAGGTGAATTTTTAGACAAATGGAACTCAATTGCCGTTGCATTTGTCTCTCATGGACTATTTCTCATTGTTCTATTTTCATTTATCCCAAATAATATAGAAAATAAAAAACTTTAGAAAATTTATCTTTTCCATTGGTGTCTGCCATTGGCATTATTTTTTTCATTTACAGATTATACTATTTTTAAGCTATTTATTGTGTTCATACGCAATAGATATCTTGAATACAGCTCTTAAATTGATGGACCAGTAGACCAAGTAGAAGCATTTTAATTAATATAGTTCATTATTATAGCTATTATCATCATAAGACACTAATCTACGAGGAAAAGTCTTCCTAAATTGTATATGGGTAATTCACTCATCTATAAGCAAATTATGCCCTCGAGTGATCGATGTAATACTCTTATATAAATACTTAAAAATTCCTCCCTTCATATTCCCCAAACTTTTAAAAACTCTGCAAAACCTACAATTTATATCAGAAATGCTTCTCAACATATGAGACTCATAAAGAGCATATAAGAATGATGGGTCTCAAGGTATACATTTCTGCTACCATATTGTTAATTCGCTGCCTAAACCTTCTAGCCTTTTTATTTCACTTTATGAACATATCATACTCTTGAACATATCATACTTTATGAACATATCATAAAATGTAATGGTGTGATAATTTTTTCAGTATGCATACAATTAGATTTGGGATGGAGTTGATTCGTATATACATGTTGTGCTCAACGATTAGTGTAATTAGTTATATAACTAATGATATAATTACTTCAACATTATCTCCGATAATACTAAAATAAATATGCCAATAGATTTATTGAATAAATAAAGTAGCAGGTAAATCTTTATCCATAATCAATTGATATTTAAAGCAATTTAATTGCAGGACTTTAAAATATGATATATAAATTTAATTTTCATAAAAGCAAAAAGAAAACATACATCTTCGTGATACAAATTACAAGGTCATAACTTTTACATGTGACCTCGAATATGATGAGAACATGTGACCTACTAAAAATAGTTCCAGACGAGATGGATAAAATCAGTAATCGATAATTATTTTAATAAAAGAAGATAAATTGTCTTGTTTATTTTGCCAAAGTAGGTCATTTCATTTAACTAAATAGGTTACATTGTCGAAGAGGGTCTTCATTTTCTGTTGGTATTGAATAGAAGGAACAGTCAATTCAGTTAAAAATGTCGTGTTATAGTTTAGAGAAACCGATTCATTTTCTGGTTGCATTACAATCAATTCTAGGTGTCAACCAAATTTCGAATCAATTAGAAGAACAAGCAACGTTAATAAAAATAATTTTCAAGAAGATTTACAGTTTAACATTAATTTTAATCGTTACTTTGGGTACCGGCACGGGCATCTGGTCTCACTATATCTCTTCGTATGCTGAAAAAAATATAATCGATTGGATTTTACAAATATATAATGTTGTCAACTTCATATTTGTTTTATCGATTGATATATTTTGGCAAACAAATTTATTTGCTGATTGTTTAAGGCGTTTTGATGACAGTTTCATTTATTACAGTATCTTGTTTCGAACGAAATGCTTTAGGAAATTGGAAATCATGACATGATTGGGTATTTTTATTGTATTTACAAGTCATTTAATGCCTTTCATCGTTTTTTGTCTTGAAAATCTGAGTTTTTTCTCTGTAATCATTTGTTTTGTTGTGCTTACTAATAGCTTGGAATTGCTGCTAATGTGCATACTCACATATACCATTATTCAAATGTTAAAAGCCATGAATGGTTACTTGGAACGTATGAATATAGAAATATTTCCTAACAATACAAACCATTTAGTATTACTTAGAGTAGTAGACTGGAATGTATTATATGGGAATAGCCATTTTGATGTTTCAACTAATCCTATGTGCATATCGATTTTGCCACACATATTGATTACAGTAAATGAATTATGCAGCATACTCAATAAAATGTTTCAATTGCAGGTACATTTGAATAAGTTGAAATAAATAGTACATTTAAATGTGTTTGTTTCATATTAATTTCATATAAATGGTTTCTTTTTCAGGTATTTGGGCTTGTAGTGTCGACTTTTCTTTTGTCCCTGAATGGTATTCAACTGGTGTTGCACTTGTATGTGCGAGATGTAAGTAATAGTGATATTATATATATTGTTGTAATTTATAAAATTTGTATAACAGGAGTTAATTACAATTTTTTCTTTTCGAATTGAAAATTAAATTAAATATTAATATTTAGAAGCAAGTGAAATGTAGAATATGTACAAAATATTCCTACTAATCAAACAACGTTTTAGCAACTATGGTCACAAGAAATGATTGGTTTAATTGTATGGCTGACAATTTGCATCGCTGTATTAATAATTGTCTGCACCTTCAATGAGAAGTTGATTTTGGAATTTCGTAAACTGAGAATAACCATCACAAAACTGAGACTTTCACCTCAAATGTGTAAGTATTTATTCACGGTCTTTCAAGATGTTAATTTTACTTTGTGCTAATAGCATCAGCTAGTATTATTTAAATGCAAATGGTGTTATCCAGGTTTGAGTTGGCTAATTAATCATACCGAACCCATTTTCTTTACATTCAGTTGTTTTATCTGACATATAAATGTGAAACGTGTGTTCGTCTTCCGATGTTTATTCTCTTTCAAACAACTGAATTATTTTAGTTTATGTTTTGTAGAAAAGTGTGTTTCAATTTTTAATATCAGTCAGTCATATGAAGCCTACGACTTGTGAATGTGACTCTCCATAAGAACAAAAAACAAATATTTTTTCACTTCTTTTCCAAAAATTATAACATCAAATCAAGTAAGTTTTGTTTATATGGTAATTGTCTAACATAATTTAATGTAATTTTGAATACAATTAAATGCTCATGAAAAACAAATCAGCAAAGGAAATTAAGCGTTGCAACTAATATTCTAAGTCTACATGTATTTATTTTTGATTGGCATATTTAGGCTGCGGCTATATGAAATCATACAAAGTGAGTAACATAGCTACTTGCCTACGGAGCATCAGTGCTATTTATTATTACGTATTCATTACATGAATAAACTCTTATGATTTTATCGTCCATTTAAAAATAAATGAAGAAAGCAAATGTCTAGTTAAATCCAACTATTACGGGAAAGAAAAATTGAGTAACGTTTTTCACAATAAATACACTATATTCTAGCTTTTCCTGTGGCTTTGTTCACATGCTTTTATTGTGTTTGTGGTGGAGATTTTCCCCAGTAATAATGAGTTCATCCCCAAATTTACCTTCAAAATTTCTCTAAAAACAACTTATATCTTAACTTTAATTATATCTGTATCCCAAAAGTGCCCTTCATCTGGATACAAGTATTGCATACATTAGCTGGAATCTTAGACTGAATGTCTGCAATAATCTTGACAATTTGTATTAATTAAGTTTAATCCTGTGCGCATGAGTGCTAATAACTGAAATTATAATTTTTTGTGGAATTTCAAATACATTAGGAAACAGCATTTTAATGTTAATTTGTATCTTAATCATTGTCTTAGTTAATGTTTAATTCAAATTGATTTTATAATTTATTTAAAACAAATGGGCAGACAGAAAAAACATACATAGAAAATATTTTGAAGTAATTTGTGTATTTTAAATAACATTGGCAAAACTTTCACTTTGAAACAGTATTCAGGCAAAACTTTAATTTTGAACAGGACAGAATTGATCCAGTATTTTTAAGTAATACTTGAATAAATTCACAGATAGACAGATACACAAACAATAATTTTAAAAAATGCTCGTTTTTATTAAAAGAGCATTTTCTGTAAATTGTTCATAAGATGCTTCAGTTCCAGTTTTACAACAGTACAGGCAAATACATATGTTTCTACGTCAATTCATGTCTAAATAACATCATACATTTTTAGACTAATGTCTGGTCTAAGTTGTTATTATATTCATGCGCGAGCAACGAACCTAAATGATATGTTTAAATATCAAGTGAGATTTAAAAATCAATCTTTTAATTCGAGACTTTTTGCATATGTGAGTAGGTTCCAAATTCCAGAGAATTATTTGTTTGATTGTTTGATACATTAGTTATCCAAACTCTATGTATCAGAATTATTTAAAATGTATGGATATAGTTTTTTTAATGTGTTTTTGACACTATTTCTATGTTTCCTTTATTGTAAACCTTAAAGGTCAGATAATAGCTGCTCCACACAATACTAAATCAAAGAAGATGCAAGTAATTTATAATTAATCCACATACATTTTTGTATAAAGTAACATATATTCACTAACTAAATCCAATCAATTCGATCTATTTATATAAATTAGCCCAAAAGCTTATTTTGTTTGTGTAAGGAAAAATATGTATCAGACATAAATTTATATTTATAATAATGTATTCATCAAAAGATGTAGCTTAGTATTTACGAAATATAACTACGATGTAATAAGGTGCAAAGGAAAATAATTGCGATATTATGACGACACCACTCTTTAATAACATAGATAGACAAAATGTTATTTATTTTTTAATATTTTTTATCAATACTGTTCTAGTGGACATTGCTCTACACTAAGTGTTATGTTTCTTTATTTCTTTAGCAAAATTGTTCCTGTGTGTGTGTATACTTCTGACACGGAAAATTATATAATTTTTTTACATTCCGTACATGTGTATTCCATATTATATTTACGTTGACCATCAAGAAAGTCAACCTTTCAGGAAATTCCTTTATATATATCTATATATACGTAAATATCACTTCGTTCTCCATATCTTGACATTAATTTTAGTCTAATGAAGAATAAATGAAGCATAACTTTTAAAAAAATCTTTAGCTAGAATCTATTAATTCAACTCTGTTCAATATGATACTCCATTTTTTTGTAAGATTAACGTGTACTTATTATTTAAGGTCCTTCAATAGATAACGAACTGGCAAAGCTTGAAGAAATTATACTTCAAAGTAACAATGGAACTTTCGCAGTGTGTCGGCTCTTCGACCTACGAATATCATTGCTGCCTAGTTTTTTCAATCTTGTTGTTACATACATTATTGTAATTGTTCAATTAATAGGTTTGCGTTCGAATAAATAAATTGAATTTGTATCATTATTAACGGTATTATAAATTGAATTTTTTATTAAAGTAACTTCATTTCATTTCGTTATGTATTAAATTTTTTTCATGACGAATAAGAAATTTATAATTATTTTCTTTTACGTAATAACATGAACCACGATTTCATTTTAATCGTTTTTAGACTTAGCACTGGAAGATGATGAGAAAGATAATAATTCATTGTTGAGTTTTCTAAAAAATAATACTATACATAAGTAAGTTTTTACATGTTTATAAGTAACTTTTCGCACACTATTTTTGTAATAATGTGCAAAGTTATTATATTTTTATAATTTTCCCAAACTTATGTGTAACATTAAACTAATTATTTTTATAAAATTGTTGGAATAATTTCATTTTAAATGTTTCAAAGGTGGAACAGACAATAATAATTTTAAGGTAAGACAATTTTAAAAGGGCTATTAAACTTAATATCACTTCTCATTACCAATATACATAGTTATTCTTAATGGCCAATTTAATTATAAGGAGTTTACTATCAGAATATGGAATTGAAAAAGAAAGTAAATACAGTGACAACATAACCCGTTGAACAAGCTAACATTGACATAATTTAGTTTCAATAAATTAACTTTATTGATTGCAGTGTACAATTAGATGTAAGAAATCGACATTATGTTCCCCGTCAATAAATCATTGTAATAGTTCTCATTGCAATATTTACTACTTATACAATTGTAGGTAAATAGTCACCGATAAATGCAAAATGCAGAGTAATTTCCATTAACAGAAGTGACAAATTATTTGTATTATTACGATACATTATTATTTTTCTTCCTTTAAATAGAAATGTCCAGATAAATGTATTATTTTTTATATTTTTTTGCTAAATTCTACAATATGTTTAATATTTTTGCATTACATTTAAACAAATAGTATTTGGTATTTACTTCATTATTAATTGAAAGACAATTAAGGTAAAATAAAAATCGTGTTTATCTACGAGGCCTTTACAGATGATGCTATCGAAATAAAACCGTGTCTGAATATCTAAACATATGACGTAAAAGAAATACTGAAAAAAGAATAAATATTTGACATATGCTTAATAAATATTAAATACAAGTTTTCAGATACTCTGCTCTTAAATTGGCTACTGCATGTAATAGAATTTCAGAAGGAACATAATAAATACATAAAACAAAATAATAACAAAATGAACATAAATAATACAAAATCATGACGAAATATGATGTTATTGTCAGCCTCATTATAAGGGATTTCTCTAATTTAACTCTATTGCTTTCTTTATCTCATTTGTCCACTTATTGTCTTTACAGCTCTTTCACAGAGTGTTATCGTTACCACAATCATACACATTATCTGTTTATATAAATTTACATCTACACACTAGCTACAGCTAGTTAGGCTACGTTAACTGGTTATATATATTTATTTCTTTACATTTTGTTTATGTTAAGCAAGGGAAAAAGAATTCCACACCATAAAAATTACTGAGTTAATGTTGTATTTATTTTTCAGGTTTGTTCTCGGGTTTTCCAGGTCTGTTCGATTTTTCAGTTCCATTTATTTTAAAATATTTTACATAAACATTTCTGTTTGCATCTGCTTCTATTTTCTGCATTATATTTTCATTTCAACTTCATTCCATTTATATTTACATTTCTTCCACAAAATCCAAAATTGACTCCCGCAAGCATTTGTTCACTAATAAACTGTTGTGAACAGTTTCTATCACTTTTTTAACGTACCCTATACCAAAAAAAATTAAATCACCCACATGACTGTCTCTCTGCTACACCTGATTTTCTCAGAAACCTTCCATAATAGAAATTTTCAATCCGTGAATATTAAACCTTATATTCAGTAGCTAGTCCTTAATAATATTTCTATGATAATTTCATATGGGGCAAATTATGTAATCGCAAATTTTATTATCATTTTAAGTATCATGTGCGGTGTGGTTAAAATAGCTAGTTGTAATCGCAAAATAAGTAGAGTTTATAGTCTCTCCAGAAGGCTCACTGAAGCAATTAGATTAGATTTGTTTGCTAATAAATTACAATATTTTTACACATGTGCAAGATGTACTGGGCAGTATAACAATTTTTCATATCAACATATTTGGGGTAGTCCTTAATTAGGCAAATTCATTCAGCAAATTGCTTTAAGCAATGCAAATTTTTTAGATTTTAGAACTACTAGAATTTTATCTTGTACACACAATGTACAAAACTGTAAAGTAATTACTGCACGATATTACAATTTCTTGATACTAACCTTTTATTTTTGCACTGGAGTCTTTCTGCATTGATGAGGTTCACGTGATAACAATATTCATCATTAGGTTAAAAATAGCTTATGTCTCTGTATAAATATAATACTATCCGCATTACAGAAATAGCATCGTACAGAATAAAAGTATTATATATTTCAGCGAGAACTTTAAGCCAAATCTTTATAATAGTATCGACAATTTCTTTTCACCACTTTTAAGGCCGTACATCATTACTTTAGACTGCATGCTTCCTAAGCATTAATTATTGAGTTACAATTCCTTAGAACAATTTAGGAAATAAATTATAGATGATAAACTGTGCCTTAAGTACAATGAAGCGAAAATTTACATGATGCTCAATCAATAGATAGGCACACAAAATATTGAAAGGAACAAAAGGTAGCCTCGATTTTAAATTGAATCCAAAGAATAATTTCAGTGAGAGTTTCATTCAAATAGTTCCAGCAGTTCTTACATGACAGTTAAAGAAATGAAAAAACAAGCAAAAATTAATAAAACTTTTTAGGTTAAAAACCTTATTCCATTATTTTACCATATTCTGCTAATTTCTTCAAAAATATAATCTATTTACAATAATGCCTCCGTCGGAGTTTTATAATAACATGTTCTATAAATATTAGCTATTCCTAATATACTATTTCTATAAAATATTTTCTATTCCTAATATAATTTCTGACTTTATACTCAGATTTACAGCTTCAATTCTTGACCTTGAATTGGAGCCTGGAAACTTCCTTCTGCTACGAACTTCAAATATAATACTGTATCACTCCATATGATATTGCATAATTCATAAAACTGGCTCGTTTTAAATTTTGCTCAAACTTAGTGAGAATCTTCTTTAGGGTTCCAAAGAAGGAAATCTAGTGTCATTTAATTTTCTCACGAGCCAGTCTCCGCTTACCCAAATGTAAACATTTAAATAAGGTAATTTACATGCTTTAATATTTTCAGGTGTTAAATTTTTTTTTTAAACATTTCTACAATTTAAGATCACATTTTAAAGCTGTATGGCAATTCACAATAATTTTGCAGTAAAGATTCGAGTGTGGTTAAATGGAAAACATGTATTACACGTTTCATGAAAAAACATAACCCACAAAAATGGCTGGATACTTCTTTTCCAATGTAATGCTTCTTAATTGATATATAGCGAGTGTTTCAATTTATTTCAATTTATTAGTAAAAATAAACTTGCCAGAATTTTGTTTTATTACAATACTAGAACAGATAGAAATGCAAAAATAACTGTAAAAAACTGTTAATGTTTAATGAAAAAAAATACTAGTGTATTGTTTACGCCAGCAACTTGTAGTATTTCAAAATGATGTTCAGGTGGATTACGCTGTTTTGCATAATACCATCCATTTGTAAATCAATGTGCATAAAGTACATTGGCACTGCTTTAGAAACTAATGTAGACCATCAATGTTAATGTATGTAGTTAAGAATTTCTATGAACCTACAGGTTCATTCATATTCGATGGGTGTCAATAAATAAAATGCGTATGATCTTATTTTCTATAAATTTAATAATTAATTACACAATTTATAATTAATATATTCCAACTGATCATAACAACTACAATAAATAGTTATGATTAACACAAATTAACATAGTTTACGCAAACACATAATTAATGCATTTATTAAAGAACTTACTTTTTAAATAATTACAATACAGATTAAATGCAAATGTGTCATCTGAAAGTACAATAATTAAACTGGGATAGATTTAAAAAGAGCTACTTTAAATCTTATATTCTTATGCTGGGGCAAGCGTCTACATAAATATTCTGGTCAATACTCAGTCTAGTGGAATAAGAATATGCTGTTTACATACTTTTTTTCACCTAATTTAGTGATTATATGCTTTCATAATTTATCAAAGATTTTTTTTGCAAGTTCACAAATTTAAAATTCATTGTGGTGTATTTCACATTATTTGACTGAAACTAAAATTATTCTATAGGGAACTTTGGTTATAGTACATATTTCTGGTGTTGTTTAAAATGATTGAGTAAACAAAAATTATTACTAATTGTCAATATTTATTTGTTGCTTATTATCAATTATTATAAACAAATTAATAACAGAAATGTCATTGACCTAAATCTGTTTAACAAATTTATTTCTTAAGCCAATTCATTACTTGCCTTTTATTTAATGCTGTGAAGGCTTCTAGGATTGTTACACTTTGAGGATCTGACTGGAAACAGGCCAGCGAACATATTATATTTAGAATCATCATAATTTAAAAGGTGTACCTTTATAAAGCATGTCTCAAATTTTATTTACCATCATATCTGTTCATTGAAATAAATTTTGTACCACTTGTGCTTATTGAGGATATCCCAATTTTTATCCAAAACATATTTAAAAAAATTTAATGATTTACTCTCCTCTTTATCGTCTATTAAACGAATGCAAATTTTGCATATAATTTCAACGTCAGTTTGTCTAGCTGCTGGTGAAAAATGTAGTCGAGTTTGGAACATTTGAGTCGCAACATTTATTGTAATCCTGCCTGTATTCATTAGTTAAAATTATAAGATATTTATTCGATAATAGCTTGGAAACAGTTATGGCGTATAAAACACATACTATAAATTATAAATAAGGAAACTCGAGTACAATTATTTAATATATCTCCTTAAAAATATGCTGAACGATGAAACGGTAAGAGTAGTTTAAAAAAAATCACTTTAATATTTTTGTGGTATTTTGATAAATATTTTGTAACTAGGTATTTAAAGTGCCTTTAGTTTAATAGCAACTATCTTCCATTTTAAAACACATTCTATAAAGAAAAAACAAATAATGATATATTTAAAATATTTTAGAATATATCGTTATACATAATTTATACAAAACAAATCGTTGAGTATAATTTTTATATCATACAAGTGGAAATGAGAATGAGAAACAATAAAATTATGCTTATAATATCTAAAATAAGTACACACTAATCAGAAACAAGTAAGTAGCGTTATATAATTATTACCCGAACTTGTGAAATTTATAATTAATAGATTCATCATTTTTAAGTTAAGACAGACCATCGACATTAATGAATTGAATCATAACAACTGAGTAACTCATGAGCAAGTTCAGAAAGTGGAGCAGCAATGAAGCTCGCAGGTTGAACAGGTGGAAAATTTTTAACTGACCCATTTCACCTGCTTCTATCATGTTTTTAATAAGCTTCATGTGATATCGTATGGTGGATGCTGAAAGAAGTAAATAATAAAAGTTTATAGTAACATATTGTTATTGAATGTAAGAAACAAATGATAGTCTCTCGACTATGACAGTACATTTACTACTTAGGCGCTGAACATGAGGTTACTCACGAGGAAACATATCTTATACATTCATTACAAACTAGTAATGGTAACCAGCTTTGTCCAGAATCAATAACAGAACTAGTGACAATATCAATCTTTCAACGCTTTCATAAAAGTTTAACTAAAATTTGTTAAATAATGTATGATATTACACTACATTTACAAACAAATTTATGTTCTCAAGTATTGATTTGTGAATCTATAGATATGTACAATCTGCATGCAAATAGACATAAATAAATCTAATAGTAATTTTTATTCTTGTGTACTAAATATTATATTTACTTTTACGTATTGCGTGACTTCCTAAACTCTAATGACTGACAGCTGCTGTGAATAACGAAGCACAGTGTAACAAATGTAATGCATTGAACACATAATCATAAAGGGGTATGTCATCAAGTGTTGAGTTTAATTGCGGAGAACACAGACCGAGCACAAAAGAATATAATGTTTAAAGCAAAATTTTATATCAATTTAAACCGGTAACTGTGCCCATTTCAAATACTTTTTCGGGCGTTTTTTAACCTGGCAGTTATATTAGTCTAATTGATGTTAAATATAAGTACATTTCATTATTCTAAATAATAAAAACATGTTTTTATTATTTGATGGCAAACTTTTTGCAGTAACAAATACGCGCGAAGAAAAAATATTTTCACTTGGATTGACTGTGCTTCCTCCCGTGCTGTACACTTCAGACCTGACACTCTGCGATTATATTCTGTTTTTTTTAAAAATTTATAGATGTGATCTATCCTAAGACTGAACTTATTCAACTTTTCTGTCAAATGTCTAAATTCTACATGGAAGGAGTTTCCTCTCTTCATAGTCTGGTGACAAGTGGCAGATAACTATAACGATTTAACAGAGACCTCTAGTTTGTTTAGTAACTAAGTTTCAATTTCAAATTATTTGTAATTAAGTGACCGTAAGTGATTTATAGCCAATCTTCCTACAAAATCTCATATTTTTTAAAATAAAAACTACCCCCTTTAATTCTAAAAAATGTTCTTTAAGCAAAGAAAACAGTCTTCACTAAATTTTTGGATTCTATTAATTACATCGACAAAATTGAATAATTTTGTAGACTAAGAAGGCAGGCTTATTAATTGCCAACCTAACACTTCTATTACTTTTATAACTGCAAATTAACTACTGAGAATGGCTGTGTCAACAAAATTATGTTAAGTAGTAAGTAGAAAATGTAAAAAATGTAAGAGAAGATAGAGTAGGTAGAAAATGTAAATGAAAATCATAAAGATAACAATCAAATAAACATAATTAATTAAGTGATTTTATATTCAGGAGGTGAATAGAATGTTGTCCATTTTTTGTATAAATTGTTTTTTTTAAGGGATCCAAAATCAGCTTTCTACAATCTCACTTCGTTGAAACAACATTTCCTATAATTTGTGAAAAAAAACATTTAATAGCACACCATCGTCGATTTGTATTCGTAGGTGGTGAAAGTGTATTTTGGAATTTGTTTTCTTTATTTGGTTAAATTGTTATTCCTTTGTTGTGGCATTGAGATAAAAATCTTTCTGCATGTTTATTCTGAAAGGAAAACAAGTACCTAATCAAACATGATGTTGTTAAAAACATAATAATTTATAATGAAATAAGTAGTTTGAATGAGATATAATCAGCCGAAATATTTTTCAAAAAGCTACCCAAAGTGGTTTTTAGAAGAGAAAGTCATAGGCTGATGAGGCTAAATTACTGACTAAATCTCTGTCAAAATATTTGGTTGATGGCGGAGAACCTAGTTCAGAAAAAAATAAAAGTATGAAACCAAAAAAAGCAATATAAATTTAAACAACAGATTTACAGACAGAACATGAGAAAATTGCTATAACCACCCGTAAGGAGACTGCTGTAACTAAGTGTTGTAATAAAAAAGGAAAAGTGACAAAAATTTAGGCACTTCAGACTAAGGAACAAAATGAAAACCCATTTTCTTCTATCAAACATGAGAGTGAGTTGGTTTAGTAGAACTGAAAAAAAAGATTTCATTCTGAATGTGACTCCATTTAATTCAACGATACTGAAAATTTAATTTTGAAATGTATACGTATTCCCATTTTAACTGGCTTTATATAATTAATTCACTTAAAATTTTGTAACACTAATTTACATGTAAATATGACTCAAAAATTACTATAGATGTTAAAAATTACATTAGATATCATTAAAACTAAAAGTTCCGCATACACTTAATACAAGAAACAATCATTGTTAAAGATAATATTATACATATTGGTACTGCATGAGGCAATGGTCATTGTTATTGAGAGAGATGATGGATATAAATTTAAAAAGGCAGCAGGTTTTTTTGGCACTGTGCTTCTTGAAAAGTGATATTTTAATTAGACATAAGTAAAATTAGATGATATCAACTGCAAATGAAAACAAGCTGGTAAAATTAGCAATTCAATCAAAAGGCAGAATATTACAGAAAACATTATTAGATTTTGACGCCGTAGACAAGTTTGATAATCACGATTTAATTTTTGGTTCAGCTATGTTGTATAATGATTTCATGTACATGTCTATTTTGATAAATTAATAAATATTATATATAAATATTGTTTTCCTAAGAACAAGTCATATGGTTAGACAAACCGTACAATGATTGCTTAATTGATTTGCCAGCACTCTCTATCTTCAATAAAAAACCGAATTAACTGTGTGCGCTTGGCAGTTATATAGCTGACACATGCGCGCACGCACATGTACATAAATACACACACACACAAGTGCGCACACACACATACAGACACACGCACACAAGCACACACTCACACACATATGTGCACATATGCGCACACTCACACAAACACACACACACACACATACGGGTATGACTCCGCCCCTAATTACTCTGTAAAGTTATTACAAATTATGTAACCTACATTGGCTATATAGCTGTAACTAGAAGTTAGTGATAAATTATTGATGATTTACTATCGGTTTGTATATGACAATATATTTATCGATAATCTGTCTGTATGGTCTTGATTATAATGCTGTATTGCTCTATTTCGACATGAAACTTTACTTCTACCCATATGAACACGACTACACAACTCTTTATGAAGTATTTTTTAAGGTATCTCATCTAATGGAATCATTATTTAACTGGAAAAGGGAACTACGTGATGTGGTATTATTTCTACTTTATTTAAGTTCTTTATCACAACTTGGGTTTCATTTTATGACAACATACTCAGGTAAGCAATTGGCAGACTTTATTCTTTCTAATCGCCAGCCTGAAGTTGTAATTAATACAAGGAAATCTAAGTGGTGGTAAAGAATTTAAATCCCCGTGTCAAAATAGATTAATAATAATTTTTAAGTTAGAGGATATACTTAATGACCGTTGTGTTATTTAAGATAGTGTTCAGTCTTGTAAATATTTATATTATTTAAGCATCGTTAAATAATGAAAAGTACTTGCAATAAATAATAATTACAATAAATATTTACAAGACTATATTTAAAAAACGTTATAGAAAGTCATTTCTAAATGCTTAAATAAAAATGATTTAATTACATACAGGTATATAAAAAAAAAGTTACGTATAGATATTTAAAGAACATTAAAGAAAGTAATTTCTAAATGCTTAAAAAAAAATGATTTACTTATGTAATTCGTCATCAACTTGCACTGATGTCAAACGAGAGTTGGTTGTTTCTGTCTGCAAGTACATTTTCTCACACACAAGACACATAGCCACCAATAATGTGATATGGCGGAATGACCATAATATGCGAATGATGTAAAATGACATGACCTCTGTCTGAAATATTGTCTTTATTGATAAATGTAGAACAAAAAAGAATACCATTTTACATATCTAAGTTTATATTCAGTCTAAATTGATTTTATTACTTTAAGGGCAAAATTTGTGTTTGGACAGACGTTTTCATGTCTATTGCTGCTTACTGATAAACATTCATTCAAGTATTTATGTTTCACCTTCCTTCTTTACAAGACAATATTTTTTTACAAAATTTCAAGCAAGTTGTTTGTAACTTTCACTGATTGAATCCAATATTTCTAGAGATGATCGTAGGCTAAAAAATCTTTAATTAATTATTTATCTTTAATAATTATCACCAGGGATGCAGCAGTTAGTGAAAATATTCAGCAAGTGATAGAATAATCGCTAACCACCTAAAACTAATTTAGCTATTACAGAATTAATTAAATGATACATGAAATTATTGGTGTAATTAATTTTTTACAAAAAACTTCAGATCAAGGCATAACTAGTTACAAAGGTTAAAAGTAAAGCAATAGAATAATTTTGTAAATTAAAAACAAAAAGAAACTAAGAAAGGGAAGATATATATAGAAGACATATAGTGTCCAATAACATGAAAAACAAAACAAGTGAAGTGTCTCAATCAGACTCATCATCGGCCTATTCACCAAAAGCAAGTCTAAAATAAATAATAACTTTTACGAAAAATACTGAAAATGGATTTATTATCTGCTGAGGGCAAGTTTCTTTGTAATACTATTTTACCCACTCTGGGATTTCTTTCATCAATGAAAAATTCCAAACAGTTTTGAATCATTACATATATTAATTGAAGAAACACACTAAATTGTTTTTAAATACTTCTCTGGTTGTGCCTTAAATTTTCCTCGTTAGCATATTTTTTATTGTCTGAAGAATTTGTAAATTTATAAAACAAGCTTTTATTCCTAAACCCTATATTCTTTATGACTGTATTATTGTTTTATTGAATTTGTAATTACAAATTAGTGTTAATATGTGTGTTAGTACTCTCAGCATACTTTAAATCTTCAAGAAATATATATATATATACATATATATGTTAAGGAGCATGCCAGACAATATCAGAGTAAGTGACATGAGTAGCTGAAAAATAAAATTAAAAATGGCTGATTTTCGCCTTTTTTTTTATATTTGCTCGCATCGGTTTCTCTTATAATGGACCAACAGTAATCCTCTAACATGTTTTTGTCCCAAAATCCCTGATGTCGTTCATCGAAAATCTTTAAGTCTCGGTGAAAACGTTCCCCTTGTTTACTCATGCTTCCTAAGTTTTCTGGAAAAAAACTCAGATGCGAGTGGAGAAAATGAATCTTCAAGGACATGTTGACACCCATCTGTTGAAAATTATTCAATAAATCAGCAACAATTTGTTCATAATGTTCACTTTTTTTATTTCCTAAAAATTTCTCCGCGACTGTCTTAAATGATTTTCAAGCTGCTTTTTCATTAATAGATAAAAGGTTTTCAAACTCAGGATCTTTCATAACTTTACCTATCTGTGGGTCAACAAATATTCCCTCTTTCAGTTTTGCTTGAAAAAGATTGTTTGTAAATATCGGAAAGCCTCACTGTCTTTGTCAAGCCCCTTGACAAAGTTTTTCATAAGTCCCAATTTGATGTGTAAAGGGGGTAGGGTAATATCTTTTGGATCTACTAACGACTCGTGTTTGATGTTCATTTTGCCTGGAATATACTCATTTCGAATAGGCCATTCGTTTGGTGTTGTCGTGATGTCTTGCTCTACTGTCCCACAAACAAAGAAAACAACAGTATTTTGTGTAGCCACCTTGCAATCCCAATAATAATCTGATGACTTTGAGATCGCCGCACACTTTCCATTGGTGTTCTTTATACTTTATTAAAGTGCACATCGTTTCATAGGACTCTTAACAATTCACTGCATGGCCAATTGGTATAGACGGTTTCTTATTTCCGTTGTGTAATAATACCGCTTTTAGGCTATATTTTGAAGAATCGACAAAAAAACGCCACTCTGTTTTGTCTTACTTTTGGTTCATTACTTTAAAAAGTCCTGGGATGTCAGTGCAATAACAATAGTCACCTTCTCTTTTGAAAAATTCTACGTAAACTTTGCTTCTGTTTCTGTATAACGTAACTTTTGTGTTTAACTTTAATAAATTCCATTGTTGCAAGCGAGAACCAAGAAGTTCTGCTTTAACTAGAATCATTAGAAATCGATTTGACTTCAACATCACTTTCATCGTCACCGCTTATAAATTTGAACTCGAACTACCGGGACAAACTGGATATGGCAGATCCTTCGAATGTAAAATAGGCTTAGTAACAGATGCAACTTCGGCATACATAATATTCTGTTTATTTTTTGTATTATATCCCGCCGTCTTCGTAACACAAAAGTAACAGTCATTTTCATGGTTACTGGGTTCTCTCCATAGCATTGGTGAACCAAATGGAAGATGTACATTTTCTCTTGATGATCACTGGAGTAAAACGATTCTACAGCTTTTGCAAAACACATGCGGCACCCACTTTTTATCTTGGTTTGCAACAGAAAATCCAAAATAATGAAGATATGCACTCTTTAACGCATCTACAATGGGTCTTCGCTTTTTTGAAAATATAAACTGTCCACAAACGTAGCAAAAACGATCAGAACTGTGTCTACACTGTTTACTCGACATTTTTATTTAATTTAAAACAAAATAGTTGCCGTTTGAAGCGAATTAATGAACATTAAACTGACGTCAACATTGTAGGGTATTTGAAAAAAATAAATTTTTGTAGAAAGAAATTGTGACGTGATAGAACATTTTTGCTGATACTTTTAGGTTTAAGGAAGGTAGTTTAACATATTTACATACATTTCTTTCGGGGTATATAAAATAAGTTGAAATTTGTAAAGTAGTTAAACCGTTCAATACAAACCTGAAATTCAAACATCTTGTTTAAATAGTGAGACAGGTCTAAGAAAAGAATGTAAAATTGAGATAAATGTTGAATTGAATTGTTGCATAGAGGCAATACAAATGGAAAATGATTGTTTGAATTGAGATTATGTTGTGGACTCCCAAATATAGCATCAACAGATGTGACCATGTTTCCTCCATTTTTAGATTGAAAACATTCAACGTTTTGTTGTACTAATATCAAACAGAACAGCGTAATTTCTAGATCAAAAATAATAGCAGAAATAATATTGTACACAGCATAAATGCATGAGTTCAGACCAAATTTTATACCTCCAGCCACAAGATCAATACTGTCATAAAGAATATGACAAGGTATAAGAAAGCCAATAACAATGAGGTTTCGACATTTGTCATGTCTCAAAAAATTCGTTCTATGCTCCGATTTGAAGAGATAATCTATTTCTTGAATTTTCAGAATCAATCCTTCAAATATATTTTACCAAAAGCTATTTCAATTGGCAATAGATACAGAACATAAATCATCTGAAATGTCTTGAATGCCATAACGATGTAGTCAAAGGTTGAAAGCAAAATGTTATCAGTAAAGGTAAAAATGCTAGAAGCAACGTACAGTCAATATTCCCATTATTAACAAACTGAATAATTTTCGACACCGTAATATGAACCTGGTGGGAACTCTGTTAACAGTTTTTCTGCAAACGCCAGACACTTGTTGATGTACTAAAACTGGCCAAAGTGTATCTTCAATTGATTCGGTACTCATATTGATTCTTATAAAATATTTTTATTCCAACTGAATTGCTGCACGAGTGTTTGGTTGAGTGTTCAAAGAACAAGTGGCACTTTGTTGGTTAATTGTATTTGTATTAACCACCCATCGTTATATTATCGCCTCGTGGAATCTATTGAGTGCTTAATTGGCAACAAAACATAACATCGATTTTGTTTACCTGGAAAATTTATCAACGCTTCCACCTAGAATATTCTATATTTCAGTCAGAAAAATATTTGTTATTTCATTTGTGTTCTTGATGGTGCAAAAATTATGTAATGACAATATTTTATGACTAAATTATTTTTTTATCACATGGTTATCACTATGTCTCAATAAACATTTTCACTATTTTCTTGTCATCTAGAGGAACAAATTGCACTCTCAATGTTTTTCGTTTGTACACCATAGAAAACTATAAAAAAAATTAAATTAAATTACTGCAAAATTAAACCAACACAAAATAAATCACTCTAAACAAAATCTGCCACTCATTAGATTTTTAAAGTAAATGTTCTTTGTTCAGGCAAATTTGAACTTAGCATTTGTCACAGCATGTGTAGCTTTTCCGTTTGTATATGTTGTGTCTTGCAGCAATAACGTGCCAATCGCCAGACGGGAAAGTGGTCAAATATCTCACCTTTCATAATGAGGGAAATTATTTTCGTTTCAATCTGGTTGTCAGACTCAATAGATGGTCAATGCTTTACTATTTACTCATTCACTGTATATACATAGACTTTTCAACTTTCAATTTGAAATCCATTAACTTTAGGTATTTCTGTATTTCTTTTATCTTCTGACCCTTCCATATAGCCAGATGACTAATTGTTGATGGCAATATTAAGCCAATAGTAAACATTTTTTGAATTTAATTTTATAAATTTCCTTCCAGTTTTATATTCCTCTACAAATTAATTTAAGAAGTGCGCACCTGCCATATGTTGGTCATCCTTTTCAATTCAATCAACAAAAACCTATTCAATCCACCTTTGTAAATCTCTTCAGTATATTTACGCACTATAATATTTTAAGTCCAAGTCATCCTTCTATTCCAAATATATTTCAAAACCGGAGGTTGTTTGATACTGTAATAGAATGTTACAAACCTTGGTAACACAATTTTATTAGTCTATTAACCGCACTTTGCTCTTAGGCATAACTTGACATTTTTTTTAGTATTTCCTACTTTTTTTTATATGTATATGTATATATATATATATATATACATATATATACATATATATATATATATATATATATATATATATATATATTATAAGGCAAATGGCACAAAAATAGGGTTGTAATGTATGATTTTGGGTCTTTGACTTGGAATCCGTTTGGGAGCCAGGAATAAGAAAAAAGCTCTTAAGTAAAAACTTATTTTTGGTTTATATTTACTAAACAAATGAATTTCTTAATGAAATAAACTGTTTTGGACAATTCAACAAAAACTGGATGGATTATGCCATAATCAAAAACATCCGTGAGACAAACTATATAGCCTCTCCATATTATTTTTTGGTAATTAACAAAACCACATAAAGATTAAAGATGAAAATGCTCCAAGACTTGGTTAAAAGGCATCAAAACACACACACACACAATACACATACACATATGCACACATGCACACACGCACAAGCACGTGCACATGCACATGCACACTTAATTTTGTGTGTAATTATTTAGTATCTCATCACTTGCAGATCTTGTAGCTTGTTAAATTAGAGATTTTTAGAATGATTGTTTCGCTGACCTGTGAGGTGAGGAACGATTAAGATGATCATTCGCTGGTGTTGTCTAAAATAGCACAAGTGGATGATCATCTTTGAGATTATGATCCAATGTCATAACGACTATTCAGACTGTACTATGTAACTTTATCGAGTGTTTCAAGTAAATAAATTGTTTTCAGTTTCAGTTAACTCTACTAGTAGTATCCAAAAACCTTTATACCATCTAGAAATTCTCGAGGTATAGACCTTTTTTTGCATATTCATGTTGGTTTCAATAATTACCTCATCTCAATGGAAGTGTGATGAGCTCGATTCTTCGTTAAGAAATCAAAATGTAAACTCTCTGAACGTTTATGTATACCATTTTTAGATGTATGTCCTTTATTTAGATTTAAGTAAACATGAGGTTTCAAATTTGTTTTTGCTATCTTTAGCATATAAAGCACCCCATAAAGAATAAAAATAGTAACAATATTTCTAAAATTTAAAAAGATTCCACAATAGTAACTGTTACTTGGAGTATGTAAATATATCATGAATAATTAGTATTATGAACTTCTGTAAGCATATGACGGTTTTCCTTGTGGTTCCAGAGATAAATAGATATTTTCATATCAGTTTTCGGGTTCATATCAGTTTCATTGTCCATATCATTCATGTTCATATCAGTTTTCATTTGTCCATACATATTTTTCATGAAAGAATTACAAATGGTTTGATTCCATGCTACATTAACATATTTGAGCATAGTAATAAACAAAAGCTCTGTCACAAAAAAACAACATTTTAAGGGTTGTTTTTCTGCTTCCAAAGTTCACTTAAAATCCCTAAGTCTTTGAAAGTTGTTTTGCAGCCCGCCATGCGGCAGGTCGTTGAAAAAGATTGTACAAAGATAAACACCTCCTGGGCATTGGAAAGATACACTGTCAATACGTGCGGTGCTCGGTATTGAAACTACCAGTGCGACAGGCTCCTTCAACGTTTGCACAAAATGTTATGTGGGATGCTATCTGGCCTGTAAGGTAGAGTATCACAGCAAACTTGTACTGAGCATAAGGTATTCATGCCTTTAGTTACATTCTGTTCTTGGAATTTACATTCTGTTTTACATCCGTCAGTCTACTTGAGTTTGTGTTCATCCATATGTCTTCTTTTTTGACCTAGCCTTTTCCCATTATACGAGACCGGCTTTTGCTTATCATGTGACGCCAGGTATCTCGCTAATACACGGCATGCTATTTTCATGTCTCTCTGGACATTTGTTGACCAAGTGGTTTGAAGACTTCCCCTCCTGCTCTATTTATTAGCCATGGAAAGGCACTTTTTCACAACGTAATTGTCTTGTTCTCTCATGAATAAATCATATTAGAGTGATTTCCTTAGAAAACTCGGTCTATCAATGCTTGAAGGTCATCTTCGCGTGAAAAAAAATATGGAGAACTTACCGAGAGGCTTACGTAAACGTATTCACGAACAAGTTGGTGAAGTTATGACCTACCCTCCGAATAAAACTTCAAAAACATACAGGAGATGCAAACACTGTCCTTCTGCCAAAGACAAAAAAACTAGGCATAACTGCAATAAGTGTAACAAGCCTATTTGTATGCAGCACATTATGCCATTATGCCAAAGTTGCGTTGATCTCGATATCGAATAAGTCAGTATGTTACTAATAAATAAGCTTTGTTATATATAGTTCCTGATTTCATGTTTATGTACTAAAGAAAATTTTATGTTCTGTTTCTAAATGTTAATTATTTTTTATTTTTGAATATATTTTTAAGTTACGTTCTAAAAAAATTATCTCAGAATGAGAAGATCTAATTTGATGATAATTTTCTCATTTTATGATAAATAAATGTTTAATTTTTATAAATAATGTTTATATTTACCTATTTTCCAAATATAGAAAACTAATATTGACATAAGCTTGATTCAGTGTACAATAATGCACATGGGTACAACTTACCCGGCCACAACGGCTAAGTTCTGTTTAGTAGCCACAATGACGCCTGGTTAAGGGTATAAATAATAAAATCTTTGAATGACATAAGAAGAGCGTCGAAAGTTATTCAGCTTGGTAAAATAAAAAAAAATATCCATCGAGCACAAGTGGAACTCGCACTGAGAGGTTTCTGTACATATTTAGACTTTTAAACGTAAATATATTGCCTACTAAATCGTTCACAGGCGCATATTTGGTCTAAAATATACAGTTCCGCATAGAATTACAATAATTTATTTTTGGGATTTTCTCTTTACTTAGTTGTGAAGTATCCCAATACGTGGATTTAAATGTTATAGATCAACAGGAAATACTCTATAAGCGTTGAGGATTAATGAGCAATTATAACACGAATAATGAAATATTGCCTGCTGTATTTTACACAGGCGCCTTTGTAAATAAAATGTTTGATTTCACATAGAAGACTTGATACTTGTGCTATAAGACCTACCACAGAGATGGCTTTCAAGTCTATAGATCGACCGGAAGTACCCTGTAATTTTTGATGACGGCACAAATAACAAAATAATACTCCTTGAAAGGCGAGCCGTTTTTGTTGCTTCAAACAAAACTTTGAAATATTTACTGTTTGAACTGCAACGTGGGGATCAAAAAAATATGTTAATTATAAATCAATATCTCCAGCCATTTCAGAGAAAAAAGGATTTAACAGATAGACGGACGTAAGTAGAAACTGCTGATCCTAAATAGGTTCCATTTTTTTTCATTTTAAAGACGGAAAACTAAATTCGAACGTTATCTTGTGGTATTAATTTCAGATTAGTTTATATTAATAGAAAAAATAGTGATTACTTATTTAGATATGTTGATTACGTCGTAACTTCTGTCAACAAAGGCGGGTTTTATTTTTGTTTTCATTACAACGACGATTGGTTGGTTCATAAATATATACTGCATGTATTCGAAGTACCGAATTGAACTCAAAATTTACAAATTTTCAAATTGATTGTTAACCAAAAAAGGCTTTTGACCAAATAGTTTACTGAACCTAAATATCGCACCTGAAGAGATCAATTGAGCAACAAAGAGACCATGTTAACATAAGAATTCTGACATTTTTAAGAAGCAGAAGAAATGTCTCTGGTAGAAATAAATTGATATCAACAGATGTAAATTGTGCAAGTGTTCTTATTCCATGATTAAAAATTTCGCCTAACAAATTGCTTGGGTTTTTTCTGAAGATTTCAGAAATTTATTAGGTTTTGAATTTATTTATTTCTTCAGAAAGTTGTTTTCCAACGATTGAAACAGGTTTATTAGATACATAACATATATGAATTTGCCATGTATATAAAGAGCAATTATTGTTAAGAATTTATTATTTAGAAAATTATTATTTTTATTTAGAGAATTATTATAATTGTTGTGTTTATTACATTAACTGTTCTCCAATCCAACACACAATCAACACAAAGTTTAGTACGGAATGAACTTAGTACCAACCCAGGAGAGATAAGTAGTTTGTTCAATTTGTAAGGGTGGTGGGAGGTTAAAACCCTTCAATGTCAGGGGTTGTTGTCAGGAGCCACAGCTAATAAAATATAAATACTAACTATTGATCTAACTTCAGATGTTTACTGCAATATAATTTATTATGAGAGTAACTAAATTTTTTATGAACAGAAAAGTTCATTTTAACATCGTGCAACATATTTACTACAATAAACATTATCTTATTTTGTCCCAAACATTGTCTTGTTTTGATTTTTATTGTAGAAAGTATAATCATGAAAATTCAAGCAAAGGATTCAAACATTTTTCTGTGACTCTAACCCTTTAATACCCCATCCTGCATAGAATATGATTTGATGTAATTCAGTAGAATTATATCAAACTATATTCTCTGCAGATGTAGCCGTTAACAAAACTTAACATTGTGATATAGCTGATGATCTATCTGTTGAAATAATATGATATTACTACGGATAATCTGTCTATACATTCATGCTACCTTATGTAATAGACTTTTACAGCAAAAATGGTGAAATGCTGCATTGCTGTATTTCAACACAAGTCTACCTACTCTATTATATGCTCCTGGCCAGGTATGGCCATATCGGGACATGGCCCCCTCATTTTGTCATTTTTAATGCATTATTTCAACTTATATCTTTTAGTATCAATATAAATAGATATTAAGTAAGAAATGAATAGCACTTGTGAAATATTTTGTTTTTTCAATGATTTCACGGAAGTTGTGTGAATCATTAATTGAAGTTGACGCTTGAAAATTTTTCATTTAATAGCGGTAATGGTTTCGAATTTTTATTTTTCATCTTAGATGCTAAAGACACAATGCAGTCTGATTTGATTGCATACGTTTTGGAAGTTGCAAACTTAAAACTGGAAAAATTCCCTCCGCTTGCAGTACATCCCCATGCCGAAAGAGATTATTAATTATTTTAAATATAATAATAGGAAGTAATTACAGACTGATTTGTAATTGGATAAACAATTCAGTCTGTGTATATTTATTGTACATAAATATGGTACTGACATTAAATATAGTCATTCGTAAAGCGTAAAGAAAAATTGTTCACTTACGTAATTCTTCATTGACTTGCATTGCTGTCAAACGAGATTTCGGGCCTTCTATCTGCAAGTACATCTTCTCACATATAAGACACATGGCCACCAATGGTACGATGCGGTGGAATGGCCGTATCATGAAATTGATGTTTCTAATAGCTGAAATATTGTTTTTATTAATGACTATATGACAAAAAGCAATGAGATTCTGTGACAGACAGGTTTATTTTAAGATTTAATTGAATTAGTCATTATTATTTAATTTTATGTTTGTACCGACAAGTGTCATCTAATAAACATACCCTTAAATATTTATACCTCCCTTTCAATATTTACAAGCCAAACTTTTTTTTTAAAAGATAAATTCCAAGCAAATACATTATGTAAATTAAATTCTATAGCTTCAGGACATATTCGAGAATGACTGAACCTGTTTGTTTATAATTTTCACTGATGGGATCTAACATTTATAGTAATGGTCATGGACTGAGTAAGTCCGCAATGTTATCAACAAGGATACAACGTTCTCAACAGGTTCAGAATAACCACAAACCAGCTAAAGCTGGTCACTTTAATTTAGATTTTATAGAAATATTTAATTGATGCACGAATTTATTGTAATAATTGATTTTATCTTTAAAAACCTTAGTTTTAATTTTATTTATAAAATTTGATATATTACGGAAACAAAACAATTTTATAAATTGTTCTATTTATTTTTTTTAAATATGACTACATTCTTACATAAAATAAAAAGAAAATAACTTATGTTCACATATTGCGGAGTGTAAGTCTTTTCACAATAGTACTCCGCTTGTTTCTCTTATATATTTTTACTTATAAAAAATTTAAATTTATTGAAAGGAATAATTATGTACTATAACTGAAGAAACCACGAAAATGATTTTTAAATGCTTCATTGACTGTGTCATAATCTTCCTAGTAAGTACATTCTATTTTGTGAGAATAATTTGTTAGTTCAATACACTAGTGTTTAATATGCAATCCTGTAATTTTATGATTATATTATGGTTTTTTTTCACATCTTTGCAATTCCTTAAACTTGTGGTTGAAAGTTATGTTGTAGATGAGTTAATAATACTTACATCATGTTTGAAATCTTCAAGAAAACTATATGTGTTAAGGAGTATACCAGAAAATATTAGAGTGAATGACGTGAGTAGCTGGAGAATAAAATTAAAAATTAGTTCATAATAATATATTAATATTTCTGGAAGAGTTTATCAAAAATTAAAATGTTATCACAAAATTTTAATTATAATTAATAAAAACACAAACCTGAAATTCAAATACTTTGTTTAAATGACAGCACAGATCCAACCAATTAATATAGAACTGAAATAAATTACAAATGGAATTTTCACTCAGAGGCAGCCTTAATGAAAAATGATTATTGGGATTGTGTTGAGGACTCCCAAATATGGAGTCGACAGATGGGACCAAGTTGTCTCTATTTTCTGATTCAAAGAAGACATTTAATAGTTTCACACGTTTTGTTATACTACATAATATCAAACAGAACAATAGTATTTCTTAAATTTAAATCATTAATAATTTAAATCAAACATGATGGAAGATATAATATTGAATGTAGCAATAATGTACATGTAGAGGCCAAATGTTATTCCTCCAGCTATAAAATCAAAAGCAGCATAAAGAATATGATAGGATATAAGAAGGCCAACAAATATGAGGTTTCGAAATTTATCTCAATAAATTCCTTCTACACTCCGATTTCAAAAGATAATCTAATTCTTCAAATTTTAGAATCAATTCTTTAAATACATTTCTGTCACAAGCTAAATCGATCAGCAGTAAATGAAGAGCATTAATTAATTGAATAGTCCTAAACACTATCAACAGCTTGTGGTCATCGCTCAGGATCAAAATGCTTGAAATGACATGTAGCACAATCAATATTCCCATTATTAAAAAAATATATAATTTTTGGCCCCATAATGTAAACCTGGTGGGAGTTTGGTTAACAGTTTTTTTGTAAACACCAAATATATGCTGATACCCTAAAATTGGCCAAAGGCTATTTTCAATCGATTCCTTTACCATATTGACTCTCGTAAAATGTTTGTTTGCAACTGAATCGTGCCAGACAAATATTGTGACACATACTTTACTGATTAATTATCCTTTGAGTTAACATCCATTAGTTTATCGTCTGGTGGAATCTCTTCAGTATTTAACATAACAAAAAAATATAATATTGATCTTTTTGTTGTGGAAACTTTGTTAACCCTATATTAATTTATTATAAAATACATTTGTAAATTCATTTGTGCTCTAGACTCTGGGAAGACTGATACATATTACTCAATCTGGGTTCAGTCAAGATAGTATATTAGGCCCTCTTTTGCTTATCAGTATGATTAATGATTTACTCTCAGTTGTCAATACCGCTCATTGTTTTCTGTATACCAATGATTTGAACTTATTCTCAGGAGTATAGAAGCAATCTGCTTGTGAGTTGTTTCAAAGTGATATCGACTCAGCATTTCAATGGAGTCTGAGCAACAAGCAACAATTTAATATGAGCAAATGTGCGATGATGCCATATTCACAATAACATGTACTGTTAATTCAGAATTACAAGTTAAATGGAATGGCACTCAAAAGAGTATCACGGGGATCCGGGCGGGATTTTGGTGTAATTATGAATAAACCTCTAACATTTCATGATCATCTCACTGAAACCTCTCAGAAATCCCAGAGGATCCTCGGATTTGTCATGCGGCGTTCCGCAATTTTCATGATGATGGGTATATTGATGGCGCCCTGCTGGCAGCCGGGTTGGACTGGTTTTATGGTTGGCTGTAAGAGATTACTCTCGTAGCAATAAGTCCACCATATATATCAATTAGGTACATTAAAGTAGATTATTATATTGTGTCCTTGTTTAAAATTCTTTTGTCTGAGTTTTCTTGAAACTAATACAGCCTTGATTCACGTATCATTGTCGAGCATAAGTTCATTATTCAAAAACACTGATTTCAAATATTTCACGATAGTTTTTGTCACCGACTCACCTGAGTACGTAATCCCATCACAAAATATTTTTTAGTCAATTTACATATTTTAAAACATTTTCACAATTATTTCTACATATCACTATTATTACGACACGCAAAAATAAAATATTACTTTTTTAAAAAAATGGGTTATAAACTTTCAAAATCTTTGTACCACCAAATTCAAAGCACAACGTCTCAGATCGAAGTTCTGAGGTGGACAGCTGAATTTTGTGTACTTTACCTAAGCGAGAATTATTAACGACGAGGTTGTAGGCAGAATTGTATAAAGTTCAAGCATCAAAAAGATAAATGTTTTATTTTCTTGCTTGTGTTGAGCACTCAGTAGATTCCACAAGGAGATAAACTAATAAATGTTGACTCAAAAGAGATTAAATCAATAAAATAAATTGCTTCTTTAACACAAACTTTACTTTGACAAATAAAATTTTCGTAATCCCATTTTAACTTTAAATACTTTCGAAATATTATTTCAAGTATTATTACGAAATCTGTAATCTTATTTTTCAGCTCTCACATCACTCGCTCTAATATTTTCTGGTTTACAGGGGTAAACCAGAAAATTAAGGGTAACACATATAATTTTGTTGAAAATTTAAAATACAATGTAAGTATTATTAACACATATAGTAACAAGGTTAACTTAGTATTACGGATTTAATAAATAACAAAGCTGTAAATAGAAAACGATAATACAATTCTCTGGGCGAATATTTACTTTAATCTTGACATTTTTTCAGACAATATGCTTACAATGATAAATTATGACACAGTAAGTGAAGTATTTATAAATAGTTTTTTAGGTTTCTTCAATTGTAATATAAAGTGATTTATTTATAAATATTTAGATGCGTGTACAGATGAAGAAAATTGAAAATAAACAAGCATGGCAGTATAATGAAAGACCTAAATCCAGTAGTGGTTAAATTCAGGTGGTTTTCTTTTTATTTCACATAACAAAATGATTATTAGACTTGCCTGATAAATAGGTTACTGATGCATCTAGATACATATTTCACCTGTTTCGTATTTTTGATATATTTATTTATATTTGTACTTCTTCTTTGCATTCAATTTATAAATTGTTTTATTATTCATGCCCCGCACAAAACTGGTTGTGCCTTGCATTTTATAGAAAAAATTAATTATAAAAAAATTTTCGTGCATCATTTAAATACTTCTAAATTAATCAGTTTTATATGTTTGTGATTTTTATGCGACTTGCCTAGTGTTTTCATGTACTTCTGCGTTCCAGTTGATAAATTTGTATTCTTATATCGTTCACATCCATCCACAGAAATGTTAGATTCCATTAGTGAAAAATACAAATTAACAGGTTTGGTTATTCTCAAATATATTGTGAAACAACAACATTTTATTTCCATAACATATTTGTATGAAATGTTATAATTAAAAATTTTTTCTAAAGAAGATTTAAAAAGAACGATGTCCGTCCAAACATAAACTTTGCCCTCAGTTACATAAATTTGATGAATTAAAATTTGTCTGAAAATAAACCAGTCGCTAATGAACACTCATTATTTTCTTTTTCATTAATAAGGACAATGTTTCACAAACTTTGGTGTCATATTGTGTCTATTACACCACATTATATCATTGATGGCTGTGTGTTTAGTATGTGAGAAGATGTACTTGTAGATGTATTTGACAGAAACTACAAAATTTCGTTTGACATCACTGTAAGTCAACGAAAAGTTACGTAAGTGAACAATTTTTCTCCACATATTCACAAATGACTTGTAAGTTCTTTTCAAGTTTCAAAAAATAAGTACAGTTACAAAAAAGAAGTACATACGGACAATCTTCTCTTATCTTAAATTCGTAATCTCGTATTTTAAATTAACCACCAGTTTATAAATATTTCTTCTAATTTGAAATAAGTAGTAATCACTTTCGAGATGACGATTTATTGCAGATGAACGCAAACCTCTTGGTTTTGAGTTAAACTAATCAACTACACTTATCCCAGCTTTAAAAATGTATGTAATCAAATTAGACCACTCTGTAACTTCTAATATTATTTAATTTTTTTTCAAAATTATAAATTTTTGATGGATAACACTTAATAAATATTTTGAATAATAACACAGAAGGAAACAGGAAATATAATATTAGTATAGATAGATATATGTATGCACGCAATATATATTTCATGCACTACTTGGATATATAAATTTGTATGTATGTAGGCTGTAATTTCATAGAGTATTTGACTAATTGTAATAAAATTTTTGTGAAAGCATTATAGGTTTCACACTATCACAACTACTGTTCGGGATAAAACCATTCTCCGTTACTGTTAAACAGTAACAATATTATCCAAATTGAGAATCTGTTATATGTTTCTGAGATTCATCAATAATACCTTAATATAAGCTTATGTTATTCCCTTTTTCGGCATCCCGTGTCCAACATCAGACGGATCTTATCAATAATATAATAGAGGTAGTTAAATTAGGTTAGTTCACAATTTTTCAGTTCTTTAACTTATGAGCTTCATTGCTGCTTCAATTTATGGGATTGCTAATGAGTTACTCAGTCGTTTTGATTCAATTCATCAATGTCGGTGATCTGTTTTAACCTGAAAATTATAATCCAGTTTCTATCAATAAATTCTACATATTTTAAAGTATGGCTGATTATTAGATATAATCACTTGTTGCTAAATTTTTTTCAGGATACACTAATTTTTTATAGATTGTCCTTCGCACTTTTCGCTTTGTAAAATATGAAAGCTATATACAATTTTACATAACTTATGCAAAACACTAAATATAAAAACAAATTATTTGTTTTTATATTTAGTGTTTTGCATAAGTTATGTAAAATTATATATTTTAAATATTGTTTGTTTTTTATGAAATGTGTTGTTAAATTAAACTTGGCTAATATTAAATGAAAATCATTTTCAAACTAAAACATCTTTTAAAAAATTTCTTATCTATAAAATGTCATAAAAACTTTAAACTCATTTTTATAAAAACTGCTAATTTACCGCTTTGACTTCATTGTATTTTTAAGAAGATGGTCTGAATTATTATACTCAACTCTCTATTTTTTTGGTTTCTAGTACACCTGCTAATTGTTTCTATCAAAATTTTCATACATAAACTTTATTCTTCTCCGACAGCTAGCTGAAAATGTACATTGGACTTATAAACAAAATTTATATTTGTTTACAAAGAATAAAGCTATATGAAACTGAGACATCAGAAGAGTAAAGCAACAAGTATGTCTAATAATACTTTGGATAAGAATTAGTGAAACCGCAAGTGGGGTAGCATGTATTTCTGTAAACAAATCTAATAATAAGCAAAATTCAAGACATAGTTTTAGGAATTACCTGAGTGATAAATAAAACATGTTCACTGGCCTGTTTCTAGCCAGATTTTAAAAGTTTTTACACTCCAGTGAGTATTCATAATTGCAAGAAAAAGTTACGGCAGACACACATAATTGATTGTAGTGAAATATAAATAATAAGTTTACTCGACAAATAAATTTGTTAAACCAATTTAGGTTGATTCGATTATATTTATGTAATTAATAGGCCTATAATAATTGTTAATTAGTAATAGAAAATCAGTCAACTATTTTAATTAACAATCTATACCATAATCGGAATTCTATATAAAATAATTTTAGCTACAGTTATAAATTAAACAGTAAACTGTAAAGTCATAGAGACTGTAGTGAAAATTACCTTGATAAATTATGAATGCATATTCATATACTCACTGTAACAAATAGAAGGAACAGACAGCATATGTTCATTTCCACCAGATTCACCTTGGATATTTGCCAGAAAAGTTATTGAATGCTCATGGCCATGTTTGTACACAAAACTCTTACTGAATATTTTGCATAGACATTCACCCAAACGTGCGAATGGAGTATGAACAGATGTTACCCATAAAAACCACACAAGCTGTGCAACTGGCGAATGTCATTCAATTTTAATTAAGTAACTTAAGACAGTGCTTTCTATTTATACCGAAATTGACCGAGTGTGAATGGATGCTCGTGGCCATATTCATGTATAAAACTCTTGTGGAATGTTTCGTCCGAACATTTGAGTGAGGTATAACAATATAAGGGTAAGCGGTGCTCTTGAATAATTCATAGTTTGTGTACTCTCGTCTCAGATGTCACATTTGTATTTAATCTATACTGTAACTAAATAAAAACGAATGTATATTGTGTGTACCAACAAATTGTTTTGCGTTAACTGTTGTAGATTTGTAACAAGCGTGATTATTTATTATAGCTTATGTGATCAGTTGGCTTGTATTAATTATGAGTTATGTTGTAAATCGTTAAAATTAAAAAATGTAAAGACACTTTTCATTTATTGATACCCGTTGTAAGGTACCCAACACAACTCAACCTAACACAGCTCAACCTAACACAGCTCAACTCAACACAACCCATCTCAAAACAATCTAACCAAACCCAACCCAACAATACCGAGCTCAGTGTAATACTACTCATTCCAAACCAACTCAAAGCAAATCCAGACCAATTCAAAGCAATCCCAATCTAACAAAATCTAACTATATCCAACCCAACCCCATCCAAAGCAAACCCAATCCGACCAACCCAATCCAAAACAATTCAAACCCAATCCAACACAACTCAACCAACCCAACTACTAAGGGAAATACTCCTTATCAAATTTCTTACCAATGTAATTCTTGCCAATTTTATGTTTCTTCCTTCACATTCTTAGCAATTTAATATTTTTCATGACCAATGGCCAAAAAATATATTGTACAAACACATATATTAATCAAATGATGTTAAATTGTGAACCTAACAAACTCATCGGGGACCACTACATCCAAGCTTTGCATTAATATGTTATGAATTATTTCTCTATATATGTATAACCTACTTTAAAGCTTCTTAGTAAAATGTATCAAATTACTTAGATCTAAACAAATATTTGTCAAATTACTTAGACCTGAACTAATACTAGTGAACATTTTACTATTTGTCAGTTATTAAATTAAAGAAAATTCCTTTAAAAATTATTTATTAAACAAAAATAGTTTTCGCTCACAATCATTTCGTAACAAAAAATTTATTTGAAAAATATCTCCTTTCAAACTGCTTGTTAACATTTTTTCTACATAATTGTTATTCTTAGTGATAACTATACACTGAATATGCGAACACAAACAGAAATTTTAACAAAAAAGAAATTAATTCAAAACTTTGAATTATCAAGTATGATTGATTATATTAAGAAAAGTTACAAATTTAAGATTTGAGGAATCTTTCACCATATTAAAACCACTTTTCAAATCGATTTTTCCTACTAAAATTATTATTCGGTCAACATCAAGGCTGGCTCAACATTTTATTTAAAATACACCTTCTAGATAACTGTAAATATTGATTAAACAGATATCAAAAATAAGGATACTTCAATTCAACTTCCATAATCTTCAGGAAACTTCATCTCATTTGGTTCAGTAGCTTTTAAATAATTCATGTTCAAACAAACACACAAATGAATAAACAGGCAAATAGTGAAACAAATAAAAATCCACATCAGTTCTACAGTTTTATCATATTTATATAGAGATTAAAAAGATGAAGTTGAAAAACCAACTACATGAATTTCAAAGAAACAAAGGTAGACATTCCCTAATTCCACTACTTTCCTCGAGCACACGGCCACTATTGAGCTGACACAGTATACTTTTTAGTTTAATAATTTAGATGAGCTCACCAATAAAAAAATATTGGAATTCAAGGAGTGGATGACTTTTGTCAACCACCCAAAATTGCAGCTGTAATAATAATAATAGATACATTGAGGAAGATTGTAAAAATTTAAATAATTATATGATTAATTTAACTCCACAGCTATAAAAATATCAAAATAATTTGCTGAGTATTTTCCAGTTTCCCAAGTAAACAAAAACAGACATTTATTCCAGTTGGAGAAAATTTTAATTTTGTTCTGACATGTTACGATTACGATAAATACTTTAAATTAAACCAACTTTCAATTATTATGTTAAGTTTAATTTGAATCAATAAATATGATAAGGTAAATACCTTTTCTTGTTTGTTTCCTTCTTCCCACATATTTTACTCATCAATTGGCTTCAAAATAGTGTGAGAATTATGAAATTAACAAATTGTTAAATAAATGAGGGATATTGATCCTTGCCTTTTATATTTTCATAATATCTTAATATTAAGAGACATTTAAGTAACGATTACAGTTCGGATGTTATAACGAGTTACAGTCTATAAACTTCCATTAGATTAATATAATGTAATGTCAAAACATATTACATTCAAACCTACCCTGATGTTTTATGTAGGTAAATGTCAATCATAATTTAGGTCAGTCAATTATGAATCAGAATGAAATCCATTATAAATTTTCCAGCCTGGCCATTAATAATAAAATTCTGGATTTTACCTTAAAAATATCTGCACTAGACCTGCTTTGTTTATTGCCAGTATTGCCTTTCAGTTCAAAAAATAATTGCTTTATAAACTTCAAGCATCCCATCAAAACGTATTTCTAATTGAGTGGATATTGTGTCGAGTAACTTATTAAAATGACTGACTCTGGTGATCTTTTCCTTTGTTAGAAATCAATAGTCTAATGCTAGTTTATTATAGTGTTTTTTGATCCTTGTTTATCCAACTTTTGTTTTGGAAATGGGGATAAATATCATAACTTTTTACAGTCTAGCTAGTTGCTAGCTTTGTTCTTAAACAACATAAAGTAATTTCAATATATCAATCGGAGAGCTTAGTTCTTTGTCCTTGCTCCCTGATTTGTTTCCTGCTTTGATGTTTAGGGAGGTTTCTGTATGAAGAGGGTCTTTTTTGTAAGCTTATGAACTGCACACTGTAAATCTCAGCAGCCCAACATGTGGCCATTTTTTCCTCAAGGTTTTATTTGAACCTCTCCTATTACCTTCGTCCTCGATCCTACTGTTACTCGTGTGTTGAACCATCTGCATATAAAATTGAATGAATTACCACAAATATGATATAAATAATTACCATAAAAAAGTGAAATCCGCATTTGGTGTTCTATGTATATAAATTAACCCGGCGTCATTGTTGTTGGGTATCTAATACCCGATACATTTTAAAACGGTCATAACTTTAAAACAAAATGCCTTATGAAATGTCTTATGAAAAGGAACAAAGTCGACTCCTAGCCTTGTTTGAACAAGCTAACGTTAGTGACAATGGACAGTGCGGCTCAGACGATGAGGGTGAAATCGACCATCTTTCAGAGCAAAGTCAAGGCAGTGATACGGAACAAGAATGCAGTGATGATGAGCAAGAAGCAATTGTTTCAACAAGTAACCAGCAGTTTTATATTGGTAAAGACAATTCCACCAAATGGTCTTCGCAACCACCTCGGACCAACGCTCGCACAAAGTTAGAAAACATAATATTACAAAAACCTGGGGTAAAGCTTATTGCGCAAAATGATAAGACTGAAATAGAGTGTTGGAGACGCTTTATAACTAATAATATGCTGGAACAAATACTTCGTCATACTAATGCTAAGATTAAACAGAGACGCTTCAGTATTTATTGAAAGAGACCACTATAGATGAACTATTAGCTTTGTTTGGCTTGTTATACTTAGCCGGACTAAATCGTTCTAATCGCCAAAATTTGAGTGACTTGTGGAGAACCGATGGTACTGGTGTGGAAATTTTTAGTACTGCTATGTCTTTGCAGCGTATTTACTTTTTACAAAGCTGTTTGCGTTTTGATGATGCATCAACACGCCAAGAGCGGAAGCGACTGGACAATCTGGCTCCAATTAGATATATTTTTGTCTCGAACTGTAAAAATACTTATACTCCCAATGAGTATCTTACAATCGACGGAAAGCTGGAAGCATTTCACGGCAGGTGTTCATTTCGTCAATATATCCCGAATAAACCTGCGAAATATGGCATTAAAATTTATGCTTTGGTTGATCCAAAAAACTTTTATACTGTCAACCTTGAAATTTATACCGGTAAGCAGCCTGATGGGCCATTTTTGCAAAGCAATAAAGCTTTCAATGTTGTAGACAGATTAGTGCAGCCTACCTCTAAAAG
This sequence comes from Druceiella hillmani, assembly GCA_039881145.1. Taxonomy (NCBI): domain Eukaryota; kingdom Metazoa; phylum Arthropoda; class Insecta; order Lepidoptera; family Hepialidae; genus Druceiella; species Druceiella hillmani. The sequence goes on from JAYKKI010000036.1 coordinate 23,450,740, forward strand.
TAATAGAAATATTACATTTGACAACTGGTTCACGAGCGTTCCACTGATAACACATTTGCAACAAAATCATAAACTAACATCTACAGGTACATTACGTAAAAACAAAAAAGAAATCCCACCAAACTTTATAACCACGCAAAGAAAAAAAGTATACAGCACTCAGTTTGCATTCCAAAAAGATATGACGCTTATTTCCTACATGCCTAAACGGTCTAAAGTGGTGCTGGTATTGTCTTCCCTTCATCATGACCAAAACATTGATCTTGCTAGTGGTGAAAAAAGGAAACCAGAGATAATCACATTCTATAATTCTACGAAAGCTGGCGTCGATGTGGTTGATGAGCTCTGTGCTACCTATGATGTATATCGAAACTCTAAACGCTGGCCAATGACAGTATTTTATGCGGTCATGAATGTAGCTGCAATAAATAGCGTGATTATTTTTCGTGAAAATAATAACTCGAAAACAAACCGACATGATTTCCTTAGAAAACTCGGTCTATCAATGCTTGAAGGTCATCTTCTTGTGAGAAAAAATATGGAGAACTTACCGAGAGGCTTACCTAAACATATTCACGAACAGGTTGGTTAAGTGGTAAGTTATGAACTACCCTCCGAATAAAACTTCATAACCATACAGGAGATGCAAACACTGTCCTTCTGCCAAAGACAAAAAAACTAGGCATAACTGCAATAAGTGTAACAAGCCTATTTGTATGCAGCACATCATGCCATTATGCCAAAGTTGCGTTGATCTCGATATCGAATAAGTCAGTATGTTACTAATAAATAAGCTTTGTTATATATAGTTCCTGATTTCATGTTTATGTACTAAAGAAAATTTTATGTTCTGTTTCTAAATGTTAATTATTTTTTATTTTTGAATATATTTTTAAGTTACGTTCTAAAAAAATTATCTCAGAATGAGAAGATCTAATTTGATGATAATTTGCTCATTTTATGATAAATAAATGTTTAATTTTTATAAATACCTATTTCCCTAATATAGAAAACTAATATTGACATAAGCTTGATTCAGTGTAGAATAATGCACATGGGTACAACTTACCCGGCCACAACGGCTAAGTTCTGTTTAGTAGCCACAATGACGCCGGGTTAAAACCAAGACGTAACATTTAGTAAATGAAGACCAATGTTATTTTTAACTTAAAATAGACTTACAAAAATATGATGCACACAGTGCCAATTAAATAAAAGATTCTAATTCTAGCAATGATGTGAATCCCTAGATCTTGCGGTGCCTTATTATGAAGATGTATTTTGTAGAGTCAGCAACGGGTATGAAATTGCTAAAATGGCTAAGAGATGGACTTACTTAACTTATATATAACATATCAACATCCATTCTCAACCAATAGTTCTAGAAACATGGAATTTTGGGGACGATTTTTATATTATACATATATACATATATATATATATATATATATATATATATATATATATATATATATATATATATATATATATATATATATATATATATATATGTATGTGTGTGTGTGTGTGAGATCTAATATTTGAAGATTCAATCCAAAGGGGGTGAAATGGTGATTCCATATATCATGCAGAGAAAAAATATTAGAATGTTGCATTAACTAGATACTTTATAAATTAGTCTAAAAGTAAGTATTTAATACCACATTTAACAGTTTTCTGAAAATGCCTTAAAAGTAGATATAGGGGTTCACTTTTGTAATGGATTACTATTGTTAAACGGTTTTATTAAATAAAAGTCTCATAAATATAATATATAAATAAATAATTAAAAACATGTTTATATTTTTTTTCAACCAACCCTTATGAGAGGGAAATAAAGGTTCAAAATTTTTTTAATGGAATACAAATGTTAAACGGTTCTATAAATGGAAATTTTCTAAAAGTAATCTATAAATTAATAATGAGCCACACGTTTACAGTGTTCTGGAAATCAACCTTTCTGGAGACGAAAGGGGGGTTTAATATTTACAAGAATCATGAATGGTCTTATGGTGGAAGTTAACAAACTTGGAATTCAAAAATAAATACATAATAAGCTCAGGAAGGTAAAATCTAACTAAAACTCCAGCTAAGAATCCAAAATAAAAATGCAAATATAAAAGTTCATTATTGAAAATCAAATGAAGTTAACAAATTATAAAATCAATCTAAACAACAAAACAAACTAAAAAATTAAGCAAGGTACACAAGATGAAAGAGTATGTGTAAAGGCAAACTATTAAATGGCCCTCCACAACGTAAATGGTTTAAAATAAATATAGTGCCATTTAGCGACAAAACATTCAACAAGAAACTAAATAATAAAATCAAACAAATTAGTTATCAATTTCAAATATTTGGTTTGACATTGTTAGATCAATTATGTATACAGAGCGAGCATAATTCTACATGTAATATTTCTACAAAACGTTTGTGATATTCAACTATAGAATATTACATGTTTTTTTCTGTCACTACAGAAAGATTATTAGATTTTTTTAGATTCAAGAAATTTAAGTTGGTATTTTTTTTATTGCCATTTAAAATTTTATTTATCAAATATCCCAAAAACCACAGAAACACTTTGTCACCCGTTTCTTTAAATTTCAAAAGCATTCATTACAGGGATACCGTAATGAATTCTCTCGAAATTTAAAAAATACAAAGAGTGTTAGATGACGATCAATAAGTGATGAAAAGTAATTGTTGTATAAATATTTTTATTTTTATCTTATTATTACACATTTTAACATCATCTGTGTAAAATCACTTCAAGTTAACTAAACAACATATAACAATCAACATGCTTAGACCAAAACACTGTCAACAAAATAGCATTACTTAAAGTGAACATTGGACAATTAATTGTTCAAGAATATGTGATAAAAATTTATGTCCAAATTGTATTTCTTAAAATAAGAGCAAGCATTCTAAAAAGATGCGTTTAATGAATCCACTTTTAAAAAATTGTCATTTACCAATAAAAAAATATAGAAATTCGCAAAACAAATTTGTGGTAATGATTTATCCCTCCACTTTGATTCACTATTGAGAAATTAAAACTACTGAAACCGATTTAGACCTCTCTCTTTCCCATAGTTCATCTAACAAGACTCTAAACAAGAATGAAGCTAAGCACACGCATTAGAACAAATGAGCTTTCAGATATTGCTTCAGTATAGAGTAATGCTTCAAGGTGTTACTCCTTTTCACCATATCGTAAATATCTCTATTGTAAAAAACATCAACCTGTCACCAATACGTATACATCAAGATATGGTATAAACTGGAAATTCATAACTACTTAAAATTATTAAATACCTAAATATTTAAATACCCTGTTGCATGCAGCGACAGGGTATTTGTATACCTTTTTTATGCCAAAAATCATTATGCCAATGTACAAGCTGAAACATTTTTGACAAATTTTCTCAATTGGGCAAGTTGTAAAAAGTTGAACAAAATGTGAGGACAAGGGTGATAATATCCTGTATATTATCACCCTCGTTGTTGGTATCACCTTAGTAATGTATTTATAGTCAAGCTTTTGACGTTATTTATTGTATTCTATGAGAGCGAATGAGGCAGAAACATTTTTCTATTCTGTTTATACCATTTAATATAAAAATTCATAACTGGACTATTTTTGAATCGACTTTTAAAATTTTTTTAAATACTAATTTTTACAATTAAATGAAACTTACCACGACCTAGGTTTCGTTGTATTACATCTTCAGGTGAGCTATTAGCTATTATATATACTACATTACGTAGTTTCATTTAATTGTGAATAATGACTTTCTACAAAATTAACATCAAGTATATTCAATATTTGAATAGAGCCCATTTGGCTACATTAGCGATATTGGACCGTCGACTCCGAATTACATTTTGGAAGACGATACAAAGCAATTGGTTCTACTAATTTTTAATTAACCCATATTTTAATTATATTTTCCAAAAAAGTGCAAATTTACGAGCAGTCATCAAATCCAATTTTAGTGATTCGTAAGTATACTTCATTTCAATACATTTCATATTGAAATAAAGTATACATAGTTATGAGTAATTATTGTTATGATAGTATTCTCTTCTATTTTATTAACATATATGTGTCCATTGTGCCCAAATGAGGAGCTTTCAAAATTACCTTAAACATTTTTATATATTATAATTTGCCAGTGTTGAACACTGAAATGCCAAGTTTAATAGTGCATCTGCATTGTTATTGCAGCCAAATCAGAAATAGTTACTTACTGTTATAGTTTTTGTGGATGAAGTTTAGTAAATTGGTGTGTGACATCGTAACTACAAAAAAGTGTTTCTTTTAAATATATTTACTTTAAAGGTTTTATATTTTTATATAAACTTCATAAACATGTTCTTTACTTTATGTTAAATAACAAGTAGAATAAAATATAGTGTTCTGTGCGATGTGAAAAGATTATTTATGTTAACGTCCACAATTGGGGACATTATGCATATAAATAATAAATAATATATTTTCTTTGTAGACTTACACTGAGCAAGCGACTACGAGCAAAACGACTACGATGAAAAAATATGACTGCGGCAAGTTAAAGCTATTAAGGGCTCTAGGAGCCTAGGATGTAGATATGGAAATAGTTACTATTCATCCCAAACCAAGTGCTCTCACCTATGAAGAAGAAGGTGATGATATTCCCAAGAATGTCGAGGTCTTTATCACAAGGATAAAGAGGTATGGGATAATAGCGATTAAGAACCTTGGGTTCTTCATTGTTACTATTGGTAGTAATGAAGAACTTAACATTCTTCATCACTACTATCAAACCCATGTGTTCTGAGTATAAAAATTGAATGCTTGCTAGTGCTGACCGCTACTGTTACGTCTGATATTTACTGTGGCAAAACATAAACAGCTGAGAATATCAACAGTCAGTCATTAAATGCAAGGATCATAAAAAGCCTGCTGGGAAAGATCGACATAGGTCCTTAAGACCACATTGTATACTTTGACAATTTTTTTGCGAGTTTTTCCCTGTTGCAGAGTTAATGAGAATCTTGCTACCGTGTGTGAAGGAAGAACCAGCAAATGCCCTCTAATATCAGTCAAGGAGGTGACAAAGAAGAATCGTTCTAACTTTGACTACTGGTTTGACAAGGCTGATCTAATATTGTTTGTTTGCTGGTTGCATAATAGCGTTTGTACACTGAGGATTGACTATTATATTGTCCTTTCATTAGGTAAAGTGAAACGATGGAGCTCAGTGGAAAAAATGAAAGGGATGTTGATGTACCGCAAGTATTTGTAATTAAATAAAACAATAAAGTGGGGTCGACTAAACTGATCAGCCTATTTTCGTTGTATTTCTATCCGTGGCAAAAAATGCTGGTGCATGCTGTTTTCAAACATGCTTGATTTAGCAATTAGTAATGCCTGGCATCTGCACATGCTTCATAATGACACTGTTTATCATAATAAGGCATGGTGGTAGTGTAAAAAGTGCATAATAACACTCAAAAAGCCATATTTTGAATTGTTTCATAGGGAATGAGCCCAATGTCCCCATTTGGGGATGGCAATTTTTTTTCATATGTAATAATAAAATTTCAATTTTATTTTTTATTGTTCATTTAAACTACTTACTTTCCACCTAGTTACCCAACATAATCTACTTACTTTGCACTAATTAAGTTTATTTCATTTTTCTACGGCAAATTTAGTGATGGGGGTAAGTAAGTTAAGACATCCAATGTAGTAACTGTGTATATCAATCCATAAAATCAGAAAGAGCTTATAGATGTTGGTGATGTGGTTTGTATTGACAGAATACTAACATAGCTTGATTATCTCAAATAGTTCCCGTAGTATGTACATAGTGCAAAGCATTTAATGTATAATTTCAACTTGTTCCTAAATAGTTTTATGTTTACTTTGCTCTGTTCTTTAGCATTGAAAATCGTATATTTCGAAAAGTATATGGCTTGGGAATAGATTCATATTTGGTGAAGAAAAGGAGAATGTACCATAAAGAAAATCACCAGTTGCAGACAGATGGCGGAAATGTCATGGTACAAAGTAATAAAACTTTGCACAGTGATGTTTATCCTGAATGTACATTGCTTGTATATAGCTTTTGCTGTCACAGTTGCGATATCGATGATAAAATATTTATAAAACACCTTGATAAAGAATTGTCAGTTGAGTTGCGTCGTATCTCTATGGTGTGACGCTCCATAGCTATATATATATATATACATATATATATATATATATATGTGTGTGTGTGTGTGTAAATATTCATATTTACTCACACACATATGTACATACATACAACACAAGCATGTGAATATTGCATATATATAATATTAATATTGTAATAATTGTACATATGAACTTTTCTCAATTACACCAACAGGAGTGTTAATTAATCAGGATTAATTTTTGTAAACATTATATATTAATAGTGGTTTCTTTATTCCCTTGTAGCGATGAAACAGATGAAGTCATTTTAATGAATTACCATTAAAATTGTTATATTATGCCAAGTAGCACAGAATACATCACATTACAACAAAGTCAATGAGCCTGTAACATATAAATTTCTAGTATGAAATAAATATACGTATAACAAAACTTATTGAGTGTGGTGCCATTGCCAAGTGCTTATTTAGGGCATTTAAAAATATGAAACAATGTAGGTATTCATTATAAGGTATGAAGATAAAAATGATAAATAATGAATAAATGAATAATAAACAAATAGAATTCCAAGTTCCTCTAAAAGTGTCAAAAATCTGATTTATAGCATTCAGTGTGATGTGTACTGCTTTTTTTATTTTGTACTACAGGCGCTCTATAAGATTTAGATTTGAGCTATTTGTGGGTCAAAATAGTTTTTTCCAAAGAAACATTCGATGGACAGTGGTGCATATTTTGGGTCATTATCCTGTAGAAATGTTCATATAACTGAGAGTTTCTTCAGCAAAAGGCAACATGCTTTCCTGCAATATTTCTAGGCTTTGGTGTGGCTTACGATGATCATTTTTAAAATTTTTTTTAGTATACACTCTAAGTCCACCAAAACCATATCTAAGTCTCTCAAAATAATTTCAAAATTTATGTGACTGCCTCCAAGTTTTATTTGCTTTTTTATCTACTTTAGTCTTATTTCCATCTTTAGAGAACACCACACGTATTGTTTGCTGTCTGATGAATTAAAATTTATTCTGGTGTTTTCAGAAAAGGACACCTGTTTGTTACATACTACATGAACTATTTTGCTTATGGCCTTATTAAAACTAATTACACTCGTTGTATTGGCAGACAATGCATTTACATATATGCATGCTTCACTATTAATATTGAATGTGTTGCCATGCTCAGAATTCCATATTATTAAACCAAATAATCTCAAGGATACAATCAAAATGTCAAAAAAAATTAATATCATTGTAGTACATTATAAATTAATATTTCCAAATATATCTCAAGGCTACAATCAAAATGTTCAAAAAATTAATATTATTTGTCAGAAAGATAATTTCCTTGATGTGTGCCGAAAATAAATTGAAATACCCTTACGTACCCATAAGCCTTTATCAAGGTCACCTTTCAATTGTATGTATTTTATCTCTCCATCAGGAAGTCTATTGTCAAGTGCTCAAATTAATTATGTGTCCAAGGTCATTTCCTAATAAAATAACTCGTTTTGCGTAGGAAGATGTAAGTAAAATGATAACAAAGAAATGAGGTGAATAGGAAAGCGGTTAGGAACAGAGTTATTGCATCACTTGTTTTTTAATCTTATGTAGTTTTCCTGAAATTATATTTATTGAGTTTTATTCTCAAGATTTTTAGTGAATTCGATACTTCATACATTTAAAATTCACTCATTAAACTTGCATTTTTTATTTTAGTTACTACTGAATAACATATTCGCCCTTAATTTTATTTGTAAGGTTTTTTTTCGGTAAGAACATCGTCGTAAATAAATATATTGGGTGAATATGAGCCAAGGTGAAATTAAACTTTAGAGCATAATTAGAAAACCATCATATGGTTAGTAAATAATCTGTCTTAAACTTATGTTTCTGATATTAACTTTATAAATTATTAATGTGAATGCAATTAACATCAAGGCAATAAAATATCACAGTACCATCGTGATCAAGATTAAAAGAAAAATAAAGCACATTGAAAGTTTAAAAAAATGTTTGAGAATCGAAAACACTAAATGAAGTGATTACAATCTAATAATAGCCATTCAATTTATACAAATGCTTTATCTTCATATATTAGCATAAGTGCCCTACATTTGTTTGTATATTGGTTGCCATGGTAATATCAATTAAACTAATTTACCGACTATTTGTTTCATATAAATTAGGCAATCAGCGTCTAGACTTGTTCATTTTCAGTCCAACCATATCTAATAACACTCAGTTCAAGCAACCAACTAACAATGCGCTCAAATAAAGTAATTGATTTGAAAACTACGAAAATTAATTTTAAACAGACTCTATGGAAAATTTCATTTTGCAATTTTTTCTTCAGTACCGGAAAAAATACTCCAATTCCATTAAGCTCCAAAATTTATTGTTATATCAGAATTTCCATTGCTTTAACAATAGCTTTGATTTTTAACATAAAATATTTTAGTAATAGGAAATTAAAATTGGTATTTGATATTCTAAAAACTGGTTACGCAATATACCTGATAGGTTCGGATATATTGTGGAATAAAAACATGTACAGCAATATAGAACTTCGAATTAATGAGGTAGATGAGCAATTCGAAACTTCCCATCTGTGTAATTTGTCAAAATTTGATAAAATTCGAAATACGATTTTTGTAACTGCAATTATTTCATATTATGTACTGCATATTAGTCTTTATTTTTACCATTCTGATCTTCACAACGACATAATAATCAATGCGTATTTTTTCCAAAATCTTATTAACATTATGCATTTTAACTGCGAAATATTTTTCTTTTGTACACTCATTTATAACATAAAAAAACGCATAGAGCTTGTTAATTCATTTTTTAACCGCATTAATTTTTTTGACCACACTTCACAATATGATTTGAATTATCAATTTTCTATTTCACCTCTTAAAAAGAAAACAATTTTCAATTTGTCAGATTTCTTTGTAAAATTGATAGATATATGCCAGTTTCTGAATAAAACCTTTGAGTTCCAAGTAAGACATTTGATACTTTTGAAAGCATTTTTATTGTTTTTATGTTTATTTATTATATGTAATTAAACATTTATATTCTTTTCAGATATTTATACATTTGTTCATAGTTTTCACTAAAACAATGATATGTATACAACGAATCCTCGAGTGCATAAATTATAAAGTAAGTGAAAATATATTAAAAATTATACAAATAATTCAGGAAGGCCATTTAACTTTATCTCTAGTAATAGTTTAAGATTGCAATGTTAAAGAAATACGGTGTGATTCTAGGTTTATGGGACTTTAGAAATGAATGAAATATTGTGGTCATTACACTTCTTGGTTGTGTTGATTGCTGTATGCGCTGTAGGCGAGAAGCTGTACGTGCAGGTGGAAAAAACTAAGTCACATTTTGTAGAAATCATGACTGATGAAAGATATTGTAAGTTCTTGAGACAATTATCATGTATTTATATAATTAAATATAACTAATTAAACATGAACAGTTTGGCTTTATAGTAATGTGCAATTATTAAATGCATCTGACCACATATTTTGTCAAATAATCCACCATCAATTATCTGATTTTTTTCTCAAAATTTTGTATTGTTCGCTAATTAAAAAAACAGGTAATCTATACCAATGTTCGAAAATAATTATATTTAATGAGATTAGTGCAAAAATTTGTTTGTAATTAAATAACCACAAGCATGTATTTATAAATATTTCATAATTTTCACAGCTGTTGAAACCAGAAGACAGCTAGAGTTAGCGCATGATCTCCTGCAATGGAGCAAGTTGGGTCAATTGACTGTGTTCCACATGTATGATATACGCATATCACTGCTACTCAGTTTTCTAGGACTTACAACAACATACATTATTGTTATGATTCAGTTTATAAATTTTGCATAAACTTTTATTAAGTGGCTTAGAACCTGGCTAATAGCTTTAATATAATATTTATATTCTTGCATTGACTTTATGTTTCAAATGTTTATAATATATACTGTTTATGATATTATTGTATAGTTAAATGAATAAAACATCTTTTCATTGTAAATGACTTATGTTTGTTTTATTTAATTTAACAGAGAATGATTGCGAAAGGAAAAAAATGTACTTTTGAGAATGTTATGATATCATTCCTGACATGGAAAAGGCCACGAGAGGAAAGCTGAATGCGGAAAGAAGACATTCAGCAATGCTTCCACCAGTTATGGAACCACCATTGGGATAAATTATTTTGAAGGAATTTATACTTAGTACTTATTTGAATACTTTAGAAACATTATATATTTCAGTTCAGTTCATATTTTATCAATGTTATATTTTCTACCAATTAAACATTATATTAATTGTGCCACACAACCCAAGTCATTCTTTTAATTGGCATATCCTATAAACTTTAAGATGGCATGCATAAATTGGGAAAACATTTTTAAAATAATTTATTACCAATATTGTTTATTTTTAAGTAATAAATAATTGAATTTGCGTAAATCCTTATCACATTGTTTCTTAAATCTTTAAGTGATTATATTCAATATAAAATAAGTCACCCATTTGTTATTAGAAATAAATTAATACGTTTGCGAATTCTGGAAAAACCTTCAATTTCAGAGTTATTAATGGACCGACAAACTGTCAAAATTAATTGTGAAATTTATCTCGTATTCTTTTTTACTAAATATGTTATTAAATTATATTAACTGATCAATTCAATGCACACATAATTTAAATATATATCATCGGTATTTTTTGTTGTTGTCGTGTTCATGACAGTTCATATAAGACCGTGAGTGGTTCACACCGCTTTGCAAATTTTAAGACAATTGTCTTCGTATATTTCTCCACAAGGAGAATTATTGGTACGCTGTATTTTTTTCAGAATGGAGGAACAAGAGAAAATATGATTGGGGTTCAGTTCTGTGTCAGGACAGTTTTTGCAATTATAATAAGTTCTAGTACCACCTCTCTGAATTTTCATCCCTCTAAAGTGGAGAAAAGTCAGTATTTATTAAAAATATGAATTATAAAAAACATTAGAAAATTAACTCAAGGGTTTAGTTGACATAGATCAGTTTGTTTACATTTTGTCCCATTTGATTCTGTCGCGATTAGATATTATGAGAAAACAATTCCATTGATAAATTCACTTTTGGACATCTAACTGATTGCATTTGTTAAATGATTGCACTTTAAAATAAAATATATAAAATTAACCTGATATAATGGTACATATCTATAATTAATTATGTAATATTTGAAGAACGAATATATAAACTGATAACAATTGTAGTTTGTATTACGAGGTTTGTAGTCTATAACGCTGGACATTGTATGGTCACACACTATGACAATGTTTGTTACTTTTAGGAAATGCATCTGCTTCTGTTCTGAAGAACTGTTATCACATAGCTTTGTCAAGACGATTTCAGTCTTTATTTAAGTTTCATTAAATTTCTTGAGCTACATCGGAGGGAATATTTTGCTTCAGTCATCGGTAATAAAATGAAATAAAAAACACGTATTTCATATACTTTATTTAATTTTACACTTATATGGCACTAACTCATTAGAAAACATACACACAAGTATCAATATGATATTGAATATAGATTTAGATTAATCAAAAGTATGTATTGTATAAATTAATTTCAATAGGCATGCATGTCCTCTTGGCTTTCAATAGCCATACATATTCTATTGGAAATATATTAGGTGAACTTATAATTTAAAATATTTTTATGAACTTCAACATTGGATGGCCAATTTTCCCCTTTCTCTTCATTATCGGGGCTGCTGAAGTGCTTTTTAAGGGATTCAGATCTCATTAACATATGGATAAACAAAATAATAAAAATTTCTTAAATTTATTAATATTCTTTCCAAGAAAAGAAACTATATTTTTATTATTTTTGTAGTACTTACCCAAGAGAAAATAGAGCAAAAGTTTATGGTAAGAGAATTATAAATAATTAATAAAGCAATTGGATAGCTTTATCTGGCTCAATCAAGCTATTAAAATTTTAATTGGCAATTCCAAATAAATTACTTCGATTGTCAAATCTTCAGAAGTAAACATTTTTAACTCCCTTGAAATATTCTGCAATTTAAAATAATTTTTGTTTACAATGGGATGTCGTTTATATATTAATGCACCATTACTTGAAAAGGACAAAGGTTTCAAAATTTATTCACCTAATACATTTTTTACATGAAAAATAAGCTGGATCTGTGAATGATAACACGGAAAGTTTGTCCAACTGGTTGTTTGGCACTAAAGATATCACGACAAATAATTTCATTAAACAAGACATATTAATTGTTAGAAATTGTTTTCAGTTATATTAACAGATGATTGGATAATTTTGGAATATTTTCACCAAATCAGAGCATTTATTATACTAATTATACTAATTCCGCATGGGTTAACTCTAGGTTAATTGCATTTAAACCTACGTATAAAGGTAAAGAATCTCTAACAAATAATGTGGAGCTAATTTATAAAGATGACATAGAATTATATCACCAAATCAGGAATATTGAAAGTTTCATTCACAGGTAGAAATTACCCTTAATCTAGTCATGAACTGGTGCTCTAAGCACATATGACATCCTACACAAACAAGTGTGTGTTTCTGCTACAATAAAATAATTTCAATCCATTTAATTTTACATACGCATAACCATGTCGAACTCGACGACAACATATAATTAAAATTTGTCAATTAACAGTCCAGCGCCTTAGCTGGATGACACCATTCAATCATCAATCTAAGCAAAGTTCAACCAACAAGTTTAATATGATATTTCATATATGGGGTGACCAACTCTTATTAATTAGAATGCAATGACTGAGCATGAGATAAAAAATAAAAGTTAATTTCAGAATACATCAGGTGTTTTTTAATTTGCTTGGTTAAAATGGTGTTATTATTTAACTGTACCAAAATAAATACATTTTAAAAGGTATTAAGAACCATCACATTACAGAAAATTACATTATATGAAAAATATTCAAAAGTTTATTAAATATGAATAACATTTTTCCTTAAGCCAATTTTTTCTTATGAAAATGTATCGTATGTGTTTCATGCAACATGCTATTTGGCTAGCCATTTACTTATACAACCAACATGTCATTTAAGTTGATGATTGAATTGTATCATACAGTACTAGGCATGTGAATGTGTTATTGAGCCAGATAACTATGACAAACATTCAAAGTATTATAAATCCATTAAATTTTGAGGCAATTACATACTGTGAGCTAATGATTATTATTGTATTAGTGAGTTCTGATAGTTACAATAAACTGCTTTGTTACCAATGGTGCTATTGTTACTCTTCCTATTATTTTCTCTTTTAATAAATGTCGGTTCAATTCTCCAGACACATTCACATTTTTAATGTAAAGCTTTATTGTTTTCATGCATTTAATGTAGCTTTACTTCCATCACTTTTATTTGCTTCCATTAAAATTATCACTTACTTAGATTCTTATTTATAGAAAACCTTTATTTTTCATAACAAATAATTTAATTTGAGAGAGAAATATGGATAGTTGAGTACAATTATGTAAATTGAAAGCCTTCATATAACCCTATTATAAAATAAATATTTCAAATTAAATCTTTAATCAAGCTACCTACTAATTATGATAACATCGCAAATTTGAAAACAACCAGTGCTTAATAAAACAAAAGCAAAAGATATATACATAAATAAAAGCATTAATCTTAAATGGCCTTAGAATAAATTAAATAAAATATAATTGGACAATAATAAAATGTATCACAAAATAAAAAAACTTACGATCTTTATGATTTTAAATCATTTAAGGATACATACATAAATACAACTTAACAACGGGATCATATGGAAAAAGCAAAAAAGCAAGAGATCATATACCTGCGTTTTTGCAAAGTTCTTGAAAGAAAATTGGTAAGCAATTTGGAAGTAAAGGGTTTTTGTTGGTAAGCAATTGGTTTTCGTTGCAAGGAGAATGTCATTATATTTTATACAGTTATTCAACTTATTTGACGTATTCTTACAATAAAATTATGGTGCAGTTTCGAATGTTCTATATTTAAAAAATATGTATTTACATTTACTAAGCTACTGTGCAGTATTAATGGACAACTATCTGAGAGAGAATGATAAAAGCCTTTTTTATCTTTTTTTTGAAACTCATACTAAAATTGCCATTAAAGATAAAATTATTCTACAGGTGTAATAAAGAAATTTGACTTGTTAAACATGTTCAACACTTTTGAAATAAAACTTTGTTCAGATTGTAATTACAATGTACTGACATTTTTATTCTTGTAAATTTTTAAATTTCTGCATCTCAAAAAGTAAAAAGAACCTTTATTTTGGTTGTTGGTATGTTTGTCAAATTTAATACAAACAAATATTTAACCATTTCAATTAAATTACGTAATGAATTAAAATTTGTAAGTGTTTTAAAAACATTACAGTTTTGTAGATGTAACCGAATATTTCTTAAACCTTTATAGCACTCGGTCATAGCGTGAAAACCAAAACTTACTAATTAATATTAGCTTTTATGTATTTACAAAAATTTACAGTGTCACTTAGACTTTAGAAATTGACAAATTGACATAAAACATGAATCTATCTATCTATGTTTAACTATATGTAATGTATTTTTAAACAATGTACAGAATACTTTGGACCAAAAATCATTTCCTTTAAATTTACTGTCCATTTCTTTGAGTATCATATAAAAATTATTGAACGTTATCATATTTGACGTTAATTTTGTAGAAATTAATAATTCACAATTAAATGAAATGTAATATTATTTCTACTTTCTTTAAGTTCTATACCACAACCTAGGTTTCGTTGTATTACAACATCTTCAGGTGGGCTATTAGCTAAGAAAAGGAGGTAGCTTTTCTTTGCTAATAAAAGGAGCTAAGAAAAGGAGGTAGCTATACTATATACGTAGTTTCATTTAATTGTGAACTATGTTAAATTTACTAAATCGACTCGAATGAACCTTCTATCAGAATAATGATTTAAGTACAGATTAAAGTTTAAAGTACATATCTCTAAAAGATTTTGACATTCTATTACTAGTACTAGGATATTAAAAGTGAATGCATAGCTTTAAAATTGACATACAGAAACTGTCACAACTTACAGTGAAAAATATATAAATTTATCCCAATCAAGGATACTTTTGAGGTAGGGACATGTTCAATAAAAGATATTTTTGAAATGAAAAATTTGTAACTAAAGAAACTCCACCCTAAAATATTAAATATATGTGAACGTTGCAACAGGAAAAGCTAGTATAGAGTGCATTTATCGTAAAAAATTTTGACTTTATTTTTCAATATATTATATACACTAAATATTTTATTTTTAAGTTGATTCATAAATGGACAATACGATCATAAGAATTTATACATGGCTTAAATATGTGATAGTAAATAGGACCCACTTTACTAACATTACTTACTTTATATGTTTTCATAAAACTAGCTAAAATATGCCACTTGGAAATAAATACATGTTATCTTATACCTGTAATATCATTCCAAATAGAATTGAAAATCTATTCGGGATTCTGCTACATGACTGTAGTGTTGTGAGCGAGCAATTACACTCATATAAATATTTAGTTAAACCAACTTGGCTTCGTTATTCTTTCCATAATTTAGAAAATTAAAAAGTACCAACAATACAAATTAAAACATTACAGGCATTGATTAAATATAAAAGATTTGTTCTTCATTGTATTAGATTTACCCTTTATAGATGAAACCATGACAATATTTATTCAATTACATTACATTAAGTGATTTATTATCCACTCTTTGCATTGTAATTTTATGAGTAATAATCAAATTAACTTTAAACACTAAAGGCCGCAGTCACTTCTATCTTTAATAAAAAAAGCTTGAATAGCTCCATGTTTCAATTTCTTTATTTTCATTACGTATATCTAGAATACAGTTTCGTGGATGCAGTTCAATGTTTACTGAGGTTACAATTCATCTTTAGCCTCAATAAACTAATACAAAAATTAGATAGTTGGAAAATAAAAATGTTTCTGGAAATTTTACAACATAGCAAGGGATTTTCTTCTTATAACTGGCATTTGCTGGATGACACAATTTTCCACAATGAAACGGCCGGAATTTGTGGTGCCAGAATTTTTATAATTTTTTAAGCCAATTTGAAGACGCAACATTAAATTACAGCACCAATTTGAAAAACAAATGCAATAGTGAGGTGAAATTAATAACGAGATTAGCGACGTGTTGAATCAATTTATTTATAATTTACAATTTTTTTAAAGGCATTCCGTGATACATTTTTGTAGTCGGCAATTGTTATTACTCTTTAACCCTTATATTTATACTTTCGTACGACAGCTTGAAATATTTTTTTATGCATTTTAGAAAGAGTCACTGATATTTAAATATATGAAAGATTATTAGAGACATACTATGGATGAAATATTATATGGAAATATACAGACGAACATAAAATACACACTCCAACATTTCATATTCTTTTAAAAGAGTCAAAGGAAAAAATAACTTATCCCTAAAATAATTAGGTTGTCTGTTTCGCCTAATATACTAATAAACATTTTGGACATATGCAGCAATACAAATAAAACACTTAACTTCCAAGTGAGCACAGCATACATATTAAATATTAATTAATTTGAAATCATACAATAAAGTTTACAGTCAACATGTGTATATATTTATTCTACAGGCTTCCTGAGTGACGAGCAGCTTTCTCGTATCAGTAGAGGGCGTAGAAATTATTTTATATATACTTGTTAATTGAGTGGGTATCATAAACAATTTCATGGAATTACATACTTTCAGGGCATTGAAACTTTTGTGACAAGACTAGAAATATGTATTCGAGTAGCTAGATAAGTTACAAATATAATAAGAGTTACAAATATATAATGTTCAATTCTAGCTTGTATGCTTGGATGTTTAAAGAATCTCCCATGTACATTAAAATTCAATAGAAACTATGTTTTCCATCTTGCACCCAAGGGGCCAATATCGGGAGTGAACACAAAATTGCGCCAACCACCCTAAAGCTGAAAAGTTCAACAAACTGAAAAGTTTATTGCTGTTTCGAAATTGTCTGGATATCACGAATTGCCTAGGGAGTGTTTTTATTGGTCTTTGAATGAATATGTGAGTATTCCATTTATTTCGAAAACCATAAAAAGGAGAGATTCCACGATATAAAAAGAAATCTTCTTTTGGCGAATAATGACCAAGCAATATATACAAATGTTAAAATCTTCTAGGTAAGACCTTTGTCCTTATATTCTTATGACCAAATTTAAATAATAGGGTGTGATAGAAGAAAATATTTACACAGATGAATTAATGGTAAAATATTATGCGCAAAATCCCCACAAAAGAATTATACGAGGAAAACTCGTGTGGTTTGTTTAAAAAACTGGGTAGTAGTGAGACTTTTGAGTTTTACTGTGGAAAAAGTGCTGATGCTACTAATGAACCTGTTCGATCAAGATTAAGAAAATACTTGGAACTAATCCTGCAAATCACAAGTCACAATCTATTTTGATGATTTTTTCTAGTTACATTCATTTAATGGATTTGTGAAAACTTGGATACTATGCAACTGGAACAATCTGTGAAAATAGGACATATTAGTTAGATGGAAAGATATCAGTGTTTATAAAATGGTGACAAATTACGACATGATTGAATCACTTGGTGATGAGATGGTGTCTGGTAAAGCGTGAAAAGGTCGATATTGATATTTTTGTTCCAGAATTATAATAAAGGAATGGGATGAGTTAATGAACTTGAAAAGTCTATATAACTCTACAGAATTGCCATTCACGGAAAAATGATAGTGGGTATTATTTATCTACATGGTCAACATGGCTATAGCAAATCTTTACATGCCACCATGACCATATGGACAAGCTGTTGTTTAGATGCAATCTTGCTGGGTATTATTTACACTTAACAACTCAAACCAAAGGCCACTATTTCTCTTCAACATTGCCAGGATTGACGCAAGATAGCTTGGGACATTATCCTCGAAAATTGAGAAACAATTGCATTGTGCCATTTTCCATGCAGTATTTAGCTGGCAAGGCAAAACTTGCTTGAAAACATTGTGCGTAGAAAGAGAGTGTTTTGAACATGATCACCGCCAAGTAAGTATATCCTTCTAAAATCTCTAAAATAGTAAAAAATGATTTTTATTCCAATTATGTTCATTTGTGTTACTATTATTCAGAAAATACACCATTCATATTAAATATGCTGGCAGTTTTATTTTGGTGCTTAATGGGTTAAAACCAAACATAAAATATGAGACATTTATTTAATAGTAGATTAGAAAACATTTGAGTTTATACTAAATTATTAGTAATATGGAAACTGAAACACATTAATCTAGTCTTTCCTGAAAAAATAGTTTTAAAAAAAAATGGGTTAGAAATTTTGATATATGATGTTTGATATTAGCCAGCTTCAATTTAACAGCATATCATCTAAAGAGAAACAATTTATGAATTAAATCATTTTACATAACTTATGCAAAACAAATGGTAATAGTTCATAAACAAAGGAGAAATATTTAAAATTAGCACACACAGTACAAGAACATGCAAACAGTGTTGTATGATAAGTAAACATACCCTAAGACGTGTAACATTTTGATAAAAGACTCAAATTCCTATGTCTAAGTTAAAACAGATGACCAACATTCATGAATTGAATCAAAGCAACAGTGTAACTCGTTAGCAATCCTAAAAAATGGAGCAAAATTGAAGCTCGCAGTTTGAACGAATGGAAGATTGTAAATTGACCCAGTTCGCTTACTTCTATCATATTCGTAATAAGCTGCATGTGATGTCGGATATTAGTTGCTGAAAGAAAAGAATTGGGTGAGCTTGTAATACTGAATTGTTAGAGTCTACGAAACAAGTGACAGAATCTCCCTATAGTGTGTTTATTATTTAAGTGTTTACAAGATAAAAAGTGGTAAATATTTATTATATAAAGGCAATGCTTTCAGAACCTAACCAGTACATTTCTAAATGATTTACTAAAATTGTATTATATGAATTTATGACATTACGCCCTACTTACAGATATATTTATATTTTCAAATATTGTTTTATAAACTTAGAGGTTATAAATCTATATACCTATATTATGTACAGGTATATTTGTATAAAAATAGCAATAAATTATATGGTAGTATTTTATTTCCGGTTAGAGACCCCCTACTTTCTAAAATTGATGGGTTGCTAATTACTATGCATAATCAAATGCATTTTGATGAACACAATTTGTTTTTATAATAGATTTTGTTCTATGTGGTCATATGAAATAAAATTACCTACACAATAGGAAAATTAATTTTTCGCTGTTTTTTAACAAATATGAATATTATTGCTACCATGTGTAAACATATAGTATAATAACGTTATTTCTATAATACGCCATCATTCATGAACACCACAATCTGCAGTTTGATGATGAAAAAATATATACGCATATCAAAAAGACCAAAAGATGAATCCGGACAAGATCTGTTTTGAGACCATAAAAAGCAAGAAAAAGAAATATTCTGTTCATAAATATCTAATTAATAGAATATTTGTGCTTATATGTAGTAAAATTTTGGTTGTGTAGGTATGTATCATGATTTAATTACCTGCTAAAATAAGGGGTGTTGGCATATTTTAATTATTTTTCACACTTTTAAAGTTAAGTCAAAGGAAGCAACATGGCTGTATTTGGTATAACAGCTCCTGATGACAATAATGAAGTTTTGTAATATCGATGGGAAGATATGTTAGCAGCAATAAAGTGGTTTGGAGAATCTTTTCATTTTCCATATACAAACGACATCTAACTGCAGTCCTTTTAGCTGTGCACTTGGATAATGGACAAGTTTATTTCATGGCAGAATACACAGAGAGCTGAACGACCATCATCAACTAAACTGAAAAGCTTGCAACATGCGCAAGTGATCCATTTGCAAGAAAATTGCTTTACTCGGAGATGCCGAGATATTTCACATGGATTGCCACATCAAAGAAATTCAAACGTCAGAAACACAGATAACCTGTTCCTTGATATATGATGTATATTCAACCGATGCATTGGGGTGCATTTACATCATATTATTATACATTTACATACATTATTTTATTTACATATGTAGTTCATCTGAGCAATGACAAATGTTTGTACCTGCGTTTGTTATTGGTTAATGTTCATGGACTGACTCCATTTCAATTTCTACGAACTGTCAATGGTGAGTTGTGCGCAACACATCAAGAAGCCTGTCAGTGTTTACATTTGCTCTAGGATGACATTCATTGGAATAATTCAATTGCTCAAGCTGTTATTTCGCATACTGCGCATAAAATTCAATCACTTTTTACCACCATCATTCCACAATGAATTCCAAACTGTAATTTAATACAGAGATCCACAACGAGGTGTTGATTTCTATAGAGGATTTATACCTGATGATATCCTAAAAGATGTTGCACAAATTAGGCATGCCAGCGCCGAATTACCCCATGCACAATTCATTCAATCGAGAATTTTGATGAGAATCCCAATACTTTAGAATCAGCAACAGAAAACCGCATATGACACATCGATGATAACAGTCAACAACAAGCACCGAGGAATGTTCTTCCATGATGCACCTGGTGAAACTGGCAAAACATTCCTAATTTCTATGATTTTTGCTTCGATTGGTACACAAAATCAAATAGTGCTGGCGGTAGCATCATCTGGGATCGCTGCCATATTGTTGGAAGGAGGATCAAAAGCTCATTCTGTGCTCAAACTGCCACTGAATTCGTACACAATAATCAGGACCTCTTTGGAGGCACTATGATTCTGTGGGCCGGCGATTTTCAACTAAACACAATCAAGAGCTGCTGATGAAATAAATGCTTATTTGAAGTTATCAATTTTGTGGAGATACACAAAAACTATTAAGTTAATCTATCTTATAAAACTATCAAGGCAATGGAAAAATTCCAGTTGACGCTTCCACTAGCCTGATTTCGTTTCCAACTAATTTCTGTAAACTCATAATATCGATAG
The DNA here is from genome assembly GCA_039881145.1 of Druceiella hillmani. Lineage (NCBI taxonomy): Eukaryota > Metazoa > Arthropoda > Insecta > Lepidoptera > Hepialidae > Druceiella > Druceiella hillmani. The sequence goes on from JAYKKI010000036.1 coordinate 23,472,053, forward strand.
AAGAATTGATCACGAAAGAATTCAGGAAAATTGGGACAAATTACTAAAACCATGTTTGATTAAGCTAATGAGTTATTTTGGCAGCGAAAGATAAGGACGTAGACAATTTGAACATAAAAATTTAAAGTGAAATCGCTGGCCAATTGCATTTATTCAAGTCAATTGATTCCATTACCGATCTAGATGACTGCATAATTTGATCCACTGCATAATTTTTAGCTTAAGGTGGGCTCAGTGATAATCATGTAACTTAATTTGAATCAACCAAAGCTATGCAATGGTACAATAATCACTGTTAAGAAGCTGATAAACAATGTGATTGAAGCAATGATAATAGTAGAAAAGTTTAAAGGCAAGGAATTTTTAATTCCAAGAGTACCACTGATTCCAACCGACTTGCCATTTCAATATAAGTATGTCCAGATTCCAGTTCGCCTTGCATTTGAAATAACAATTAATAAATTGCAAGGGTAAAAGCTAAAAAAATAAACCTTGAATTGCCACAGTTTTGCCATGTGTAGTTGGATGTGGCATGCTCAAGAGTCGATAAACCATCAGTGCTATTCAATTTACCTTCGAACAGAAAGATAAAAAATATCATTCATCACTAAATGTTGTCGTTCATCACCAATGCATAAAAACCACAATCACCAATGCATAAAAAACACGTTCATCACCAATGCATCAAAACAATGAATTAAGATTTATTTCATCATTTCAGTAAATTCATGATCACACTAAGATTGTTTTGTTTCAACTTCATTTGGTTGAATGAATCCCTTTTCGACAAACTGACTGTTTGACATACAACGCATAGCCTAAACTACTGGAGATAGGTACATGTTATAAAATAAACAAACCTTATATATTTTTGCTAAGTGCACTTCTCATTCATTTCATTAGTAAATTGCATCCATGCGAAGCCGGTGTAGGTCAGAAGTTTAAAATAAAATATGATTACAGTATATAATGTGCGTGTTTGCTTTAATTTCTCATATCACTATTCCTCATGTCAACCATATACTAATGTTTTGACAGCATTTACCCTAAATTGAGTAAATGCACCAGAATCATAATTAAGTAAGGTTACTTTTTTCATAAATACTTTTTTTAAATACTTTTTCTAAATACTTTTTTTCATAGCAATGTTGCTCTGGCAGTTAAACTACGGCAGCTGTTAAACTACATTCTTTTTTGTCTAAGGCATTTGATATTTATATATTTGCATTATTCATTTCATCTCTGGTAGGACAGGTTAGATAATTATGTATTTCAAATAATGCTAGTATAAATTCTTTACGACATTGGTAACTGTATTACTAAAGGTGCCAAAAGTTTATTATGTTATGCTGATTTATTCAGTATGCAGCAGCATATTGCTACCAATGATGGAAACTAGTTCTATGGCTAATATAATTACTTATATATGTATAATTCATTGAAAAAGTCATCTGATAAAATATTTTTTATCTTCACACAATTATAATTTTTTTATTTAATATATTAACTATTCGCTTCTAAATGAATAGAATTGGTACGACCAACTTAATCAATACAAAATTTGTATGAAATTAATGGACTTGTATACCTAATTAAATTGCTAAGGGTATTCAGGGACAATGTTGGTCGTCAAGTGCCAAAGCTGATTAAGTATGAAAGCAAATTGTCGATTTTACCTCACACACTGATTACAAACAATTTAATATAAGTGGTTTTAAAAGTAAACAAAATTAACCAAACTTTGACGTTTCTACATTGCAAAACACATTTTCTGTAGTAAACGTTATAAGCTTTTATTTCTTTTTTTATAGAATGAAATTTTTGCAAAAATTTACTATCATTGTAGAATAACATGAGGGTACATGAATATAAAAAAACTTTCCTTCAATGAAAAAGGGGTTTACTAGATGGAATAGTCACTAATGACCAGTCATTAGTGACTATTCCACACTTTTCTCTTCTAATGTTATAAAATTTGACTACTGATTGATCAGATTCTTTTTGAATTCACTCACAAACAAATTCAATAATTTCTCCCACTTTAAACTTAAATACATATTTTCTCTAAAACCTTACGTCTGCCTATTTTAGATAATCACATGTGTGTTGTTTAAATTTAACTAAGCAACTTGTCAATAACTGGGCACAAATTCAATATCTGTGTATTCAATTTATCCTCAACCTCAAATAATATTATTGTATTTCCGAACATCTATCATGAATAAAATGGTTAGAAATATACAAGAGATATGTTCTATATCTTTTATCACTTTTGTAAAACATGTTTAATAATGCTCTCATCCCTTCATCACTCTGATCCAAATTTCAATCCTTTCAGCTTTTTGCTTTGAGCTCTTCCGTAAAGCATAGGAGACCCTGCTAATCCCTTTGTACACAACAGCATTTTATAGAGAATAATTTATTGTATGCACCACAAAATTATGGAATCAACTAAATACAAATATAGAAAGTGCATCCTAAGTGTGTTTGCTCAAAAGTCATTTGGAATTGCATTATCTTTAATGGTCTATGGATCTGATTTCACTACACTAATATTTCTCATCAATCTTATTGTAGCCGACTACAAGTGAATGCTTTTGTAGCATTACATCTGCCGTCTGTGCATTTAGCTTTTTAAGTTTCAATAAAGGTTGATGTATAAATAAAATGAAAAAATCAATCATCATACATAATAATCGTCGAAGTCACTAAATGAAGTGATAATAAAAATATCACTCAAATACTTCAGCATCAACCTAGAATTAATGGGAAAGGAACATAAGGATATTTTTAAAATACATAAAGTAAAATGATTTACTTACGTAATTCTTCATGGACTTGTGCTGATGTCAAAAGTAGTTTTGAAGTCTCTATCTGCAAGTACATTTTCTCACATACGAGACACATAGCCACCAACAAAACAGCATAGGGAAATGACCATAATATATAAGTGATGGAAACTGATGAGTCCAATTTCTGAAATATTCTCTTTGTACATAAATGTATGACATAAAAAATAAATGTATGACATGAAGGTTGAGGGACAGGTTACATTTCTGAAGAAAAAGCCAACATGTAGTTCGTAATAAAAAAAAGCCAACATGTACTTCATAATCTGCTAAAAAAAGCCAACATGTAGTTCATAATCATAATCAATGCTGATTCAACATATATTCGAAAATGGCTAAACTTGTACATAGTAACTCTCACAAATGGAATCTAATATTTCTAAGGCTTCATAACTCCACAATGTTTTGAACAGAAACGTAAAACTGCCGACCCTCATTAAGTTACTTTAGAAACATTTAAATAATGCATGCAAGTATTTTGTTAATTTATTTTTGTTGTGTAAAAAACTTTAGTTATATCATCGCTAGTATCATTCATAGTTTATAACTGTAATGAAAAAGAATACCCCGTTATGATAGGGTTATGGAAATAAAATTGTGAAATAAATTTAAAAAAAAGAGAAAAATGAAGAATGTATCAAAATTTGGATTATACAACACTATGAACCACAATAGAAATGAAACATTATAGGTTATTCAGGTGCATCATCACATCAATCATTATGGGGGTTAAATAATAATTTTGTCAAATAAAATTAGAAGAAAATAACTATTCCTCCTAAACCCAAGTTCATCAACTGCTGGTTGCAAGCATCTTCATGACAGTGTCATGCTTCTCGGTCTTCTCCCATCCCTAAAGGGAAGTCTAAATGTGTTTAAATTATAACTGAAGAGACCAAAAAAGATATTTTTTATGCTTCATTTACACGATAAGTTTTCTTTGTAAGTATATTTGTAATTATACAGGAGATTGGAAAATTTAAATAATGAATTGTTTGCTCTAATAACATATATTTCACAATTGTGTTATTGTTTTCTGTTTGGAAATTTGTAGTTTATTAAATGTGCTTACTTTAAAGCCATAAATTAATTCTATTTATACATGTCTTAATAGCACTTACATTATGTTTTAAATCTTCAAGGAAAGCATATATGCTAAAAAGTGTGTCGAAAAACATTACAGCGAGTGACAAGAAAAGCTAAAAAATAAATTTAAAGATTAGTTCAGAATAAATTTTATGTTAACATTTTGAAAGTGTTATTTACATGTTGAATTGTGATTCGATACTGTTATTTAAATAATTAGTACAAACCTGAAATTCAAACGTCTTGTTTAAATGGTGACAAAGGTCCAACAAATGAACGTAAAATTGAGATAAATTATGAATGGAATTTTTATTCAGTGGCAATACGAATGTAAAATAATTATTTGATTGGAGATTATTTTGGGGACTCCCAAATATGTCATCAGCAGTTGCAACTCTGTTTTGTTTATTTTTAAATTTTAAGAGAGTGTTTAAGATTTCCACACGTTTCATTATACTAAATAATATCAAACAAAACAATATAATTTCTAAATCAAAAGTTATAATAGTTATAATAATATACAAAGCAGAGGAAAAAACATTTAGACCATGTTTTATTAGTCCATATAAAGCAAATGCAATGCGAAGAATATGATAGGGTATAAGAATTCCAATAACTATGAGGTTTCGACATTTATCATGTCTAAAAAAATGTCTTCTATGTTTTAAATTGAAAAGATAATCCATGTCTTGAATTCTCCAAATCAATTCTTTAAATACATTTCTGTCACAAATTATATCAGTTAATAATAAATACAGAGGATGAATTATCCGAAACGTCCCGTATGCTATAAGGATGTAGTAATCACTGAGGTACAGAATGCTACTAATAACATGCAGTACAATTAATGTTCCCAATATTAACAAGGTGTATAACTTTCCACACCACCATTTAAACCTGGAAGGAACTCGGTTAGCAGTTTTTCGGAAAATGCCACACACACGCTGGTATATTAAAATTGGCCAAAGTGTATCTTCAATTAAATCATTGGCCATATTGATTTATGCGAAATATTTTTATTGTCCAACTGAATTCCAGCATGGGTATTCTACTGAATGTTCTATTGTTGCTGATTAAATGTCTGATGAAGTGTCACAAGTGTTCTACTGTTTACTGATTAAATATCTTTTGAGTAAACATCCATTAGTTTATCGCTTTGTGGAGTCTATTGTGTGCTTAACAAAAGCAACAGAACATAATATTGATCTTTTTGATGTGAGAACTGTACTGTGTCTGCACCCTTACCATTAATAATTCTTGCCTAGGTATGGTACACACCATGTTATCAATACAAAGCATCAGTTAAAAAATGCAGATGTTCACCATTTGATTTGACGTTCTGTATTTTGAATTTGGTATTACAAAAGGATTATAAAAGTTTATTACATACTGATTTTTTAGCAAAGTGAAGCATTTTTTAAAAATATTTTAATAATAATGTGAAATACTAAACAAAAAAATGTTGCTTTAGAATATTTTGATAAAAAAAATTTAACCGAAATAGGTTGCGAAGTGTGTAAATTTAACAAAGCATTTTTTAAACAAATACATTTGTTACAAAATACAATTCTATCTCAAAATTCTGAGATCGTTTTTATTTGTTTAGAAGTCGAAAGAAAAAAGGTTTTTAAATGTAAAATAGTTTTAATTAATATAATTGTATCAGCTGATCTCAAATACAAGGTCCCCTTCTTTTTAAAGATGGAAAAATATTTATTTTCAATAATCTATACATCATGTTGAAGCTTGAACATTCCTCTATTTTTCTTCATAGTCACTATTTTGCATTATTATTACTATGCATTTTGGTAAGCACTTTAGCAGTTTCTCTACGCTCATGTAATTAAATTTCACGACCATGTCATTGAGGAACCATTGTTCAGCTTCTCCCACCTTGTCATTATTGCTGTAGAGTGTTCAGAACAAATGTTCTTTCAACTTAGGAACAAGTGGTAGTCATTGCGTGCCAAGTCCAGACTACAGAGGATTGGTTACACAGGTGATGTGATAGTGAACATTGTCCTTGAGATGGCATACACTCTTGCGGAACTTTCCTCTTCTCTGGTTGTGAATCACCTGTCTGACTTTTTTTTGAGTGTCTCATTATACCTGTCAGCATTTTTTGTGGTGCCAGGAGCCGCGGAGTTGATCAAGAATACCCCATTTCGATCCCATTGTTTAGTCTCAGGTATGAAGTAGAATGCCTAGATTTTATCACTCGTAACCCAGATTCAAAAAATTAACTTTTTATCTGCATAGAATTTATAATTAATTAATATGCGGGACTCCTCTTCTGGATACCTTTTAATATTTCCTACTAAATCCAATGTGCTGTGAGAAATCTTAAGAACCTAAATGTAGAAATTATCGAGAATAATCCTTTGATTTTGAAGCATAATTTTTTAACTTTTGATATTATTTCATGGCATTTGCAATTCTCTCTTTACAGAAATTCATGATGAAGCAATCATTAATAATTTCTATATCATCAACTGCAAACTTGGTACGACACTTGCGGAGGTTTTTGATATCCATGCACGACCCCTCATTACATTTCTCTCAATTGGCATTTAATGTCAATACATTCAATTCTTTTTGCGTTTAAAAACCAAATAACTATCTAAACTACTCTCAATGGTCAAACTCTCTTTTGTTTGCATAAAGTATACAAATCGTCATCAAGTACTTGGCTAATTTTATTAACGTGAGCCAATTAACAGTCGAAACAATCCTTGTGCTTGTACCATGAATGGTGCACAATAATTTTCCTGTGTCTGTCCATTTTAAATCATCATATCATTTCTAGTCTAGCCCCACATTTTGCAGGCTTATTAAGAATATAAAACTTTCATCTGCCTTGAAACTCTAGCAAATGTGTGTCAGTTATAACATTTGTCATGGATTAGTAATTGTGGTATTAAGCTATCGAGTGAGCTCTAAATTATTTTGATTGGTGTTGAAAGATAATTCTGTGGACTTTTATTATCAAATTGTTAACTTGGCACAAAGGAATCAAATTTTTATCGGCTAATGGGCTGTACACAACAAATTCTACAAAAAATTTCTTTTATTATCTCATCGAAAATCAAACGAGAAACTTGATTGTTTTTTTTTTCCTTAGTGATAGTCTGTAAACGTGTGTTTTTACATTTGATGTTGGCTTGTGCCAACTGTACAATCTGATGAAGCACAGGAACTTTTTGGAAGAATTCTTTCGAACTTCTATAGCATCAGATGATTCATCGTCTTCTTCGTGTTGGCAATTTACACCTACATAGGTAAATATAATGTTAAATAATTGATAAAAGTCATTAATTATCATGCAACGTCAGGTCCCTCACTATGGACGTAAATATGACATAAGGGGAGTTATTGAAGATGCTATGAGAGTATGTAACCTGTCATAAAGTAGTAGACGAAAATGAACATGATATGTTAAAAAAAAGATAATTATCATGAACACTAAAAGGCTTTCCAAAAATAAAACAGGCAAATAAACGTTGCCGGCACGTGTAAAACAAATTACTTTAACGCAATTATCTGCCATACACTTTGGTTTACCAATGTCTATAAAACTATAAATAGAGCAGCTAGCACTGTCAAAACTGCTGGTGCAGTCAATAATGCCAACAGTCTTTATTGAGAGCACTCACCTTTTTATAATTGTGTTGTTAAATTAAATTTGACAGAAATTCAAATCAAATATTCATAGCATACTTTTAGTTAAAATGATTAGTTTTAGTTAACATGCTAATTTTTTAAACACTAAGGTTTTCTTTTGTGACAATGATACTTTATTGAAACACAAAATATTGAAGGCAGATAGTTTAATGGTTATCTCGTTCATTAAAATGTCTCTCAAATAAAATGTCAAATATTACTACAATAACTATTTTTTTAAAGTATATGAAAGGTTAATGTAACATGGTAATAAGTTTAATGAAAGCGTAGTGATATCTTATGTACAAGGTTATGCAGAAGTTTGTGGGGTAAATAAATGGTCATGTGAACAACAAATGCAAATTATAATGTAATACTAGTTTTCCAAAAGTACATTTAAAATATGAAGCTTTCACTTAACATGGAAACACTTTTATCATTATAATGTTGGGCCATTCAAATAAATGATGAATAGTGAAATATTGGAAAAAAATTATGAGTAGTGACTCTTGGAAAAAATTTACAAAAAACTCAATTAATTTTACTTTTCTGGGAAAAATAAATTCACACAGGCAAAATTTGTTCTAAAAGTGTTATTTTTACATTTTCATTACATAAAAATATAAAAAGGATAATATAAAAGTTCAAAAGATTTCCCCGATTATCCTGAACACGAAATGAAGTTTTTGCCTACTTTCTTTTACTTATTTTTTATGTTCAAATATTATAAAGAAATTATCAAAATAGTCAGAAGAAGATAAAGCGGAGAATTGTGGTTTCCGCATTTCTAAAATGTTTTCTCCTCTAAGTGGTACTGCTTACGAAAACGAGCTTAATAATCTACTGCGAGTTAATGCTGTGCAAGTTTTTTTAAACATAATTTGCATTTAGTTAATTTTGAATATTAATTTGACTTTTAATTTTTGTTTTAAAATTATTCTTACTTTATTATTAAATAAGTCTTGGTCTCCAGATATTCTATAACTGTCTGGTATCCAAGTGAATTGCAAAAAATTGACATTTATGATTGTGCTTCAATCTTTCACTACTGTTAGATTTTATCCAGTTCAGTGATTCTACATTTCACAGAAAAATCACAAACCTCTTAAAACTGGTTACTCCAATTCACATGTTATAGAAGATTAAATGATGCATGAAATAATATTTTAATAAATTAACATGGTCTACATAAAACTTGGTCAAGATAAGACACAGTCATGTTTCGTAGTGATATCAGTACACAAGGTAAATCTAATTAATTGGAGTACAAAAATAAATTAATTCAATGGGATATAATACAGAAAAAGTGAAAAAAATACAACAAAGATTATTACCACGATCATAAGAAAAACCAAACAGGGGAAATATGTCAAGCAGATGCAACATCAGCACTGAGAATAAGTCTAGTAATAATGTTGTTGCATAAAATAAAAGGAGAACAACCTGAATTCACCCATTGCTAGCTATAGGGTCTCTTTATGGCATGGCCTTTCTTGTTTATGTTGGGTTTATTTCGTTTATAAACAAAATCTAAATCTGAATATCATATTTAAATGAATATGTTATAATGGAAGGAACCTACAAAATTGTTTTTGAATGCTTCATTGAAATTGTCAAAAATTTTCCTCGCAGACATGTTTTTTGTTGTTTGAAGAATTTCCAAGTTAATAAAAGAAGTTTTTAGCCTCTAATCATGTATTCTTTATGATTATGTTATTGCTTTTGTTTTATGGCTTTGTAGGTTATGGTTGCTAAGTTAGTTAATATTTTTAATTATTAACAGTACTTATATTGTATGTTCTTCTTACTCCATTTTCACTAAAACCACACACGTTAAGGTATGCCAGAAAATGTGAGAGTTAGTGAAAAGTAGAATTTAAATTTAGTTAAGTTAATAATGACTATGGAATAAAGAACTGAGATAAATGATGAATGAAATTTCAGTGTAGAGAGAACTTGGAATCCAAGTTGAAATTGGGATTATGTTAGGGACTCACAAATATAACATTGATATACGTGACCATATTCAATATTTCCACACATTTTTTTGTATTAAATAATATTAAAGAGGACAATATTATTTCTAAATAAAAAATAATGAAAGCTATAATATTCAATATAGCATAAACGTGAATGCCAAGGTCATATTTTATTCCTCCTTCTATAAAATGCAAAGGGACACAAAGAATATAATAATAGAATATAAGAAGGCACTATGAATATTCAACATTTATCTCATCTCAAAAAAATTATTACATAGTCTTATTTGAAAAGATAATCTAAAATTTTAGTTTTTATGAAATCCAGAGAAAGGATTTTCAAAAATGTAATTCTTGGAAATTTAGAGAGTGATTTATCTCAAATAATCGGAACGCTATCAAGCAGTAGTTACTGTTGAAGATCAAAATGCTGGAAATAACACGTAGCATAATCAATGGTCCCATTATTACCTAACTATATATAACTTTTGACACTTTAAAGCAAATCTGGGGGAATTGGTTTAGCAGTTTTTCTGTTGTTTGCAGAAACATATGCTGGTATGCTAAAATTGGTCGAAGTGTATCTTTGATTGATTCGTTGCTCGTTGATTCTTGTGAAACATTTGTATTCCAACTGAAATAGAGCTCGTGGATTTTATAGCGTATTCAAGAAACAAAAAAGACTGAGGGTAATAATGAAGAATTTGAAATAAAAATGTTATGCTATATTTAGCATCATATATACGTAATATTTTTTTACATAAGATATATACTGCTATTAATATATATACACGCTGGTGATAGTTCTTGTGTATTGCAACTTATCACTCTTTCTTTGGTTTAGTTTTTATCAATAGCTCTTTCTAGACTCATTTAAAGAAACCACAATTTAGGACCTAATTGACATATTTATCTTGTGACAGGCACTTCAAAACAGATTTATGGGAATTAATTATGTTAATTCAATTATCTTTCATGCTTTATGAACAAATTTTAGAGTATATAAAAAATATTTCATGCTGGTTTCCAGATAATCAAGATAGTTTCGGGTCTTTGCTATTAAATTATAATTCGTAAAAATTAAATGTGCCAAGTCAAATTTATGTATATCACCTTATTCCGGTTCGATTTTCTTAACTGAAAAGATTACTAAGGAATATTTCTTTATTTCATCCTTCATGACACTATTAATAAGATATATAAAAAAAATTGTTTATTGTGCTGAAAAATCTATAAGAAACACATTTTAAAATTTTTATACAGTAGCAAACTTTAAAAGAAAAAGCCTCAAATCGAAATGCAAAGTACGTAATAATGGTGGACACCTGAATTTTTATCTTATGTCTGGTATTGATTAATATGTTGAGAACATTACCTAAGTAAGAATTATTAATGATGTATACAGCACTTTGTAAAGTTTCCACAGCAAAAAGATCAATATTATATTATTGTGCTCGTGTTTAGCACTCAGTAGAAAAAAGGTGATAAACTAATGAATGTTAACCCAAAATGTTTGTGTTGCAACGATTTCTGTTGGAACACAAACATCTCACGAGAATCAATACAGGCATAGAATCAATCAAAGATGCACTTTGGTAAATTTTAATATACGAGCATGTGTTTGGCAAGTGCAGGAAAACTACTAAACAAGTTATCACCAAATTTAAATTATGGTGTCAAAAATATTACACAGATTGTTAATAACAGGAACATCGATTATGCCGCATGTTGTTTCTAGCATTTAGAACTGCAGCTGTAACTTCTGCTTGATAGCAGTCAGGATGCTTTAGATAAATCATTTTCTGGATTTATGAGAATTCAAATAGTGAAAAATTTGATTCCTGAATTTCAGTTAATGACATTTTGAGAATTGGAGAAAAAAAGATTGTCTTTTTAAATTTTTTTTAGACAAAATAAATGTTGAAAACCTCAAAGTTACTGATCTTCTTACATCTTATCATATCCTTAAACTGGTTTTGTTCTTATGCCTGGAGAAATTTTTTATTTTCAGTATTTCGGAGGAATTTTTAATTTTATGTTTTATAATTCTACATTCAATATTATTATTTACATTCAATATTAGTTTTGATTTTGAAATAATATTGTTCTGTTTTATATTATTTAGTATAACAAAAATGTGGAAATATTGAATTTGAGCACATATGTCAATGGCTTATTTGGGAGTCCTCAACATAATCCCAATTTCAACACCATTTCTCATATGTTGCCTCTAAAAACAAATTGTATTTATCATTTATCTCAATTCTACATTATTTTTTAAATATGTGTTACCATTTAAATAAGATGTTTAAATTTCAGGTTAGTACTGAAAACTTCAATAAAGATTCTGTAATGACATTTCAACATTATATATTTTCAGAATTGTTACTTCACTCATTGTTATGAACTAACCATTAACTTTATTTTTCAGTTACTCATGTCATGCAATCTCATATTTTCTGGAATACCTTAATGTTTATGTTTTTCATGAAGATGGAATAAGAAGAATATACCAAGTAAGTACTGTAAATAACATTAAATAGCTTAGTAACCATTGACTACAAAATCATGAAGAGAAAACAATAATACAATTATAAAGAATACAAGATTAAAGGTCAAAAACTCGTTTTATAAACTTGCCAACAATTTTTTTGTGAGTATATTATTTATTGCGTTTTTTATAAGCAGTTAAGAATAATGCTGAGGAAAATTTTTTGTTCATCATATTATTCTAAATAAAAAACTATAGGAATGGATTCATGAAAAATGTATTTTCATTATATTTTTTTATTCAAAAACGCGCAACTGGCTTTTACAAAGAGTAATTTTAGGCTAAACTGCACAAATTTGTTGTCAACTAAAAGAAAGAAATTTGTTGTCAATAACAGAAGAAAGTTCATTTTTAAAAATGTTTAAGAAAGGTTGCTGAAAGTATTATTAAGAAATGTACAGTTTTTTTTATTCTTTGATTTAACCCGTCACATTTGTAAACACTGAATTAAGAATTTTCTTGGGTGAACTTTGCAAGTTCAATTTAACCAATTATTTTGGGTATATTAGCAATGTTTCAAAATTAATAATGTGCTAATCCTTTCTATTTGAGTTCAGTCATAACTTCTACAGGAAGAGTTGCATCATCACGGAGTTCCAAATAATTTTTAATTTCTAGCAACTCTACCAAGACTTATGAGAATTCTAATTTGATGATTTGTGCCTATTGAGTTATGGAAATAAGAAATATACCATATGGGTGTTTCATTCTCCTCACAGTCACAGTTATTGTGTAATAAATTGTTCACAAAACATATGTCAGCAAAGAAATTCTTTCTTTTTACCTTTTTATTGCTTTCAATAATAATTTTTCTCTTCTGCAGATAAGTTTTTAATAGACTGTGTAATACTATCTTAATAGCGCTAACTTTAATTACATCGGCTGATCCTGTGTAATTTACACAATAAAATAAATTCTTTTCTGTGATCTATTATTCATAAACTTTAATGTATTTGTAGGTACGGTAATAATCATACGCATAACAATGAATGGAATTTAGCAATACGTGGAAAACTTAATATGAAAAATAAAACCATCGAGTAAAATGCATATAAATTTCCTTTGCAATCCAAATAATCCCTTCTCATAAAAATATATTTTAGTAAGTAAATGAAAAATAGAACTGGACAATTATTTAAAAGGACTACCTGCTAAAGAGTTATATCATCAAGTGTGTAATCCACTAGTGTTGTTGATTATTTAGTTAAAAGGTACCAATATTAACTTAAAACATTTTTAGAGAAGATTTATTTCAATAAATTTATATTTTGGTTTTTATAGCCAGAAAATTCTTAATTAAGTAATAATAAAAAATTCGATGAATGAAATAAGCGAGAAATTAAAAAGAAATAAAATACAAGAAATGATTTCTATTCTTTGAAAATTTTTAATAAATAACTGTCAGAGTGATAATATAATCTATCCCCAAAAAGACATTGATACGGATATGGATAAGTACTATTATTTAAACAAAATGGAACTCTGTTCATACTTTCTCAGAACATTTTTGTTTCAAAATTTTCAAAATAATATGATAGCTGCATAAAGGTTTAATAAATGTAGTAATTTAAAATAAACAATTGGAAATGGAATATATTTTATTTAACAAGTAGCCTAAAGATGGACCAATTAAAATATTGTCAGCATCATTGAAAAACGGAGAAATAATCATAAAATTACTAAATATGTGAAACGTGTGAAAAGTGTCCACAAAAAGTTGTTTACGTTATGAAAAAATTTAATTTCTAATGAAGTGAAACAAAGTTGCATTAGTATAATATTAAATTTATGACAATTATAATAGGCATGACGAAAGATTTTGAAATCCTCTTCCGTAATGGGGGTATACGTTTACTATTTATGAAAAAAACCATATTTCGGTAATTAACTAGAGTTTAACGAAGTATAAAGCCATTTTTCTAATATTTTTTCGATGGCGCGCGATAAAATACGCAGGTGTCATGGCGTCCGCTCTGACGTCACGTTTAGGTAAACAACATGTCAGTGTCTATGCGCATAGTGAAAAAGTAAACAAAATTCATGATAAAAATGAATTCCAAAGTGTATAAGTGGTGTGCAGTACCTCAATGTAAAAACACATCGATAGCTACACCCAACAAGGTGTTTGTACATGTTCCAAACAAGAAAATAATAAGAGATAAGTGGTTAAAGCTCGCACGGCGAAACCAGAACGACATATCCACGAATTCGCCACTTTATTTCTGTGAAGACCACTTTGATGTGAGTATGTATTATATATTGATAGATTTAAAATGTTTGTTTGACGTGATACAGTTAAAATATTGAGGCTATGAAATAACTAATTTATGGAGGTATGTTTTGTATGTTTGTTTTGATCTTGGTTTTCATTCTTATTATCAATTTTAATTGCTTACTTTTGTTTTTCTAGTTGCCAAATACTTATAGGACATTTTATCTCCACAATACTATCTCCACATATTCCATCAGGAGAACCTGCTATCATCGGATATTTTTGGGATATGAACAGTCCACTATTATTGATTTTTTTTCCTAGTTTTTTCGAAACTATTTCTCTTACTTTATTTTCTAAATATCTTCCCCGTTTCATTGCTGGTGTGTCTGGGATCTTCCCCCCCATGATAGCAGAAATCAGAGTCCCATCATTGGTCTGGCACCGACTCACTTCATAAGCTCTAGAAGCTGTTACCCTGCCGTACCTAAGTTCATACCAAAGCTTATTTTTAAACTGGTCCCTGGTTTTTCTTTCAACCTCATTTATAACTTCTGCTGTCAAATTTACTTTACTTAAAAATAAATCACAGCACTCTTCTTTATATGTAAGCACCAGTTGGTGCATTGAGACACTATGTAGTTTATTACAATAATAATCTTGTTGAAACTTTAGTAGCTCGCAGTTGTCTAATTTTTCCTTCTTGTAAAAACTTTTCAAGAACTGCAGAGTTAGAAGGCAATATAGTTAGAGAGCTACCTTCAGATAAATCTTTTGCAGATATAAATTTCAAGGTAGTGCCAACTCTTGACAACTTTGATTTCTGCCAGTAGCATTGAACTTCAGTGCAAGAAGGTTCTTCACTACGTCTATGGACCCACATAAGCAGCGCTATAGCGTGCTTACATCCACCCTGGGCAGCAACACAATCATAGCATTGGACTGATATTATTTTTTTTTCATCTTCATCAACCATCAATGTTACAGCATATAGTGTTGCATGAACTTTATGCTCTGGGCAAATCTTGCATTTTACTGTACAAATGTTACCTTCCCGTTTTAGCTGTACATAGCTGATTGCATCATCCCCATATGATGGTCTTGAAGACCTGAAAGAATTGAAATTAATTAGAATAAATACATACACACTGACTGGTGATTATCATGTATTAGGTGTTTAATAAGAGGAAAAAATACTAGTAGGTGCTCTGTAGCTATAAAGATTTAGTAGTTTTATCGAGTACCTATTAACTCTTAACTATATAGTAACTTATACATCACTTACATGCTATTAAAGAGCTAACCTCAAAAGTAAACAATGAAAGTATACTTATTATAGAAACAACATATGAAAGTAAAATAAAAAAACTCCAATGAGTTCAAAACTATTTTAATTTTAGCTAAGTCGGTTGTATCTAGTGCCAAATATCTATAAACATAAACAAAATGTACTTACAAGGAAGTTTTGACGTTTCTAAATTCAGACGAGCAAAATTCTTTATTAGTTGCGAGGAAATCTCCCAACATCAATACATCAATCCTGGGCAAATTTGAGCTGTTTGCCTTGACAAACCCCAATTCCATTGTGTTAGAGTCAAGTGAAGTCGATTTAATACACATAAACTATTAAAAAATCAATCCAAATGCGTAAGCGGTAGTATGGTCACAACAAAACACAGTGAAGTTTGTTTGTTTACCTAAACGTTACGTCATGCGCTGTGATTCGTGTTTCAGTCAAAATGGCCGATTGCAGTATTTTAATCTTTTAATTTATTGAAAATCTTATTAATGTCAATATTTTAAATTAAACTAAATCCGTCTTCTAAATTCTTTCAATATGTACTTTCCCATAAAATCATTAAATTCTTTATTATTTGATACTGTCGTCATGCCTATTACAAAATTTCAAGTTATTCTCTCGAGCGCAAGCTGTTTAACTGAACAATGACAATGATATATGTAACAACAAGGTTAAAAAAATTAGTCAGCAATGATATTCTTAGATCAAAGAGCTGGCACACTGAAAAAGTTCCACTGTTACTCTGATGTACGATTTCTTCAAGAGTTGCCAATTCATCATCAATTGAAGGACCTTAAATAACAGGAATATGAATATAAATATTACAAGTTTTGTGTATATGTAAATATACTCATAACTTAGTATGATAAATTTGAGTTTCATTTGACCGATGTCAGTAAAACTTTCATTTTAAATGGCTTACTCTTCCATTTTGAATTGGGGAGCAATACGCATAAGATTGAAAACCAAGTTAAGCTAATTCCCTCAAATGTGGTCCTAAAGTTCCAAAAGGATTCATAAATTCCTTCTAATTTGGTCTGGTCCAAAAGTTGCTAAACTACAACAAATATACTTAAATGATGCATAGTGTTAATGGTCCCTTTTGAAATAAATAATCTGCTTCTCTCGAACATTTTGTTCATGTAGTAGTTTCTAAAATTCCGCAATTGAAAAATATATATGGGAAATACCTTCACCTTGACCATGTAAACAGATTATGGTGTGCAATTGTTAATTAATTTTTTGAAAAATGTAAAATGTTATTTGATATGACATTTGTAACAATTTCTCTTTCATGAGTCTCCAAAACCGCAAGAACATTTTCATTAATTAACTTTATTAGCCGGTGTAACCTATATGATGGATTGGCTTAGAGTAAAAATAAACAGCGATCATTTGATGCAATGGCATAAACTGGTAATTTTTATGAAAATGAGATGTCTAATTTTATTTCATTTAATTATCTAATAAATCAAAATCCATTCAGGTTCATTTAGGTCAAAATGTGTGAGGAACTTGACTTGGAGAAGAAATGAAATGAGTCACCTCTGTTCTAATTAGAGTGTCATGTATCAGTTATTTAAATATGCAAAAAATAAAATGGGCTGAGGTGATTTCTCTGTGGGACAAAGTTAAATATAATAAAAAATAATTATGGGTAAAATTGACAATTTTTTTATAAGTAGGAAATAATTGTGGTTTCAAGATTGCCGGAGAAAGTAAGTGTAACTGCTATCACAGAGTAATTTCCACTGTGACTATAGTAATAAGAAAGGTTAGAAAATGAATAACATTTTATCTATGGAATGTTATCAAAAGATAGTTAGGCGAATGTTGCAGTTGTAATCTGTTATGGCTTATTACAAATTAGTTTTAATTTATACACTGGAAGCTACACACATTTACACTGATGCTTCTTAAGTAAGGAGCTACATTACTTATAATGTATATTGCATACTGGTTTTCCTTACACTGGCTGATTTGTTCATAATGGGAATCAAATAAGCCATGAGGAACATAACACAGAACTATTAAATTGCTTTAGTTATTAATAACAGGACGTAAGTAAAATCTATTTTATTTTTTTTAAAAATTTACTTTTTAGATATACAAGAACACGGACAGTGTCTTGCTGCACTTGCTATTCTGTTTATGCATCAACTGTTGAAGAACTGCAGGCTCATTTCATGTATGAAATGTCACTTTCATTGCTTCACAATGTGGAGAGATTGGAAAACAAATATTATTTGAATAGCAATCAAAATAAGTTTAGCTGGTTTATACTGTTAGAATGTCCACATATCTAGTCGTAGATTATGTGATGGGCAATCTGTTCTAAATTATATCAAATCCTGCTACGCAGTTGTCACATAAACAAAACCTTATGTGGTTTCATTTTATCATTATAGGCAAAGAGATGTAATAAAAAAAGATTTGTTTCATGAAAACTCATAATCACAAGTCTCAAACTTTGTAAGATATTGAAAATATTATATAATGATATTTAAAGGTGAAAGACCATCACTGTGCAAAACATCAGCTCAAATAGTTCAGTTGATTGAGTAACAATAAATACCAGAAGAGAAACAAAACATATTCACCTTTATATGGTAGATAAAATTGCAGATGATAAAAGTGAAAAAGAAGGTTTGTTGGGTGTGAATTATTTGCCACCGAACCTAATTTCTAACCTAAATAATACCATTTGTAAATTAATGATATGAGGTGATACTTTTCACACAATATAAAATGAACGCCATGAAGGTACATAAAAAAACACTTACTCATTTGGGGTGATAGTCGCAGTTTTGCAATAATTATTTTCAGTTTACGAAATTCCTGAAACAACATCTCATTGAAGGTGCAGATAACTGTTATGTCCGCAATACAAATTGTCAGCCATAGAATAAGGGTAATCATTTCTAGTGACCACAGTTGCTGAAATTATGTTTTGGTTAGTGGAAATATTTTGTATGCGTTCTACATTTTACTTTACTCCGTTGATTTTGAATTTTAAATCTTAATTAAATATACAATTATAAAGAGAAACTCATTCAAAAGAAGACAATATTAAAACTGTAATTGACAGAATCTAATTTACGTAAGTTACGTAAGTAAAATAGTACCTGTATATTACTATTACTTACATCACGCATCTACAAATCCAACACTAGTTGAATACAGTCAATGGACGTAAGGAAAGTTGAAACTACAAGTTGAATCACCTAAAGTAGAAATTAAATAGGTAAATTAATAGAAAAATAAAACATGTCAAAATATCTTACATATTTCATTGTATTATAGTATACCTGTAATTTAAACATTTGGTTCAGTATTCTGTAAATTTCATTTAATATGTGCAATATGTTTGGCAAAACCGATATGTACATAATATTAATTGAAAAATCCAAGTGGCTGATATCATGTAATTCATCACGGTCTTCCACTTCAGGTAATATTAAACGGTTTGTGTTATTATGAAATATTTCTTGATTCATACGTTCCAAGTAATTGTTTACTGCTTTTAACATTTGAATAATAGTAACTGTAAGTAGACACATTAGAAGCAGATCCAATCTGTTAGCAACTTCACCGAAACATAAGATCATGGAGAAAAAACTCAGATTTTCTAAATTGGCAAAAACAAAACATGTCAAGTCGCTTACGAATATAATAAATATGCCCAATAGGGTCATGATTTTTAAAATTTTGAAGCATCTTGTTCTAAAGATAATACTGTAATAAACAAAAATTTCATCATATTGCTGTAAACAACCAGCAAATAAGTTCTTTTGCCAAAATACTTCAATAGACAGAATGAATATTAAATTAGTGACGTTGGATATCTCGTAAAGCCAATCCATTATACTATTTTCACCAGACAAAGAAATATGGTAGGACCATAAGCTCATATTGGTTCCCAAAATAACAAGAAAAATTAAGGTCAGACTGTAAATTTTCTTTAAGGTTATTTTAACTACTGTGGTTTGATGTTCAAATCTATGCACAAATCGATTCACACCTAAAACCGACTGCAATGCAACTAAAAAGTTAATAGATTCTTCTAAGCTACAGCACAACATTTTTCACCGAATTAACTGTTTCTTCTACTCAATACAAAGAGAAAATGAAAACCCTCTTCGATGATGTAACTTATTTAGATAAATGAAATGGCTCGGTCTACTTCGGTAAAGTGAACAAGACAATTTGTCTTTCCAGATAAAAATAATTAATGATTTACTTGTCTCGTCTAAATATATTCCTGTTGCTGCTTTTGGTCAAATATAAATGCCATTGGCCTTGTAATTTGTGACTAATATGAAGCTCTAAATTTCTATTCTTGTTTTATCTAATTGAATTGGAACATTTGATCTAAAAGTCAAGCTATAGTATGCTCATTTACTATAAATGACAATTAATTCAGGATAAAAATTTACCTACCGGTTTATTTATGTAATAAATTTATTTGCATGTTTATTTCATTAATTAATTATATCCATATATTTATGTATTGTTGTTTACACCAATTGTTGGGTGTAGTACGTATACTTGAATCAGCTCATTTCCGAAGTATAATTGCATTCAAAGATTAACCACATAATTTTGTTTGATGTTACATAGAAATCGGGAGGATATTTAGAGAAACAAAGTTATGTCTTGAAAATTGTTTGTCTTGAGTATCGAACTTGAGATGGAATGAGAAGATATTAAGAACCTAATCATAAAGGGAAATAAAATGGCAAGGAGATGTAGGCAGCGAAGTAATTATGTTGTACCCATATGTCGAGATGCAGTTTAGATATAAAAAGTAATTTGGAGTAGAGGTTGGTGAAAAATGAGTTTTGTTTTTAATTGGGAGGAATTTTTGGAATATTTATATCCATTACTTGAGGATTATTCGCAGCATAAACGTAATACAATTTCCTCAATTACTTCTAGCGAGATATTGATCAATTAAAACATTAATGTGTGTACTATGGATGAAAGTAGAACCACCAAGCTATTACTGACTAGCTGGTTTGTGTCAGCAATATAAGAATATTAGAAATTTACTACTCTTTGACTAGCAGTTGTGATAATAGCTTGTTAGTGAACTACATTAACCAAAATACTTCTGTTTAATCTCCTTATCGATCAAATTAAGATCTGCATTGGTAAGAATAGACCAAATAATTTGACAAGGGTTGCCACATAGCCGATACTGAAGAAAATGAAAAATGATAGTGGCATGAAATTGCCAGTGGCGTAGAGTTTGTGATTTACTATATTATTTGTGTTGTTAACAAAAATGTAATAACGAAAAATAATACACGATTGACAAATACAACGACAACTAAGTTTAAGTTATCCCAAAATCCACTTTTGAAACGGAAGCTCGATTTGTAAAAAATATTTCCCAAAAATAAATGCCTTTATTTTATGCCATCTTGTTGACTTTAAGTAAAAATTTTATTAATATATTTATAATGAAATATAAGTTTTGTTTTAAATTGTAAGTAGCACACACTGCCATCTTCATATTTATTATAACACTTGATTGGCAGTTAATTTTGCAACAATTTTGTCCACTTACAAAGGACATGGCCAATTTCTGCCTAGTAGTTAGTATCTACTAACGACTACAAATTTCAAATGAAAATGAAAAAATAAAAAATAAAAAACGAAGCTTGGAGTATTTTTGTCATCTGTGGAGCCGGGGAGTAATTATTTATGTAACATTAAATAGGAATTATTTTAACGATAATTTTTTTACCTTTGCACTGCTTATGCTTTACAAGTATTTTGACATTCCATTGAATTCATAAAAAGTAAGCTGAATATTCTAATGTTGTAGATTTTTATATTTACACAAAGCAACTTTTTATAGTTAACGAACATATGTTATAGTATAAAAATCCATGAAATAAAATACAAAAACGGTATTATTACAAAACCATAACCTATGTTCCTGTATTTCCTTTGGTAATGATCATTTATGTTACTCAAATATTTTTTTTTATTCAAATTATTAGTATTATTTTGTCTGCTATCGCTATATTGGTGTTTTCATCAATTTAAATTTATGTTAAATTAAATTTATGTAAATCAATTGTAAATCATCAATTTAAATTTATGTAAAATATTTGTATAGAGCAAAATAGTCAACATGGAATTGTATCTTGTTATGGAAGCATTAGAATAAAAGTCTGCCTAGAGAGAAACTTAACAATTCTTCATGATGTGTGGCTGTTTTTTCCCGTGTTAAATAAATAAATTAAAATAAAGTGTATATAAGTTAGACATTAACTTTATAATTAACCTTGGTGTGCAGAGACCATGATGAAAGAAGATATGTTGAAATCAACTTGAAATTGAAAAGCCGAAATCTTTGTGACATATGTATTTTTGCAAAATCAACCGCTTTAAACCTTATTCAATCTAAATAATTTTACAATATTTTTATTACGTATTACTTGAACTGCCGCAGGAAATTTCCTGTAATGGTATCATGCCAGTCATTTTTCATTTGAAAAGTGATGTGAATATTACCCTTCAGGCATAGAATATGTCAGTACTTGTACATTATGATTTCTATAATTATACGGTTGCTGTATGCAAATTTTCACTTAATCTTGAAAAGCATTTGTTCCTACTTCAGATAAAGAGTTTTCATAAATGGTAAATGTTTTACCACTTTATCCATGAAGTCATAATGTTGTATAGAGCCTCATTTCAACCCTTAGATGGTTGTGCTACTTATAAGTACTGCCAGTGCTCACTCCTACTGGCTCCACTCCAAAGTATATATTTATTTTAAAATGAGATAAATGTAAACACAATTTTATATTCTAATAAAGAGAATGAAATAAACAATAAAATGATTATAGACATATCCACAGGTTGTGGTTAATTTCATAATTATTTATTAACGTAAAAACATCTATCGTGGGCAGTATTGGGAATAATATTTTGTTTTTGCTGTGTACATTGCACATAGGTCAATATACATGCCCAGACATTTAGCAAGGGGTCAAAAGCCACGTAATGAATTGGTTTTAATTGAATAAATTGTGGTTGTTACATTGTGTATTGTATTATTATTTACAAAATCTACTCTAATTGAAGCAATAATAATGAACGTATGGATTATCTATGTAAAGTGTTGAACCCAGTTATGGACATTCTTCAATTATTAAAAATTTATGGACAACAATCTTCTCAACCATGGACAAAAATAATATCTAATATATCATTGTTAACATTAAAATTTGACTGGTGTTATTTATAAGAACTTAGGCCAAAACTTAAAAATATTTAATATGTTCATCAAAAAAAATTTCTCGATATTTATTTTAATACTAAATATATTTGGATCACCCATAACTGTTAATTAATAAGTTAATTAAACTAAGCATGTGTGTGAATCTCTGTCAAAAATTACTTTTCTACTAATTTACTTCCAAGTCGCCTATTAAATCTATCAGACTAAACATAAATTACAATAACATTTACTTTATAGCAAATACTAACGTTTAAATAAAAGATATTCTTTGAGTCTCAATTATCAAAATCATTGGTAAATTCATTATTAAATCAATCTTACGCTTTATGTTTCTAAATTCACAGGAATATCTTTGTAAGTAAATAAAAATTATAACAATAGTTGTAACTATATAAAAAAATTAACATATAAATGACAAATTCTTTTGCGTTTCCGCAACTTTATAAAAGCCTCTCTTATTTATGAGTTGAGGTTTTTGAATTTTTTTAGTTATGACTTCCTTATTGTACCCAATTTTGATAAGGCCATGTGAACATATTTCCTTTTAACAAAACCATAGTACTTATTTCATAAATTTCATTATCAACTTTTTTGATCAATCCAATAAAAGTATTATAATTCTCTTTCCGTTTCAACTGATGAAATGGACATTTTCTGTCATTTCTTTGTATTCACTTTTCTTATTATTTTTTTCTCAAATTCTTACTTTTTTTTCTAGAACCGTCTTTTGCCACAACATTTTTTTTCTTTTCTTTCTTTTATATACTTTGCTTTCTCTTCTTATTTTTGTTTCCTTTAATTTTCTTTCTCGGTCATACATTTTCTCCAAGTATCCCTAGTGATTTCTGGAATAGTACATTCCTTGATACTCTGTTTTTTAATTTCAGATTCTG
This sequence comes from Druceiella hillmani, assembly GCA_039881145.1. NCBI lineage: Eukaryota > Metazoa > Arthropoda > Insecta > Lepidoptera > Hepialidae > Druceiella > Druceiella hillmani. The sequence continues at coordinate 23,495,844 of JAYKKI010000036.1, forward strand.
GCCAAAATAAAGCATGTTTGAATGGTGACACAATATTTTGGTCAGTTTGATTTCTGGAATTGAAATTTGTATTTTGTTAGGGGTGGTGCAGGGTTTTTCGGGGGTAATGCATGTCTTCGAAGAGTCAATATTTTTCAGTACTCTTTCCGATTCCGAAGTAGAGTTAACGATTTTCTTTTCCTTCTATTTGAATTTTTCACAACCCAAGATTTATATGTTTCGTTATTTATACGAGTAGTCTCTGAAAATGGTGATTCTAGATTATTTAAATGTAGTTTAACATCAGTAGTATATATTTGTGACAAAAATTGTGAAACATCTTTTTAATTTTCTTGAATATTATTTCCGATTGGGACAGGCGAATAGGTGATGACTAATTGAGAAATTGCTGGTACATTTTCTGACAAAAGAGAAGACTTGTTAGTATCAGTTTTTCTACTGTTTGTCTTGGGTCTTGTGTTTGGGTCTTTTAATGGTGACAATTCGACAACCTCTCCTATGGACGCCCATTTTGAAATGTTAGCACTGGCTAGGTTAGGTCTGGTTAAAATAACTTTATTTGTAACATTTCACACTTTGAAAATAACTTCATTTATAACATTTGACTCTTTGCTGGTAAAGATTCATTGCGTTCTCTTATAGTTTGTAATTCTAAAATAATTTGATACAAGAGGTAACGAAACATTTACATTAGTTTCAGGTAAATTTTCGTAAAATATATACTTGGTTTTAGCCCAAACAGTGTATAATATTTGATCTTTATTAGGTAGAAGTTCATCGACTTCACTTCTAGAGGTATACACAACCTGATTAACAAGGTTAGTTTTTCAGATAAAAATAAAATTTCTATTTCATATTCTAAAGAAAAAATAAACCATTTTACCTTTTCTAAAATTACTTTCTGTTTCTGTTGATTTGAATACTGTGGAACGATTTTAAGAGCTCTATTTAATACTTCGAACCAAATGGACAAAGACCATTTTTGTGTCTGTTTTTTTTGGTATATTTAGAAATATTTTCCAATGCTGCCTTCAAGTTTGGAACACTTTGTTTCAAACTTGAAGGTTCTTTGTTCATGATTTATTTTGGATATTCAATTTTTCAATTCCTCACCTGATTCTTTCATAAGGCTTTCAATAGTCTAAAGATAGCAGCATCCATTGGCTGAGGTAAATGTATGGAGTTGGGATAAAGAGTAATAATTTCAATTAAGATTATCTTTGCCAAATTCTGCTGATTGCTAGGTCATGTGCGACCTGTGGCCATTTAAAAATAATATGACTGGTTTTGGTATTAAACTTTTTTCTATCTATGGCTTAACTTAATTACATATTTGTAAAATGTTTTAGCACACATCCAACCTGACTTGGATTTACCATTTCGAATTCTTTGGAGAGTTATTCTTGGAACTCTATATTTGATTGCGGCAACTCCACTGTTTCCTCTCTTTCTCAATTCCCCAATAGCTTTTGCCATTTGTTCTTGCGTGTAATATTTTTTGGAGCCATTTCTGAGATAAAGCAAAAAAATACATTTACCAGAGTATTTAAATTTCAATATTACCAGTCATAGACTGATTGTTCATGATATATATGGAATAAAGATTCATAACAAATTTTAATACAAAATAAAAGGTATATCCATAAAAAAAATTCAATTCTTAAAAATCCATTTTGAAATAAATCTTTTCACGAACATTTTGTCTATGATTGGGTAAGGGTTTGCAAAAATAACCAATTAAGAGTATTGATTTGCAGGTTATAAATTTTTATATAAGGTTGGGCATTATATTAATTCTATTAATAGAAGTAATTAATAAAATACTCGGATTTATAATTAGAATTAACCACTTGTTACAAAACAAACAATAATAAAACTGACTGTGCACTTTCAGAACCTTGCTGGTCGAAAAAAAAATGTCTATCAGCCATAAAATCAATGAATATGTCTTTTGGAGAGATTAGCACTACTGATAATTCGTAAAATAATTATTACTTTGCTTAATTTTGGCAGTCTAATTAAAAGCTGTCCATCACAGGGTAATGTTCACCATAGGTGTCTAACTCATATTAGTATTTTGTGATAATAAAAGCCTATGAATTAACTATATTAACCAAATGTTGCTACTTGCCTGCTGGTCAATTAATTCGACGTACAAATTCAAGATATCTTTCTGTATGAACAGGTCAAATAGTTTGAAATAATTGCCGTATTTATATGAAGAAAATAATGCAGGCTCCATTCAAGGAGGGAAATTTTTTACAGGTTTTGATTATCATTATTATCTGTATTAGTAATGGAAATATAATAAATAAAAACAGTACCGAAGGACAAATACGAATACTGAAAAAACTGGAAAGATTCAATGGTACGTAACTCTTATGTTACTATCATTATTCATTTAAATATTCCTCACAGATGTCTCAATAGATTAATTATAATCCCTATTATGAAATGTAATTTATTAAGTATTAGCGAATGCGCCTGACATCATTTAGCTTTTAAAGTTAATCCGGCCATGGCATTCGGTTTCACTTTGTATCATAAAATCAAACCACTCTAAATTAACATAGAAATATTCCTAACTTTCATTTGATATTTTAGTACATTTTCTTACAATACATTGCATAAGTTATAAATGGAAAAGTACTTATAGCATCTGTATCCTGTTAACAGTGTGTGTTGTTCTATGACTACATAACGGTTTCTTTTTAATTGTGCGTAAGCATTCCTCATTATTACAAAAATTTTGTAAAATGCAAAACTTGATTTTTAGCCAATTAGAAGATGGGGAAATGGAAATGGCAGAATGATACGCATGACAAAGATCGTTAAAATATTACATGTACTGCCTACTATAAAGGTTTTAAAAAAATTATTTTATTTTTATTGTATTAATGTAGTCAAAACCACAAATTACAAATACATCATGTACATCATATTACTTACAATAAACATCACTTATTGTTTGATAAATTTTTAATAGACAAGGTAATTCCGAACACTTGCGATCATAGCCACTTCCGTCTCCAATAATCAAGTCTAAGTAATTACATATTTCAGTGCCTTCAATATGAACTAACAAAAATATAGCTTTGTGGATGCGATTCAATTACTACTGAGGTCACAATAAATTTTTTTAAATAAAACAATGAGCAAACATCAAAAGAAAATATTTTTGGAAATTTTAAAACATAACGATAGCTTTTCTTCTGTTGGCATTCGGTCTGGTGATCCAAAGCTAAACGAGTTCATGAAATGAATTTGTTTGAGATAATTTTTGTTTTATATTTTAAAATTGTATATAGTTTAGTTTTTTGTTTCCGTAGAAGGTTTATGGTGTAATAATTGATTTATTGACTTTCTGTGTAAGTCTGAAGAGATGGCAATAAAATTTAGTACTGATTTCATAAATCTTCATTGCAGTAAACGTTATGATGAGTTTGGGCATTTGTTTCATCATAATATAATTTACAATTTTTCAATGGCAAACCATTACCGCTATATGTCGCAGTGGACATTCTTTTAATTACTATACCTTATATTAGTGCGTATCTTCTGCAGCTCAATGTATCATTTTTATTCATTTTATTCAGAACTATGGCTCTATACCACGATACATCCATGATTATTTCATATATACATTGGAAGAAATATTACGTGTGAATATAAAGAACCTAAATAAATTTAAAGCACATGCCCCACAATTTGATTATCAATGAAGTTAGTAAAGAAAAAAATTAATTTCTCCGAGAATCCTTCATTTGTGCATTGCCAAAAGGGTTGATAATTGCTTTGGACCTATGCAGCAAATAATATCAACTATTGAAATGCCAAGTCTTCATACACATTAAATAGATTGGTAGTTAATAATTTAAATTTTTTATTAACAAATATGTACATTAATTTGTATTTTTTCCAAGTTCTCTACATAGTGATATACAGGTTATTTTGCATGCACTTATAAATCAATGAGTATGATGAACATTTCTATCAGATAATGTATTATTATCAAAATTGAAAAATATTTGAGTGAACTTTGGAAATAAAATATGCTATTTGTCATTATTTCTACTCGCAACATTTTTCACAATTTGTTGTATCTTTTTCACAATTAGTTGGATTTTTATATCCAATATTAAACATAAAGTAGCATTACTCAGAAAAATTGTACACCAAAGTGACAAAGATATACTTATAGTCTGTAAATAATTTTTCTTTAAGTTTAAATTAATTCACACTTAAATGAAACTACGTGATGTAGTATTATTTCTACTTTCTTTAGTTTTTTTACCACTACCTAGGTTTCGTTGTATTATAACATCTTCAGGTGGGATATTAGCAAAGATAGGTGGGATATTACCTTTGCTAATATCCCACCTGAAGATGTTGTAATATAACGAAACCTAGGTCATAGTAAAGAAATTAAAAGAAAGTAGAAATAATACTACATCATGTAGTTTCATTTAATTGTGAATAATGAATTTCTACAAAGTTAACGCCAAATATATTCAATATTTAAATTAATTCCTAATTTTAAAAATCTTATTGTTGCCTACATTATTATTAGCATTTAAATATCAGTGTTATTATTAGCACCCATCTCCTTGAATGTGAATAGTTTTTCAACTGTAAATTACATTCTTGTTTTTATGTAAATTAGTTTTAAAATATATTAGTTTTAGTTAAATGCTTACATATATATAATTCCCAGATGTTTTTATTATTTAAAAAAATACATATTGATTATTTAAATTGATACAAATATTTACGGCTTATCCAAGACATGTAAAAAATTTTAAATTGATTTACTGTTGTATATCCAACACATATAAAATATTCTTATATTTGATTATAATGCTGACATGGCCCCTAGAATATATCTGATCGTTACCTGAACATACGATAACCAGGAAGAGGCCAAGTAATCAACAAATACTGAAGAGAATGCAAACTGAGGCACATGTCAGTAGATAATATTTTGAATAGGGACAGACAATATTCATACACTATACAGAGCAAGTCTTGAAGATGGAAGATTATATATCTAGAGTAAATTTTGCTAAACCTTACAAATGTTATTGAAATAATTTATAGAAATTTTCATTTTATTGGAAATGTTAGCCTTACAAAATTTTTTTTTCAAAAAATGCAATGTGGGATTAATAGATTTGTTAGCACTTCTTGCAGAAAACTACACCAGTTATCTTATTAAACAAGATAAACTATAAATTTCTAGGCTGGTATACAAGGCGATATGATTATTAACTTTAAATCATCAAATATGTCTAACATTACTCAATGGTCCATTGACCTGATACTTAGGCACTATTCCGTTAGATAAACATTGAGATAATAATGTGTGGTTTAGACATTATGGTGGCCATCTCCGAGAATTGTTTGGTGAGCAAAAGATAGATAATTCTCCTATGCAAATATTGAGAGAAAGTAAAATGTAAATAAACTTAAATAATAATTGAACAGTTGACAAATGAGGAAGCATATTATTAACGTATAAATGGAAGCAAACCATAGAGTCATGTGTACTTTTTTCTTAGTCCATTTTGTTGATTTTGCTACTTATTAGTACTATTCAAATATTTTAGTATAGGATCGCACTGAGCAAAGTTAATTAAGAAAGAATTTTACTTTTTCGAGTGGAAATGTATACAAAACTCTTGGCAAGGACAGACAACTATGAAAGCATTTGGTTAAACAAATTTGGCTTGAAGAAAGTATTTGAGATCTGAAGAGGTATAATTTTTTCAGGTGACCTTAGGAAACTATTGCAGTATGAGTTCTTGTTCTTATAATCTGACTGATTTCAAAGTTACATGACTTGGATAATAAGTGATAGTGGTACAATTTTTTCCTTTTTGTGTGTAAATAAGAAGTTTTTTATAATAAACGACAACTTCAAAAGCAATAAGTAGAACAGGAATTAATTTTATTTACAAACGAGCATCTATTTATAAGAGAAACAGCTTAAAAAGTGATGAGAGTATTTAAATGAAGATGGTCCCCCCATCCCAGCCTTGGGTAGCTATAAATATACCCTTGTCAAACATATTCACTTTTTCCGCTGCCCATTACCATGCTAAGATTGATGTCACCAAGCTCCATGCATGCAATTTCGAAAAGGCTTGTGAATTCGACAATGTGGCTATGTGTTCACGTATAGTGGTTGGCCAAACCTAAGAAAGTGGAATAGTGTGTCGATTCAACAGGTCAATTGTTTGGATGTGGACAACACAGAAAGCATATCAACGTGTGATTATGTTGTCCTTTTCAAAACAGTTTTCTTTGTAGTTTCATTATTTGATTGGTGGTGTGGTATTTGCAGGCACAGCAACAGGTGCTTAAAAATAGTAAGGAAAATTTTAAAAATTACAGTCATGGATAGTCAACTTGTTGATTATTTTACATGTTAGAATATTTCATAGCAAATTTTACAATTATGATTATACTTTACGAAACTTAAGTTATAAAACTAATACAATAAATATAAGGCATTGTAATTTATTAAATATTGTATCTGACATTTATCATAACAGAAAATGTAATTTAGATATATATACTGAGAGATATACTACTGAGAGGTCGAATACTTTTCAAAGTATAACCCTTTTTCATTTTTGTAGATTCGTAACTTCGATTTTATTTTATTTTTATATCTAAACCGGAATGTATAGGAGTGTTTTGTTATTTATGAGCTATTATAGGTAGGGAGTTAAATTTTGAATGAAGTATTGTATTTGACTGTTAAGAATATTTCCTCGGAAATTTTTTAGATTAATTGAAAGATTACAAACAATTACGTTTCCATTCAGGCTTTCTTCTGGTCACGTTAAGGCAAATAGTCATTGCTGCAAATTAATTAAATTGCGAGCTAAGTTGCTCGTGTGACTCAACGATATTGAATATTAAATTTGTGTGTTTTGACATTTGAAATAAGTTTAATTCATCATTAAGTTAGAAAATAACTACCTTCTATTTATGTCATATGTCACTCTTTACACTAACTTTTCATATCAGCTTTGTCAAATTGGTTCAATATGTACACATTGTAATTCATTGAATAGTCATTCTAATTTAAACATTCTTTAATATAACATTATTATTTGCATAATATTAAGTAAAAATGGATTGCGAAACGGAAGACAAATCCCATTTTAGTGACAATTTCAAAATAATCGATGCCCTTGAAACTTGTTTAGGATTGTATAAACAAAATGGCAAATCAATTAATATTTTGAAGTTGTGCTTGTGGAAACTTCTGAGTATCGTAATTTTATTGTATGGCTTCTATACAATTTATTTCAATTCTGAAGAAATAGGTCCCGAGGATAAATCAGGCTATATGTCTTTAACGTATGTGTCTTTTGAACATATCTTCTTATTTTACGTTACATTCATTGAAATTTTTTGGAACAGATTTCTAAATAAACGGTTATTCATGAGTCATTATCAAATGTATGAATACTTTAGTATCTAATGTAGACGACAGCTGTATTTTGAATCTAGAAGGAACAATAATTACTTATTAGTATTAATTACATTGCTTAATATTTTATTCATGACAGTTGATTTGTTTTCAAATGGATGGGATTTTGTCTTTAAATATTTTTTTTCTTATATTTCGTATGTTTTATTGGATTTCGAATGCATTTATTTTGCGGGTTTGATATTCAGTATCAATAAAATGGTACATCTAATAAATGAACATTTAGAACGACAAGTTAAATGTCACAAGAAACTATGTGAGAACTGTTTAGTGACTTATTTGCACAGACCTATGAAAACAAAAATAAAAATAAATTCTATAATCAATTCAAAACTGAGTGGTTTTCACTTGCGAGACTTTTACAAAAGTCTGTCTGAAACATGCCAACACTTGAACCAGTCGTTTGATGTTCAGGTAAGTGCTTTAAGAACAAGAAACCCATTATGTTCCCTTCCATGGTGACAGAACCTTAGTAAGCTTACGAATGTGAATAGATTTAAGCAATTGTGTCAGTTTACGATATAAAAGCAAAACTGAGTTTGTAGAAAAAATATTTCATATGTAACTTAAAATGTTAACATTGTTTTCATCTAAAATCATTTTATTTATAAAATAAATATTTTAGAGCAACCCTGCTGCAATTTCTTTATTCTCCAGGGAAAAGTTTAGATCTTTGCGTAGAAAAAAAATGAGTTATCATTTGCATTTAAACATTTCTTTTTGTAAAATCAATATTTTCAGAGTTATTGCGAATTGAAAACTTTCAATTGCTGTATAGAGAAAATTTCATTCATTATTTTTCAAATACCTCTTATTGTGACTTCTTTATATTTTAACATTATTTTCAATATAAACAGATCAACGTCCAGAATTATTGCTACGGAACCATGCTGTTGTATTTCCCTTTAAACTACTATTTCCATAATTTCAAACCCACTTTCACCAAGTGCATACTATATTTTGAAAAGATATTTAAAGTGCAATGAAACTGAAGAAATTTATTTTTAGTAGTCCAAAGTGACCAGAAACTGTTACAAAGTTTCTCCTTTTTTGATTTAAGATAAAACAAATCTATAAATAGTAGCATCTATGAATAATAGCACGAAAATAATCAGAAATATTGGTGTAAATTATTACAGAAAAGAAATAACTTCGAGAAAAATAAACATACATTAAATTTGTAAAAAATAAACATGCTTTAAATACAATTTAATAAACATTTGCAAAAATGTTGACCACAGTTACTAACTTACATTTTTTCTTTTAATTCTAGATTAGCTTGCTGTAGCTTCTACTCACTTTTAAATTATGTAAATTGGTTTGTGCTGGTGCATCATGATAATGTAAGACTCCTAAGTTAAATTTCTGAAGCTATTTTAACATTTATTGCTACAATCTTTTTATGGAATTACATGAAATAAAAGCAAAATTAAAAAAAAAGACAAAGACAAAATTTAAAACATCACAATTCAGGCCATGAACATATCTCTTAAAGAAACAAAAATCTTTTCCATAACTAATATTTTCTAACGTAAAGTTATTATACATATAAAGTATTTTTGTAATTTGTACAAATAGTAAATTTTCAGTTATACTAATCATACAGTTTAATTAAATCAGCTAATATTCAGAACACATTAAACAAAGTGGCACGAACCATTCGGAGGAAGTATTTAAAACAGATTTTTAATTGGTCAATTTATCAATCATTTAACGTTCATTTCTTATTTTAAGAAATACAAAAAGTACTGCTATGTATCAGGTAGCAAAATGTTACACTATCAAATACAATGTTAAGAATATTAATTGTAATTGAAAAAATATTATAAATTTTAATAAATTATTATTTTTGTAACTATTTTCTTTTTTAATCAAAACATATATATCTTATTTAGTTCTTCTATAAAACCGTATACCATTAAATGGGCACCTATTTTAAATATAACATTTTTTTAAACCAAAACAATCATAACGTTAATGATTATAGAGTAGTAAATGTTTATATATAAGCTCAAAAACTATTTCATATTATTTCATTATGATACTTTGATGAGTACAAATTTGCAAAATTTACACTTAACTATGATTCATTTAGGTATTATGGACAACGCTTAAATAAAACAAGTTTCCAATTAATTGAAGTTTAAATGTGGCAAATTTCGCATTACTCACATTATATATTACACATTGGATAGTAATTTATTAAATTATGTAATTTCAGAAAAATACCACAGCTGTAACAAGTTCCCAATACTATTTCATTATATGGACATCGCATTCCCTGCCATCTATTTTAGTAGCGTGTTTATTTAGTGAGAAGTTGAAGATTACAATCCAACTCAGTAAGCAGGTATTCACAAAGATATTAACCATTGTATGTGAAGGTAAGTGTAACAAATGAATCAGGTCTAAGTCATTATCACTAATTTATTTCTCACTTCTATTGGAGCAAAAAGTTAGATGTCGGAAAATATGCATATAAAAGTTTATGAATTGAAAAGATTTACAAGAAAGTTGTTTTATAAAAAGATTAATATGAAAAAAATATAAAAGAAAATGGCATTCAAGTAAGAGAAACATGAACAAATTGTAAAAATTAAAAATAAATAATTAAGTAATTATATATAACATTTATTCTAATTTCTTTATACATAAATTTAAATATTTCATTTTTAATTCATGTTCTTTCTGCATCATGTCCATTGCCTCTTTCATACTCTCCATATGTTTTTTATGCTCCTTTAATTGGAACTCTTTGGTAAATTCTTTTGTTTCATTAGTCATTGCCAGCATCGCTGATTTATATGAAGTATTTGATATATCTCCAGTACATACCTATAAAATATAGAAAATGTAATACATAAGAGTGTGCTTGTTCTGTGAGTAGGAGTGAAACATTATTGCTAGATTATATGTAAAAATAAATACCAGTTTCCTTTTGAGTCCTCTGTTTTGTTTCTTTCTACATGTAGTAGAAAGAAACAAAACAGAGGAGGAAGACAATTTTTCAGGACTGTTGCAAATCTGCAATTAAGGAAATTTATTACATAGGCATTTTAACAATAGTTTTCAATGCATTAGGATTTCCAAACAATTTTTCAAGATACAAAATTAGTTAATCTTCTCTCGTCCCTTCAGATGCAGATATCAGTATCAGTACACATATATTGTAACATTTTATGATGTATTAAATTAATATATAATTAATTTAATACATCATAAAATATCATTAATTTCTTTCAATTTGTACTGTCTAATTCAAAAAATTTTTATTCCCTCGGTGAGACAAATAGCAAATAGTGACAAATAGCAGACTTTACTTGCAATACCCTAGTACTACTTTATTAATTATAGACTTTGCATGTATAACCTTTCTTTTTGGTGTTTCCAGTTTTGTCGTTTTGTTGATGGAAGGTCAACAATGAACTGTGTTAAATCTTAGTACAGAAATATATATATATGTACTTATAACTTACTATAATGTATAATATACAATATACAATACAATGTATAATATACATATTCATAATATAATTATACGTATCTGTAACTTACTTTAAATAATTTCAATGAAAAGATACTTAGACACCAAATTAAAGAGGTAAGCTATGTCTAACCATAAAACATTCTTGAATGTTAATATTTCACAGATATTATTAGTTACTCGCAAGGAGATTCTGGGATTCAAAATTTGCAAGAGCAATTCCTTTAAATTACACATACATATATATTGCATAATTATAGGATATAATGTGGTTAAAAATTCAGCTGCAAGATGCTACTAAACAAAACATGTTAACAACTTAACTTTTCTTCTTGGTCCGAGTAAGGATTATGTACTCTTTTTTTTAACTTCTTTTCTTCACTTAGAGGCATTACTAATATCCGAAATTTGTAATTAACTAAAAAACTTACTATGTTCTATCTATCCAAATAAAAACGAAAGACGTCCTCTATCGTCGACAAGCTAAGTGTTTGACAACTGAGTCGTGCTTCGTTTCTAAAGCATAGATTAACTACAAATTACGGTGTGGCCATATGAAAGAGCGGAGTAATTGTCGAATAGTTAAACTGCTGCTTTGATGCGTTTATTGCTAATAATTTTGTATCTTCTATTATTCCACTTCTACTATGGGAATAACTACTCTATGGATTAGGCTACTTTTTATTGCTAAGGCCACCAGAGTTATGCATAGAGATAGCTCTAGTGATTTTAAAGATCCTTTGATATAATTCATAATATTAAAGGATATATATATGGGCATGCTTAATTCTAAATGTCAGTTTGTTTAGAATTAAGCGTGGCTAAATTCCATTTTGTGTTGGACACAATATTCAAGAAATCTACACTTCTCCAGCAAGGCTCTGCAGGATCTTGGCTGCTCACTATCTCACTAGTTGTCCATTTATTCAACAATGTTTGCCACAGATTTAACAATGCTATTGTTTCATAGAAATTTAAATTTTTCTTTTTATTTACTATAAGTCCTTTTCTTTTTGTTAGCTTCTTCAGCATATGGGGTTGTAGGAATAGTTAGTAACATTTAACATTCTTTAATTTTTTTGAGAAATTTTGACCGCATTGGTAACATTTGCAAATCTGAATGTCTTTTCTATGATCTACTGACCTACTAAGTGCTATACAATTCTTGATCAGATTCAAAAAGTGTACTTCTACACACAGAATAAAAATAACATGTTAAAAATTGAACCAATTGCTTTCTTAAAGACAAATGAAAATAAATTTTTTTTTTATATATTTCAAACCAAACAATATAATATCATAAATTTTCCAGTTACTTGCTAAACAAAATCCATTATCTGAATCAAAATGTTTGTTTTCAAAATAAATTTCTATCACAGTCATAAAATGTCGTTTGTAACACATATACAATTTCTTCATGTTGATATACGTAAAGAAATTGTATAAGTAGTAGAAAAATTGTGAAGTAGTAGAAAAAACATCATAATGTGAAGAAGTTTAAACAGCAAATTCAAAACTAAATTTGATCGTAAGGTAGGTTTTTCTTTATGATAATCTGCACTTCCTGCTATAGATGATACTTTGATTGCAAGTGATGGCACCTAATGGAAGTTTGTAGCACATACCCAGAGTACAATCCAGACAGGTTGGCGCAGTAATCAAAATGTGCTTTGAGAAGTTCCAGGCCCAACCCTCTACGCAAAGCAATTTACTCAAAATTTTAAAGTGCTTACTACTTGGCACCTATTAATTGACAAAGAAACTCTTTGACACATAAAGTTATGTACAGAAACGAAAGTTTGTCGACAGACTAACTTTGGGGACCACCTGTATTCTGCGAAACACTGAGCAACAACAGATTCAAAGAAATTATGAAATATACATGTTTTGGTATGTGGTCTACAAGACTTTGCGACTTGCAATGAATAAATTTGTGCTAACATTAGCGATTTGGAATAAATTCATTGAAAATTGTCAATTATGCTACATACCTGGTGAAAACTTGACTGGTGATGAATAGATGTTGCCGTTTGGAACTCAATGCCCCTTTACACAATATATAACAAATTTCGTTGGGATTAAAACCAAATATCTATGTAATGGAATATCGTGTTCCTGCCAAGATGAAAATCGTATGTGTTGGATTTTATAATTGAACAAAATTTGGTGTAGATATTTTGTACCATTTGGCACGGAAATACTCCCTGAGAGCCTACGCTGCTTGACCTGCTGCCTGACCTACGCATGTATTTTATGTTTTAGACATAGCTGTCATAAATTGTTAGTGTTATTTATAGAAAAAATACTCAAACCAATCTCAATTTCTTGGCATAATTTCATACTCCAACTCGTTTATGTGTTATGAGCAGAACATCAAAAAAACCGTCCAGACCTGGCTCGTCTACTTTGCAATTCCGAAAATGTAAATGAAATGGTAGAAGACCCAAGGTCAAATGAAAGATGAACTCATCAAATAAGCATAAAATGTAAAAGAAATAAATGTCTTACTTTTGTGATATTTGTAAGAAATCAGTTTGTGGGAAAGGTATAAAGCATAAAAAAACCATAATTTGTACTAAATGTGTTTCGGATTAAAATTAATTAAATTTAATAAATAAAAATCGTGTTTTTATCTGTTAAACCTAACAGTAATTTCGTATCAACGTCAATGAATATCCTAGCGTTAAAATGACGATGTTGGTCTTTCTAGATAGAATACCAATGCCGGTCTTCCTAGTGTTAAATAGAAAAAACTCAATATAAAAAGTTAAAACATTATACAATTTAATGAAAGAGTGAAAAAAGAGTATGATTTGAAAAACGGAAAGATTAAAAAGATAATTGCGATTATATCTAATATTTGTTGGTTTACTTTTTGATTTATTGGAATAAACATGAATTAGAGATATTGAGGAATTGTTGAGAACAAAATATTAATGGGACAAATCTCTTCAAGCAATTTCTATAAATTGTTATAGTTACGAATTCGAATGTAATATGTGTTACATTTCGACAATCTGAATTAAAAGATATATCACAAAATTATTTACAGATGAACGACAAGAAATAGAGCTTGCCTATAAATTGCTTCAACACAAGTCAATTGGTAAGTTCACAGCTTGCAACATGTTCCAGATTAACATTTCGTTGCTGCTCAGTTTCATGGGTGCTGTGACTCAATATGTTATTGCGTTCGTGCAAATGTCAAGCGTTTGAGCTTCACTTTTAACAACATATTTTTTGAGAATTTTGATGCAGGTCTTACATTTTAGTCCTAATTTTACTTGCCAAATGCTAAAGGTGTTGTACAAAAAATTTGGTCAATTGAATAAATGCCTCATAATGTTAATCCACTTTTACTATTGTAATGGAAGACGACTTAGTTATATATTTACACAATAATATTTATGTTAAATTTAAAGAGAGGAGTGAATAAATTCAACAGTTTAAAAAAGAAATGGATCAACTCTTTGATTAGCATTTTATGTTTTTTTATACATAATTCACAAGAAGAGACTTCATTTTGTACAAAATTCCGTTGTACGGTAGAGGTTTTTAGTTATAGCTCCAGAATCTTCAACATAATCGTTTTTCAATCTCGTTCAACTAATTGCAAGCTTATTGTTCATCACTTATGATCATTGAGTCTGCTGTCATCTACTGTCACTATGGTGCAAGGTGTTATGATGTTCTATTGATTATTTATATTTAAGATTATTTAATAATTATTTGATTGATTATGAAATATTTAAGATTGTATGCAGTTATGAATTATTTAAAACTATTTCATAATCAAGCAAATAGATATAAAATGAGTTTTGTGTTTGAAATTCAAATTTGAAGCTGATCTTTATTTTATGGAAAAACAATTGTTTAAACCCTAAATTAATTCTCTTAATTGTAACTAATTTGATTCAATTTTTAGTGTAGTACAATTGTAAAAGTTTAGTTTTAGATGTCTTTGGAAAAAAAACATGTCATTTGTAACTTAAAAATAAATCTTATTACAGAAAAAATATTAAATTTGTTTTATTTTTACCCAGCAAATATTAAGGCTAAGATTTATAACTCAGAGTGTAATGTGGGTGTAACAATTCATTCAACCTGGGGGATGAATGAACCATTTTCGTATAATAATCTTAATTTTTATTATTGTACTGAATATTTATAATAGAGTGTTCCATACATAAATAACGGTTGTACTGGTAACAAACATATTTGCTTTTGCGATCTTGTTAGTGGCAGCTTTATGAGGAGGTTCTTTATAGCATTCTCCAATTTGATCTTTGATCTTTTTGCGAAGTTCTTTTAGTGGTTAGTCTGGTTATAAAAGTAATAATTTCTGGCTTTTTTTTTCTCATCATGGTGATGTAATATCGACATCAATAAGACCACCTTATTTTTTTTGGTATACAAGATGTTAAAGACATATTCTTTTGAAATTCAAATAATGTTCTGGGAATATCTGTATTACGTCTTTCGAGCATGTTCTTTGGAAGTTCAAGCTTATTTTTATGAACAGTTCCATGCTCATCAACCAATTTTCTTTCAATGAGTGTAACATCAATGGATAACTCGTAAACCAATTAGCAAAAGTTCAATTTACAGTTACTTTTGGAGATTGGAGTTACAAGCCTTTAAACAATGTCATAAGCTTTGTTTTTAAATGCGAACGACCCTAGCGGTTACTTTCTCAGGTAAATTTCAAGATTAGCAATGCAAAATGATTTCGCGTCTACTAAGGCATATATTTTCTAGCCGTGTTTGTTAGGTTTATTTGGCACGTACTGATGAAATCTGCAACGGTCTTGAAATGATGGAACTTGTTCATCAATTGCCATATATTCTGATAGTAAGTTGTTTGACAGATTTCCATGAACTAAAAAAAATTACATAAAGTCATTTTTTTGAGAGCCAAATTATGAATTTGTTTTCATTCTTTTTATATAAATATTTTGAAGGAATTGAAATCTCTCCAGAGACATGGCAGTCCTAAATATCTTAATACCCAATCCATCACTTCTCCATAAATTTTTCAAATATAATTTATTTGCTCTAAAATATCCGGAAATGTTCAATAAACCTATAAATGATTCAACTCCGACATTGTCACATAGATCATGACATATTTCTTTATGTGGTTATTTTGACAGTAATACTACATCTAGTATCTAGTACACATAGTAATACTACATCATATAGTTTCATTTAATTGTGAATAATGAATTTCTATAAAATTAATGTCAAATATATTCAATAATAATTTTTATTTCTTCAGGAATTATCTTGGGAGTGGAGGAAACATGTATTATACCTATGTATACTTTCAATTTATAAAAGCGTATATGTATGTCGGGACATGCAATAAGTAGGGTTAGGTTTCTTTACATCTATAAATTGTAGATGCATGACCAAAATGCCAAGTATATGGAATATCTTCACACATTTCCGAAACACACATTGCCGTTAGAAACTGAAAAATAAGTGGGACCAGGACTATAGTGATCTGTTACTCATCACAGATGGGAAGACATGTGGGCATAAAAATGACTGTGAGAGACAAACATATGAGTGCAAGGATGAACGGGATGTGGTTGTTAAGTTGCATTGTTCCTCTATTGATTCCAAAAAGGGAA
The DNA here is from genome assembly GCA_039881145.1 of Druceiella hillmani. NCBI lineage: Eukaryota > Metazoa > Arthropoda > Insecta > Lepidoptera > Hepialidae > Druceiella > Druceiella hillmani. The sequence goes on from JAYKKI010000036.1 coordinate 23,512,468, forward strand.
TATTTAATTTTTCATGACTATGTGATTTCAGTAAATGCGTTGAAGTGAACTCAAATTTACTTCTAGATTTCGTACAAAGTACCCAAAATGAAAATTCAACCTATTTGAATATATTCTTTGTTTTACTCTCATGCTACACTTATAGACCAAATTCATTTTGTAAGTACCTTGAGGTTAAATATTGATTGGAAAAATCATAAGATTGAAATTATTGTTGACTTGACTTGAAAATGTATTGTTTGAGCGAATAGATTCAATTTTAATTAAATGACAAGCTCCTTTTTAAGGAAAATTCTTTATTATTCATATCCACTTTAATTCGCAGCAGTGTGAAAACTCTTTCAAAAATATTTGCTCTAACAAGATCAGCTTCAAATAAATTTACTACAACAAGATTTTAAAGATAATGACTACAGAAAATATTTCTATTAATGTTTATTGGAAAATAACGTCACACAGTGCACCTATTTTAAAACATTAAATAAAACATTTTGTAAATCATTCACATTTATAATCTATATAATTAAATCATACCAACCACACAAACTCTTGTTACAAAATATTCACTTTACATTAAAATATTGTAAATCATTAGTAGCTTTCACAAGTTGTCAATATCATCCTGATGGAACATATTTCATTAATTTTGATACTTTTTCTTACGAATTGGCCTTTTCAGTCATTTCTTTTTAACTAAACCCATCCTATTCAAGTATATCCATATTCATTTGAATAGCACAATGTGAATATTTAACAAATTATTTAAAATAGAAACTTGCTAAATTTGCATAACTAAACTCGCAAGTGAGCTGCTGCATTGACAATAAATTGAGCTTTTTATGAGCCATATTGTATGACAAATGTTACTTATTAAAATTCTAGTAAGAGAATACGACAATTACAAATATATGCAGAGGATTACAAGACCGTAAAAAATTATAAAAATCTAAATGAATACAGAAAATTTTTCCTTTTAAATTTATAGCCCTATCTATTTTTATGATTTTGTTTCTGGTGTTTCAACCAAAACGTATAAATAAGCAATAACCTATTTCTTTTGCACAAGGATTAATTTAATTAATTCATACATATATTTAACTTAAAAAATGTCATCACCAAACATATTAGGTAGTGGTGTATTACATCCTCATCACCAGTCAGCATATATTTGATTAGCTGGTTGAATGAATGGACTGACTGACATTGAATGTTGTGCACAATTGAAAAATACTATATTTTCACATCTATTGGGCCCAAAAAATTGTATAACATTTGCACCATATCATGTACAGTACAAGCGTCTAATTACAAATATTTTAAAAGAGATATGTTTTTTGAAAAAAAAAAGAATTTTCATAAATATAAGGTAATGTTTATTGGGAAATTTTAGCTTAACAGGTGGGAGATGGCACGAAAGACCAATATCTTGTATGGATTCAAGGATAAGAAGGTTATTGTATTCCTCCATTAATATTGGCGTGTTCTTTAAGGAAATTCTGCTATTGGAAATTTCAATACAAATCTTAAGAAATGTATATCAGAGCAGTAATAAAAAAAAGAAACACAGTCTCTTCTCTTCTCTTTCCTTAAGTCCACAATATAGTAAGCAGTTTTCGTGGAAATATGAATAATTCAATGGTTAATAATTAGTATTTGTAGGATATTTGATAATATTCGTTTTTCTGCAATTTGTATATATTTTACACAGTTATTTAAAATTTTATTATAAGCAAATATGTATTAAATGAGAATTTAATGATTGCCATAATTAAATCCTTTTTTACTTATCATTAAACTTAATTAGGAAGTCTGACAAATTTGCAATTAGTTGTATTTGTAATTATGCTTTCAGTTGCTCCATACTTCAAAAATTATTAATTAACTTGATAAGTTATTGTGATTTAAATGGCCATGAGAAGCAGATTTTCTTCCGTAAACATTAAAGTATTTGGAGCTCTATATTATCATATTACAATATATTTTCATTACGATATTGGTCTTCTGAAGCTTCAAGAAATAATTCACTAAATAATGTAGATAGAAGATTAGTAATCATAAACAAAAATATTACCTTGCCGTGTTTCCAAAAATTTACTCCAATGTATTGACTTATAATAAACTAAAATTCAAGAATGACATAAAAAATGCCAACTTTAAATATCATGTATGAAGGAGCATGTAGGTGTGAAAATCTTGTATTGAAACAGAGCAATGCAGCATTCTATCATTTCTGCTGCAAGAGTATTATATAGGATAGTATGCAAGTGTCGAGGGACAGGTTCAATAGATATATTGTCACATATCAGATAGATTATCTATCGGTATGTACTATGCAATTTGATAAAACTTTAATAAATGTTTATATCTTGAATTTTTATGCCATTTGTTTTATTGTAGAAAAGGGCAAAAATATATAGAGTTCATTGAAGGAAATATATTTTGCAATGTAAGCATCAAATTTAATTGAAATTTTGTTTTGGAAAAACATATTTTCATGTTAAACTAAATTGTAGTAAATGTTTGAAATTAGAATCACAATTGGCATTACTATTTTATTAGCTTTAGGACCTGACAACAATCCTGATAAGGTTTTCAACTTCCCAACCGCCAGCAATTTCATTAAGTACGCAACCTCTCCTGGGTTGGCATTGATTTTTTATTCTTGCAAATTTTTTTGATTATTTACATTTCTCTGCTTTACTCATATTCCCTTGGAATATTAATTCTCCTCTCTCCAGTTTAGGAGAATCATAATCCTTATAAAATGTCTATGATGATTTTAAAAAGAAATAAATTATGTCTCATATTATAAAATGGACTTTTATTCTTCAATAAAAATAAATATTCCAATAATCCATCTAGGACTAAATCATATCAAAATTCTCTAGCTTTCCTCAATTTTCAGGTTTTTATTATATATATACTTTTATAAATATACATTTTGTTAAATAATTTTTAAATAGATTTCTTTCGAAAATATAAGACGAAAATGGTATAATTTTTTTTTCACTTTATTAGTAAAAATAAATGATGGTGTATGATTTGCACTAGCGACTTGCAGCTTCCCGAAATGTTTTTCATTTAGAATATGCCCTTTTGCATTATACTGTCTATTCATAAATCAATGTATGTATACTACACATGAACCGGGTGCAACTAGGGTACACAGACTACGTTGGTTTTGTTTATTCTGCGTGTTTTTAATTAGGTTATTATATATTATCCTTCAGTTAGTATCAAATAAGGTTCAGGTCTATTGTATAGTGGCGCTTCCCATTTATTAAAGTTATGAATTTTTATAGTTTATCTGTTGCTGTATTTCTTTTTTGTTTTGCTACCTTTTAAAATGTATGCATAATTTACATAGAAACAAAAAATATTATAACATGACGGTGTTTCTATTAATGTGCTATGCTAGGATCGCAAGTGACTTAATGTTGTTGTAAGGTGGCTAGTCTTTGTCATACTCACTTGATCATACAAAAACATAAATAACTTGGAACAAGTATAGGAGTACAAATATTTAACAAAATAAGGTATTTAGAAATGAAAGGATCTCACATAGAACAGGTATTGCAAGAGGTCCAGTGTTTATTTTTTGAGCTGTAAATGTTAAATTGAGACATTTCATTGCTTCTTTAAATAAAGAATTGAAGTCTTCAAACAATATAAAAGAGAACATAATACTTTTTTTATCATTTGATCACACCAAGTTGGAAAATAATACTGTGCTCCAATCCTTTTATAAAAATTTGTTTCTAACAAAATTTACCACTTGATTTTGATATTTAGAAATGAATCTAAATCATCATTGGTAGTGTATATTTTGAATGTCAATAAAGTAATGCAGTGAAACAATTTCTGTACACCAATATGTTTTGTTGGATATGGCAAATGAAAAGCCTGCAATCTTAAATTGTATAGCTTTAACATTTGATTATACAATTTGTAATTAATACAAGCCAATTGATCATAAAACCTAATAAAATGTCAAGCTTATTGCAAATTTACAATAGTTAACATAAAAAATTTGTTAATGCACACACTAAAACAAACTTCTTTAGTAGTTAAAGTATGGGTTAAGACAAATATGTCATTTGAGTTAAATGCAAATGTGACACTTAAATTTTGACTCATTTCAAGAATATCACTTTTACCCTGATATTCATAAACCCCTTAGGCTCAAGCGGATGTCTCGGAGAAATATTGTACAATGGTACACGCATGCATAAAACCAAGAGCAAAAAAATCTTTTAAAGAGTTTGGTGCACGAATGTGTCCATAAATATGAAATTACTTATTCCGTGGGCATGTGATTTGATGTTCACGACCTACATGGTGGAATGTGGGCGTGCTGTTCGTATTCTTGTATTTCGCCAATTTTGGTGAGTATATGAATGTGACTTTATATTTTGTCGAAGAAATTTTTGCAACAATCTGCATAAATTTAACACTTTATGGTGGTGCATTTCACGATTTAAGACTGTAGCTAACATTATTATAAAGGGAATCGATTTTATGGTGTGCTCTATTTAGCCGTTAATAAAAATTATTGACTGACTTAATATTGCTAATTATCAGTTATTAAAAATTTGTAAATCATTGAAATAAGATTGACCAAAATCCAGTTATTAAATAAATCGATCACTCATCTTTCGTTACGTTTACATTTTGTTCATTTTAAAAAAAGTTAAGATAGGCATACTTTAAAGTGTGCTTATCCTAACTTTTTGAAAAATTATGACTTTGGCAGGGTCATAAACATTTCTAATGTGTGGCTGGAAACAGACCAGTGAACATATTTTACTTTTTATTCAGAAAATCTATGAAACTATGTCTTACTTTATACTTATTATTAGATGTATTTGCTGAAATATATTTTATACATATAGAACAACATATAGAACAGTGCTAAATATTTTTATTTCTCATTTTCATTTTACATAACTAGATATCTTTAACATAATCTAGGCAAGACAACATAATCTGGAAAAATGATTGTAATTTTTTAATTTTACAAGCTGAAATGTGATAATTAACTAAACATTACGATGCATAAAATTTTCAAGATATGACAGATCGTCAACATTAATGAATTGAATTTGGACAACAGAGTAACTCATGATCAGGCCTAGAAATTGGAGCAGCAATGAAGCACGCAGGTTGAAGGCTTGGAAAATCGTAAACTGACCCAGCTCACCTGCCTCCAACATATTTTTAATTAGCTTCGTATAATGTCGCACAACGGATGCTGAAAAAAGAAAATAATGTAAGCTCATTGTAAGTAATTGTTAATGAATCTAGGAAACAGATCACAGAGACTCTCAATTATGGCAGTACATTTATTATTTAAGTGTCGAAAAGAGGGAAACTCGTACATATTCATTATAAACTAGCGATGAAAAACATTTTTGTCCCGAATCTATAACAGTGCTTGTGACAATATCAAGCTTATGATGCTTTCACAATATTTATATTAAAATTGATTCAGTAATTTGTGACATAACAGTTTACTTATAAACAAATTTCTATTTTCAAGTATTGGTTTGTGAAAATGAAAATATATACTGCGTAAATGGTATAATTTTTTTTGAGTAGATATAAATAAATGTAATTTAAATTATAGTCTTATGTACTTTTATTATATTTCCTACTACACATTGCCTGACTCCCTTATGTCCAATGATTGAAGAGAATGAGTGAGACGTAGTTTCACAAATAAAACATATTAAATGTGTAATCATAAATGAGTACGTCATCAAGATTTGATATAAATTAATCATTTGAATAGGTCATTAAGAGTATGATAAAGAAACCATATTCAGCTGCTGGGTGTCGTAGTTAACCGAGTGTATAAATGGATTTCAAGTGCTTATTGTAGCTATACGCTAATGTGATTCAGTCAAAGCTTATTTTTTATTACATAAATTTGGATGAGTATAATTCAAATAATTTAGTCATTCGTATAAGCATGTATAATATCTACACAGATGAGACAGTCTGAGCAGAGAAGAGGATACATTAGAAAACAACTTTTATGAATTTAGACAAATTTGAAACCATAACCACACACTTCTCAAATATCTTATAACCTGGTATTTGGGCCAATCCAAATGATTTATAATAGACTGATTTTTTTAAAAAGTGGATTTGTATTTTATATAATTATGTTGTTAATTATTAATTACGTAATTGTAAGCAGACTAAATTTATTAATTATTAATAATCAACACGTTCAGATGAAATATACAATATTTTCAAAAGCAATTGCAGAGTTCTATTGAGTTTTCCCTATATTATTGAATATTTTGCTTATAATAAATTATGCAATGAAAAACAAAACATTGTCGTTGATATACGAGGGGGGACACAAAAAAAACGGGAATTTCATCATAACTCTTTCTCAATATTTTTACACCAAATTTTCATCACCTTCAAAATATTCGCCATTGACCACAACGCACTTCTCCAAACAATTCTTCCATTGTTCAAAACAGTTTTTAAATTCACTCATCGGGATGTCCTTTAAGCCTTCCAGCAATTTTTGTCTCACCTCCTCCACGCTGGCAAAACACTTTTCTTTCATATTCCTTTTGAGTCTGGGGAACAAAAAGAAATCACAGGGGGCTAGATCCGGTGAGTATGGGTAGTGGACAATTGGTGTCATGACGTTTTTGGTCTAAATTGCTTCACGGAAAGGGCGGTGTGGGCCGGCGCATTGTCATGATGGAAGAACCAGTCACCTGTGCGCCAAAGATCTCCCTTTTCTTCCGGATACTCTCCTTTAATCTTTTCAAAACCTCCAAGTAGAACTTCTGGTTGAGAGTTTGACCTGGGGGAACGAACTAAACATGCACAACACCTCTGCAATCGAAGAAACAAATGAGCATTGTCTTGATGTTTGACTTCACTTGGTCAGTTTTTTGGAACGAGGAGAGCCAGCTCTCTTCCACTGGCTTGATTGCTGCTTTGTTTTGGGGTCGTATCCATAATACCACGATTCATCACCAGTAACTGAACTGAACCAGTAAGTGAATTTTTTTCCAGAAAACCTTGGAAAAAAATTCAGGGTCCTCTTCGAGCTGATTTTGAAGCTCAAAACATGCCTGGAGTCGACACTCCCTTTGCTCGTCTGTGAGAAGGTGCGGGATGAATTTGGCTGCAACCCTTCTCATGTGCAAATCTTCGGATAAAATCCTCTGAATTGAACTTCATGACATTCCCGACATCTCACAGAGTTGATCAATGGTTCGGCGACTGTCTTCACGAACAAAGGCATTGATTTTGTCGACGTTTTCCTCAGTTCTTGATGCTGAGGGGCGTCCTGAACGAAGTTGGTCTTCAATTGATATTTCTCCATTTTTAAAACGTGAAAACCAACCGTATATTCTGGTTTTACTTAAGGCAGCATCCCCATAAGCAGTCTTAAGCCTTACAATAGTTTCCGTGGCTGATTTCCCCAACAGGAAACAAAATTTCACAGCTGCGCATTGTTCTCGACAATCTGCCATTATGTTTTCGCCGAAATGGAAAAAGTTGTTTTACTAAAAAAAATCTCACAGGCGAACCGATGCACTCACAGTGACACAACTTTGCACAATGACGCAGGAGGTGTGACACTAACGGACATGTGGTCAAACAATAGGTTGCCCCATTCTCCCTCCCCACCACAATAATCTTTTTTTTGGGACGGCTTTCTACATTAAATGTAGAAAAATTAATAAGCCTTATAGAAATATAACCAATTTCAAATACCCTTATTTCAGATAACTATCTTATGCTCTCATACTATGGTAGAATAATACTTTATACTTTATGAAAAAAAACCAAAACTGTTGCTATCACATGATATAATTCTTTTTTAAGTTAGAGAGGAGTTGAGACTTAGAAACAATTGATAGTTATGTTTGCAAATTGAAATAAGCTTCTAAACTGAGATGGTCGATTTATTGTTAGCCAATCGATAATATTACTTTTTACTATGAAAATAATATTGTGTTGACCTTGTACCTTTTAGGCAAAATTTTTTTTTTTCATTACTTGTAATATTTCACTTATTGTCATACGATTCTTATTTATTCTTAAAGTACACTTATTATTAATTATATCTTAAAGTACATTTATTCTTAAAGTACAGAAAATATTTAATGTTATGCATGAACTAGAACATCGTAGATCTTATTATAGTGATGAAAATAGAGTTTCAATACCCAAACCCAAGCTGTTGGTGGAATATAAAGGGCGTTATTCATTAGGTGTTGCTTCCGAAAGGATTTATGATTTACAAGGAATGCAAAAATTTAGCTTTGCAATTTATTCACAGTACTGAATATTTCACAGTACTCAAAATTACTCAATTCAATGCTGATGTAACATTTTGGCTGGAAGTTTAATTATTATATTTGAGTGAATTAAATTTTCAAAGGAAATATATCTCAAAGAAAATGCTTTGGTATTTAATAGTATATTTGTTATAAGCAAAATATTAATTAAATATCTAACAAGTTATACAACGTTGTCAACGCTTTTATGTTTTTCTAATTATGAATTTTTTTATTTTTTTTTACTTCAGTAGCATTAAATAATTTTTCTAATGATGTTTTGATTACATTGAAATTTATACATTTTTCAAGTTTCTTTCAAGTATTTCATTTTCTTAGCCCATTTATTTGTACGATTTTATAATGCTTATATTTAATAACATCTGTATGAATTTTTCATTTTTAGAGTTATTAAATCCACATAATATGAGGAAGGCTCGTACCTAAACATTGGAACTTTGCAAATGGCTTGGAAGATATTATATACTTCATCTAAACTAATTAATTATTTGAAAAGTTGTAGAGGTAAACTGTGATTTAACTAAAGACTAAACCCAACGTAATAACTTCCAAAATGGTATCTTTTAAAGCATCTGAAAAATAAATTTCTTTAAAAAGAACTGTTCAGAGAATTCAGTAGCAAAAAGAGAATGTTTGCATAATAATATTGATAGTGTCAATGCTCTCAGAAATGGTGCAATAAAATGCTTTCAAAAATTAATTTGTTTACAAATACATTTTATTCATTGGTTTAACAAATGGCAAAGTTTAATAGGCTAGTAGGTGGATGAGAGATATTTAAGATATTTGAAACAATGGCAGTTACAATAAAATTACTATTTTTGCGGCAGTAGAGTTTAAATATATTGCCGTAAAATGTTCATGTTTCAAAAATGTAATTGCAATAAGCGTGTCTCTCTTTAAGGCATTAATTTGCCAAAATGTCACAAAATGTACTGTTAGTGTTGTGTAATATTTAATTTGGTTAATTGCAATATTTTATATCTGGTAATTGCTTTAGTAGTTAGAATGGGTGATTGGTTATCCCCAATGAAATTATAAACGTGCACGCTTAGTTTTCATACTTTTGCAAAAATAGGAATATCAGCATATTAACTGAAGAAAAAGCTAATGAAATAGTTCTGTCAGTCTAACCTCGCCCATTGCTTCAATGCAGTTTTCGCAAGAAATCAATTAATGTTATAATTTTTATATTGTTAACCACATTTCTTATAATATGCATTGTCTTCTTTTGCACTTCCCTACAATAGATATTATTTTCATGAAAATTCAAGGAAAATTTAAATATTCCGTAGAGTTGTATCAAAGGCAAAGTTGTGGACAAAACTTAACATTATTAATAGACAATTTATCAGACATGCGACAATATTTTCATCAGTTACCTGTCTGTCTACTCTTTCATACTTCCTTATATGATACACTCTTGCAGCAGAAATGATGGAATGCTGCATTTCCTTTATTTCAATATATTTTAACTTCACTCGTATGAAAAAGAATTTTCATACCCAAGAACTTTGCCTCCATCTGGTGTATCCCCATGCCAGAAGACATTATTAATAATTTCTAATTAGAGAAAACATTAGTTATTTGTAAATGTGTAAAGAAACATTTTTCACTCACGTAATTCTTCATTGACTTGCATTGATGTCAAATGAAATTTTGTAGTTTCTATCTGCAAGTACATTTTCTCACATACAACACATATGGCCACTAATGACACAATATAATGTAATGGCCATAAGATGTGAATGATGGAAACAGATACATCCAATTTCTGAAATAATGTCTTTATTAATAAATATGTCAGAAAAAGAAAACAGTGTGATATCATGGGGGCACGAGTTCACTTGCGAGTAAAATTGAATTAATTTATTTACTTAAAGGCAAAGTTCATGTTTGGACGAACATGTTTTAAGTCTCCTACAGATTACTGACATATAGGTTCATGGCTCCCTTTCTATGACTGCATCACAATTTTTAATTAGAAATTGCAAGCAATTATGTTATATAAATTAAATTCCGCTGTTTCCCCATATATTCAACAATGACACAATTCATGTATTTGTAACTTTCTCTAACGGAATAGGAAATTATCATAGATAGAAATTCTCATACATAATTCTACAATATTATCAACAGGCATGCAGCAGTCAGTGAAAATATTGGACAAGGCACAGAAATATAACAAACTGCCTAAAACTAGTTACTCTAATTGACCTGTTATGGAAGAATTTAAATGATTCACAAATACTGAAATAATTAATTTTTCTCTAAAAAAATTTTTGATTAAAATCAGCCATAGATGTATTTAATAACTACTATTACGCTAGATATACCCATTATACTAAGAGTACAGAAATAAAATAATTTTAAAAATTAAATGCAAAGTAAAAGCAAACCTGAAAATAAATATAACAAACACTCTATACCACAATGACGAGACCAAACGAAACGTATCATCAGCCCATTTGTTAAGAGCAAATGCAATATAATTTTTTTTACGAAAAATGAAAAAGAATGGCCAGAATTCAACATCTACTCTATGTAAATTTTATCATGATGGTGGTTTGGTTGTTTATACCGGGTTTCTTTCATTCATTAAAAAGTCTAAATAAGTTCAAATAAATAATTAGATAATTGAAGAAACCTGCAAAATTGTTTTTAAACGCTTCATTGACTCTGTCATAAATATTTTATTGTGTGTAGAAGATTATTCATTATTGTGTGAATAATTTGCAAGTTTAGAAAAGTTTTTAACCTTTTCTCCCACAACTTTAAGATTATGGTATCGTTTTATGTTCATGGCTTCGTATTTTATTGAAGTTGTGGTTGCAAATTATGTAAGTTACTATATGCATCGATAATACTTACATTATATTTTAAATCTTCAAGGAAACCATATGTGTTAAGAAGTGTACCAAAAAATATCAGAAAGAGTGTCATAAGTAGCTGAAAAGTAAAGTTGAAGATTAATTCACAACAATACATTTATGAAAGTGTTTAGTTAGAGTTATAATGTTAATATTAAATAAAATGTTCAATACAAACCTGAAATTCAAATACATTTTTCAAATAGTGACACAGGACTAACAAATGAATGTAAAATTGAGATAAATGATGAATGGAATTTTTGTTTAAAGGCAATACAAATGTAAAATGATTGTCAGAATTGGGATTATGTTGAGGACTCCCAAATATGGCATCGATGGATGTAACCTTGTATCTTCTATTTTTAAAGTCAAAGGAAACATTCAACGTTTCCACGCGTTTTGTTAGTTTCGACATTTGTCGTGTTTCAAAATATTTCTTCTATGCTCTGGTTTGATGAGATTATCTACTTCTTGAATTCCTAGAATCAATTCTTTAAATACATTTCTATCCCACGTTAATTCAATCAACAATAAATACAGTATAAGGATAATGACAAGTGTCCTGAATGCTATCTCTCTATAGACATTGCTGAAGATCAAAATACTAGAAAGCACATGCAGCACAAGAAATATTCCCGTTATTAGCAAACTGTATAACTTTCGACGTCTCGATGTGAAAGTGGTGAGAACTCGGTTAGCAGTTTTTCTGCAAACACCAAACATGTACTGATACACTAAAATTGGCCAAAGTGTATCTTCAATTGATTCAGTGCTCATAATGATTTTTGTAAAATGTTTAGGTCAAAACCAAATTCTAGCACGAGTGTTATAGTACTTATGAAACTTATGAAACAAGTGAAGTTCACTTTACTGATTAAATGTCTCTTGAGTTAACATTAATTAGTTTATCGCCTTGTGAAATCTATTGAGTGCTTAATGACTTTATTTAGTTCCATCTACACCCTCTCCATCAATAATTGTTGCTGAGGTCAAGTAAACACCATGTTATCAATAACAAATATCACTTAAAGTATCCACTGTTCACCATCACTATATAATTTGAACATCCATTTGAGGATTTATTTATTGAAGTTTGCTATAGTACTAAAATTTTAAATTTAGTTTAATATCTGTAATTTTTTAGCAAAATAAAGTTTTTTATTACATATCGTAGAATAGTGATACTAAAGACTAAATGGGGAAATATTTCTTTAAAGTCTTTCTAGTTAAACAGATTGGACCAAAGTAGGTTGTTATGTGTATAGATCTGATGTGGCATTCTCGATTGCTTCAAATACCGTTCCACCTTAAGTTGTACAATTATCTTGATGCCAGCTGGAAAAAAAGTCTTTATTTAAAATATTTATATTTTCTATTAAAATAGTTTATGTATATAACCTTATAATTTCAATTAAAATAGTTGTATGTATATAAAAAGAAGAGTCACAAAAAACTTATCTAAAACTCGTAAAGGCGATTCTGTGCATCAAACTGAATAGATAATATTAAGGAATTATATAAAAATTCTGACTTGATTATGAAAAAGTCACAATTGAAAATGTAAGGAGAAATTAATTTATTAGTTTTTCAACAGAAATTCATTTTGGATGGCGTGGCATTTTAAAAAGAGGTATGTAGTTTTCTTGGGGAGTTCCCCATAATTTTAAAATTAAACTAAAGGAATTATTTATTGTTTCATTAACAAAAATGAACTAATCTACTATGTAAAAACAAATACGACACTACAACACCGTTAGCTTTAGAAAGCTAACCTCTGCCAATTCGACAGGTGTCACAAGATAATGCTGCTGTCTCTTCTGAATGGTGATCCAAATAGTTTGTTGCTTCTAGCAAAATTAGTCCCTGATGAGATCATTGCAGTGGTGCATGCACTGAGCCAGTAAAAGCAACGTTGGGTTTGTAAGTGGAATGCATTATTTCAAATGATTGTGAGCTGTAATGTGAGTTTTTTCCTTAGAGTATGTGGATATATTTTTGAAATTAATTGTTTTAGTTTATAAGTTTTGACCATGCCCCTTTTCAGAAGAATATTATCTGAATATATCAAAAACTCAATACTGAACTACATTATGAAACTGAAAACTTTGTAGAGGAGGAAAATGTGGAAAGATGAATGAAAACAATGTTTCATCTAATACTGAAGAAGACTGACAAAATTCCCGTTCTCATTCTTTACCTGAAATGCTAGCATCTCTGCTGATTATTAAGTTGCAACAAGTCAACATCAAAAGTAAAAACAGATATTTATGCGCCATCACGAAGAGACAAATATTGTGTTGTTAAAAACACGAGTAGTGGTTTTTGTTTGACTTAGAATGAAACATTCAAATTAAATTTTTGTGGAGCTGGTTATGCCGCTGACAAGGGTTGATAAAAATTTGATTTTCATGCGAAATGCTTGCGGTTTAAAAATAGAAAAGTCAGATAAAAATCTGTGGCTGTAACAATTGCAGACCGATCTTTATACTCCAATCAAAATAGTATGGGCTCTGTTAATAGCTCAATATTGCAATAACTGCTCTGGATCAAATATTACTATAGATGCACAAATTTACAATAGATAAATATTACATCAGACACTTTCAAGGCAGTAACAAATTTAATATGTACATTCCCAATAAGTCTGCAAAATGTGGGACTTAACTTGAAATTATATACGATATTTGACAGTTGCCATACCTTACCTTGGAGGAGGAACGGGTGCTGGAGGATTACTTGTAGACAAGTATTTCATGAAAGAATTAGAAACAGATATAAAAATCCCAACTTAATGTAAAATGTAAATAATCAAACACAATGAACATAATTTCCACTAAATGTACAATTTTGTAATGTATGTGAAGCAATAAATCAAACGCTAATATCCCCCAACACCCCTCCAATTATATATTTTCTGTAAACAAATTAAATGTTATCAAATAACCTTGCAAACTAATGGGTATTAGCACCTGGCAACCCACTTCTAGACACAGATAAAAATTGATTATTGTTACAATGTGAACACGGTAAATACCTTGGTTATTTCTGTAAGGACATTTCTATTGGTTTTCCACAAATGTTGAGGAAATTGATAAATTATCTTTATGTTGGTTATGAAATTGAGATTCATATCATCCATTGTTATCATGGTAATCCATTCAATAATTATAAAAAACCCTTGAACATTTATTGGTACTCCATATTAGTGAACATTCTTTTTAATTAAGGGCAACCATGCGATTTTGGCTTATATCATCTACTATTTTGACACAACTAATGAGTTTTAGTATGACCACGAGTGCAGAACAACAATCTGTATAGTGACAATAAAATATAGATAGATAGAGAACTTTTTAATTCAGAACAAAAAGTATTTCATGTTTGCGCCATATTAGTCCATATGGCTCTATTTTTGCAAGAGCTATAATATATATACATGCGTATATATATATATATATATACATATATATATATATATATATATATATATATATATATATATATATATGTATATATATATGTATATATATATATATATATATATATATATATACATATATATATATATATATATATAACACATATATAAGTGTATATGTATTATTCTTAGTGCAATAATTTGTTTAATACGATATAATATGATGCTTAATGATAAAACAGTTGTATTTGGATATTTTGCAAGTGCCTTGACTTGTTAAATAATTCAGAGATAGGTTTTGTACTGCTTTGGTTGTTTTTGATTTGCAACTTGTTTTATACAAAGTCACGTTTCACATTTGGCTCCTTCCGTTTCTATTTATTTACTACAGGTTTATAGAAAAATAATTCATTTTAAAATATAATATTTTCAAAATCAAAGCTCGGAGCACATTTCATACTGTGCAATTCGAAATGAAAAAAAATTTTGTTACAAAAAATTATATAATGTACACTAAAAACTAATTTTGCAACACCATTAAGTTAGATTATTATTTACAGTAGAGACTGATGTAGTTTTGCTGTCATTTGCAATTCATATTAAAATCGTGATGCCAATATTTTTAATTTTTGGCATACCCAAATAATATTTCTTCATTGGAATTATTATGTATGACTTGCGTATTCGTAATTATGAATAAGTATTATTTTACTAATTGACAATTATGAGGTAAATATATGAAATAAAATTTATTTTAACTTTCTCAATTCTGTCAGATTTTCTATCAGATATTTTTCCTTTCTCAATTTCTGTCAGACTTATTTTTAAAATGAAAAATTAATTCTGTGTCTGTTATAGTTTATATAGTATTAATTTAAAATTAATTAGAATCTTTTTATGTAGTGACTGCTTACAAAGTTTAATGTATTGGTTTAAAACTATAGAAGCTGTAACCGACAAAAGGAGATGATGAAATTATAAGAAGTTCATACTTCTTTATAAAACCCTACAAACGATCATAATTTCCAAATGCAGATTCATAATAAAGTCTTTTGTCCAAGTGCAATCATCTAACTGTACTTGACTGTGTAAAAATATTAGTATAAATGAAGGAATATAAAAATATGTGTATTACATGTATGAGCTGAGTATATTTGAAGCGTGTTTCCGTGAAATAAATTTTACATTGTAATCATCAATTTGATAGTGTTTTTTCAGAAATAGTTGAGCATTATCACATAGTTCCTTAACAATTTCTAATCAGTTTGATATACGTTTATGTTACAATTATATAAGTGTATGAAGTTGTGACAAAGAAAATGTTTCTTATTTATACGTGATGCTGTTCATCAAACTAAATATGTTTTAAGCAACTTTTTAAAAAAAAATAGAAATATTTTATCATTAATATCACAACTGTGACAGTAAAGGGCCTAACGGAATTTGCCATTGGAAAGTAAACCCGAAGTTGAGAAACAAAAGCTATAAACAAATGATATACTTTCAGGAGAAACAGCACTGTACAAAGTTTTTTCACTTTACACAATGAAGTTCAATCAAATAATTCAAAAACCCTTCAAGCCCTGTAAGTTCAATAAACTTTACTCTCCCCTGCTTTATCTGTCCGCAACAAATAGTGTTCCTTATGGTACATTCTTCATTTCTTCACCAAATATGGATAAATTCCTAAGTAATTAAGCCTCTAAGCATACTATTAACGATACAATAGAACTGGACAAAATAAACATAAAACTATCTGAAGTATAGCTTAAACTTACACGTTTAATGTTTTGTACTATGTATATACCATATATACTATCTGAGGTACTCTGACTGTAACCATTTTTGGCAAATACAACCCATGTCGTCTGTATTTGTCCTTAATCTAATAGAAGAGAATAACATCGTAAAAATAAATTGTCGTAATGCATATAGAGTACATAAACATATACATTGAAATGAACTAAATTTGATTTGTCGACTACTCCTACACTTACAGTTTTTTTATAAAACATCCTTAAAATACAGATTAATTATAAATTAGTATTGAAAAACTTATAAAAATAAATTCAAAAATAGCCTAGTTATGAATTTTAAGTTAAATAATATGAGCATTTCCCTGCCTCATTCGCTCTCACAGAATAAAATACTGTCACATAATTTACCATAAATAACTTCACAATTCACTATTACCTTCCTTGTATAAAAATTAAGTTCAAACTTTTGTAAATCAGTAAATTTACAAGATTTATCAAACATTCTTCCTCAGTTTGTTCACTAAAATTATGATTTGTGACACAAAAAAGTTAGTCAAATACCCTGTTTTGTGCTATTTTAAATATTTACCAAATTCCAAGTAGTACCATACTTGATCTGTAAGTATTGGTTGTGATCAGGTCAGGTATTTCGGTCTGCGACGGGTTGATACTTCTTGATACAACAGAGAAAATTACAGTCTCTGTATTGGAGAAATGTCTAGAAACTCGTCTGCTTCAAATGCATGTGCTTAGCTAAATTCCTTGTATGGATTTTTGTTATATTATCTTTGAAAAGGAGATAGATCGAGATCAGTTCTAGTAGTGAAATCATATTTTCATTTCTTAAAGGCGATTCTAAACGTAAGGATAAATCGACACCATAAATTTTTTCTATGAATATTTGTTTATTGATAATTGACAATTTTTTTTAAAGTGTCATTAAATAGACATAATTTTTATAGAATACTTTTTATTACTTTAAACATGCTTTTTATATTTTACAAAATAATTGAATAAGACTCGAGCACTATCTCATTGTATCAGGACAAAAAACAAACTGACCTTAATTGAAATTAGGGAAAAAGTCTACAAATATCTATATATGTAATGACTGTGAATCGCTCAAGTGAGCTAACACTACAAATAATGTCCCTAGTTACCACAAACAATTTATATTTCGGTAAGGTTTAACATATTGAACTTTTTTATCTATTTTGAAAAAAATGCATTTCGGCAGATAAACTAAAAAAAATTTTACGGTTGTTTTAAATAAAGAATTTCTATGTGTTTTGGATAAAAACTATTATCTTTAACAAGCAGAATCTGTTGTGCAGAATGTCAGGATGTTTACTGCAAAGTTCCTCGCATTCATTTTCATTGATCCCTTAGTTTTATTTTTTTTTTAAATTTGTGCAATTATATTTTTTTTGCTTTGACGTACTAGGAACTAGATTTTTTTTGCCATACTTTCTTGAACTTTGGTATCATCCGTAAGATGAGCTATTTCTTATGTATCAGAAGCAGTGTCAGTAATATGAATTTTCCTGGGCTGCTCAGGTGGCATAGCAACATGGTACTTCACTAGGTGGTCATTAAAATTGTTCTCATCTTTTACTTCAAAAACAAATCTTGCTGTAAATATATTTTAATTTTATCTAAAACTTTATTTTAAGAATATTAGCGTTCACACCTTCCATAAACAACAGCAGCTTTGATATTTTAGCCATTTGATAAACATCGTCAGGTAATCTGTAATTCTGTCTGTGTATAGACTGTGTTTGCCCTGTAAAGTTCGCCAGTTGTTCAATATCCAAATCTTTTAAATTTATCATTTGAATAAGTGTAGCTAATTGTTTCCTGAGCTTTGTCTTGGTTATGGCTTTGGGATTTCTGAGTCCACATGACTTAGAATTTTTCTCCAATACTGCAAGTATCC
The DNA here is from genome assembly GCA_039881145.1 of Druceiella hillmani. Taxonomy (NCBI): domain Eukaryota; kingdom Metazoa; phylum Arthropoda; class Insecta; order Lepidoptera; family Hepialidae; genus Druceiella; species Druceiella hillmani. The sequence continues at coordinate 23,530,791 of JAYKKI010000036.1, forward strand.
CACACAGTGGATTTTCACATCCAAGCCTGGCAAATAAATATCTATTTTCATAAGGTATATAATTACACATATCTGACAGAGGTTAACAATTCAGTATCGCTTCGTTTAGTGAAAAATTCAGGTACACTTCAACCTCTTTTATCCTGATCGCATTATGTTTGAAATTTTTCATTAATGTTTTTTTAGTGTTAGAAACGACGCTGTTCAATTATTTGTAGGCTTTACTGTCATTATTACACTCTTGGGAAGTGCCATGTAAGATTTTTTAAGTCCGTCAAGTCATTGTATGTTCAAAAGTAATACACAGTAGTAAATAGTTTAAACAGAGAACTATATATTGTCATAATTGCAATGTTGTAGCATTGTTTTAATAATAACTAAGTCATAATGTTGAGGTTTCAAACAATCTATTAAATCCTTAACAAGAGTTTTATTTTTTAATTCTATAAGTAACTTGATCAGCTCTCTAATTTTTCCCAAAATAACTTTAATGAAATGTTTTTGTTCATGTATACGCAAATATTGAGCACCATATAAACAGATTAATGGAGCTTTTTTGGCTTTTAAGGATATGCCATTTGGTTTCATTTTAAGAAACTCCACAATTTTTTACTTATTTTTTACTTTGAGGTAACGTATCATGAAATTTTTGTGCTTCAACTTGGATATTTTAAGTTTTGGATGATGGGTCTCATGTCTTTTTGTGTTGCCACAGTTATCCCCTAGAATAAAAACTTGAGAATTTTACACATGGCAAATAATTAAAGTGCAGATAAAGTTAGTTTTCTCATAGATTTAATACATTTCGTAATATTAGCTCTGTAATTGGCTTCTTTACGTGTGGCAGTAATAAGGCTTTTGCAAGTAAAACTTTTATTTGGATGAAATGAAATTTTTTGTACCAGTGAATACAGCAGTATTAAATTGCTTTTCATTTTCTCTCACCAAATTCTCAAAAAGAAAACCTAATCATATCACTGAGTGTGGAGCTCACTACCTCCAATGGTCACTAAAATAATCAGGTTAATACTACGGTTAAAAAATGGGTCTATATGTGAGGAGAATGTTGAAAAATTGTCAATGAGAAAGTAATACCAGGTTATCCAATAAAAAATAGTAACAGACCAAATTATAAAGTTGGAGACTATAAAAATACATCAGACAACATCAAACTACACCTGGAACTCTTCTAGGCCATGACATCGCTATTGAATTTGATGCTCAGCGCCATTTAAAGTTATTATTCAATACCTCTTTATCACCTGAAACACTGGACGATTCCATTGATGTAGGATAGAAAGTTGTATCTCTACCGATATCATCATACTTTGAAATAGTGCCACCTAGTGAATTAAGAATGTCGCCATAAGCAATACAATTTACACGTAGGTATATAAAGTGGCAATGGCTGCCTGGTAATTGTATCATGCTTTCACTATTACTATGACAAATTGAATGCATCTTGTAACCAGTGTTGAATTCTCTATAAATTTCATCTATGAAAATTCAGAAATATTAGTTGATTTTAGGCAAAAGATGGAATAAATAGGTCAGCATCATTTGCTTCGACAGTGAAAATACTAGCAATGTCCATTAGTGGGGGACTAGGAGTATACTAAAATATTTCTGAACTGTCTATCTCTAGATATAGTTTCTTTGTTTTGGATCATTAAAGGTGTTTTCAGGCCAGAATAAATTTCAAGTTCTAGTTCCGGTAAGTTTTCGATGTAATTTATTGCATCCTTAAGGTGATTTATCTTTGAAATATTTTCAGAAAATGTACAGGTTTTTACCTATTTGACTTGTGCATATACATCGTATGTGAAAAAAAGTCGATTTTACAAAGTAGTCCTCCTCGGACGATACATAAGTTTCACATCTGTGCTTGATATTATTACTAGTATCTACTGAATCTCTATACTACTATCAGTTTTGAATTCTTGGTTTCTGTAAAACATTTTATTTGATTCACTTTTAATTTTCTTGGAACCGAAAGTTTACTTGTTGTTTTATTTTCACTATTCGTCTATTTTAGCACGGTTATTATGTTGTGTCTTACTGTCTCTTTTGCTTCTCTTAATTTTGTTCTTAATTCTCTCATGTTTTTTATTTTTTTGGCGTACACTAATTGCTTTGAGTAACCACTTACAAAAAGTAAATGGGACTTAATTCAAAGGACCGTGTGCAGACCATTCAATGGCCTCACCATAACCAATACACCAGTCTCGAATCTTTTACTTAAATGTTGCCTAACGATCAATGTCTAATGGCAATAATAAGTAACTAAATAATCTTTATAGTAGTATCATAAGTAACTAGATAACCTGTATAATAGGTAACAAGATAGTATATATCTACATTAGCTTGCATACCGACAGGTCACGGTCGAATATTGGTACCTATAGCTGGTAAAGCTCCTTTGAAGAAAATGACAATATGGAATATATACCTGTGACTAGTGCTAACATAATTATTTTTTCATTACGACTGCTTTTATTCAATATTTTATTGGATTAAATAATGGACGTTGCATATCAAGATAGTTGTACAGACGCGAACATCTTAAGAAAGTAATAGCAGTACTTAACTCACAAAGTTGAGAGAAAAGTAGACAGATAAACATAAATTGCACTGAGTGGCAATGTTGCATTAGAAAAGGCTGGGCAGACTCAAGCTCAGTCTCCAATTTGTAGTCCACATATTGTACCTAAGCATGTGGATGTCACATTAAATGCAAAAAAGACCTTGTTGGTCGAACAATATATTTACAAAAGTATATATATATATATATATATATATATATATATATATATATATATATACATCTATATAATTTCATGACTTTATTTACTTCTAAAATGAGAAATGGACTTGCTGTCATAATGATTGTAAGTATAGTATTTAAATATTTTTAAAGGAGTGTGTACTGCTCGAAGGATTTTTTCATTTAAAATACTGAGACAATTTACAAACAAACATAATTCTTAAAATACCCACAATTTGTTTAATTTGGAAATACTCACGTTTTATTTGAGGTTACTTTGTTTACAATCAATTTTAATTATAAGCACATTATTGCAACATGTGTGTTTTTTATACATATTATGTATTCGGTGCTGATATATTGCATATGTAAAAGTCATGTTGCTATGTTACAATTTGTAAAAACATGGTATCAAAAGTGAAAAATATTCCTTTTTATTTTTAAGTCTAACTTGCATGGCTTGTTATAAGCAAGCCTGTATTCACTGCCAAATGACAAGTCTTGTATGATTTTGATATATAAATATATAAGTTACATTATGTGTTGCCTTATTATTGTTTGTACTCCATTTGCAATGTTTTTTATTCTTAAGACAAAAAACATTTATTTGAAAGCAGTTTAGCAGAAATTAGTGTGTATACTGAAAATGAAATTGGAAATAAAGGAGTAAAAAGTAATTTTTCAAAAAATAACTACAAAATTTCCATAATATCTTTATGAACAATATTTTAAAAGGTGAAAGATTTGGATGGATTTGTGCATGAATGAGAAATTATTTAAAATCTGCATATATATATATATAATAAGGAACTTGAAAATATAGCTGCACACTTATTAAACACATCTAAAAACTGTAAAATTTTGATAAAGGAACTAAATTATAACTTCCGAGTTAAAATAGATCACCAACATTCATGAATTGAATCAGAACAACACAGTAATTAGTGAGCAATCCTAAAAAATGAAGCAGCAATGATGCTTGCAGGTTGAACAACTTGAAAATTGTAAATTGGCCCAGTTCACATGCTTCTATCATATTCTTAATCAGCTGGATATGACATCTGACGTAAGATGCTGAAAGAAGAAAATTAAATAAGCTTGTAAATACAATATTGTTAGAGAATGTGATAAAATCTCCCAATGTATAGTATAGTGTGTGTACTATTAAATTGTTTACATGAGGAAAAATGGTATGTATTTTTTACTTGCCAGTAATGGTAACCAGCTTTGTAAGGGTAGTTGTTACAATATTAAGCTAGTGAAGCTTTCAGAAATTAGATGACACATTTCAAAATGTTCTAAATTTGTCAAATAACCTATGACATTACACCCTACTTACAAACAAATTTATATTTTCAAATGTTGTTTTAAAAATACAGAGATGTTTATTATGTTTAGATAAATAGATGTAAATAAATATAATAATGAATTATATGTTTATGTTATGTGGAACCTTGAATGATTGAAACCAGCTGTGTTTTGACGAACATAATAGGTTATAACAATATGTTTAGCTTATGTGCTCCTATACATTAATAATACCTTCATATTATGAAAATAAATTATTTGGTGGTTTTCAACACATCTGAATGTTGGTACAATCTGTTCGAATGTATAGCATATAATAGTATAATAAGTACATACAAATCAACATATGAATTCTTCTTCCAAAGAATATATTTAGGCTTATCAAAGAGATTGGAGAACGAAAAAAATAAATTTCATGTTAGTATTTGTGGCGTGTGCTTCTGTGCGAGATAATTAGTTATTTATTTATGGGGAGTGTTGAACTTGATTGTAATGCCATGTAATTTGAGCACATTATAGTGCGGCAAATCATTGATGATCTTAAAGTGTTGTTAGTTTATTGTATGCAAAGAAAGTAATAACACCTGCGAGGCGACGTAACTGTGGCAAAAATTGGGATAGGATATTAGTTTCATTAACATGCATGTAAAAGAATTCTAAACTATGTTTTATTCCAAATTCTGAAAATTTATATCTCAATCAAATAAATACCAATGATCGTGTTTTTATCTCTTCTAATTTACCCCATATCATAAAGAAGAAAGTTTGTAGAGAAAATTAATCACAGAAAAAAACTTACGAGTAGAACTTGTACTACGAGTGTTACATACACATTTAGGCATCAAGGGTGCGTGATATTTTCTACAACTAACTATTTAACAGTGTCCAGTATATATTGTGAATTTCAAAATATTGTGAACTTCTTGAAAGCCTTGAGATCTGGAATCATTGTTACAGACATTGTAATTTCGGACAGTGAATTTCACCTTACATGAAATTAAAAAAATATTTTTGGAATCGTTACTATTCAAGTTAGTATACGACACAGCACATGAATTGACTGTTTCATTTGTCTCATCTAAAATTTTCATTTGAATATTTTTAAGTGTTAACTACTGCTGTATACGCAGATTATTATGCTGTATCACTAAGGCAAATTTAATGTTTCTGAATGAAATGGTTTTTTTTCTGAAAAAAAGCAGGGTGAGATGTACAGATGGATGGACAGGGTGAAGAACCCTGAAACTGGAGTTACGGAAACCTGAAAAACTTTCGTCATGTTCACCACAAAGTGTGTTTTGTATGTTTGGTTTCAATCTTGTGAATATTTTTTTTGCAATTATTTTGTTGTTTTGGAATTATGTTTTAACTGATCGAGGGTCTGAAGAACTGATATCGGCTTGGAATTAAAATTAAAATTCACTATATAATAATTCATTATTTAATTTATATTAAAATTATCTCTTTATGGTAGATTGTGATTATTTATTTACTTTTCAAATATCCAATTTATTCAACTTGCACATGTTGAATCATATATATTCTAGTGCAAGATTGTGTTCGCTTACAAAGTAATCATAATCATAATATTATATGTTCACAAAGGCAAATCATTTTTCTCAGTATATTATGTATTTTGTGATCATGTTTTAGATAGTACTATGGAAAATGATACCTCTATGGAAATTTTACCCTGTTTTAGATAGTACTATGGAAATTTATAACAAAATACAAATTTTTCATGCTTTTTCTTTAATTATATAATTTTATTTTTACGAACCTGAAACCACTTTTTTCAAGGATTTTATACCAAATTCAACAAAGCAATTTATAAAATGAAAAATTATGAAATTCACTGAAATGTTTTTTCTTCTGTGCATGGCCAACGACATATCGACCGCAACTGGCCATCGAGATCGTTTGAGTAATGCTATTAGATTTTTCCTGGGGGGGCTAAATTATACGAGAGATCTACGCAAATAAGTTGGAGATGATTGATGCCTTAAAAGCCTACAAAACCAATGCCATCAATGACGTGAACCCAATTTATGTGGTTGGGTTTTCGAAAACCTTGACGCTCTGCTATATGTGCTGCCCAGGGAAGCCACGGCGGCCATTTGACAGATGTCATATTCCATACATAATCTAATCAAATACCCTTTCAAATAAAAAAAAAGTTAACGATATCTTATACAAAACTTCAAAAATTCAAGCGCGCTTAATAGAAAATTACGCACAAGTTTTCTTAAAATTGAATAATGTGAATTTAACTTTGATAACTTGAAAAGTGCATAACAAATTTTTCATAATAAATATTATATTTTGTTCCATTTTATAACAAAAGGAAATTTTGCAAAAGTAGAAAAAAGGGAACAATATTTTTTTATGTGGCTCCGCCCTACATGCCGGATCATTCCGCAGAGTGGCTTGACATTACATGTGAATAATATAATTTTCTTTAAAATATACACGATTGCTTTACCGCAACTTGTGAACAGTGGTTACTTAACACTCTTCTGATGTTAAAAAACCTGACCTACTGATTGATTGGCATATCACATGACATCCTCAAGAAAATTACATTAGTCATGATCTTCTTTGGAATTCACTCTCTCAAATGCCTTCAAAAATTTCGCCTGCTTCAATACTGACTACATATTTTTAAAACTTGACTTCTATCTATTTTAGATATTAGGTAATGTTAATGTGTTTTATAATTTCAGATAATGGAGATGTGTGTTATTTAAATTTAACTGAGTGACTTGACGAACAACAATTTCAAAATCTGTCATGTCTTCTTCACCATCAGCCTCAAAAAATATCATGATATTTCTGTGCACTAATCACGATTAAAATAGAAATACAGGATATGTGCACCTGCATCTTTTATATAATTAATTATTGTAATGCCTGTTCCCTGTTTGTATTTATCTTATTAGTTTAGTATTATGATTGTTTATTTTTGTTTTGACAATTTAAAACGGAATAATGTATATTTATTTCTCTGTAGGCATAGTCTACAGAGAAATAAATATACATTCAGTATAATTCAATATAATATAATCCTGAGTTATTCCTCGTCATAGTTAAATAACATGTCAACAATGTCACCTAACGTGAGAATTTAAAACATTGATCAAATTCTTTATCAGTGACATTGGAAAAATATGAAAGAAACTTAACATCATTTTGTAAATAAGTAAAGAAAAATGGCTCACTTACATAATTCTTCATCGACTTGCAGTGATGTCAGAAGAAGTTTAGTAGTCTCTATCTGCAAGTACATCCTCTCACATACGATACCCACAGCCACCAACAACACTGCGTAGGGCAATGGCCATACCATGTAACTTATGGAAAGTGACATGTCTAATCTCTGAAATATTCCTTTTATGAGTAACAATAAATGAAATAAGATTCCATGAAGGACAAGCAAAATTTCAGAATAAATTGGACTCAATTTTATTATTTAAGGAAAAACTTTGTATTTGAATGGGAATTTTTCAAATATGTTGCAATTGAATTTACGTGAAATCATTCTCTCCACGCCTCTCTCTCTATCTTCGCAGTATAAGTTTTGGATACGGATTCCATGCCAATAGCTTATGTAGTACAGAGTCTGCTGCATAACCATATGTTTAAGAATGATTAAACTTATGTATACATAACTCTTACTGACGGAATCTACTATTTCTAGGATTACATACCTCTATTATAATATAAACATGGATGCTGCAGTTAGTGAAAATACCGAGCGAGTTGAAGAAAAAAAAGAAAAACACATAAAACTGATAATTTATCGCAGAAATATTTAAATAAGGCACAAAATATTGTGGTAATTAATTATTTCTCTAAAAAACGTTAGACCATGACCAGTCACAGTCATATTTTATAATGGTACATAAGACATGCGCAATCATGCAAGGGGTATGGAAATAAAACTATACAATAAAAAATGAGAATGAAGGGAAATATATCAAAAATTGTATACCATAACCCTATGAACTTCAAAACGAGTGAAGTACGATATATTAATCAGATTCATCTTCAGCCCATTTGCCGGAACGAAGTTCAATAATGATAATTTTGGTACATAAAATAAAAAGTAGATTCTTCCTCAACCGAAATTCGCCCACTACTGTGTACAAACCTCTTCATGATAGTGTCACACTTGTGGCTCATGTATGTACTCCTCCCATTCATAAAGACAAGTTAAAATTATAACTGAAGAAACATATGAAATTATTGTTATTTGCTTATCTGCTTCGAATATCTGATATACTTTGTGGATTTATAATCTCAGATAACAAATCGTTTATCATTAGTCAAGTATGCTTCCTGTTATCATTTTCTGTTTACATTAATGGCACAAATTGAATTAGTTAATTTATTTGTTTATAGTACTTACATTATATTTGAAATCCTCAAGAAAAGCATACATATTAAGGAGAATGTTCGAAAATATTATAGCGAATGACATGAGTAGCTGAAAAGTAAAATTGAAGTTTAGTTTATAATAATCTTTGAGTTGAAATTTTTCACAATGTTATCACAAGTTAAATGATATTTTTATATTTTTGTTTAAATGTTCTGTACGAACCTGAAATTCAAACAACTTGTTTAAATGGTGGTACAGGTCTAATAAATGAATGTAGAACTGTGATAAATGATGAATCGAATTTTCATTTAGAGGCAATGCAAATGTGAAATGGTTGTTGGAATTGCGATTATGTTGAGGACTTCCGAATATGGCATCCACAGATATGATCAAGTTTTCTTCATTTTTCGATTTTAAGAAATTATTTAACACTTCCACACGTTTTGTTACACTTAATAATATTAAAGAAAACAATATGATTTCCAAATCGAAAGTAATGGTAACAACACTGGTAAAGGGAGCATGAAAAAAAATGTTTATTCCATGCTTCATTGCTCCGTGTGTATCAAAAACAATGTAAAGAATATGATAGGGTATAAGAAGACCAATAACTATAAGGTTTCGATATTTATCATGTTTCAAAAAGTTTCTTCTAAATTCTAATTTGAAAAGATCATCTACACTTTGAATTCTCATCATCAATTCTACAAATCTATTTCTGTCACAAGTTATTTCAACCAGACACAAGCGCAGAGCATAAATCATTTCAAGTGCAATAAATACTAGGAAGATGTAGTAATCATATGTGAAAATAAATGTCCCATACAGCACCATCAATGTTCCCATAATCAATAAACTGTATAACTTTTGACACCACAGTGTAAACCTGGTCGGAGCTCGGTTAGCAGATTTTCTACAAACACCAAACACATGCTGATACACTAAAATTGGCCAAAGTGTATCTTCAATTGATTCATTGCCCATATTGATTCTTGTGAGATATTAGTGTTCCAACAGAATTCCAGCACAAGTGTTCTCTTGACTGTTTAAATGACATTCACTTTATTGATTAAATGTCTTTGGAGTTAACATTCATTACTCATCTTCATGTGGAATCTATTGAATAGTTGACATAAATAACTAAACATATTATTGATCTTGTTTACATGGAAATTTACTAACCCTGCAATGTATGATTTTCATATTTAGGTCAGAGATATACAAAGTGGATTTGACAATTTGACATCAAATGAATACTCATTCGGGTGGCGTGGCACACCACGGGGACCCGGGTTCCATTCCCAGCTGCTTGCCGAGCAGGGCTGGATTTGTGTTTTTCTGGTTGGCTGTAAGAGATTGCTCCCGTAGCAATACATCCACCATATGTATCAAATAGATACATTAAAGTGGATAAATAAATAAGTAAATAAATATGTGTTATTTTATAAATTATCTCAACTGTTTGGATGGAAAATTAAAAAGTCATTAAAAAACAAACACAAAATTAAAAAATCTAAGAAAATATGTCACTTCTTAAATTCTCAAAGTGATTTTCCTCTTTGTTCAAACAAAATTTGACATGGCCCTTGCAGCATGACTTTTCGGTCTCCAAACAGTAAACTCAAATACATCTCTTCTCTTCTCTTAACCTTTTTCCCTATTTATAGATGGACTGTACTTTTCGGCAATCATTCTGTATAGCTAGTTGATTAACAATCTATGGGAATAATACAGAGAGGGTAAACAATTCTCAAGCATCATTTCCCTTTTTATATTAAATTTCCTAAAAAATCTGTAGATGTTCCGCCTTTTAAATAGATAAACACTCAATAATTACAAAGCATGAACAGCTCATAATCCCATTTTTTGGGATTTATTTGGACTGTTGTGGAATGTCACTATCCTTGCCAGCACGCATTTTTTTGTTCATCAATAGAGCTTCCATTTTTGGTAAGCCTAATTGTATATAGACAGCCCTGTTCTTGAATTTTTAATCTCATTGTAGATAAGAATTCATTCGAACCAGACTTCCTACAATGTGATTTAAAATAAATATCAAGGCATGGAGTGACTCATCTAGAATGGTAAAAGTATCCGTTTAGTAACTAAAGCATATTTACCACCTGATAGCATTTTCTTTGGAGCATGAAATCTTTTTTCAGACTTGAAACTCTACACTAATGGTTTGTATGGTATATTGGTTTTGCAGCTACATCATGATGAAACAAAATTTAAGCAAGTTTGTCAAAAGCAGTTTCTCGAAGCAGCAAAGATACTATCCAGACAATTTTTCAATGCGCCAATATCTAGGTCTTTTGATGCCACTTGCCTATAATTTAAACTAGATGTCTGCTACCTATAGGATTGTTTTCCTTTAACATTATAGAAGTTTATTTAATATTTCTATCTTGAGTGGCATAAACAATACACGAACATGCAAATACAGTAATCATAAGTAATTTGCTGTTAACCATTGAAGAGTTCCATCGTCTATCTCCGATGATCTTCATTATATCTTTACCAAATATATTTGGGACCATCTCTGAAGAATACCATTTTAAACAAAAAAAAAAGAATAATTAAAATTGGTTCACAACTTGACAAAGATATTTCATAACAAACAGAAAAAAATAATTCGGCTGAATTGAGAACCTGAGAAGAATTGAATTCCAAATTGTGCACGTTCCTGTACGCACCGTTATATCGCAGGTGCTGATCTCTATCTCGGTCTTTTTGAACATTTTCATTTCACTCACGTCGGTCTCAGTGACGGTAGCCAACCCATTTATGATGCCCCTTTGTTGCAGACGTTTGTTGATTTCTCAAAATATTTGTCATAACCATTGCGATTTTTGACTACTGTAAGCTGTAAGGTTGCTACTGAAGCTGCAAGGTTGCTACCTAGCGCTTTTTATTGTACTTAAATATCAGCCTATTAATTCAACTCTCCTATTAATAAAACTGAATGTTGCTGCCTCTTGACATTTTAGCATATATTATTGGTTATGATACATTTTGCAGTGAAAGGAATGAATGATTTAGTTTGGTTTACACCTTCCCGTAAAAATTCTTGGTTAGGTAAGGTATATATTACATTCCGTTGACAGCTCTGTGTAAAACGCTAGTGCTGCGTCACATAAATATTTTTAGTACTTATTTCTATATAAATAAATAAAATATATACTTCCACTGGGGCTGCACATTGAAATTAAAAAAAAAATCGCTAAAAATCCAGGTGCTAATTTGAACTTAAAATTTTATGATGAATTTATAATTATCTTTATATAACATTATCTTCATAATATTTTTCATACTCAAAAATATCTATATATGTATTAATATACATAAATAAACATAGAGGCTGTATTCTTTTTACAATATACTTACACAGCACTGATTTCATTGTGGAAAAATATCTGTTTCTGATACAAATATTTAAAAAATTATAATTTTTTCTCTTTCCAGAAAATATAAAACTTTAAAGACTATCACAAAGTTCTTTTTCATAACTAAACAAAACTAATAAAAGATCAGATGATATTTGCGAAGTCACATGCTATTTTTTCCATAATTATCATTTTTTTATTCACTTCATTTTCATAAATGTTTTTTGTCATATTATTCTAAATAGATAAAACCTGAAAAGAACGAATCCATTAAACAATTTTCGATATGTCTTTTTATACCAAAACATTATTTCTACAAAAAGTGGCCAAATTGCAAAAATTTGGTATCTACAGGAGATTAACAAAAGAAAGTCTTTTAAGAAATATTCCTAGAAGTATTTCTTAGAAATGTATAGTGCTTATAATATTTAATTCCTATCTTTTATATACACTCCATAATTTAACAATGCTATATATGCTATAATCAGAATTTAATATTTTCTTGGATAAAAGTGTTCAATTTGAATTTATCTTGGATATATGTCTTGGATATATTTACATATTATCTTGGATATATTTGCAGTATTTTAATAGATTGTATTGTGAAAGACCTTTCCATTTGGGTTTAGTCACAACTTCTGCAGGAAGAGTTTCGTCATCAAGTTTGTAACCATTTATAATTTCTAGCAATTGTACCACGAGTTGTGAGATTTTTAGTTTGATGGTTTGTATCTATAAATTGAATAGCTTTACGCTACTGAAATAAACCTGAGATTGTACTTTTACGTATTAATAAATTATTTAAGTCTCCTTGCTCCAAACAATCACATCTTGTAAACATTTATTTTAGCAACAATGCATGGCAATAAAGTTTCATGAAAAAAGAGGCAACTATCAACTAAATTAAGAATCAAAACTTAGATGTTTAAGTCAACAGAATATCAAAATTGGTCCTAAGTAAATATTAATTCATTACAGTACGACCTTAATGTATAGATGTAAACAAACATACAATGATATCGGCATAATCGAACATGATCTATTATGGAAAAATTTGTGAATTTTTCCATAATAGATCAACCAACACAATCTCTCACCAAAACGAGATTGGCAATATAGGCCAGTATTTTGATGGAACGGAACTCTGTTCATATCTTCAGGGAATAGCGTTATATTAAAGTCCTCAAAATAAAATGCTATATATATATATAGCTAGATAGATAAAGACCTATGTGGTAGGTATAAATAAATAATTGGATCGTATTTTAGATAAAAATATATTATTATAAATTCAATTACTATATCTTAATTAATAAAAAATTTGTACATTAGTTTTCATGAGATAACTATGAAACTTTATTATTAATATATAAATGTTTTCAATTTTAAGACATTTACTGCTTTGATCTTATAAATATTTTTACCATATTGAGTTTCAAATATTAGTAGTAATGGTATTATTGGATGTAACAATTAGCATGTTCTATTCTTCCTTTTAATTTATTGGTTAACAAATATTAAGTTAGTCTCTGAAGATATTCATATTATTTATTAGCGTAGAGTAATATATTTGTTGTAAACGTAATAACACATTTTATATACCCGTGATTCCGCCACACTTATTTGAATTTATTAAAATACAAATTCACGTTTTTATTTTGTAACATATTCTTATATAAAATACTTTTATATATGACCGTTAATGAAATTATTTGAAAACAAAACAATGTTGACGAAAACAATAATATAAATTTAGAGCTTCCGTCGAGTCCTATTAAATTTCGAACATATGAAATAAAACTTTAGCTGAACTGCCTACTAATCATGATAACATTAGATGAAAGATTAATTAGTAAGCAGTGGTCAATACGCAATGTTAACATTATATCAGAAAGTAACTAGTGTACACTTATAATATAAATAAAATACTTAATCTCGAACATCCTCAGCCTAAATACAATGTAATGGGAAAATGTAAAAAAAATATTGCAATATGGAAAACATTATAATTTTCTTATCTTTTATCTTATATTTTCAAATAATTTTCTAACAATTATCAGCGTAAACGATTGCAACTGAGCAGCATATAAATATGGGAACAACTTGATGGAAGGGATAATATCTATACATTTTTGTAAAGTTCTTAAAAAAAAATTGATGAGCAGTTTGAATTCAAAACCATTTCCTCTAATTAGCTTGTTAGAAAGACCATTGCAACAAAAATTGTGTACAATTTTGAACGAAAACATGTTTAAGAATAAAAAAATTTTAATTTATTTAGACAAATGCATGTTATTAGTGTAAAGCTTATACGTATATTACTTGAGGCTAAATGCTCAAGACATTGGTTATCATTATTATTTTCCTTTTTTGATTAATACAAATAGAGCATAAAATTCTTTATTTCTGTACAAAATTCAGTAAGCTATTGACATTAAAGATACAATTCTTCTATTAGAGCAGATCACGTAATAAAAAAGTCAGATTGGTTTATAAAACATGTTGATTTTAAATATAATTTGAAATAAAAACTTCGTTTGATTTTTTTTACCATAACTTACGTGCTTGTGCATATATATTTTTAAGTTTCTGTACCTGAAAATAGAAGAAAGGCAATGTATAACTTTGGTTTTAATGTATTTGTCTATTCTGTCTTCAAAACATTTCAAGTATAATCAGTCTAGTAATTTGAATGCAACATGTTAGTCTAGGTAACTGAATGTGACAATATTATCTTAACGAAACTTTGACAATAAACTATTGCTTTTTTATTATTGTTATCTACTGCTAATGCTAAATCTATAAAACAACTTTTGTCAAAATGTCTGTAGACGAGTTGTTTTGTAGATTTAGTTGTAGTAATGTAGATGTTATACAGTTTTGTCTGTCGACAAGGAAGAGTTTATAAAATTAACTATTATAAAAATAGTGGAACGCAACACCGACACTTCAATTTCAAACATCACTACTAACTAGGGTTTGAGGTTACGTAATAAACCATTGAAGATTATAATACTATGTTAAAATAGTTTTAAATATAATCCACCAATATTGACTATATAAACTCCTAAATAATTTAACATGTAGTCTGAAAGTTAACCAATTAAATTATTGGTAATGTAAAATAACGAGAAATTACTGAAATTTCAGGAAGACATAAACCAGAGTTTTCCCAAAAAATGATTTACGTTATGAAAACATTAAACATATAACGGAGTGAAATAAAGTTACAAAGTTAAAGAAATGAAGTAAAGTTAATTTGTAACATCATTAATAATTACTATAAATTCAACTTATTCAAGTATTGAATATATTTGGCGTTAATTTTGTAGAAATTTATTATTCACAATTAAATGAAAATATGTGATGTAGTTATTATTTCCACTTTCTTTAAGTTCTTTACGACTACCTAGGTTTCGTTGTATTACAACATCTTCAGGTGGGCTATTAGCAAGAATCTTTGTTAATAGCCCACCTGAAGATGTTGAAATAGGTCGTGGTAAAGAACTTAAAGAAAGTAGAAATAATACTTCATTACATAGTTTCATTTTATTGTGAATTAACTTATTCACTCGAACTTAATGGGCTTGCGCCCATTAACTGAATAATTACAATAATATATTCAACAACAGTTTTAAAAAAAACTAGGCAGCAACAATATTCTTAGGTCTAAGAGTCGGCACACTGAAAAAGTTCCACCATTACTTCGATGAATGATTTCTTCAAGCATCATCAATTCACCATCAAGTGAAGGACCTTAAATAAGTGGATTGTTAATTGTACAAAAACTTGTGTTGGCTATTTTTTTGTATGGAATTAAAAATACAGTTGATTTATGTACAATTAAAAAATATTTATATTAAAATATAAATTGGATTGTTGTGTTTATATGTAAGTATACACATACATAAACAAAATAAATTAGTTTTCATCTGATAGATATAGTCGATAAAACATCATTAATCAGCTTACTCTTTCAATTGGAGCGATACACATAAGATTGCAAATCAAATTAGGCTATTTCAACTCTTTTTCTTCAATTGGCCATTTTACGACCAAAAGTTTCTAAGCTATAGCAAAAACACAAAAATAATATGCAGTGTCACTTTTGAAATGAACCATCTGCCTATATAATGTTAATATTTTTTTCACATAGTAGTTTCCAAAAGTTGACAATTAAAAAATTTATACGGAAAATGCTTTCATCTTGACCATGTAAGCAGATTACAGATGTGAAATTTTTGGTTAATTTTTTAAAAATGTGAAACATTATTTGTCATGTGTAACGATATTTGGCACAATTACTCTTTTATAAATTTCTAATATCGAGAGATTTTCTTTAATTAAGTTTAATAAACAGTAATTAATTTGCTTAAGGTAAAATTAACAGCAATCATACTGAAGTTGTTTATTTTTAATCTAAATAATGGCAGAAGCTATTTACAAAATTGGATGTAAATAAAAAAACTTTTTACTTATTTATTCTTCTGTCATGTGAAAACTATACTCTTTTGAAATATGTCCACTTTTATTAATTTTATTTCATTTAATTAACTAACAAATCAAAATACATTGAGTTAATTCAGATCAAAGTACGCGAAGAACTCAACCTGGTGAAAGAATGAAATGAATCACTAATACGAGTGTCATTTATCAGTTAGTACAGCATCTTTAGATCTAAGCATTTGTCGTCAGTATGCACATGGACCATAAGAAAGAAGATAAATTACAGCAAAAGTACTCGAGAAATGTTTAGTATACTGTTGTTAATGTTTACTAAAAACTTCTTTCATTAAAGACTAGTGAGTGAAGAAATGCTTCTCTCGGAGAGTAGTAAATATTAAGGTTTAACTTAAACGCATCATCTAACGTAAATTGATTATCTTCGATTTGAAATGAAATACGTGCGAAAAGCGAGATTAATTTCATAATTCAATAATCAAATGATTCTTTTTGTTAGTCTCAGAGATGAAGGGTTTTTTGTACAATAGCTCACAAGTAGGGAATAATTACAAAAAATTACTGGTGAAGATGTAACATCACTTGTCTAATGTGAATTCGTCAAATAGGCCCTAAACTTTTAAAATCTATTTGTGGCTCAATGCTATCATCAGTGTCTGTCTAAATAAATATTGAACTGTTCAATTTTATTCTTAACTATATTTAGATTACTACACACTCTATCTTCAATGTATGCAAAAACTGAAATATGCAAGGTGATTTCTCCGTTTGTCAAATTTAAATATTTTATAAAATGTTTAGGACAGAAAGAATAGACCATTTTTTAACGAAGAGAAAATAATTGTAGTTTCCCAACTAATGTTGCCGGAGAACAAGTAAAACCACTAGCATGAAGCAATTTCCACTGCGACTGTGGTAATGAGGAAAATTAAACAATTATCAACAATTTATCTGTCAAATGTTATTGAAGAGAGGTTAGGCGAATGTTGCAGTTGTTTCCTCTTGCAGTGTATTACATTGTAGTTTTACTTTTAGTCTCTAGTGATACATTTTGTACAATATAAAACGAATGTGTTGAAGTTACTTAAATAAATACTTACGCGAAAATCTTAGTTTTGTGATGATTACTTTCATATAACAAAATTCCAGAACTAACATATCGCTGAAGGTACAGACAACTAATAAGGCAGCAACACAAGTTGTCTGCCACAGAATAAAGTTACTCATTCCCAGTGACCATAGTTGCTGAAATATTTGATTAGTGACAATATTCTGTATGTATTCTATATTTTATTTTGCTGTGTTGATTTTAACTGTCAATACTTAATTAAATATAGGTACAATTATAATGAGAAAATCCCTCAAAGGAAGACACTATTAATTACTGTCATAGACAGAATCAAGATTACAATAATCATAATATTATTACTTACATTGTATAAATAACAGTGCAACACTAGTTCAAGACAGTCAACAGCCGAAAGAAAAGTTGAAACTACAAGCTGAAGTACCTGAAGTAAAAATTAAATCGCTTCATTAATTCCAAAACAAAGAATTTTACAATACAACTGTATATTAAACATTCTGTTGAGTATACTGCATATTTATTTACTATGTTCACTACGTTTGGCAAAACCGATATATACATAGGATTCCTTGAAACATCAAAATGGTTACTGTCATTAACGACCATCCCTGGTGATACTAAATGGTTTGTATTATTATGAAATACTTCTTGATTCATACATTCCGAGTAATTGTTTGCTGCTTGTAGCATTTCAGTGATAATAATTATAAACAGAGTCATTAGAAGCAGATCCAATCTGTTAGTAACTTCACCAGAATATAAGATTATGGAGAAACAATTGAGTTTTCCTACACAGGTGACAGTTAAAATCAACAGAAGACATTAAGGGACTTGCAAATGTAATGAATATGCCCAAGAGCATTGTGATTTTGACCTTTTTTAAACAAGATGCTGTACTAAACAAATAAATTTTTTTGCCAAAATATAACAATAGACAAAACAAATATTATTGTGTTGTACCTTGCAACCGACAAAACTTTTTATAAATTTGTTTCTTATATACACTCTGGTCCTAATTTATATTCTCCTGGCATAGTTACTTTCGAGAAGGTGACCTCATTTCAATGCACCGAGAAAGAACAGAATACTACTCGACCACGCTATACATATTTTGAGAGGAAATTTAAATGTTATTACAAAAATAAGTTTGATGTTAACTCTGGTACAGACAAAATCTAATTTCTTTACAGACATTAGTAGCTCAGAATGTAGCATTATCTTTAGGCAATTAGGCTGGAGTCAACAATTATTTTATTACTACGATGACTAGAATAATTAGTAAAATAAATACTGTAGAAACTTCATAAAAAGTTTGAAAATTGAAGAGGTTAAAGCTGGGAAATGTAACAATCTCAAAACAAATCTTTATAGAAACGCTTTGTCCTTTCTATATTAATACAAGTTTGCATATACAATACATTTGTTTGTATACTGTTTCCTAAGGTCTCATTATTTTCACGAATTTAATTATCATCCATTTCACATAAATTTATCGGTCGCTACCTGGACTTGTTTATTTTTGGTTCAACTCTTACCTAATATAATCAAACAGTTCCAACAAACTGTCAATACTTTCAAATGTATTTAACCTTAATTTAACCTTTAAAATGACATTTAGCCCATTTAAAGCTAACCATCCATCAAAATGACAGGTACATGGAAAAAAGTGTTTCATTTATTTTATACGTAATGTAATTGCTATTTCACATAATCTGTGTGGACAAGAGAGCATTTTTCTAATGATAATTACCTACATATGTAGGTAATGTGTATAACATATTAACATAATATTTAAACTTATATACTTTTAAAATTTTTAAAAAAATTAAATCAATGTTTTGAAAAGTCAATCTTTTCTTCGTTAATTTTTTTTGTTATGGCATTTTCTACAAATTTTTCTTTTAAATTATTCCCATCCTGTAAATTTTCTCATCCTATTTGCGTTTGTTCAGGCCTTGGTTCCAGGACTTGGCTAAATTAAATAATCCTTTTGTCAGTTATTATAAAAATCATATGATTTTATATAAAATAACCTGATTAAAATTAAAATGGTTTTTTAAAATTTCCTCTAACAATATTTTTAAAGTTGTTTTACATCTTAACCTTGTCAAATAATTTTCAATTACATATTTTATTAAGAGATATATGTATATAGACATATTAAATAAGTTGTATAATTAAAAAAGTTGTCTTACCAAAGTAAAACAGTTTTTTAAATGTCCCCTTGAATATTGTTTAGATTTTAAGCATATACGAAATATATCTTTTGATCGATAAGTCCAAAAGCCCTTACCTTGTTTGGTAAAATCTTTACGACTTAAAAATGATTCACTAATTTGTAATTGCACCAATGAAAACTTCACTATGTATATATTTTTCATATTTTAACCACAAATTACGTAGTCTGTCCAATATTACCGAGAACATGTCTTCACCATATGTAATTGAAGTCTGTAATTCAACACCTAGATTATCATTTACAAAAATATTGCTTAATCAATATTTCTTTGAAATTATATCATATTATTTTGCACTACTCATATGTTTTACAGTGGAAATTATAACAGAAAGAAAAGTTATTTTTTCAATTTCCAAGCGGTTTCCAATTTCACTCAATTTTAAGTCTGCATTTCAAAGTAACCTTTTGTAAGCATATATAAATTATCTGATAATTATTAAAACAACCCCTAGAACATACAGCACTTCTTCACATTTTTCTTCGATCTTTTTAAACTTTTTGCAATATGATTCATTTAATGAAAGTCTTTATATTGTGACTCCATCAACCTATCCTGAGGACTTTTTAATGTTATTTTGACATTTGGTGCATCATTACTAGATCTTGCCATATTGGCATCTTAAATCTATGAGCGGCTTTTGTTTTGTCCTTTAAGCAGTAATAAAAGATATTGGGAGGCTGGATAGGTTGTTTGATGCTTATTCCGATATTAATAGTCCACCTAATTTATATTGGACTAAACAAAACAGTTTTTTCATTAAGAAAAATAAACACTGTAACAAACACATGTCTATTATTCATACAGGTTATTCGGTGCATGAAACTGTGCATATTTCTGAAGTGTGTTTCTGTAAAAATTTAAATGTCTTCTTGTTGATAACCAGATTGTGATGTTTTTTAGAAAGTGTAGAAAATGTTCATGTACCTCACTTGTATAAATAACAGACACATTCTTTGTTACCATTTGTAAGTTTAATATAAGAAGCTAATCCCTAAAATAAGGTTTCAAAATTGTCGGGGCTGCAAGGAAATTGTTCAAATTGCTGTTCCCACTCTCAATTAGTATTAAATTCTGGAATATAGTTCAAAATATTTAATGATAATGGGCACCGGAATTGTTTAATTAATGTTTGGTATTGATATCATGGATTGTACCTTACGTAAACAAGAATTATTAATGAGGAGGATGTAGACTGAACTTAAAAACGTTCCCAAATCAAAAAATCAATACTATAATTTCTGTTGTTTATGTTAAGTGCTCAATAGATTTCACAAGGCGATAAACTAATGAATGTTAACTCAAAAGACATTTAATCAGTAAATGTCACTTGTTTCTTGAATGTTCAATAAAATACTCGTGTCGCAATTCCCTTGGAACACAAATATTTTACAAGAATCAACATGGCCAACGAATCAACTGAAGATACCTTTTGGCCAGTTTTGATGTACCAGCATGTGTTTGGCATTTGCCGAAAAACTGTTAACCGAGTTCCCTCTAGGTTTACATCATGGTGCCGAAAGCTATACAGTATATTAATAATGGGAATAATGATGACGCTGCATGTTGCTTCTAGTGTTTTGTTCTTAAACAATTACTACAGAGCGATAGCATTCAGGACCCTTCAGATGATTCATGTTCTCTATTTATTGTTGATCGAAATAACTTGTGAGAGAAATGTGTTTGAAGAATTGATTTCAAGAATTCAAGATATGGATAACTTATTCAAATTAAAGCATAGAAAAAATTTCTTGAGACATGATAAATATCAAAACCTAATAGTTATTGGCCTTATTCTACCCTATCATATTACTTATGTTGCTTTCGAAGTTGCAGCTGGAGGAATAAAATATGGTCTCATCATTTGCTTTTTTGCCACTTTCAATATTATTGCTAACATTATTTTTGATTTAGAAATAATGATGTTCTGTTTGATATTGTGCAGTATAACGAAACGTGTGGAAAAGTTGAATGTTTTCTTTGAATTTAAAAGTAGAGAAAATATGATTACACCTGTCAATGACATATTTGGAAGACCTCAGCGTGACCTCAATTCCAACAACCACTTTACATTTGCATTGCCTCTCAACGAAAACTCCATTCATTATTTATGCCAATTCTATATTAATTTGCTAGACCTGTGCCACTATTTTAACAAGGTGTTTGAATTTCAGGTTTGTTCTGAATATTTTCATTTAAATTTTAAATTTTTATCAAACATTTCCAAAAATGTTGATACCAATATTTTTATGAAATGACCTTTAACTTTATTTTTCAGCTACTCACATCACTCACTCTGATATTTTCTAGCATACTCCTTAATGCTGATATTTTTCTGGAAGATTTCAAATATAATGTAAGTATTATTAATGCATATATTAACTAACTTATCTTGCAACCACAAGTTTATTAAATTGCAAAGCCATAGGAAGGAAATGATAATAAAATCAGAGAATATATTTCAATTTACCATTTTGCTTGAAATTTTGTAATTAAAGTTTGTGTTGTAATGAAGAAAAGGGAGACATAAATAGTTGACTGAATGCTTATAAGAACACTTGACAGATGCCCGTCCAAACATAAACTTTGTCCTTTAGTAAATAAATCAGATGGATTTAAATTTGATTGAAAATAAGTCTGTCTCTCTAGTTTAGAATAATTATTCAGTTTTTTTGCTCACACTTTCATTAACTGAGGCAATATTTCAGAAATTGGAAGTATCTTTTTCAATTACTCACATATTATGGCTATTACACTGTATCGTGCCGTTGGTGGCCATGTGTTGTTTATGTGAGAAAATGTACTTGCAGATAGAGACTGCAAAATACCATTTAACATTGTTGCAAATTAATGAAGAATTAAGTAAGTAAACAATTTTTCTTTACGCATTGACAAATAACTTCTAAGTTTTTTTTATATTTCTTTAATGTCAGTTATATATTTATATATAATAAATATGTACAGACTGACTTTTATATTAAATTACACAGTACTTTATCTTCTCTGTGTCAAGTTAAGCTAATTATTAAAATTTCTAAAACGCTTATAATTAAACAGACTAAAATATGACTTCTACATATTTTGTATACCAAAGAAGATGAATTAAAATTCTATAATTGTTGCCATTATTTCGTGAAGAATTTTTATATCTGCACTTTATTTAATGACTTCATTTCCATAAAGCTACTGTAAAATCAAAAAGAAAACAAAATATTTCATCCTTGCTTTACAATGTCAGCAATTTAGCCCCATATCAAATAAAAATCTAAGATTCGAGAATATCTTAAGAAATGACAATGTATGGGATCATGTATGAAGAAGTATTCCATCATTTCTGCTGTAAGAGTCCATAATTACATAAGAGAGTATGAAAATATAGACAGACAATTTATTGATAGATATACAGTCACATTCAGATATTATCGTTAGTATTGTATTGCTAACTTTTGCTCTCAACTTTACCTGTATGGACTTTATAATATTATGTAACTCCACAGAATCTTCTGTTTTTGCCTGTTTTGTTTGTGTTTTGCAATAATCATCAAAATGTATCGCAATGTAGTAAAAATGTGTGAGGTCAGATTGATAATCGGCATTTCTATTTTATTAGCTTTGGCAGCTAACAACAACCTCTAACCTCCCAATACCCTGAGCAATTAAGCTAATTACTCAATCCATGGATTTATGTACACACATTAATTAGTCTTTACTCATAAGCAACACTGAAATCATTTGACATATGATGATAAATGTTTAATGATTAATTCCAGAAAAGGAAAATATTGGATGACAAAGATAAAAAAAGAATTCCGTTTAATATTTGACCGAATATTATTGTCTGTTTGTCATGAAGAGAGAATTCAAAAATTATATTATCTTATTACAATAAATTACAAATACAAAACCTAAAGAAGAGGGAATGGGTTTTGCGGCTCACAGCCAATGGAGCATTCAAATTTTTATTTGAAGAACCACACATTTCTTTCAATATTTCCATTATTCTCCCACATTTTCTGCCAGAGATTTGACTAAATAATTATTGGATAGTCAGACCTGTAACTTGCGTGTATGTATTAACTCCGACAAGTATCCGACCATCTTTTTAAACCCCTTTCAACATTTTGCAAGAATACAAAAGCTCCCTCTTTAAGTTGACATACTCTTGTCAATGCTTTGAAAGTTCAAGTTCGTTTTTTGATTAAGATTATTTTTTGGTTATTGAATTTTAAGTTCGGTTTTATGATATAATACAAGTATAGGCATGTTTGCAGCATTGTAGATTTAAATGTAGAATTAAAGGAGGCATGCTCGGAACAAAATCTTGTATTAGGTTTTATAGAACTTGCTCCTGCTCTTGCATTTATAAAAGAACACGGGTTTGCATATTCCTTTTCAATAGCACTTAAATTTTTATTCCTTTTCATCACAATATTTAGTTACAGCAATATGGCAATACCTTCAAGGATCAGTATAGCAATTTCTTCATTTACTATCAATGTAGGTCTACAGTTTAATGTTGATGTTCTCTCGGAATTGTTGCTTTTGGTCTTTTACTAGGAGGATATCTTTCAACAAGATATTTTGACAAAGACGTAGGTAGTAATTTAGCCTTGGCCTTTGTTTTTTTAAAATTTTTTTCCGGAAATCATTTGAACTCTCATTCTTTACTGAAAAATGTGTATTATATTTGAAATAGGCAATTTTAATCAAGATAAAAAGACTTGTATAAATCCTTCATGGTAACTACATCACTAAATTATTTTCAAATGATGTACATTTAGAATGATGTGTCAATTTTATTAGGTATATTTTTCCTTCAGAATACATACACAGGACGGGATTTTAAGTCATTGTGACAAAATCCAAAATACACAGTCACAACATATAAATTGTGTTGGACATTTTACAGATGTTTTCTAAATTATATGAAATATTTGTTCAATTAAATTATTTTTTATAAATCTGCATGTGGACCCTAAAAAAATCATTCAAAAAATAACTACTATTTAATACTATACTATTTGCTTCCTGAACATATAAGAATTGATTTTATCCATTATCTCGATTTGTATGAGAGGGTGCTGAAATATATGCTTATAATTTTTGCCAAACATCTGCAGTCATGACGTAAAGTTCAATGATTTTCACATAAGTTTGCTAACATTTTAGAAAATCTTTTTACTATTTATTTTACAATTATAAAATTAATAAAATTTCAGTTTCATCAATAATAAACCCGCTATCACTTCAAATAACTTCGCCATTGCCGGTCCCAAGCCCGAATGAAAAAGGAGGAGGGTTGGCTGAGAACATGACCGTACCAGCCGCAGAAGGTCAACGCCGAGCCTCGGGCGGCGGTTAATAAACCCGAATGATCCCTCCAGTGGGCGATAGGAAATGATCCCCACGACTCACTACTCCTGTTTATGGAATCGGGGGCACTGGCTTAACCACCCGTGTCATGAGGTAGAAAGCCTCATTAAAAATTCACCCTAATCCTACGGCAGAGACCGCGCCAAAAGGATGCATGGCTGTGAGGGCGCCCAGTCTCTAGCGCCAACCTTGGTGAACTTGGCGAATACCTTTGTATATAGCCTTCTCACAGGAAAGGCGTCACCCTGTGAGTGACCACAAATTCACCCAAACTCGTGGGAACAAAATGAGTAGTATAAATTACAAAACATAAAGCAACATAAAACCAATCTAACACAAGTCTTATCCAAAGATCTTTGCGAAACTAGGCAGAGATCATCGTCCTTTAGTGGCAGCTCAAACTCCACTACCGTCCTCCAACCGACCCTATGGCAATATATTAAAAGCAGTAAAGCAGATCCCGTTGCTAGTCAGAAAAACCCTTCTGAAATACAAAGTGCAGAACAAACTCAGGAAAATTGGCAGCAGGACCATGTCAAAAGCAAAAGAAAAACAAACGAAAGCCCAGCTGAAATAGAAAACAAACAACCAGCGTCTAAGCGTACCAACTTTTCGGTAACTGTACATAATAGCTTTGATATTCTCAGCAACGAAGATCACGAAACTGTAAACCAGGTCAAAGAATATGTACCTAAACCGGAACCTATTTTTGTCACAGGTGTAATAAACATCTCACTTTTAAGAGACACAATTAACAGGTTCGTGGACACAGAGAAATACACATTGACCACGCTCAGATCAGGGCATATTGTCAAGCTAATACCTCAGGATATCGAAACTTATAAAATTATAAGAGACACTCTCATCGAAAAAAATGTAAATCATTATACTCACAAACTAAAGAGTGAGAGAGCCTATCGAGTGGTAATTAGAGGTTTGCATGCATCGGAAGATTTATCACTGAACAAATCTGAACTTGAAGCTACAAGACACGAAGTAAGACAAGTTGTCAACGTGCTACATCGGGTAACCAAAGAAAAACTTCCTCTATATTTTGTAGACCTAGAACAGAGACCTAATAATAAAGATGTATTTAATATCAAACATATCAGCCAAGTTAAAGTTACAATAGAGGCACCATACAAAAAAAAGGAAGTTTTGCAATGCAAACGGTGCCAAAGATTTGGGCACTCCAAAAATCAATGTTTCCGCCCCTTCAGATGTGTGAAATGCGGAAACAACCATCCGACGACTTCATGCACTAAACCTCCAGAGATAAACGCCCTATGTGTAAACTGTCAAGGTAACCATCCGGCAAGTTACAGAGGATGTCAGAAATTTAAAGAATACAAAGAGCGTATTTTCAAAATCGAAACAAAACCAGATAAGGGTAAACCAACACCCTCAGAAGATGTCCCAATATCATCGCAAACCATTACAAATGACACCAAAGTACAGCACTCGAGAAGTTATTCAGATGCACTTAAAACTAAATTCAAAGACCGTATGGAGCAAACAACTAATCTGCAGTCAAGTAACACTCCACCTAACACAACAACAAACAACAGCCAAATCAGCAATTTATTGGACGTAATGTTTAATAGATTTCAAGAAATCATGAAAAACATGATGGACAGCATGATGGACCGGATGGTTCAACTAATCACAGGTCTGGCCACACAGAGGGCTTAAATATGCGTATACTCACTTGGAATGCCAACGGAATTACTGAGAAACGTCAGGAACTTGAGCTACTTATGATATCGGAGAATATAGATGTGGCCTTGATATCCGAAACAAGACTAACCCAGCGTTCCCACGTGAAAATGAAATACTATACGATCTATAGGACCGATCACCCTTCTGGCAGATCTCACGGTGGCACTGCAATTATACTAAAGAACAACATTAAACATTATACTCTTAACCCTTACAAAACCGATAAGATACAAGCAAGCATAATAAAAGTCATCCTTAAAAACTCAGAGACAACCTTAGCCGCTGTGTACTGTCCACCAAGACACTCAATTACTGCTGATGAATTTAAGCAATTCTTCGAAGAGCTTGGTCCGACATTTATCTGTGGAGGGGATTGGAACTCCAAGCATAAGTTCTGGGGCTCAAGACTGATCAATCCAAAGGGTAGACAACTCTATAAAGCTACATCAGATCTTAATTTGGAATGTATTTCGCATGGAGAGCCAACCTATTGGCCTACGGATTTCCATAAAACACCTGATTTACTAGATTTTTATATAACAAAAAACATCGGTCGAAATTATACAAATGTTGAGAAGTGCGACGATCTATCGTCAGATCACTCTCCAGTCATCCTTACTTTGAGCAAAGTAGCTATTTACTCGAAAACACCTACCGGAATATACAATAAAAAAACAAATTGGGACACATTCAAAGAAATATTTTCCTCCCACATTGACCTCAATGTCAAATTAAAAACAGAAGAAGACATAGAAAAAAGTATAGAAAAATTCAACTCCATAATCCACCTAGCAGCCAAAGACTCAACCTCAACAAGCAAAATAAATAAAATGACAAACAAAGAATATCCTAAGAACATAATGAAGAAAGTATTGGAAAAACGTAGATTAAGGAAAGAATGGCATAGATCTAGGTATCCCTCAGATAAAACAATCCTGAACAGAGCGACTGAGGAACTCAAGAAAATGATTAATGAGCATGAAAACTTAAACTTTCAAAATTATCTAGCCCACCTCACGCCTTACCAGGATAGTAATTACTCGCTTTGGCATGCTACTAAGAATCTTAAGCGACCGAAAGAACACATGCCACCTATAAGAAGAGATAACTGTTGGGCCAGATCGGACCACGAGAAGGCAACAACTTTTGCAGAACACCTCAAAGACGTCTTTACGCCTTTACCGAGCAGCAACCTGGAAAAAGACAAAGAAATAACAGACTTCTTAAACTCTCCAGGCCAATTATGTCTTCCATTAAAACCAGTGAGCCCCAGAGAAGTTAATAGACAAATTAAATCTCTCCCGGTCAGAAAAGCTCCCGGTTATGACCAAATAGATACTACTCTCTTAACTAACCTACCAAAAAAGGGATTAATGTACCTGGTAGTACTATTCAACGCATGTCTGAGACTCTGTCATTTCCCCTGCTAATGAAAGCTTGCCCAGGTCGTAATGATCTTGAAACCTGGTAAAGAAGCAGCTGAAGTTGTATCATACAGGCCAATCAGTTTACTCCCTCTGGTCGGCAAACTTTTCGAAAAAATAATCCTGAGTCGATTGCAACCCAAACTGAATGAAATAATTCCCGACCATCAATTTGGCTTCAGGCAAAAACATGGCACAATCGAACAAGTTCATAGATTAACAAACACAATTAACGAAGCCTTAGAGAACAAAGACTACTGCTCCGCTGTTTTTCTTGATATAAGTCAGGCCTTCGATAAGATCTGGCACATGGGCCTCTTATACAAAATAAAGAAGCATCTACCGTACTCATTTTATCTACTTCTATAAAGGTACTTAGATAAAAGATGCTTTGAAGTAAAAGTCAACACTGAAACGTCAGAACTCTACGAAATCCACTCGGGTGTCCCTCAGGGCAGTATCCTCGGACCCGTATTGTATCTGATCTACACTGCGGATATTCCTAAAACTGTTGACACAGTAATGGCCACCTATGCAGATGATACTGCTATACTGTCCGTACATTCAGAAGCAATAACCGCGTCTATATTTCTTCAAAAACACCTTACTGAAGTTGAAGCGTGGCTTGCAGAATGGAGAATAAAAGCGAATAACAGTAAATCCGTTCATGTAACATTCAGTCTCAGAAAAGGAGATTTCCCAGCAATTACTTTAAATGGGCAACAGATACCGCACTCAGATACTGCTAAATACCTCGGCATGCACTTGGATAGACGATTGACGTGGCAAAAACACATCTGGAATAAACGTAAACAATTAGATACAAAATTGCGAAGCTTGTCCTGGCTCATCGGGAAAAAATCACAACTATCTAATGAAAGCAAAATGGCTGTCTACAAAACAATATTAAAGCCAGTGTGGACATATGGGATCGAGCTGTAGGGTACAGCATCTAACAGTAACATCGAGATCTTGGAAAGATTTCAAACCAAGACAATGAGATATATGTTCCAAATCCCAAACTGTATAAGTAACAAATACATACTCCGAGATTTGAACCTAACAACTGTGAAACAGGAAATAGCCACCAGAAGTCTTAAATACCAGACGAAGCTATCTGAACATGTGAATGTGCTGGCTACCAAACCAGGCTACCAAACCAAACCAAACTATCAGGAGATGGCAGTGTTAAACACTCACGACTAAGAAGGAACATGGATTCCCCTCACAGCTAAATTACATACGCAGACTGTAGTCACCAATAATAACAGCTAAATGTGAAAAACAGATTGCTGTGCTTAGCAGAATACAAAAAAAAAAAAAAACTTTTAAGATTTTGTGTATGTAATTAACGAAATGAATCTTCAATTATATAAGAGCTAGTTTCATTTGCCTAAAAAATAAAATATTTTTTTATGAAATAGGTAGTTTTTCATGAAAATGTGTAAATGCTTTTTAGTTAATAAATCATTGATAGTGACTACTTCATTACAGAACGTTTGAAATCTAAAATAAACAGAAGATCTCGTTAAAATTCTTTTATTGCAGAATTCTTCAGACTTCTGATTAAAAAATTGGGTAAGTTCAGTATCAAGATGGACTGCATCTTTCAATTTGGTGATATTTAGACTCCAACTGGTCTGCACAATACAGGTAGATTAGGAAGCATAGTCCATCTAATTGAAAATATTTTTCACCCATCACTTCTGCTAGGTTGGGTTAAGCATTGTCAGGACTCGCCTCCAACTGCTGTTAATGCGGGTTGGGCATGAGAAATACGAACCTCTGTTATATACCTTTGAGCACTAAGTGTGCCATTTTCAATAAAAACTAACTTGGTACGGTTATCTGAGTCAATACCAGCCCAAAACATTACCGAGACTTCAACGTAATGGGTGATTTCCTCAAAGCACACTTCTGCGAAGCGTTCTCCAGGTCTTCGTAAGATTCGCCGACGTCGATCCTCACCATTATTCAATATACGAGCTTCATCGGAGAATAAAACACTATTCCAGTCTTGTTGAATCCATGACGAAAAATTTTTAAAGAAAATCAATCTGGCAACTCGTTGCTCACGGAGCAATGTAGGGCCCTGAGCTGGTCGACAGCTACGTATATTGACGGCCTGAAGTCTCCTTCTGACTGTCCATAAGCTTACTCATGTACCTCTGACATCCTCGAGATTCTGTTTCAGATTCACATACTTAACTTGACGATTTCGTAGCGCTTGACTGACATGACATAAAATTAAATACATTTCTTTATAACGAATAGAAAATATATGCATGTGACTATATAACTTAAAATAGATCACAAATATTAATTAATGCCAAATGAATTACACTTTCGTTAGTTATAAATTCACTCGTACTGATGAAACTATCAGATTACCAGATGACCGACAAAAGTATTTAAAATGTGAACTTGAAACTCAATAAGTTAACAGATGACTCTTAGTCTATTCTCTTTTTACTTAGACTCATTTATGTGACACATTATCAAATTTTACTAACAAGAATACATTTATCAAATTTTGAGTAAGTTTTAATCTCTAGAGGATTAAATTCAGACAGTATGTAGCAGGACATAAATATAATTTTATTTCATTTTTACATTTTTTATGTCTTCTTATATACCTACTATATATGTCTGTATTCATAAAACAATATTAGAAAATATAAATTTGTTTGTAAGTAGGGTGTAATATCATAAATTTTTTAACAGAGTTTAGTATGCTTTTGTAAAAGCATTATAAGCTTGATATTGTCACAGCTACTGTTATTGATTTTGGGCAAATCTCGTCACCGCTGCTAGTTTATAATAAATACATACCAGTTTCCCTCTTGTCAACATCTAAATATTGAACATACTATCTTAATTGAGAGCCTCCGTCTGTAAACTCTCTTTCATAGGTTTATTTACAATAACTTACCATAAGTTTACATTATTTTCTTTTTCCAGCATCCCGTGTCCGACATCACGTGAAGCTTATTAAAAATATGATAGAGGCCGGAGAAGTGGGTCAATTCACAATTTTTCGGGCATTCAACCTGCGAGCTTCAATCTTGCTACATTTTTTAGAATTGCTCACAAGTTACATTGTGGTTCTGATTCAATTCCACAATATCGGTGATCTATTCTGACTTGAAAATTTTATCTTGAAAGTTCTTTATCAATTTCGTACGTTTTAATATTTGGCTAATACATAACACTATTAGCTGCTCATTCATGCTTTTCAGCTTGAAAAATATAAAAATAAAAATCATTTGTTTTGTGTATGTTATATTAAGTAACACATATGCTATGCAAAATGAAAATGCCAAATAAAAACATATAAATCCACAAGCAGTAGAAAATCAATTCCCGTAAATAGACATGATGATAAGTAAATGTTAAAACATACTTTATATAGGTTTCTTGTATAAAAGATGAAATAAGTTCACTAGTATTCCATGACAATATTAAAAGGCTTCACATCCCTATAAGCATCCATGATTGTAAGAAAAGTACCCTTTTACATGTTCTTACTTACATATGTTGTGTATTTAATGAAAAATCATCTTATCCTTTCACACCCTTGTTATTTGAATCAACTGACGTCGATCTGTATAAGTGATGATATTTAAATTTGCAATAAAATAAATAAGCGTAAGAGCTAAAGTTGTATACTCACTTGATCAGTATATTTGAATTACATTGTAATAAATAATTATTTAATCTCTAGGGGTAGAAAGTGACATTCTATATACAAATTATTGTATTGGCATTCAAGATTGTCCATAAATCGCAGATTGGGAATGCTTTAAGTTCTTTGACATAAATTTCATGAATTTGGTATCATCAAACCGAATAATTCTTAATTTACTCCAAAGCCGGTTAATGTCCGTAGATAGCTATTCAATATAACGTAGGAGAAGGTGAATTCCATATATTCGATTAAGTGTCAGTGTTAGAGTTATTTGCACCTGACATTATAAGAATTCCCAAAATTGATTACAATTCTTGAAGAGTTAAATTCTTCAAAATAATAGGAAAAAATAATAATATTAACCAGATTCATCACAGTCTAATACTTCTCAACATGCACTTCTGGGTGTATAATCCTTATTAATCATTATCTGAGACAAAATCTTGTCCCAATAACCCGATCACTCAAATGTGCTATGCCTTCTCTTCTATCATCAGTCTGTTAAGCTCTTTATTTTATAATAAGCAATAACAATTACATGAAATATTATTAGCATTAAATAACTATCAACATTTTTAAGTCAAATTAAGTACTTGTCTGCACACGGTATAGGCTACACACTGAAAACCAGCTCAGTCTTCTTTTTCTAAACATGCAACCATCTTTTATGAAACATCCTTCGCTGTCTAAGCTATAAGACTTAGGAATCAAATGGACCCGGATACCAGGAACTCACCATGAATGTGTTCAAAGATCGTTGGAAAAAGTCTTTCCTCTCATAATCCCTTAATCCTAACCTTCTTAATTCCATATTATTCCTCTTTTGTTATTACCATCAATGTCAATATTTATATCTAATAATTTTTTTCTTTTCTTTACTTTTGAATTCAATTTGGTTTTGCTTCTTTATCTGTTATAATATTTTGTTTGTTTGTTTTTAATATCCTAATTAGTTTTGTTTCTATAATAATGTCTTACAATTTTCAACATTACAAAAAGCTCTTCTTTTATTAGTGTGGTTGATTGCAGGAGATTACTTACGTGGCAATAAGTCTGCCAAATGTTATGTATTATGTGTGTTAAAATTTTAAATAAGTAATTACATTAATAAATATTATTAAAAACGCTTAATGTATTGTCATGACTGAAAATATTAGAAAAGTGTAGTGTGATATTGTGATGTTAGAGAGAAATGAATTAAATATGATATCCTGTCCTGATTAAATGCTTTTGCATTCATTCATTACATGATTACTAACTTCAAATCCTATCAGTTTCTCCATTTCAGAAAAAAAAATTGTATACATTTAAAAATGTCTTTTCGGATATAAATATATCCGAAAAGACATTTTTAAACGTCACTCAGAACAATATGGAAAATGTACATAATTAATATGTTGGTTATATAATTGAAATGATCGATACAAGTTGGAAATAAGAGCAATCCCATTAAAATGATTATAGAATATATTAAATATGCAAAATTTAAAAGCGCAGTTTGACGAGATTTAGGTTATCTATAATTTTGTTGTCTTTTGAATTCTTCCTGATCCCCAAATTCATTTCCATATTTCTCAGGTATTTCTAAGTGCCTTTCTTATCAGCTTTATTTTCTATTTTTTTTGTATTCATGGCAAAAAAAATATTATCTTTATGAATGAAAACTACGTCAAGTCTCTACAAATCTTTTAAAATTTTATCAAGTCATAAATATTATTTATGGCATGGAAACTATTTATTCGATGGAAATATACTAATTTCATTTTCAATTATTTGATAAAACAAACCAATTAATTAGAAACAATTTGAAAAGCAAAATATACTTGATAACACATCACCCCTAGACTCTTTAAATTTTATGTTTTTATGTTACATTTATAATGTCGTGGATCATTTATGCTTCATCAATTAAGGTAAGTATTTAATGGTCAATACTCTCTGTATTTAATGGTAAATACTCTCCGTATTTACCATTTATAAAATCTCTAGCTCTGAAGTAAGCAAAATATCTTTAAAGGTTAAGTTAAAATTTACAGACAGCAAGTGTTTAATTATATAAATGATAGTAGCCGTAGGGGCTGACAATGCTGATATATTCAATACTTTTCAGATAACATTCATTTTACTCTTCGAAAGGAAAATAGCAAACACTCTTTCATTATCAGTAACCCCCCCCCCCCCGTTCCCCCTAATTAGTTCAAATACTTTCAACCTATGCATGTACACTCTCACTATCATTTTTTAAGACAAAAGCATAAATAACTCTCACATTTTTCTGAGCTGCAGTCAAAAAATTTTCTTGCATTTTAAGATCACTGAAATAAAAAAAACATAATCAGTGTGTCATACAGGAAAATTTATTGGTGCTGCACTATTATAATATTAGTAGAAAATATGCTGATAGACATAAAATTGATGATACCATGCCAGGTAGCACAATCTAATGTGTGGTGTTATTACTCTAATATTTTTATTCACCAAAATCATACCAGGCTTGACTAGTTTGCTGGTGAATACAGATTGACTCATAACAACCCAAGCAATTCATATATTTAAACTTCATCTTAATTGGTTACCAGCAATTAGATTGTAATTGCTTGTCAAACAATAGTTTATCCAAAGGTAAACCACTGAAAACATGACATATAAAAATAATAAAAAACAATTATAAACAAAAATTGACCAAGTGTCCAGATTTTAAACATGGATATTTACAAATCGATTAAATACGGGTATTCTAAGAATGACTTTTTTTGAAAAAGTTTTGGGGCCGATATTCTTAGAAAAACCTCACCTTTTGGATAAGAATTTGAATATCAAAATAGAATAAAAAAATGCATTATATTTACAGTAGGTATACAAGTTGAAACGTGACATAATTGTTTATTGCTATCTTTTCAATATTTCTTTAACCAAAGTGTGATTGAAGTGTGTCGTATTTTCTTTTGCGTTTTTTTATAAATCAGCAAGATAAATTTTTCAACACTGACCGAACACAAAATTGTAGTTGATGAATAATACATTTTGCATCAGTCAAATTGGCCATATTCGTAATTTTTATCATATTTAATCATCTGTTGCATAAAACACAGTAAATTGAACTTAATCCCCAATCTTTCAAAATATTGTTTAAGTTATTCGCTGTAATATCACCTGCGTCCCAACCTTCTAGTTCCTCACACTTAAATATTTGCACTGGGCTTGGACCAAACATATGTAGCAAATAATATCGTTTCAAATAGTTTGAGTACCCCAAAACCTTTATTTTCATTTTATCATAGATTTCAATACAAAATAAATCAATAAAATACTGCCAAACTCTTAAGTTATAACCTGGCAATATTGCCTGTTTTAATCTTTGAAAGCCTACACCTTCGGAAAGCAAAATGCCAGTTTTGTGTTGCAATCATTTCAGGCAAATAGAATGTTTTATTTTTATTGCAATCATTTCAGGCAAATAGAATGTTTTATTTTTGTTGCAATCATTTCAGGCAAATAGAATGTTAATTGCAATTAAACCTATGTAAAAAGGTAAAGAAATTGTATCGAAAAACATGAAGCAAATTTATAAAGAATATGAATATGGCCTTTTCATAATTACACCACCAAAACAGGAATATTGAAAGTTTCACTCGGAGGTAAAAATTATCATTAATCTGCTTAGAATGGGTGCTTCATAAACATGTGAGTATGGATGATATAGTAAAATTAATTTAATCCATTTTCTCTTGCTCAGACAAAATCATGTCGCATTCAATGACAATGAATCATTGAAATCTGTTAATTACCAGCTTAGGGTCCTAGTCAATAATTAACCTTTGGGCTAGACGACATTCAACCAGCAATTTCGTATGGTATTTAAAGAACGGACTAACCAATGCTTAACAACTAGATTGCAATAATTGAGCATGAGATAAAAAACAAATGTTTATTTCAGAATAAGACGGATATTGTTTATTTTTACTTTGTTAAAATAGTATTTCCATGTAATTGTACCAAAATAAAAATATTTTAAAAGAAATCAGAATCATCACAAACATAGGAAATTCCATTATACTAAAAATATTAAAATTTTGTAAAATTTTAACAAAACTTTTCTCCAATTAAATTTTTTGTAAGAAAATGTGTTATGGTTTATAGCATTGTGTAACTAGTGGATATTAATAAAACAAGAGTAAAAAAAATATATACATAGAGTCTTTAAACTTAAATGGCCTTATTAGAGCTTAAATCAAATGTAATGAAAAAATAATAAAGTACATCACAAAATAGAAAACCTTATGATCTTCTTGTAGTTCACCTAATTATAAATCATTGATTAACAACTAATACTTTAAGAGTGCATAGACAAATATGAGTAAATAACCGGCAAATATATAAACAACTATGATATAAGAGATCACATCTTTATTCACGCAAAGTTCTTGAAAGAAAACTGATGAGCAGTTTGGACAATCAAGAAAATTTTACCAAATTAATTTTGCTGCAAAGAATATGTCATTGTATTTTATATATTATATTTATACGACATATCATTGTAATAAAATGATTTTCTAATTTTTCCTATTTACTTAGACTCCCATGCAGTATTAATATGCAACGTGAATATATAATATCAGCGACTGAATGCTTAAGATTTCTTTTTGTATTCTTTTTAAATTCATATTAAATGTTTTTTATTACTATTAAAGATAGCATTGTTCTACTGAAGCAGCTTGTGTAATAAGGGAGTTGGGCTTGTTAAACATGTTCAATACATTTGAAATAAAAAATTCATTCAGATTATAATTCTCTAAATATAGCTAATATTTATGCACATGTTTCTAAATTTTTAAATTTCTGAACCTCTATTAATAAAAAAAACCCTTATTTCAATTGTTAGTATGTTTGCTTATTACATCTTTAAAGTATACAGAATACAATCAGTTCAGCTATTCGAAACAAACAATTATTTTAATGTCACAAATTAAATTACAAAATAAACATTAATTTGTAAGTACTGTAAAAATATAACAATTTTACATATGTAATGGTTAATTTTTAAAAGACGTGTGACATTATGTTATGGACATAGTGTGAAAGCTAAAACTTACTTATTAACATTTGCTATTATATGTGAAAATATGCATAATATTTGAAAAGTTCAAAAATAAACAGTTGCCTTTGTCTTGCCTTCTACATTTAGGGTTAAAAATTATGATAATTAAGAATTGATTCCGTATTTATTATTCCAAAATAAATATTATTACAATTAAAGGTACTGAAAAATTTATAAAATGAACTAATATAACAATTAAATAATGGAGGGCAATACTGACATATTACCTTTGTACGTCTCCGTAGAGTTTGAGGTTACATAATAAACAACTAACAGATATAAATATATTTATCGAAATATTTTTCACCAACATGTAATCAATATTTAAAAGTAAAATAAAATATGATCCTAATATTTATGTGTTAAATGAGGGCAAATGTTATTACGAAAATTTAAGACAGATATTTTACCAACAGCTTTGTCTGCTGCCTTTATTCCCTTGATACGATTCTCCAGAATAAATGTGTTAAACTCAATTTTCACAAGAAAATAAAGTTAGATTAACAAAAATTACATTTGTTTACATTAATATTTATAAAAGTTCAACTTATTTACTCAAATGCGAACCCGTTAACTGAAAAATTACAATATACAAAACAACAAGATTGAAAAAATTAGGCAGCAATGACAATCGCAGATTGAAGAGCTGGCACACTACGAAAGTTCCACCATTGCTTCGATGTATGATTTCTTCAAGCTTTTCCAATTCATTAACGAGTGAAGGGCCTTAAATAAATAGAGATGTGTTAATCATTTAAAAATAGAGTAAGATATTTATTTCTAAAGATTTAAAAAGTACAGTTGAATTATGTAAAGTTCATATAAATTTACAAGTTGTGGG